>MU867261.1:33250708-34500708 GCA_033996785.1 Trichosanthes truncata
GGACTATGTTGATCTACCTCCAGGTAAGAAACCTATTGGTTGTAAATGGATCTATAAAATTAAAACACATTCTGATGGATCTATCAAACGCTATAAAGCATGTCTTGTTGCGAAGGGCTATTCCCAGGAGTATGGCATTGATTATGAAGAGACTTTTGCTCCGGTTGCTCGAATGACTTCAGTTCGTAGTCTCTTAGCTGTTGCAGCTGCCAAACAGTGGCCCCTTCTTCAAATGGATGTCAAGAACGCTTTCTTAAATGGCACTTTATCTGAGGAAGTTTACATGACACCTCTACCAGGTGCTTCTTCTCCACCTCAGAAAGTGTGTCTCCTTCGTCGTGCTTTATATGGCCTAAAACAAGCACCACGAGCCTGGTTTGCGACATTCAGTTCCACCATAACCCAACTGGGGTTCACTTCTAGTCCTCATGATACAGCATTATTTACGCGACAGACCTCTCATGGTATTGTTCTTCTCCTCTTATATGTTGATGACATGATTATTACAGGTGATGATCCTCAGGCTATATCTGACTTGCAAAGTTACCTTGGGAAACATTTTGAAATGAAAGATTTGGGATCACTCAGTTATTTTCTTGGCCTTGAGGTTTCGTCCCACTCTGATGGCTACTATTTATCTCAAGCAAAGTATGACTCTGATCTCCTCACTTGTTCTGGTATTTCTGACTCAACCACAACACCAACACCACTTGATCCGAATGTTCACTTGACTCCTTTTGATGGTGTTCCGCTTGAAGATGCCACTCTGTATCGACAACTCGTTGGCAGTCTTATTTATTTGACTGTGACTCGCCCAGATATTGCCTATGCTGTACACATTATCAGTCAGTTCATGGCTGCTCCACGGACTATACATTATACTGTTGTGCTTCGTATTCTTCGCTATGTTAAGGGCACTCTTGGTCATGGACTCCAGTGCTCTTCTCAGTCATCATTAGTGTTATCTGGTTATTCAGATGCCGATTGGGCTGGTGATCCAACTGATCGACGCTCTACCACAGGTTACTGTTTCTACTTGGGTGACTCTCTCATCTCTTGGTGAAGTAAGAAACAAACTGTTGTCTCACGATCTAGCAATGAATCTGAATATCGTGCACTAGCTGATGCTACTTCTGAATTACTCTGGCTTCGATGGCTTCTTGCTGATATGGGTGTTCCTCAACCATCTGCTACTATACTTCACTGTGACAATCGTAGTGCGATCCAGATTGCTCACAATGACGTATTCCATGAACTTACCAAGCACATTGAAAATGACTGTCATTTTGTTCGGCACCATCTCTTGAGCAACACTCTCCTCTTACAATCCATCTCCACTATTGAACAACCAGCTGATATTTTTACGAAAGCATTATCCTCTGGTCGGTTCGTTCAGTTACGGCACAAACTCATGTTGGTTAATACTTTCCCACCATGAGTTTGAGGGAGGGTGTGAACATAATTTAGGAATTATGCTGTAATTTAGGAATTTACATACTTTCCTTTCTTGAGGTATTCTATTGTATTTATCTCCTTGCACATACTCATTGTAAAATACAGATTCAAGATTCAAGAAATAAGAGAATTATTTGCAATAGTTAAATTTAAATATCTAGTCATCTATCATTAAATCCGCCGAAAAGAGGTCATTCGTACAAAAAGACTCTTAACTGCTCATGATCACGAGACAAATGTAACTTATGTCTCTGTTTTTCAATTTTGTTTTTAATTTTATTCTCTTTTTCAACTTTATAAATTTATTTTGATTTTCATCTCTCACATTGTTGTCACACATACACACACACATATACAACCTCCATTTTAGTATATAAATTTTACTTTAATACTTATTTCTCTCTCTTTTCCTATTTAATTTAATTTATCTCTCTTTCCTATTATGTCTTACATATAATTTAAAAAGAAATATTCCATTAAAAATGTAGGATAAATGATTTGAACCAGAACTAATGAGGAAGGCATCTCCATGCTGGACCATTGGAGCTATGCAGCATGCCCATCGATTTTTTATAACTATTTCGATTATTTTGATTTTCTTTTTTAAATATCAAATATATAGTTAAATGGTTAAATTATATTACTAAATATCTCTAAATTTTGAGTAGATTTTAATTATGCTTGAAAAGTTTTATTTTTATTCTTGAACTTCAAAATTTGTTAAAAAAAAAAACTCTTCAACTTTGAAATTGTTCTAAACTCAAAAAATAAAAATAAAATAAAATAATAAAATAAAATTGGTCTGAAAAATGTTTTTTCCATTAAAATAAAGGATGAAAATTGACGTAACAATTAATATGTAAAAATTAGAAAGCGTATGTGATATTATTTACAACTACACAAAAGATTAAAATCGTTGTTACCATTTATTTCATTTAAAAAAATATCGTTAAAATCATTTATATAATCAATTTTTGTACATCAATTGTCACGTTAATTTACAAATTTCAAAATTCAAGGGTAAAAATAAAACATTTTAAAGTCTAAAGACATAATTGAAACCTACCACAAAATTCAAAGATATTTTATATAATTTAATCTAATTAAATTATAAATTTGGTATCTATGATTTAGGCACAATTTCAACTTGATCTCTGTGTTTTTTAAAGTTCAACCTAGTTTCTATTGTTTGAATTTTGTCATTACAATTATTTAGTCAACCTTCACAAATTATTTATTTTATTTTATTTATTATTATTATTTTTATGTAAAGGTACAAATCATCTTGTTGTTACATTATTGTCACATTTTTTTACATGGAAACGAGCTATTGTTTTATATTTGGCTAATTGTGTTAGTTGGTTCATGGTTTGGGATTGAGTAAAAAATAAAACGAAATAGATGATTCTAATTAAAACGGTAGGTTTCACCTGTAATCGATTTGAATCCCCCCATCCTTATTCATGAGCGGTAGGTTTTTTTTTTTTCTAGCTTGCAATCACTCTATCCTCATTTGAAAGAACAACGAATTTCGATGTACATCTTCTAAGATACGTCTCCCTTGCCTGGAGTTGAAGGTATATATGTGCATGCATTTACCAAGCCATCTTTAATTTCGTTTTTATCTTCTTAGGTGAACTATTCATTCTGGAATTTAAACTAGCATAAATTCCGAAATACCTTTTTTTTTTCATCACAAAATACCCATTTAACTCAAATTAGAGGTTATTCACCTGTGTTTTAACATTTTGATCTTTAATTTGATATAATTAAAGTAAATAACAATAAATGCACAGTAATTATGTATTCAAGTTACTAATGTCTGTCGTGACAAATCAATAAGTATATCAATTGCCTTTTCTTTTACAATTATATAAATTGCTTTAGCTAGGTATATGTATATATATATTAGTTGATATGTAATACGACATATAAGGTTAAAAATCACTTTTGCTCCCTGAATTTTCAGGAAAGTAACAACTTAGTCTATGAACTTTTGATTTGTAACGATTTAGTTCCTCTACTTTCAATATTGTAACAATTTGGTCTTTGTACTTTCAAATTTATAACGATTTAGTCCTTATCGTAAGAATTATTGTTAAAATTTAATGAAATTTTTTATAATAATAGATCAATAAACTAATTAAGAACACAAAATATGTTTATAAGCTACGAAGTCTAAATTGTTAAATAATAAAAATTGACATTTAAGTTTGATAAAATTTTGTACGATTTAGATTAATTTGTTACAAATTTGAAAGTACATAGACTAAATTGCTACATACTAAAATTCAATGACTAAATTATTACAAAATTAAAAGTATAGAAACTAAATCATTATAAATCAAAATTTAAGGACTAATTAAATTGTTATCTCCCTAAAAGTTGATTTTTAACCAACATATAAACTTAAGAAAATGTGCGGTTTTATTGAAATGGACAATCATTCCAAAACATTTATTGAAAATGGACAATCATTCCAAAACATGAAAGAAACAACAAAGTCAAAAGAATCAATTGAAAATTAGATTTTTGCAGCATTTTCGAATATATCTTAATTGACCACATCTGCCACAATTTAGCGTTGGATTCCTTTCACTACGAGATGTAAACCTTTTTTTTCTTGGCCTTTCAGCATATGTTGCTATTAAGCTAGTTTCAATTCTAATTTGCTCTGGAAAACGCAGTTCTAAAAAATAGAGAACTTTGTAGATAAGAAACCAATTTGGACAGAATCAATGAACTTAAAATTTTTCTGCCCTTGAGCTAAATTTTTTGTTATATTTAAACTTGTTGGAAATAATAATTCGCTGTGTATAAAAACTAAGTAATACTAGCAAATTTGATTATAACTTAACTGATAATAAATAATTATAGTGTAAACAATAGTACAGACATTGTATGTAACAACAATTTCAAAACTCAAGAACAAGAGATAATAAATAGTTGAGGCACGCTTACAAAACGTTGTCCTGAAGACAATTATTCTCTCTGCACGGGTTGCAAGCAGACTACAACAATCGTTTCAGCAGGATATAACGATTAACTCCGATAGAACAGTAACCTTGAACTACTCGAATATGACAGAACTCTTGAATACTTGCTTTCAACTTGACTCAAGATTAAAGAGAAGAAAGAGAGGAGAGAAGAACTCTTCAGTTGGAATGAGATATTCCAAAATGGAATGAGATGCTCAAAATGAAGAAACAAGTTGCTATTTATAGGCTAGCAACTTAGTAACTCTCCAAAAATAAAATTAATATAAACAATATGAAACATACATTAAAAGTAACTCAATTGTGTAGTTACTTGTAAAATTTCAAACATAACTTACAAATTTAACTTTTAAGTTAAATTTGTAAAGTTAAATTTGTAAAAGAAACATCAACACATTTTTATGTTTCAAACCAAGTCAAGAAACAACATAAATGAAATATCAATTCATTTTGATGTTTCAAACCAACACTTTCTTTCACAAAATTTTACTCTAAAATCCAACAAAACCTTTTTCGTCTTTGTATGTGCCCATATTTACATTGTCAATATTCACAACGATAGAGCAATCGTTGGACATGCCATTGGACAAAATCGACAACACCCAAACTACATCCCTGTCTTCATGTAGTCTTATAATAACCAATTTATTTATTTCATCCCTAAACTATGACAATCGTGAAATAATCTTTTTCAACATCAAGACTAAAATAATTGGCAATGGATTATATAAGTTGTGATAAAGTATAATCATTCCAATTAAAAACAATGTTAGATTTAAAGTTGTTGTAGAGGTGTTTTTTTCATCCAATTATCATCGTATAGAATTGTAATGGGTAAAGAGCCATCATTTGAGGAATTAATGTTTATATGAGATTAGACAATTAGAGTTGATTGGGGTGTTTGTTAACAAAAGGTATGAGTATATAAATGGAAAAAAAAAGAGTGAATAAAATCTTGGAATAATTTGAAAGTAAAAGATTTGAAAAAAAAAAAAAAAGAGTGAATGGACACTTAGAATAATCCAAAAGTAAAGGATTTGAAAAATAAATATAATAAAATATGAAAGAGAAAGTAAAAACTCTTTAAAAATGACCTAACATTCAAATGGTAAGAAGAAATATTCAAAAAAAAAAAGTTAGATTACAAATTTGATCTTTATGGTTTTGGAGAAAATTAGAATTTAATTAATTTAATTCCTATAATTCTAAATGTTAGAATTAGTTTCTATAGTTTGATAAAACTCTTAAAGACTATTAAAAAAAGTTTTATCAAATCATAGGTAGAATTTTATCAAACATGAAGATGAAATTCTAATTTTTAAAATCATAAATTCTAATCTTCTCCAAACTATTTAACCTAAAAAAAAAAATCAAATCTCGACTTACTACTGCCCACAATTTCCCATACTATATTAGGCTATTAGCCTTCAAGGCCCATTATTCGTGAATCCCCACGGTCAGCCCATTTAGTAAATCCCGGGTAAAATCCAGCCTTTTCGAAAGGGTTTCTCGTCACCGTCGTCTTGTCCACCGATCAGTCAGCCGACGGTGAAAAACAAACACAAGAAATGGCCAGAACGGCGGCGTCTCTTCTGGGGACTCTGTTCTTCCTCCTCCTTCTCACCGCCCCACTGCCGGCTCTCTCTCTCTCTTTCTCCCAATTCAGAACCCTATTTTCGATGGCACATTCCCTAATGTCTCGCGTCGCCAATCTCCGCGCCTCCCGCGGCGACTTCGCCGGCTCGCAACGGGCCAGGCTCATCGCCAGTAGGCTCGACCGAGGGCTGGGGCTCGGCTTCTTGGGCTCCATGTGGTCGCTCGCCTGGGACTACGCCAAGAACTACGCTTGGAGAGACCTCGCCTTTTCGGAACTCTACGACGCCGTTCCCGACATGAACGAGTTGCTTAAGGCCTTCGCCGAGTTGACCGGGTTGGAATCAGACTCCGCGAGGGTGAGCTGGGTGTCGAGGAATTACCAATCTGTACTCAGAGTCTGCAATTCGCTCTTGCAGAGGCTTCTCAAGGTGTTCTGCAAATCGGTACGTGGATTGGGTGGGTCATTTTTGTTTGCTCGTAAAGTGTTTGTTGAAATGCCTGAATGAAAAATTTGTTGTAAAAATGCTGCAATTCGTTTGTTTTTGGGTTGGGCAGGGTGCCTGGAAGGATGTGGTGGAGACGATTCGAGTGGAGGTGGTGGAGGGTGGATTGCTAAAGGACTGTTTGGAGCTGGGAAGTGGCGATTTGAGAGGAATGGTTCAGATTTTGAAGGATTTGGCTTTGAATTTCCATTCCTCCACTGGCCGCAGTAATGAACTGTGAGAATCAGGAACTTTTTCCTTTTTGGGTGAAATTTTGTTTGATTCAAATCTTCCCCCTTGAGTTCCTCTTTGCGTACTAGCAGGTTTGAACATCAAATGCAGCTTTTCTTTAGGTTATACGTAGTTTTCGGTTTCTTGGTTTTTCTTTCACATGAAGCATCGTCTTACTGTTACGATGTACAAGAAATGGTGTCATAATCTGTATTCAATATATATGAGCTACTTTTCAATTGCATGGATTGGAGTTATATTTATACTTTTTAAAATTAATTTCTTTTGATTTTAATATCGATATGCTATAAGGGTTTTTTTAGTTCAACGAGGAGTGAAATTTGAACTTCTGACTTCTAGATCAAGATATACATGTTTTAAATAATTGAGTGGCTAATATTGATATAAGTTAAATCGAGCTGCGGATCATACTATTAGAAAATGGAAACTACATAACCAGCTGAAATTTTAATCGAAGGGAGAACCTAGAAATTGAAACTAGAAATTGAGAGGGTGGGAGTTAGATGTTGACTTTGGTAAATCTTTATCTTTTATCTTTACTATTATTCTCTATTCTCTATTCTCTATTCTCTATTCTTCTACAGTATTGAAAATGGCTAAGATGAAGAATCTTTTTTTTTTTTTTTTTTTTTTTTAAACTCTAATTTTAGAATTCCAAATGTGTCCCTTTGTGTCCCTCTAATCTTTTTACTTATTTTTATTTAAACATTTTTTCTCAATTTTATCTTGAAGAAAAATGGTTGAACGTGGGCATTTATTAATTATTACATTGTTAGGCCATTGAATATGTTTTTTTTTTTTCTCTCCTCTTTCAGTTTGGGTTTTTTTCCCTTGAGATAGATGCATACAGCATACACACTCCTAAATCTAATTTAATAATTAAAAATTTAAGGATTAAATTAATTAAAATATTATTTTAGTCCTAAACTTTGGATTCATTCAATTTTAGTCCATGTACTTTCACATGTTCAAATTTAGTTCAAGTACTTTCAATAAAGCTTAAAATTGGTCCCTTGGTTTTTTTTTGTTTGTTAACGTTTCTAAAATTGTTTTGTCTCTATTAACCTTTCCTCTATAAATTTTAGAAATATATTTACATTGTGCCTTTTCTTGTATTTAAATTATTATTATTATTTAATCAATTTTGATGAAAAAATTAACATCAAATTAGTGGTAGGGATCAATTTTAAGGTGTATTGAAAGTATAGAAACTAAATTTGGACATTTGAAAGTACATGAACTAAAATGGAATGAAGCCCAATGTATAGGGACCAAAATGATATTTTAACCTAATTTAAGTTAATTGTGCTATCTCGTGGCAATTCATTTTCTTTCTATTTTATTTTTGTTAGTAAATGCATGAAAGAATTATTTTCATAGGGGGAAGGAAGATGTAGTATTTTTCTAAGGTGAAAGTGTTTATGCCGATCTACAGTTAAATCATGGAAAAAAAAAATAAGGTTAATACTTGGCTGCATTCTTTTTCCAAGGATAATACTTAGTTGCACCTGGTGAACATGAATTTCCTACTTACCAGTCATGTGAACCAATACAATAGAGACATATCCATTTTTTATATTTGTTTATTTTTTTAAAATTTCAAAATCTCATCGAAATTTCACCTACTAGATTTTTTGTTTCACGTTTTCTCTCTCTTGCACGTTAACGCTTCAAATTCCTCATATTTTTTTATTGTATCTTTTCAATACACACTTCACCATCTCCCTTATTTTTCTTTTTTTCTTTTTAAATTTATTGTATCTCTTCAATACTACACATTTATGTTTCAAAACAAATATATGAAAAAAGAGTTCAACTGTCAATATATGAAAAAATAAGATGGTGTTATTTCATTTAAAAGAGGAGATAAAAAAAAAGTTCGAGTTCAACTCGAAGTTGTTTGTACCTTTATATTGTGAAAAAAAATATAGAGTTTTGTTTGTTGTGAGGAGGATGGTAGAAAAAAGAAAAGTCGGTAAGAAATATGATATATATTTGTTTTGAAATATAAATGTGCAGTATTGAAGAGATACAATAAATTAAAAAATAATAATAAATAAGGGAGATGGTAAGGTGTGTATTGAAAAGATACAATAAAAAAAGAAAAAGATAAAATGAGGAATTTGAAGCGTAAACGTGAAAGAGGAGATAGCATCGTGAAAGGGAGAGAGAATGTGAAAGGGGAAATTTTGTAGGTGAGATTTTGTTGAGATTTTGACATTTAATAAAAAATGGACACATATCTTCATTGTATTGGTCTATGTGAGTGGTGAGGTGCAGCCAAGTATTATCCAAAAAAATTAAAATAATATATTATAATAAATTTGAACAAAGGCAATAAATATCAATCTTTTCAAATTTTATAACAAAAAATGAACACTTCGTTCGATAACTATTTGATTTTTGGTTTTTTGGTTTTGGAAATTGTGCTTGTTTTTTCATCAATTCTCTACCATATATTTCATTTTTCTTAACAAAACGTTTGAATTCTTAGCTAAATTCTAAAAACAAAAACAAGTTTTTGAAAACTATTTTTTTAGTTTTCAAAACTTAGCTTGGTTTTTGAAAACATAGGTAAAAAGTATAAAACAAAACGAGGAAACTTATAGGTGAAAGTAGTATTTATAGACTTAATTTTCAAAAATTAAAGACCAAATGGTTATCAAACGGGGCATCTAATATGTATGTATGTATGTATGTGTATATGTATGTTTGTGTGTGTAAAATAGAGGTTGATCCATTCAAACCCTAATTTTTCAAAATTATCTTTATTAATGCTTATATTGAAAAATATTTATTTGATAAGATAGATTACTTCTATGAAATTTTAAATAAAGCACCCCTTGAACACAAATCCTAGATCTGCCATTAAAGGCATGTATCATTGACCAACAGATCAAAGGTTCGAATCCTTTACCCCACATGTTGTTGAACTAAAAAAAAGCAAAGCAAAGTAAAGAATAATTATTTTTCCTTCGTGCTAAATTGATGGATTCAATGTATATCTCAATTTTATATATATTTTTTCACATTCATTTTATTTTTAATTTATAATTGTTGCATTGCATTGCACTTAAAACCTTATGATCTCTTGTTTTTGTGCAAAATCGTTGTTATTTGTAAAAAAAAAAAAAAAAATCATGCTAAGCATACAATGGTTAATTTTCTTTTATACCAAACTGATTCATTTTTTTTCTTTTTAGACTATACTTTAGAAATATAATAGTTTATTTAAATTTCACTTTAAATTTCAATCATAATTGGACTCACATATGGCAAATATAAAAAAGAAATATGTTTTCCAAAACAATTATATTTCACAACTGTATTCTTTTGTTGTAAAATTGTATGTGGTTGGCCAATCCGAGCATAGCTAAGTGAATAGGGTATTGTTATAGGTAAATTTGGACCTAATAAAATAAGGCCAAGACAAGATAAAAGTCAAGATGATAAGAGCTCATAAGAGAAACAGACCCAAGAGAACCTTGCAGGCCCACAGATCAACCTTTTCAAATCCAGTCCTTAGATAGAAAGGGAAGCCCCTTCTATCCTTATCAGAAAGTGAAAATGGAAAACTTAGGTAAAATGATCCTATAAATACATCATTATAACTCAAAGAAAGGGAGTTCAAGTTCAACTAAACCTTCATTCTCTAAATTCTAGCTTGCTACACTTTTTCCTCTCCGACTTAAGCATCGGAGTTGGCGTGACAAGTGCCACACCGGTGCCCAGATTTTTTTTCTTTTGCAGGTCACCTCCTTCCTCCAAGTTACAAATTCACCGTCGTTGTCACATGGAGGTCAAATGAAATTTCTCCTGGTCAAATTTTGGCAACAACAAGTACTAATTACCATTTTAAAAGTTGATGAAATCTTGAACATGTCCAAAATAATTGGAGTTCAAAGCAAGTGCTATTTGTAAAAGTTTTATTGATAAGTATCAAATTAAGAAAGAAAAACTTCGAGAAGCATTAAAACTCATTATTATCGTAGATGAAGAAGTTATCATATAATTTTTTTTCGTTTTTCATTTATTTTATTTTTCACAATGCAACAATTATTTATTTAAGTAAATATACTTAATAATAACTATTGTTATGTACATATATATTAATATATCTTTAATGATAATGCTTTTTTTTTTTTTGCAAAGCCATTAAAATTAATATTTAATATTGAAAACTTGTTGTGGTGGTTATTAACAAAAAAAAAAAAAATTAAAAACTTGTCCATTTTAATATATATATATATATATATATATATATATATATATATATATATATATATATATATATATATATATATATATATATATATATATATATATATATATATATATATATATTTAGTATAAGAACAATACTTACCCAAATAAAAAATAATAATAAAGGTTAGTCGTTTAGTCAATGATATTAAATTTTCATCGACATGTCGACATTTCCACATATCCATGGGTTCGACATCGATATAAGGAGGGAATCAACATTTCTACTATATCGTATAAAATTGATGAAATATTAAAAAAAAATAGCAAGAAAATGTAACTTAATGTGAATATAATATTGAACAAGGATTTTAACTCATTTAAAAAGTGTAAAATGTTTATTTATTAATTTAAATATTTTTTTTTGAATTTTTTATTTTTAAAATTTTTCCAAAAATATCCATCGACATCGACATTTTATCGATATTTCCATAAAATTTAGACTTCAACATTTCCATTGACATCGACATTTTAAACCTTGGTTTAGTCTAGATATTTTTAGGGATAATGACCGTTTTTACCCTTATGATTTACTTATTTTATAAACTATATTCTTACATTTAAAAATAGTTTGACATTAAAAAATAAATAAATTTTAAGAAAATATTATAGTGTGCAGAATCTAGAAATATTCTTATATTTTAAAAATAACGTCGGATAAGTTTTTGGTTTGCATAATATCATTATAATTACTATAATCAATTAATAATTTCAGTAATTTCATCGACGTAATTTTAAAAAATTTGATGGCTCAATTATGTAATTTAGTTTTATTTATAATATATTATAAAGTGAGAATGTTTGAAAAACGTTTTTGGACTATTATGCTCGTACTTTAATTTCTAAATTTATCACCATGACATAAATATTAATTATTAATAATGAAAATTTTTTAATGAGTGCAATTTCTCTCGAATTATTTAAATATTTGTTTAAACAATTAATTACTAAGTGTTAACTGGGGCACTAAAAAACAGTTAATTTGGTTAGGAACAACAAAACTTGATAGTTAGCGGGGATAGCTCAGTTGGGAGAACGTTAGACTGAAGATCTGAAGGTCACGTGTTCGATCCACGTTCATCGCAATTAAGAAAATACATTTTTTGACCCTTTTTTTTCGATTCTTTATTTTTTAATTTACAAGGTATGTTATTAATGATTAATTTCCAATAGCCAATCAATTAATTAAATCTTAAATTGTTATTGCTCTTTGATTAATAAGTAATTTAATAATCTTAAAAAACAATATAATAATTAGAAAAATTATTTTCTAACCGCATGAGATTTTAAAGCACGTTTTGCCTACCAATTTGTTATTTATTAATTTAAACTATAATACAAAATTTAAATATTATTCTTTGATAAAGTAGTTAGGGGGATAGCTCAATTGGGGAGTGTCAAAATAAAGATCTAAAGGTCATGTGTTTTTTTATCTACATTTGCCACGTTTTGAATTTTTATCATTCTAAACCATATCAATAATACATATAAAAAAATGGTAATCATGGAAAAACATTTTTCGATTATTTTTTATGTTCATTTTCTAATTTACAAGGTATGCTATTATCCATTAATTTCTAATAGCCAATCAATTAATTAAAAAGTATCTAATAAACTCATGAAGTTTAAAACATTTGAACATTAAATATAAGCTAGAATAATACAGTTGAAAGAAGGAAAGAAGAAGACACTTTGGGGTTGTTTGCCCGTTAACATATTTTATCACCGTTTTAATTTACCAACTCAATGGGGGAGGGGGGTTGAGAACAATAACCTTATTCTCTCATGCATTTTTGTTCCCTCTCTCACCCTCACTTCTCCGACGACCACGACCATATCCAACAACTGATGACTATTGCCAACTATCTTATCTGACAATCAACAACAATCGTCGGCGACCAACCATATCCTGCAACCGACATCCACTGCTTGCGACCTTCTGACCTTCTTCAGCGACCACCGTCGGCGATTGTCGAACTTCCGGCGACTATCATCGGTGACAATTTTTGGCAATTGATGGCACTCCGACAACCTTTTTGACTGTGGTCGGCCGGTCATAGTGTTTTAATAAGAGTAATTTTTTATGATAATTTGACATTATTAATAGCATTTTGAGTATAAAGCAAACCAAACAAACTTTATATAAAAATACTTTTGAGGAAATATAACCAAACATATCAATGTTTTAATTTTAATTATTTTTATAAAAATGTTTAAAATAAAATGCATTTTTGAAAAACACTTTTTTAGAGGTTCAACCAATCAAACTTTGTTGCTGTTTGTTGAGATTATTTGATTAGGAAGAAAAAGCAGATCGAGAGGAGGAGAATAGTTGGATTGAGTTTGGAAAAAAATTATTCATGTAGCAATCACTTGTGGCTAAAATATATGTAACCACCTATTTTTGTCCAGCTTCTTTTTATAAAATTGATTGCTAGTTTAAATTTTTTTCTTTTATGCATTTTTTTTTATGTTTGTTATTAAATTTGCTAATTATTGGAATATCTCCACTTTGATATTTGTTTGTTCTTTGCTAATTTTACTTTTTTATGCCTTTTATTATTTTTTTTCTTTTAAGTTGGAGAAACCATAGTTTTCTTTGGTAAAAATAAAATTTTGGTTAATGAGTAAGTTTTGTATTTTGTTTTGTTTGACCAAAAGTTGTTGGTCTATTTTGGTGTTAAGCTCCTTTTGGCATGGTTTCAAATTGCAAAACTTGGTCATTGGAATAATACACAAAAGAGGAAGTGATTTGGGCTTTTTATACTTCTCTTTTTCTTCTTCAAAGGTAGGGCCACACTCACACACAACACACACCACTACGTCCATCCACTCACAAAAAAAAAAAAAAAAAAAAAAAAAAAAACCCCTACAAGCCCCATATCCATATACACATCCAAACACATATCACAACCACATATACATTGAGAGGTACAGAGCAAAAACAATGAGCTTCATACAAAATCAACAAAAATCCATAACACAAAAAAATAACCCTAACTTAGTTGGAGGTTGCATTTGGTAGGGCTTTATCCCAAGGATCCACACCTCAAACAACAAGCTAGTTGGTTGTTCTTGATCTCCAACTTCTAGATCTTCGTCTATATCTCGACATGCCTTGAAAAACAATAGTTGAGTAAGGGTATTAAGAGTTTACTTTTACTTTTGTTGTTTCTTATCTCTATTCTTACTTTTATTACAATGTGAATATTTACCTATCTTTGTTTTGCATTATGCCTTAGATCTTTTGTTTAATGCCACTGATTTTATTTTATTTTTATGGTTTATCTCCCCTACTTATCTACCATATTTCTTCTTCTTGGCTCTTGAGTTTGTTGTACTAAAAAAAAGGGAGAAAAGGAAAAAAAGGGAACAAGAGAAAAAAGAAGCAAAATGTTGTGAAATCAAAAGGAAAGGTTGTGTAACATACTTACATTACGTGAGTATGGGTGAGTAGAGATTTGCTTCTAAACAAAATGTTGTTACCACCATGGTGAGGAAGATTTGAAGAAGAAGAGAGGAAAATAAGGGAATTTTGAGAGAAGAGAGAAAAACAAAGGAAAGTGGGAGAGTTTTTTTTTAAAAAAAGAGTGCGGTAAAAAAAAAGAGAGAACTTTTGTTTTTTTTTTTTTATTCATTAGTTTTACTTTATTATTATCATCATCATCATCATCATCATCTTTATGCGTGAAAAGTTGGAATTTTATTATTATTATATATATATATATTTTTTTTCATGGGCGGCAGTTTTGCCGCCCATGTGTTTGAATAATTAATTTTTTAAATTATTTTTTATGGTTTTGTCTCGTCAGTGGCAGTACCACTGACACAAGTTTTCTTTTTTCTTTTTTTTTCTTTTTAAATTTTATGTTATGTTATTTTATTATTATTGTTTTTAATTGTGTCTATATGTACTTATTATTATAATTATTTTTTTTAGAAAGGATATATCTACTTTATTTTAAATGTTGTGTTTTTTTTATTAACACACTTTTTTTGTGTAGTTTAAATGTGAATATGTTTCTTATTTATTATTGTTGTGAAATTGATATATGCATGCTAATTAGTACATGTTTTTAATCTTTTAATCCATACTGTTTATAAAAAAAACTGTTCGACGACGAAATCTAGAAATATTTGGAGGTCTGATTTTCTAATTTTCCCGAGGTGATAGAGAAATCGATTCTTTGGAAGTCCAAGATTGATTTCAATATGTTTTTTTTTCTTAAATTTGTTAACAATGCTTGCATATAGTGCTTGTTTGATTATTTGCTAATGAATAAGTTATTATGCTAGCTTAATTTATCTTTAAAATGCATTTATTTATTATGCTTAATTTTGATTTTCTTGACGTTTTTTTAAATCTCTTTTTATAAAAGTATTTCCAAATCTTTAAATTTTCTCTTTTTGAGTTTATGAAAGTTTTATAACCCAAGTGTCACTTCTGAAGCTTTTTGTAATCTCTTTTTTAAAAAATGGGTTTCAAGGTCGTTTTTTTTTCTAAAAATTCCTACGACAAAATCTAGAAATATTTGGGAGTCCGATTTTCTAGAATTCTTGAGGTGAGAGATCATTATCTTTGGGAGTCTAAGATTTTGATCTCAAGAAAAAATGAATTTAATTTTTTTAAAAAAAGCTTTCTTTTATAAAAGGCTATTCTATGAAGTTGAGAAATTGTAAAATTTTCTCATATTCTTGAGGTGGAGAATTTTTCCTAAGTTTTTTGGGAATATTTCTAATAGAGTTAAATTGATGGATATTTATCCACTTATTTTATGGGATCATGATTTCAAATATTGGAGGAATGAGAGGTAAAATAAGACATTGTTTTTAAAAATATCTTTTTCCCTAAATAAGATTTTCTTCTAACATCTTTTGCAATTCAAGATTAAAATTTGGCCACCTTTTCTAACGGGTGTTGTGGAGTGCTAACACCTTCCCCATACACAAGTAACTTTTGAGCCAAAATCTGGTTTTCGCACACCGTTTTTTTCTCTTTTTTTAAAAAAAGTTGTTTTATTTTATTTTGGTGCCTAATCACACCATAAAAAAGATTGGTGGAGACTCCTTTTTCAAATCTCCTTTTTCGAGGATGTCGGCCGCTCCATGTCGCAGGTACGTGGCGACAATATCTATCAACCATTTTGTTTGAATCAACCTTTTTTTTTGGATATTGTATGGAATATAGATGTGACCCTTTGTTGGGTATTCAATTTTTTTTTGTGAACCACGTATGTAGGCCTTTGTTGGCCTACTTATTTTTTGTGCATTTTTGCTCACATATTCCACTAATGTAAAAGCATATTGTGATTTTGTTATTTGTATGAAACAAAAACTGTTTTGTCTACCTCAAGTACAAATGTTACATGCAAAAAAAGTAAAATATTTGTGAAGTTTTTAAGTTGACATCTTAATTGAATGTTAAAAATTTGGGCAAATATATGTCTAATTGAATGGTTGAACAAAAAGTTAAGAAAATAAAAACAGCCAGCAGAAAATCAAACTTCAAAACTCCAGGTTAAAAAATTTGAACTAGAAAACTTTAACTTAATAGCTCCAAGTTAAATGACTTTGCACCCCATTCCTAATCCAGACTAAATAACTCTACACTCCAAACACAAATTTATTAACTCCATAAGCAAATTAATTCCAGACTTCATAACTCAAATCTGCGCCCTAAACAGCCCCTTAATTTAAAAAAAAAAAATAAAAGTATGAAAGAACTATTATATAGTTTTAGAAGATAAAAAGTTACAAAACTTTTGAAATTCAACTTCTTAAAATTTAATTAGGGCAACAATCAATTTATACCCCTAAACTTTGGAGGTTGTATCAATAAAAACCCTAAACTAATAATTATATATCAATTTAAACTTTGAACTTTCATAAGTGTATCAATTTACGTCCTCTATCAGATTATGTTTAAAAAAATGTTAGTTTACACGTGTGTAAACTAATCATATGAATTAAACTCCTAAATTTTCATAAGTGAATCAATTTAGAGGGAGAAAGAAGGGAGGTGGTGGTAGCGGACGACCATGGATGAAGGAGGAAGAAAATGAGAGGAAGGAGAAAGAAGAAGGAGAAAGAAGAAAACATCAAAAAGAAAAAGAAAAATATATATTTTTATATTGAAAATATATACATTTTTTATTTTAAAAGTTAAAAAATTTTTAAAATATTATTTTAATAAAAAAACAAGTGCCACACAAACATTTCATTAGTAATGAACGGAAAATTGGATGAAGAGACCCAAATGCAACAAAATCCAAAATTGAGGGGCTAAGTTGTTGAGTTTGAAAACTCAAAGACCTAAATGTTACCAAACTCAAACCTCAGAGACCAAAAATGTATTTTTTCCTTTACTTCTTTTTTAAGAAAATTATTTTTATTGATCTCAATGCATTGTTCTTAAAAATATACGTAGGATCGAATTTTCAAACATGTCGATGTTTCCATCATTTTTTTAAAAAAATGTATAATTGTTTAAATCTTATTTTAATCTTAAAACTTTTATATTTATTGTATACTAATTTCTACATTTTCAAAATTGTTATTTGTCTCTGAACTTAGGAAATTAAAAAAAAAATCATTGTCTTTCTATATGTAAATTATTTAAAAAAAAAAAACATAAACATGTATTTTGTTGACTTATTTGACTATTAGTCTACATGAACATACGAGGGTATCAAAATTCAAAAATAAATTCAAAGTTATGCTATATAATTAATAAAAATTAACGATAAGGACAAATTGATATGAAAAGTTTAAAAGAATATAAAGAACCAAATGCATAATTTAATCCATCATAATAGACTTTTATTTAACTCTATGAGCTTTTTAAAGTTACAGCGTTGTCATTATTGTCATTGTTACTACTACTTTTGCCATCAGTTTCAAAATAAAAAAGGATATGTACTTATAATAATACATGTGGAATAGATGAATTGTTAGCTGTGTACTATGCACAACAGAATTTGTCTATTTATACAGAGGGTTAAGAATTAAACAATTTAGACAAATTTTAAAAGAGGAAATTAAATGAAAAGTCTTATTCGATTTTGAAGAGGAAAGGTTTGTTGTCTCGAAAGAATAATAAAAACAAATAAATAAAATTTGATAAATGCATGCTACTAGAAATATAGAGAGAAGGAAGAGGAAAAGTATGGAGAAAGAAGAGAAAAAAGTATGGAGAATGAAGAAAAGATGAGTAATAATATATATGAAGAGTGGAGAGAGAAAGGAAGACAAATGGTAGGGAAGTGGTGGGTGACAGAAAAATAGACTAAAGAGTAAAAATCAATTTACACCCCTAAATTTTGAAGGTTGTATTGATAAAATCCTAAACTAATAATTTTATCAATTTAAATCATGAACTTTCGTAAGTGTATCAATTTATACCTTCGATCAGACTCCATTTGAAAAACATTAGCTTACACGCGTGCAAACTTATAATTCTATCAAACTCCTAAATTGTCAAAAGTACAATAAATTTAAGGTCCTCAATTTGAAAATCGTCTATGCATCAATTCTCACAAATGTGTAGACTTCTTCAAAAATCTAGACCCTCCATTTGAAAATCATCAATTATTTGAAACAAATGGTCCAAATTGATTCACTTATGAAAATTCAGGAGTTTAATTAATACAATTATAAGTTTAGGGATCTATTACCAAAGTGAGCATAGCTCAGTGGTAATTGACATGTACCCTTTGTCGCCATATACCTACGACGCAGAGTGACCGACATCCTAAAAAAGGGAGGTTTTAAAAATGAGTCGCCACCAATCTTTTTCATGGTGGCACTAAAATATAATTAAAAAAAATGTAAAAAACGAAGGAAAAAAATGGTATGCGAAAATCAGGTTTGGGCTCAGGAGTTGTTTGTGTATGGGGAAGGTGTTAGTACCCCGCAATACCCATGAAAAAAC
This sequence comes from Trichosanthes truncata, assembly GCA_033996785.1. Classification (NCBI taxonomy): domain Eukaryota; kingdom Viridiplantae; phylum Streptophyta; class Magnoliopsida; order Cucurbitales; family Cucurbitaceae; genus Trichosanthes; species Trichosanthes truncata. The sequence goes on from MU867261.1 coordinate 33,269,683, forward strand.
GGTGGCCAAATTTTATCTTGAATTGAAAAAAAAAAGGTTTATTCTAAGGAAGAAAAAAGATTTAAAATAACGTCTTATTTTACCTCTCATTCCTCCAATATTATATTTGAAGTCATGATCTTATAAATTAAAATAAGTGGATAAAGATCCATATATTGAAATTATTTCCAAGATTTTAGGAATATTATCACCTCAAGAATATGAGAAAAAATTACAATTTCTCAAATCTATCATAGGATAGCCTTTAATAAAAGAAAGTTTTTAATTTTTTTTTTGTTTTCATTAAATTCATTTTTTTGGATCAAAATCTTAGACTCCCAAAGATTATGGTCCCTCACCTCAAGAATTCTAGAAAATCGGACTCTCAAATATTTTTAGATTCCGTCGTATGAATTTTTAGGAAAAAACGGCCTTGAAAAAAATCACATTTTAAGAAAAAGATTACAAAAAAACTCTGGAAATAACACATTGATTATAAAGCTTATGTAAACTCAAAAATAGCAATTCTAAAGATTTGAAAATAATTTTATAAAAAGAGAATTCTTCCAACTAAACTAAGAAGATACAAAAAGACATAAAAAGAAAAGAAAAACTTAGTAAAAAGCAAATAAAAAACAAAAATCAAAAGTGGAGATATCAAATAATAAGCAAAATTAAATACCAATATAAAAAGCACGTAGACATTGTTAATCTAGCAATTTAAATAAAAATGAGTCGGACAAAAACAAGTGGCTACACCCTCGATCCAGAGGTCAGCGATTTGAATCATCCCACTCCCAAATATTGTTGAACTCAAGAAAATAAAAGTTTCAGGACCTATTATATATGCAAACATGAAAGTTGAGAGACTAAATTTGTAATTTAACCTAAATTTTACAATTAATTTAAATGATATTAATCATATATATATATATATATATATATATATATATATATATATATATATATATATATATATATATATATATATATATATTAAAACAAAGAGATAATTAGAGGTTTGATAATTAAAAAATATATATATATATTTCTTCTATCTTTTCCTATTCCCTTCATTAATTTACTGGCATTCAATTTTTCAACAATTTCCTCCTGAAGAAATGTTTCACTTCTTGTCCAATAAGTTGATTAGAGATTTGATTTTAATGATATTGGATACTATGGAGCCTTGCAACAGGTAGCAAAACACTAATCAACTACTTGAATTTCAAAGGTAATTAAGATGCAATTAATTAACACTAATGAGTGTCTATAGTTTAGAATAATGGGTGGGTCACTTTCAATTCTGCCCCCAAGTTTTGAATTATTTAATATTCCAAAACCCCCAGATTTTTATTGAGGTGGATGTATAGTTTAAATGACATTGTTAAATATGGTCAAGAGGTTGGTGGTGTATTTGCATGTTAGTGGATTGGGACTTGCTCGCTGCATTCAATTTGATTACCTACCCTCATTTATTATCATAAGCTTTCCATCTTTCCCGCGTGGTTTAAAGTTGGATTTGATATCACTTTTAATATGAAAAAGTATATATATTTTCAGCTAATTTATAATTTATAAGTTTTTTCTATTTTTTTTAGTAGAAACAAACACAGTCATCTTATTTTTAGGCTTTTATTATTTTCATACATCTTATTTTCAAACATCGTCTATTATCAATGGACATTCAATGAAACCTTAAACCAAACATCTCAAATAAGAAAAAGTATATATATTTTTAGCTAATTTATAATTTACAAATTTTCTTCTTCTTTTTTATTACAATAAATATAAAGTATGAGAATTTGAACCTCGAATCTCAAGAAAATGAGTACATGTCAATTACGGCTAAAATTATGCTCACTTTAACAAGGTTTTCATACCGTTTGGTTGTATAATATATATATACATATATTTTTATTTATTAGAGCATCAATTGCTAATTAATCAGTGATCTTTTCATCAAGAAAATGCTAATTGGAAACGCACTACACTCAAAATTATTTGAAGTCAACCTCATTCAGTCGTTCTTGAACTGTTAGAATGTTTTTTTTTGGGGAGGTTCTGTTGCTCACTTTTATTATAGTACGATACATAAACCAAAGTGATCATAGTTTAATAGTAATTGACATGTACTCATTTCTTTGAAGTCGGGATTCAATTCTCTATACCTCACATCTTGTTCTACTAAAAAAATGCAAACATAGTAAACAACATTATGCATATGCAAATATAATAAAGTTTTTATTTTTAAAAATTTTTCACTCCTATTTAGATATTTTTATGTATTTCTCTTTTTACTCTCGTGAATTACTAATATATGATTGATAGATTAAGTCTGTGGTTATTCATTTTTTATATTAAGCCTATCATTAAGATATCATATCAATAGATTAAAAATGGTAATTTGTGATATTTAACTTTTGTTTTCTATTAGTGATTGTTTGCATACTCATTTATCATTAGACCTATCATTGATATACCATATCAATAGAATAAAATCAAATGGTATATAAGTGATATTTGACTTTATTTTCTATCAATAATTATTTGCATATACAATTTGCGGTATAAGGTCTATCATTAAAATATCATATCAATAGAATAGAAAATGGTATGTAAGCGATATTTCATTTTGTTTCAATCAATAATTTGTTATTGTCTAATTAGACATTTCTACGTCTATCATTGATTTAATACCTATTCGTCTATAAGTGATAGACATATATTTCTATTATAATAGACATAAAATGGTCTATTAGTAATAGATATCTTTAATGCTACTACTAGTGATGTCTGGTAGACATAAAAATGACCTATCATTGATAGACGTCTATTGACACTATCACTAATAGATATCTATCAATGATATACTATAAAAATGGTATATTAGTGATATGCATGAGTAAAAAACGAGAATTATATAAAAAAGCCTAACTACGCGTGATTTTTTTAAAAAATTTTCATGTATACAAAATCATAATATAACATCATTTTTTTTTTGTTAAATCACTATTGAATTCAAGAGTTTGAATGAGTGGACTATAATACTAACATAAAACACATCTATGAATTATTAATTATATATTAAAGAAAGAGTACTACTATATACAACACCTTGAAGAGATTTAAAATAGTGTTATTGAAGCAAGTGAAAAAGCAAAGAGATTGAAGAAAAATGAGTTTAAGCTCGGTAATAACCACTCACTTAAGATATTAAAATTTATCGCCAAAAATAGTTATATGGTGTTGGTCCTTCTTGCATTGCATGTGATGCAATTTTGGAATAAAACGATACCGACACTTAAAACCAAAATTAAAGTTCTAAAATAGGTTTTGAAATGCAAACAGCGATTAATTAATCGGGATGCTCTTCATAAATCAAAGCATAACATTCGTCAAAAGCTTTCTTTATGTTATGAAGAAAAACACATTTTTTCCATAAATAAATGCTCACATGTTATAGCATAGTGATTAAAGATTGAGTTAATTTGAAGGACTAAACTATAGTTGTTTCATTAATTGCCGCAGCTGTCTAAAATTAATATTTCCCCGCTGCTGAGTAATGTATATTTAATTATGAATGTCTGACAATTGTATAGTGGATGGTCCCCAACAAATCAAAGCAAAAAGAAAATTCAAGATATGGGATTGGATAGTGTTATTATTATACACGTTATATGTTTTGTGGAAGGCAAATATAAAGAAGAAGAAATGTTATAAAAATAATGATAATAATAAATAAATAAATAAGGAAGAAATAGCATACATACCTATGTAATAATGTTGGAGAATAATTACAAACCATAGAAGAAGAAGTTATTTTGTATCCAAAAGTTCAATACAAAGAAAGTTCGTCTCTTTATGATAGGGAATAACTCTGGTAGATATTGATATGAAACTCCAGGAAATTGCAAATAAGAACCCTTCCAGTACTAGAGGAGAATCCCTAATTTTCACGTCCTAAAACTTCAAATCAATAATTTGATTTCAATCCAAATTAAGGAAAGAATAATATGAGGGATTAGTATACCTTGACGATCAAAGACCATAATGTAAGGAGAATTAGTTCTCTATTCATGGTTAAACACTCTAAAAGCAAATTGATCAGACTTACATAAATATTTAAGCATGTGAAACCCTAGATTAAGAATTGAAAAAGGGCGAAGCTCATGGCTCTCAAGTGTAGATCAAAACACTCCAGTTTTATTGATAAAATTGAAACGTGAATCTACATGAAAATAACTTAAGCTTTAAATAGTTAATTTTATTCCTCAACTAGCCCTAATAGAGGCGACTAGTATAAGAACAAAGGGAAAGAAAAAACTGACATAATGAAACCCTTAATCTGAGGCCACAACATCTCCTTATACAAAAAGACTAAAGTACTCTTACTTAAACATGCTTAGAAGGGTAAAAATAGAAAGCAATCAAACGTTTAAATAAAATTATGTAGATCATAATGTGAAGCCCTTTGTTGGTTCATATCAATACTCATAATGCACCTCTTTCTACTTATTAATAAGGTACTTGATTTAATTTGTAGCTTAGATCCTAAGCTAGAACTTAAAAAAATATGATTTATTTAAATTACTTAGTTCATAATACATCCTTTCTACTTATGGAATAATATACATGATTTGTTGCTTAGATCCTAGGTAGCACTAAAATTACTCATCCTTTTAAATTACTATTTTCATAATACATCCTTTTCTACTGATCAATATGATATACTTGATTTGTAGCTTTATATTCTAGCTAGCACTAAAAAGGGCCTTCATTTAAATTACCATGTTCATAATACATCACTTTCTACTCAATAAGATATTGATTTGTAGCTTTAGATAATTCTAGCACACTGGGAAAAAATTCTCATTAGACCATTACTAATTCAACCTATAATTTTATTTAGGCTAAATTATAAAATTAATCCCTAAACTTTGATGATTTGTATTTATTTAGTTTTTGAACTTTAAAAAAAAAATAAATAACACACCCTTAAACTTTAAATTTCAATTCTAATCCATCCTCGTCGTTAATATCATTAGATAAATACTAATATAACATACTAATTGAACTAATTCATGATGATTTGGTACAATATATGGTACAACATATGACATGATAATAGACAGTAAGACAAATAGTCAAAATAAGCGCAAACAAATAAAAAATTTGGTCTTAAATATATTCGTTTTGTCTATCGTATTGACATTCTTAGCCCATCGTCTCACGACCTTATTTTATCTAGCTAGTATGTTTTCTTGTGCCACGTCAAGTCACCATAAAATATGAGGCCAATCACTTATATCAACATTTAATTAATAATATTAATAGCAAGTAATTATTAGAATCAAAATTAAAAATTACAAAAGTTTATTAGGGACTTAAAAAAAGTGACCCAAGCATCATAATTCAAAAACTAAACACATAATTTGTCATATAATTGAACCTTTAGTTAAATAAGTCATACAAACGTAAAAAAGAGGAAATAAAAAAGAGTTAATTTAATATGGTGAGTTGATGAGAAGAGAACTAATAATATATTTAGAGAAAAGTGGAACAAAAAAAGAGACAAGACAATATTATAGTGAGTATTCTGTCTCAGTCACACACATTATATCCGCGTGAAATAAATGCTTCAAACCTTCCGCCTTCAACTGCAACCAAAAAAATAAATAAATAAATTTTTTTTAAAAAAAACACCACCTTTAATTTTTCTCTCCATTATATACCCACAAACATTTCAAGCTTTTCCCTTGCATTTCAAGCTTTTGAATAATTAAGTTCATTTGGTTTCTATGGCGGACGATCAGACGGCGGCGCTGTGGGCGGCGGTGGCGGTGGTTCTGAGCGTGCTGTGGAGTGGGACGGCGGCGCAGCAAGTTCCTTGCTACTTCATTTTTGGTGATTCATTGGTGGATAATGGGAACAACAACCAGCTTCAGTCTTTGGCTAGAGCTGATTATTTGCCTTATGGGATTGATTTTGGTGGACCCACTGGAAGGTTCTCTAATGGAAAAACTACTGTTGATGTTATTGGTAATTTTTTTTCCCCTTCATGCATGCATTGTTTTAGTATGAGAGCTTTAGATTTTGAAGTTTAAAATTGAACAAATTATTTAATGAAACTGCCCTAATGTGGCTCTTTCTTAATAATCGTTGGATGTAGATTTAAAAATATATTTGTTCTCTAATCTTTTCTTTTTTAGAGGATGTATTTTTGGAATTTTCTGTGTGGAAATGTAACTTAAAATTTGATGTGTGTGCGTTTTTTTTTTGAAGTTGAAGGTGAAAAGAAATTTGAAGTTTGCATTTAATTAGGTTTTTCTTTCTTTGCGTTTCAGTACGTTATAATTGATTTCTTTTTTTTTTTTCTTGAAACAATAATTGATTTCTTTTGAAGTGCGTGTATGTGTGAATTTAAATTCCATGCACATGGGGCTGGTTGCAATTACTCTAAAATATTTATGATGCTTCTCTCTCCAACATTTTCCCCCTCTTTTTGGGTTTAGCAATACGTGGAGTGAGAGGATTCAAACTTTTATAATGACCACGGAGTATAACTGAGCTATGCACAGATTAGCTCCCCATGTTTACTGACACTTTTGTTATGACTACTTTGTTGATTAGCTCCTCATACTTAATTTACACTTTTGTGATGACTACTTTGTCAAGGATAATGACCCTTGACATATCTCTACATTAGTATGATATTGTCCACTTTGGACATAACCCATCATTTTTTTTTTGTTGCACTCATTTTGGTCTTATACCAATAGAGATAATTGTCTTCACTTATATACCATGGATCTTTTCCTTCCCTAGCTAATGTAGGACTTTGTTAGCACTCCTACAAACCTCCCCTTGAACAAAGTACCACACTTAGCTTGTCCTGTCAACCTGATCCAAGATCACATTGTGGGACATTCTTTGATGGCGGCGATCTCTATCACTCCCTTCACCTTTTTCCCTCGAACAAAGATCTACCTCCTCTTATCAGGCAAACGTATGATAGAGTTATGCTTGCTTGCCTCCTCAAGCATTTTTTGTCCGATCTGAAGGTTCATCCATAATGTCGTATGATTATAAGGCTCACTAATCTTTGTTCCACTTTGAGGATTTCTTCGACGCACAGCTCGATTTAGATCATCGCTCTGATACCAATTGTTAAGGACAACGACCCTCGACATATCTCCACATTTGTATGATATTGTCCACTTTAGGCATAAGCCCTGATGACTTTATTTTTTGCTTCACCCAAAAGGCTTCATACCAATAGAGATAATTGTCTTCACTTATATACCATGGATCTCTTCATTTCCTAGCTAATGTGAGACTTTGTTAGTACTCCTAACATACTTTTGCATTTTTTTAAAAAAAATCAACAACATTTGAAAGTGGGGAATTCGAACCTCTAACATCTTGGTCGAAAGTATATGTCAATTACCACTTTTGCATTTATGTAAATAGAAATTAGGTTTAATTTGTATTTTATTTTTTTCAAGCTTTTGCCTATTTTAATTTATGTACTTTTGCATTTATGCCAATTTGAGTATAGTTGATTAACTGGTTAAGGCATATATCCATGATAAAAAAAAGTCAGAGGTTCGAATCTGCCACTTACATATATGTTGTTGAACTAGAAAAAAAAAAAAAAAAAACTCCAGTCCTTGAATTATCAACTTTTTGTCTAATTTTAGTTTTTATATTTTGAAACATTTCTTTCAGTGGCTCATATACTTTTTAAGTGACTATTTTAGTCTTTTTTTTTTCTTTAATCTCCGTTTTCAATCACAATTATTTCAACATAATAGTATACTCAATAAATTTGTTGAAATATTTTGATAATTATGTATTAAAAGGTTTTTGTTTTTGTATAAAATTTGTGCTAGAATTTTTTCATAAAGACCAAAAAATAACCACTTTATAAATGTACAACATAAACAAAATAAATGTTTTGAAAGTATAGGGCTAAATAGACATTTTGAATCTACATATATATACCAAAAAGTATAGAAATTAAAATAAGATTTAAACCTAGAAATTAAAAGTCTCCACTACTTTCTAACAATTAAAATTTGAGGGGGGAAGCCATAGTGAACAAAAAAAAAAAAAAACATTTGAAGGGAGAAGAGCCAACTTGAACATAGTTTAATTGGTCAAGGCATATATCTTGGACCAAGAAGTTAAATATTTGAATCTCCTACCTACTTGTTGTTGAATCTCACAAAGAAAAAAAAAAAATTTGATAGGGTAAGTTTTTATTTTAAACATAGAAAAGTGTGGCACTTTTTACCTTAAACTTGAAAAAAATGTTGCAATTACCTTCTAGTTTTTATTTTAAGACTTGTAAGAAAAAATATTTTCATGTGTGTTCAATGAATTATAAAGCATATGTATATAGTACAAATTTAATAAATTTTAGAGAAAAATGATATTAGAGTTGTTTTTTTAATTATTTGATTTGTAAGTTTTGTAGAGTTATTCAATGGTCCATTTTATGCCTTGATCATACTTAAATTTTATGTAAACCTTGATTTCTTTAGTAATTTGTCAAATTTAGGAGTAAAATTTGATTTTTTTTTTAACATTTTATATATTAAAAGGCTTAAATTATTTGCAGATTTTAAAATGAATAGAGTAATTTTTCTTATAATTTTATTTTTAAAAAAAACATAGAGTAGAAAAGAAAGACAAAATTAGATTCTTACATAATTTGAGAGTAATGGTGGCTTTTTTATTATTGTCTGAATTAAATGCAGCCGAGCTATTAGGATTTGACGATTATATCTCTCCCTACGCCACCGCAAGAGGCCGAGACATTCTGAGAGGTATCAATTATGCATCCGCCGCCGCCGGAATCAGAGAGGAAACTGGACGCCAATTGGTATATAAATTTCATTTAATTCCTCTTTCCAAACCCTTTTCACAATTGCACAAAAAGATTCTCCTTTCTTGTAAAAGAAGGCGGCGGCTAAATATATATAATGCCTGCTGAATTGAAATTTAAGATGCTAGCAGAATTTTTTTACAAAAAATTTCTCTTAGGTGACTTTTTTTTTTTTAAATTTCTACAAATTCGATGCAATTTTATCATTAGCCAATTTTAACAATAGATATATAATTGAAAAATGTTAGATCATAAACACCAAAACATTAGAGACTAAAACATAGTAGAGATATCAGGTTGAGTTGCTCGAGACTGTACTTATAAACGTGTTGGACCAAATGCATTTTACAGGGAGGACGAATAAGCTTTAGTGGGCAGGTAAACAACTACAAAGAAACAGTATCTCAAGTGATAGATATGCTTGGGGATGAGAACTCAGCTGCAGATTATCTCAGCAAATGCATTTACTCAATAGGGTTGGGAAGCAATGACTATCTCAACAACTACTTCATGCCACAATTTTACTCAACAGGCAACCAATATACACCTCAAGAGTATGCTGAAAACCTTCTTCAACAGTATTCTGAACAACTTGGGGTAAGTTACTTCTCTCTTTTTTTATACAGGTAAAACCCGACTCGAAAGATTCCATCTTTCACTACAACAAATTTGTCTTTTAATGTCGGTCATTAAAAAGAAACAATAACAGACGCGTGTTCGACATCTATTCAACTGTTATTAAAACATATAATGATGGTCGATTTTTTAATATCGGTCATTGACCGACATCTATCCACTTGTAATCGTAAACTACTATATGACAGTCAGTTACAATGTTCGTCATTGAAATTTCACTATTATTTCTACGCGTCAATTTTTGAGACCGTCATTAAAGATCTAATTTGTTGCAGTGTTTAAATGAATGTGTATTGTTTATATTTAGTTCGAACGATAACCCTTTGCCGACGTTTATTTTGATTTTGTTGTTGTTGTTTTGGTGGTAGATTTTGTACAACTATGGAGCTAGGAAGTTTGTGCTGTTTGGAATAGGTCAGATTGGTTGTAGTCCAAATGAGTTGGCTCAGAACAGCCCAGATGGAAGGACTTGTGTTCAAAGGATCAACTCAGCCAATCAAATTTTTAATGCTGGTCTTAGAGCTTTGGTTGATCGATCCAACAACAACCAGCCTGATGCAAGATTCATCTACATTAATTCTTTTGGCATTTTCCAAGATATCATTAACAATCCAGCTGCCTTTGGTAAAAAATTTCCCCTCTCTAATTTCGATTCATCCATAATAATTTAACATGATATCAAAGCAGACAGACAATCATATTTTTGTAGTTTACATATATATATTAATTATTTTGAATCAAATTAGTATTTAAGAAAGTGAATGTTAATTAATTAATTTTTACTAATGTTTTGGATGACTATTTTTTCAGGTTTTAGAGTTGTGAATACTGGGTGCTGTGGAGTAGGAAGGAACAATGGGCAAATCACATGTCTACCATTTCAAACTCCATGTTCAAACAGGGATGAGTATCTATTTTGGGATGCATTTCATCCAACAGAAGCTGGGAACGCCGTGGTCGGGCGGAGAGCTTACAGCGTTCAACGTCCGACCGATGCATACCCGATCGATATTCGCCGTCTTGCAGAACTCTAAGATTGATTTGAGGATATATATGCTGTGGATTTCATAGCATGCTATATGGTTCATAAATTATATATATACTTCTTTTCATTAGTTTCTCTTTTTCTTTCTTGAGTTTGGGTGTTCCTGCCTTCTGTTGTCTGTATTATTGTAGTTGTAATTGTTATCTACCAAATCTAGTAAATTGTTATTTTTCTAATGTTTCAAATTAGAGCAAGTGTTTAATAGGGTTTAATTTGATTTTAAACAGTGGAAGATCAAGTTTAATTTGTGGAAAGGAGGAAGAAGCTTAAGTATTTTCAATGTTGATTAAAAATATTTCTAGTCTTTTTTTTAGTATAAAATATTTCTAGTCTTTACCCATTCTAATTATGACGTTTTAGTGTTTAGTGCTTTTTTTATAAAACCATTTGAGATGCTATACTTTTATAAATGTGTAATGAGTAAGTTTTTTATATCAAACAATGTATTAAAACGAGTCAATTTACACAATTGTTTGTAATTGAAGTTATCTATTCAACTGGGAAACAATTACTTCACTTCACACTTTTAACTCGCTAAGAATTGTCAAAGTGAGCATAGCTCAACAGTAATTGACATGTACTTTTGACCAAGAGGTCAAAGGTTCACATTTCCTGACAAAAAAAAAAAAAAAATCTCACCAAGGATTTATTTGTTGCATTTATGAAAAATATAAGACTTTTTTTTCTTTAAGTTCAATATAATATAGACTATTTGAATTGATTATCTATGCTAATGCACAATAATTTAAAGGATAAAATACACCTTTGATCTTTGAGATTTGTATACTTAATTTTTATTTGGCCTTTCTGAGTTTTTAAAAGTAACAATTATGGTTAATGAGATTTAAATTTAGTCATTGAAATTTTAAAAGTGACATATTTGGTCTATGAAGTTTGAATTTGATTTCTAATTAGTTCTTAAAGTTTGAAATTAGTTTCTTATTGGTCCCTAAAGTAAAAATAAATAAATAATAATAAAAAATCAACTCATTTAAAAATATATATATTAACAAAATATAGCTAGCATAACATCTAACACTGTCACGTCATCATTTCATTAGGTTAACTAACAATCAATTCTACACAAGGGCCTTCTAGAAATTAAATAATTTTTAATTTTAGAGACTAATTAGAAATCAAATTTAAACCTCAAGAACCACATATGCCACTTTTAAAAGCCTCAAGAACTAAATAGAAACTAAATTCAAATCTAAGGACCAAAATTGTTAGTTTTAAAAACTCAATAACTAAATAGGAACAAAGTTCAATAATCTCAACCGCGAAAAATGTATTTTACCCTAATTTAAAATTATAATACACTTGAATATGGAAAATACGGAACGGAAAAAAAGTATGGAGAAAACAATAAAATCACATTGTGTTTGTGTATACAATACTTTAAATCACCCTTAAACCAAAAAAAATTAGAGAAATTGTGGCTAGTAGGTTGTTTCCAAATAGAAATTTAACAAATGTCCACATTTGTGAAATTTTTTTGATCTAGACTTCCTGGTTTAATTGAGATTATTTTCTTTCTAAATTATCCCTTCACTTTTATTATGCTAGTTTAATTATTATTTGTCTTTGTTTTCTAGTAGACTAATTTTATTTAAGGTAATTAATTGAGAAATTTATTATGAGATAAAATTTTAAACAAAGACATTTATTACACGTAGACTAATTCCATATTTAGTTTAAAATTTGATTCCATTTTTAATCAAGATATTTATTGCACTACTATTATGTTATTTTTTTATTTAATATAAATATAAAAAGTATTAAATGTTTAATAACTTCAAATGTGTAATAAAAATATATTTTCAATTTACCGACCCTAAAAAAAATTCTTTCAAAATCTAACAACCATTCTTTCATCGAGAAGACACAGCATCAATTGATTTTTTTTTTTTTTTTTTTTTTTTTGTAGTAGAGAGATTGTTAAATATGCCCAGTATTTATTATTCAAACCACTAATATAGTGTTGCTAAAGTGAGCGGTAATTGACATGTACTCTTGACCAAGAGATGTGCAATTTGAATCCTCCTATCCCCAATATTGTTGAACTCAAAGAAAAAAAAATCACTAAATTACGAGTTTAGTCCATGAACTTTTAAGTTACAGTATATTAGATTCCCTAAACTTAAGTGGTTAACATGCCTCTAAACTTTCAATCTAGTAGCCAATAAATTTTTTAAACTTTAAACGTGTCGAATATATTTATAAATTTTCAATTGTGTGTCTAATATATTCTTGAATTTTAAAAAACGTCGAATATGTCAAAAATATAATATTATAATTTCTTATAGAATTAAATATTAAAAATTAATTTACTAAAATTTAGGGGGCGTTTGGGGCAAGGAGTTGCAGGGAGTAGGAGTTGGGAAATCTGGGGAGTTAGAAAGTCTGGGGAGTTAGGAAGTCTGTGTTTGGGGTGCAGAGTTGTTTAGTCTGGAGTTCTGAAGTCTGTGTTTGGGGCAAGGAGTTGCAGGGAGTAGGAGTTCTGAAGTCTGTGTTTGGGGAGCAGATTTTTTAAACCTGGAGTTCTGAAGTTCTAGTTGGTTCTAATTTTTTCCTATACAGTTTTGTTCATACAATTTGTCAAAATTTCATTCTTAACAATTTATTCCCATGAATTCTAATTTATTTGTATTAATTTATGTGTTAATTTATGAATTAATACATAAATTAATACAAATAAATTTATGTATTAATTTATACAAATAAATTTATGTATTAATTAATACAAATAAATTGATATTTTTTATTTGTATTAATTTATGTATATATTACAAATTTCTTTTTTTAAAAAAAAACTAAACAAAATACCCCCAAACTTTTTTTTTTTCCAATATCTCTAGCATTAATTGTTGATTTGTCTTGGACATTTTTTAAATAAAAGAAAATTTTGCAATACATATAAACTCATAAGGCTATTACAATTGTTATGTACCACTCTATCCGACATAAGACTTTGTAATTTAAAATGACAATAATAACAAAAAATTTTAAAATGCACAAGAAGAGCCTATTTCATTGTTCAAACAAAAAGGTCAAACATGTATAGTACTTATAACAAAAAATAGTGAATAGACAAAAATGGCTATGCTAATGGTTACAACATAGAAGCCATACATGGGTAGTTGTTACGGATGATATAACATCGTTACTTACAAAAAAAAAAAAAGTGATAAGAGATATATGAGTCTATCATCTTCGGAGCACAAACTGATTTGAAGCATGATAGGTCATTCCCTCCTTCCAAGAAGGTACATGCAATAAGCCCATTTATCATCCATCGGTACTGACAAGAAACTAGCAGTCTTAAGTACATCCGTAAATAAGATGTCCATTAGTGTGATTCTGTCCTGTCTGGACAATGCCGGTGTCAAGTTAGATAGGATGTCTGAGACTTGTTTGCGTCGGGTATCCTCAAGAGCATAGTTCGATTCAGGCCACGATGCAATACGCTCCAACTGGGTATTTTGCATGTCCATTGCCGTACGTACGACTTCTAGCATGTCAGATTGGTAGGATGTACGTTTCCTCTTACTTCCACGCGACGTCGTGCCTGATCTTTGCATCCGGCTGGTAGGCGTACCTGAATTTCCTTCCTCATTTAAATTGCTCGCTCCATCAAACACAGGGGGCTGTGGTATATAAGGTTCTTGAAATGCGTCCATTTCCTCATCTGCTCCCAGTTGCTCAGCAACATTCGAGGCCATGTCACCAGGGGTCTCTGCACCAGCCCCTGTCGCACGATCTTTCCCAAATACGAATGCCAGCTCGTCAAAGTGGGGGAATGGCTTATTCCGAAGTCCCCTCGCAGCAGGATGACCCTGCATATCAAAACAAATATATATTTTTATGTACTTCATATTGTGACTAAGATGCACGATATAAAACAAAAATCTTACCTTGACCCATGCGTCAAATACGTCTTTCTCAGCCTCCACACATTTAAACTCATCATTCCACCCGAACCCACTACACCCGGTACCTAGCATCTCGGATATGGCTGTGTACTGCTTCTTCAGACTCTTCACCCTACAGTCTATCGTGGTTGTTGCTTCAATTGTGCAGTTTGATATTTTTTCCCTTAGCAATCGTAGGAGATGTGATAGGTATCCAGGCCTGAATGTTCCATTGTCTGATCTCCAGCATCCCTCTTGGACAATTGCGACAAGACATTCCACCAACTTCGCATCCTCGAACCTTGTCCATGAGTGCTTCTTCATTCTCTCCACTCCTGCCATTGTCCTACATGCATATGTATAGATCGCCACATATTTCACTTTGTTCAGGTTATATCTCAATAAGTATGTACGATAGGAAGAATAATAACACATAAATTTAGTTCATTGTCAAAAAAGTTATAATTCAGAAGGTTAAAAGCATAAAGTTACTATTCAAAAAGTTATAAGCAAGAAGTTCAGTAACAGTCGAATAATAATAATTAACATCCTCCATGATCACGATTGTGTCCATTCAGCGAACATTTGTTCAGCCATTTCATCTCGCCGCTGACTCCATTCGGTAGAACTTTCAATGAAATTTATATTATCTCCACTTAATGAACTTGAAGGTGAGTCTTCATCTTCCCATCCTTCCAATGATGTGTTCGAACCCATCTCTCGACTGATAAGATTGTGGATAAGGCAGCATGCTGTTATGGTTCGACATTGGGTTTGGACAGGGTAAAAAGATTTTCCTCGCAGAATGGCCCATCTACCTTTCAACACTCCGAAGGCCCTCTCGATTACGTTCCTCGCAGATGAATGCTTCATGTTAAATAATTCCCTTGGATTAGTCGGCGCATTCGCTGCTCCACGCCACTCAGAGAGATGGTATCGCTCCCCTCGGTACGGCACCAGGAATCCCTCTGCATTTGGGTACCCAGCATCACAAAGATAATAATATCCTGTACAAGGTGAACCATTCAACACATGACCTAGGGAGTCGTGTTCATAAAAGATTAACATGTCTTAATAGTACTTGGTTTTGTTTATTACCCTTGGGAACCTTCAAGCCATTAGGTCTTGATATTGCATCTCGAAGGACTCGAGAATCAGCTGCAGACCCTTCCCATCCTGGCATTACAAAAATGAATTCTCCACTGGGAGAGCAGACAGCAAGCACGTTTGTCGCGATCTCACCCTTACGCGTTCTATATCTCGGTCGATCAGCGGCGCTTACATTCACCTTGATGTACGTGCCATCCAATGCACCCAAACAATTATGTATTGCAAATGCATACATTACAGGAGTTATGTACATCATTCTAACTCCCATATAATGGAAGGACAAACTGAATTTTGTGTACCTCAAACCACTTCCACCTTCCATCAGTACAAAGAGCTCGTGATAGGATCCGGTTTCGCTAGTAAAATCTCATGAAGTCGCAATACTGCGCTAAGTACAGAGTTAAAGTGTCTAGACACCGTCTCACGGGACCTTGCAAAGTGTCTACGAATCATTCGATTCTTAACATCATGCGCTAGGATGTGCAAGAACATGGCGACCATCTCCTCCACATCTACATATTCGGTCGCCTCTAACCCTCCTGTTGTTCGCAACATACTACACAGGATGGAAAAACACCTTCTATCCATTCTCGTGCTCTCGATACAACATAGGTCACTTTCGTAGATCAGACGAAAAAATGTTAATTGCCTTATTTGATGTCTAAGGTAAGGCGATTGGTGTTCTATCCTACGATGGTCATTAAGTAATAGATCTAACAGTAACAATGTTTGTCGTTGGGTGGCCGTAATTACTGTCAATATCGTAATTAGTTCGCGGTTTTCCATAGTAGAATGAACGCACAATTATTTGTTCCTGATACACAAAAGTTATCATCAGCACTTTATTTCATCCATGACTATATATTGCATGGGTTTGTCTTAAATACTGTTATAAATCCTTGTCATAATATACATTACGATCATCCCCCCAATGAATACTATTAATAGTTGCATGATACTACTACAACTTCCTACTGGATCGATATTCGTAAAAGGTATGGTACGATGAACTTGTGTCGACTCAAACGTATCTGATCTACCAGTTCGCCCCACTACATATTGACTAAATGCACGCTCTGCTTCACATAGGTTGCATATGACTTGTAAACTGCTCCTCTAAATTCGTTCACTTCTTTGTGGCATTCAACCCACGATGTGTAAATCCCCGGATTACGACCCAGGAATACAACATAGAATTTTGAATTCCCCATAACCCTAAATTGAAGATATAATTAGTTAAATGCTAATAGCTCACCTATTACAATATGAGAATTGAATGTAGACTACTAAGTCCACATTCCTTTTTTTCATACCATTTATTGTTGGATTAAGGGTGTATGTGTTCAAGGATTTTAGGATCTAAGGGTTACGGTATTTTAAGGGGTTAGGGGTTAGAAGTTAGGTTTTTTTGGGGGTTAGGGTTATTTGGGGGTTATGATTTTTTCCAGGGTTTCATGTTTTTAGAGGGTTGGGTTTTGTAGGGGTTAGGGGTTTAAGGGTTTTTATAGGTTGATTTTTAGGGGTTAGGGATTTTTGGGGGATGTGATTTGTTTAAGGGTTTGTTGTTTTTAGAGGGTTGGGTTCTTTAGGGGATAGGGGTTTTAGGGTTTTTATAGCTTGAGGTTTTTAGGGGTTAGGGATTTATTGGGAGTTAGGGTTTTTTTGGGGTTATGATTTGTTTAAGGGTTTGTTGTTTTTAGAGGGTTGGTTTTTTTAAGGGTTGGTTGTTTTTAGAGGGTTTGTTGTTTTTAGGGGTTAGAGGTTTTAGGGTTTTTGGATGTTGATATTTTTTATGGTTTGGTTTTTTTTCAAAATAGTTTAGGTTAATTACAAAAATAACATTTCTATATTGAACGTTCTTAGTATGAATTGAACTTGAAGTAAAATATTATGAGTTTTTTTTTGAAGATAGTTTGGATTCAAAATAACTTATGTTATTTAATGTATTTTTTTCTTTAGGTATTAGTTTTAATTTATGTTCAAGAAAAATACAAGCATAAACCGGTTACAAGATTTTTTTTTTTTTTTTTCAAAAAATGTAGTGTAGGTTGTAAAGGAACTACATCAAATATTTTTTCTTCCCAAAGTAGTATAGTTAATTTTAAGAAGTCCTCTTTATATTGATCTTAATTCGAATGATATTTAAAAGAAAATTTTAATTTTCAAAACAATAGTTATTTTGTTTTGAAAAAAACAACTTACTTGACAAGACTTCATTTAGGTACATGCACTCCCAAAAAAAAATTGCAATTTTACACGACCTTAATATTCCAATTGAAGATTGAAAAAATCTTTGTTTTATTTTTCAAATTTGACATTTGACATGTTATAAAAATAAATAAACATAACATTGTCTCCTTCAAAAAACAAATGAACATTCATTTTAGGCGATTTTTCGTTTTAGTTTTCTTTTTTCTCCTTCAAAATACATTGTTAGACAAAGTTCATTATATACTTGGTTATTCTTTCAATTAACATTAAAAAAATTACTTTCCAAGAAATCAAGTGTTTTCTAACAAGGGTGACAAATAAGAAAGATTATATTTTCAACTCAACTTGTTTACCGTATGGTCCTTAATTTGAATTTAAATTCACGAAAAATACTATTTTCAAACAAACGTGAATCCGAAGACTTGTTTTTATTGTATCGAATTAAGAAACAATGCATTGTACATGAAATTTTAAACGAACGCAAATAGTAGAACTTCAACATATTTAATAAACGATGGTAGAAGATAAATAAATAACATTCCTACGTGTAAAAAACAGTACATAAATAATGTCCAAACAATGTTTGAATAAATGGTGCCACGAATGTCCCAAATGCCATGTAAATAATACATTAAAAAATATGATTGGAAAAAGGGGAGCATGACCAAATATTACATCAAAAAATAATGTCAAATATAATGTATATACATAACAGAATCATTTCTAATTGTAAATTAACGAACCTCAATCTAGGGTCCACTATTCCTTGTGACCCTGCAAAGAATACAGCACAAGGAAGAGTATTTAACCAAAAATGTGGTAGAAAGTCGAGAGGAAGATATGAAACATAGTATTAAATTTTAAAAGGAATAAACCAAAAAAACGTGCATGAAAAACAATATTACCTTAGCTACGAGGTTTCGACTGATATGGTAGAGAGGGTGGCTGGATGTGAAATGAGACCAACTCTATGACAATAGGATACAATACATTGGTTAGTCAATGAAAGAATATGTAATAGGAAATAATGTATATGACGGAAGGAGAGAAACTCGTGTTAAGAAATACTCACCGTGGAATGCAGAAATATTATGGTGGAGTGGAGTTGTGCTCATCGTGATATAGAATGTAATTGCATATATAAAGGAAAAAATGAGAGGTGGTAGTTAGCATTATTATGGATAGGTAAGTGCACCTACCGTATTCAATTAACTCAACAAGTGGGATAATGAATTATGCAAAGATGGAATTGAAAAGACAGTATTGCAGGGAGAAAAACCAATTGGATTGAAGTTGAGGTGGTTGAGAGAAAACACAATATTTAATACAAGTATAAGTACAATATATATATATATATATATATATATATATATATATATATATATATATATATATATATTTAAATGCATTAAAGGCACCTACCAAGTTAGATTTCATATAAAAAAGTTTTAAATGCATTAAAGACACCTACCAAGTTAGATTTCATATAAAATATTTGTAAATGCATTAAAGGCACCTAACTTGGAATAAGTACTACTAAACTTAATTGCAAGTTGAAGTAAACCGGCCTCAGAGGTAGATTATTCATTCATATGAATTAGATTTCATATGAAAGGGCTGAGCACAAAGAAGCATGAAATATGGTTCGGATTAATTGAATTACACTGAACAAATTGACCAAAAAATAGAGAGCAAACAGGGGACAGAGCATAGGTATACACCCAACCAAGGGACTAAAATTATTGTTAACCCAAAAATAGAGAGCAAATTAAAGAACAGAGCATAGGTATACACAAAAACGAGGGACTAAAATTCTTGTTAACCCAAAAACAGAGAGCAAAGTAGAGAACCGAGCATAGGTATACACAAACCTGAGGGACTAAAATTCTTGTTAACCCAAAAACAGAGAGTAAAGTAGAGAACAGAGCATAGGTATACACAAAACCGAGGGACTAACATTCAATTTAACCAAAAAAAAAAAGCAAAACAGATGACAAAGCATAGGTATACACACAACTGGGGACTAAAATCTAATTTAACCCAAAAATAGAGACCAAAACAGAGGACAAAACATAGATGATCACATAACTGGGGGGGTTAGAACAGATAGCACAGATAGAACATAGATGAACACATAACTGGACAGAGCATTGAAATCCAATTCAACATATTGAAGACGGAACAGATAGCACGATATGGAATTAATCACAAAAGCCGAAACAAAATCAAAATCAGGAAAGCCCTAACAAAATCAGTTTCATATATATATATATATATATATATATATATATATATATATATATAGGGAGGTTTGTACTCATCATCGGCCGGTTTAAAAAGGGATAGAGAACGAACCTGTTGTGAGTAGACCCACCCACCAAGCTTCAAACTCATGTAGAAGTCCCCTACCAAGCGATCCGTCCCATGGTCACTCAGACAGAACATGCAGCATCACAGACCGAAAGAAAGGCGCCAAGAAATTATAGATGAGGAAATAGAAATGAAAAAGCGGCAAGGGACTCTACGCAATGGTCGTTTGAAGCAGTGAGTGGATTTTAGCACAGATCTGAAACACAAAACAAAAGGATTTGTTTAGGGTTTCATCTATTCGAAAAAAAAAACCACAGATCTATGGTTAGAGCGGCATATATTGCAGAACCCATTCGAATCGATCGATTACACAGAAAAAAAAATGGTTAGGGTTTCAAACGTTGGGAAAAAAAATGGTGAAATCGACAGATCAAATATGGGAGCGGGGCCTTCGGCCAAGATAGAACAACTATGAAGAGGAAAGACGATACGAAGCAAACAATACGAAGCTTTCGCCAAAGGTAGGAGAAGAGGAAGTAGAATAAGACATACCTCGCATGAGAGAGAAGAGAGAAGATGAGAGAATATCGAAGATGAGAGAATACGGAAAGGTTGCGAATGCCATGGGGTTGTGTGCGGATTTCAACAGTGATTTACTGTTGGAATCCGGGGAGTTGCAAAATTAACTCCGGGTTATGCAAACCTGTGGGCCAAACGGGGAGTGGACTTAATTTGTCCACTCCCCCCAACTCCTTCTCCATGGGCCAAACGGGGCCTTAAAGATATTTGCAAGTTGTAAATACTTTGTAGATATAATTCTCTACAGAAAATGTGCTTATCATTTATATTAATAAAGGAATATAGGTTTATATCTCTAAGAATAATTTTGTATATATTTTTAAATCAATAAAAATAGTAATCTGTTATAAACATATATATATATATATATATATATATATATATATATATATAACAAAAAGGTGCAAATAGTGCCATTAGTGCAAATGGAACACATGCACGCAAGAACACTTACTAGCGTGAATTTTATAATACTAATAGTGCCCTAGTCTACATATAAATCCGCCCATAGTCCCTATTGAAAGTTTGTTTAGTTCGAAGTTCATATACTTTTGTCAAAGTGAGCTTAGTTTAGCAGTAATTAGCGTATACTCATTTCTTTAAAGTTAAAGATTCAAATCTCCCTACCTCATATTTATTATACTCAAGTTCATATGTTTTTTTTTACCGTTACATCACTATTGAAAGTTTGTTTAGGTATTTTTTTTCAATCTAAGTCCTAATAGTTATAAAAGTTTTAATTTAATCGTTTACATTTTAACACTATTCTTCAATGATACCATTTTCATTAGTGAATGTTAAAATTAGGGGTGAGCAAACCACATCGAAAAATCGAGTCGACCGATTAATCCTTAAAATCGATCGAACAGACATCGTTCGATTGGTTTTAAGGATTAATCGGTCGATGGTCAATTTTTCATCAGTCGGTCGGTAGTGAAGTTTAAAAAATATATAGTTTTATATTAAAGAAAAAAAAAAAGGAAAACAACTTACCAGTTACCACCCATGATTTGTCATCAAAACTATTATCTTCTCATAGGTAATTATAACTTATATGATAGGCAATGATTACTTATTTTTAAAAACACTTTTTAATTAATTTTTATGTTATTTTATATCATTTTCTACAAACCCTTCCCTTTCTCCTTCTCATCCTCTCTTTTCCTACACACTCTCTCTCCTCTGATCTCTTATCCATTTTTCATAGCATTCTTTTTTTGTTGCTAGTCGGAGCCCAGCGTCGCCACCAATAGACCACGATCATTTTCTCCTTCCTTCATCTCCCCTTCTCTTTTTTTTTCTTTTTTTCCATATTTGTCTTTCTTTCTTTCTCCACTTCTCTCCATTTTTTTATCCACACTTTCTTCATCGCCTTCAATAGCCCATGTCGGCATGGATCATCCTTCTCTCAGCAGCTCCAAACGACCCAAAACCGACCTGTTCGGTAGATCGGTTACATGACTACTTCCAAAACTAATTACTACCGACCGATCAAAATCGACTTGTACGTGATCGGCATGGATCATCCTTCTCTCAGTAGCTCCAAACGACCCAAAACCGACCTGTTCTGTAGATCGGTTACATGACTACTTCCAAAACTAATTACTACCGACCGATCAAAATCGACTTGTACGTGATCGGCGCTGGTTTGAGCCCAAAACCGACACTGCCCGACAAATACTCACCTTAGTTAAAATTGGTTAATGATTTAACCATATGACATAATACTCAATAATATTGAGTAATTTAGATGAGAATTTAGGTTACTTGTAGGAAAAAAAAATCTAATTGTCATATAAATATATCATCATCTACTTTTAACATTTACCAACGAAAATGATATAATTAAAAAATGTTAAGCCATAAGATACATAATTAAAACTTTTAAAATAATAGAGAGCTAAATTGAAAAAATGGGGGAAAAAAACCTCTCTCTGAATTTTCAAGTATTTAAATAGTATTTAATGGATGAAAACGGGGAAATTTGGAATGAAAAGTAAAGAGTAAATCAAATCTATATTAAATCCTTGGCAAATTTTCCTAGGGTTTTTGGGGTAACCAAAGGGAAAGTGATTATTATTATTGAATGCAGCAGTGGAACATATTCCCATAATGCTGTCGACCCTTAAAAAGTGTATGTTAAAAATTACCGCCCCATTAGCTTATGTAACGTATTATATAAGTTGATCTCTAAAGTGATTGCCAATAGATTGAAGGTGGTTCTCAATATAATTATCTCATCCTTTCAAGTGCATTTCTTCCTGAGCGAATTATTACAGATAATGTAATTTTAGGGGCGGAATGTATTCATAGTATTAAAAAAAGAACAAAAGGAAAACAAGGACTAGCGGCTCTAAAGCTTGATATGAGTAAAGCGTATGATAGAATGGAATGGTTCGTTCTTGAGAAGTTTATGAAGGCTCTTGGTTTTGTTGATGATTTTGTCAAGCTGATTATGATATGTATACTTTCAACCTAAATGGTGGTTGAAGAGAGAGTGTCAAGCCTAGCAGGGGTCTGAGACAAGGAGATCATCTTTCTCCTTATTTGTTCCTTTTGTGCACGGAATGACTCTCTCGCATACTCAGTCAAATCGAGGAAGCTTGGGAGATCATGAGTCTTAAGATTGCAAGACAATCCTCGTCGATCTCTCATCTTTTTTTTGCTGATGATTGTTTATCGTTTTTCAGGGCTAACCTTGTTGAGTCTACAAGGGTTGCTTCATCCTTGTCCCTTTACTCAGAGCTTACTGGGCAGGAGATTAATTATGTGAAGTCTGTGATATGTTTTAGTCCGAACACAAGTCAAACAGATCAAAGCCAAATCCTCTCTCAGCTACAAGTAGTCAGGGTGGAAGCTCATGAAACATACCTAGGAATTCCAGTATCCTTTTCGAACTCCAAGAGGAAGTCTTTTAAATATATTCAAGATAAAATTTGGGCTTATTTTATGTGGAGGAAAAGAGATTCTTATTAAAGCAGTTTTACAAGTTATCCCAACTTGCTCAATGAATTGCTTTAGACTTCCGAAGGCACTAATTGAAGAGTGTCATCGGATCATGTCGAGATTTTGGTGGGGTGATGAAAAGTTGCAGAGAAGAATTCATTAGGCAACTTGGAAAAAGGCTTGTACCTCCAAATTCGGTGGGGGTTTAGGCTTTAGAGACTTGGAACTCTTTAATCAATCCCTATTGGCTAAACAAGGGTGGCGCCTTATTGCATTCCTTAATTCCTGAAGGCAAAGGCTTTGAAAAGAAAATATTTCCCTTATTCCACTTTCTTCAAGGCTAATCTCCAAAGTAATGCCTCCTATCTTTGGAGAAGCATAATTTGGGGTCGCGAATTATAAAAAAAAGGAATGAGATGGAGAATAGGAGATGGAAGATCCGTGAAGATTGTTTCAGACAAGTGGCTTGGTCGTATACCTTCCCTATAGATTATTCATAAGCAGAGTTTTTATCCGAATGAAAAGGTGGAATCTATTTTGAAGGCAGATGGAAGTTGGGATAGTGAGATAGTTAATGATCGTTTTCATGAGGATGATGCGAAGGAAGTACTGAAATTACCATGACCTTGAAAAGGTGAGGATAAACTTATTTGGCACTTTACTAAGAATGGGATCTTTACTATAAAGTCGGGTTATCACCTGGCTATTTCTATAAGGGAGTCCGGATCTACCTCGAATATAGAGAGAATGAGCAACTGGTGGAAACTTCTTTGGAATTGCACTTGGAAGGTTTTTCATGATTTCCTTCCTACAACTACTAATCTAATTCGAAGAGAGATGATAATGAATTATTGGTGTCCAAGATGCAAAAATGGCCTGAAACCGACCCCCCATGCCCTGTGGGAATGCCGATTCACAAAATCAAAGTGGAAGGAGTCTCCCTTTTACTAAATGAATTGGCCCAAAAATTTAGAAAAGTTTTCGGATCTGCTCTACTGGTTTAAAGAGGCGTTGTCTCAGGAGAAGCTTGAGGAGTTTCTAATTATGTGCTGGAGCATGTGGAATGCTCGAAATCAGGTGGTGATTCAAGGAAAAAATAAGAAAGAGACTAGTCTTAACAATTGGCAATCCACGTCTATTTACATCCAACAATTCAGAGAATATAATGCCACTCTTTCACTAGCTCAAAATTATAGACCGAAAGAAATTGTTCTTAGGTTCCCCCTATTTTTTCAAACTTCAAACTCAATTCAGATGCTGCAGTTAAGAAAGAATAATCTAGGAGTGGTTATGGAGTTGTTCTAAGGAATGAAAAATGAGAAATTATGTTCACCTTGGCCTCTCCTATTCCGTGGGTGACAAATGTTGAGGAAGTTGAAGCGATTGTTATGCGTGATGGGATGAGCTTAGCGCTAGAGATGGGATTCTCTTGTCTTGAGGTTGAAATTGATTCTTCTGTGGTTATCAACCTGATTAAAAGGAAAAAAAAAAAAAGATGAATTGAATCTGGAAGTGATAATCGAAGAGATTACATCTCTTTCAAACAAGTTCTCTTCTTGTACCTTCAGCTGGTGTGATCGGAGGGTCAACGGACTGGCGCATGAAATGGCTAGACTGGTGATCGGCTTTACCCACTAGGAGAAATGGATGGAGGATGTTCCAAACGCATTGAAAACCAGATATTCAACTTTCAAACAAAATTAAATAGATGTCTTATTTGTAAATGTTTTAATTCACAAAGTTAAGAGTGATCTTACCAATTATAACTTAGACTCCAATAGAGGGTTATTTATTTATTTATTTATTATTATTTATATTTATTTTTTTTGGGAATGAGGGTTTCAAACCTCTGACCTCATGGTCGAAAGTAGATGTTTTATGCCAGTTGACTTATGCCTATATTGACATTAGAGGATTAGTCTTAGTCTTTGTTCTACTATGATCCAATCAAAAAATAGAGTTTTCATTAACACTCGCGATGACATCCAAATTGAACAAACATTTTATCATTTTCATGGAAAAAATGTCTCTAGAACTATTTTCACTTAATTTAATTTAAAATCAATTCAAATTTACTTAAATATCATTGTTATTTTCCAAAAATATTACCAAAAATCACAAAAACAAATGTAATTCTTTTTAAATTGGTAGAGAAAAAGAGAGGGAGATGAGAAGATTAAAAAAAAAAAAAAACTGTTCATTTCGTTAATCCGACAATTTGAAAAATACACACATGAGAATTGATACATAGATGATTTTCAAATGCAAAGTCTAAATTGATTCATTTATGAAAGTTTAGATGTTTAATTGATACAATTACGAGTTCCCACACGTGTGAATTAACAGTTTTCATTGATACACTTATGAAAATTTAGACTTTAAATTGATATATTTATTAGTTTAGGATTTTAATTAATACGGCTCTAAAGTTTATAAGTATAAATTGATTTTAGTCCTAGATATTATTTATTTGTTATTATTTAATTTTATTTTATTGGGTGTAAAGAAAATATCTGAATCTGGGAAAAGTTCACAAGTAAACCCAACAGAACAGTACGTAATACGACTCTAAAGTTTATAAGTATAAATTGATTTTAGTCCTAGATATTATTTATTTGTTATTATTTAATTTTATTTTATTGGGTGTAAAGAAAATATCTGAATCTGGGAAAAGTTCACAAGTAAACCCAACAGAACAGTATGTAATTTGGCTTTCACGCGTGGGGTTGGTTGATTTTGATAACTTTCTTGGGTATCTATGTCAATGTCAACTCGTGGATAGGGGTGAGCATCAGTTGGTCGGAGTCGATTTTGGGCTCGAATCGGCATCGACCACCGACGTGTCGGTTTTCGGCGATCGGTTCTAGTCGGTTTTGGAGAGGTTGTTTACACCGATCGACCGTCCACACCATCGGTCGGTCGGTTTTAGTTGGCGAGAGAAACAGGGCATTGTCGGACATCGTTTCGAAGAAAATAGGGAAAATCAGTGTCGGATTTGGGGTTAATCACGCCGGAGCCGTCGCTTGTCACCGGAGTGGGACGCCTTTGCTCACTAAACTTGTAACACCCTCTTATGTCTTTAAGAACTCAGAAAAAGAAAACATGCAATAAATATGCAACATGGAAAAATGAAGTTCAAATGGATTCCTTAATTGAATTTCGAGGACGAAATTCTCAAAATGGAGTAATAATTTGTAAGACCTAATTTTGGTATTCTAGCAATTGGATATATGCATTTGATATATGGATTATTCAATTTTGAAATTGTTGATGGAGAAATTATAGTTTGAGACAAAATAGAAATACAAGTAATTTGAAACTTTGAAAATGAAATACAAATTGTATTTAATAAATATATATATTAGAAAAGAAAGGAAATGGGAGTTTGTATTGTATTATATTGGAAGGAAGGAAGTTGGAAAAGAATATATATATATTATAAAAATAATAATAATAAAATAAAAGAAGCTTATAGTGGAAGCTTTTGGTTTTAATTTTAAAAAAAAAAAAAAAAAAAAAAAAAAGAAATTTCGTGTGGCTTTTGTTAAGCCACACAAAAAGAGTGTTTTAATAAAAATAAGAAAAAGAAAATGAAAAAGAGAGGGAGGAGTGTTCTGGAAAAAGAGGAGAAAAGAAAAAATGAAGAAAGAAATGAAGAGAAGGAGAAAGGGAGAAGAGGAAATTGAGGAGCTTAAGCATGCCAAGCATGAAATTGAAAGTGGTGTTGAGAGGCTCAAGCAAGAAGATTTATATTGGTAAGTTTTTTTTTGGGAAACCATGAAAATAGGTGGTTTTTAAAGAGAGTTTTATGGATTTTTCTTTTTTTGATTGTGGAATTCTTATGGATACTTTGAAATAGGAGGATGAAGTTTGTAGTTTGCTTGTGTTATTATGTGGGTATGTTGAAAGTTAAGAAATGGAATTTGGGTATTTGAAATGTTCAATTTTGTTGGGAGGTTGTTTTAATTTTAGGGAAGGAAAGATAAATTAGTAAAGAGAAAAGTTTGCCAAGAGAAATTACTAGAAACTTAATTTAAGAAAGCTTAAAAGATTAGAGAGTTGTAAGAAAAAGTAAAGGTATGGATTGGAAGGAAGAAAAACATAGTGTTGTGGAAGAAGTTGAGAAAATGAAGAAGAAGAAGAAGAAAGGTAATTAGGTAAATTGAAAAGGGAAATGATTGTATGGTATAAAGTGGAGTTATGAGGAGAGAAAAGTGGACTTGAAATTGGATGTCTCACTTGGGAGACATAGTTTGGAAATATAAAAATTATTTATATTTTAAGAAAGGATGGATTGTGGAAGATAGAGAAGAAAATATTAGTTAATTGGAGAAAATGACAAAATACTTCATGGATTTTGAAAAGAAAAGAATTAGAAATGATAAAATAGTTTTATTTGGGAAAAGACAGTTAGTATATTGGTGAATGTTGGGATGAGAAAGAAGGCATAATTTGGAAAATTGGAATAAGGGAAATAGATTGGAAATTAGTTAATTCAATTAAGATGAAATTCATGTTATTTCTCTTTTGGAATTAGTTTGTAAATTGGTGATTTGGTTATTGGAAATTTCAGATTGGACAGAAATTGGACTAGCATATGATTTGAAGAATCGACGTTGATATTTCTGTGAGTGGTTTATTTTACGAATTGTTTTCATTATTTGATTATTATTATAGATTTTTAAGAATTCTATAATTATGTGTGAATTTAGAGAAATTGCAAAGAGATTTTTAGAGAATTGTTATGAATATAAAAAAAAAATGGTATTGAAATTTCAATATTTTATGCTTTTAGCATAAATTATTATTTGAGAAATATTTGAGATATTTTATGATTAATGAGATGTTTGAAGAATTTTAATGTTTATTGAGAAATGTATAAGATTTTTGAGATGTGATCTCAAAGAAAATATGATTTTAGAAATGTTTTATATTATTGAGAGATTTGATTATTATTTGAGAATTTGTACATGTTTAGTGTTATTTGAAAATCTCTCAAGTTTATGAGATGTTTAAAGAAAAAACATGGTTTTCAGAAAGAGTTTGAGAAGTTAAGAGATTTATGCTGGAAGTGGTTTTCAAACCACTAGATCTTTGTACCCTTGGTGATTACCTGATATGCTATGAGAATGTGTTTCCATAGTATGCTCGCATGCTCAGGCCGCAGGGGATGCAGGGGAATGCCGGGGCCATTAGGTGCCGAATCCGGATTCCGAATCCTGGTCCAAATCCTGGACCTGAAGCATTACAGATATTAGAGTTTGCTCTACGTGCACGTATGACAGAGATATATTCTGCTATGTATCTGGAGATTACTCGGTACATAGTATGATAGAGATTTGGGTACAGATTTGGTGATAAATTTCACTAGTTATGTTTATGCTTTCCAGAGCTATAATTACGAACTTATGCTTATGTTTTCAAGAATTGTTGACTTAAGAGTTGTTATTTCAAGAGATGTTTATTTACAGACTTTAATGTCTTAAAATGATCTCGAAGGTTTCTAAACTATTCGTGATTTGCATTATTTCACATAGTTATGAACTTATGTTTAGTAAGAAAATAATTTCCTTGAAAATGTATTTTCTTATGAATCACCACTCATTGGGCTTTTTAGCTCATTCTTTTGTTTTTAATTTTTCCACCAGGTTGCTCTTGAGTTTCAATCAGAGATTGCTAATCAGAATCTGCCACTAGTCTTATCAAGTAATTGCATATCATCTAGTGTAAGTAAAGGGAAAATTTTTTACTGTGCTGTTATTGGGGTATCCATAGATAAAGTTAGATAATGAAAGAAGAGATAAAGACTTGGCAATAGATTCCATTGCACACATATGGGGTCTACTGCCGTCATAGCTCATCCTAGGTTTGGTAGAGTTAATCTGGGGTGGGTTGTGACAAAACTAGACCTACGGTCGTCGTGAACCACGTGGTTTCGTGCACGAAGGAGTAGAAAAGGAGAAGATGGAGACTGGAGGTGAGGCTTATCGGCGCTAGAGTTTTTCGTAGTTGTGCATGAGATTGAGGAAGAAGATAAAGAGATGGGGAGAATAAGAGAATTTGGAATGGAGAAAAAAAAAAGAGAAAAGAAAAAAGAAGAATTGAGAAAGAAGAAGAGAGAAGATGGAAAAAAAAAAAGGTAAAATGAAAAAGAAAAAAAATAATTTTTTCATAAAAGCATTCAAACCCTCGGGAAGACCAATGGTCTTCCCAAGGAGTTGTCACTTGTCACATTTTCCCAAGGAGTTGTGACATTTTTATTTTTTAATTTTTTTTTTGTAAATCTTAAGCCATGTTTTTTACTTTTTTTTTTTTTTATATAAAGGTAGTCGGTCGGTCGGTTTTGAGCCATTTCTGGGTTCACCGACCAACCAACAGTCGGTTTTGCTAAGTGCAAAACCGACTTCCGACCGATAATAGCATAAAAACGACCGACCGACATCGGTTCGGTCGATTTCGGTCGGCCGGCTCGGTTTATCGGCCTTGTTTACTCACCCCTACTCGTGGATACAAGTTCATTATTCACGACCTTTTTAGGAAAATTGGCACAAATGACTCAAAATTTTGAACCCAAATAATATATAACCTACTTTCTAAAAATAAGGCTATATAACCTTTTGCTTAAGTCACAACCAGAGCGAGAGGACGAGAAAACTCGAAGAGAGCGAGAGGGGTGAAAGTGAGAGGACGACAAAAATCAGTCCATCACCATCTTCAACCTTCTTCTTCTCCTTCTCACGCATGCCAGCACCAACCTACCTCACCATCTCCACCTTCATTTTCTTCTTCCTTTAGCAAGCGAATGCAAACAGCGAGCATAAGATCTTCCGACGTCATTTTGCCAAATCAATTCCAGATTTGATTCCCACGCATTCCGGCGACCTTCCTCCCTCTTTCTGATATGATTTTCGGTGTCATTATGTGGGTCTCAGTGGTGTTGGTCTGTGTGAACTGTGAAGAAGTCGCGGGTCTTGATGTAGAGGTTGAAAGCGACATGGTCCTCTCGTCTCTCGCTTTCATCCCTTTCCCTCATCACTCTCGCTCTTGGTGGGTTTTCTCTTCCTCTCCCTCTTGTTATGATGTAAGCAAAAGGTTATCCATCTTTATTTTGAGAAAGTTGGGCTGAAAATTTTGGGACATCCGTAGGACAAACCCATATTTTAAGAGCATTATAATTCAAATAAAAAATAAAGAAGAAAATCTTGGATCGGTGATTTTATAGGGTTTGCGATGACATTTAGTAAAAGTACTTTCTTGTGAAGCACTTTTCTTATGAGCATTGTCTAAAAAGTGAACTTCTTTTTGAAAAGTTAGAAAGTGTGTTTAATTGATTAAAAACACTGTTCATGAATTTTCAAAGTGTTTGGTTAGATACTTGACAATTATTTTGGAAATTCTAAAAACACGAAAAAAACACTTTGCCTTTGAGAGAGACAATAATTGGGGGGTGAGTTTGTAATGACTTCTGAAATGAAAGTGCTTTTAACCCATTAAAATATGTTTAGTTAGATAAGCAAAAGTGATTTTAAAAATTCTAAATAAGCTAAAAATATTATAAAGAAACATTTTATTACTACTTCTTTCAAAAGTGGTAATAGAAGAAGTGTTTAATCAAAACACTTCTGTTTGGGACGTTGAGTAAGTTGTAATAGTCTGGATTATAATAGTATGTGTAAATGGGTATGAAATCCTTGGAGAAGAAGAGAGGAAATGGAGAGAAGATGGAGGCTGCCCATTAGGGTTTCAGCCACACCAAATGTCATTCCATAATAAACTATAAATGCTAGTGAATAATACAATGATAAATAGTCCAATGGGCTTATACATGAGAAAGATAAACATAAAGTAAACAATATATCTAACCCATAATATTAAATACTCTAACATCCCCCCGCAAACGAACGTGTCGTGAGAACGATTCGGAGCTTGATCACAGAGAGAGTATGTTCAACCGGTGGAAATGGATGAGAAGGTAAAAAAGTTCAAGAAAGACTGAAAATGATTGATCGAAGGAAAATAGGTTGTTTTTTTTTTTTTTTTTGGGTAAATGAAGATGTAACATATAAGAGGGAATAAATAAAAAGAGGACATGAAATGAAGAGATAAGCTTGAAATGATGAAAATAATGGGAGAGAAAAGTGGGATATTGGTTTAGAAAGAAAGTGGGAGGGGACAAGGTCTGCAATCACATGGGTAGGGGGAAAAGAAAAGGTGGAGAGATAGAGAGAAGTCTATCGAAAGGAGAGAGAAAAGGTTAGTGGCATTGGAAGAGGAGAAAGAGAAAAAGATCATTAAAAAAAAAAAAAGAAGGATGTCAGAATTGATTAAGTAAAGAAGAAGAGACCATTGGAAAGTTGGTTTATGGGGAAGTGGAAGGAGGGAAAAGATAAAAATTAATTGAAATGAAATGTTTTTTTTTTTTTTTTTAAACACGAAAAATAGGTTTAGGGTTTGAAGAGCAAGACTTAGGTGCTGCCTGGGCAGCACCCAGTGATCGGTGTTGTTCGCTACACGCAAATGCACGTGATCGAAGTAATAAAGAAACTGGAAGTACTCCAGAGTATCGTACCCAAGGGAACGGGGTTTAATAAAACAAATTTTAGTTTGCACAAATCGTTGAAAAATTGCAATTTAAAGTAACCGTGGGTGAAAATGATTTGAGGGGTGTTTTGACTAAAAGAAAATTTGTTTGAAAAATCAATGGAAATGAAAAGGGATTCAAGTTGCTAATGCCCCTTTGGAAAGAAAATGCAACAAGAAAGCAATTGCAATCGTAGCTAACTCAAGAACTAAGTAAACCGAATTCAACTCCTATTCGACCTTCTATGAAGTATCTTTAGGAGACTAAGTGATTAAACCTATATTTCTATGGCTAATCTAACTTAGATATTTTTGCGCACAATTCTAGTGGTTTTGGAGTCTCGCCCTATGTCTAGGGTCGATGTTTCAGACTTATGTCTAAGTCTTTTCCTCCATTGCTTTTGCGACATCCGCTTCCCTTAACCCTTTCGGTATTAAGTTATAGCTTGGCAAGCAACACTAGATGGCCAACTAGGTTTACCCAACAATTAACTCACCAAAAGTAAACTAGAGTTCAAGAATTAGCTAGATTGTTTTTACTTTCGAGCTTTACATCTTTCCTCTAGGGCATTCACAAACTTGAATCCCAAAGGAAATTTAGCTCTTCATGATGGAATAAATTGAAAACAGTAAATTAGAATTGTAGGAATTCATTGGAAAAATCAAAGTAAATAATGCAATCAAGTTGCAAATGCAATGCAAGTGAGTAGTTTAAAGAAACAATTCCAAGAATTCAAGATACAAATTAACCCACGGAAAATTGAAATTAAGAACCAGTAGCTCAAACTTTGAAGAAACTTGCAATTATATATAGGCAAAAAACGAATTCCAGTAGCATCCAAAATGTTCAAATAACAGAAAGTAAAATTACCAAAACTTAAATTAACAAGTTGTCATCAAAGTTCAATAACAGAAATTAAATTTGCTGAATTGAACGACAAACCAGTGGCTATTTTCACCCAATTGCAGAATTTCAAAAGTGCAGAAATTGAAATTTCAATCATCTTAAAAACCAATTCTCCGTATCTCAATCGAACCAAGTCGTTGTCCATAACCATCCCCAATTCTTAGGTGAATGGGATTGAGAAAAGGATTCTGGAGGTTAAGAGGAAGAACAATGGAAAAATAAAATCCAGAAAAGGAATAACAAAATTGCTACTGTCGGGGACAAAACCCAAAACGAAACAAACTTTCCTCCAAAAATCGTGCTCAATCAACAAGGATTTGTTTATAACCAATGCCAACTCTTGTTGTGATGGGATTGAGGAAGAGATTCGAACTAAGATCTACAAGAAATTAAAACAAAACAGCAACTAAAAACTAAAAATGAAAAATTGCATAAAGTAAGAAAACCCAAAAAAACATAAACTAAAATCTTCTCCAATCGAGCTCTCTTTGTTCGGCTTCTTTGTTCAATATTTATAGGGATCTCATGCTAGGGTTTCCCTCTTGGTTGATGGACAATCATGGCTAATCATCTTGCTGAATTCGTGGGTCAAATTTCCTTCAAAATCCCGAAATTCTCGTTTTTTACTTAAATTCCAGATCTGCCATATTGCAATTGCATAGCATTTGCACTGCTGTTGCATTCCACGAAAATTCTGCATCAAAACATTAAGTAAGTGTGAATTTTTTTCTTCTTTTGTTTTCTTTTCTCAACTTACTTAATTTAAAGGCCTTTCATCAATCATGTGATTAAATTCAAGCTTTTTTTTTTATTTTTCATCAAATAATATGAATAAAAATCACAAATATAACTAAGTTTAAAGGCCAAATAGTCCTCATGAATGAGAATTATCACCCAGCTTCTGTAGCCCATCCACGTGGCCCATTTTTATGGTGCCACGTGGCAATTCAGTTTTTTTTTTTTTTTTTTTTAACATTTTCAAACCTCTCTTGTCTGAGTCATTTTTTTTTTCTTTCTTTTCATTATTTTTTTTTTCATTTTTAGAAATTTTATTTTCATTTAATAACATTTTTTTTACAAACTCTTTCACAATATCAATTTTATTTTTAAAATTATATATTTTTTATTTTTATTATCTTTTTTCATCTATAAAATACCATTTATTTTCAATCAATCAATTAAAAATGTTATTTTTTTTCTTTTTACAAACTCTTTCACAATATCAATTTATTTTTAAAATTATATTTTTTTTATTCTTATTATATTTTTTTTTATCTATAGAATATCATTTATTTTCAATTAATCAATTGAAAATTAAGAGTTTACAATAATAATGGGAGAAATATGCTTCATAACCTAAAGTTAACGACAGTCTCATAATCAATTTTATTTTTTATTTTAAATTTTTTATTTATCTTATTATATTTTGTCCATTCTTCTCAATCAAATGAATTAGTAAAGGTGGATGATGATAACAATCAATGAAAATCACAATTGAGATTCAATTTCAGAGAAACCACCTACACCACAAAAGGTTATTTTAGGTTATGAAACATATTCTCTCATTACTATTTTTAACTCTAAATTTTCAATTGATTAGTAGGAAATAAATGATATTGTAGAGCTGAGATAAGAAAATAAGAAGATAAATAAAAATTTATAAAACAAAAAAATTAAATTGATTATGAAATTTTCATTAGCTTTAGGTTATGAAGCGTATTTCTCACATTATTATTATAAACTCTCAATTTTTAATTGATTAATTGAAAATAAATGGTATTTTATAGATGAGAAAAAGATAATAAAAATAAAAAATATATAATTTTAAAAATAAAATTGATATTATGAAAGAGTTTGTACAAAAAAATGTTATTAAATGAAAATAAAATTTCTAAAAATGAAAAAGAAAATAATGAAAAGAAAGAAAAAAAAACAACTTAAAAAAGAGAGATGTGCAAAAAAAAAAAAAAAAGCCATGTGGCACCATAAAAATGGGCCACGTGGATGTGCTACAGAAGCTGGGTGCTGCCCAGGCAGCACCTAAGTCTTGCTCGGGTTTGAAGGGGAGAATTTTTAAAGTTCTTTCCCTCTTGAGCGTTTTGATCCCGAGCATTTGAGAAGAAAAGTGTTGAGATTTAAAGAAGATTTTGGAGGTTGGGGTTTTGAAAGAGAAGGAACATGAAGATATGATTTGTGAGAGAAATTTCTTCTTTCTTTCCTTTTTTTTTTTAAGGAATTTTCGTTGCAAGATGAGAGAGAATAGAGAGAAGGGAAGAGTAAGTTTCTTTTGAAAATCTAAAAGAGAAAACGAAGAGAGAGAGAAAGATTTAACTTTGGAGAGGAAGAAGAAATTTAGAGTTTGACACTCTTTTTTTTTTTTTTTGTGTGAAAAGATCAGAAGATTTGAAGAACACTTAGAAAAAAAGTTTAGAAAAAGAAGGGTTTGTTTGAAGAAAGAAGGAGAAAGATATCGTGATGTTGTAGCTAGCAAGTTTGAAAGATTATTGAAGAAGTAGATTTGTGAGTCGACGCTCTTCTCGGCCTTCTCCTCCGCCGGCTTTTTTCGAACGGGGCTCTTCTTGGTCTTTGGCATCTTCTTGATTTTTCATCGACATGTTGATTGTCAAACGTGGCTTTTCACACCAGCAAAGGTCTCTTTTGGATGTTTCGAAAATGGTCTTTGCCATTGTTGTTGTTGGAGATTATGGTAGAAGGAGAAGAAGAGAGATGCCCATATCTGGGCTCTGATACCATGTAAATGGGTATGAAACCCTTGGAGAAGAAGAGAGGAAATGGAGAGAATATGGAGGCTGCCCATTAGGGTTTCAGCCACACCAAATGTCATTGCATAATAAACTATAAATACTAGTGAACAATACAACGATAAAGAGCCCAATAGGCGTGTACATGAGAAAGATAAACATAAAGTAAACAATATATCTAACACATAATATTAAATACTCTAACAATATGTAAGTTATAATAATCTGTGGAGTTATATAATATGTGTTTAGGATATAGAGTTTTTTAGCATGGGTTATAATAGTATGTGTTTGGAATGCAGATTACTTCATAGACTATTATAACCCAAACTATTATAACTCATGTCCCAATCAGTTCCTTTTTTTTTCAAACCTATTATAAATATAACTAATCAAAACTTCTAATATAGTGCTTCTTTCTTAAAGTATTTTAAAGACACCAAATACTATAAAAATTAAAAAAACAAATGCTTTTTAAGAGCTTTTAACCCTTTCAAAACTCCTCCAAAACTTACTCAATTTCAAAAGAAATTTTAACTATGTAAAGTTATGTTTTATAACAGAGAAAATTGAGAACTAAATTGCGAAGAACAATTATTAACCATATCAATTAATTAAATTAAAATTTCAAAAAACTTTATCAAGTATACAATAGTGTAGAGGAGAATCTTACTATTTGCTAATTATTATACATTAATCATAGTTATTAAACAAAACAGTATTTACGTACTTTGTCTCTATTAATAATCAAGACAATCGCTCCTGTGGTACAAAAGAATGTGCATTTACTATCATATTATTTTTGAGATCATAATGTATAGTTAGATGATGATGCAAAAACTTGGTGGGATAGCGTTGAAAAAAAAAGGCTAAAGAAGTGGTGAAAATTGCAGCTAGAGATGTCCACGGGGCGGGGCGGGGCCGGGGAATGGATTCCCCTTCCCCGTCCCCGCCCCCCATTTCATTCCCCGTCCCCTCGAAATTCCCCGTTTAATTTCGCGGGGATCGGGGCAGGGATTCCCCGCGGGGAATTCGCGGGGATCGGGTTCCCCGCGGGGAATTTTTCCCCGTTCCTTTTTTTTTTTTTTTTATCTTTTTTATTTTTTAAATTTATTCTCAATCATAATAAAAATTATTTCTAAATGAATAATTTTCAATATAATTCTATTTAAAGTAAATGTTATAAAATTTCCTAATAAAAACAATAATATACCATAAGTAAAAATACTATAATGTCGAAACAACTTAATTTCTAAAAATTCAAATTTCAATATTACAACATAGACTTTAATTTTTTTTTATAACGAAATAGTCTTAAACTAATTCCTACTATAAAAAATTCTATTTATAGGTAATAATATATATATATATATATATATATATATATATATATATTAAGCGGGGAATCGGGGTGGGGAATCAGGGCAGGGCGGGGCGGGGAATATATTCCCCGTCCCCGTCCCCGTTTAGCCAACGGGGAAAAAAACTTCCCCGCTCCTTCCCCCATTCCCCGTGTATCCGGGGATTCCCCGCCCCGTTCGGGGCGGGTCCCCGCGGGTTAAATGGACATCCCTAATTGCAGCTGGATATTACAATTTAACAGTGACATTGATTCTCCAAAACCATATGAATATTTGATGTCGTTGCCATATTGTGGCACAGAGCGACCCATCCATCTAAAAAGGGATCTTTTTAGAAAAGAAGTTGAAGTCGCCACCAACCATTATTAGGGTGATTGGTCATCTAATTTTAAAAAGAAATAAATGGTCTACAAAAACAGAGTTTAGACTCGGGAGTCTTTTGTGTGTAGGGAAGATATTAGTTGATATGAATGAATACTTCATCCCGCAGCATAAGCATTGGATCGTCTTTGATTTTACTTAGAATTAAACAAAAACTAATGTTAAGCAATAAATACCTTGCATATTATGAAGATAACTCCAATTCCATAAAACCTACTTGTTATGACTCGAATATAGGACCAAGACTTGTGAGAGCCTCTTGAAAGAAAATCCACAAGGGATTGGAGTGACTCAATCTAGAACAAGATTTCTCAATCTTGTTTCTAGATCTTTGATCTTTAGAGGTAATCAAATTCTAGTCTTCTCTCTTAGTTGATACAAAATCAACATAAGGAGGTGTTAAACTCTTTGATTCAAAGGTTCTTGCTTCTTCAAAGTTTGAATTTTTGGGCTAAGAATTAGGATTGCCTTATCAGATAAGATTCAGTGCTGGCCTTAGGATGTTATTTGTTCTATATAAAGTGTATTTGTATTTGTATATTTCTTTGCTCTTAGGAACATAGATAGCGAACACACTGCATCAGGTTTGCATTTCTTGTTTTTTTTTTTTTTTCCGTCATCTAACTACACTGTATTTAGCTTAGCCAAATCACAAAATGCTTTTCTCAATGTTATGTTAATTTTATTTTAAATCTGAATTTTTTCTGCAATTGCTATTCTATAATTTTAGATTATTTTGTAGGTTTATCTAGTTTTGAACCACATATATTGTCTCCCAATTTTATAGGTTTTAGAATTTAGATAGGTTTAGTCATATCTTCTTTTGATTTGATATAAGATTCTTTTGTTTTAGGGAGTAGTTTGTTGATTTTGGATGGAGGGTAATTTAGTCCATTAATTCTTTTTAGATTCTGTTTAAAATTAGAATTTGGCCATTTTTCCAAAAAAAATAGTTTTGGACTGTTTTTTAAACGACTAATTAAATATGGACAATTGGAGCATATGACCAAATATCCAAAAATTGGAATTAGCCTAAAAATGTCCACACATATAGATCAGGTGGCAATAAATTTTTAAAATTTTCAATTCTACTCTTGTAACCCATGTTTTGTATATAGTGTATCTAGGGTTTAAATTTTGTTTCGAGTCTTTTGGTTATTCAAAATCCACTTTATTCACTTATTTAGATTTGATTTTTGAAAGTTTGGATATTTTTAGATTAACTTTTTTTTTTTTTATATGTAGGTCATGTTCTCAATTTTAAAATAGATTCTTATTATTTTATTTTTTTTTTCATTTTAAAATTGTTTACATAATTATTATTATTTTTTTTTTTTTTTTTTGCTTTCTTCCCCCGGTGTTCTATGTTGGGTTTCATAGGCTTGAATATTAATGCTTGAAATTTTGGCAGGATCTATAGCTAAAGAAATTAGATGACATTGTATGACGTTTCTTCAATACCCATCACATGAAAATACTAACCTGAACTTCATAACTGCCATTATTGCCCACCTTTCCAATGATCTGGTTCAGCAAAACCCAGAGAGAGATCAACTGTAGGATTCCTAAGCACCAAAACAACAAAAACAACGAACGTAAGACCTATTAGTAAAAAAGTCAAGATTTCCTTTAGTTTCATCCCTCTAAAGAATCCAGATTTTGAAGCACTATTCGTCGATGCCGGAATTGAAGACTATCTATGGGCCTTAAATGCAAGGTTCGTCTTCTCAAAGCTCTCGTCATTCAAAATTTTCAAATGGGTAATAAGAAAAAACCTGGATTTCTTCAGGTTTTGCTCAATTCGATCACGATGTGGGAAGATACCAAAATCGGCATCATGGGCAAGCTCAATCGATAACACTTCTGTGAATATTGTGTCTTTGAAGGTTGAGAATAGTAAAAATATTCAATAAATGTTTATTTGTGTTTCCTATATCTATTGATTTAACCTTTATCTCTTTTTTGCAGTGTATGATTTGATTTTTAGTGGTTTGGATTCCTATGCAAATGTCAATCCAAGTTGGTTCGAGTATCTATGAATACCCGTTCTTTATGATGCCGTTAGATTGTTTTATTTTTGTTTGGTTCAAATTCTTTTTTTTCGGAATTGTGTTTTTATCCATCATATTATTTTTCTAGCTAGGTTAATTTATTATTTTCTAAGATTTTAATTAGTATTCATTGGTTTTAAATTTTAGATTTGGATTAATTATAGGATAATTATATTATCTTTCATTCAGATTTTTGGTTGAGGTCATTTTTTTCTTTTTCTTGTAATCGTGTTTTCATCCATCAAATTATTTTTCTAGATAGGTTAATTTATTATTTTTCTAAGATTTTAATTAGTATCTATTTTTTATTCTAGAATACATAATTAGTTGTTGATTTACCATATTTTGAAGAATATATGGTTGTTATGATTTTAAATTTTAGATTTGAATTAATTATAGAATAACTATATTATCTTTTATCCATATTTTCGATTGAGGGTATTGTTTTCTTTTTCTTCGTAATTGTGTTTTTATCCATCAAATTATTTTTGTTAATTTATTATTTTTATAATATTTAATTAGTATGTATTTTTTATTGTAGAAGACATAATTAATTGTTGATTTAAAATATTTTAAAGGAGATATGGTTGTTGTGATTTTAAAATTTAGATTTGGATTAATTCTAGGATAATTGTATAATCTTTTTATTCATATTTTCAATTGAGGGTATTTTTGACATTTATTAATTCGATTTAAAAATTGGATGAAAAGCGTTTGGACATTTTTCAACTAAAAATAAAAATTGGACATTTTTTAAAACGTCTATTTAAATTTTGTCATTGTTATTCTTGTCCCATTAAATACGGTCATTTATCTTGCTCCTATGTATTAGCATTCAAGGTCCATTATTCGTGAATTCCGACGGCCAGCCCATTTAGTAAATCCCGGGTAAAATCCAGCCTTTTCGAAAGGGTTTCTCGTCACCGTCGTCTTGTACACCGATCAGTCAGCCGACGGCAAAACAAGAAATGGCCAGAACGGCGGCGTCTCCACTGGTGACTCTGTTCTTCCTCCTCCTTCTCACCGCCCCACTGCCGGCTCTCTCCCTCCGTTTCTACCAATTCCAAACCCTATTGTCGCTCGCACATTCCCTCATGTCTCGCGTCGCCAATCTCCGCGACTCCCGCGGCGACTTCGCCGGCTCGCAACGGGCCAGGCTCATCGCCAATAGTCTCAACCGAGGGCTCGGACTCGGATTCTTGGGCTCCATGTGGTCGCTCGCCTGGGACAACGCCAAGAACTACGCTTGGAGAGACCCCGCCCTTTCGGACCTCAACGACGCCGTTCCCGAGATGAACGAGTTGCTTAAGGCCTTCGCCGAGTTGACCGAGTTGGAATCAAACATTTCGAAGGCGAGCTGGGTGTCGAGGAATTACCAATCTGTACTCAGAGCCTGCAATTCGCTCTTGCAGAGGCTTCTCAAGGCGTTCTCGAAATCAGTACGTGGATTGAATGGGTCATTTTTTGTTTGCTCGTAAAGTGTTTGTTGAAATGCCTGAATGAAAAGTTTGTTGTAAAATGATGCAATTCGTTTGTTTTTGGGATGGGCAGGGGGCTTGGAAGGATGTGGTGGAGACGATTCGAGTGGAGGTGCGGGAGGGTGGATTGGTGAAGGACTGTTTGGAGCTGGGAAGTGACGATTTGAGAGGAATAGTTCAGATTTTGAAGGATTTGGCTTTGAATTTCCATTCCTCCACTGACCACAGTAATGAACTGTGAGAATCAGGAACTTTTTCCTCTACTGTTTTTATAATTTTTCTTTTTGGGTTAAATTTTGTTTGACTCAAATCTTCCCCCTTGAGTTCCTCTTTGCGTACTAGCAGGTTTGAACATCAAATGCAGCTTTTCTTTAGGTTATACGTAGTCTTCGCCTTCGGTGTCTTGGTTTTCTCACCGGAAGCATCGTGTTACTGTTACGATGTACAAAGAAATGGTGTCATAATCTATATTCAATGTATATGAATATGAGTTACTGTTCAATTTCATGGATTCGAATTCCCTCATTATCTTTACTATTATTCTCTATTCTTTAATCTTCTTTATCTTTACTTTACTCTTTAATCTTCTTTATCTTTACTTCACTCAAGGGTGTTGAAAATGGCTAAAATAGAGAATCTTTTTTTAGACTTTTTTTTAAGTTAAATTATCAAAAATACCCCTGAACTATGGAGTTAGTTTCAATTATACCTTTGAATTTTGAAAAGTTTTATTTTAATCCTTGAACTTTAAAGTTTGTTTCAAAACAACACTTGAAGGTTTTTTCTGTTAAATTTATGGACGAAAAATGACGTATTTGCATATGTTTTGATTTTTTTTTCAACGTATATGTTAAAATATATTCACATAAGCAACAATATAAATGCAAAAACATCATTTTTCGTCCATGAATTTAACGAAAAAAAACCTTCAATGGTTGTTTTGAAACAATTTTCAAAGTTCAAGGGTTAAAATGAAACTTTTCAAAGTTCAGGGGTATAATTGAAACCAACCCCATAATTAAGGGTATTTTTGATAATTTAACCTTTTTTTAAATCTCAACTCTAATTTTAGAATTCTAAAGGTTCAATTACAAGTTTAGTCCCTGAACTTTCAGGTTTATGTCTATTTGGTCCCTAAACTTTCAAAAATGTCTAATATGTCCCTAAACTTTCAATTTTGTGTTTAATAAGTCCCTGAACTTTCAATTTTGTGTCTAATAGGTCTCTGTCAAACTCAAAATTTTTAAAAATTAATTGATCTATTAGATTTGAATTTTATGTCTAGTGAAACCCTAAAATTTCAATTTTGAGTCTATTAGACTCGTGAATTTTAAAAAATTCGAAAGTCCAAGGACTAAGTTTGTAATTTTGAAAGTTCAGGGGCTAAATAGATATAAACCTCAAAGTTTATGGACTAAATGTGTAATTTAACCAATTCTAAATGTGTCCCTTTGTGTCCCTCTGATATTTTTACTTATTTTTATTTAAACATTTTTTCTCAATTTTATCTTGACGAAAAATGGTTGAACGTGGGCATTTATTAATTATTACATTGTTGAATAGGTTTTTTTTTCCTTTTCTTGTTTCTTCTCTTTTCAGTTTGGTTTTTTTTCACTTGAGATAGATGCATACAGCATACACACTCCTAAATCTAATTTAATAATTAATAATTTAAGGGTTAAAATATCATTTTAGTCTTGTACTTTGGGTTTCATTTCATTTTAGTTCATATGTTTTCAAATGTTCAAATTTAGTCAATGTACTTTCAATAAAACTTAAAATTGGTCCTTACAATTAGTTTTTTTTTTTTTTTTGGAGGTTAATTTTTCTAAAATTGTCTAGTCTCTATTAAGCCTTTCCTCTATAAATTTTAGAAATATATTTACATTGTGTCTTTTCTTGCATTAAAATTATTATTATTATTTAACCAATTTCGATTAAAAAAATTAACATCAAACTAGTAGTATGGACCAATTTTGAGCTTTATTGAAAGCATGGGAATTAAATTTGGACATTTGAAAGTACATTGACTAAAATAGAATGAAGTTCAAAGTACAAGACTAAAATGGTATAGAGACATGTGTCCATTTTTTTTTTTTAAATCAAAATCTCATCAAAATTTTACTTACTAGATTTTTTGTTTCTCTTTCACGATCGCTCTCCATTTCATGTTAATGCTTCAAATTTCTAATTTTTTTTTTCTTTTTATTGTATCTTTTCAATACACACTTCACCATCTCCATTATTTTTCTTTCTTTTTTTTAAAAAAAAAAATATTGTATATCTTCAATACTACACATTTATGTTTCAAAACAAATATATGAAAAAAGAGTTCAACTCTCAGTACATGAAAAAAAAGACGGTATTATTTCATTTAAAAGATGACATAAAAAATATATGAAAAAAAAAAGTTCGAGTTCAACTCCCAGTTTTTGTACCTTTAGACGGCGAAAAAAATATAGAGTTTTGTTTGTTGTGAGGAGGACAGTAGAAAAAAGAAAAGTCTGTAAAAAATATGATATATATATTTGTTTTGAAACATAAATGTGTAGTATTGAAGATATACAATAAATTAAAAAGAAGAAAAAAGAAAGAAAAATAAAGGATATGGTAATGTGTGTATTGAAAAGATACAATTAAAAAAAGGAAAAAAATGAGGAATTTGAAGTGTTAACGTGAAAGGAGAGATAGCATCGTGAAAGGAAGAGGGAGCAAGAAAGGGAAAGGGAAAATCTTGTAGGTGAGATTTTGACATTTAAGAAAAAATGGACACATGAGAAACCGAGAAACCGAAGCATTGGACCGAACTGATCCAAATCAACTGGTTTGGTTCGGTTATTTTTTTAAAAAAATGGTTTTTTCGGTTTAAAATTCTTTAAAAAAACCAGAAA
Organism: Trichosanthes truncata; assembly: GCA_033996785.1. Classification (NCBI taxonomy): domain Eukaryota; kingdom Viridiplantae; phylum Streptophyta; class Magnoliopsida; order Cucurbitales; family Cucurbitaceae; genus Trichosanthes; species Trichosanthes truncata. The sequence continues at coordinate 33,313,714 of MU867261.1, forward strand.
TTTCAGTTCGATTTACGGTTTAAATTTTTTCAAAATCAAAAACCTCAAACCGAACCGAATAAATATAAAAAAGTATGGGTTAACTACATGAATAACACATTTGGAGCATCAAATTACACAAATGTCAAGTTTTGAAAAAAATTTCAGCTTTGTCTCAAGCCCAGCCATTTGAAGTTTAATAGAAGATTGAATTTACATATATGCCCATTATATTTGGTAGTAATTGATGTAAATTCGTGAGAAAAAAATGGAAAGAAAAAAATGGAATATTTTTCATAACTGTTTGAATAATAGATTTGAAAAAATCCCACAATTATCTCCAATAACCTCCTTCCAAATCTATTCGCATTTTTCACCATCAAAATCGAGGGTTTAGGGCCAAACCAATCGATTTACCTCCTCACCTTCATTCAACCATCAAAAGCAAATGTTTCCAGCAATGTGTAGATCGAGAAGCTGTGAGTTTCTTTCAATAGCGGCAATAGACGACGTGGCTTTCTATGGGTTTCATTCAACAATGGTGGGTTTGCTTCGCCGGCTTCTTCTTCCTCTGTTGATACAGTTTCTTCTTCATTGTCGATGAGTTTGCTTAGTTGGTTTCTTTGCTAGTGGGTTTTGAAGGGTTTTTTTCCAGCTATATTTTGGGGTTTTTTTTTTTTTTTTTTTTTTTTTTTTACTCTTGCTATATTTTGGGTTCATATAATATAATTCAAGAACACAAATTATAATGCACTAAATTTTGTTGAAGACAAACATAAACATTCTAGGATTAAATTTTGAGTTTATATGATATAATCGCAAAACAAAAGTTTTTATGTAGGTATATATTAATTCTTGACTGGGTATATATAATTGATGTCGGACAAAAATTTACTTTAATCTTTCATTTAATTCCTTTGAAATTAAATGTCTTTTAATCTCTGACTGGGTATATATGAACCGCATAATAAAACATTTACATGGTATGAATTATAGTGCCCGTAGTGAGAATTATATCAACTAGGTATATATTATATTAAATAAAATATTAATATTATATTATAATTATCCATCTCATTCCAATGATCACTATGAACCATACTCTTAGGTGAGTATGATTATAACCTATACAAAATACATGAGGATCATTTACCTATGTATATATAATATATGTTTGTGAATATAACTATAATTATTACCTAAATAAAATATAATAGGATTATATATAAAAGTGCATATAATATATTTCTATGTATATATTTATGCTTACAGTATACTGAATAGTATATATTTGTCATCAAGTATTTTTAAGAAATGTTCCATATAACTAATATGTGTATAACACATAAACCATGTACATTTTAATTAGTTGATATTATATCTAACCATAAAAGTTTATATGTTTATAACACATATACCTACTAAACTTTACATAATTTATATTATATATCTACAAAAGTTTATATATATATAATAAGACTACTCATTACGAAAAAAATGACGAAACATAACAATGAATATAATACATAAATACATGATGAAAATGATATAGATTGTAAAGTTTATGATAAAAAATACCAAAAAAAAAAAAAAAACTTGTGTTTTGAATAAATTGACCATAACATAAATAATAATAATAATAATAACAAACAAAAAAATAAAAAAATAAAAAAAAATAAACATCAATAAAAATCAATCAACCATGTAAAGCAATATTAATAACTGATCAAAGAACTAAAACAAATAAAATCCAATCAACAAATAAAGTATGTGGTATAATTTAAAAAAAAAAAAAATAGGCAAAATAACAAACAAAGTATGTACTATAATTAAAAAAAACCATATGCAGAATTGAAGAAGCAACATTACTCATATTGAGGATATAATGTGATTGACGGCAATTGTATTGGAGGAGAAGAATGTTGAATTCCGGCGGCAATTTTTGTTGGACGGTGGCAGCAAAAAAAAAAAAACAATATAATAGTTAACCCCTAATTTGTTAACCTTATATGTTATTAATGGTAAAAAAATAGTTAACACCAAATTTGGATAATAAAATATTGAAGAATAGAATATTTAAAATTATAAAAAGAGTTATATGTAATTAATGGTAAAATTATTTACCTAAATTGAATATCTCATTATGAAAACATTAAATTACAATAATGATGGATTTTCAAGGGTATAAATGGAATAAAATAGTTGTAGAGATATGAACCATTCTAGAGCTGATATTTTTTTTTAAATGTGTAATTTGTGAAATATATGGTTGAAAACGTGCTCTTTGGCATAATTTCCCAAAAAGTATTGAAGGAGCCCTCCAACAAAGCCCAATCCACAAAAGCCGAACTCAATTTTAAGAAATTTTTTCTTTATTTCAACCCCACATTTCTCTGTGTTTGTCATTTTCATATCTTTTCCTCTCTGTCCATTTCACATCTTTTCTCTTTTCTCTCCCCATTCTTTCTCTCTTTGTTCGTGCCTTTCTTCTTTCCTTCTCCTTCTTCTCTAATGCTTCTTCTTCTCTCTTCTAATCTCCCACCTCTCCCTCCAGCGACATCACCCACAGTAGCAGCGATGACGGTAAAACACACGGGAGTCTGCCCTCCTTCATCCTCTCGCTCTTTTCGACGTGTTCTTTGGCCGGTGACCAGCTACAAACCCACAACATCTTTCCCACCTGATCTCGTCGGCAGGTATTTCTCTCAAACTAGCGTTGTTCGATCTACAGCCATAGCCTACACCCACTACTTTTTTTTTTCAAGAAAAATAGGTTAAAACCAAAACCGAACCTCATCGAGAAGTTCGGTTCGACCTTCGGTTTGTCGAAAAACAGACCAAATATTATTCAAAAAAATAAAATAATATATTAGAATAAATTTGAACAAGGGCAATAAATATAATCTTTTCAAATTTCAAAACAACAAATTAACACTCTATTGGTAGCCATTTGGCTTTTTATTTTAAAAAATTGTGTTTATTTTCTTATTAATTCTCAACCATATGTTTCATTTTTCTTACCAAATATTTGAATTCTTAGTCAAATTCTAAAAATAAAAATAAGTTTTTGAAAACTACTTTTTTTAGTTTTCAAAACTTGATTTAGTTTTTGAAAATATAGACAAAAAGTAGATAATAAAATAAGAAAATCTACATGTGAAAGTAATATTTACAAGCTTAATTTTCAAAAATAAAAAATTAAATGGTTATCAAACGGGCCTAAATGATTTTTTATGAGACAGATCCACCATGGGCCTAGGCTGGAGCCTCCTGAACTTAAAATGAATTAATATTAGTATATAAAAGTTGGTTACATTCACCATAATATAATGACAACCAAAATAATTGGGTATTTTTGTTGGCCCCATCCAATATGAATGATCTGCAACAGTAGCTCTATTATTTGAATTTATAAATGGAGGACGATGTGATTTCCTAAATTGACAACCAAGGTAAACCACATCATGGTAAATTTCCTTAAAGAGGGGAACACTGCCAAGAAGCTTATTCATAGAAATTCTATGCAACAACTGATAAACAACATGACCCAACTAAGCGTGCCAAAGTGTTGCGTTATCATTCTGACCTACCTGTAGACAAAATATAGAGGGAATCTTTCCTCTTTCCAGTAAACAAAATATCAGCTTCAAATTGTTTAATATTATAAACAATTTTCACATCATTTAGACCAAAGAGAACATACCTCCCAAAATCGATAATCTGAGAGACTGAAACCAAGTCTTCTTTAAACTTGGAACTTGGTAAACATCTTCAAGAGAAACACTGCCAACATTTGGTGCACCATCCTTAACACTAACATGTCTTTCTTCAACAATAAGATGCAAGGAAGTACCAGTTGTCGCGATGACTCTTCTTCCAATAGCATGATGAGAACAACCAGAATCAACAATCCAATCCTCATTATAATCTATAAAAGCATTAGCATACAAATTAATGGGTTGACCAATAACTTCAATTGATAAGCTTTGTTCCCAAGTAGGCTGTTCAGGTCTGTTACTTTCTTGTACAACATTTGTTTCTGCTCCTTTAAGATTCACTCGACAATTTGGGTTAATATGACCTAATTTTCCACAACAACAACACACCACCTTCATCCGACAATCACATTTGATATGTCTCAACTTGTCACACCTAAAACATCCTTTTAAATTGCCCTTTGGCCTTGGAATCCTTGCTGTCATTTGAAGAATGCTTTGAAGAAGAATTAACTTTTCCCTTGTCTTTTGCATAAAGAACATTTTCCACCTCGGAGTGGGTTTGCTTGTTGTTTCCAAGCATTTGTTTCACCATCGCTTCCTGATTTGAGAGCAAGTTTTCTAACTCAATGATAGAAGGTTGATTTACCCAACCTTGTATCAATGAAATAAATGGCATAAACTCCTTTCGCAGTCTACGGATAACATATCGACGCAAACGAGCATCACTAATAGGTCATTCTTTGTCCAATTCTGAAATTTCATAATACAAAGCCTTAATTTTCAGAAAATATTCTGAAATCGACAAATTACCTTGAGTTGTTCCAACAAGTTCGTTCTCCAAATACTGCAACCTTGTCGTGTTCTTTTGAATGAATAACCCTTCAAATGTGTCCCACACTTGCCTTGGAGAATTCACATCACGAACATGCTTGATATACTCCTTGCCAATAGAAGTTCGCAAAGCAAATAAAGCTTTGCCACACTAGATCTTCCACCTCCTCTATGCCTTAGCGTTCTCCAAAGTATCTTCTGGAATTTTTGCATCATCACCGGAAACAAGATCCCATAGATCTTTCCCTTGTAGAAAAGCTTCCATACATGGCCTCCAATATTATAATTATCATCGGTAAGCTTGTCCACACAAATATTATTTCCACCATTCATTTTCATCGAGTATTAGACTCAAACACAAGACAAAGAACCTAGCAAGTTTGATACAATGAAACGAAAGAACAAAGAGAATAAATAGTGGAAATAAGAGATAAATTGCACAAAGGATCAAGTGCTTCAATTGAGTTCTATGCATTTGAAGTGAAAACATGTAACGCCCCAGGCCCAGGATTCGGACCAAGATTTAGAATCCGGATTCAGCACCTAACGGCCTCGGCATTCCCCTGCATCCCCTGCGACCTGACCACGTCACCTTACTTGTCTTGAACTACTTCTAAGAGTGAAGACTGTCCCCACAAACCAACACATGTCCTTTTAGCATACTTTGTCCTCACTCACATGCATCCTAGGAAAATTCCTAGGAGGTCACCCAACATAGAATTGCTCTAAGCCAAGCACGCTTAACTTTAGAGTTCCTGTGATTGAGCCACCGAAAAGGAAGGTGCACCTTGTTGGTATAGGTAGTAGCTATCAATTCTTTTAAGCCTTTCTTAACACCATGCTTTGCATAGCCTCATGATCCATCTCATTCGGATGTGGTTAGTTCATTCATGTACCCCTCGACCATTTTTACCCGAGGCACGCTAGTACTCACTTCACTTTCTTTTATCCCATACAAGGTTCACTAACCTCACTCATTCATGCTAGAATCCATAAATCCTACGCATCATGCTTCTAGCTCATGATTACACCAAAGTTACACAAACATCCATAACATGCTTTTGCAACCAATGGCAATAACTCGTGATGCATCGCTAAGTTAAATCGAACTCAACAAGGTAAGATGTTTATCACAAGGGGAACATCGTGACATTAGGTTACCAATTCATCGTAGCATACTAAACACATTCAAAGTCACAGAACAATTTAATGCAATAAAGTCTTCATAAGTAAACAATTAGAACACACAACATGCTAACAAACAACAATCAAACCCCACCGGTAGAATTCTACTTACAACGTTCCTAGGATATTCCAAGGTATTCCTAAAGAGAACTTTGAGCCTTACTCGAATACTCCAAATTAAGCCCAATCTACGAATGCAAGTTTACAAGAATTAGAAATTAATCTAACGCATCTTATTTTAGTTTGAAGGATTTAAAGACTTGCTGAAACTTATTGGAACTTATTGAACTACTCCAAACGAGCTCGAATTACTATTGGTTGGTGTTCGAGAGTGTTCGAATCAACCTAAAACTGCAACACAAGGTTCCTACATGTTAGAACCTAAGCCATAACACTTAAAGTGATTTGCGAAAAGTCCAAAACATGATAAAACTTACCCAACAGTGCCAAACTGACTGAAACTCTGCTGTAAATCCCGTTTTTTGACAGTAAATGGCTTCGAATGTGGACCATTCGGAGTCCAAACAAGCTAAAATCTCAAATAAGAGATGCTTAAGGCATGGGTAATCCAAAACTAAAGTCGATTAAGCATGGGTGAGAGACAAACCTCGTCAAACAAGAAGGAATTTGAGTGAGTCTGCTGTAAATCCCGTTTTTGACAGTAAACTACTTCAAATATGGGTTCTTTTGAGTCCAAACAAGATAAAATTACAAATCAAAGGTACTTAAGGTATGGGTAATCCAAAAATAACGTTGATTGGGCATGGATATGCAACATACCTCGTCGAAACGAAGGAGAACGCGTGGGTTTCGTGTTGCCGGCGTCTAGAGGCGGGCCTTTCGCACTGCCATCGTCCAGGGTACTGGGCTGTCGTGCTTTGTCGTTGGAAGGGCTGCCGGAGAAGGGATTTCACAAGGGAGGGGCGGCTGGTTGAGGTTTCACAAAAAAGGAGATGGGGGAGAGGTTGTCGACGTGAAGGAGGAGGAAGAAGAAGAAAAATTGGGGATTAGGGCTATTTTCTTTTCTTTTTTTCTTGCTAAAAAATAAACTTTTTTTCTTGCTCAAAAATAAAAGTAAAAGATAGAAAAAAATCCTTCTTTCATACTTAACAAAATGGCGCATTATCTAAAACAAATAAAATAAACGATTTAGGATCAAATCTTTGGGTAAAAGCAAGTTTTCAAAGATTAAGAGATTTGATCTAATTCGAAATTCTTTATCTAAAGTTATAAAAACTTAATTACTTAAATCTACCCACTAAATTCCGATACTCTTCGAGTCGACTTTAAACAAAGAATTTAAACGTTCACCACAAATACAAACATAATATGGAAATTAATTGTACCTGAAGTTGCAGTGCGTCACAAAACATTACAAGTATTAATAGGAAAGTAAATAACCAACCACTCACCCATTAACGGTATCACTAAAGCACCAGCATTAAAATTCTCCTAAATTAACTCCACTAAGTCACATCACACCTAATTAGGAGGCAGTACCCTAGAATAGTGATCCACTAACATTAGTTTCTAATAATTAAAATTTAACTAAGTCAAATTACTTGCCTAAAAGTTTGCACTAATTTTTAACAAATGTTTGAGATCTTTTTCAAAGGTTTTTAATAACCTTCAATAAAAATCAGATATTTTTCAAAGGTTTTTTATAACCTTCGATAAAGAGGGGTCAAAATAGGCCAACTTTTTTTGTAGTGAGAGTTAAATGTCTAAGACATTAAATATATGTATCTGAAAATAATAACAAATAAATATTTTTTACATTAAAAAAATTAATTAAAAGTAACACTAAACCAAATAATTAAATTTAGTTAATAAAAACAATTAAATAACTATAATTTAATTAAAATAATAATATTAATTAATTAAATTAATAATAAAAAGTTATATTAAATAGTTAAGATAATATAAATATTAATTATAAATGTATTAGTTAACATATATGGCCTAAATAGTATATTGATATTAACAATTAATTAAAAATATTAGTAATAACTAATTAATTAATTATGTTATCTTTTTACTATTCACTTTTCAAATAAAAGTCTCGCCTGAAAATTCATGCAGATGAGGTTTTAAGCTCCAAAGTTGGTTTTAAAAAGTGAAACAAACACAGATAATGAAATTTAATGTCTATCAGCTCAAAACTCATAGCAAAATCCAAAAAAAACAAACAGGCCTAAGGAAATACTTTGTTTTTTCTTTTTTGAACATTAAGGGAATACTTAGTACTATATTAGAAACATAAATATAATATATATATATATATATATGATTTTGTGGATGTGACATATATTGATGTTTCAAATAGCACTAAAAATTTACTATAAAGTAACAAATAGGCAGTCAAAACCAGAAGCCACCAAGAGTACTTTCTAGGGATTCCATTCACAGAAACCAAAACATAATGCATAGCTAATATGTAATGGTTATACAACATGAGGATGAATTGGAAGAAATAATACATATGTAAGTCCAGTATTATAGTGTGTAAAAGGATATCATAACAAAATAATAAATTTATTCCCCAATCCAAATCCAAAGTTTGATGGAGATCAGAAGAGAAATGGATAAAATGGAACACATTCTTTTAAAATTTATGAGGACAGTTATTCTGATATTGAATCCACATCCACATTGTGACAGTTTCATTGAATAATTTGTTATTGAAAATAAAACTACAAAAACACTAAATCAAACATCCTTCATTCATTCGTAAATTACATATTTGCCCCCTTCTAATCAAACATATATATATGGTATTTAACAGCATAGTTGAAGTTGAAAACATATATATTATATGATATGGTGTGAAAATGATTTATAGGGATGGGGAAATATGAGCTTACTACACGAGTTGTAGAGACACATTATGGTCATGCTGGCGAGGGAAGTGATTTTGGGGAAAGTAGTTTCTTGAATCGTATTGTTGAGCCTCAAAATTTGGAGCTTCTGATCCTCCTTCTGCTGCCGCCATTGCAGTTGTGTTTTGTTGGCTTCTCTCCGCCTCGGCTATCTGCATCCATACATATTCTTTTTTTTTTTCCATCAACTTCTTCCATTTGCTGTACGTTTTTTAATTCTTAACTAAGAGGAGATTTTATTTAAAAATATATATATAGTCGAAGAGAAAAATATTAGCAAATCTTGCCTTTGTAATTTATATTAAGTATATTAGAGATATATTTTATCAATAGTATATCAATGATATACTTTATACATATGAATATCAATGATATAAAAATAATATATTAACATATATTTTGTATTAGAAACATTTGTCATATTTTATTCATAATAAAAAATGATGTGTAGTGATATATTTTATCAATGATACAAAATGGTATATCAATGATATAAGAGAGAAAAATTGTCATGTTTGTCAAGTATTTTTCTATTTAACAAAATTGCAAAATATGACTCATAGTTTTGATCTTGCTCATTATAATTTCTCTAATATTTTTATTTTTGTAACTTATTTTGAACGTAGTTTTAAAATGCTTAGTCAAAATGATGTGTAGTGATATATATTATCAATGATAGGTTTTGTTTTTAAGTTTTTCTTTAAGTTCAGTTAAAAAAAAAAAAAAAAAAAAACTTATGAACATTTGTTATACCTACGTATTATTTATCTGGTGAAAAACTGAAATTTCAATCAAATTTTATAAACAAAATAGAATTTTACCACTCTTTAGTTTTTTAAAATTTAGCCAACCTCAACACAGCTTATAGTTTGTTCCTCCACTAAGTTTTGAAAATTTTTGAAAATTTAGTAGAGATTTTGAAAATATTATGAAAGTTCAAGAGTTTAATTGATACAATTATAAATCTGCACACGTGTGAACTAATGTTTTTCAAATATAATCTAATGGAGTGTGTAAATTGCTACACTTATACAAGTTCAAGTTTTAAATTGATATAATTATTAGTTTAAGATTTTAATTGATATAACCCCAATGTTTAGGGTTATAACTTGATTTTTTTTGCACAAAATTTAATAGAAGACAAAAAACTAAAAATGTTATATTCATCAATCTTGGATAAAATATTTTCAATTTTTTATTTTTAAAATTTAACTGAATTGTAAAAAGTACTTTTCAAAAAAAAAAAAAAAAAGGTAAAATACATTTTTAGTCCCTGAGAATTGAACTTAGTTTCTATTTAGTCCTTTAGATTTTAAAAGTGACATGTTTCGTCCTCAAGGTTTGAATTTGATTTCTAATTGATTCCTAAAGTTTGAAATTGATTTCTAATTGGTCCCTAAAGTTTGAGATTAGATTTTAATTGGTCCCTAAGTATAAAAATTAAAAAATATATTTAAAAAAAATTCAACTCATTTAACAAATACATATCATCAAAGTCTAGTTAGTATATGATAACTATCACGTCATCATTCCATTAAGTTAATTAATTGTCAACTTTATTAGGTACCATTTAGAAATCAATTTCAAACTTCCAAAGATTAATGAAAAATCAAATTTAAACATAGAGATCCAACATATCACTTTTGAAGCCTGACCAAATAGAAACAAAATTTAAATCTCAAAGACCAAAAATGTTAGTTTTAAAAATCCAAGGACTAAACAGAGTTCAAATTTCATGAATCAAAAAGGATATTTTATCCAATAAAAAACCTAAACATAAAAATATTAGCATAAAAATAAAAATAAAAAACTATTTCCTTTTAATTAACTATCAAGTCCTTTATTCTTTTCAAAAAAAAAAAAACAAACTATCAAGTCCTTTTGATATCATAATAATTTTAAATCAAGTATTTATTAAAGTTTTTTATAGTGGTGCCTCGTGTATGTTTTCATAATAAGACAGGAAGGAAGATGAACAGACCGTACCTTTGCTCGTATCAGCTGATTGTTATTATGCAGTTCAATCTCCTGTATTTATTTGAAGAATATATGTAATATTAAAAATCTATCCCCCTAAAATAAAAGGATTTAACAAGTTAACTCAAACGAAATTACAAGAAACAAATATATATTATTTTATGTCATCTCTTTTTTTTTTCTTCGATTTTAACCTCGATTTTAACATGTGAGTGGTGATTCAAACTTTTACTTTTTTGGTTGATGATATAAGTTCAAATTGACTTATTTTCGTCCTTTTAAGTTAAACTAAATGCTCGATTTACTTTCATATTATTAAATTATAGTTTTAAAAGTTTTAATTTAGTTATGCAGTTTGGATTTATTTTCAATTTAATCCTGGGTGGCTTTAAAATTTTAAATTTGACACTTATATAGTTTAGTTGAAATTCACAAATTTATTCTTTTTTCTTTCTCTCTAAAAAAGTAGACTAATGTAGTATGCCAAATAAAAACACCAATTGGTGCAAATATATGATGTATAGGGTTTAACTAAACATTAGAAACCAAATTGAAAATTTTACAATCAAAGAGATTGAATATCATTCTAGACTAAATAGTTAATTCGAGCATAATTCAGTGGATTTGGTACTAATTACCATCCTAGAAGTCAATGATTCAAACTCCCTCCATCCCGTAATAGGAACTAAAAAAAGACTACATAAAAACTAAGTCTAAATCATAAAAGCTAATTAAATTGAAACCATATAAACCCAATGTCAAATTTGTAATTTAACTCATTAAAAAAAAAACTGCATACCCTTTTATGCATGTACTCAATCTCCGCAAACAGAAGCTCATTCTGCACCCATTTCACAAAGAAAACCAAAGAACGTCAAAATAAATAAATAAAATTAGAGCAATACTTGAGTGCATCTTGAGTTACATCCATCTTTTTACAGCTCATTCCAACCACACAGCAGAAAAAACTCAACAAAAATAGGTGCAACCTGGAATGCACCTAAATTTTTTTAGGTAGGAGATTGAAAATTTCCGACAGATGAAATCGAGATTACGAAAGTCGATAGTACATTACCTTTCTGGATCGAATTCGGCTAATTCCTTTCTCCAGTTTGACCTCCAGGCTTTTCAGATCCTTAACGGACAACGAACTTATCGAATCCCCCAACAAATGCCTTCAATCCATCACTCAGTTTCATCACCATCAACCAAAAATCCAAACAAATACACAAACATAAATAATGAAATTACCTATTTAGATTTTGCAAATTGCCGATTTGAGCTCGCAATTTGGCAGATTCTTGCTGGTAGAACTGAAAGAGAGCCAATAGAAGTTACAATTTAGGCCTTGTTTTGATAATCATTTAGTTAATTTTTTTTTAAATTAAGCCTATAAATATTATTTTCATATATAGATTTCTTTGTTTTGTTATTTACTTTTTACATATGGTTTAAAAAAATTCAAGCCATGTTTTGAAAACTAATAAAAATAGTTTTCAAAATTTTAGTTTTATTTTTGAAATTTGGTTAAAAATTCAAATGTTTTCCTTGAAAAACTGAAAACCAAAAAATAAATAATTATCAAACAAGTTTTAACCATTAGAATTCAAATGAGATTCCTATGAAAAAAAATATCCTAAATGGGGACCTGAGTATTGGCTTCAGATACGGATCCGACGCTGGAGGGATCGGAACATGCCTTTTTGTACTTCGAAATCGTAGCCCTAACACTGCAAAATTGGAAAAACAAAAACGAAATTGAAAATTAGAAAAAAGAAAAAAACTGGTGATATGAAATGTAGAGATGTCCACAGTCCCCACCCCTATTTGAATCTCTGTTCCAATCAAATTTCCTGTTAAATTTTGTAGAGATCGGGGTGGAGATTATTCGCTGAAAATAATTCTTCATTTAATTTTTTTTTAAGAATTAAATAATTCTTTTAATAAAATTTCAAATATTTGAAAAATATCCATTAATTTTCAATTGCATTGTTAATTATTTACGAAAAATCTTCATTTAAATAGTTAATTTTTTATAATAAAAAAATCTCTATTTAAAGATAAAATTATTAAATCTCTTAATAGAAATAAAATAATATTTCATATCAATTTATCTAATTAATCCATACATATAATTCAAATGTTTAACTATACAATTCAAACATATCCAATTATTATCTAAATCATTAATAATAAAATTTTAAATGACATATATATACACATATATACATATATATATAGCTTGTGAGGAATTTTTTTTTTCAGAAAATAAGCATCTCTAATTAAATGAAAGGAAAAGGCTCTAGTCAAATAAAATTCTCTTCCCGATTTCCAATGTCTGCCATTCCTTAATCTAGTCGAGATCTTAGACATATTTATGATTAAATCATATTAAGATCATATTATGCTGTGGATAATTTTCTTGAAAACCTGGCCTTAAATCAAAATCCATGAAAGTTTAGAAAGCATAAATCAGTTGCTGTGCATTTTTCATTATTATAGCAATGGCAGAGAACAGCCATTGGTTTAAGCTATCTCAGAATTTGTCATTTATCTGTGTCTGATTACTTTCGTGAAAATATGCTATCTTTTTAATGCTTTAGTTTCTTCACTGCTTTCAATAACAAGTTTGTTTTTTTCTTAAATAACTTTCAATAACAAGTTAAGACTGTACTAGTATTTTTTTTAAAGAAAAAAAAAAACAATAACATGCATAATATATATGATCAATCTAATGATCTAGAGTTGAGTTAATGAGTTGGGTTGTGTTTTTAGTTTGTTTGGATTCATTTTCTTAGCTAACAAAAGGGTGTTTTTTTGAAACAATTTTAAATGTTAAGAGTTAAAATAGACTTTTAAAATTATAGAGACATAATTAAAATGTTAAATTATAAGTTTAATTCATAAACTTTCATGTTTGTGTCTATTTAGTTTCTGAACTTTAAAAAATGTCTATAGGTCTAGAATTTTCAATTTGATATCAAATAGGCCTCTAAATTTTTAATTTTGTATCTAATTAGGTTCTTGATCTATTCAATATTTTTTTAAAAAATTCATAGACTTACTAGACACAAAATTAAAAGTTTAGGGTTCCATTAGACAAAATTCAATTCTATATCGAGTAGTTCAATTAATTTTTTTAAAAAAATATAATATATATATATATATATATATATATATATATATATTTGAGACTTAATAGACACAAAATTGAAAGTTCAGGACCTATTAGACAATTTTTAAAATTCAAGACATGTCAAACACTTTTTAAAATTTAGAGTCCAAATAAACACAAATTTGAAAGTTCAATGACTATATCTATAATTGAACCTAGTTAAAACTTACCCTAAGATTTAAGAACATATTTAAAACTTGACACCAATCTCTGCACTTATCACTAGTTTTATAACTCATCACCCACATCATATTTTTGTTTATATTTTAACATAAAAGTTATAAATAAAAAAATTAAAAAAAAAAAAAAAAAAAAAAAAAAAGGTTGTTTTTGAAACAATTTTAGAATTTAAGTGCAGAATTGAAACTACCCTAAATCTGATAGAGATTTGATATAAGTTAAAACTTTAAGTGGGTGTGGATTTTTCATTATTATAGCAATGGCAGAGAACTGCCATTGATTTTGCCAGAAACCTGCAGCTCAGGTTATACCTAAGCTTTTAAGCTATCTCAGAATTTGTTATTTCTCTGTGTTTGAAAACTTTCGTGAAAATATGCTATCTTTTTAATGCTTTAATTTCTTCACTGCCTTTCAATAACAAGTTAAGACTGTATATTAGTTGCCAACAAAAGCATAGCTCAACTGGCATAAAGTATGTATTTTTGACAAAGAGGTCATGGGTTTGAATCCCCCCACCCCCTAATGTTGTTGAATTCAAAAAAAAAAAAAAAAAAAAGACTGTATATTAGTCTTGAAAAAAAAAAAAGCAATAACATGCATAATATATATAATCAATTTAAATGATCTAGAGTTGAGGAATGAATGCATTGTGTTCTTAGTTTGTTAATTGTTTGGATTCAATTTCTAATATATCAGAGACCTATTAAACAAAAAATTGAAAGTGTAAGACCTATTAGACATTTTTAAAGTTTAGAGATTGATTAGACACAAAATTGAAAGTTCAGTACTTGTTATTAAACACTTTTTAAAATTCAGGGACCAAATAGACACAAACTTGAAAGTTCAGAGATACGTACCTCTATTTTTACAACTCATCACCACATCATATTTTTGTTTCTATTTTAACAACAGAAAAGTTGTTTTGAACAATTTTAGAGTTAATGGTAAAAATGAAAATTTTAAAAGTTTCAGGTGCATAATTGAAACCTACCCTAAACTTCATAGAGATTTGATATAATGTAACTTAAAATGTAACGCTTGAGTTCTACTTTTAATTTAACAAGTAAAAATATGTTAATTGATCCCTCACACAATCACATACTACTTTCTTATGAGCTACTTTCCACAGCCAAAGTGAGTTTAGCTCAATGGTACGTAATTGGCATGTACCTTCAACCAAGAGATCAGAGGTTCGAATCTTCTCAACCCCAAATGTTGTTGAACTCAACAAAGAAAAAAAACTACTTTCCACAATTTTAAGATAAATGACGCACATACTAACACAACTCAAATATCATATAATTAATTAAGTCAATTACGTCAAAGAAACAATTAGGTTAAGTTCGATAAATCTTCAACTAGACTTATTCGAATTAATTTTAAAATATACTCAAACCAAATCCGACCTGACCAAACTCAATTCACGCCAACACTAACACACAGTACTATACGGTTATATTTAGGTGAAAATAAAGTATAGAAGAAGATAAAAATGAGATGATGGAGAGGAATAAAAAAAAAAAAAAGAGATTCATTTAAGGAATGAGGACAAAAAAAACCCATTTGTTCAGAACAGAAGAAAAGAATCCCTTCTACTGATGTAATCAAAGATTCTCTGATGTGTTGAAGATGAAATTAAATGAATCCAAAACCCTAACTCGGAAACTTTCAAACAAAATTTCTCTCTCTAAATATCAAAATTTTTTTAGTACAACAAACGTGAAAACATGGGGTTCAAACTTCCAACTTAAAAAAAAAAAAGTACATGTAAATTACTGTTGAATTATGCTCACTTTGACTTTCAAATATATCAAGGTTTAATTGCGTTGTCTAAAGTAGTTTATGACCTCATTTGAAAGTTCTCTTCTGTTTTTTTTTTTTTTGTTCAACAATATATGGGGTAGAAGGGATTTGAACCTCTTTTTAACCTCTTGGTCGAAGGTACATGTCAACTACTGTTGAACTAAGCTTTTTTATAATTGAATAATCAAACCCTAAAATGATGCATGTGGTGGTGGGTCAAAATTGGGGTTTAATAAAATCCCCATTTTTCTCTTAATCTCAACCATCATGTTTTTGTACAACAAAGGCTTTGAAAGTTTGTACTGTGTGTTTTTTTTTTAACCCTTACTTCTAAAATTGACACAACATATGAATGAAATGTCAAGTAGATTGGATCTGGTTGTGATTAGCCAAATGAGGGGGCTGATCCACAGCTTCTGTGTAGGATTTGTTTTAGCTTTTGTGGGTGGGGATCATCAAATGAAGAGAGAGAGAGAGAGAGAGAGAGAGAGAGAATAGAGAAGCAATTTGACTACTTTCATTTGTCTGATAGCTTAAAGTTTGAATTGTGCAAAAACTCATTATTAAAAAACATTAGGTTTTTATAACTTAGGTATGATGTGCAAAAATATTTCAAAATGAGTTTTGTAAGCTTGTCAATTAAAACGTAGTTTTAGTGAATAAGACACCTAACTTGAAGATTCAATTCAAAAAATTTATTGAACTCCAAAAAGAAACACGAGTTTTGTGTAATAAAACAAATTCATGTACCAAATGTAACCCCAACTTCTTAATCTCATAGTACACAAATCTTCACACTAGATCCATAAAACCCATCAACACATTAAAAACCACAAATCATATATGATCATCAAACCATAATCTTTATTTCAAAGTGATCATAGTTTAGTGGTAATTGACATATATTCTTACCCTTGAAGTTAGAGGTCCAAATTCTCATAATCCAGAACAAATAAAATCAAACCATAATCTTTCAAGTGTTCAAAAAAACTTCAAGATCCATTTCAAGAAGCCAAAAATCTCAACCCCATGAAAGAAAAAACTCCAAAAATTCAATCAAATTCAGACTTAAACCACGAAAACAAAACAAGCACTAATTTTTTTTATGAGGGTATCAGACAAAACATTCAAAAAGAAAAAAAGAACTTGGCCACATATAAAAAAACTCACCTATTGTTGGCATATTCATAGAGGCGACCACGGCTGGAAAAGACAACAAGAGCAACCTCAGCATCACAAAGAACAGAAAGCTCATAAGCCTTCTTAAGCAACCCATTCCTTCTCTTACAAAAAGTAACTTGACGATTTGTTGTGTTTTCAATTCTCTTGATTTCAATCTTCCCTCTACCTGTTCTTCTTTGTGGTGATTGTTCAAGAGATGCCTGATTCTGATCTGGGTAACCCATGATTTTGTCTCAACCAACCTGAAAAAACACATAAAGATCAAAGCTTTATCAAGTTTTTCATCATAAAGGGAGTTTCTTTTCCACTTTCTTGGTTGCCAAACAGGCTTTTTTGAATTGGGTATTTGAAGGGAAAACTTATATGTGTTGTGATCACAAGCATAATTAATTACCTGAGGAAAACTGAGAGAGAAATGGAAAGAGAAAGAGAGAGTTTTTGGGGTTTGTTTTGTTTGTCTTTATTTCCTTTTTCACACTAATCTGAAACTCAAAGAGAGGTATGGAAAAATGGAAGGGGGAATGGAGTTTGTGGGGCATTTATATAGTGGAAAATGATCCTTTATATTTCATTATGGAGTGCTTCAAAAAAAAAACACTTAAACAGTTTTTTTTTCTTTCCTAGCTATTTACAGCTCCAATGTTGGCATAGTCTATTTTTATTGGTACCAAATTGTTGACTAATAGCCAAAGCAATCGTAATTAGTATATACTTCTTTATTTGAAGTTGAAAGTTGAAATTTTTATACTTCACATTTGTTGAACTTAAAAAAAGTTGTTGAATAATAATAAACTCAAAAAAAAAAAACTGTTGAGTAATAATAACTTGTGGTGATCTTGAATATTGTTGTTTTGGGTAAGTGACGTTATCTAAAGAAACGAAGGCAAAATGTTAGTGGATGGTTAGTATAGTTGAGTGTCCCATGTTAGACCCTTTTTTAGAATTTTTGGGTTATTATTTGGGATTAATTTGTAAGTTGTATAACAATACTTAAAAATCAAATTATTTATATGTCATATGTATTAATTAAGTGATGTTAATTGACTTTTCATAAATTAGAAGTATGGCAACTATAGCCGACGCATGATTACGATGAACACTATATATTTAAGGAATGTTAATGAAATGTTTATTTCTTTTTATTTTTGAGGTTAGAAGTTCAAATTCTTTATTTCTATACTTGTTGTACTAAAAAAAGAAGTGTGGTAACGTAATAGATCATGATACTTTTGATAATGGTGAACACTATATATTTAAGATTATGGTATCCAATGTGTTACGTTTCTTGTGTCTTTTGACTTTTATAATTCCATCGAATAGAGAATTGCCACTCTCAAGAGTTAGAGGAAAATCAACTATTTGTTTCGAAGAAAATCAACTATCTATTTGATTTTGGTATTCTTTAGGGTTATGATAATTGATTGAGGCATCACAAGTGTAAGTAAAACCCATTTTTAAGAGCTCAACAGCTATAGGGTTTTATGTTCAGATGTCAAAAAAGCCACATTTCATTGATTTAAACTCTTCCTATTATTTTTCACAACCATCACGTTCTAGAGTTTGAGAAGTATACGACTTGAAGTCTGATTTGAAGTTAATTTCTCATCATACTTTTCCAAATTAAAGTGTTTGAATCCTAAGAATTCTTCCATAAAATTTTTACTTATATGTATGTATGTATTTGTGCAAATGCTTATTCCTTTAATTGCATCATTATTGAGATTCGTTGTATGTATATATGTTTTCATTCTTTGGTGATAACGATTTAACTAGGGTTGTTTTATATTCGTTTTTCACTTGTTTTTTTCTTTAAAAAAACTACATATAATTTTGAGTATTGACGTATACAAAAAATTATTGATATCTTAATGTTGAGTTATGCTTAAGTTGATAAAAAAAATAAATATTATGTATACAAGGAATATTGATATATAATAAAGATTTAAATGTTGTAGAGTAAAGTTGACCATAGGATCAAATTACTTATTTAAATATTATTCAAAAAAAAATTGAAAGAATATTTAATTATTATATCAATTAATAATGTTTTGTTCTTGTCCTACTTTATTTGAGAAATTAATTATTGAGATGCTTTTTTTTTTTTTTTTTGAGTTCTTATCAAGTTTTAAAATGTCGATGTCGACGGAAATGTCAAAGTCTCAATTTTATGAAAATGTCGATGAAAATATTGATAAAATGTCAATGTCAATGGATATTTCTAGAAAAAATTTTAAAACAAAAAATTAAAAAAAATATTTAAATTAATAAATGAACATTTTACACTTTTTAAATGAGTTAAAATACTTGTTACATTTTATATTCACATTAAGTTACATTTTCTTACTATTTTTTTTAATATTTTATCAATTTTGTACGGTATAGTAGAAATGTGGATTCCCCCCTTATGTCGATGTCGAACCCATGTAAAAATATCGATGGAAATGTTGACATATCGACAAAAATTTAATACCATGGTTCTTATTGACATGTTCTTTGCAAGATTTTGTTTCTCAACGATATGCGTATGAGATAATGAGAATGTAAGTATAACAATTTTTTTACAAATTTTATAGTTGATAACAATTTTTTTTATTGATTTTTTTCAAAAATAGTCTAATTTTACAATGATCTAAAATTATAGTCGATCTTTTTTTTATTAATTTTTTTTAATTAATACAACAAATAGAGTATGAAGATTTGAACTTCCGACCTCAAGAGAAGGTGTATATGTCAATTACCGTTGAGCTATGCTCATTTTGACAAATTATATTCGATATATTCGTCATCCAATCAATTAACTTAACTGTAATTACATGAGCTGTCAATCACTAACGTATCGATATATTTATATCAATGCGCGTGGTTGGATTTACTATTTCTTAAATTATAAACTTTAATAAAGCTATTTCGCAACTAATCTTTGATTGGCCAAAGAAGAAGAAATTGGGGTTTGAATTGAAGTGGTCCAACCTTAGTTTCACAAGAACAGATGTAACTAAATTAATAATATGAATGGGAACAAAAATTCAGGACCAAGATGCTAAGCTGAAAAAGGAAATTTAAGAGATCAATAACCTTGCTTTATTCTTCTTTTTTAAAAATAAATATATGCTTTTCATTTTATTTTATTTTATTTTATTTCGGTAGCTTTGAATAAAATGCGCCACAAGAACAAACAAAGGTCCGTGGGAGAGTGTATGGATTAATGGCCCACATTAAGTACGAACTATAAATGACAAAACAGAATATTTTGCTATCAAATTTAAAATCTCCCCAACTTGGAAAACATCATGCTTTTATGAAACAGGTTTTCTGATCTTTTCATGGAAGCTTCATCATTTTCATTATCTGATCTAGGTTTAAATTTCATTTTGTCGAACACAACAAAAAAAATAATAAAATTATTTTAGTCTCTAGACTTTTATGATTATTTTATATTTTGGTCATTGAACTTTTAGGTCGATCTATTTTAATTTTTAAACTTTCAAAAGTTAATTTTAGTCTATAAATTTAACAAAAAAAAACCCATTTTTGTCCTTTTATTTTGATTTTAACCCATTACTAACTTGATTTTAGTATGTGTACTAACGTGTTAACGTGAGCATTTATTCAAACCATGTGAGTTGAAAACCTGAAACCAAGTATTGGATGACTAAATTTTGTGAAAAAATAATATAATAAGGAGCAAAACAATTATTTTAAAAAAGGGAAAATACATTTTTGGTCATTGAGATTTGAAGTTGATGTTTATTTTGTCTCTAAAGTTTCAAAAGAGACACTTTAGTCCCTATAATTTGAAAAATGATTCTAAATAGTCTATAACCTGACAGAACCACTACCTGCTGAGTTGGATTGGTGATATGTTGATTTGTTTAATTGTTTGGAAATTTAATTTAAAAAATAAAATTTAAGTAGAAATTAAAAATGAATCAAAATATAAAGAAGCTCTCTTCCTCAATTCAGGTGCCCATATAAGATATTTTGCTGATTCCAAAAATTCCGACGCTTTCATCTGTTCTTCTCAATGCATGTTTAATTTTGTTATTCCCTTTTTTTTTTTTTTTTTTTTTTTTTACTTCTCAAAGCTAATTCGTTTTTTTCCAAGATGTTTATTTGTTTCTCTAAGTCTTTGTTTCCCGAAGCTAGAAATTCGTTTTCAGCCATGTGGAAAGGAAGTCATTGACCCTTTCATCTCTTCCTCTTAATGCATGTTTAATTTTATGATATATATATATATATATATTTTTAAACTTCTCAAAGCTGCTTCGTTTTTCTCCGAGATATTTATTTGTTTTTCTGTTTATTTTATTACATTTTAATTATTACAACCGCTACAATTTACCCACTACTAAAGATGTTTGTTTCTTTATCTTATATGTAGTTGCTTGTTTGGATGCTAGTCTCTGCTAAGTTGAATAAAGCTCATGATTTAGTCTATATTTATAGACTCAATGATTCCAATATATCATTGATAGACTTGTACAAGAGATAGACTATATGTGTTATGATTGAAGTCTATTAGTGATAAGCCTCTTAATTTAGAAAACCTTACCATATGTGTATTATATATATTCTAGTTGGTTTATTAAGTAATGGAGTCTCTTTGCTTCTCGATGAGTATTCCTTTTCGACAATAATGCACAACATTAACCAATACCCTTTTTTCCAATGTATTTGTTTTTTATTCCAAAAAAAATTATTCATTTTTCTGTTCTTCTTAATACAACCTCTCTACCATTTGCCCATAGCCAAGATCTTTGAAGTCTATCAGTTACAGGTTTCTGTCAGTGATCAGGAGTGTACATATCACTGATAAATTTGTATAAGAGATAGACTACATTCGTTGTGATTGAAGTCTATGTGATAGACTTCAATCACAACAGATGTAATCTATCTCTTATACGAATCTATTAGTGATATATTGGTATCATAAATCAACTCGTACAAAAAATAGACTACATGAGTTTTGGTTGAAGTCTATCACTAATAGAAGTCTATAAATTAGACTTTCAATCTTTCAGCTCAAACTTTCCTATCGTTCTTAGGAAAAGGTAGTCGTACTCTTACCTTTTCCTTTTCTTGCCCGAGCCAAGGGATCATTTAGTTTCTACCAAAAAGTTCGCTATCTATTAGTTGCCATAATCAAATGTATTTCTCATTTCGTGTTAGCTCCTCCAGGAGCTTCCTGGGCTGTAGTAGACGAAACATTGAACTGCTATCGAACTTATAGCATTGCCTGGTGAGCTCGCTGTTGAGGGTTGACCTTACAGGAGATCGAGAGCCTTTCTTCCCCTACCTGGTATGCTGACTCTTGAGACATTTTCAAGACTGACTCTTGAGACGTATTCAACTTCTTTGCAATGACTCTTGAGACTTATTCAACTACTAAGCAGAGACTAGTATCCAAACGGATAACTACAGATAAAAGAAAGAAACAAGCATCTTGGTAGTGGAAAAATCGTAGAGCCGGTAATAAAATAAACATAAAATAAAATAAAACAAACAAATAAACATCTTGGAAAAAAATGAATCAGCCTTGAGAAGTTTAAAAAAAATTACGAATAACAAAATTAAACATGCATTGAGAAGAAGTGATGAAATTGTTCGTTACTACATGTTTAGCCAACGGAGAGAAAACTCTCCCCACTCCCTCCCTCATTCTCCATGTAATCAGAGATTCTCCCCCATGGAGCTCCGATCCCGCAGGTTAAATAGACATCTCTAATTGAAATTAGGGAGAAAGGAGGGTGGAACATCTGATGAGCTCATAGTATTTAGACTTTTTAGTCTTTTTACATGTTTTGGATATAATTTGACATATTTGCACTTTTTTTTTTGTTGTGCTATATTTAGTTTGGACCTGGTTGCCATATTTGCAACCGCCACTATTTAAAACTTCGAAACAGTGTCATATTTTTGTTAAATGGTTAAATAAAAATTATCCACAATAACTATTAATTACAACATGAAACTTATGAAAGCTCCCTTGATGTGCTATTCTATGTACAGTAGAATACATTCCTTTCACCAATGGAAATTTGGTCAGCAGACCCATTGTAGTAGGTATCATTTTCCATAATAATACACCTGGACACCAAAAGTATTCACAGAATACAAGTCAAAATTAGGCAAGCATCTTACATCCAAAGAAAAAGCTCACTAGCATAGGAAAATTTCAAGACTTTTTACTCTCGAACGTTTACGTTTTATTCTATTTTGATCCTTATAATTTCACGTGTTGGTTTACGAACTTCGCATGTTTAATTGCTATAGTATGCTTTCTTTACATCATATCGATGTGAGTTTGTGTTGCAAGTCTCGTACATTGGGTTTAAATTTTCAATTTATGTGCAATATGAAACAAAACAAAAAAAACAAGTTTTTTTTTGTTAAAGAATATAGTTTACTACTGTATTAGTGTATAAGCATATGCTTTTTTTATCCTAATATGAGATATATTTCTTTCCTTGTTTCTATTGTCTAACTTGCTATTTTAATCACCAGTGAGTTTTTAATATATCATACATCAAAGATAAACATATAGATATCTAATGCACATACCTTAATATACCTATCTGCATATCCAACATAAAGTTTGTCTTGCCAACACAATAATGCTGTTACTGTAGAATTTGAAGGGATAGATCCAAGATGTTTACAATGAATCTCGAACTCGTCGCCCGATAACTCCTACAAATCAATGTCTTGAGAAGTTAGAGAAAAGAAAGGAAAGTTATAAGTTCAATTTCAATACTTGACCATATTATTAACCATCAAAATCACTGATGGTATTGATGGGATCACAAATCCATATCCCATTTCAAACTTCTAAAACTTCTAAGATCATAGTCGAATTTGATCGATTCAAGAATGTTTTTGTATCAACTTCTCAATATGTACCTGTACATTTATGGCTTTATCCCGACCGCCCGTGACAAGTTGCTTTCCCTGCATGCTGGTGGTAAAAATGGCACCATCATGCAATTTCATGATTTTCATAAATACATCGTTCCTCCAAACCTGGAGCGAACAAAATCATAGATTTAGTCCTCCTCTTGAATCATAGCTCTTCTAGCAACTTAGAATATAGGTTATGGCAATCAAAATGTTCTAAATGTTTCTCAATATGTTTTCAATGACAATTCAAATGATCAGCAGTTTTATGTATGAGTGGAGTGATTAACAATCGGTATGATCTAACGATGTAAATCCATGAGCTCTTCTTTGTTATGTTTGCACTCAGCAAGTGAAGTAAATCTTATATAGCACAAGCAGTGTTTGAAGAAACTGAAACCTTTGTGGATCCATTTTCATGAGTTGCGACAAGCATGTCCATGTTAGCAGCAAGACAAAGGACAGAACCAAAACTTCCAGATGCGTCGTCCCCGAGTACGGTCAACTGACTATGATCGGCAAGACTCCATAATCGAACGGTTCCATCCCAACTGCCACTGTAAAGAATGCCATTACTTGCTACAAGAGCGGAAACTACCGATTTATGACCATGCATAGAGTTTGATAAGATGCCATCCTAAAAGGTGAAACTTTCAAATTTCAGTTAAAAGGATTTATTGTAGACAACTCATATAATCACTATACTTAAGAAAGTAGTTACCTTCAATGACCACGCTTTAATAGATTTATCGCCTCCACCGGTATAAAGGTACCCATTTCCTGAGTAGGCCAAGGCATGAATACCATCGTAGCGCCAATCCTTCTCCTCATACCATTTCTTTAATGGATCTTGCTTGAGAGGAAGAGCAATACTCCAGACATATATACCACCTCCAATATCAGCACTTGCACATAATGGTTGTTCTTCAGCAATATATACCAAATCCATGACTCGATGCTCGTGACCGATAAATGTGTGGACATGAGAGAAGTCCTAGAAGAAATGTGAATATCAATGGCATAGAACAAATGGAGGGCTTAACAATATCCAGAAACAGGGTACAGATAAACGATCTGATAATAGAAAATGAGAAGAATATATCACATTCATTCAATTATTGAGATAAAAAATCAATAAAACGCCTACTTGCAAAGACCATGCTTGGACAGTCTTATCATATGACGAGCTAAACAGATAATCCCCTACAAAAGAAGAGAAAAAATGCAGTGTAAAAATGCAATAAAGTCAGGGCACAACCATAATGAAGTTTGTGCACAGGATTCATAATTATGATGTTATCATTCCATTCATTACAATATTAAACTTGTGTTATAATAACCTGTGGAATACTCTGCACCCAAAACACAGACTATTATAACCCCAGACTAAACAACTCTGCATTTTAAATAATATTATATTATTTCACAGACTATTATAACCCACAGACTATTATAACCCCCTGTTATTATAACCCACTCAGTGCCCCAAACAACCCCTTAAAGAACTTTCTATGAACAACTTTCATAGTTTCACTTCTTCAGTAACAATCACCAACTAAACAAATTTTCATCCGCTGAGAAATTCACTAGCAAGGTTTGCACCCTAAGAAATAAAGTTGCTAACAAAACATTAAGATCCCGTTTGATAACCATTCGATTTTTGGTTTTTGGTTTTTAAAAATTAAGCTTATAAATACTACTTCCACCTTAGGTTTCCTTGATTTGTTATCTACTTTTTACATATGTTTTCAAAAATCAAGCCAAGTTTTAAAAACTAAAAAAAAATAGTTTTCAAAACTTGTTTTTGTTTTTGGAATTTAGCTAAGAATTCAAATGTTTTCTTAAGAAAAATAAAATTCATTGAAGAGAAATGATGAAAAAACAAACACAATTTTCAAAAACCAAATAGTTATCATACGGGGGCCTAAATTTTGAATTGATCATAAAAAAAATACTTGAGAGACATAAGCAACATAAAAGATAGAGGAGAATGTATTGTCCATACCACCAACTACTAAACCAGTAACACTATCACGATGGCTCAGCATATCTCTGGATTTCACCATTCCAACTGATAGCCCATCAACAAAATCTTTTGTTATGTTCTCCTCCCTGATTTGATCCGTATCATCGCTCTGAGTTTCTATCAATTCGTCTGGAAGTTGAATGAGGTCCCCCAGAACCAAGCAATGATCAACACCATATTCATTAACTGCAAGTTTAAAACTGGCCAAAGCATCCAACACAGAACTAACAATCAGTTCCCTGAAGCATCTCAACAGTTCAACAACACAAGGACGGTTTTCGGGATCGAAATTTAAAGACTTGCAGAGAGCCTGTCTCAATGATGCATACTCTGAACCTAACTTCATTTCCAAACAAGAATTAACTTTCTCCACCCAACTCCCATAAAAGGCAGAGCAATCAGAATGAATTCCTTGAAGAGTCCCCAGTGTCTCTTCAAGGCATTCCTTTCCAAGAAGAAGACTCAACAAAACAAAAACTAAGGACCAAATATCACACTTGTTCCCAACTGAACATAGAGTCGTGCCACATTCGAGCACAGCGCCTTCTTTATGTAGTAATTTGAGTAAAACCTCTGGGCTGACAAAAGCCTCTTTCTTTATCAGATTAGTAATAAGAATTCCCAATTCCTTGGTGTTGAGTTTTGATCCAGTGGAAACAGCTTCCACCACTGTCTCACGAACAGTTCTTCCCATCACTAAAACCCCATTTAGATCAACACAAATGCTTCCAAATTCACCAAGACTAAAACATGAAAAACCCAGAAAGCCAGTACTTAACCTCAGAGAATGCATAGCGATGATTGCTTCACATAACTCAGTGGCAATCATGGCAAAACTGCAGATCTCATCTCTGTTCAAACCAACCTTATTTCTGACATCAAGTTTCTTTATCCAATTGTTAATCCTCTCCACGAAGTTCTCGTTTCGTCTCTCACATACCAAGTACAGAAACCCATCCTCCAAATTACCCCACAACCCATAAGTTCTACACACTCCTCCACCATTCACAATACCAGCTCCCAGAATCAAACCCAGTTCATTCCTCTCCCCATCCTTCAACTCACTCAAGCATTTGAAAACCATTGAAATATAACTAAACTTAAGCACAGAATCACTGTTCAAACAAGGCAGTGAAACGACTCGAACAAGACTTACGGTTTGGTCCTCTCGAACCCTAATCAGGAAAGAAGAAGCTGAATCCGAAACGGAACGAATTCTTCCCAGTATCAATCTCTCCACTCCGTCATCGCCATATCTCCGGTCGATCGAAACGGAGCCGTGCGGCAGGACCCAGTGCTTCCAAGCTCTGTAGAATTCATCAGACCAAAGCCGAGGAAACAACTCGTAGTTCTGATTGATGGGTCGTTCGACAGTTCTTTTCGAAATTTGATCATCGGCGTTCTGCTGGGGGCAGAGTCGGAGGAGATCGATGTTTTTGGGGAGAGCAGAAGCGCCTTGAGAGGGGAATTTCACGAGAACGTTGCAGGCGGGACATCGAATGGTTTCCGGGTATCGCTGAGGGAGATTCTCGAGGCAGGTTCCGCAGGCTGAGTGGCCACAAGAGAGAACACGAGGAACTGTGGACTCGCCGTCGTACGTTTGCAGGCAAACCGGGCACTCGGGGAACTCCATTCTGTACCTCCGATAAATCGTCGGCCAAGAGGAGGCTGAGATTTAAGCTTAGAAATGGGGAAAATATCCCGAAAAGAAAATGGTCGTACGCGTTGAAGTTGGAGATTAGTTCGGAATTTTGAGAGAGATTGAATCGCTTGGCCCAAATTTCCCAAAAGGGCCCCTTTCATGTCGTGAAATTCAATGAAAACGACAACTTTTTCTTCGTAACGCATTTCATCAAGAAAGAGTAGATATATTGGCGGTGCACCAATAGCAATAGAAACAGAGAACTTTCGAATCCAAGTTTCATAAATTGTTTGGCTCAGTCGTGAACATAATCGTTATACATTTTAATAATCTACGAACAAATTGTATTCAAAAGTATGTAGCAATGTACAAAATGAACTCTCGACCCAGAAACTTAAGAGGGAGAGAGAGCTGTTGAAAATTTGCAGTGGAATTGAATGAGTAAAAGGGATTGCACAGCACAAGAAGCAACACGTTATTTTGGGTTGCAAACAAATCTGCACTGAACTGAACTGAATATAACAAGGGAAAACTTTCTACAACAACAAGACTGGAAAAACTTCCTAGTTCGTTCATATGCTGCTTGCAGATCGCGATGAAAGGCTCCGGCTGCTTGAGAGATGGTCTCTTCTTATCTTGGCCTCTGCATTCTGAAAGCATCTCAACGTTGGGAGCTGCACAATTGTTTAAATGGTTGACAAAGTTAGTTTCTTGGTTGATCTATGGTTTTATTTATTGATCAGTGCTTGAAAATGGCAGCACAGAGACAGAAAAGAAGAGAGAAAGAGATGAACCTTCCAACGCCTTCTGTGGCTAAGACTGTGATGAATGGTTTCCAGCCTTGAGATTATCTGCCTAAAAGTTGGTCTCTTTGACGGCCTCTCATTCCAGCAATCTTCAATCAACCTGAGCGCAAATGTCGTTAATTCAAGATTGAGACCAAGACAAGATGGAAAAAATTTCTAGTACTACAATAGCGAGGCAAATCATCCATACTACTCTTATCTATTGTAAGTCATGTCACAACGATTAAGAATGTTGTGCTGTGGGATCAACATTCAAAAGTTATTTATCGAGAAGATTTTTCTTATATAAATAGAGGAAATGGGTACGAGAGCTCTAAAAGATTTTTCCGATGAGAAGTAGAGATAAGAAAGAGGCAGCTGAGCTTACTCTTTGATTCCATGCGCGTAGCATTTAGCTGGAGCTTTGAAAGCTGGGCGTACACCATCTGCATACTCTTTAAGAATGGCATTTTCTTTCTTGTTTGAAAATGGCGGTTGGCCTTCAATCATCTATATTATTATAACGCATCATTCATTAATATCAAAATCAAGTTAAGGCATTCACAAGTTGATATGAATATAAAGAGCCAAACCTCTTGTAGAATTAAAGCAAAGGAGAAGACATCCACTTTAGTATCGTATCCATTGTTTTTGAAAACTTCTGGAGCGACATATCGGCCTGAAATGACAAATAACTTGATTCAGAATTTATTCAGCATTTGATATGATGAAGAGAGTAAGTTTATGAATTATGCAGAGGAAAATCTCACAAGCAGTGTCTTGACAAGTTAGAGGCTTATCCTCCTTGACTGTGAGCAACTTGCTAACTCCAAAGTCTGCAACTTTCAGGTTCCCAGTGTCATCTCGCAATATATTTCTAGCATCACACAACAAAAAAAGAAACCAACTTTAGTAATTTCCAAGAAATCAGAGGAGTTGATGCAATTGTCAGAGTGGAAGCAACTCTTACGATGGCTCGAGATCACGGTGGATGATTGGTGCGGGTTTGTTTTCATGCAAATAGTTCATTCCCCTGAACAGAATTTCAGTAAACACACACATAATAAATGATCATTTTCCACACTAGCTCAGAAATGAAACATAAGAAACAATAGCAGATAAACATTTTATCTAAAAATTATATCGAGATGCAAACCTTGCAATATCAAGAGCAAATTTCACAGCTACAATTGGTTTTAACGGTCCCTTTCTCTGTAAAAATTGACAAAGATCTCCCTGCAGCCCAAATTACAAAAAAAAATCAGGGGAAATGGACATTGGGTTCATCTACAGTTTCTCATTTTCAGACCCCCTGAAGAGGTTTAAAACGATAGGATAGTCATCAAGTAAGGAGAAAAACCTTTGGCAAATATTCAGTAACAATCATCATGGGACTACTTTGAGTGACAGCACCAAGAAATTGAACGACGTTAGGATGCCGAATCTTCTGAAGCAATGCAAGCTCATCTCTAAAGGCGTTCCTGAATTCCCATGGAAAAAAAGTTACGGTTGATTTAAGTCAGGACATGAATGGCGTTGCAATGGCAATAGACAAATATTCTATTTAGAACTTAGTCACTTACACTTTATCTTCCTCTGAAATGACATCCTCGGGAAGCTCTTTGACTGCAACTTGGATTCCACGCCATGATGCTAGATGGAAGGTTCCCTGGAAGGAATTTTAGATTAAGAACTGTAAAACCAAATGTCATAAGAAAATCAGAAAACCAGAAAGAAGAAAAGGTGTTAAACCTTGGTCAAGTTGATACTGTTTGTGAAGTCGAATTCTTTAGGATCAATTTCATATTCTGGGACTTCACGAGCATGCTTGACGAGCATGGGAGCTTTCTGAAATTTCCAGAATTATGAACAAAAGAGAACATAACGAAGCCATGATTAGTGAACATAATCAACACTCTGTAATTTTGTGAAAATGAAAGTTCCAAAAACATTGTACATACTAGATGTTTTGCGCCGCTTTTTTCCAACAATTTGATAACTTCATGGTTTTTGTAGAATATAGCATCTGCGAGAGGCTGTTATTCCAAACTTGGATTATTTTTCAGGCATATTAGTCCACAAAGCAGAGGGACAGGTTTAAAATTATCACAATGTTGGTGAAAAAATTCTAATTTAACATGAAGATATCAACGGACTAATGTAAAAAATAATAAAAACCGTTGTAACTTTTTTGTTATAGTTTATTAATATAGGATAGGTATAGGTGAATAAAACAATACTAAAAAGTAGATATTCTTGAAGAATATTGTATATAGAAAACCAATATCTTATAGATGTTCTTCATTGTCAATCATCAAATTCTAAAACATTATATATTCTACAATCATTACAACCCCCAAGTTTTTTCCTTTGTGAACCACATCCCAACCCCAAGTTGGATTTTATCTATTGCATACCAAGATGTATAGGACTTCACCAAGTTTTCAAACCATATAAAAGAGGGGGGCAAAACTAAGGGATATTTTATTCAAAATTATATTTATAGAAGACGTATTTACATAAATAGTATAATATAAATATGTATTTTGAAATTTAGCAAAAAGTTTAAAATTTTGCAAAAATAAGCATAATAAAAATCCAATTCATATTTAAATATAATACAATATACAATATAAAAAAATCAATTTTATGCTATACTTGATAAAAACTAAAGTGAAATTTCTCATTATAAGATTTAAGTTTAAAAAATTGAGTAGTATATTACAACAATTACATGTATGTAAATTGTTATAATTTTATTTTTTTTTACAACATATGTACACAGATCATCCAAACTCCAAAATATTTAAACCAAGTAAATATCTCCTAACTAATAAAATGCCATTGGCATATACATTTGTTGGTATTTATTTATTTGTTTGTTTATTATTATTATTATTTTAGAAAGGTATTTTTATCATTTGATTATATTTCATTGTCAAAAGATATGCCAGAACCAGAAGGAAGAATTATCATATTTATTCCTTTTTTTTTTAATGTCGTTTTCTGAAATAATAAAAGAAATATAATCCGAGTAATATACCCTTAATTTAATTCTTTTTCTTTTTCTTTTTCTTTTTAAGGATATTTCACTTCCGACACAACGGGGCCCACCGTTTTCCCGCGTATAAATTCGGTAAGTCTGTGAGGTTTTGTTAGGTTTTTTCTCATATATATATATATATATATATATATAATATAACGATAACTTTTTTCTATATTCCTTAAATGTTACTTCAGAAGTGTTATATTCTCAGAAAAAAAAATTATTAAACATTACTCAAAAAAATATTTATTTAGTAATTCGGGTTATTTCTAAAATATTAAAAAAAAATAAAAAGGCCATAAAAAATAAAAAAGCTACTATTAATGAAATTTTTTTTATTAAATTTTGCAATTTCCATAATTGATTTTTTTCTTCTTTGCAAATTTTTTTTTTTGACGGTTGACCTCTTCCAGAATTTTTATTGGTCATTCAGATCAAAAGCAACTGCTTCAATCCGATCCAAACTGTCCAACTTCTTCCCCGAGAAGCTAATATTTTAATTCAGTAAACGTATTTCCAACACCAACCAAAAAATAAAATACTTTTTTAAAAAATAAATTCAAAATTTAAAAAAGAAGGTAAACGCAGCGAAAAAAATGCAGAGAGCAGCAAGCAAATTACCGTACTACCCCAGCAATCTTTAGGGTCAATCTCAGCGCCACGCCGGAGCAACAAATCGACGATCTCCGAGTAGCCTTGACAGGCAGCAATATGAAGCGCCGTCCGATTATCAACATCGTGAAAATTAACATCAATTCCAGAATCTAGAAGCTCCTTAATCCCTTCCAAATCCCCTTCATTCGCCGAATACATCAATCTCACCCCCGGATCGATCTCCTCCCCGTCCTCCGCCACCTCCGCCGCCTCCTCGGCCTGCCGCTCCGGCGCCATCGACGACTGCTTCCCCAGCAAAAACCTCACCCCGTTGTTATTGGTATTCGTCTCCATTCCAATACACAGAACACTCAAAACCCCCGGCCCCTTTCTAAACCCTAACACCAGAACCAGCCTCCGATGAACCTCCGGCGATGGAAAAAAAAAAAGACAGACTCCACTAAATTAGGAAATGAGTTGTACAATTACGATTTCACAGCTACGTTTCAGACTCGAACGAACGCGAGATTTCAGGATCTAAATCGCCGCAGACAAATTTAATTTTTCCCTTTCCTTCGAGAAAAAAATGAGAACTCGTTTCGTTTCGACTTTCAGCAGCTTTTGGGCAGTTACGATTGCTCTTTATAGCGCGTGGTAGACAGCTCAGGTTAGCAATTACGAGACTGAATTGTTCTAAAATACGCCCCCGTTAACTCCACCGTCCCCAATTGACGGATTCCGTTACATCGCGTGACGGCTGGATGACAACGAACTTGTTCTTTTACGCAGATGGGTATTCTATTCCTCTGAAGCGGATTTAGAATGTTAATAGAATCTGAGCCGTTGGTTTGGTGGATTGTTTTTGCGTTGAACATTATTGATGGTTAGGATTTAAGGTTGCGTGGATATGGTGAGGACGAGATTACCGATGCTAATACGACGTCGTGTGATGGTCGGTACCTTGATAGAAAGCAGCTCGACGTGACGTGTTACAAGGACCCCACGGCTGACGGGAATTCTGGAAAAAAAAAATATACTACGTTACCCAAACATTCCAACACTATGTGAGAAAAATGTATAAAATATCCTTAGTTAATAAATGAAGCATTTTAGTATATGGTGCAATGTTGATGTAATGTGTTGGATATAAAAAGTCTTTCTCATTCCCATTTTTAAGACTACATTTAAGTATTATAATATGACAAACTAATTCTTCCCAAAAGCCAACAAGAACATAGCTCAACTGACATAAAGTAAGAGCTTATGATCAAGAAGTCATAGATTCGAATCCTCCACCCTAAATATTGTTGAACTCAAAAAAAAAAAAAAAAAATCAATTGGCCCCCAAAAGGGTTGATAGCTAAACTAGAAAATACTAGTACTCATAAATATCTCTTAAATCTGACTAAAAGATTTAAGGTTAAATAGTTAAATTGCAAGTTTAATCTCTAAATTTTTAAAGTTGTATTGGATAATTGAATTGTTAAAGTTATGTCCAATAACTTCTTAAATTTTAAATAATATCTAATGAGTTTTTAAATTTTTAATTTTGTGTTTAATATATATGTCTGTTGAATGGAAACATATTCGATACTTTTGAAGTCAAAGAACCTATGAAGATACAAAATTGAAAACTTAGGTCATGTTTGATAATCATTTAATTCTTTGTTTTTGATTTTTGAAAATCGTGTTTGTTTTCTCACCAATTCTCTACAAATAGGTTTCATCTTTCTTAACAAAAACATTTGAATTCTTAACTAAATCCCAAAAGAAAAAAACATAAATTTTTGAAAACTACTTTTTTGGTTTTCAAAACTTAACTTCATTTTTGAAAACATAAGTAAAAAGTAGATAACAAAACAAGAAAATTCATAGGTGAAATTAAGTGATATTTATAGGCTTAAATTTCAAAAACTAAAAATCAAATAGTTATCAAACAGAGTCATAGAAATCTATTAGATACTTTTCAAAATTCAACATTGATGAAGTTGGGTGAGTAAAACTTATAATTTAAACTAATTAACTTTTTTTTCTGTGTCCTAATCAAATGTTTTTGAAAAATACTCAAAATTGAAAATTCTATTTTATATCAAATAGTCAACCGCGTTGAAAATCTGTGCTTATCTCTAATCTATTAAAATTAAAATTTAATGGGGGATTTAATATTTGTTAGAGGATTTTTGATATTAGTAATGCAAATTGAATTTGATTATTATCCAATTGAGAGAGAGAGGATGAATGTGGAGTTAAGGGATAAAGTTCTGAATATGGGGAATGAATTGTGGTAGGTTTATTTAAATTATAACCCCCCCCCCCCCCCCCCCCCCCCCCAAAAAAAAAAAAAAAAACAGAGGGTCAAGATTGACTATGTCTTTGGAGGCAATTTGTCTGTAATCATTCGCAACTTGTGATGGGTAGATGGAAACTCACAGGATTTTTGGCCGCCTTTTATCCATACAATACATTGTTTCAAACCAGCTTGGATTTATTCATACTCCTCTTTTGCTTAGTTGGATTTTTTGTTTTTTCTATTTCCTTTTTTTTTGTTTTTTGGGTCCACCGTATTTTTCAACATATCCGCCGCGTGAAAAATGAGATCTATATCCAAAATATTTTTTTTTTCCTATTTTCTTTTGGATATTTAGCCACCAAAATTTCCTTTTTAAAACGGCAATTGAGATTTTTTTAGGGATGTTCAAAAAACTCGATCAACCCAATCCACTTCTACAGTTTGGGTTGGATTATCAACTTGTATGGATTGAATTCAAACAAATAGAAACTTTATGGATTAGATTGATTTATGGGTTCACCAAAAATTAGTTTGAGTTGAGCCAAATCGATCCGAACCTCTTATTAATCTAAACAATATTTTTTTTATTTATATTACAACTATATGTACATGTATTTATTTTAATTTTATAATTATTTTTAGATTATTTATTTTTCAATAACTTTTTAAAATAAGTTTTTAAGTCTTTGTTAGGTAAAAATTCATAGTATAAATTGAAATTGAGTTGCTAATCTTAATTCAATATTAAAAAATATATATATATATACATACTTACTTTTTCTTAAAATAAAATTGTGAGTATATAACCCAACCAACCCAACCCAACCCAAATGTTTTATGGTTGGGTTGGGTTGGGTTCATTACTTAATAAAAATTGTTTGGATTGAAGAAATTTGCAATCCGAACAATTAGGTTGGGTCTAAAAATATCTCAACTTGACCCAACCCAACCCCACGAACACCCCTAGACTTTTCTTCCTCTCTATTCTAATGTAAAAGGGCATGAATTTAATTCAAACTTTAAATATAGATAATTGATATTTAGGTCATCCATAAACATATAGATAATTTTTCAGCTGGCATTTTTGTGTCTTCACTTATTTTCTTTTATAGTAGATTAAGATACTACTTTGGTCCATATACTAAATGCGTGAATAAGAATATGAATTGATGTTTTGCTGGAAATAGATGGAATAAGAAAATAGTTTGGACAATTCGTGGAGCTTAAGACCAAATTGAAGCTTTTTAAAATGAATTAAAATGATAATTTTAACCTTATATTATTATGCAGATCAAAACTAACTGGAATTTTTATATTTTTGAATATTTTGTTCGAGTAAAAACTAATACATTATTTTATTCATTAAATGAGCTTGGCTTGGAAAATAATATTCCACAACGAAAAAAAAAAAAAAAAAAGTCGAAACACAACATCTTCTTGCATGTTCTCACGTGTAAGAAACCGATTATCAACACTTTTAGATAAAACAAAATCTAAAAAATGAGAATTATTCAAAGCCAAAGTAGTTTACTTTCCATATTTAAAATCTAAGCTTACTTTTTCAAAGCAAATACAAAATTTACAAACACGTTGTCTTCACACCGTTGACAGTTGTAATTGTGAATAGCCTGCCACCAGATTTTTTAGAAAATAGTATTGTAAATTAAAAAAGGAAATTTGACACACAAAAAAAATGATCGTTTTGAAAAATATTACGGAAGAGTTGTTTGACGTGATGGGAATGGATAAGTAAGCAAGACTTTCATTATGGATATAAACATTATCTATATCTCCACTTGCTAATAAGGGTGAAATTATGGACTCAAAAAATTTACCTACTTCATATATGTTTCTGTGTTTTGATCAATATGAAATTTAAAAAAAAAAAACATATACTCAAGGAGAGGAAAATATTTATAACATACAACTCCATTTCTATAGATGGTGTATTCATATGTCATTGTCGAACGAGAAATTTTAACAAATCACAAATTATTACGTCATTATTTATAAATTAATGACGAAATTACATAGCATTAAATTTGGGATCAATTATAAATTGACATGTTTCTCAAATTCTATTTGAAGAGAAAAGTTGACAAATCGTAAATTATAAGGTCACACGTCTTGACCATTTGATCAAATAATTAAATTTAGTTTGGTCAAATTGAGTCATATAAAATTTGGGTCAAAATAAACAAAATTCAAGCTCAAAAAACTAGGCCCAAAGGCCATCAAAGCCCAAGCCTACATGCTCATGAAAAATTCTATAAGAACTCTCCTCATTTGAAGGGTCAAAAGTTTGAAGTTTCCTCAAGATTGAAATTTGAAGACATGAAGACATAGTTTAAATCTTCTTGAAGAACTGAATACTTCAAAGATTAAAAGGTTCATGGAGACTTGAAGACTGAAACAAACTTAAATTTTCTTGAAGATTGAAACTAACTTAAATTCTTCTGACATTGAAGGCCTTCTATAAGTTAAAAGTTGAAGACCTTCAACAAGCTACAAGTCGAATACCTTAAAAAAAACTACAAGCTAAAGAACTTCAATAAACTACAAGCTGAAGACCTACGATAAGCTAAAAGCTTAATACCTTCAATAAGCTACAAATCCAAGATCTTCAATAAGCTAAAAGTCAAAGACCTTCAAGAAGTTACAAGTTAGAAGTTGAAGACTTTCTACAAGTTCAAAGTTGAAGATTCAACCTCGAGAAAAAGCGTTTTAGCCCTCGAGTCAAATATACATACGAGAGAAAGCATCAAAGAACCATATATTAGAGATTGTACTCCACTTATACAAGAAATCAATACAAATTCAAAGTTTTATTTCACAAATCAAATTTCTCTGGAAATATCGTTGAACAGTCATTTAACTTTTTTTTTAACTTTTTTTTTAAAAAAATTAAGAAATAATTTAGTCTTTGTACTTTCTAATGTCCAAATTTAGTCTCTGTACTTTTAATAAATCTTAAAATTAGTTATTGTTATTAGTTTGAAGTTAATTTTTATTTGACTCGAAGAAAAAAAAACATTTCCATTCAATAAAAGAGACAATGTGGATATCCATACCAAATTTCTAGAAAGCTAAGAATGCTTATAGAGACTAATTTTTTTAAGCAAAAGTTAACTTAACAATGTGAACTAATTTTAAAATTTATTAAAAATATATATACCAAATTTGGACATTTAAAAGTTCAGAGATAAATAAAATAAATCTCAAAAAATAGTGAGAACCAAATGGTATTGACCGCAATCAAAAATCCATCTTATTAAACAACTTCTCTTGTAGTTAAACTACCATTCTTAATCTTAAAATTAACGAAACGATAAAAGAAAAATCCTCCCCTTAATACCTACTTCCCACAAAAATTAGTCCATGTACTTTCAAATGTCTAATTTTAGTCTCTATAATTTCAATA
Source organism: Trichosanthes truncata (assembly GCA_033996785.1). NCBI lineage: Eukaryota > Viridiplantae > Streptophyta > Magnoliopsida > Cucurbitales > Cucurbitaceae > Trichosanthes > Trichosanthes truncata. Next base: position 33,351,322 of record MU867261.1, read on the forward strand.
AAGCTTAAATTGGTTCATTATTTAGTTAGTATTTTTTTTTTTTTGAGTTCAACATTTGGAAGTGGGGGGGTTCGAACCTATGACCTGTTGTTCATAAGCTCATACATTATGTCAGTTGAGCTATATCTTGTTGGCTATTAGTTTGTTGTTAACTTTCCTAAAAAAAAAATTTAGTCTGTATTAATCTTCATTTTATAAATTTTGAAAATATGTTCAGTGTGTCATTTCTTGTATGAAATTTTTTATTATTATTTAACCAATTTTAATAAAAATTAACTTCAAACCAACCATAAGGACCAATTTTAATATTCATTGAATGTACAGAAACTAAAAAATGGACATTTAAAAGTAGATAGACTAAAATGGTATTTTTAACCTTTATTTTATTAAAATTAGATAGTTTATAGAGATTTTTAAATTATTATTTTTGAATAAAATTAGTGGGTGAATTAGCAAAAATTGAATAGATGGTAAAAAAAAATTGATACCAAAAATTTAGGAGTAAAAATAGAAAATTTCCCTTTTTCATTAACTCATTAAAAATTGAGAGATTTATGAGATTTTAAAAAAAAAATTACCCCAATCCTATATCAATTTTTACTTTACACTTCTCATTTTTTCAAAGCATCTTAAATCCAAACTTAGATAAGTGTTACAATCTTAACACTAAACTCTAAAAAGTGTTGTCCTTTGATAAATTTTCGAGAGATCGTTTAAAGAAGTATTCTTATATGCATTGATCCAATATGAATTCTAAAACATAGATATAGTACAAGATTGAAAAGAATTAAAAAAAAAAAACGACAATAGAGTTTTGTTAATTTGTCAAAGTTTGATTTTATTTAAATTAGTAAGTTTATAGATATTTTTACTTTTTTTTTGGGGGGGGGGGGGGTTAAAATTAATTTGTGAATTAACAAAAATTGAATAGGGGTAAAAATTGTCATATTTGTTTAAAAATTGAGGGTCCAATGGGATGAAATTGAAAGTTTTAGGCGGAAAATTGATAAATACTTATACAACTAGTGTAAATATTGAATTTTTAAACATATATGCGATTAATGTAACTAAGAATATTATGAGTTTATAAGTTAATAGGGGATGGTAATGATTAATTATGATTATGAGGTACCTCTATCGAATTTGCCGTAAGTTTTAGCCATGTCGGATTTAGCCAACATCTCGGGGATCCGCAGATTGACCCAAATACCCGATTTTATTTGACCTCATGAGCGTGAGAGTGCCAAAGCCTCTGCTCTTCCGTAGATAACGCCTCAAATATTCGATCCGAAACAATATACGAATAATAAATCCAATTCAATATATTAAAAAATAACATCGCGTCGTTCCTTCGGTCTAGTCTAAGACAAATTATTTAATGAAGTCGCCATAATGTGACTGCCTCATAATGACCGTCGGATGTAGATTCAATAATTTTCATCTTCTCTAATAACTATTAATATAAATTCGAAATACTTCTCTCTCCACATTCAACGATGAAAAACTGTCAGCTACGTTGTGGCAGCTTAGGGTTACGGACCAATGAGGCCAGCATTGGAGTCGTGGGAATCGTAGACGGCGGCCTCGAGGAAAAGTCCTGGTTGAGCCGAGAAATGTAATAATGGTGGATCTCCATTTGGTCGTGGCTGTAGCACACGTGTTGCCTCATCTGCAGCAGGATCTGAGATCCTTTGCCCATCACGTGCTGCATCACCATCATCGGCTTTCCCGGCGGCTGAGGCGTCTCCTTTTTTGCTGCTACCCGCTCGAGGCCATTTTCAGATCGGACCTGCTTTTTGCGTCTGGATAACTGAGATATTTATGGAATTCTTCTTTGTTTCATTTTTTTCCCGCTGCCGACTGGTTGCTGGCGTGGCTTCCGTTGGTGAAATGCGAGGCCATTAGGAACTATCAAGATTACATTGGGTTCCATCTCAAAACCAATTGGCAATGTGAGGAGTAGCCCATGTATCTTATAAATTGTGAGGTCTCTCTACATTTTTTTCAATGTGGGATCCTCAACATGCCCCCTCAAGATGGTGCCTCTTTGGGTTCACCATTCTTGGATCGGATCCCAATTTTAATTTTTTGGACCTAATACCCGTTTGGGTTTAATGGGCTCTGATACCATATCAAGATTACATTGGGTTCCATCTCAAAACCAATTGGCAATGTGAGGAGTAGCCCATGTATCTTATAAATTGTGAGGTCTCTCTACATTTTTTTCAATGTGGGATCCTCAACAGGAACGACGCGTGGGATTTCAGATCTATCTAACACAACATTTAAAAATACATTTAAATAATATAGGAAGCATTTGTACCACCGTATTATTATACTATAAATTTTATTTAACCTCAACGGGTTACAATCCATCCACAGATTAAAGATTCAAATTTTTTTCCAAATAAGAGCATAGTTTAACTGACACGAAATATATGTTTATGACTAAAGGTTATGAGTTCAAATCTTCCTATCTTAATGTTGATTGAATTAAAAAAAGAAATTTTAAATTCTTCTAATGAAGAAGTTGGGTTTTATGTGTGAATTAACATTTGAAGTTGGTGTCTAAATATGTTTCTTTTTTTCTTTTGAAAGTGGTCTAAATATGTTACTAATGCAATAGTTCAATAAAATATCAATTTTTGTTAATAAAATTTAAATTTATGAAATCATGTAATTGAAATTTTTTTATACAATACAGATTGACGTCTTGATTGAAGAATGACTAAAATATTGGAACCATATCGCTGGTTTCACTTAAAAAATCAAAAATCTCTCTTGGTAGGTTGACTAAGGGGGGCAAGGATGTAGTCTTGTTCGTTGAGGGTCCTGGGATTAAAACCCCTGATGCGCTTCTTTTTGCTTTTTAAAGTTCATTTTTTGATTTTATATATATATATATATATATATATATACTAAAAAAAAGCCTCCGCCTCTTTTAGTTTAACTTCATTATATATATATATATATAATTTGTCATATGTATATGAGTATATCTATAATATTATTTTAATTTTTAGTAAGTTAGGTACCGTTAGAATTTTTTTTTTTTTTTAAATTTTACCCACATATATACAAAAATAAATTAATCTTTAGTAAATATTTTAGAAAAATTAGATGTATAAAAAAAATTAATTCTATTTTAAAAAATCTTAAATATTTCAAGTTGCATTTTTTGCTTATATATTTAGGTGGATAATTCTATAATGGTTTTTTTTTTTGTAATTAATATTACTTAAACTAAATATTATATATGCCAAAGTGAGCATAACTCAATAGTAATTGGCACATACCCTTGACCAAGAGGTTAGATATTCGAATTTTTCTATCTCCAAATGTTGTTGAACTCAAAAAAAAAAAGAAAATCTAAATATTATATATCGATATATTTAAAATTACATGTTTAGTCCCTTAATTTTAAAATTTGTGACTAATAAGTCTTAAAGTTTTTATTTTTGTGTCTAATAAGTCATTGAATTTTAAAAATGTCTAATAAATTCACAAATCAACTTTGTATCTAATAGGTCCTAGATTTTTTTTAAAAAAATGTAATTAATTGTTCTATATTAGACATAAAATTTAATTTTGTATCTAATTGAACCTTAAACTTTTAATTTTATAACTAATAAATATATTAAAAAGGCATCAAATACGTTTAAGACTTATTAGATACAAAATTAAAATTTATGTCGGATAGAACATTTAGTTTTTTTTAATTTTGAATATGTCAAAGACCCATTAGATACAAACTTGAAACTTTAGAGATTTATTAGATGTAAAATTAAAAATTCAAGGATCTATTAGATATTTTTTTAAGTTTAGGTATCATACATATACAAATTTAAAAGTTCAACTGTTGAACTTATAATTTAACTTAATATGAATTTGTACATCCTGACATAAAGTTTTGGATCCGTCATTGACTATATTATATTAGTCATTCATTCTAATTAGAATTTATCGTTAGTAAATCATTGAGAGAAAATATTAACACATCTATCGTTTGTGCTAAATATTAACGGATGTACACTATATCCGATTATTTTATTAGTCAATTATGTACTGAAATTTTTTCAATTAAGTCAAGAATGATAATCTATAATCTATACTATATCTATAATATATTAAAAAGCTACAAACTTTGAAAAACTTTTTTGGACTATTTTACCCCTTTGTCAAACTTAGATTTACAAAATATGCCACCCATAATTAATTACTAATAATTATTAATTTTTTGGTACTCAATGATTATTAAATTATATAGTAATTTAACTCACAAAGTAGCATTTAAAGTATTAAATTATGTAGTAATTTAACTCACAAAGTAGCATTTAAAAGTTAGAATAGGAAAAGTTTTATCTTTATTTACATAATTACTAACTTTTAATAAATTTAATTTAATTAAAAAAAAAGATTACCAAGAATCTTTAAAAAAAAAAAAAAAAAACAACCAATTTCTCTCTCTCTTAAATTAATTAATAATTCAAACTATATTTATTAACAATACATCAACGGAAGACATAAAAATTATATTAAAAAAATAGATAAGTTTAGATTTTATTTTGTAGCCGAAACAAAACTCTACATTAAATTTATTTTTTTTTTCCTATTTAACATTCTTTAATTGGATTTAAGATTTTTACGTAGAGATGTTACAAGTAATAAAGATTGGTCTTAAATTTATTAAGATTTATCATAAATAAATTATATGTTTTTTTTAAAGATATTACAATTCAAACAATGAGGTGGAAGAATATGAAAATGTTTGCATTCATTTACATAAATTAATTATAGGATTAAATATGTTTGTTTTTAATTACATTTAACTATAGAATATCGAAAGTTTTAGAAACTCACAAGTCTTGCAAGTTCTTCATGTCCTATAGATATAAAATGACAATCTTTCATTCACTCTCTAGAACAAATTGAGCTCCATCTTTTTTTTTTCTTTCTTTCTTCTTCTTCGTTTTATTTTATTTTTACATTTTTCCTCTCAATTCTTTATCATAAAACTTTTTACATAGTGCGGTATCATCTTTAGTTTTTGCAAACTATAAAACAATGTACTAGCAAAAACAGTGGTTGATGAGGAATGACAAGGAGTCTGGAAGGAAGAGTTATCAAAAAACCTGTCAAATTAGATTTCTCAATGGTTAGAGGAAGAAGCTCAAGAGGAAATTTGTTTTTGGGTTGATAGACACTTGGAAGAGATTAACTATGTGGCTAACGAGGGACCACCCAATATTCCTTCTTATTTTTGTAACTTTATTTGTTATTTTCTTCAAATAGAAGAAGAAAAAACAACTATAGAACAACGTTATTTTTAGCAACTTTAGATCATTGTATTTTGAGAAGCTATCATCAGTTTGATCTCAAGCACTGATTAGAGATAACACTATTTCAAGAAAACCATATATTACATATACGTTGATTTCCTCATTTGCTATTATTATTTTTAAATTATTTTAGAATTAATCTTTTAAGATTTTTTAAGGTTTATGTGAACTTTTGAAATTTGTTGTTTTTTTAGTATGTTATTATTTTTATTTAAATATAATATAATTATTGGTTGATTCTATCTTGATTTTCTAACGAAGAATAGACTATCATCATTTTTCTGTAATAAAAAAGACTATCATCTTTATTTTTGTGTATGTTTTTAATGAATGCTACATAACTTTTTAGTTACCATAAAAATTTCCTTAAAAAAAGTTAGTTACAATAAAAACATAAAAAGTTAAAAACAATGTCGTGCGTTTGCACGTGGTAATAACACTAGTATATACAAAAGGCACAATAGGGAGAAACTTTTTATGTCAATTTTGCCCTTTCATTATAAGGCTTTTAACTATTACTTTGGTGGGAATTTTGTCAATTCTAAATTGTCCGTAATTTTCTGATTGAGGAAGAAATTAAATGCTAACCTTCTCTGAAAATTAAATACAATCAGTCAAATTCTCTATTATTATTTGGTGATTGAGAAAAGAATTAAATGTTAATTTAAGTCCAAATTTTTCGTAACTATTTGCTGAGGAGGGAATTAAATGTCAACCTTCTCTAAAAATTAAATGTAATTAATCATTCAAATTCTCTATTATTGTTTGGTGATTGAGAAAAAAATTAAATATTAATTTAGGTCCAAATTTTTTGTAACTATTTGCTGATTGAGGAGAGAATTAAATGCCAACCTTCTCTAAAAATTAAATGCAATCAATCAAATTCTCTATTATTGTTTGGTGATCGAGAAAAGAATTAAAAGTTAATTGTGAACCGCTTAAACTAAGCGGTTTAATTACACCAAAGTTTGGTCTAATTACCCAAAGTTTGATTTCCTCATCGATTCTACTTTAAATATTTGAGCAGTGTGTTTAACTATTTATGGTGATTTAATTTATTTTTTTTGTTGAAATGAATTAAATCAAGAAAATCCATTGAACTTCTTGAACGGTTACGTTTCCCAACTTCAGTTTTCAAAAAATGACTTATCGTCTTCCTTACCATAACTTTAATTCAAGAACTCATCAAAATCTACTATATTTTACCATTATAAATATAAAGAGATCATTCTGTCAATCAAATCAAGTCCATCAAACTAAGTTCTAATTTGAGTTGTTGATGGAAGAAAGAAAGGAGGACAATTCATAAACAAAAGACAATACCTTCCAAGAATTTTTTTAATTTGTATTCAATCCATACATTTTTCTCCTTGCCAAGAATGCAGAATCTCTTAGTCTGAGCGTTGGACCCTTCACAATGTCCATCTCAAAAGCATATGCTTTTGTCATCTATGCACCAATTGCATCCTCAAGAACAATCTCTTCCATTTATATCCTACTTACTTTGATATTTATGACAATTTCTCTCCCATCACAGTCTCATCCGCGAGTTATATGCTTCAAATGCCCTTTAACATCTCATCTCTCTTGCACTACCAGTAATATGAGAGTAAAAAAAATAGCATAGAACTTGCACTACAAATTGCTAAGACGGAGGGGGTGACGACGACATGAACGAGAGAGGTGGCGGCGACATGAGCGGGAGAGAAACGAAGACAACAATATTAAACAAGATAGACAGTTCAACAACAACGACAACACTAAACGAGAGGTAGGATTCAAGGCAGTATAGAGTGAGAAAAGGAGGAGCTGGCATGAAGATCAAGATAGGAGAAGAAGTGCGAAACTGAAAATGGTGGGTAGCACTTAGGGTTTCTTTGTTCTTTTATGTATTTTTAAGTGTGAAACTGAAAATGGTGGGTAGCACTTAGGGTTTCTTTGTTCTTTTATTTACTTTTATTTATTTAATAGATTGTGCTGAGTTGTTGGGCTAGATGGATTAGGCAAGATTTTGTTTTACCTTCTCTAATTTTTATTATTTAAATAAGGTTCAATTACAATTTTAGTCTATGAACTTTGAGGTTTGTGTCTATTTGGTCCCTAAACTTTCAAAAGTATCTAATAGGTCCCTAAACTTTCAATTTTGTGTCCAATAGGTCCCTGAACTTTCAATTTTGTGTCTAATAGGTCCTGTCAAATTTGAAATTTTTAAAAATTGATTGATCTATTAGATAAATATTTAAATTTTATGTCTAATGGAGCTTTAAATTTTCAATTTTGTGTCTATTAGACTTGTGAACTTTAAAAAATTCAAAAGTCCAAGGACCAAATTTGTAATTTTGAAAGTTCATGGGCTAAATAGATACAAACCACAAAGTTTAGGGACTAAATGTGTAATTTAACCTTTAAATAATATATTTTAATTCAATTCTTAATTAATTTGTATACACATGTAAAAAAAATCCATTGACCTTGGAAAAAACAAAAACCCCATTGCCCTAATAAATTTTTATTATTCTAAAATTTTATTTTAATTTACTTATTAATGGTTAATTTAAAATGATAATATAATTAATTATTTTGATACTTATATGTTAGACAAATATGAAATAAGGTGAGATTATTAGCACTATATAAATTACACTACTATGTAAACAATTTAAAAATATATTTGTTTTTATATGGAAAATTGTACATTGTATGACAAGAGTACGAAAATATTAAGATAGAATCGTTGCATTAGCTTTCTTACAATACTAAAACAATAACAAATTTATTTAATAAGTAAAATTTTAAGTATTTTTTATATTTTTATGCTTTAAAATAAAATGTAAAATTTCACGTGCATCGCACGTGTTTGTCACTAATATATTATAGATTAAAAAGCCACAATCTTTGAAAAATATTTTTGGACTATTGTACCCTTACTTTACTTCCTACATTTACAAACATGTCATTGACATTAAATATCAATAATTATTTTATTATTTATTTTTTACTACAATTATTTATTTTTATTTATTATTTAAATGTTAAAAGTGTAATTTCTCTTCAATTAATTGCAAATGTATTTTATACTAAAAAATTACGATTGAATCAATTTGATTCTCGGTTTGGCCTAAAACCGATAAAAACCAAACTGATATCACCCCTACTAGTCACATAAAACGAGTAAGTTTTAAATTTCAAAGAAGATTATTATACTTATCTCATCAAATTAAAACAAAGAACACTTTTAACTCAATCAATAATGTGTATTTCAACAATACATCATCATTTTATTATTTATTAATTAATATTAACATTTTGTGACAATAAGGACTTAATAGAAAAAAAAATTAATACACAGAAGATAAAATTGAAACTTTTAAATCTCCACTAGATAACCATTTGATTTTCAAATGTTGTGCTTGCATTCTCACAATTTTTTCATAATGGTTCTTTTCTTTCTTAAAGAAAGATATGAATTCTTAACCAAATTTCAAAATAAAAATAAGTTTTTAAAAACTACGGCCTCGTTCAATAACCATTTGATTTTTGAAAATTAAACTTATAAATATTATTTCCACTTGTAGTTTATTTGTTTTGTTATGTACTTTTTACCTATATTTCAAGCTAAGTTTTCAAAAACATGTTTTTGTTTTTTGAATTTGACTAAGAATTCAAACATTTTCTTAATAAATATAAAACTCCTTGTAGAGAAGTAATGAGAAAACAAGCAAAATTTTTAAAAACCAAATGGTTATCAAATGGAACCTTGGTTTTCAAAAACTTGTTTTTGTTTTTTTGCTAGGAATTCATATGTTTTCTTAAAAAAGATTAAACCATTTTCAAAACAAAAAATAAAAAACACCAAATGATTATCAAATTGGACTTACTTTTTTTAGTTTTCACAACTAGGCATAGATTTTGAAAACATTTCTAACAAAACAAAAAAAATCTATAGGTAGAAGTAGTATTCATAAGCTTAATTTTCAAAATTTAAATAGTTATCAAACAAAGCCTAAAACATTAAGGATCAAATTTAAAACAAACTCCAACATTAAGGACCGAAACATATATTTAACCTTAAAAAAGTTAAAATACAAAGGACTAAATTTTAAATTAAAAAAAATCCAAATATTAGAGCCTAAGTGAATTACTAATTATTGCCTCAAACCTATTGAATAATCCTCATGAAAATACTAAACCATGCAAAGCACTTTCCCATGGGATGCAATCAATTCCACTGACGAACTCACTTCTCATGAAGCTTTTTATAACTCCTTCCACTTCCCCATACTCTGTCTTCAACTTAATTTCGAAATACCAAACGATCCTTTTTCATTCTCGATCGATATTCCTCCATTTTTATCCACCGTCACTCAAGTTCCATCCGACATCATTGATCATTCCAATGAAAGACGTCTGTTTTCCTATAAATAGATACCATTTATCTTTCTTCTTCTTTGCAATCACCACCTCAATTATCTTTCTCCCCTGCGATTATCAGTCTCTGCATCATCATTTCAAAATGGTTGGATTAAAGTCTTCTCCTAAGCATAAGAGCAAGAGAATTATGGAATTTTCCAAAGGACAAGAATCCATAGTCTCCAGTCAATCTCAGGCTATTGTCCCCGTCGACTCACCGGACCTTCCAATTTTCGTTGCTCCGATTGTTTCTTCCTACAACGACCGAATTCGGCCGCTGATTGATGTCGTCGACAAACTCCGTCATCTCAACATAATGAAAGAAGGGATTCAGCTCCCGACCATCGTCGTCGTCGGTGACCAATCTTCTGGCAAGTCCAGTGTACTGGAATCTCTCGCTGGAATCAGCCTCCCCCGTGGACAGGGGATTTGCACCAGAGTTCCCTTGATAATGAGGCTTCAGCATCACTCTGCTCCACAAACAGAGCTTTGGTTGGAGTTCAATGGCAAAATTGTTCGAACTGATGAAGCCAATGTATCTGAAGCCATTAATATAGCAACTGAAGAACTTGCTGGCCACGGAAAAGGTAAAAATTCAAATGTTTATGCTGATGGGTTAGTGTAAGTTTAATGTTTTATTCATATTCTTAACAATCTACAAGTAACTATCAATATATTCAATCATTTATTCCTATTCTTCACAGGTATATCTAATGCCCCATTGACGTTGGAAGTGAGAAAGAAAGGGGTTCCTGATTTAACAATGGTTGATCTTCCCGGAATTACTAGGGTCCCTGTTCATGGTCAGCCAGAAAACATCTACGATCAGATCAAAGAGATTATAATGGAGTATATACGGCCAGAGCGGAGCATAATTTTGAACGTTTTATCAGCAACCGTCGATTTCACTACTTGTGAATCGATTAGAATGTCTCAGATTGTGGATAAAACAGGGGAGAGGACTCTGGCCGTCGTCACAAAGGCTGATAGAGCTCCTGAAGGACTGATGGAGAAAGTCACCGCCGATGATGTCAACATCGGACTTGGATATGTTTGCGTTAGAAACAGAATTGGAGATGAGTCTTATGAGCAGGCAAGAATGGAGGAAGCTCGATTGTTTGAATCGCATCAATTACTGTCGAAGATCGACAAGTCCATCGTGGGAATTCCGGTTTTAGCTCAGAAATTAGTCCAAATTCAGGCTTCGAGCATAGCGAAGAATTTACCTGATATTGTGAGGAGTATAAACGGGAAATTGAGTGAGAGTTTGTCCGAACTGAATAAATTGCCTAAGAATTTGACCTCAATTGCAGAGGCAATGACGGCTTTTATGCGGATAATTGGTACGGCGAAAGAAACCTTGAAGAACATTTTAGTGAGAGGTGAGTTTGAGGAATACCCCGATGAAAAAAACATGCATTGCACGCCTCGATTGGTTGAAATGCTGGATCATTTTTCTAATGAGTTACATGGATTTTCTATAAACGATACAAAAAGGGATTTTCTGATGGAGGAAATCAGAATATTAGAAGAATCAAAGGCAATTGGATTACCCAATTTCCTTCCAAGAACGGCCTTTCTAGTCATTCTACAGAGAAAAGTAAAAGCGATTTCGTCTCTTCCCATCGGTTTCGTGGAAACCGTCTGGAATTACTTGGAAAACATTGTTACCTCGGTTCTGGCGCAACATTCCGCCAACTACTACCAGTTACAACTCTCCACCAAAAGAGCCGGACATGTATTGATTGCCAAAATGAAGGAAAAATCAATTGAAAGAGTAATGGAGTTTGTAGAAATGGAGAAACTCACAGACTACACTTGCAACCCAGAATATGGGTCGGAATGGAACAAGTTGATTTCGCAGGAAGATTCATTCATAAAACATGTGGTCGAAAATCCAGCACCGAAAGTCTCGATCGAAGGGTTTGGAGAAGTGGAAGTTGGAGCGCTACGGCAGTACCAGCATCTTCTTCCACAGGCGTTCGATCTGAGAATGAGAATGACGGCGTACTGGAAGATCGTTTTGAAGAGAGTTGTGGACTGTATGGCGCTGCATCTTCAGTATAGTATCGATAATTTGATCAACAAGGAACTTGAATCGGAAATAGTGAGGGAACTGTTGGGACCTGGCGGAGTTGGGATCGAGAAGATGTTGGAGGAATCTCCCAATGTTGCTGTTAAAAGGGAGAAACTCAATCGGAGCATTAGCCGGCTCCGGGAATCGAAAGAGGTCGTTGCCAACATTCTCGATCGGATTGCGACCTTTGGATGATGACGATGATGATAATTTTCCCGGAAAATTGGGTTTTGATGTCTAGGGTTTTGTCGAGGCCTTGTGAGCCCTCTCTCTTCTGCTTTAAGAATTTCTAAATTACTGTGTTTTTTTTTTCTTTTTTGGATCTAGAATTTCTGAATTACTGTTAAGTTTTAATGGGTTGTTTGTTATGTCTTTTGATTAATGGTATTATCGCATCATGATATTTGCAATGGTTAATTTTTGTTGAGAACGATTGTTTTTTTTTCTTTTTTATGATTAATGTTATGTTGGAAATGGAATTAAATTTTTTGTGGATAGTTATTTATTTATTTTGTTGAAAATACTGAATGTTTAATTTTGTTTTCCATTATCCTAACCTACTCAACTCGAAGCAAATACCCACAACCATTAAGTGTTCGAATCTTCTACTTAGTTGAGCTCTAAAGAAAAGTACAATTTTCTTTTTTAAGTAGAAAAGTGTAATTACATGGTACCTAAATTGCAAACAAATTGATTAGTGTTGTATAGTGTGTTTTTGTAGTGTTTTATTAATATTTTAGGGAGAGATTTTACTTGTTAAATTTTTTTTTTTAATTTTCAATAATAAAAAATAGTTAGAAGTATTGTAAAATGAGAGGCGAAACCGGGCACCAAAACTTTACCAAAATATATAATAATAATAATAATAATAATAATAATAATAATAATAATAATAATAATACAAGTGTTAAAATATAAATGGATTATATATAGATAATATAAATAAAAGAAAATGGAGATTTATGGCAAATTAAATAAACAAATAAATTAGAGAAAGTGGAAGAGAAAAGAGAGGATTGGAGAGTTTTTTACCAAAAATGCATATATCTCATTTATCCAAAATGAACCACTATTTATAGGCATTTTGGAGAGCATGATGTGGTCCATTTGGACACCAATCTATGGCCTTTGTTGGACACATGGAGGACACTTTGGCTACGGAGAAAAAGCCACTCGGCATGGATATAAATGGGCATGTGGAATGGGCATTTACTTGTCATATTTACAATACTCCCCCTTAAATGCCCATTTATATAAAATATGCCTCGTTAAAACCTTACTAGGGAAAAACCCAATGGGAAGAAAAACCCTAGTGAAGGAAAAAGAGTACATATTTTATATAGTTTACTATAATACATTCACTCCCCCTCATGGAGACATCACTTAAAGTCTTTGAATCGCCGCATTCCAATGCTATATACTAATTTATCGAAGGTTGCAGTTGGTAATGCCTTCGTAAATAAGTCAGCCAAGTTATCTTTCGAACAAATTTGTTGTACAGTGATATCGCCATTTTCTTCAAGATCATGAGTATAGAAGAGTTTTGGTGAGATATGCTTTGTTCTATCTCCTTTGATATATCCTCCCTTGATTTGAGCTATACATGCTGTGTTATCTTCGTATAACATCGTTGGAAGAGGTTTACTTGAAGATAAGCCACATGTCTCATGAATGTGTTGTGTCATCGATCTTAGCCATACACATTCTCGACTTGCTTCATGAATAGCGAGAATTTCAGCATGATTTGAAGAAGTGGCCGTTATAGTCTGTTTCACTGATCGCCACGATATAGCAGTTCCTCCACATGTGAATAGATAACCTGTCTGAGATCTAGCTTTGTGTGGATCAGATAGATAACCAGAATCTGCATAACCAACTAGATCATATTTTGATTTGTTAGAATAAAATAAACCCATATCAATTGTCCCTCGAAGATATCGGAGTACATGCTTAACTCCGTTCCAATGTCTTTTTGTAGGATATGAACTATATCTAGCTAATAAATTTACTGAAAATGCAATATCTGGTCTTGTGTTATTAGCCAAATACATAAGTGCACCAATTGCACTAAGATATGGTACTTCAGGACCAAGTAGTTCTTCACTGTCATCTCGAGGTCGAAATATATCTTTCTTTATATCCAGTGAACGAACTTCCATTGGAATGTTCAATGGATGTGCTTTATCCATATAGAATCTTTTTAAGATTTTCTCTGTATAAGTTGATTGATGAACAAATATCCCATCTGCTAAATGTTCAATTTGCAAACCAAGGCAAAATTTTGTTTTTCCAAGATCTTTCATCTCGAATTCTTTCTTAAGATATTCTATTGCCTTGGATAACTCTTCAGGAGTTCCGATTATATTTAAGTCATCAACATATACAGTTATAATAGCAAATCCTGACTGAGATTTCTTTATAAAAACGCACGGACATATTGGATTATTTTGGTATCCTTCTTTCAACAGATATTCACTCAGGCGATTATACCACATTCGTCCTGATTGTTTTAATCCATGTAATGATATCTGTAACTTTATTGAATACAATTCCCGAGAACTTGATTCATATGTTTCTGGTATTTTAAATCCTTCCGGGATTTTCATATAAATGTCATTATCCAGAGATCCATATAAATACACTGTGACTACATCCATTAGATGCATATCAAGCTTTTCATATACAGTCAGACCAATCAAATATCTTAGCGTTATTGCATCCACCACAGGAGAATATGTCTCCTCATAATCAATACCAGGCCTTTGCGAGAATCCTTGTGCAACAAGTCTCGCTTTATATCTTGTGACTTCATTCTTTTCATTTCTTTTCCTTACAAATACCCATTTATATCCCACAGATTTGACGTTTTCCGGTGTTGGGACTACTGGTCCAAAAACCTCACGTTTTGAAAGTGAGTTCAACTCTGCTTGGATTGCTTCTTTCCATTTCGGCCAATCCTTTCTACGTTGACATTCTTTGATAGATTTTGGGTCAAAATCATCACTTTCATGAATAATATCGTGAGCAACATTATAAGAAAAAATGTTGTCAATAATGATATCATTTCGGTTCCATCTCTTTCCTGTTGTAACATAGTTTATAGAAATTTCATTATTATCCTCAAGCGTTTGATTTTCACCAATACTCTTTTGAGTAGTTGTATTCTGGATTTCTTCTGGAACATCCATACCTTTTATCGAATCATTTTGATTCTCAACTACTTTTCTTTTTCGAGGATTTTTATCTTTAGAACCTATTGGTCTACCACGCTTCTGGCGTGCTCCAGACTCATTATTGACAACTTGTTCCTTTGGGATATCAACTTTTGATGGAGCATTTGCAGCTGGTATATATGATTTAGTCACACTTTTAGTATCTGTGAATGCATATGGTAGTTGATTTGCTATATTTTGCAAATGAATTATCTTTTGAACTTCAAGTTCACATTGATTTCTACGAGAATCTAAATGAGATAATAACGATGCATTCCATGTAATTTCTTTTTCCAACTTCTTAATTCCTCCCCCTAATGTTGGAAAATTTGTCTCATTAAAATGACAATCAGCAAATCGTGCAGTAAATACATCACCCGTCAGGGGTTCAAGATATTTAATAATTGATGGGGAATCAAAACCAACATATATTCCTAACCTCCTTTGAGGACCCATCTTAGTACGTTGTGGTGGAGCAATCGGTACATATACTGCACATCCAAAAATTCTTAGATGAGAAATATTTGGCTGCTGGCCATAAGCTAATTGCATTGGGGAGTATTTATTATAAGCTACTGGCCTAATACGTGCCAGTGATGCAGCATGCAAAATAGCATGACCCCATACTGATGTAGGAAGTTTAGCTCTCATAAGTAATGGTCTTGCAATTAGTTGCAGACGTTTTATAAATGATTCTGCTAGACCATTTTGTGTATGAACGTGAGCTATAGGATGTGCAACACTTATCCCAATTGACATACAATAATTATTAAAAGTTTGGGATGTAAATTCACCAGCATTATCAAGTCGAATGGTCTTAATTGTATTATCAGGAAATTGTGCTTTTAACTTAATTATTTGAGCAAGTAATCTTGCAAATGCAAGATTTCGACTTGATAATAAGCATACATGTGACCATCTGCTGGATGCGTCAATTAATACCATAAAATATCTAAATGGACCACTTGGTGGGTTAATAGGTCCACAAATATCACCTTGAATTCGCTCTAAAAATGCAGGTGATTCAATCCCCACTTTAGCTGGTGATGGTCTAATAATTAATTTTCCTTGAGAACAAGCATCACATGACAACTCATTGGATTGAAGAATCTTCTGGCTCTTTAAAGGATGTCCATGTGAATTCTCAATAATTTTCCTCATCATTATCGACCCTGGATGACCCAATCGATCATGCCAAACACTGAATATTTCTGGATTCATGAACTTCGGGTTCATTATTGCATAACTTTCGATTACTCGTATATGAGTATAGTATAATCCAGAAGAAAAAGCAGGCAGTGTTTCTAATATACGTTTTTCATGTGAAACAATAGATGTTATATAGAGACACTCTATATTATTTTTACAATCAGTTTCAACATGATAATTATTTTCAAGTATATCTTTAAAACTTAATAAGTTTCTTTTCGATTTGCTAGAGAAAAGAGCATTATTAATTGTAAATCCTGTTCCTCTAGGCAAAATAAAGTTTGCTTTTCCAAAACATTCAATCAGATTTGCAGAACCTGATATAGTATTGACTTTTGCTTCCAGCATTGTCAATCTAGTAAAATATTTTCTATTTATGAGTATCGTGTGCGTAGTTGCGCAGTCTGCCAGACATAAATCCTCATTGCTCATTTTCGAGTTACTCAACATATTGAAATTGTTCATATTTCTTCATTGAAAAGAAAAGAAAAACGATTACAAAGAGTCTTAAATATATATACAAACAAAACAACAACAAAAACATACTAAACAGTACTTAATTATATATTTTCATACAAATCATCATCTACTTGTTTGATTGCATCAATTCTCTCTCCAGGAGATTCAAAGTAATTAGCTACATCAAGATGCATCATATTGGAGGGGTCAAACACATCATCTTCTTGAATGGCAAGATTTACCTCCACATTCTTTCCTTTTACTTTTTCCTTCAGGGAAGCTTGATAGAGATCAACAAGGTGTTTTGACGTACGACAGGTACGTGACCAGTGCCCAGTCATTCCGCACCGGAAACATTTATGTTCATCACCTTTCGAACTTCTATCTTGTGGAGCCTTTCCTTTATGATCATCACTTCGTGTGGGTTTCTTAAAATTATAATGTCCACCACGAAAATAGGTATTTCTTCCTCTACCGCGGTCCCGACCTCGACCACGACCACGACCTCGACCACGGTTATTAAAATTCACAGCATTCACTTCAGGGAATGGTGTTGCTCCAGTTGGTCGGGATTCGTGATTTTTCATCAATAACTCGTTATTTTGTTCAGCAACGAGAAGACATGAGATAAGTTCAGAATATTTTGCAAAACCCTTCTCTCGATATTGCTGCTGCAGGAGCATATTCGAGACATGAAAAGTGGAAAATGTCTTCTCTAGCATATCAACATCAGTAATCTTTTCTCCGCATAATTTTAATTTTGAACTAATTCTGAAGAGTGCGGAATTATACTCACTTACTGATTTAAAGTCCTGCAACCTCAGGTGCATCCAATCATAACGAACTTTTGGAAGAATAACTGTTTTTTGATGATCGTACCTTTCTTTCAAACCTTGCCATAGAACGTAGGGATTTTTTATTGTAAGATATTCTATTTTCAATCCCTCGTGAAGATGATGGCGAAGGAAGATCAGGGCTTTTACTTTTTCTTGATTTGATGCATCATTTCCTTCTTTAATTGTTTCTCCAAGATTCATAGAATCTAAATGGATCTCAGTGTCAAGGACCCATGACAAGTAGTTATTTCCATTAATATCCAGGGCCGCAAATTCTAGCTTTGTAAGGTTTGTCATAATAACACTATCAAAATAATAATATATATTTATATTAGAAATTTAACATAAACCAAATGTGTAAAAAAAAACTTACCCATAAGACTTACCTTTAGCGGGAAAAATGATAGAGTCTCGTGCTGATAACGTATTGTAAAATGAGAGGCGAAACCGGGCACCAAAACTTTACCAAAATATATAATAATAATAATAATATATAATAATAATAATAATAATAATAATAATAATAATAATAATACAAGTGTTAAAATATAAATGGATTATATATAGATAATATAAATAAAAGAAAATGGAGATTTATGGCAAATTAAATAAACAAATAAATTAGAGAAAGTGGAAGAGAAAAGAGAGGATTGGAGAGTTTTTTACCAAAAATGCATATATCTCATTTATCCAAAATGAACCACTATTTATAGGCATTTTGGAGAGCATGATGTGGTCCATTTGGACACCAATCTATGGCCTTTGTTGGACACATGGAGGACACTTTGGCTATGGAGAAAAAGCCACTTGGCATGGATATAAATGGGCATGTGGAATGGGCATTTACTTGTCATATTTACAATAAGAAGCATTTTAAGAAAGAAAAAGAAGCATTGAAATATTTTTTAAAAAAATATTTATATAATACTTTAGAACACTTTTTTTCAAAAGGCATGAAAGGCACAATAATCTATTTTTTAAATATGAAAATGCACATTAAGTAGAAGAAAGACGTATCATTTTTTTTTTCGAGTATATGCAAAGGCTTATGATTCAACCAAATGAATTGCCATGTCACTTATCACCCTCATCATTGTCCCTGCCCAACCTTGAAAAATGAAAAGGGTAGGCCCAAGTCCAACGGACTAAAACACTATTTGGGTATGGGTCGAGACGGCCCAACCTTCAATTGCCAACCCTATGGCCCAATCTTTAGACGTAGTTCATTGGATCAAAGTTTGGATCGAATTTAGGTCGATTGAATTAGCTCATTGAATATTAATTATTTATTTTTTAAAAAAATTATTTTCTTTAACTACTAAATGTTATTAAAATTTATTGAATTTATATTTCTTATATAACGTTATTTTAAAATTTTAGTTTATTTATTACTTTTACTTAATAAAATTATTGATATTATCAAGTTTTTTTTAGCATTTTATTTTTTAAAAAATATCTTAATAATGCATAACACTTTTAAATATTTTCATTAACTAAAAACTATGATATCTAAATTATAAAAAAAAATTAAGAAAAATATATTTAAAATTTTACTTTTTTAAATATATAAAATATAATATATAAGGAATTATATATACATATAAAATTGACCCAATGATAAGCCCATAGGACCGGCCTGACGAGCCAATCCAAATATGGGTCAGATCACTCAGGGTGATCTATATCCAATCCAATGAATGAATGAGCTAGGTTGGGTCAGACCGGTCAAACTTTGAATTTGGGTAGAGCTTGGATCGAGCCAGGGTCGAACTTAGGCCGACTTTTGGGTCATGGGCCCATTGATGAGGCTGAGTCGCGGATATTAAAAGTTATATTATTATTTTATTATTGTGGTTGTTTTGGATGGTGGGTGAACATGATTGATCAATTTTATCCCCTATTTAATAGAGTTGTTGCCAAAGTGAGCATAGCTCAACAGTATTGGCATGCCCCATCGACCAAGAGATCAGAAGTTCCAATCTTCCCACTCTCAAATGTTATTGTCCTCTTAAAACCAAGCTCTGCCCAAATTCCAATGTTACAACCCTACTAAATAATTGTCAACTTAAACATAGCTCAATTGATTAAAACATATCTTTAATAAAAAATTTAAAAGTTTGTTCGAATCTCAACCTCACAAGTTGTTGAACCAAAAAAACTCTTAACCTAATCGTCAAGACACTCATTATGA
Organism: Trichosanthes truncata; assembly: GCA_033996785.1. Taxonomy (NCBI): domain Eukaryota; kingdom Viridiplantae; phylum Streptophyta; class Magnoliopsida; order Cucurbitales; family Cucurbitaceae; genus Trichosanthes; species Trichosanthes truncata. The sequence goes on from MU867261.1 coordinate 33,371,055, forward strand.
TGAGAAATTATTCAACATGGCCATCAAAATGTAAGGGATCTCATAATGTGAGATGGTTAAGAAATAAATTTTTTAAATTTATCTCTCAACCATCTAACAATAAAAACTAATAGACAAGTAAGTCCCAATATATTATTTAGCCACTTCGATAGCACCTTTGTAACAAATTTATAGGAGACATTATATAAACTTCTAGTAGTCAATAGTAGCTCTTCCATTAAGAATATCCTGGCAGTTTTTATTGTTTTTAGGACTACAATGTTCCAATATTTCTGAAAGAAAAATGCCTGGAAATGGGCTAAGTGCTTTGATAAGGAACATTTGCTTGAATGTTAATTACATTCTCCAACTGACTTGTCGAAAGGAGCGGTGAATTGAAGAATTGTTAAATCACCAATCTAACTTAAAATTTTAAGTTTATGGATTATGTTAAATTTAATTATATCAATACTTTAATAAGATGTATGTCAAAAAAATTATTGTAACTATAGGGAGCAACTAACGAAGTTACATCTATCGATAGGGTTTAATTTCAACAAGTTTGAGTTTTTGGTACTTTGGAGGTGGGATTATTAATCCCTGTACTTTTTGGAAAATATTTTTACAATTTTATTTCATAAATATAAATAGAAGTTTAAATATATGTTTTTTTTTTTTTTTAGTACAATAGGAGTTGGGGGATTCGAACCACAGACCTCGTGGCCGTTAACACATTCAATATGTTTTAGTTCTTGAATATTTTATCAATTTATCTCTATTATTTAGAAAGTTTCAATTTAGACATCAATGTTTTAATATTTTCAATTATACTCTTACCTTTGATTAATATTAAAAATGGTTGATAAATATGCTTAGAGGAGAAATTAGACAACTTTTAAGTGAGAAAGTTTTATAATTTCTTTTCCAAATTTCTAATTTATAATAATCTCTCAAATGGTCTAATTTCTCTTTAATTTCCACTAACTCATGACTTATCATGACATGTAAATTTATCATCATTCAATTTTAGTATTCATCAATAGAAAATATATGATGAAAAAAAAAGGGCTAAATATATGTTTTAGTTCTTAATGTTTGATTTTTTTTCAATTCGATCCCTAATCTTTTAGAACTTTCAATTTCATCATTTATATCTTTAATTTTTTACAATTAACTCATTACAATCACTAAATATTGAAATAATGACAATATATAAACTTAAAAAGAGCATTTTTTTATTAGTTTGTCAACCATTAGTATTACAACATTTTAATGGTTCAAATTTTGTAGGTCAAGTAAGTCAATACATATTAGGTTACATAAAATAAGTAGGTTTCAAAATTTATAGGAGATTAATATACTTATTTCATCAAATTAAAACAAAGAATATTTTTAACTCAACTAATAAAGTGTATTTTGACATTACATTATCATTTTATTAATTAATATTAACGTTTTGTAGAAAAAAAAGGACTTAATAGGAAAAAAAATCAATGCACTAGATATAAAATTGAAACTTTTAAGTCTAATAACCATTTAATTTTTAAAAGTTGTACTTATTTTCTGACAATTATGTTTTTATCAAGAAAACATTTGAATTCTTAGTCACAAAAACTACTTCTTCAATTCTCGATCGATATTCCTCCATTTTCATCCATTGTCCCTTCACTTCAATTCAACATCATTCCAATGAAAGAACTCTATGGAAAATTTCCAGTTCAACTTCTGTTTATGAATCGGTTGAATTTCTTCATCCTTTTGTTTAATTATGGCGGCGGTATTTGTTTCTTATAGGAAATCAGATATCGTGGATCATCAAAGCGATGGAGGAGAAAACTACTTCCCCCGTTCCATCAAAATGTGAAAATTTCTAGTCCTAAACTACCTCCGGTTCGGCAATGGCTAAAGAGAAGAACGAAGGTAAAGAGAGAAATTATTAGGAGATATTATTTAAAGATTCTGTAATTAGTTACATAGTTTGTTATGGAGATAAATCTTCCTCATAATCTTCCTTCTATGGATTGTTTATTTTTTTCCTTTATTTATCAAAGCTCCCTTTCCTTCCCGTGAGGAAATTTCCCTACTACCATACTATAGGACTAGAAATTTTCCCAAGAAATCTGTTTTCCTATAAATATATACCATTTATCTTTCTTCTTCTTCTTCTTCTTCACAATCACCACCTCAATTATCTTCCAACCTTGCGATTTTCACTTTCTGAATCATTATTCGAAAATGGCTGCATATAAGTCTTCCTCTAAGGGCAAGAACAAGAGAAGTATCGAATCCGTCATTGATGCTTCTGCTCCGATTGTTTCTTCATACAATGACCGAATTCGGCCGCTGATCGATGTAGTGGACAAACTCCGTCATCTCAATGTAATGAAAGAAGGGATTCAACTCCCGACCATTGTTGTTGTCGGCGACCAATCTTCCGGCAAGTCCAGCGTACTGGAATCCCTCGCCGGAATCAGCCTCCCCCGCGGACAGGGGATTTGCACCAGAGTTCCCTTGATAATGAGGCTTCAGCATCACTCTGCTCCACAAACAGAGCTTTTATTGGAGATCAATGGCAGAATTGTTCGAACTGATGAAGCCCATGTATCTGAAGCCATTAATATGGCAACCGAAGAACTTGCTGGCCACGGAAAAGGTAAAAATTCAAAGGTTCATGCTGATGGGTTATTGTAAATTTAATGTTTCATTCATATTCTTACTTGGAAATTAACATAAGACTCAACAAGTGACTATGGCTATCAATTGAGAAAGAAATTACATTTCAATATATTTTTTAATCATTTATTCCTATTCTTAACAGGTATATCAAACGCCCCATTGACGTTGGAAGTGAGAAAGAATGGGGTTCCTGATTTAACCATGGTTGATCTTCCTGGAATTACTAGGGTCCCTGTTCATGGTCAGCCTGAAAACATCTACGATCAGATCAAAGAGATTATAATGGAGTACATCAGGCCTGAACAGAGCATAATTTTAAATGTTTTATCAGCAACAGTCGATTTCACTACTTGTGAATCGATTAGAATGTCTCAGATTGTGGATAAAACAGGGGAGAGGACTCTGGCCGTCGTCACAAAGGCTGATAGAGCTCCCGAAGGACTGATGGAGAAAGTCACCGCCGATGATGTCAACATCGGACTTGGGTATGTTTGTGTTAGAAACAGAATTGGAGATGAGTCTTATGAGCAGGCAAGAAAGGAAGAAGCTAAATTATTTCAATCTCATCATCTACTGTCGAAGATTGATAAATCCATTGTGGGAATTCCGGTTCTGGCTCAGAGATTAGTTCAAATTCAGGCTTCGAGCATAGCGAAGAATTTACCTGATATTGTGAGGAGTATAAACGAGAAATTGAGTGAGAATTTGTCCGAACTGAAGAAATTGCCTAAGAATTCGACCTCAATTGCAGAGGCAATGACAGCTTTTATGCGGATTATTGGTTTGGCGAAAGATACCCTGAAGAACATACTAGTGAGAGCTGAGTTCGAGCAATACCCAGATGACAAGAACATGCATTGCACGGCTCGATTGGTTGAAATGCTGAATCATTTTTCTAATGAGTTACATGGATTTTATAGAAACGACACAAAAAGGGATTTTCTGATGGAGGAAATCAGAATATTAGAAGAATCAAAGGCAATTGGATTACCCAATTTCCTTCCAAGAACAGCGTTTCTAGTGATTCTACAGAGGAAAGTAAAAGCAATTTCATCTCTCCCCATCGGTTTCGTGGAAACCGTCTGGAATTACTTAGAAAACATCGTTACCTCTGTTCTAGAGAAACATTCAGCCAATTACTACCAGCTTTTGCTGTCCACCAAAAGAGCCGGCCATGTATTGATAGCGAAAATGAAGGAAAAATCAATCGAAAGAGTAATGGAGTTTGTAGAAATGGAGAAACTCACAAATTATACTTGCAATCCTGAATACGTGTCGGAATGGAACAAACTAATTTCGCAGCAAGATTCATTCATAAAACATGTGGTGGAAAATCGAGGTCCGAAAGTGTCGATCGAAGGGTTTGGGGAAGTGGAAGTGGGAGGGCTACGGCAGTACCAGCATCTTCTTCCACAGGCGTTCGATCTGAGAATGAGAATGACTGCATACTGGAGGATCGTATTGAAGAGAGTTGTGGATTGTATGGCGCTGCATCTTCAGTACAGTATCGACAATTTAATCAACAAGGAACTTGAATCGGAAATAGTGAAGGAACTGATGGGACCTGGAGGAGTTGGGATCGAGAAGATGTTGGAGGAATCTCCCAACGTTGCTGTTAAAAGGGAGAAACTCAATCGGAGCATTGGCCGGCTCCGGGAATCGAAAGAGGTGGTTGCCAACATTCTCGATCGGATTGCAACTTTTGGGGGATGACGATGATGATAATTTTCCCGGAAGGTTTTCTTTTTTTTGGAACCAGAATTACTCATAATGTTATTTGCAATGTTTTAGCCGTTATACGAACAAGTTCCAACTTCAAACTTTGGTTGAGAATGATGGTTGTTTTAGTTTTTTTGGGGATTAATTTTAATGGCGGAATTAAATTATTTTTGAACGGTTAATTCTGATTTTCAATTACGTTTGTTCAGCTGTTTAAAGTATATACCTTCGTGCAGAGGTTTGAATCATTCCACTTTACATATAGTTAAGCTCGAAAAAAAAATGTAATTACATGTTACCTAAATTGCATACAAATTGATTAGTGTCGTATAGTGTGTTTTTGTAGTTTTTATTAATATTTTAGGGAGTGACTTTACTCATTAAAAAAGATTTTTTTTTTTAAGTTTTCAGTAATAAAAATGGTTTGAGAAATTTTAAGAAAGAAAGAAGGAGCATTTAAAATGCTTTTTTAAGAAGTATTTAACTACTCATTTTTCAAAAAACTTATATAATACTTTTAAACACTTTTTTTAAAAGCCATATCAAAGGCACAATTATTTTTTTTAAATATCAAAACCACACATCAAGTAGAATAAAGATGTATCATTTTTTTTTCAGAGTATATAAACACAGGGTTATGATTGATTGAATCAAGTGAATTGCGATGCCTGAGACATTAAGGCCTTCATTTGATCAAAATGAGCTTAAAATAGAAAGCTATCTTTTTATTTGTTTATTTATAATATTATTTTGAGTTCAATATTATTATTATTATTATTATTATTTTAATATAATAATAATTATTATTATTTTGGGTGGCAGGTGACCAAAATTAATCAATTTTATCCATCATTTAACGAAAGTTTTTGTCCTCTTAAAACCAATCTATAGATTTGTGATGAAATTTCAATATTCCAACCATACTAAATAGTTGTCAACCGAACATAACTTAACTGGTTAAAATACATTGTTGATTAAAAGGTTAAAAATTCGAATCTCACCCCCCACAAGCTGTAAGTCTTAACTTAATTGCCAAGTCACTCATCATTATGAAAAATTATTCAACATGCCCATCGAAATGTAACGGATCTCATGATGTGAGATGGTTAAGAAATATTTTTTTTTAAATTTAACTCTCATCCTTCTAACCATAAAAATTTGCAAGTCAAGCGATATTAAATCACTTCTGAGCTATAAAAAAAAAAAAAAAAAAAAAAAAAAAAAAAAAAAAAAAAAAAACTCAAGCTACACAAATGCTAAAATCCAGCTGAAAATCCGGCTGAACCAAACATCCAACACATCTATCAAACACTCAACTTTGACTACAAAAGAAAAGAAAGCTAGAAGAGAAGAGAACAGCTTGCCTGAACTAGGGGAGCTCCATAGATTAAACACAATATAATAACTGTACAAAATCAAAGATGAGAAAGAATAAGAATTTTCCTTTTTTCACAACTCATCTGAATACGGCCGGGGGATCGCCTTCGAATTTATCTCATCTCAGGCACTGCCATGAACAAAATATTCCTACTCAGAAAGTCACAAGGCATAAAAAGGTATGTGCTTACTGATTGAAGATTATGAACAATGTCATTCAGGTTGATGATGATCTTGGCTCTGGGTTGATGTCATAGAACTCATTTCCAGATGTAGTTGAAGACTCAAACGTTTGCATTGTGGAATTTTGGGTCTGGCTTTCACTCAGGCTTTGGCTCTGTTGCTCTTTACGCATATCTCTCATCGCCTTGAACCTCAGATCTTCATTATAAGTACTCGGTTCTGGGATCAGGTCTGGAATTGCCATGCGTCCTTCAAGCATGTTCACCACTTCCGACATCGCAGGCCTTACCGCAGGCGAAGCATTGGTGCAGAGAAGGGAAATTTTCACCATGTTTTCCACTGCATTCCAGTCAATTTCTGACCTCAACTTCTCATCAACCATCTCCATGAGTTTCCCAGATTGTTGCAAGTGACAGGCCTGCAATGTGAGTTTTTTTTTTTGTTTCATTTGTTCAGACCAAAAACAAATGCACTTGTGAAAGGCATACACAGAGATTCAGCTCCAATATAAAGATCGACAATTTTAAGGTCAGACCAGAAAAGATAGAGACAGGAAGAGCGGTGAATTACCCAGTCTAGAAGGCAAACACAAGTTTCACTTGGTACATAATCATTGTTGCTTCTTCCACTGATAATTTCCAAGGCCACAACTCCAAAACTATACACATCTGCTTTGTAAGTCAGATAACCCCAAAGTGCATATTCTGGAGCCATATATCCTCTGCAACGAAGAGAGACTTAATAAGGTTTAATTCGAGATAAAATGAGAATACCATATACGGTTTTATTCTTAAGCGTATAAGATGCCAGGGTCTTGTTAAATGAGAGAATTGCAACATACATGGTCCCGGCCACTCTGGTGGTGATGTGAGTCTTCTCCTCATCATCAAGCTTAGCCAAACCAAAATCAGATATTTTAGGATTCAATTCGCCATCCAGTAGCACATTAGTAGCTTTGATGTCTCTGTGAACAATTTTGAGGCTAGATTCCTCGTGGAGATATGCTAAGCCTTTTGCTATACCGATACAGATTTTAAGCCTGGCTGGCCAATCTAGATTAAGACGACTGTGATCTGGACCTACAAAACAAAACAACAAAGAGAAACTAAACAAAAAAATAGCGATAGGAACGACGGAGCCTAAAATGCAAAGAAAATAAAAAGAAGCTATATCATGTAAATGATTGACAGAAGAAAAAAATTAATATCTAGTAAAACAACCAACTAGACAAGATGATTAATTGTACTTGGTTATTGCGTGTACAAGTATATGAAATCAAACTAACCAAATAGTGCTCGGGCAAGACAATTGTTTTCCAAATATTCATACACCAACAACAGTTGATCCCCTTCAATACAGCATCCAAGGAGCTTGACTAGATTTGGGTGTTGTGAACAAGAGATCAATCCTATCTCATTCAGAAATTCACGATTTCCCTGCTTTGATTTGGATGAGAGCTGCTTAATTGCTACGACAGTACCGTCAGCCAATTGACCCTGCAAATCAACCTTTTATGAGCACTTCCTTTCATCAAAATTAGACGAGCATTTATCTGAGAGTTAAGTAATAATACCTTATAAACAGGGCCAAAACCACCTTCTCCAATTTTATTAGAAGAATCAAAATGATTGGTGGCAGCTTTTATTTGTTTCAAGGTAAAAATTCCAGTTTGCACCTCTATTCCTGCAAGATCTGTTCATGGTGGTACAGATGAAATAAGGTAATATTTTTAGATGTTATCATGACAGATGTTCTATATAAAAAGTTCCACGAGTTAAATTTATGCTAGCTTTTCCTAAAAATCTTACAGTAAATGAGAATTCAAGTCTGGCCTCTCAGCTATGATGATTAAGTAATCAAGGCACATTTTCTTATTGAAAATAGAAATTCTAGCAGATAAAAGTTCTAAAATGTTACAACGTGCAATCAGAACGCACCAGTACCATCTTTACTCCGCCTGAATGCTCTTAGGGTGCCTTTCCACCAAAGAAGTCCTACTATGATGATTGTAGCAAGGCATAATAATCCAACGGTAACTCCAATGACGATAGCTACAGTTTTCTTTTTACCACTTTCACGGATTGAACAATATTTAAGATCTGTTCAAAGGATAAAAACACCATCATTCTCAAGGAAACAATTTGAGTCCAACCGAAAACTACAATATCTGGTTATAAATGAGCTAAACTGAAAGGGGAGCAGATAAATATAAGTTTTGAAATGAAATATATAATTCCTAAGATGCACATACACATACACGAGACAAGACAAGAACACAGACATGAGGCATGAACATGACATGAGCAAATATGGTGACATGTTAATCTATAAAAATCTAGGAGATGGAAATCAATAAGGACACATTTATTATAATATATATTATTTAAATATACATATATATCATTTTTATACATTTCAATGATTCTATGCTAAAAATTTGTTTTAGTTTATGCCTAGTCAAGATATCCAAGTAGGATCCAAACCAACTTATCAATTTTCTAAATGATTTAGCATCTCAAGGAAAAAAAATAATAATAGTAATAAGTCAATAATACTCATGCATTTATTCTCAAAATTTTCATGAGTGTTTGACGTGTGTTACATGCCCCCACAAGTATAGGACTCATCCTCCATTAACACTTTAATTCTTTTATGAGTGAATTAGATGGAAATTATTCTCATAAGAAATACAAAGATAAAAATGAAAAATATGAAGTTCCAATACTTTCCAAAGGAAGAAAATAAAAGATAAACTTTTGGCAGTACCATTCGTTGAGCAATCTTAAAGAAATTCTCCTCTAATAGGTTACATCCTAAAAATGTCAACAAAGAATAGAGAGATTTATAAATGACTGACCAGAGTAAACAGAAATAGCTGATATAAGTGGACCATAAACTCCTCTAACAGGAATCCTAGTGGTCCCTTTTCCAGCCCAATAGAATCGGATCTCCAGGACATGATTAATTACACTAATGTTAGCAAACTGCAATTCTGTTGGTTTTTGAGCTCCTCCCGCCCTCTCTTCAATATCAAAATTCTCCAATACCAACCTATCCTGTATAAAGTATAATTTTGAGACCCTCTGCAACTTCCAATATTGCTTACTCATTTTTAATTATTGAGACAAATACCTGAATGTAGATATCAAATTTCCGTCTTCCAAGACCAGTATATGTCTTGTCATCTGTAAATTGTACCTCCGCAAAATGAAGCTTCACTAAGTAGTTTCCATTTTCCAAGCAATGATGGAAATAAGTGAGCGAAATTGGACTACGACGTGCTGTTGAATATAGCTCGGACAAATTTGATGAAGGCAGGGATACAGTGTAACGTGTATTTTGGAAATCATTATCATCCATGAAATCTCCAGAACTACTAAATCCCCAGTAGCTATCATAATCAATATAGAATTTTGCCGTCCCACCTTCAACATCTCCATCCCCATTGTAGAGAATGCTTTTGTTGTTTACCTCCAAGGTTAAGTCATTCCCACCAGAATTGATGAACCAACATTTTGAATCTGTCATTAAAAAAAGAGAGGGTGAGATAAACACAAGATCAAAAGTATATTCCTTTTCTGTTCATTTTAAATTGTTATGACTGTTTTCTAACTGATAAAGTAACTGCAGTGGTAAGGTTCGCTATATATTCTCTCTATATATAAATATGAACGAATTACCGGTCAGCTTCTTAATATTAAAACTAGGAAACAGCATGTATGACATTCCCTTTTCTCTATTTCTGACAATACAAAGGTCATCACTTACATTTTGAACAGATGGAATCCTTCAAGCAGGGGAGACTTTCCTGTCTCCTATGACATGACCAAGTCAACAGAGAATATACATCAGATATCAGCACAAAACAACATATATATGTGGCAAGAATTCTTCTTTTACTATAATGATCATGTAGTCTGAAAGAGAACTTCATTTAAAAGGATAAAACTAGAGCAACTTACGAGGAGTTGCCGGTGGAAGAACTTCGAAACAAGTTCAGATTCATATTCCTGTCACGATATTGGGAAAAAATCAATTTTTTTTTACTAGAAAATATCTCAAAGAATATTTTTCAGAAGTATCTTACAAATTCTTTCTACAAACATGCTGCTCAGGACCTTGCCATGTCAAGTTATTGTATGAAAGATCTCTGCACCAAAGCAGATTATCATACTTGTTAGAATGAGATAGGCAATGTTATCTTATGGCTGATATTTTGTAGAATATTAAAAGATATAGTTACGCTAGAATGCTCATCTCCAAGTTTACATATACTTTCATGCCATCAGCTAAACTACCAATAACAGACACCCACATAGCAGAAACGTAAAAATAAATAAAGAACCAAGAACATGTCAATCAAAGATTGAAAACGAAAAAGAAAAAAAAAGGATAATTGGCTACAGTAGGTCTTGTGTTGAAAGAAGAAGCTATTCAAAAGCATAGAAGATTTGGCTTAAGCAGAACAAGATCTCAAATGATAAAAATTTTCGTCAATGTAGATAACTACCTAATTGCTGGATAACATTCTCGTTCTGAGTTCGCACAGTTGAGCTCAGGCAATCCCTAGGAAGAAATGTCCATTACTTTTCTCGATTTTTGCGTCCTAAAGTTTATCACCAGATATAATCACTCCAAACGAAAAAGCTTTTGCAAGGCTTTATAAGTGATCTATAAATTTACAGCTTAACCACCTAATTTTCACCACAGTCAACACTTGTGTTTCTTTTGTTAGTTCATGAACCCCTTTTATGTCGATGTAATTTACAAATATAATCACAAATATCAATTTTTTCTAGGTTAAAATATCATCTTGGTCCATGTACTTTATTTTTTGTTCTATTTTGGTCCTTGTACTTTCAATAAAGCTTAAAATTGGTCCCTATTGTTAGTTTATTGTTAATTTTTCTTAAAAAAAAATTAGTCTATAGTTTTTCCTCTATAAATTTTGGAAATATGTTCACGTTGTGTCTTTTTTTGTATTAAAATTATTATTATTATTATTTAACCAATTTCAATAAAAATTAGCTTCAAGCTTATCATAGGGATCAATTTTAAGCTTTATTAAAAGTACAAGGACTAAAATTGAACATTTGAAAGTACATAGACCAAAATAGAACAAAATCCAAAGTATAGGGACCAAAATGGTATTTTAACCTTTTTTTTATTAAGTCCTCCATCCCAAGCAGATGGTAGTTGTCAATGACAACTGTTAGAGTGTTGATATAATTAAATTTACCATAACCCATCAGCTTAAGCTTTTGGGTTGATTTGTGATATAACATAGTATTAGAGCAGGAGGTCCTGAGTTCGAACCCCTGTGATGTTATTTCCTCTCCAATTAATATTGATTTCCACTTGTTGGGCCTCTTACAAATTTCCAAGCCCACAAGTGAGGGGGAGTGTTAGAGTGTTGATATAATTAAGTTTACCATAACCCATCAGCTTAAGCTTTTGGGTTGATTGGTGATTTAACAACAACATTCTAGATATTCACTTTTACCTTCTGAATCAGCTTGAGACTAAGAAAAATCGTAAATTTCATACTGATGTGAGCTGCAAGATGTGATATTTGAAGCTTAAAATCATAAGGTGGTGCCTATTGCCTAACTAAATCCATCCGTGTCCGAATTTGCCTGGACTCAAGCAATGCTTATGCATTAACTCCACTTTATTAAAAAGATACTAACAAACTATCTTAACTACAAACGCTGGAGGTTCTGAAATAATTAAAATGAGAAAAGTTATCGACTATAAAGCAGAAAAAAAAGCAAACCAACACCAGTTGACGTGTTCCTTGACATTGGTGATTGAAAAAAATAAAAGAGTGACATCAACAATACAAAGTTAATAATCAAAAGAAGGGTTTGCCTAATCGGGGTACTCCTAATATCTGACAAGTGACAGCACTCCACAATAATAGACAATAAAACAAAGAGTCAAAGAAAATAAACTTGATAGATTATAAATGTGTTGAGAGAAAGGAAAAAATAAAGGATTAAAAAAAGATAAGTAAGAAGCTTACACATTAGATCCATCCTTCAAGATTGACTCTGGTAGGTTGCCACTCAGCATATTGCCACTTAAGAAGCTAATAAAAGCAAACAAATAAAATAGAATAAAATAATTGATCAGGAGACCGATACGTATTAGAAGAAGCAATTATGAGCATTTCAAAATTATTTGTTCAGTTACATGCTTGTCAATACTCCAACGAAACTGGAAAAATTATCAAAACAGACAATTGTCTACTTACAGAAATCTAATGCGCTCCATGTTTATATCCTCTGGAACTTCCCCAGTCAACTGATTAAAGCTGACGTCCCTATCAGTCATGAGGAAAAACAACCAAATTGAATCTATAAGATACATAAATACTACAGAAAAATAAAATAAAACCTTTGTATTCGTAGCAAAATCATAAAATCAGGAAACTAAGTATAAAAATCTCTCATAGTTAGTCATCTCTTTCTCAATAATGTCTTTATGATTTGATCCAATATTGGTCTATGAGCAAGGTACAAATTTGTAATATCCAAGAGAAGTAATGAAAAACAATATTCCAACTATCATTTAACAAAAATAAAAGTAAACGGTGTTAATTTTTATAAATAAATACGATTCCAGTTAAGAGCTGAATTTTTTAAGCTGACAAATTCTATGGTCTCTTTCGCTATAAATCTCCTAATGTAAAGCAGACATGTGTTGACAATTCTTATCTTTGGTTAGAACACAAAAATCTAAAGGGCTAGAAAGTAAAAAAGAAAGTTTGGACGATAAGGTACCTTCACTGAATAAACAAACAGACAACCAAATAACGTAAATTCATCACCTAAAAGTTTTATTATGTCATACCATACACATTTATCTACCCATTGAGTATCAGTGATCATAAACATGCCAGCAGCATACACGTGTTACTTACAGCATTTCCATAGTTGGTATCATCCACACATATGAAGGAATCTTTCCAGCAATGTTGCAATTTCTCATAACCCTAAAAGAGATAAGCGAAGATTTTAAAAAAAAAACATGTTCTAATGGATAATGTAGAGATGTTGCTCAAAAGATTTCAGACAGCATAGATATTTGACATACAATCTACGTATGCCTGTCATGTTTGTCAACTCGGGAAAATCCTGCTTTGGCCCATTAATATCACTGATCCTCCTGTATTAACAAAATCCGGAAAATAATGAGTTTTATCATTGATCTGATGGATGAAAAAATATGTAGAATCAAATTTGAGTACTACTCACAACTCTTCTAAGTTACTCAAAAGGGATATTTTCGCAGGAATTGGTCCCTGAAGTCCACTTGCATGTAGTTCTCTTCAATAATTCAATTTTAAATGGTATTAATAATCGATAAGGTAATTTAATAGAGTTTGTTTCTAAAAAAATGAATGAAACTGGAACATTTTCTAAAACAAGTAGCTTACAATCTTTTGAGTAGTATCCAATTCTGTATGAATTCAGGTATGGTTCCATTGAGGTTGTTATCATTTATTCGGCTGCAGCATGGAAAGAATGTAATTTGCATGAATGAATCAAACTACTGCGAGAAAGGTGAATTTAATAAAAACTTACAAGTCTGTTAGGTTTTTCAGTCCAGCAAACATTGTTGGCAATTGGCCAGTCAATTGATTAGATGATAGCATCCTGCATATACAGTGTTAAATCAAGAAACTATTAAGTTCATACCACAAAACAAAAAATTCAAACCATAGTATGTGAAAGAAAGTTGATAACATCTTACAAGGTTTGCAGGTTGCTTAACCTCCCAAGTTGTGATGGAATTGCACCAGTAAATTGGTTTGCTTCAAGGCTCCTGATTTTACCAAACATATAAATGAGATATGGGCACATAAAGGATGCAAAAAAAAAAAAAAGGAGAGAGAGAGAGGGGAAGAAGAAGATGACCATAACTCAATCTTCTAGTAAATGAGCAGAAAGAGAGTTGAACAATATGCTTTCATTTTTTTAAGGTCAAAGTGATGATAACATGACAGATTACTTTTTAAAGAAAACTGCAACCTTCATATCATCAATAACCAAAGCATCACTACCTGAAAAGAGAAAATAAAATGAATAAACTATGTCAAAACTTACAGGTACGTTAGAGTAGTAATATTCCCCAATTCCGCTGGTATTTCCCCTGATAACCGATTTACAAGAAGAGAGCTGCAAGATATTCACTAGTAATTTATTAGAGCTGTTAAAACAGAAGCAGATGACAAACAAGAAACACAGATAAAATAAAACAACACACAGATTTACGTGGTTCACTAACAATGTGTTAGCTACATCCACGGGCAGAGGGGGAGAGAATTTTTATTATCTTGAGGAGAAACTAAGTACAAAATACAGAGATATTTCAAATAAGAGTTTAGAGGGTTTATATATGGCACTTATCCCCTGTACTTGGTCATTCGGAGCACCAGATAACAGATTCAAGGCAATTCTACAAGAGGAATAAATCAGTACATCAACAACAAAAATGACAAGATCTTACATATTTGTCAGCCGCATTGAAGCCCACTCCCGAGGTATATTACCATGAAGGTAGTTGTAAGCAAAATCACTACACCAAGTCAAAAAGTGATTTAGAGTTTTTCTAAAAAAGGATCTCCACATACAACTTTAAGATAGACAACTACACTTACACTACTTTCAGGTAAGGAAGCTTGACAATTTCAGGTGGAAGAACACCGGGCAGATTGTGATTTTTGAATTCTCTGATATGAGAAGAAAACAAACAAAAGAAACTACAATTTGAGAATCAAGAACAAGACAAGTGTTGGTAGGAAAAGAATTTGATAGACAATAGAATGCTAACAGCACTAATTATTTACTTCACGCTTCATAAGCAAGTCACAATTTATTTCAAAGATAAATTCATAATAATGTTTAGGGTGTTTCATTCACAAAATGTGCAAAACAAGTCAGCAGAAATTCAAATGCAATTGGCGTCCCCTTACATGGTGAATTATCATCCTTCCCATATTGATTCATTCAGCTAGACCCTTGTTTTTATGATGAAAATCTTGAGATGAATCAGACAATGTCAATGATTAACAACAATCATTATCTTCAATAATACTATATGCCACCTCTGATCAAACTCCTAAATTCTGAAAACCTTTTGGCTTTTACATTCAAATCAAAAAGAAAGAAAATATCTAAATTATCAACAAAGTGGAGATTCTTGGCACCCAACTAAGCTTCAATTATGTTGCAATTTATTTCAATGAGACATACATAAATACAAGAAACTCCATTTTGGATATACGGAGTTATCATATTGCCATTGATCCAAGAAGTTTAAGTGGGACAGAAAACTACACCAAATAGCATATCAAGCTAGCAATCAATATTAAGAAATAAGATAGAGGATTATACATCTTTACGACATGACAAATTGTGTTGTTCTCGAGGTTGCAATCACAAACAATTTTGCTCTCAGATCCCCTCAGAGGTTTTTCTGCGATCCCAAACATTTCAACGGTGCAGGAGTCACTATTGAATTTCCAATAAACTGCACCTAATGTTCTCGTAATTTGCTGTAGTGCATCAACTATACAAAATTAAAAGCCCTAAGGTTACAAATTAGTTATTTGTGATATGACTGTGATAAACAATCATAAATGAAAATTTATCAGGCAACATTCAAAACGTATAATGGTTTGGTCATACTTCATCCAAAGAAGAAACAAAATAAATAATAATAATAATAATAATAAATAAATAAATAAATTGTGGTTCCTTTGATGTTAGTGTAAATGTCATTGGACATCTCATCTAGAATGTTCAACAACCATATTTGAATCTAATTGTGTTAATAATTATTCTGAAATTTTGTGAACTAATTTATTAGGGAATTGTGAAGTATATGATACAATATTAATTAAGGCAAATTGGTGCTTGCTTTACCAATGGTGATGGTGAGGGTGGGTGGGTATACACTTTAGCCGCTATTGTATTGCCATGAAACTTCTTGTATTGATGAGAAATGGGCAATCCCCTCAAGAAAGTTAGGAAACGTCCTTCTTCAAACGATACTGGTTTCATTATAGTACCCTATACCTTTATTTAGGTTATGTATACTTAAAGCTATCAACAACCCCACTTGGTTCAAGCCCTCAATCTCCTTTCTTGTCTTCAAACTAGAATTTTTGATCCTCAAAAAGCAAGGAAAGATCCTTCTTCAAACAACAGCAAGCCTCCTACAGCAGTGACAAGGAACGTTGACCAAGACGCTTCGTTTGTACTTCTTCAAACAACACAAAAATGTTCTTCAACTAGTCAACTATTAGTTCTATGTTTTAAGGTTCTCCCTTCATCACATCTTTTCTTGTGTTGATTCCTTCTCATCTACCTTCGAAGTCTTTTATTCGACCCACGAACTAAGAAATTCACATGCGCACATTCCCATCAGAATTCTTTAGTATCATCACTATGTGTTCCTAAAATGAAATAATGCATTATCTGACTTCTTCGTGTATATACTACGTACAGGATATAATTTGATTAAAAGCAATAAATGTCCTATGTCGTTCATCCAAATACTTCTATTAATAATGAAGAGAAGCAGTTCATATCATATTTATAGTGCATCTGCATCATTTAAAGTGGTATAATAATCAATTGCAATAGAATAATTGACTCATTTTACAGCAATATTTACTCTACTGGTGATATCTCGCAAGGGTTTGAATTTGAGGATATGTCACTCTTGCAGCTATGCTAATTAGCAGGATAGTTTCAATGGTAATCAAACTCTCCATCAAATCCATAATCTAAAAGGCATCATGTACTATCTAGATGTACCAATTCCACCCACATTTGAGAGGTATAATGAACTCGGAAATGGCACCCACTGCTAACCAAGTGCTCGGTGTCACAATCGCACTCTTCGCAACGGGACAACGATTGTGCGGCACTTGCTCTAACCCAGCGAGCAAGTCAGCCGTACGAAAAACGAAAGTTGCGGACTACTTCCGTATATGGTCTAGCCTCCCCTCGCGTCTCGAAAGAAAATGTTTTATTAAAACGTGCGAGGGAAATTACATGAAAACATTTGGAAATAATATTGTTATACACTAGAAAGCAAGAAAGGGACAACAACGGCTTAATAACATATAACTCCGGGTAGGAAGGTTGGACAACTAGTCATACCCCCCCATAGTACATTCTAGGATTTATGCCTTTGACAGGCTTGAACATGAAAAGTGGCGAGGAGTCATAGTGGCGAGGAGTCATATGCCCATAAAAATACAAGGAAAGCTAACTATTAAGCAAAATGAACTATATACAATGAAAGCATGATAACAAGGGGTTGAGATGGGCATGCGGCCACGGGCAACACGCCCTGGACAAGCATGACCGTGACACTCGGCGTTCACTT
Source organism: Trichosanthes truncata (assembly GCA_033996785.1). NCBI lineage: Eukaryota > Viridiplantae > Streptophyta > Magnoliopsida > Cucurbitales > Cucurbitaceae > Trichosanthes > Trichosanthes truncata. The sequence continues at coordinate 33,388,395 of MU867261.1, forward strand.
ACTAAAAAACCATCCAAGCTTATCAATAAACTCCAACAATTCAGAATTTGCAGCAATGGCTAATACTTCCAACTTAAAAATTCTTAGCAGCTAACATCAATGCAAAATCAAGGTGAAGATGATTTTGGAAATTAATAACCTGGATCTAAACTACACAAACATTGTTCCCCAATGCTCATACACATTATCATTACTGCATATCCTCAAATTACCATTCCCTCAAGTAAAACCTACCGGCAGCCCAATTGTAGGAAATACTTGTGGTGGTTGAATAAAGCATGAAAACAACAGACAAAACAAAATTATGGGGATCTAATTCTTCAGAGGTGGCCTTCTACTAGAAAGACGAATGTAATTACCTAAATATTCCATTGGAAACATGTTTCTGCAGTCTGAACTGTTCAGACAACAAAAGATTAGATGGATATTACAATCTTTTCATGCAGTTGAGCTGCCCATATGGGTCTCAATCTAAAAGTTAATTGTATTATACTAGGACTAACTGAAAGAAATGATTAAAAAAAATGGTGAGAACAAAATTTTTATAATCCCGAAACTCGTGAGTCGTGTGCAAAATTGTTATCAGCAAATCTTCAAACAATCCTTGGATTAAATATAATAAGAAGTCAAAAATCAAATCAAATAGATTCTGACGCAGCAGAATCTCAAAACTCCAACAAACAATATCATAGAACATTAGGGGATAACTAATTTGTATTTGGCAACTAAGAAAAATCAGCAAGAAAGTTATCCCTATTCAAGGTCACCACCTCCTTTTCTTTTGTGGGGGTTGTGAAGGAGGAACCATCTAGCGAAAGGGAAAAAACACATACCCTCTTCTTGGGGAAGCTTGGAATCTGCAAATCTCAAGAACATGAAGCAATCCACCGCAAGAACAATGAAAACGAAGAAGCTCTTGGCCACCATCATCAACGAACTGTTTCCTCAAGAGATTAAGCTGAAACAATCATGAACTAGAAACTCAAAAGTAAGCACACAGCCTCAAAAGCAGAAGTGACAAACAAACGACAGTATCAGTAGTAATCAACACCGACACAGACAGATTAATTGTCCAATCAGTGCACATTACCCGTTCAAATTTACCTGGTTCGAAACTTCTACGGATGTGGGTCTGGAATGGATTGCCTGTCCGCTGCACCAGAGCTCTTTTTCTCCTCCCTGATAATGAGATTGAGCCAAATTCACCAAAAAATGCAGCAAAACTTTTAAGGATGTGGGTTTCTTTGCTTGTTCATTTCAGTTTGTTGCTCTCTTTCAACAGCCATAATCCAGGTAGCTGAAATGGGCGACAAACAAAACAACCGAACCCAAATACCCAAATTAAATATTTGACTGGAGCTGACAAGAAATATCAGGATTCAGGGAAAATTCCAACTGGTTCGTTGATTCAAGTCCATAATTGAAGCAGCCAAGCAGGTATAAATTTTGGAAGCAGAAACCAGGGAGCATGTGAATACTTTTTTTATCAACAGTAATATAATTAGAATATTGAGCCAACTAAGAAAACTCAAAATCCTTTGGTTTTTTAGTTTTGATTTTATAATCCTTAAAGATAGGCTTTTTGCTTTTTTTTTTTTTTTTTGAAACTAGCCAAAAACACACAGCCTACAATAACGGGTCCCCCTCGGACACGAGGGCCAAAATATCCTCTGAAAAACCATCTTTCCAGACCGAAGAATTTCCCAGAGAGGTAGCCAAAGCAGCTAAATTATGGGCGGTTTTGTTCGCCTCTCTAGGAATCTTGCAAAAGGAGATAAACTTAACACCCAGCTTTTTGCTTTCTATTTAAGACAAATCTTCTTCAAAAGTTCATCGTGGCAGTATAAACAATAAACTTATATTACATTATTACATTATTAATTCCCCACATTATTACCCTAATGTCCCTTTTGCCATTTGACTGAGTGATCCAAATCATTTTACCTCGTCTGCATTAGAATCACTTTTTATTAAAGCATATGATGGCTATTTAGAAACTCTCTGAAATCAAAGTACAGTCTTTCATTTTAAAGCACATGGAAAATGTTGATGCGATTTAATAATTTAGTTTAGAAAATATTTACATTAGGGACACTTCAACTAGCGAAGTTCGATGGATTCAATGTTTCGTTCTTAAATCAAATCATCAACAATCAATCATGCTTTTTTAATGATGTAGATGGATTTTATATAAGTTTTTAATTTGTATAATTAAAATTCTTTATAAATTGTATTTAGCACGGTGAGAGTGGATTTGGAGATGATTTTGACTTTTGAGAGTAATTATTTAAGTAAAATGTTTTTTTAGTTTGGAGAACCACTAATTAACTATTTCCTAGTTAAATGCTTCTACAATGTTTTAATTAATTTGTTCACTATGTAATCAAACACCATACAAATTTTGAAAAAAGTGTTTTTAATTGGCTAAAAGTACTTTTCTTCCCCTCAAGATTTTACAAAATTCACTATGTTTGGATGACATTTTTTTAACATATGTTTCGATGACATTTTAGAATTTAAGTAAAACACTATTTCAATAAGAAGAATATGCATGGCCAATATGAGCCTAGCTCAACTAACATAAAATACGTATCATCGATCATGAGGTCAGAAGCTCGAATCTTCCATTAATGAACTAAAAAATAATAATAATAATATTAATATGCATGTACATACCTGTCAGTGAAACTTTCTACTAATTTTCTAATATAATTTAAATTTAGTGATTCAAGAAAATTAATAATGAAATTTATTTATTTATTTTAAAATATTTTTGTCAAAGCGGTAATGGACATATACCTTCGACCGATTCAAATCTCATATCAGTCAATACCAAATATGATTGAACTCAAATATGGTTCAAATGGTCAATCAAACAAATAGATAACGAAAGTGATAATACTCTAGAATTGAATACGTGTAATTATTTAAATATAAATTAATTATAATATTGTAATTGTTAATTTAAGTGGAATAAAATTTAGGTAGATTTGACTTATGAAAACAAAAGACGACCATGGTAATGTTCCCAAATCAGCAGCCACTATTTGAAAATTAAAGATCTGAAACTTGGCCAAACCTAATAAATGCCTTAATACTTTTAAAATTATTGAAATTTCAGAATGGACCCCACAGCCCAAAGTCAGTCGTCGTTTCTTGTTTAACCATTGCCCTTAAAAATAATATTATGTTTTTGTTTTTCCGAAAATAGATTTTAAAGATACTTTGTAGATGATTTATAGAAATAAAGATTCTTCATTTTTTTTTTTTTTTTTTTGAGTACTACAGATTCTTTTGTTATGTACTTAACATTATTCTAAATAAATCGGATTTTTTAATTAAAATTTTGTAATTTAATATTATTTCTAATAAATAGTGTTTTTTTAAAAGCAATTACCAAAAAAAGAGGTACTTTTTAAAGTATTTTAGGAAAATATAGAAATCTCTTCCATACTCTATTGTTAGGACTTAAATTTTACAAAAGTTGTCAAGCATGACTTAATGGATAAGGCATATATTATTATTATAAAAATCGACAATTCAATTCTCACTTCCTCCACAAGTGTTGAACTAAAAAAAAGTTTTAATTTTATGGAGATTTGAACCTCCGATTTCAAATAATGAGTATATACCAATTACCGCTAAACCATATTCGCTTTAGCGGTAAGGTTTTGATTTTATGTACATGAACAATATCATTGTTTTGCAAATAGTTTCAAAATCATCAATGTCAGCATAAATAATAATAATAATATTTTTATAATCATTTTTTAAATGTATAATAATTTTATAGTCATTTCTCATTAATAATTGACACATTAGGCCAACTCTAAGGCGAAACATGGAAAATTCATCCATAAAGTTGAGAGAAAACTATCTAAAAAACAAAATTCTATCCAAAATGATATATGAAAAAGTTCTCTTACAACCCTAAAAAGTGAACATTTATAGTGATCTTACAATTAAATAAACAAAGAACTAAATACATTCAAAATACTAATTAAGAATTAGTTAATCTAAAATTAACAATTAAACTAGTCAAAGTGTACATAGTTCAACGATAATTGGCATGTATCCTCGACCAAGAGGTCAAAAATGTGCGAATTTTCCCACCTCTAAATATTGTTAAACTTAAAAAAAAAAAAAAAAAAAAAAAAAAAAACTAATTATCTAACATACTGTCCCTACATCAATAATGTCATTAATTCTTATAGAAAAACGAGGTAAATGGGTCAATTTGGTGGTTAATTTTCAAAAATTGGAAGGAAAACCAACAGATGCTACATGGGAAATGGACTTGCCAATGTGGGGCTATTTCTTTATAAAGTTAGGGACCAGTTGGCTTCCCCTTCTTACTTTTGTTGAATAATCCAAATTGTAATTGTAATTTTTTTAAAAAATAAAAATATATATAATCTCAAATTACCAAAAAGATATTCATTTCAAGGAGAAGAGGGCCAACGGGGCTTCTTACCGACTTTTAATTTGTTTAATGTTAAAAAAACTCAAAATCATGAAGATATAGACCATATAGACTTCCATATTGTTTTTTTAACACATTACACTTAAAAGACTTTTTTTTTTTTAAAAATCGCTCTATATATAGACTCGAACCTATTCTCAAATTCAGATACAAAACTTGATTCATGTAATTCGTAGAAAATATCATATTAACTACTGCCTTGTTGAAAAGGACTTTTTTTTTTTATTAATATTGTAATTTTCGAAACTTATTATAAAAATATGGTGTTTTCCAAAATATTTATAAAAATATTGTAGTTTTTATTAGGTGGATGAAGGTTGTCTCAGAGACAACCATTACTGCATTTTAAAAACAAAAATTAACACAAGTAATTAGAGATAACATGTATTTGGTGCAAAAGGTTGCACGGGCGCCCAAACATCTTTAAACGCATGGGTTCGACTTTTACATAATGCAAAACTTTTTTTTTTTGTTTTATTTTTAAATTTTCAATTAAAAATGACTTATTTAAATTTCAATTTTATAAAGAAAATTGGAAAGAAAAAAAAAAGGAAAAGGAAAAAATAGATTATTTAAGTCACTTTTAATTGAGAATTTAAACTTGAGTGCATGAGTTCAACTATTACCTAATGCAAAATTGTTAATTTTTTTATTTTTATTTTTAAATTCTTAATTAAAAATGACATTTAAATTTCAATTTTATAAAGAAAATTGGGAAAATTGGAAAGAAAAAAAAAAGAAAAAAATCAATTTAAATAAGTCATTTTTAATTGAGAATTTAAATATAAAACAAAAAAATTAATAATTTTTCATTATAATAGAAGTCAAATCCATGTGCTCAAGGATGCTTGGGCACCCATGCGATCACTTGCGCCAATTGCAAATATATATAATATGTTTGTACATGTCATCTCTTAAAGAGACAACCTGCACACGTGTTATTTTTAAAAAAAAAATCTGGCAAGAGATGACTTATACACATGTTATTTTAAAAAAAAGGAAAGTAAGAACTATCTCTTAATAAAAACTATAATATTCTTTTGGAAAACACTATATTTTTATAATAAATTTTAAAAATTACAATATTAATAAAAGAAAATCGTGTTGAAAATGGCGGTGGTTGCATATTTTGACAAACGAAGAAGAATAAATGTGCACGGCTGAATCTTAACTGGCTAAGTGGAAAAGTAAAAAAGAAAACGTACTACCTCCCAAGCCTAACCGTACACCTGGAAAAAAATAAAATTAAAAAAAGGTAACAAAACCATAGAAACAAAAGTGCACTAATGTACATCTCAAAAAAAAAAAATGTGCACTAATGTATGATAAAACTAAAACATTTTTTTGGTCAATACATTTGGAATTTTGGAGAAACAATGTCATGTACATAATATAACAAATCCAAGTTTTGTATACAATACTTGAACTCTTCAAAATGATTATCGACTCCTCTGAATTGTATATATTCTATAATATATATAAACTTTAAATATTTAGGAGTTAAAAATCTAAAATTTAAATGTTAGGATAATAAATGTATGTGTTTTGATATTGAAGATAATTAATATTTAAGAGTTGAATGTCTATGTATGACTTATAGGTTTTGCTTATGAAAAAAATAGTTTAAATTATTAGATTTAATTAAAAAATTATGGTAAGTAATTAATAATAACTTAAAATAATTAAAATCAATTTACACATTAACTAAAAAGTAATTAGTGAATATTCATTTTTCAAGGAGAAAAGTCTCATCTCCTAGAAGAATAATAAAATATTATAGTTCATGAGATATTTTTATTTTTGGATAATAATTTTATCTAGGTTTTAAAAAAGAAACATCCAAGAAATAAAACATGTATTTTTATATCCTTACTAAAACTCATATCAAAACATGTGAAACAAACAGAGCCTGAGATATATATACTTCCATATTGTACGTGTTCAAGTTTGAGCTATACATATTTAAGCACATTGTAGTCTTAAGGTTGCTCTGAAATAAGTTTTTAACTTGGAGTTGAATACTCATTTAAGCCACACGACATAATGAGTTTGCATGCAATATATTATAGACGGAGATATATGACTATTTCCAAACAATCACTAAAGAAAATCTTGCTTGGTCCAAAGTCCAAGTTAGACATATCCAAAAAATCAATACAAATTCAAGAGAAAAATCTCGAAAGGAATAGAATTGGTCATGCAAGCCCAACGACGACCATTATTTTTATGCTCATGACATTAATTACTCTCCTCTCATGGAATAAGATATTGACTAATCTCACCTCTAGTTTTAAGTTAGTCAAACATTTTTCACCAAATCCTACCCATGTGAATTGAGCATTTTTGACAATTTTTGTTGTTTTAATACCAAATGCTAGCTAGAGTCATTAATAGTAAGTTTATGCATTTAGAATGTTTTTGAGTTCAACAACATTGGGAAGTGGGAAGATTTGAACCTTTGACTTCTTAGTCGATGGTACATATCAATTACCGTTGAGCTAAGCTCGCTTTGACAAGCATTTAAAGAATTTTAATATTTATTATTAAAATTTATAAAATTATTAACCATTTGATTTGAAAGTTCTTGCTTCTGAAATTAATTTGAGAGTTGAATAATTTGAATTTGAAAATTGAATAAAAATGTTAGTATAAAGGGAAATTCTACCTTCTCAAAACAAGATTTCTTATATTACATAACTTAATATCAGCTTACCAAACACATGTAAAATGGAAAAATCCATGTCATTTCATGTATTTTGGCAAATGACAAGTGCACTTGAAAGTACTAAAAAATTATATATAAGTACATGTTTATAAGAAATGGGTGTTTGACTTTTGGGAAAAAAAAATATTTGACTTTTTTTGGGTTTACCAAATCTATCTACCATTCCTTTGTTGGCCCTTGGAATTTTCGTACGTATAACTAATCAATGGGAAAATTTCACATCGCCTTGACCAGTGCTATATATATATATATTGAGGAAAGAAATATCTCTGTATTTATTTTTTTAAAAAAATCATATTTATTTGTACATTTTCATTATATAACTCTCAAATTAATGTTAAGTGTTAACTTGTATGTATATATATATATATATATTTTTAGGAAATGTTAACTTGTATATTAATTAACAATGTATGATTTTATATACACTAAGATGTGGTACATTGACACCATGGTTATTGCACACTAAATTACTGGGTCTTAAATATAAGTGGGTGTGTAATAAATCATATAGTAAGGATTTTTTTTTAGTATAATAGGGATTAGGGGATTCAAACTACATACCTCATGATCATTAACACATTTAATCATTAACACATTTAATATGTTAGTTGAGTAATGGTCTCTTTAATTATAGAGTGTATAAAATTTCGAGGGTAGGCTAATATCTTTTTTCCCCTTTTGTCACCGATATATCGAAATTTTTCGAAATTTCGAACTTTTCCACGAAATTTCTTGGAGCTGAAGGTGACTTCCAGGCCCACATTTTGTATAAAGCCTAGCGTTAGCAACAAGCCCAAGTAAGAGAGGAGCTGCCTTCAATTCCATGTCTTTTCGATGTGGGACAAGTTCACATGTCCTCTCTCCCTCTCCTCCTCACACATGCCGCATGCGACAAGACAAGACAACAATATATACTTTTTCCATTTTTTATATTTTATCATTTCTAATGCCACAGGCGTAGGCATGAGGAAACTTTATATTTATTTACTTTTTTTATAACCTTAACCTTATTTTATTTTTGATATTTATATATATTCTTTCTTTTTTTTTTTTTTTCATTTAATTCTTTTTCACATCAAATTAAACAATTTTTCAAACTTCTTTTATAACACAAAAAACTATTCTTATTATTCTTATTTATTTTACATTTTACCACTTATAATTATAAATACCTTTTCAATTTTCACTTTTTTCACACGTCAATTTCAAATTCTCAGTTCTCTCTATTACTCTTAAATTTTCATAATTATTTTGTCACATACAATGTTTCATATCTATTTAAATTTTTTACGTGATAGTTAAAAATAGTCAATTATAACTTAATTTAAACAAACCACACCTATAACTATCATATATTAATTTTCATAAGTTTTCAAGAAATATTTTGATCATCATTAATATTTTGATATAAATATTACTTATATTCTTTCAATATGATGATTAAATGGTATATTATACTTTAATTAAGTCATAATTAAAATTTCATATAATAGTTCAAACAATTTTCATCAATTTCTATCATTTTTTCAAAATTTCGCCAAGGAGTCAACATTCCAGTATAAATATTATATGTATTGTTTGATATGATTATTAAAAATAGTCAATTATAATCTAATTAAACAATAATTAAAGTTCCATTTAGTAATTCAAACAACTTTCATGATTTTCATCAATTTCCATAATTTTCTAAATGTTATACTCGACATTTTCATATAAATATTATATATATTTTTAGATATGCTGATTAAAAATAGTCAATTTTATACTAATTAAGCTACAATTAAAGTTTCATTTTCTAATTCAAATAATTTCCATCAATTTTCAAGATTTCCATAAATTTTTCTGAAATTTCCACCGACATCGAAATTTCCATCGATATTTCTGTAAAATCTGGACCTCGACATTTCCATCGACATCGACATTTTAAATCTTGGCTATAGTAAGGATTGTTGAATCTTTGAAATTTGGTATGCAAATTTTATCTTAAATACAAGTGGTGTTGAATAATAATTATATATTAAAGTTTGTTGAATCTTGAAGTTTTGATTCACAAATGTTGTTTAACAGTGATACTGATAATAATTTTCAAGATATCTTAAAAAATAATAATAATTTTCAAGATTTAACTTTGTATGGTCTAATTTTATTTATTTATGTCTCGTTTGATAACCATTTGATTTTTTATTTTTAAATTTTTTTTTATTTTTTTTACAATGGTTTTCATATCTTTTTTCAAGGAAGTATATGGATTCTTAGGCCAAATTCAAAATACAAAAACAAGTTTTTATTTATTATTTTTTTAGTTTTCAAAACTTGGCTTTTGGATTCGGAAAAGATTGGTAAAAAGTAGATAACAAAAAAACAAAGAAACCCACGAGGTGAAAGTAGTGTTTATAAGCTTAATTTTCAAAAACCAAATAGTTATCAAATGAAACTTTAAGTATTTTAGTACAATTTAATCAATATTAACATTACTATACACTTCATTTTACTCTCTCTAATCAAACAAAAACCAGTTCAACTAGTTAATGCCCATTTGATAACCATTTGATTTGTTGTTTTTAGTTTTTAAAAATTAAGCCTATAAATACTACTTTTACCTATGAGTTTTATTGTTTTGTTATCTACTTTTTACATATATTTTCAAAAAACAAGCCAACTTTCAAAAACTAAAAAAAGTAGTTTTCAAGAACTTATTTTTAGAATTTGGCTAAGAACTCAAATGTTTCTTTAAAAAGATGAAAACTATTTGTAAAGAATATGAAAACCATTGTAGAGAAATGGTGAGAAAACAAACACAATTTTCAAAAACCAAATGGTAATGAAACAAGACCAAGATATTTGTAACCTCGTCGAGGTCATAAGTTTGAATATTCACCCATTGTAATACTACAAAAAAAATATAAAAATAAATTTGTATTCTCTTTCTAATAATACCCGTATATTTTCTCATCAAACATTTATTCTTCTAAATTATTAAATAGTTAGGGCAAAAATCAATTTATATCCCTAAACTCTGGGGTTGTATCAATGAAAACCTTAAACTAATAATTGTATCAACTAAAATCCTAAACTTTCATATGTGTATATCAATTTACACCCTCCGTAAGATTCTGTTTGAAAAACCTTTAGTTCACACATGTAGAGATTTATAATTGTATCAATTAATCCCCTAAACTTTTACAAGTGAACCAATTTAGACCATTCATTTGAAAATCCTCCATGCACCAAATTCTCACTCTTGTATAGACTTCTTAAAAGATTTAGACCATCCATTTAAAAACCATCTATGCATTTCAAACAGAAAGTCTAAATTGATTCGCTTATGAAACTTCAAAATTTTAATTGATACAATTAAAGTCTCCACATGTGTGAAACTAACATTTTTCAAACTGAATCTAATGAAGTGTGTAAATTGATACATTTATGAAAGTTCATGATTTTAATTGATACAATTATTAGTTTAGAGTTTTAATGGATACAACTCCCAAAGTTTAGGGGTACAAATTGATTTTTTCTAAAAATAGTTATGAGGATAAAAATGAAGAGATGGGAATGAATGAAGGTTGGGTTTTGACTTTTGAGGGAGCATTCCCCATCACTTTTACCAAAATGAAAATAGAGGTAAAAGAACTCTCCATTTGAATTTGGGGTTTCTCCATTACTCCATATCTCCAACAGTTGTAGACATCTAAATTCTATTATTATACAATTCATAAACATTTCATCTAAGAAAGGTTAGCACATTTTGGGATATTTTGGCTCATGTGCTAGGTTTATATAAATTAGATATTAACAAAATAAGCCTATATTTAGTAACCACAGTTTGTTTATCACTTTCATGAGTTTGTTAATTCACAGACTACATGAATTCAAACTTATCAAACTCATTTTTTATATCATATAATTAACTTTTACAATCTAATACAGGCTATACAAATTTGATATATTTCTTATCATTCGAATACAAATTATACAAACTTACAATTTTTTTTTTTTTTGAGTTCAACAACATTTGGGGTGGGAGGATTCGAACCTCTTAATCGAAGGTACATGTCAATTACTATTGAGTTGTGTTCACTTTGACTACAATTTACTATTTACAAACTTATAAATTAAGATTTATTAAAATTATCAGCCAATTAACAAGGATCCATATCATGAATGAAAAAAAAGGGAAAAAGTATATCAGCAAAAGTCAAATGCTGCATTAATTATAAAGCAGTCAAAGTGAAGGATCTTCAAAATTTTGGGATTTGCTTTGAGTGGGTCTAACAATGGCTGCTTTGAGCTTAATTTTCTTCACCTTGGCAGCTATGATTTATAAACGGAGCCAGTCAAGCCTTTCTAGAGAATTACATGCTAGTTTTTTCTTACATGATGTTCTTTCCATTAATTACCATGAAAGCTGCTCTTCCAATGTGATCCATCAATTCTCTTTTTTCTACTAGGAATTTTTTGAATGAGTAGAAATTGTTTTAGAGAATTGAAGAAACCACATAATTCAAGAATAATTTGTTCTCTCGTGATGATTTTGAACACTAATACATATGACCATAATGTTAGGAGTGCAAACAAAGTCTCACATTAACTAGAGAATGAAATGATCATAAGTTATACAATTATCTTCATTGGTATGAAGCATTTTAGGTGGAACCAAAAATAAAGTCACAAGAGTTTATATCCAAAGTGGACAATATCATACTACTTATGGACATAGGTAAAGATTTTGTTGTCCTTCAGGCATAAAATCTTGTTTGGAACTAATAATGGTTAGATTAATTCTAATAGTGTAATTAAAATTAACAAAAGTTTACAATCCATGGCGCTAAAAAAGTTTGAAAGTGTGGTTAAAAAAGTGATGAAGAAATGATTAGGTGACATTTTTCTGTTGTTACTAAGAAATAAAAAAGAAGAAAAAAACTAACATAGCTAGTTATTTATTTATGCAGTAGATGAATTCCTGAAGTTTGATTCAATTATTTTAAAGTTTGACAAGTCATATTAGTTAGAAAACCATGATTTTGAGTTGGATTTCAATACATCATTTTGGTTAAAAAAAAAAAAGAATGAAATTAGGGATAATCATCTTGAAGCACCATTGAATTTCTGTTACTCATCTAGGAATACAACTATAAATTACATTTATCTTGGATTTTGTCACTATTTACCAGCAATAAATAGTGATGTGTAAATTAGTTTTAATTGAAATAAATAATAACACAATTTTATACAAAGGTAGAGACTATATTTAAATTAATATTTTTTTAATAACCCAAATAAATTAAGGTTAAAACATAGACACTAGACTTATTAATCTCAAATATAGAATTTCTATCACTTGCCCTACTTTATTAATCGGAACTTTAATTACTTTAACTTCAATAATAAATTTTTTATGTTAAAAAAAAAAAAAATTATCGATAGAATGATAGTTTAGATTGAAATAAGAAAAACGTGCGTAATTTGGTCACATGCATATTCTAGTAGTAAAATAATAATAATGATATATTTATTTATGGTTAAAGAAGGGCTACGTTCCAGTTTCCAGCATGGCAAGTACAGAAGGTTAAAATGGGAATCAAAATAATTGCTTTTGGATCTTTATTCATTTATTTATATATATATATATATATTTCTTTCTAAAGCAGCCTATCTAAAATTTCTTACATAATGCCACAGAGTATAAAAAAAATATATTCAAATTCATTCCCCAAACATATTTACGTTTCTTCGTAGCCAACTCCAATAAAAGAAAATTAAGATGCTATTAAAGTTTTAGATTAGTTAGAAGTGGCGACAAACAATAGTTTATAGGTTTAGACCATAAATTTATAAGCAAGAACTTAGAAATATTAGTTTATAGGTATATAAACTAAAAAGATCATGAATTCACAAAAATTAAGATGCTACTAAAGTTTTAGATAAGAAACTAGGCTCATTATTTTGAAGTGGTATCATAATCATATTTAAAAATTAGTCTTATAAATAGGATCCTCAAAATCCAAACAAAAATAATGAACTTAGATAAGTGTATGAAGTTTTAGAATGTCAATTTTTCTTGTAGGGACATGTCATTAATGGGACGAAGAATCCCTGTTTAGATGGAAAATGAAAGGAGTGGGATCCCTAGTGAGCTAAATGGGGCGGAGACCCGCCACTGGCTCATTCCTCGTCCCATGTTTATCTTTTTTTTTTTTAATTATTTTTAATACATATATAAAGTTTTATTGTTTAATGATTTAGATAATTGAATATGTTTAAATTATATGCCTAGATAATTAGATAATTTGATATAGAATATTATTTTATTTTTATTAGAAGGTTTAAGAATTTTATTTTAAATTGAGATTTTTCATAGCAAATTAACCATTTAAATGAAGATTTCCCGTGAATAATTAACAATCAAATTGAAAATTAATAGATATTTCTCATGACTAATTAACTATCTAATTGAAAAATTATCAAAAGAACTATTTAATTAAATTGAAATTTAAAAAAAAAAAAAAACTAAAAGTGAATAATTCTCCACATGGAACCCAATCCCCACCAATTCCCCACAAAAACTTCCCCCCCAATGCCCACGAAATTTAATAGAGAATTTCACGAAGACGGGATTTAAATGCTTCTTCGTCCCTGTCCCGCCCCATGAACATCCCTATGAAGCCCTTATTTGTTGATCGAAAGTGATAATGAAATTTTGTAGAATAGTAAGAAGGGTTAGGTTTTCATAATATGAAATTAAAGTCCCGTTTACTTACCATGAATCGGAATCAATGAATGAGTATAAAAATTTTCATCTCTTTGATGGTGTTTACAAAAATCAAAGAATGAGAATAAAATGTGTGATTCACTCCAAAATTGAGAATCACTCTCCAAAAAGGTAATCAATCTCATTCTTATTCCTTATTCAGGAGGACACACATTAGCTTTATTATTATTATTATTATTATTACTTTACAGTTTGTACATTTGCCCATTTCTCTCTCATTTTCCCTCTTTTGAAAACCTACCATTCACATATGCAATCGATTCCCCCCGCCCCCCCCCCCCCCCCCCCCCCTCCTTTTTTTTTCTAATCTCTCTCAATGGTGTTCATAAATAGAAAATTCTAATTTTTCCCCTTCTTTTTAAAATCCAAAATTTCTAAATTTTTCTCTCTCTCTAACTTCTCAATTACCAATTTAATTCCAAATTTAATTTTTAATTAAATTGGTAAGATCAAATTCATTATTAATAAATAACATAACAATAAAATTGAACAATGTTATCTATTTATAATTGTTCTTCTAATAAAAAAAAAAGTATACCAATATTTTTTTAGCTAATGTAATTTCATTTTGATGAGTTATTATATATTAAGATTAAATAAAATGTAAATATAAAATTTATTATTATTAAATAAAATAATATAGAGTAGAACTGAAACTTTTTGTGGTAATTTTTTTTATTTTATTTTAAAAATTCTTGTAGCATATACTATAGTTAATGCATTTTAATAGATTGAAAATATAAAAGGACATTTTGGTCATCATCATATATTTTATTATGTTTCGAGATGGATGTAAATAACATCGGTAGGTTTGAGATTTTGATTCCAAACAACTCCTGGTAAACAATATCAAAAGAATAACATTCCCATTCCAATTGATTTTCATTATGATTCCAGTTCATTCCAATTCATGGCAAATAAATGGGTCTCTAAGCCTAAATTTGATGGTATATTTGTTTATTCCAAACTACAGCTACGTGAATTCCACAGTCGAATTAATAAAATTTACACTCAAACTGAACATAGTATACATAAATTTCAAGCTTATCAATCTCATCCTACATAAATCCAAGTTTTTTAAACGTTTAATTCAATTGCTTCTAAACAATTGATAGCTACAAAGGAAGAACCAGAGGGAACTTAGCTCTCTGACCTCTCATCTCCAGTAGGCTGCATCAGACAAGTAGAAATGTACAAGTACAAAACACCAGATAAACATTGGAATAATCGTTGATAAGGATAACTTTTTGAAACATTTTGAATGTCCCAATAACATCTCCCTATGTAAGAAAATTATAAACAAACAAGCTGCAGTTGTCTATATTATAATTTGTATCTTCCTAAAGGACTCAATTGAAACTGCTTCACAGAAATTCATCTCCAATTACTTTGTGCGTTTTCTTTAACTTTTCGAACTTGAATCTGCCATGTATTTCAGAATTTCTTCTAATCAGGTTAGACAGAGTTTGAGGAA
This sequence comes from Trichosanthes truncata, assembly GCA_033996785.1. Taxonomy (NCBI): domain Eukaryota; kingdom Viridiplantae; phylum Streptophyta; class Magnoliopsida; order Cucurbitales; family Cucurbitaceae; genus Trichosanthes; species Trichosanthes truncata. The sequence continues at coordinate 33,403,852 of MU867261.1, forward strand.
AAGTAGTGACAGTTCTTGAAACAGACACTTGCTCATCAAAGTCAATGATGCAACCAGAGAGATTTGTCCCTGCAGAACACGAAGCTGATCGTCTTCTGCACTCGACACGACTTAACTTCAATGTCTCTTCGCCATCTTCCACTGATTATGATTCAATTCCTTCTCCATACTCCAAGTCCATCAACTTCAAGATCGTTATATCAAATAGAACACATTTCAAATGGTGTTCTTACATTTCAGCTTTACTGCTACTTCTAATCATAGCACTTATACTTCTGCTTCACTTCTTGCCTCACAAACATAACCGCCATGAAGCCTCGAACAATCACACTGTTGCAGTTAATCAAGCTCTAAAGTTTTTTGACGCTCAAAAATGTAAAAATCCCCCTCAACTCAAAATGTTCAGATGATCTTTCCATGTCCCTGACTGATAAAAAGCTTTTTTCAGCTGGTAGGTACCCGAAAAATAGTCCAGTAAAGTTTCGGGGAGATTCGGGCTTGGAAGATGGGGTTTCCAGCACTAAACCAGATGGTCTCGTTGGCGGTTTCTACGATTCTGGAAACAACATTAAGTTCACTTTTCCTACAGCTTATACCATTACTCTTCTAAGCTGGAGTGTGATTGAGTATCATCCCAAGTATGCAGACATGAATGAACTTGATCATGTAAAGGACATCATCAAATGGGGAACTGATTATTTGCTCAAAGTTATTGTAGCCCCAAATGCAACTTCTGATCAAACGATAATATATTCTCAGGTAAGTCATATGACCTCTCAATGAGAACAATTAAGATACTCACAGTGCAGTTATTCCACAATATTGAATCTTCCATGACAAGTCTATTACTCAACAGTCTATTATTCCACAATATTGAATCTTCCTTGCTAGGTTGGAAGTGTCAGTAACGATAGTAAGGCTCAAAATAATGACAACTGCTGGCAAAGGCCAGAAGATATGAGGTATCCAAGACCTGTTTCAAAATGTGATACCCGGGCTTCGGATCTTGCTGGAGAGATTGTTGCAGCATTATCAGCTGCATCGTTAGTATTCAAAGAAGATAACAACTATTCAGGAGAATTAGCAAAAGCGGCAGAGAACTTGTTTGAGCAAGTGACTAAATTAGATCCCAGTGAACAAGGAACTTACACCTTGGTTGATTCATGTGGAGGAGAAGCAAGAAACTTCTACAACTCAACAAATTACATGGATGAATTGATATGGGCAGGAACTTGGTTGTTCTTTGCAACTGGAAACACTTCATATCTTGCATATGCCACTGATGCTGTCCGATTTCAGTTAGCACAGAGCGAGGAAGCAAGTATCGACAGAGGAATTTTCGATTGGAACAATAAGTTCAGTGCAACAGTGGTAACTCCAATCGAAGTCTTATTTGAATTCTGATAAAAGATGAAAGATTTAAAACAGTTGATAAATGGTTTACACTACTACTCTTCCAATAGGTACTATTGACACGACTTCTCTATTTTCATGACATTGGCTACCCATATGAATATGCCTTAGGAGCATCATCAAACATGACAGAGATCCTCATGTGCTCTTATCTCATTGATCAACACTTCAACAGGACACCTGGTAAAACATCTGTTTAGATCTCATAGAATATATAAACTTACTATCTATGGAATTCCAAGTATACTTGGACAAATTTAATACTCCGCTGATTTTTCTGCTAACAACAATAATATATGTTAAGTTTGTTTTCACTATCAGCTATTCTTTCAATTGTCAATGTAGGTGGACTAATCCTCCTACGGCCTGATGACGGAGCACCACTCCAGTTTGCTGCAACAGCATCATTTCTCAGTAAATTGTACAGTGATTACCTTGATCTTTTGGGTGCATCTTACATGAGTTGCATTTTTGCCAATCCTGGCTTTTCTTTGGAAAAGTTGCAGACCTTCTCCAGGTCTCAGGCAAGTGCAGCATACTAAGAACTATTTTCTTCATCTTCTATTTCAAAAAACAGAACATGTAGAATATAATAACAACAACATTTCCCAAAATCACCTCTGGTTAAGTTGATTTTAGAGAGCAATAAGACAACGTTTTCAAATGCCTTTTTTTAAAAATTTATTTATTGAAGGAAAAACATAATGTTCTACATTCTGAGAAAAGTAAAACTAGTTTTATACTGTATTTTTAGAACAATAATCTTTCTGCTTTCAAAAGAAGTTTTCACAGTTGTTAATTGGAAACAAAACCAAACATATTGTAGAAACATTGACATAAAGATTCTAGAGTAAAATCTAAAAATCCTTCAGTTAGATATAAGAATTTCATAGTATTCAACTTTTTCAGCTCAACTACATACTTGGAGATAATCCAATGGAAATGAGTTACGTAGTTGGCTATGGAAACAATTATTCCACCCATGTCCATCACAGGGGTGCCTCAATTCCTTGGGATGGTCAATTTTATTCATGTCCTGAAGGAGATAGATGGCTGTTATCTAAGGCTTCAAATCCAAATATTCTTTCCGGAGCCATGGTGGCAGGACCAGACAAGTTTGACCACTTCTCGGATGATAGGGAAAAACCTTGGTTTACTGAACCAAGCATAGCCAGCAATGCAGGTTTAGTTGCAGCGCTCATTGCTCTACATGACTATCCAGGTGATACTTCAGGTCTTAATGGAAAAAATTTAGGCATAGATCAAATGTCAATCTTTGATAGAATCCCTATGGCTTCTATAGCTCCTAGATAGTCTTAAGATATATTTTTAACTTCTCACAATAACCGAAATGTGACTTCAGAAATCTTCACTCTGTAATATCCCACAATCTTTCTTACATGCAAGAATCTGGAAAAATTGTTTCTTCCCAATTCCATTACTTTCTTGAGTAAATAACTATGCAATCTCATTATGAATTCTTTGCTTTTGCACTTCTTATCACTGGCCTTCTTTATTTCCATACAAGCTAATATAGTATTCTCAGTTTTTGACACCTCTACTAATTAATAGATCCGTAGGAAACAAAATTTCATCCCAAAGAACCATCCAAAGCAAATATCTGCATCTTCAAACCGGATACTGTTTTCAAATGTGAAAGTTAAGATTTAAGACTTGAGAAGGTGTATTTTACTTTTATAATTCAGTAGTACATGAGAGAAGTATTGTTCCACTTTGACAGGATTTAGTCATTCGTTGAAATTCAATAACCAAGGCCTATATGGAAGTGAGACTTGAGAACGAAAAAGAAAAAAAAAAAAAACCATTTGTTGATGAAGAAAACTGGGCTAAGATGACAACATGAACAGAGATCTATAGCATTTGATTCAAATTTTCCAATACACTCTGTAACCAAAGTAATCGCTGATACATATTACAAACCCAACCAATCCGCAAGTTAGATTAAAGTACACTCAAATTAAGTTTAAAGACAATCGGCACTGTATTGATCTTTCAAATTTTGAGAATCCCAACGCTAGAAGAAAAGACCTAACGCAGCAGCCATATACATGGAGATAAAAAAAAAACTCCAGTGACCCAGAGCTGGAAAGCAACAGATCTCAAGAAAAATTAGAGACATGGAGGAATTTCAATCACATGAAAAGACCTGTTGGGGCAATCTCAAAGCCTCAGCTCTAGAGAAGCAGGTATCGTCGATGACAGCACTCCGACACCACCGGCATTTGGGGCTCTGCGAACACTGTAACGCCGAAACCTTCTCGCCGCAATTAGGGATCTGTTGATCTCTCCTTCTCTGAAAGCTCAATATACTACGATCTGAACTGGGCGAGTTCGATTTGCGATTCTCGGATAAGCCATAACATGAGACGCAGAAGAATGATAAGAAGAGGAAGGAGACGAGGAAAATGGAGATCGGCGTGTGAAGATCGGAGCTCCTTCCCATGGAAATGGAGGAAAAGCTGTGGGAATTTAGATCCCACAGTTACAAACAATTTACAGAACTCACCGGAGGGCTGGGTGTTTCAGAGCATGTTCCAATTCTAGACAATTTTTTGTTTTTAGTTTGGTTATTATATTTTGTTGTCTTATCTTTTTTATTTATTTTTATTTTTATTTATATTTTTTTTAAGTACAACAATACTTGGTTGTCCATCTTGTTTTTATAAATAATTAAACTTATCGAGTTGAAACAATTTTCATCTTAAATTTCAATTTCATTAGGTTGTATTTTTTATTTTTATTTTTTGGAATTCAACAACATTTGAAGCGGATAATTTGAACTTATGATCTCTTGGTCACAAACACATACTTCATGTCAGTTGAGCTATGCTCTTGTTGGTCATTAGATTGTATCTCAAACTTAGATAAAATGTTGTTATCTTAACCTTAAATTTAAAATAGTGTTGTAATTTTTATCCTCTACAAGTTTTCTTTTGAAAATTTGTTAAAAGAAACATAATGCTTTCAATGAATTATAAAATATATGTATGGTACAAATTTGATAAGATTAAAAAAATGATATTTGAGCTAAATTTTTGTTAAAATTTGTGAGTTTTGACAAATTTATTCAAAGTTAATTTGTGCATTAATCAAACTTAAAATTGTGGAAAACTTGATGTTATTGAAATTAGTGAGTTTAAGTAGATTTTTATGTTGTTTTTTGTTAAAATTAATAGGTAAATTAGCAAAAATTGAATAGTTGATAGAAATTGCATCATTGCAATATTTAATTAAGTCTAAGGTCCAATTTGAGGAAATGGAATGTTTTAGGAGAAAAAGTTGACACAACTATTGATATTCTCTTTTGTACCTCTTAAAATTTGTACATAAATGTCGATTCATTTTTCGACGTGAAACGAATGAACATGTGCAAGTGTAAATGGAAATTTAGGATGGTATGCAATTTAGATTATGTTTTTTGTTTTCATATTTACTCATGATTTAGTGAATATTTGTGGGTAGATTTGTTTTTGAAATTAACTAAAAAAGTTTAATAATGATTTGGTTTTTTATTTTTAAAAATTAAGCTTATAAATACTATTTTCCACGGTTTTCTTGTTTTATTATCTATTTTTTTATATATTTTTTTAAAAACCACGCCAAAATTTGAAAACTAGGCCTTGTTTGTTAACATTTGGTTTTTGAAAATTATATTTGTTTTCTCACCATGATTTTCATCTTAATAAAATATTTAAATTCTTAGCCAAATTCAAAAAAACAAAAACAAGTTTTTATAAACTAATTTTTTTTTTTATTTCTACGTTTTTTAGTTTTCAAAACTTAGCTCGGATTTTGAAAAAATGTGTAAAAATAGATAACAAAACAAAGAAACTCATGGGTAGAAGTAATGTTTATAAGCTTAATTTTCAAAAACTAAAAACTAAATGGTTATCAAACGAGGCCTAAAAAAAGTAGTTTTTAAAAACTTGTTTTTGGAATTTAAATTTTGGTTAAAAAGTTCAAATGTTTTCTTAAAAAAGATGAAAACCGTTAGTAGAAAAATTGTGAGAAAACATACACAATTTTAAAAAACAAAAAACTAAAGTCATGTTTGATAACTATTTGATTTTTGGTTTTTGAAAATTGTATTTGTTTTCTATCATTTTTGTACAATATGTTTCATCTTTCTTAATAAAACATTTGAATTCTTAGTCAGATTCCAAAAACAAAAACAAAAACAAGTTTTGAAAACTAGGCCCCGTTTGATAACCATTTGGTTTTTTGTTTTTGATTTTTGAAAATTAAGCCTATAAATATTACTCCCACATATGATTTTACTTGTTTTATCATCTACTTTTTGCCTATGTTTTCAAAAACCAAGCCATGTTTTGAAAACTAAAGAAAAAGTAGTTTTCAAAAAGTAGTTTTTATTTTTAAAATTTGGCTAAGAATTCAAATAGTTCCTTAAAGGAGATGAAAACCATTGTAGAAAAATTGAAGGAAAACAAGCTTAATCTTCAAAAACCAAAAACCAAAAACCAAATGGTTATCAAACGGGGCCTAAATGGTTAGTCTTTTGTTTTTGGTTTTTGAAAATTAAGCCTATAAATACTATTCTCACTTATGGATATACTTGTTTTGTTATCTACTTTTTACATATGTTTTTGAAAATCAAGCCATGTTTTGAAAACTAAAAAAAGTAGTTTTCAAAAACTTGTTTTTGTTTTTAGAATTTGGCTAAGAATTCAAATGTTTATTCTTAAGATGAAAATCATTGTAGAGAAATTGGGGAAAAACAAGCTTAATTTTCAAAAACCAAAAACCAAAAACTAAATGGTTATCAAATGAGGCCTACTTTTTTTTAATTTTCAAAACTTAGATTGGTTTTTGAAAACAATGTAAAAAGTAGATAACAAAACAAGAAAATCCATAGGAGAAAGTAGTATTTATAGACTTAATTTTCAAAAACTAAAAACTAAAAAGCAAATGTATGACTTAAATTGTTATCAAACTGGATCTTTAACAAATGCACCCTCAAAACTCATTGCTCATGGTAGAGATTTCCCAAGGGATTGCATTAGAGAGGTCCATTTTCTTGCGGGGAATGGAAGAGGGAGTAGGGAAAATTTTTTGCTGTTAGCTAAACTGGGATGGGCCCTTCTCCACCATAAATTTAAATTTTTATGAAATATTATTTTATTTTTTTAAGAAAATTAATTTTCTAAAGAAAATTATTTTAAAAAAAATTTTATAAACGAGCAATAATTCTCTGCGGGAATTTCACTCTGATCCCGTTAAATTAAATGAAAATTTTATCTAAGACAGGAGATTAAATGGAGGCGGAAACCGGGAAGCCATCCCGGCCCATCCCACCCCATCTCATGAACATCACTAATTATACTCTAGTGTTCCATTTTAAATTTTATTTTTAAATACTTTATTCAATGAAAAATTAATTATTGTTTTTTGGTAAAAAAAAATAATTAATCAGTAATGCATTTTAAGCAAAATTTAGTATCTTTATTGTTTTCAATTTAAATCATTTATTTTGAAAATATTAATACTATAAAAAAGTTTATAAAATAGATATAATAATAGTTTGTTTTTTGAAACAAGATATAATAATAATTAGTAATGTCACATACTCACATCACTTATTTTATAAACAAAATTTTGTAGCAAAAATGAAAGTTGAATTCTTTATAAAAAAATATCAAAGTTTAATTTTAAGTACCCGACTACTTAAGTATTCTTGAATTAGTGGTGGTTTAGGGTTGTCCAGAGAACCGAATTGGACTTCCACATGACCATCAGCAAATTCAGATATTTGAGCATCAGAACTTTGTTTATCCTGGGGAATAGTAGCATTTCTTCTGGACGACCCACTACCAGTCAAAGGTCTGTTGGAAGATCTAAATCCCTTAGAGTGGATTATGACTATCCAATTCCAGACATTCAACATGAAAGGTCTGAAGGATCCATATCTCCTACTCAGACTGAAATGGAAAGAAAATCTGGACATATTTATGACCATCTACACTCTCACCACTGAGAAATCAATTGACGAAAGGTATGATGAATATCTCACCATGGCTTTCGAAGATCACAAAAAAGGTAAGAGGACCAACTTTAAAGGTCTTCTTTCTAAACAAGATTTCATTAGCTTGATAAATCGTCAGGTTAATGTTATCAAAAGGCCAACCATCTGGCTCACAACTACTGGAAAAGAAATAACTTCTGACTATCCTCCGGAAGAAGAAGCTAATTTCTCTCATCCTTTAGTTCCCTCTTCAAAGATAATCTCTTCTCCTTACAAGTCGATTGATGAAGAGAAAACAAAAGCTGTTGGTGTTAGAGAAATCAAGAACATCCAACAACAACTCAACTACTCTAATAAAGTCCTTACGACTTTATCAAAGTCAGTTGAAGAAATAAGAACCTCTGACCAGACGGTTAAGATGGTTTCAAAGGAGCATGTCGGTTTTCCAAAAATCGACCCTCTCCGACCAACAGTTCAACCAAACCCAAGGCAACCTGCTTTAAAGTTTGGCGAAACTGGTATTGAAGAACTTCTTGGAAAGATCAATAAGAAGTTATCAAATGAAGAACCTACTGCTAGTGAAAAGGCAGAAAGTTCTAAAAGAACGATTCAGGCTTTCGGACTTTCTAAAAAAGACGAAAACTTGAATATGATCAAAAGAGTTGATCCCTCCGGGTCAACTACAAAGATTCTTCCTATCAGTAACGTTACTGAATTAAAGAATCATTACAAAAGGCCATCACCACCCGATCTCGGATGGGATGATTTCAAACCGGACTCTCGTACTTATGACGGGGCTTCTCTAATGACTTGGAACATTGACGGTTGCTCTGAAGGGAAAATGGTCACTATATTCCAAGAAATGTTCGTGGCAAGTACGGCTTACTCCGCCAAGAAGCTTACTCAGCCCGAAATTTTGATCTGCCTACTTTCTGGATTAACAGGTAATCTAAGAAGTTGGTGGTATAATCAATTAACCGAAGACAATCGGAAGTCAATAAGTGAATCAGTCTTAGACACCACTAAGACTAGAATCAATGCTGACGGTCTAGAAGAAAGGTATGTAGACACGTCTCCCAATTGTGTAGACACTTTTGTTTACACTTGTATGAAACACTTTATAGGACGAACAGACCTATACAGTGATCAATCAATGGAAGCTCTCTTGGGGATGAAGTGCCACAAGATGAGTGATCTCAAATGGTATAAAGACACCTACATGGCACGTCTTTATAATCTTACTACATGTGGGGATAATGTTTGGAAACGAAAGTTTGTTTCCGGATTACCCAAATATGTAAGTCAAAAATTCTATTCTACCATGACAACAAAACATGGAGGAGTAGAAATCAATTGGGCATCCCTAACTTATGGGGATATCCATAGCGCTATCCAGGCAGTTTGCTTAGAACTCTGCCACGAGCAGCAGCACAACAAAAGAGTTGCAACAGACGCAGATTACCGAAAGGAACTGGGGTCTTTTTGCAAACAATATGGAGTTGAAAATAAACCTCCTTCAAAGAAAAAATCGAATAAAAAGCTTTTTTCCAAAAGCAAACGATCATCAAATGAGTATATTCCTCGAAAGAAAAAATACTACAACAAACGGAAGGCTAAGAAAAGACAGGCCGCCGTTGATCGTAGCACTGTTAAGTGCTACAATTGTCAAAAAACTGGGCATTATTCTAATAGATGTCCAGATCTCAAGAAAAAGATAAATAAGTTAGAGATTGACGACGATGTCAAACAATCTCTACTTAGTATCTTTGAAGATCTATCTATCAAAGGAGATTCTTCTTCAGAATCCTCTGATAATGATATGATTAATCAAATAGAAGAAGGAACTGATTATTTCGATCCCTCTTCTTCAAGTGAAGCTGACGATGATGTTATTCCTTGTGGGGGATGCATCAACGTACTTACAAAAATTCAGGAAACACTCTTCGAATCTATCGAAGCAATTCCTGATCCTCTTATTCAAAAACAGATGCTCATTAAGCTCAAAGAAGAACTTAAAGGGACATCTGATGAAGAAGAAAGAAAACCTATCTACTTCAACTTTCAGGAAGTAATTGATAGGCTCAAAAGGGATGCGAATCCAATGCCGGTCAGAATTCAAGACTTGCAATTGGAAATCAAAACCCTCAAAAGAGAAGTTGCTGAAACAAAGCAACGTCTTACTTCTCTTGAAAACAAAATGCTTGTTGTTCAAGAAAGATCAAACATGATGATCCCTGCTGAAACAGGAACATCTTCTCAAATACTTGTTAATGATAATATTAATTACATTAACAAAGTTTTCAATCAGAAGTGGTATTCAAAAATCACTTTAAAAATCCGTGATTATAAGATTACGGTAATAGCCCTCATAGATTCAGGAGCTGATCAAAATGTCCTAAAGGAAGGAATTATCCCTTCTAGGTATTTTGAAATCTCTTGCCAGACTCTAAGAGGAGCGGGCAATCAGGAACTGATAGTTAATTACAAACTATCAGGAGTCCACATTTGCAACAAAGATGTGTGTTTTGTAAATACATTTCTTTGTATGAAAGAATTGAATGAGGAAGTGATTCTTGGAACACCTTTCCTCACTCAACTCTATCCATTCCAAGTTTCTGAAGAAGGTATTACTTCTCATAAACTGGGAAAAACAATTATTTTCGAGTTCTGCGACAGCATTACTCCTAAATATATTTCAAATATTGAGGAATGCCTCAACAAAATCTCTAGGAAGGAAAAACAGATCGAATTCCTTCAAGATGATATCAAATGCAGAAGGATTTCTGAAGAAATCATTAAACCTTCTGTTCAAAATAATATTCAGCTAATTCTGAAAAGAATTCAGACTGAAATATGTTCAAATATCCCAAGTGCCTTTTGGGACAGAAAATATCACATAGTGGATCTTCCCTATGTAGATAATTTTGATGAGGCCCAAATCCCTACTAGGGCAAGGCCCATTCAAATGTCAAAAGAGCTCGTCAAAACTTGTAAAAACGAGATTGACGATCTTCTCAAAAAGGGTTTAATAAGCCCATCAAAGAGCCCATGGTCATGTGCGGCTTTTTATGTTAATAATCAAGCAGAAAAGGAACGTGGCATTCCTAGATTGGTTATTAACTACAAACCTTTAAACAAGGTTCTCAAATGGATTAGGTATCCAATACCTAATCGCCAAGATTTGCTTAAGCGTATAGCTTCTGCAAAAGTCTTTTCAAAATTTGATATGAAATCTGGCTTCTGGCAGATTCAAATCAATATCAAAGATCGGTACAAAACCGCTTTCAATGTACCATTCGGTCAATACGAATGGAATGTAATGCCATTTGGTCTAAAGAATGCTCCTTCGGAGTTTCAAAAGATCATGAATGACATTTTCAATCAATATCAAGACTTCACAATAGTTTATATTGATGACGTTCTTGTATATTCTCAAACAATAGAAGAACATTTTAAACATCTAAAATGTTTTATCTATGTAATCAAGAAAAATGGTCTTGTGGTATCTCTACCCAAGATAACATTGTTTGATTCGTTTCTTAGGATACGAAATCGATCAAGGAATCATCAAACCTATCCAACGGTCATTAGACTTCGTGGATAAGTTTCCCGATGTTATTCAAGATAAGACTCAGCTACAGAGATTTCTTGGCTGTGTCAATTATATCGGAGACTTTATTAAAGATCTCCGTATCATTTGTCTGCCGCTATACGACAGACTTAAGAAAAATCCAAAGCCATGGAAAGACGAGCACACCAGTGCTGTCAAATCCATCAAGGCTTTATCAAAAGTCATCCCATGCTTATCGCTAGTGGATGAGTCAGCTAGCATTATCGTTGAAACCGATGCCTCAGATCTCGGTTACGGCGGTATCCTCAAACAGGAAGTTAACGGAAAAGAAGTACTTATCCGTTACCATTCCGGAATATGGAATAGTGCTCAAAAGAACTATTCCACTATCAAAAAAGAAGTGCTAGCAATAGTACTTTGTGTTCAAAAGTTCCAAGGAGATCTTATCAACAAGGATTTTCTTGTCAGAACTGACTCAAAAGCAAGTAAATATATCTTTGAAAAAGATATTAAAAATCTTGTCTCAAAGCAAATCTTCGCAAGATGGCAAGCAATCCTATCTTGCTTTGATTTCTCAATTGTGCCTATAAAAGGCAGCGAGAATAGCTTGGCAGATTACCTCTCGAGAGAACATCTCTCTCAAGGAATCTCCAAAACTCTCTCTCTTCAATGCATCACGGTCGTCCAAGACCGCCGGCCAGGCCTCCAGGGCCAGCCTCTTCAAACAACTCCAACCCAGGAGTAGTTCCTTCAATTGCTAGTTCTTCTGGAACTAGTTCTCAAAGGGGTAAACGCCCCATCGCTCAAACGGCTGCAATCACTCCCATGAATGCAGACCACTACGCTATGGATCTCGAGTATACGACGATTTCCAGGCGACGTCAAGGTTCCTCACAGAGGAATTTATCAATTAGAGAAGGAGAAAGACCTATTCAGGCTCGCTCTTCTCTAAATACAATCAGGCCAGCATCAGGACCTCAATCCTATGCTAGGACTCTACGACCTGCTGTCTTTCAGGCAAGACCTCAGATAACAGGTTATCATACAAAAACTTCATTGGAAGAAATCATCATCGAACCCGAATTCGATGGTCCTACTCCTAATGAAGTATGCGCTCAAATCTATCCTTCTGGCTTTCTCTTTATGCCTGAGGATATTTCAAAAACAAGATTATTCTATGAATTTATTTTAGTTGATACTAAATCAATTGAAATAGTTCATGTGCCGGACAGAAATGATCCGTCAAGAATAATTTTCTCAAAACTGAGAATTCTTAGGGTTCTTACGCCATCTCACTGGTCTCAGGGGATGTCGGTTCCCAAACGATTCTCAAGAAGTTTCAGACCACAAACATATTGTTACCATGACTATATCATGGCTTGGTACAATATATTTTGGTTTGAACCATATAACCATTCATGGTTTGTTACTTTTTGTAAGAAATCTTACAAATTTAACTTTCCTAATTGGTTTCAAAGATGGTGGATTCACTTTGGTATTTCACAGGAAATCTTTCCCGTAGAAATACAAAAGTCTTTTCATCTTTTTTCAACCAGTGTCCATTCGTCACCGCTCGCGATGACGTTTAGATTCTCTTTGAATTTTCAAATACCTTGGATTGTCTGTTGGAACTTCCAACTCGCACCCAAAGGAAAATTTAAAACCCTTAACAAGGTTTTAAAGATCAAATGGTGGGAAAAATTCATTATTTCTCATCTCACAGAAGAAAGGATAAGCCAGTTCCTTAAGGCTAATCCTCATCATTCTCGTGTAGAAGAAGAGCAATTCCTTCTACAACGAAACTCAACTATTGCATCTTTAGCCGGAGCATCATCTGCTTCCGAACTAAGGACTGTAATTCAAACGGCTTCTCAGAATCCCACTGAGCAAGTCCCAGTTCAAAGAGAAGATGATGATATTGATGAAGTCATATCTCAATCTTCTGTCAATAACATCGATTTTGAATACGACCCGTATTTAAATTTCGATATCCTAGATCCATACCTGGATTCTCAACCGAGTTGAAGGGTATGTATAAATATGTAAATTAATAATAATAATTTTTTTTTTAAAAAATTTAAAAAAAAATAGTCTGCAATATATTAAGTTCATCGTCGACTATTCTAGTCTCCGATTGAAAGGGGAGGATGATGGAGATAGCGACACTCTAGAACAAGTGAGAATGACCAACTCACAGGCCGCGCAGCAGGCGAAGGACAAATCCTTGAACAGGAAAAGATTGCTATAATTAATTTAATCAACTAAATATCAAGAGAAGATGGTAACGTGTTTAAGGCAGCAATGGCGGGGAGCCGAAGTAAGTCCTGGGATCGCACGTGCAGGGGTTACCGCCGGATTCTTGAGATATTTAGAAGAAAAAATACTAATTATATAGCAATCAGTCCAGGCCATTCAAGAGAAACGCTGGGTGACATCATCACCACAACAAAAGAAGATGAAGACGGACGACGACGAAGTGCAGACATATGTTATCAGCTTTATTTCAGCTTTTGTAAAGTTTGTAATTTTCCTTGCTTTTTCTAAAGTAGCTTTAGTAAAGATAACTTTACTTTATTAAAGTTTACTTTTACTTTTGTAAAGTTTTTTTGTTTTTATTGAGAAATTTGAGTTTCCAAAGAGATAAGGTCAAACAGGGGTCTGTCCTGTCGGCCACTCTTGGATATTCCTGTAATTGTTGCAAGTTTGGGATTTCTATATAAGGAGCCCATAGGCAACTCTCAAATGGTATCAGTCCATACTCACATACTCACATACTCACATCACTTATTTTATAAACAAAATTTTGTAGCAAAAATGAAAGTTGAATTCTTTATAAAAAAATATCAAAGTTTAATTTTAATAAATTGTACCCTAACAAACTTTAATTAAAATTGAAATTTAAAAAAAATTAAAAACTAAAAAAAATCAATATTTAAAAGGATAAAATAACTGGTAAAAAGTTATTTAATTCTTAATGTAAATTGTAAAATAAATTTCCAAATAAAATATAGCCTTTGGAAGTTCATACCGAAAATCCAAACGGAATTATTCATTTTCTTTTTGAATATATTCCAAAGGGAATCTGAAGTTTTCAAAACAGAATAATCAGGCAGGTTTCCATCATTGGCTCTCTCTTCAAATTAGGGATTTATGTACAGAGCATAGCATCCAAAAATTACAGGAGCAGAAGTTCAAGGTGGCTTACAACTGTTCTTCCATTAAATTGTGATGGAAGATAAATCCCCATAAACTCCAAAACTGTGTATTATATCATAGAAACGTAAGCGTGAGAGAGACGTAAAAGAACGGAGACTCACCCGTTTATCTCTTCCATTTCCTTCTGAATCCATTGGAATTTCTTCAATTTCAGAATTTTATTGTCCTTATTGAATTTTTCAGGGATTTATTCATCTGGGTGTGATCGATCGTTCTTGATAACCGGGGCTGGGTTTATAATTTTCTTCGATGGAGGAGAATCATCCGCGTTCTCCGACGGATTCCCGAGCAATCGAAACTTTGGCTTCTAGGGCTTCCGATTTTCCCGAGCCCCATCTGGGTTCTATTTCTGACGATTCTCCTTCTCCTCTGGTAAGTCTATGCATATCGTGTCGATTATCTGATATTAAAGCGTGTTTTCTTGTTCGAGCAGTAGGCAATTTTTATTATTCTCTTCGGTTTAGGAAGTTTTTGATCGAGACGAGACGGTAGAGTCGAAGAATGGATTTGGGAAACTGTGTTTTTTGAAATAGTTTTACATGAACTACTCTATTACGGTGCATATAACCAATATAAACTGGAAAATTAAAGCTTCAGAACTGAATTTATATGTTTGTTTCCAATTCATATGATGATGACGATGTCTTGCAGGGTTATCCAAAACTTGATTCTTTTCGAGAGCCTAACATTTCGTTAGGCCCCCAGTGCTCTCCGAGTGAAAAAATTGTTGAATTTAGGGAAAGTGATTCTGAGTCACTCCAGAGCATTGGGGAAATGCAAAAATCTTGTGATCAGAACAGGGGCAATTGCTTCTATTATGATTCGCCTCTATTGGAAGATACCGGAGTCTGGATACCCATTTCTGTTCCACCCATGTCTGAAACTGATCATGAAGAGTGGGCCAAAGGTTTTCACTTGAATGGCGGTTCCTTTCCTGAAGGCGACTTGGGGTGGAGCCAGTGCTTTGAGGGAGAAAAAGAGTTGACAATGTGGGATGTGATGGTAGAAATGTTGCTTGCAGCTCGAGGAAAAGTCAGTTCGCTGGCTTCCGCCAGTAACAATGGGTGTAGGTTTTCATGGATATCTTGCCATATGGTGGAGCAAGCTTTGAATGAACTGGCTCATTCTCTCTCTGAAGCAAATTTTGGAAATATAAGGGAAATTCTTGAAGCAGAGCCTCCCAGATGGTTGTCTGATAGTGCTGCTGCTTCTTGCATGTTATGTGGTGTGAAGTTTCATCCCATCATGTGCTCAAGGCATCACTGCCGTTTTTGCGGTGGAATATTTTGTGGGGATTGCTCCAAAGGAAGGAGCTTGCTGCCGGTACAATTTCGTGTTGCAGATCCACAACGAGTGTGCGATGTATGTAATGTGCGGCTTGAATCTGTGCAACCATATTTAATGGATAAAGTGAGTAATGCTGCGCAGCTACCAACCCATGACCTGACGGACCTCAGTACATTAAGGTCATGGCTAAACTTTCCTTGGGGACAGTCAATGGAACATGAGATCTATAAAGCAACAAACACCATTCGAGCTTATAATAAGGTATGTATTGAAATCTCAAGTATATCATCTGTCACTTCACTACTTTATGGCTATGTTTGTGAAGGGTTTTTGTTTTTGTTTTTGGGGTTCAATCTTAATTGCTTTTAGTTGTTGATGCATATGCTTTGAAATGAACATTCCTCAGACGTAAAAAGGAGTTTGAATAATTCATTTTTGTAACTTCAAAACTATTCTGTAGATTAGGTTTGATAGTCAAAAATGGTTTGTTATTATTATTTAACAAATGAAAGAATGTCTCCATCCATTTCTCTGACAATTTTTACGGGAGTTTGTCTATAGAATAAAGATCCTATATTTCTCAAGTTTTCCTAAACGTTCGTTATATTTTCTTGTTGCTTAGGTGGGTTCTTTAAAGCCTGAGAAACTAATTCCAGATGCCATTCTAGGACAAGCAAAAGGTCTAGCAATTATTACTGCTGTCAAAGTGGGAGCGGTGGTAACCTACAATGTAGGAACGGGTCTCGTAGTTGCACTTAGAGAAGATGGCTCGTGGTCTCCTCCATCTGCAATTTCATCAATTGGTATGGGCTGGGGAGCTCAGGTTTGTAATTCTTTTCTAACTACTCACGATTAGTTCAAGTTTATCTCAGTTTAAAGTACAAAAAGAGAGAGAGATGCCTCTGCTATTGCTTATCCCACCATTTGGAAATGGTATATGACATTGTATATGCAGTTATGCAATATTTACCACCTTAAATGACCTAAGATGCAGAAGGGTCCGTGTTTTCTTTCATTCTTTCATTTTTTCTCCATGAAAGTTCGGTTATTCATAAAAAAGAAAAAATGCAGAAGGCGAGGGTTTGGTTAGTCGGGACTATAATAACCACCTATTCTAGGTTTAGTTTTAAGTAGAACTGGAAGCAAAATGACCTTTGAATAACCATAAGGGGTCTTAAAACAAAATTGGATCAGATAACCTATAATCTTTTTATTAGCGTTTACGTATTTAAGAAGTAAATACTGAATTAAAGTTGCTCCTCAAATCAATTTGCAATAGCTTGATCTCTTCTCCAGTGAACATCTAAACTAGAATTTGGCCATTGCTTCTGACACAGATTGGAGGAGAATTGACTGACTTTATAATCATCTTGAGGACAAGTGCAGCTGTCAATGCATTCAGTGGTAATATGCATCTGGCAATCGGGGCAGGCGTGAGTGCTGCAGTTGGAATTATCGGAAGGACAGCTGAAGCCGATGTACGAGCTGGTGATGGTGGTTTTGGCTCCTGTTATACATACAGTTGTAGTAAAGGTCTGCTGTTCATATCTGACATTGTTTGTTTCCAACTTACACTTGTTTTTGAAGCCATTTTCTGGTATTATATGATCGGAAAACGAAATTTTGGTTTGCATATGGTTGGAGTTCTTAGAGTCATTTTACTTGTTGCGTAAACAATATTTTATATGATCAGCAGATTGGTTTCCCCTTTAGATACCTCGTCGTGCAACAAAGGAAGAATGGTTTGTGTGAATGGTGTCCATTGTAAATGACATTTCTGTATCACTTGCAGGTGCATTTGTTGGATGTTCACTTAAAGGAAGCATTGTTACAACTCGGACACAAGAAAATGCTCGATTCTACGGCAATCAGTCACTAACTGCCTCAGACATTCTCCTTGGTTCACTCCCAAGACCACCTGCAGCTGCCATTCTGTATCGTGCTCTCGCGAATCTTTATCAGAAGATTGAGAAATGATCAAGCTCTGCGTAAATAAATCAGCTCTATCCACCTGATGAGAAAATTTCTACCGTCTCATTCAGTTGAAGCATTTGCCTTATTAGGTACACAAGCTGTGCTCTTATTTACCATCTCATTTGTTTCTGTAAATAAACTGTCACCAATTGTCTTTTATGCACAGCATGTAAAGAAAAAAGGGGGCAAAGTGAAACAAGTGGAAATGGGATCTGATTCTTGAAATTTGTATATATACATTGATATTATGGAGAGCGGTTGCCACCAATATTTCATTAGTTTCTCCGAAGTATATTATTAATGTTAGGGAATGTTTCTTTCTCTCTTTCGTTTAGATTGAATTTTTGGAATTGCTTTATAATTGGGGGAGGGGGAGAATTGGAGCAGTAGGTGAGAACTTTGACATCCAATTGAATCGAATATTATATGGCAATGAAATATCCCTTTCAACAACCAAGGCAGGGAATCCATTAGTGGAATTTAATTTTCTTTTTGGAAGGAACAGAGAGCAACAAATCGATTATCAAGGAAAGAATTAAACCGTCAACCGAGGGGCAAATCTTTGGCAGCCAAAACACACGGACATTCAGTTGAATTTTTCCCTTTCTTTGGAGAGAGAACCAAATTTAAGAACTCGCGACTTTCTTTCACCTGCATTTGAACGACATATAGTTACTAAGAAAGTTGCCAAATTTTAATTTAAGAGGAGATAACTGAATTTACCTTGTTCTTGAACTCCCAAGTGTTAGTTCAAGATCATCAGAGATGCATTCCTCATGAATTCTCTCTCCTTCCCAAGGCTTCACCAACCCAATCGAACAACTTCCAAAGGCAAACTCCGCCACGGTTCCATCGGTCATCGGAACATCTGAAGTATGATCAGCACCTGCAGCGACCGTGGGAGAGCACGTCCCACTCTGTGCAGGAGTCCAATTACGAGACCCTCCAGCAGACATTGCCTCCTGGAATCCAAACGGATTCCTTGCCACAAGGCTGAAGGTTGGAGACGATGGTCCACTTTGAGGAATCCGCATACTATCAAGCCATGCTGAATCAGCCAACACCTGACGCCCAGGGCTCGGTGGGGTTGATGCAGGCAAGCATGAGAAGCGCTGTGCAGCCCAAGCAGGAGCAGCTGCTGGATGATTGTCCCAATCATTTGGTTTTCTGGGTGTTCGAGCAGTTGGTGAGCTCGATGGAGGGGTGACAGGTGCACTTATGGAGCCACCGGTAATGTAAAGACTGTGGTGAGGCAGCCTGGAGGAAGCTGATGATGAACTTGAGGAGAGGTTCTTCAGCCATGGGATGAGAGAATTGGGATCAGCAGCATGGTCATTGCCTTTAATGGCATAATGGGAGGAGGTTGGGCTTGGGAAGGAAGAAGACGCAGGACTTGGGTTATAAGATGCACATGGGCTCGGCTGGTAAGATGAACATGGACTTGCAGAAGCTGATCCACCCATGATATCGCGTTCCACAGGCTTGCATCCCTGTAGAAATGTCAATTGATTATCAGTTCTGAATGACAATCGACAACAATTGCAGAAAAAGAAGGCATCCTAAGTTTTTCTTGTCATAAAAGTTTTGAGTACAACAGTAGAAGGAAAAATCAATATATAATCCGGAAAAAACGATTTCAACGATTAGAAGATTGATGAATGACTAAGAAAGTTGATTCAAATCATAAAAGATCGACCTATGCTGGAGAAGTATCATTGACGAATATGATGAGCAAATACAAGTAACGCCAAAAGAAAACAAAATACCCCACTACATGTTGTCCCCCAGCGTGTTCCTGTTGCCTCGTGTTATAATGCTAAAAAGAAAACGGTGTTGGTCGAAAAGAACCGAAAAGATTTGATTTTTTATATTAAAAAAACGGAGGTAGTCAAGAAGAATCGTGAATGCTTGGTCTGAAATTATTCATTGGGATGACTGAAATGTAGATTTTCACACAGCTTGCTGGCCCAGCGCCATTATCAAGTTGTGCTCTCAATTACCTGGAAAAAGAAAGTATCTCAATGAAGCCCGGGAATCTCGGTAAGAGTGGCCATTAGTTGATTTTGTAAAAGATAAAAGAAAGCAAGCCAAAAGGAAAAGGGACCGTAATTGCTCCATGATACTGCTATGAAATTGCAGACACTGAAATCCATCCACTGTACACCAGCATGCTGAACTAAAGGGAGATTAAAAAAAAAAAAAAATTAGTGGGTGGGTTGGTGGGTGCAGGGAGAAACTGGACATTGAAGCTTTCTTGCTCCTTTTGACATCATTTGCTGAGAAGGGCAATCCAGGTTAATCATTTGAGGTCATTTTAACAGAGTTAGGCAACACTCGGCGCCAAAAAAGTTCGTGTTTCTACAGAAGTTTTGCAGTGGGTTTGGATAATTAATGAAGCCAATAAAAGTAGAGCTCGAATCAAGGAGATAAAATTGGCTTTAAAAAGAACAAACTTATCCCTAAAAAGTAGCTAAACTTTCAGAGACAAGTGAAGGTTAATTTTGATTGTTTCGAAGAATCGTTTCCTTGTGTTGGCGTCTGAAAAACTGAGAGAATTCCTCGTCGTCTTCCACTAAGGACTGAACCAGAACGAATCTCATAGTGGGCTCCAATGAAAAAGTAAAGCAGTCAACAGAATTAAGATTGAGAGCTGACCGTCGGACTCTCAAACAGGTCCGTGATTCTAAAATTCCCCTAATCAAACCAATTTACGCCCAACCCCACTTCCAGAATGCAGACAACATCTCTATCAGTACAAAATTATGCGTGCTTAGGTCTAAAACAGACAATGTCATGAAATTACAGAGAGAGGCCCAACGTGCTAACACCGGGCAATCATAATAGCACCATTCTCACAAATTCCGATCCATAGTCAAAGCAATTACAGAAACAAGAACTTAACATCAATAAATCAATCAATCCATCAATCATCCGTAATCCAACCGACTCAATTTCAACTAGCAATAAAAAAAAGGGGGAGAATCGAACAAAGCACATTTGGAATGGAATAAATCAAAGCGATCACGAAAAAGGGGGAGGAGTGAAGTACCTTCCGGTAGGTAGTGCCGTCTTCTTCGACAGTCCATCCCGCTTCATTGCAGAGGGCTTTGAGGACCTCATTATTGTCGCAGTGCTTGGGGAGCTTGTAGTTGCCGTACATTCGCAAGCCGAGGAAGATCTTAGCGGCGATGGCACGGCGGCGCCTCTCACGGCGCTTGTTGTTCTCCCTCTCCTTCCAAGTCGGCATTCTGGTCCCCGATGTCATACTTTGTGGACGGCGTCTGAATCTCCGATTCAGAGCGCGGTGTAGGAAGATCGGTGGAAAGGCCGGAGAAGAAGAAGAAGACTGTGAAAACGGTGGGGGAAGTGGAAGAAAGTTTCTTGGTCGAGAAAAATTGAGAGAAAATGGTGGTGTTATTATAAGAACCAATCAGCCTGTGGTTTTGGGGGAAAAATAAAAAACAAGAGAGAAAAAGTGAGAGAGAGAGAGAAGAAGGAGACGTTGGGTGATTGTACATTTTTAGTACTGAGAAATTACGAGATAGCCACTTCTTTCCTTTGTTTTCTCCCCTCCCCCATAATCACGGAGTAGACACGTGTTTAGGATTTTTTTATTTTAACCTTGTTTTTTTTTTTCTCCTTTTTGAATGTCACATGAAATTACTACTCCAACCCTACACATACATACATACATACACACAAGGGCGTATATATGTATAGGGATAAGTTTCAAAGTAGAGGACTGACTTGCTTAGGAGAATTTTGAAGATTGTTGACAACTGGTAGAGACATTTCTCGTGATCATAAATAGAAAATTCATATTCATTAGTTAGTGATAAACAACTAGTTGGACAACATTCAACATAAGTCAATATCAACAAGTGAGACGATGGAGGATAAGATCTCTCCTAGTTGTCAAAGACAATGGATTGATTGTTGGTTTGAATGATAATACTTATTATTCAAAACATCACTCTTTTTTTTTTCCATCCAAATACCTATTAAAAATGTATAAAATAATTGTAATGGTTACTTAAAACTATTAAAATTAAGGTAACATATAGAAGTAATGGTTACTCCTTGAAGAAGATGAAAAACATTGGAAACAAAGATCACGAAAAGATTGGCTTAAAGCTACTAAACGACAACGTCGAAATAAAATAAGTGGCCTGGAGGATCTGATTGCAGGGTGGGTGACTAAAGAAAAAGAAATGGGTCAGGTGGCTTCGAATTATTTTACTTCTCTCTTTGGATCCTTTAGGTCGAGTATGGAAAATATAAATAAGGTTGTAGGGAGTGTTGAGAGGTTAAGTCACAGAGGTCTATAATAGAGAATTAACAAAACCTTTTATTAGAGCAGAAATTGAACACTCCCTGAAATTTATGCATCCCCATAAAGCCCCAAGACCTAATGGGGTTCACGCAGTTTTTTATCAAACTTATTGGCATATTGTTGGGGATGACGTGGTAAATTGTTGTCTTGGTTTTCTAAATGGAGATACTGATTTGGTTGATTTAAACCAGACTCTGATTACCCTTTTCCAAAGGTCAACAATCCAAGACGGATAGAGAAGTTTAGACCGATAAGTCTATGCAATGTGGTGTATAAGTTGATTGCAAAGACCCTGGCTAACAGATTAAAAGGGGTGTTGGATCAGTTCATTTCTCATACTCAGTCTGCGTTTATCCCTGGGCGCCTCATCACTGATAATGCTCTGGTAGGGTTCGAATGTTTACATGCTCTAAATAATAAAAGAACAGGCAAAACAGGTGTGGTGGCTATGAAGATAGATATGAATAAAGCTTATGACAGAGTTGAGTGGGTTTTCTTGCGCAAAATGATGGAATGTATGGGATTTGCATATCTTTGGGTATCTTTAATCATGAAATGCATGGAATCTGTTAGTTTCTTGGTCCTACTAAATGGAACTCCTCAAACATCTTTTCATCCTTCTCACGGGCTTCGACAGGGAGATCATCTATCTCTTTATCTTTTTCTTTTCTGTGCTGAAGCTCTTTCATGTCTTCTTTTTAAAGAGGAGGCTCTAAAGAATTTTACTGGTTTAAAAATTAACCGTTACTGTCCTGTTGTTTCTCACATTTTCTATGCAGATGATAGTCTTTTTTTCTTTCAGGCTACTCGTAAAGATTGCGAAACTATCCAACACATTTTGCCAACATATGAAAAGGCTTATGGGGCAAACTGTTAATTGTGGTAAATCGATTTTTGTGGTTAGCAAGAACACCCATGTTCATATAAAGGAGATGATCGTAATCGTTCTAAAGGTTAAAACTACTGATTCTTTAGGGAAACTACTTATTCTTTAGGGAATTATTTAGGCCTCCCTTCACAAAACTCTTGGCAGAAGTCGGTAATTTTTAGGTACATTAAAGAACGAGTATGGAAATTGCTACAAAGCTAGAAAGGAAAGCTTTTCTCTGTTGGTGGTAAAGAAATTTTGATTAAAGTAGTAGCTCAGGCGATCCCTATTTATGCTATGAGTTTCTTTAAACTCCCACAATCTTTTTACTTTGATCTTAATACTCGGTTTGCAAAATTTTGGCCAGGAGATGATGAAAATTCTAGGAAAATTCATTGGAGAAGTTGGGCGCGTATGAGTCAAGGAAAAGAAATGGGGGATGGGTTTTCGTGATATTTCTCTGTTCAATTAGGCAATGTTGGCCAAACAGAGCTGGAGGCTTGTTCGAAATACGAGCAACTTGGTTTACAAGATTTTAAAGGGGCGTTACTTTCAAATAGGAAATTATCTTTAAGCTAACTTAGGCGCAAATACGTCTGACTTGGCGTAGTATCCTTTGGGGTCGTAATTTATTTCTTAAAGGTTACATGTGGAAAATTGGCACAGGTTTTCAAATCAAAATTAAAGATGATCCTTGGCTCGATGGGGTGGATAGGAATATACCTTTGTATGTTGCCCCTGCAATTGAAGATCGTAATGTGAGTTTCTTGCTTAACGAGGATGGTTCTTAGAAGGAGGAGGTGATTCGGGGTAGTTTTTTGCCTATTGATGTGGACAATATTTTGAATATTCCTAGGAGTGGTTTGCAGTTACCAAATGAAATTATTTGAAAATTTTGTAACAAATGAATTTTCTCTGTCAAAAGTGCTTATAAACTCGCCATGCAAATTCAGAATTCAACAATTGCGTATGCTTCAAATCAAAAGGATACCCATCTTTTTTGGAAGACTCTTTGGTCCTATTTTGTTCCTAATAAAATGAAGATTTGTGGTTGGAAAGCTTTTCAGAATATTCTTCCTACTATAACAAATTTAATTCAGAAAGGTCTTTCAATTGAATTGTGGTGCCCTTTCTGTTACAAGTAGCCTGAAACTATTGAGCATATCTTTTAGGGTTGCAAGGTAACTTTTAAGTTTTGGATGAAGTTTCTAACTTCTAATGTGAGTTTTTATTTCAGAAATAAGGGGACGACTATGGATTTTTTCGAATGGACAAAAAGGAATGCCACTGGGGATGAAGTGGATGTGTTTCTTCTTATTTTGTGGACTATATGGACGTGTCGGAATTGCTGGATTCACAATCCTAATCAAATTGATGTGGATTGGGAAAGGACTTTAGTCATGATTGAATCCTATAGAAATGAGATTACGAATGGTAAACCTATCCCAGGGACTCGCCATGTATTGTCTAATGCTCCGAATCCATATTTGGACTCTTCCTAAGAATGTTTGGTGGAAGTTAAATACTTATGCTTCTTGGTGCTCGCATTCAAACTCATGAGGGTTAGGTTGGATTGTTAGAGATTGGAATGGAAATATTATCATTGCAGGCCACAAATTTGTCTGTGCACGTTGGTCTATTTTACTCTTGGAACTGTATGCAATATTGCAAGGATTGTTATCAATGTTGAATCGATCTATTCCTTTAGTGGAGTCTGATTCGATTTTTGCGATGTGTCTTATAAATAGCCAAAAGGATTATTTTACTGAAGCTGATCGATTTGCTCAAAAGGTGCAGAATTTAAGGTTACAATGGTCATCGATAGAGTTCCAACATGTTTCACGAAGTGATAATTTAGAAGCGCACAAACTCACCAGACGAGCTTCCCTAATAAGATTGGATGTTGTTTTGGGATGAGGATTTTTTAGAACTTCATGATTTTTTTTTTGTAATTTTTAATTTTTTAAAAAAATAGCTCTTTATCTTTTTTAAATATTATCGACTCTTGATATTTTAACATTAAAACTACCATAGTAGTATTAATAATCATCTTTCAAATATGTGATATGTGATTCATTAATACTAAAGATGTTCATTTTTTTTTCACAAGATTCACCCCTTACATAATGGGAAGGGGAAGGGAGTGGGGGGAATTTTTTTTCATTGGCTAAATGAGAACGGAGACAGGAAATACATTTTTTATCTCCGTCCTTGCCTCGATTTCTTTATTTTTTTAATATGTATATTTATATATATAATAAATCTTAAATTTAAATTTAAATTTTATGAAATATTATTTTACTTTTCTAAGGAAAATAAAAAAAAAAATCTCTTTAAATAGAAATTGCTCATTAGGAATTAACAATTTAAATAAAAAATTTCAAAAAAAATATTATATTTAATCAAAAATTTTAAAAAATAATCATCATAAATAAAAATAATTTCCTGTAGGAAATCTGATCCCCTCAAATTCTCTGTGGAGAATCCCCTCCCCGATCCCGACGTAAGTAAATGGTGAATTTCGCGGATATGGAAAGTTATTATAAAAATAGGGAGTTAGATTTGAGTATTCTACTTATGAAAAAAGGTTATTGATATTTTTACCGTTCAACTATGTTCAAATTGATTGATTTATATCTTATGAGATCGTCTAGCATGGTAAATTTTACCTTTTCAGTTGCTTATTATATACTTCATGTAGCTTGATAATTTTTTTTTTTTAATTCTAAAGTTTAAAATGCAATATTCTTTTTAATCTCTCTAAAGTTCTAAAAATGGTTGAAAATGGATGTTTCCAAAAAGGGTTGTAAATGGTATCCAATGTTAGCTTGTCATCAAATGGCATAGAAAACACTGTGAAATGATATGTAAGACAAAAGAAATTAAATTTGACTGAAGATTCGCAAACATTTTTTAGACAGAGATTTATACACCGAAAAAAAAAAGAAGTATAGAATGGACTTTTATTCTATCGTAGATGACTAAAAATATAAAGTTGTATATATGTTTACCCTTCTAATAATTTTTTTTCCTAGTTGTATTCTGTATTAAAGAAAAATTACTATCTTATGTTTGTAGCATTTAATATTATTTTTTAAATAAAATCAAATTTTGTTTAATAATAATTCATTTTTTATTGTATAATAGTTATCAAGTTGTAGAAAGATGTTTTTTTAGTACAATGGCCTCTTGATTGAGGGATATATGCTTAAACTAGTTGAACTACTTGTGAAAGACTACTTGTGAAAGAGTTGTGAAGGGAATACATGAAGCATCGATAATAAGAGGAAATGAAAACTTAGAAAAACAATATTTTAGACCCCATTTATAATTATTTGGTTTTTTATTTTTGTAAATTGTGCTTATTTTCTCACAATTTCTTTACCATGGTTTTCATTTGTTTTTAAGAAAACATTTGAATTCTTAACTAAATTCTAAAAACAATAACAAGTTTTTAAATTTTTTTTTTCAAAACTTTGACATTTACAATTATTTTTAGTTTTCAAAACTTTGCTAAATACCTTTTAGCAATGTTTTTAAAATTCAAACCGAGTTTTGAAAACTAAAAAAAATAGTTTTCGAAAATTTGTTTTTGTTTTTGTTTTTAGAATTCAACCTAGAATTCAAATGTTTTCTTAAGAAATATGAAAATCATCATACGAAATTGTGAAAAAATAAGCACAATTTAAAATAATCAAATGATTATCAAACATCAAACGAGATTCAAATGATTATCAAACGAGCCTTAATTATCTCATTTTATAAATACAAAATCATGTAAACTACTCTACATTATTATATGGCCTTTCAAAAAAAAAATTTATTATATGAAATTAATTTTGTAAAGGTTAAATTACAAGTTTAAGTATTTAAACTTTTAAGATTGTGTCTAATAAGTCACTGAATTTGAAAAAAGTCATAATATATCCATAAATTTTTAATCTCGTGTTTAACAGGTCATTGAATTTTAAAACTATTTAATCAACTTTTGAACTTTTAGTTTTATGTCAAATTTATTAGACATTTTTTAAATCTGTATACAAAATTAAAAGCCCAAAGTTAATTAAACACCAAATTCTCTCCGTGAATTTAAAAAATGTTGAATAGGTCAAGAATCTTTTCGACATGAAATTGAAAGTTTAGAAATCTATAAAATACTTTTTAAATGACATTATTTTTGAAACTGAAATCAAGATTTTAAAAAGCATGGCTAATCCTAGACTCTATGGAGGCGTTTGACGCGCATAGTTGAGTTGAGTTGTGCGGAGTTAATTTATATGTGAGTTAATATGTCTGTTTGGGGAGTAGAATTGAGTCAGTAAGTCTTTGTTTGGAGTGCATAATTGGGTTATTAAATCAGGAGTATCTAGTATAGTTTTTTGTAAACTGAATAAGTCTAATTTTTTGCTAGCTCTTTTTGTTTGCTTAATTTTTTTTCCAACTATTCAATTGCAAACACATTTTCCCAACTTTTTAACACTCAATTGAGATGTTAACTTCAAAATGACAATATATTTCAACATTAGTGGAATCTATGAGTGGAATATTCACAAAAGTAATGTTTTAATGCATGGATATTGATTTTTTTAAAAAAAAACTTAATTCTCGATCTTCTTTTTTTAGAAATTGACTTCTTCGAAACTATAGGTAATGTAGCTTTGTTTTCTCTTTCTACTACACATTGAACTTCTTTCAATTTATAGAAATAAAATGTTGCATTCTTTATAGCAACAAATGACAATTGATTAATAGAAAAAAAGACAATGTACCTGTATTTTCTTTCTTTAAACACAAATTGAACTTTTTTCAAATATAAAAATCTAAGGTTTCATTTTTTAAACACACGTTGAAATTCCTTCAAACTTACAAATGGGGTCTTTATTATGATTTTTTTTCAATTACTAAGAAAGTCTTCATTATGAAGGAGTTTTTTTTTAACACACATTGACCATTATTATTATTATTATTATTATTTTGCAAAGGACCATTGTTTATTTACATTTGTTTAACACACATGTATTAAATTGAACATCTTTGAAAAAGAAAATGCCATTATTTTACTTTTTTAAGATGACAAGTAGACGACAATATATTTCAACATTAGTGTCATGTAGGAGTGGAATATTCACAAAATATTAGTCCATCAATGGCCTATTTACACGATTCATAAAAAATAACTAAGGTTCACAAAAAATAAGTAATGGCCAACACCGAGTCGAGTTCGTAAGTCTGAAGAAAGATTGTTGGAGCAGAGAGTCAGACCAACTAAGTACATGAGCATTTCATATTATTTTGAACCATGGGAGTGTCGTCGGTCGCCGAGAATTGTTGTCGGAGACAGTCGTAGGCAGTGGATGTCGGTTGTCAGATATGGTCGCCAACAATTGCGTCGATCGTTAGAGAAGGTAGCTGGCAGTGGTCGACAGTTGTCAGATATAGTTGTCCGTCGCAGGAGAAGGTCGCTGACGATGTACGTCGATTACCATATATGGTCGTCGACGGTGGTCGTCGGTTACTGGATATGGCCGCTGGTCGCTAGAGAAAGTCGTCAGGGATGGGCATTGCTGGTCGGGAGAAGGTCAAGTCGCCAGTTGTTGAAGAAACGGTGATAAAATATGTTAATAGGATTACTGTTCTCAACTCCAGTAAGTTTGTAGAATAAATCGATGATAAAATTGTCAATGGACCAAATATTGAGTTGACTTAAAAACTCAATCCAAGTTGGGCCAAACTGCCCCTAAATCACATTACATCACATAATCAAGATTTTAAAAAGCATGGCTAATCACATAACCACATCACATAATAAAAGCTGGAAAAGGTATAATACAAACAAAACCCAATCGCTAATTTTTATAATTTTCTCCAAGGGACACCCTACCTTACGGAGGCTGCCTCTAATGAGGCTCGTGCCCTCCCGTTCACGTGAGAATCACGCTCTGATCAACGTCTTTTGCGTGACGAATCACAAAACGATGCTCAATGATCACAGTTCAGCCACGTGTCCCGGTCTCCCACAGCTTACGGTGGTCCCGGCTGTAGGCACAACTTTCCCGCTGGCTACACTGCCTTTAGTTGAAATTTCGCTTCTGAGATTTTACCCCTAATCACACGTGGCATTAATCCAGTCATTGATCATTTGTCCTTTGGAGAAGTGATAATGACACCCGTGGTTTACATCACCGCCTAATGGAAATCCAAGGCGTGGGAGAGTCCCCACATGTTGCAGCTAATTTTCCTCGATTTGGAAAGTCTACGAGTCTTTTCGTCCTCCCGGTTCCAAAGGGAAGATATTTCTGCATTTTTTGGTACCTTTTTTCTAAAAAAATTTAATGTATGAATAGAAATTTGAGGAGACATGTTTGTGTTTAGATATTTTTGATTTGATACGTAAATGTTGAGATCCATAAGTTGTTAAATGGTAGAGGATGATTCGTAAAAATGGTAAGTGTCGATGATTTAAACGTGCATGTTGAAGATGAGTATATCGTGGAAGTGTTGATTGAACTTAGAAATAACTTTACATGGTATAAGAGTATCCAAAGTTAATTTCTTTTTATATAAAGAGTAAGAATAAAAGTAGAGAAATTTAGCCTAATTTGAGCATAATTTAATTAGTTAAAACATAATCACCTTAATCAATAGGTCTGAGTTTCAAATCTAACTTAACATTGTTAAATGTTAATGATATAGATCAATTTAAGCATAGTTTAATTAGATTAAGACATTTATCTTTGATAAAAAAAGTTAAAAGTTTGAATCCTCACACCACATGATATTGAACTCAAAAACATTGTTAATGGTACATCAAAATTTAATAATACAATTGTAACAAAAAATATATATATACTATTTTTTGTGTGAAAGGAAAAGGTCTTAATTAAAGCTTATTCTAAATTTCAAACTTCCATTAAAATAATTTTTATATAAAAACGAGTGTGTATCAGTTAATTAAAAAATATTCTTTTTCACCCATAAGTTTCAAATTTATTACCCTTTTTATTTTAGACTTAACTAAATGTTGCTAGTTTTATTTTTTGTTAGACTTTCGTTTGAAAAATCATTAACAAAAATGTTTTCATGTGTATTTAATAAATTATAAAATAAAAATCGTATAAAATTATTAGGGTTTAGAAAAGGATGACACCATAATTATATTTTTTTTTGAAATGTAGGAGTTTTAGTTGTTCAGTGGTTAATTATTAGAGTTTGATTTTTTTTTAAATTAAATTAGTGAGATCCGAGAAAGTATTACTTTTTATTTTTGAAACCCTTGGTTGATATTGCTTAAGCTAAAAGGTAAAAATTATAAACCTTATCCAACTCTGAGATTCAACTATATAGATTGAAAATTGGATAAAATTTGATTAACTTTGACAAATGGACTTTGTTTATAATTAATTATTTGAGAAGCATTAATTTGCTTGATTTCATAAATACCTTTTTATAATTTACATACATCAATTTATATATGAAAATAAGTGAAAAGCTCAGTTTATACTCTAAACTTATGGAGATGAGTCAATTTTGACATTGAACTTTCAATTTCACAATCTATCATGAACTTGAATAACTGTTACAATTTAAATATTATACTTGAATAAGTGATACAATTTATATCCTTAATTAGTTAAATCTCATTTTTTTAAAAATATTTGTAATTACTCGTTAACATCTTTATAGTTGGACAAACTATTTTTGTAAGTATTGGTTTTTCTAATTGTGTTGTATGTTTTTAATTAATTAGACTTGAGCATTTTATTGCTAAATTTTAGCGTCTTTCTTTACTTGATTTTGTGGCTTCGTTGGAGTATTTTTGTGATTAGGTTTAAGCATTTCTTTGACATGATTTTGTGTGTTTTGTTAGTTGAATTTTGTGTAATTGATTAGGTGGTTGACATGAACTTTCTCATTTTAGTTTTGAGAAAATATTAATGGCAACAATTATTCATACTCATAGTCTAAATTAATAGAATTACAAGTTGTTAAAATTGAGTTGCCAAAATGACCATGGATAGCGGTAATTGTCATGTACTTTTGTGTGTGTGTGTGTGTGTGTGTGCGCGCGCGTGCACGCGCAGTTGTTCAAATCTCCTTATCCCACAATTATTGTACTAAAAAAAAATTGAGTTGTAAAAATCAAACTTTTCCTTAAAAAGAACAAGTCTTAATTTGGCTAAATTATAACAAAAAAAATACTCTTGAACTTTGCCATATGTTTAAAAAATACTTCTATTATTTTAAAAGTTGCAATATTACCCTAGACCTTTCATAAACGTTTCCAAACTACGTTTGGAGTAGAAATTCGCTAGAATGTTAAATAAAAGTTTGATATGGCAGTGACTTGAAACGACGTGCCGGTGATTGAGACACTTGCCTAGATTAAATTTAAAAAAACAACATTCCGCCAAATTGAGTCCAACATTCCAATGGATTTTCTAATTTAAGAGTAGTTTTGAAACGTTTATAAAAGGTCAAGGGTAATATTGCAACTTTGAAAAGAATAGAGGTATTTTTTGAAATAAAAGACAAAGTTTAAGATATTTTTTTAGATTAAACTATAAATCTGTCATTGAGCTTTTAAATTTGTATCTACTTGGTTTATGAACTTTTAAAGTTACAATTTAGTAGTTAAATTTTCAAATTTTTTAATATTCACATATTTACTAGACACAGAATAAAATTTAAATTTAAATTTAATTGATTAATTAATTTTTAAAATTTTGAAATTTGTCAATGATCTATAAGACACAAAATTAAAAATTTTAAGACCTATTAATTACAAAATTGATAGTTTAGAGACTTATTAAAAACTTTTAAAAGTTTAATAACCAAATAGATACAAACTTCAAAGTTTATGAAATAAACTCATAATTTAATCTTTTTTTTTTCTTCATAATTTATCCCTTTAATTTTTGAAGAGAGTCATTTAAACTCGCATTTTACTGTAGTGGTAGTGGTGATTGGTGAAACGTCCACACGTGCGCCGCGGACCTGAATCCAATATTAAACTATAATGAAAATTGAGGAATGGAGTCCGGTTGTTGATGAGACGGCGAGAGCTGGGGGGCATTATTAATTATCATGCACTTTATTTTTTTTCTCTCTCTATCTTTTTTTTTTTAAAAAAATTAATAATTTTCCAGGTTGGATTTGAGTTCTAGGAAAGTGGGGCCCATCCACAGTGTAGTTAAATTAAATCATATCCGTTAAAACTGGTATATGACCAGCCACTGGGCGAACACATTTGAAAACGAAGCGGTGTCGTTTCAAGGCAGTGGTTTTGTCCTTTCAGTTCTATGTCCACTTTCAAGTCAAACCTAACAATCATTGGACCCCGACGGTTGAATCGTTTTCAGCTTTCTCACGTCCCGATGAAAACAAAAAAAAAAAACACAATATCTTTTTTTTTTCTTAAAATTTATAGAGAGGTTTCAATTTTTCTCTGTAAATTTGACCAAGTCAACCTCTTTTTTAATCTTAAACCTCTACATTCAAATTTTAGATTTACATAAGTATGGTAGTTAATATTCTTAATTAGACTATCCTTTGAAGAATCATTAAAAAAAATATTATTACATGCATTTAATGAATTACAAATTACAAATTAGAGAAGTGATATGATAAAAATGAGAGGTTTAAAAAAAACTATATTAGAATTGGTTTTTTTTTTTTTAATAAATTTTTATGAGTTTTGGATAATTTATTCAATAGGGAATTTTGGGCATAGAATTGGTAGAGTTTAATTATATATATTGATTTATTAACGATAGTTTTTATTAGTTTCGATAAATTTTTACAGTATTTTTTATATTAGTGAATGATGTTTCTTTAAAAAGTGAGTGAATGTAATGAATATTGAAGAGATAAAAATTTCTAACACTTATTGAAATCTAAAATTTAAAGTCCTATTTGATAACCATTCCAATTTTTGTTTTTTAAGAAAACATTTTTAAGAAAACAAAAACCATACATGTTTGATAATTGTTTTTGGTTCTCCATTTTTTGAAAATAGAAAACCAAAAATATGTTTGATAACTATTTTTGGTTTTCTCTTTTTTTTTTTTAAACCAAAAATATGTTTGATAATTATTTTTTTTGTTTTTTTTTAAATTAAGAAAAAACATTTGATGAGTGTTTTTAATTTTATATTTTTTCATAAAAATATAACTGAACTATTTTTACAATATTTTTCCATCTAATATACATAAGAGGGGAAAAAAATCAATTTTAACCATAAACTTGTTAAGTTATATCAATTTTTACCATGGACTCTCAATTTCATCCAATTGCACCCCATTAACCTTAAACTTGAAAAATTGTTGCAATTTTTTTTTAATCTCTTATAAGTTTTCATTTGAAAGTTCGTTAAAAAATATATTCTCATATGCTTTCAACAAATTATAAAACATATATATGGAACAAAATTGATAAGATTTCAAAGAAAAATCATATTAGAGCTAAATTTGAAAGTTCAAGTAAAAAATACAAGTTGAAAACTTTTGGGGTAAAGTTTTATTTTTTTTTCAAAAATATATATAGAATAAGATAGAGACTAAATATAGTATTTATTTGTATAAACTTAAAATAATAAAATAATAAGTTTGAACAAAAAAAAAACAAAAGGAAAAAATAATTTAAAACCACTCACTTTGAAAACGTAAAAAGACAGATTCTTTTTTGTGCAAAAGTAGTAATAATAATAAATATTATTATTATTTTCTTATTATAATAATACATGTAATATATGAAACTTTTGCAAGGCAATTTCATTTTTCCAGTGTGGTTATCTTATGAACAAGGCATGGAGGTGGTCTGTTTTTCGAAAATGAAAAATTGATTTCAAAAACTATTTTTTTCCATTTTCAGTTTTTCTTCTAAATTCTAAAAACGTTTTTAAAAAACTAAAAACCAAGAAATGAATAAGTTATCAAACACATCCCTTTTCTAAAAATTAAAAACAAAAAAAGAATTGGTTATCAAATGGGGCCTAATTTAACAATTTAAAATTTTTGAATAGATATTAATATTGAAAAGTTGATGGATAAAGTTTGAATTTTTCCAAGACTTACACTTGTCACCGACCATAAAAGATGTTCAATATTGAAGATTTTTTTTTTAAAATTTTTATCTTTGAGATAATAATTGGCATCTTATCACCAATGCTCCGTTTGATAATTATTTAGGTACTGTTTGATAACCATTTGATTTTTGATTTTTGATTTTTGAAAATTAAGCCTATAAATATTACTTCTACCAATGAGTTTCCTTATTTTGTTATCCATTTTTACCTATGTTTTCAAAAACCAACTCAAGTTTTGAAACTAAAAAAAAATAGTTTTCAAAAACTTGTTTTTGTTTTTGGAATTTGACTAACAATTCAAATATTTTCTTAAGAAAGATGAAAGTTCACTGTGGAGAATTGTAGAGAAATGATGAGAAAACAAGTACAATTTCCAAAAACAAAAAACAAAAAACTAAGGCTCTGTTTGATAACCTTTTTGTTTTTTGTTTTTGAAAATTAAGTTTGTTTTCTCCTAATTTCTCTATAATAGTTTTCATTTCTCTTAAGAAATTATTTGAATTCTTAGCCAAATTCCAAAAACAACAATAAGTTTTTAAAAATTACTTTTTTAGTTTTCAGAACCTGATTTGGTTTTTGAAAACATATGTAAAAAGTAGATAACAAAATAAAGGAATTCATAGGTGGAAGTAGTATTTATACGCTTAATTTTCAAAAACAAAAAATCAGAAACCAAATGGTTATCAAACAAGACTTAGTTTTACATTTTTGAGTTTTGAAAATTAAGCTGTTTACACGTGATTTCAACAAATAAAGAGAAATGAGACACGTGTAAATGAATTTAATTTGTATTAATTTTAATTTAGTGGAGTACAATCTCTAATGTTTATCCCCTGATTCTTTCTCTCTTATGTACAAATCTCTCAAGGGCTTTGCAGCTTATTCTCGAATGTATACTTGTCTCAAGGGCTTCGCAGCTTGTTCTCGAGTGTAGATTTGTCTTGAGGGCTTTGCAGCTTGTTCTCGAATGTGAATCTGTCTCGAGGGCATTTGCAGCTTATTCTCGAATGTAGATTTGTCTCGAGGGCTTCGCGGCTTGTTCTAGAATGTGGATTTGTTTCGAGGGCTTTGTAGCTTGTTCTCGAATGTGAATCTGTCTCGAGGGCTTTTGCAGCTTGTTCTCGAATGTAGATTTATTTTGAGGGCTTCGCAGCCTGTTCTCGATCTTCAAAGTCTTCTAGTCTTCAAGGCTCTAGTTCAGAGTGTTTGATCTTCAAAGGTTTAGGGAGTTTTTTGGTCTTTGTTTCTGAATTCTCTCAAAGTTCTCTAGAGAGTTTCAACTTCTAAACCTCCAAAATAGAGGAGTGAGCTCTCTATTTATAGAGTTCTCCAGGTGGGATTGGGCTTGTCAGTCGGATTGGGCCTGATTGACTTTGGGCCTAGCTTTTGGATTGGGGCTGGTTGACTTTGGGCTTAACCCTTTGGACTTTAGTTTAAAATTAGCCCAAATTTCACATAACCCAATTGTATATTGGGATTTGCCATAATTTAATTTAGGGATCATTGGTAATTTAATTAATCCCTAATTAAATATAATTTCATCATCAATGTTGGGTAATGACGTGACAATTTCTGATTTGCCAAAATTTCTATTCCAACATAAGCCTATAAATATTACTTTTACTATTGGATTTCCTTGCTTTAATATACTTTTTACTTATGTTTTCAAAAACCATATCAAGTTTTGAAAATTTAAAAAATAGTTTTCAAAAACTTATTTTTTTATTTTTGAAATTTAGCTAAGAATTTAAATGTTTTCTTAAGAAATATGAAATTTATTATAGAAAAATAATGAGAAAACAAGCACAATTTTTAAAAATAAAAAATTAAATGATTATTAAACATGACCTAAGATATATTTAGATTGACTTTAATATTGAAGATGATTCTTGACTAATTCAGTAATCAAATTATGATGACATGTTTATATAGCGATTTGAATTCAACTAATTTATAATCAAAATAAAATTTTATTACTCATCGTTTTAAGCTTGAACTTATTAGACGTTATCCAATATCTACTCTTTTTCTTTATGGCTTCCAATATCTATTTTCAACTTAGATTTCTATCCATTATTAAAATAATAAAAATAAATAAATAAATAACCAAGTAAAAAGTTTTGGACTCTTATGTTTTATTTTTTTTTCAACAAATTTGAATTTTTGTTTGTTTTAAGAAAGGTAATCCACATCTCAATGACATTAAAAATTGAAACATGATAACATTGCTAATTCTGTTTTAAAGTTTCAATCTAATTTATATTTATTTTGATTTTTATAATATATAAATTGAATTGAACCTATTATGGGCTGGTTTCGACTGGCCCACATAGCCTCACCTAGCCCCACTAGGCCCACCCTTTTGGAAAGAGGAAAGGGACACCTTGAGAACCGGCAAGGTCGGACCGAAAAGTAGGATCGACTACTCGAAAAGGTAACATGCCTTCAGGCCGGGCTAGAGGTCGAGGCCAAGGCACCTGGCATCTCCCCTGCTGACATAGTTGACCCCTAGTATGGACATGACGTCAATATCAAGGAGGAACATTATAAATATGGGAGTGCACTCTCCACTCAAGGTACGCAATTTTTACCCATGCGCAACTCTAAAAGAAATAATTGAATTAAACCCACATCGAAAGCGTTGGAATCGACTTTAATCTTATTTAGAATTAAATAATAAAAATTAATGTTAAGCAAAACATACATTGAAAATAATATGGAGATATTTTTTGGCAGTTCTTTACTTATCATGTTCCAAGACTTCCACAAAAGTCTTCCTTGCTATGACTCGAACACGGGACCAAAGCTTTGGGAGCTTCTTGAAAGAAAATCCATAAGGGATTGGAGATGAAAAGGTCTAGAGAGAATTTTCTAATTTGTGTGTTGTGTCTAATAGCTTAACCCAATGGTCATATTTATAGAGACCAAAGGTAAATCTTTCTCATAATTAAAATATTATATTTTAATATCTAATATATTAAAATATATCTTATACTTATTTGAATCTTGTTCAAATCTCTTACTATATTTATTTATTTGAATCTTATTCAAACTTTATAAATATATTTTCTTTAATGTATCTAATATATATTAATTATTTTAATATTTAATGTATCAAATACAATAAATATATTTTCTTCTTTTATATTTAATATATTAAATATTAATTTGAACATTTTAAAATTTTCTTTCAACTAAATTGATTTTTTAGTATTACTATGAGCTAGTAAGGGGACCTTATGGATCTACAAATTATAAGCTCAAAAGATACAAAATCAATTAATTAAACTCTTTAATTAATTAATTTTCGTTTATTAACTATAAGTCACTCTACTTTATACCTAGAGTTTTCACTCTTATGCACTGTAGGACAAGTTGTGTCCATAGATATAATCACTACATGCAAGTCGATCATTCATGAGTTGTTCGTAATTACAGCTGGGTCAAAAGTCTGTTTTACCCTTATAATTACATATTGCACCTTAAGTACCACTAATCATCTAATGAACAATTTATTTATGATCCAACCATAAACTAACTCACTTTTGGGCCAGTGAGAGGGTGGGGCACATTGTTCAAGTTCCGAAATCAGCACTTGAACTACTCATCTATTACCCTATATGGGAATGAGTGAATTCCATTTTGTAAGATTATGTTTTCAACTCCCTATTTGGTTAATTCTCCAAAATGGTAGACATATTGAATTGGCTACAAAAGCCACTCTCACCCATGCAAATCAAAGGGCAAACCCTCACAGGTAGGAGTTCATAACTAACTCATGATTAAAATCGAGTCGCATATGATCATCCTGATGAAATATTAATTTTCTCAATTAACCGATTTATAAAGAGAGATTAAATATTTCGTGGTCCAGCCTTATACAAACTCATTGTATAAGATACCCCCACTCACATGTCTCCACATGAACGAGTTTGGTCAAATAATTTGTAACTGATATAAAGTGGGTCGTATCAATAGTGTTACCAGGATAAGACACCCAACCCTACCCATATATTATGATCCTTTAGCTTATTTCTTGAACACGATCCTCCCGTATGTCAACCACATACTGTTCAAGATTACACTAATAACCTTAAAATTTTCATATAATGGATAATATTATGTTGTAAATAAAATAATCAAAATTATTAAATAAATCATTAATTATGAGGCTTTAGGGCATAAATTCCAATAAACTCAACACCCGTTAGTACTAAATGCTGAAAGCATCGAAGTGTGTTGGGCAAAGCACCATATCGATGCGAGATCTCTCTTGTGCAGGACACCTAAGATCAACACCTTTGACCTGACCCGACTCAATCAGTCTTGCCAACCAGATTTATGCATCAACAGAACCAATAATTTTTTTGGGTAAAATATGTGCTTTAGACCTTGATATTTGAGTGTTTTTTTAGTTTAGGTTCTATTTATGTAAGAAGTTTCAATTTAGTCTCCCATGTTTTAACCTTTTCCAAACATGACCTTCCCTTCAGTAAATGTTAAAGTTGGTTTATGATAAAAACACTTGGTGAAATTTTAAAAATGAATCACGTCATTTAAGTGAGAAAATTTTCTATTTTTTTTTTCAAATTTCTAAGAAGTTGACAAATATTCTCTCTTATTATCTTAGATGGCCTAATTTCTCCTCTTAATTTTTGCCAACTCACTAAATATTAGTTATTAAAACTTATCATTAGCCAATTTTAATATTTATTGAAATGAAAGATGTAACGCTCGACAATGTTGTGCTAAAATAGGACCTAAGCTTGACTTAAAATAATTTGAGGAAAGATGACATAGAGTGGTCGGGTCTCAACTTCTTTTGAACTAAACGTATAAGTATGCTTGTTGGATTAAGTTTGGGGTTTGGAAAGGGTAAGAAGATTAGTTGAGGGCAGGTTGGTCTTTTTGCTTGAAGAGGTTGGTCTTTTTGCTTGAAGAATAGTGGAAAAAAACAAATAAAATAAAAGGGAAAAAAATTATTTACCAACCTTTATTCTTCTTCTTCGCGATACAACCAAGGGGGTTTTTTAAACTTCTTCTCTCAACCACCGAACAGTGGGCAAAGGGAGTCCGGCTAATGACCAAGGCAGTGGTGAGCGATCTGGGGCAGCAACGTCATCTGGTGAGCAATCTTCTTATTGCCTTTTGTGAATACCTTGCTATCTCTTTGTTATTCTCCCCCTCTTTTGCGAACATCTCCCTCTTTCTCTCTCTAGTTCGTTCGGTTGGCAGTGGGGTGAGGGAGCTGTGCGGCGGCGACAACCACGATCTGGTCTGACGAAGCTCTGGCGGGTAGCCAACGTGAATTGGGTGAGATTTTTCTCTCTCTCCTTCACTATTTCTCTCTCTCCCTCTCATCCGTGTATATGGAAATCGTTTCTTGGTGGCCTAAAGCAGTGGTGGAGGTGGGTGCGAGTGAAGGAGAAGTCGGATTCGAGGTTGCCGACATATTCTAGTGTGGATAGTAGAGTCGGAAGGGTTGTTTTGGGCGTTTTGAATTTCCTTTCGGTGTGGGTTGTACCTCTCTGGCCATGGGTAACTGTCTCGACTTTGGTTTAGGAAGAATTGCAGGTTTAAACGTTGATTGTAATACTATTTGGATAGTTTTAGATTGACCCACGACTTGTCGGACTCAATTCAGATTGCTAAACGAGGGTGGAGGTCAATTAAGCTAGTCGAGAGCGTTTTGGATGTTTAACCGGTACCTTAGATTGCTGTTTGGCTAAGTTTTTTAAGGTCCAGGACCCTTGTGAATCAACTTTGAAGTCAATCTAGCTAGTTAAAATTAGTTATTATCTGTTTGAGTATGTTTTTGGTGTAGTTTGAGACTTTAACGTGAAGCTGGAGGATGACGTAGATTGATGTGGGTGATTGGTTCATTTTCTTTTATTCCCTAAGGAGAAGCTAGTGACTTTTCAAAAGGAGGAAATGTTGATTGCTTTCGTGCTAGTCTAGAAGGTAAGTAGACTAGTTGAATAATTCTTTAATGCTTTAGGATACATAATTCATGGATTTTTGTGATGCCCTTTGACTGATTGGTGATGAGTATGTTCTTGAAAGTATGTGCTTTAGTGTGTTGGTTATCACATGACGTGCCTAGTAAACTCCTTACGTATGAGGTTTAGATCTTTATACTTTGTCTTGATGTTCAAAGGGATTCAGTGACCATTTTGACTAGCTAGAAATATGCATGATCTTTGGTGTGATGCTCGGAGGGGCCCGACCTTGTGTTGCGTGCTTGCAAGTAGTTAGCTTAGAGCAACTTTTTAGCACTTGGTTACAGAGTAGGTTTTCGAAGGCATGTGTGAGTGTGTTTGCGTATTCTCTGTTAAGTACGTACGTGTGGATAGTGGATTCAAAAGGAATTAGCATAAATGTTTGGATTGTCTAAGATGTTTGGTTAGCTGTGAAGTTCTGAATGCTTGAGTAATTAGACTAGAAAGGTTGGCTAAGGTTGAATGGTTGGTTAGTGTCTGCTTGAGATGTTTGGAAGTTTGTTTGAGTACAGGGCGCCTGAAACGCTTGAATGGTTGGCTAAGGTTTAGCTCCTTGCAGTGCTAGGTGTGTTGACTGCGTGTAGGATGCTTGACTTGTTGGGTGGACTGGATGGCGATTTAAAACCCCCTAAAAGTATACAATGTTCTAGGCCATTATCCATCATTCTTGTGTTGAAATGGTTCAAGACGACTTGTTATACTTAGCATGTTGTAGTGGGGCTTGAACGTGAGCGGGAAAAATAGTGACCGCTAGGGTTCCTAGCGTGATTAGGGGGTTATTGGAAGGAAACTTCTTAGGGCATTATGCCAATAGCGCGCATAAGGGCCACGATTGAGTGAAGGTATTATTTAAAGATGTTGTTGAGCTTATGCGCGAGTTTATGCTCGAGATTCATGATTGATGGTTAGTGAAAAAATCGTGATTAGGGATTTTGTTGCTTGTCGAGGCGTGGCCCTAAGAATCCTTTGTTGGTAGACGAATCTAATCGCAAGGCCTTGGTTACCTGATCTTATACTCGAACCACGTTTTCCTAGTTTTTTCATTGTTGAGCTCGTGTTTACGGTTGTGCTTAGGATCCATAGGTTGGATTGTGGGAGAGATTTATGACTTGTTGAGTGGCTAGACGTGATAAGATACCCTTGGCGTTCTAAGTGTGTTGCGAGTAAGGAAAAAGGGTCGTTGGTTGGCATCACTTACCTTTCCCCATATGAGCAGACTTTCTGGGTTTTTGTGAGTTGTGAATAGCGTGAGGGTTGTTAGGATTTATGCCCTAAAGCCTCATAATTAATATTTTATTTAATAATTAATAATAATTTAGATTATTTTATTTGTCATATAATATTATCCATTATTTGAAAAATTCAAGGTTATTAATGTAATCTTGAACAGTATGTGGTTGACATATGAGAGGATCATGTTCAAGAAATAACCTAAAGGGTCATAGTATATGCATAAAGTTGGGTGTCTTATTTTGGTAACACTATTGATATGGTCCATTTTGTAATAGTTATAAATGATTTGATCCAACTCGTTCATGTGGAGACATGTGAGTGGGGGTATCTTATACAATAAGTTTGTATAAGACTGGACCACGAAATATTTAATCTCTCTTTATAAATTCGTTAATTGAGAATATTAATATTTCATCAGGATAATCATATGCGACTTGATTTTAATCTTGAGTGAGTTATGAACTCCTACCTGTGAGGGCTTGTTCTTTGATTTGCATGGGTGAGAGTGACTTTTGTAGTCGATTCAATAAGCATACCATTTTGAGAACTTGACCAAATAGGGAGCTAGGAATATAATTTCACAAGATGAAATTTACTCTTTCCCATATATGGTAAGTAGATGAGTCTTGGAGTTCAACCTCATTGGAGTTGGAGTACAAAGAGAAAAAGACCTGCCAGAATATTCTCAATATTAATCCTAAGGTATGTTTGCTTAACCTTAATTTTGTGTTTAATTCTAAATAAATTAAAGTTGATTCCAACGCTTCTACTGTGGGTTTAATTTGATTATTCTCTTCAAGGGTTGTTTTCCTTCACCGAGTTGTGCTAGCTTAGGGGCGAATCTCCATTTTGATTAGCATGAGGGTTGCTTTCTTTCATCGAACTATTTTAGCTTAGGAGCGAATTCCCATTGTGATTAGCGTGAGGGTTGCTTTCCTTTACCGAGATGTGTTAGCTTAGGAGTGAATCCCCATTGTGATTAGCATGAGGGTTACTTTCCTTCATCGAGTTATGTTAGCTTAGGGGTGAATCTCCATTGTGATTAGCGTGAAGGTTGTTTTCCTTCACCGAGTTGTGCTAGCTTAGGGGCAAATCCCCACTGTTTCGGCCATGAGGGTTGCGTTCCTTCTTTGTGCTATGCTTGTTTTAGGAAAAGTTGACACCCCGTTTGTAGGTTGCATGACTAATTGTTTTAGGACTAGAGGGAGTGAATGGGGTAAGTGTGTGAGTAGCTAGTAGTTGAGTCCATTGTGGTGTAAGAGGAATTGGCATGACTGAACTGGGTCACTCGTTGTGTGTTTCGGAGATTTGGATCCTTAGGTAGGTTGCTTACTGATTATATTTATACTCACCCTTGTTACTTTGTTTTGTGTCTTTTCAAGTAGTGCGCAACCATGAGGCGGATGACGGAGGTGATGATTAGGTGAGACTATGAAGACGTCACTAGAGTTATTTCCCTAGTGTCATGGTTGAGGTTATGTTCTGGTCATGTACCTAGTGGTAGAACGGTGGGTGTGCGGTTTCCTTTGTTTTTCTTGCTTTCATAATAATGGAGTCTGTCGTTTGGTTGAACTCAGCTGTTTTTGGTAGTTTTGTGGATGTTGAGTAGTTCCCCTAAGTTATAGAAGTGTTTTTGTCCTCTACAGATCATTGTAAAAATTTTGATTTCCTTATAGTTACGCCGTTGTACTACAGAAATTTCGAGCATAGGTGGCGATACTTACTTGTTAATTCGTGTCTAGCCTATCTTGATTTTTGGGGCCGTTACAAAAGGTATGATTAAAAAAAATACGAAACATGAGGGACTAAATTGAAACTTTAAAATAGTAGGAACTAATTCTTTTAAAAAAAAAACCCCAATATTAGGGACCAAGCCATGTATGTATCCTAATTTTTATTAATATATGCCTACACTTATAGAATGCGGCAACGATGGTGTTAATATATTTACATTTTCATTAGTATAAAATGTCACTAGAACTTTTGCATTTTTTATAAACTAGAACTTTAACACGTGCAATGCACGTGATTTAATTCTATTGAATATTGTTTGTAAATAACTTAAATTTGTGTAGATTTTTTTTTGAATTTTTGTTCTGAAATTACCTTAAATTTGTATTAATTATTTGCTTGACAAATTATACTAAATATAAAATTTCTTTATTTTAAAGAAATTATTTTAAAAATGTTAAATACTTTTTTTCAGTTTTTTTTTTAATTTAATAATTACCAAAGAACCAACTATGTAACATTCATAACAAAATAAAATAAATAAAAACTAAAAATAATATCACTTCTCTTATATTGTAGTTAGAAAAGAAAGAAATCAATTAATAATCATAAATCAATCATGTACTACAAATTAAATTTAAAAACTTTCTAGATTATAGAAATTTTAATAATAATAATAAGCTAAAAACATACTTTCGCTTAGATATATCTAAACTTTTAGAGCAAAAATAATAACATAATTAATTATAATACATATATCTTTTCAATTAATGTAGGTGAGGACTTTGAAGACTTTTCATTACTAAGTACATGATTAAATTTGAGAGAGGAGATGAAAAGAGTTGAACAGAAAAGGTGATTGTCCATTTCAAATTCATATGCAAAGATATAGTGAATTACATCACAATTATTCATACAAATCAAATATTAATCTCTATCTATTTACAAAACTTTCAAACTGCCCACAAAAAAAAAAAGATTCACTTTCTTCTTCATTGGATTGACCAGAATAACCTCCAATAATCCCACAAACAATTCAACTTCTGATTGTCGGAGAAAGAAAGAAAGAACCAACGAAGAAGAAAAAGAAACAAAAAAAAAAAAAAAAAAACCTCTAATTGTTGTAGGGGTGAGGATGAATACATAGGGGGAGGGAAGTTGCAAGATGGAATGGAGATGCAGGGGAGGGATCAGAGAAGAGAGAGATTTTATACATAGAAAATGGAATTCAACCGACTACAGTTTAATTATGGATTTAATATATGCGTTAAATAGATGAGAGAGGTTCATGGCATTAAGAAAAAAAATTAGTGGATTAAGAGGTTCAGTTTTTTTTTTAATATTTAATAATCAAATTTCAAGTGGAATTTTATATTTTCTAATAAATTTAAAAGGGATGATGAATTAAGTATTAAACAAAACGTTTCTTCTACATCCATACTTTTATATATAATAATATAATATATAATTATATATTATAGATTAAAATATAAATTTGAGAAATTTTTTCATATTCTACTATTTGAAATGTTATTTTATATTTTCTGATTTAAATTTAAACTATAATTTATTAAAATGGTAAGACTTTTGAGATTTTAAGACTTTAACAGCTTTGTTAATTAAATTATAAATGATATAAATAAAGAGAAAATTGTTCACATTCTAACTTTAAATGTTATTTTGTGAGTTAAATTAAACATATAATTTTTATAATTATTAGTAATCAATCATTAGTGGCATATAATTTTTCAAAGATGGTAACTTTTTAATATATTATAGATATTATTTTAGATAGTACATACCTTTTTTCAAACTATAATTTTTATCTATAAATAAAAATAAAAATCAAATCAATTTATCGAATAAAATTATAAATTTTAAGGTATATCATATTTACTTTTCTTTAAATATGAAAATCATGTAAATATATAATTAATGAATAAAAACTCATTAGTTGGCAATTGACATTTTCATTAACTGATTATGAATTGAAAATGACATGCTTGATAAATGTAAAAATAAATTAAAGGACATCATGGTCCAAAATCATTTTTTCAAGATTAATTGTCGCTTTTTATATGAGA
The DNA here is from genome assembly GCA_033996785.1 of Trichosanthes truncata. Classification (NCBI taxonomy): domain Eukaryota; kingdom Viridiplantae; phylum Streptophyta; class Magnoliopsida; order Cucurbitales; family Cucurbitaceae; genus Trichosanthes; species Trichosanthes truncata. The sequence continues at coordinate 33,448,645 of MU867261.1, forward strand.
AAATTAGTGAACAATCCTATTTCATCAGTAAGACGAAATTTTTTCTAAATGTTGAATTAAAATAATTGTAACATATATATATATATTAGTAATAAAAATATAGGAATAATTGATACCTATGTTTGTGAGCATTTTGTTGAAGCATCTTGGTCTTTCATTCATACAACCTTATAAACTTTGAGAGAATGAATTGAGAGAGAAAGAGAAACAAACTAAGAAGAATAGATTTGAACTTTTGTAGAAAATAACTCTTTATATAGTTGTAGCTAGAAGTTGAAAGGTTGCAAAATCCTTGAAATTACACTATATTAAATATAATTCAATGTAAAATCATTAAAGAATTAATTTATAGAAATTAAATGAACAAAACCTTTTATATTCTTTTATATATAATTTACTTCTTTTTAAAAGAAATTTCCATATTTAATTTTATCTATAACAAAAAGGAAGAAATAATAAAAAAAAAAAAACAAAGGGAAAATAAAATTCATAACATAAAATATCATATTTATATAAATACATAATAAATTAAGAATAATGGTTGAACTAAAAAACAAATAATAATATTAATTAATTAAGAATAACTCCTTTTGGTACTAAAAAAACTTCTTTTTATTGCTCTTCCCGTTTTCAAAAAAGGAAAAAAAAAAACTGCCTATTGTCATAAAGGTTTAAATAATTAGTTTCTTTAAAAAATATTTTAATAATAAAAAAGAAATTACTTATACTATTTAAATAATTAATTAACTATTAACAATTAATGTTGATGGTATACTTGTAATTCTAAAGATTGAAGCAAGGCTATAGTAGTCCAAAAATGTTTTCCAAACATCCTTGCTTTTTAATATATTATAGATTATAGATATAGTTTTTCAAATTTGAGGTAGGAATTCAAACTTTTAGCCTATCAAGAAAGTTACTAATTATTAAATTAAGGCCTAGTTTAAATTTGAATTTTTACTTTTGAAAATTAGGCTTGTTTTCTCATAATTTATTTATAATAGTTTTATGTGTTTGGAATAACTTGTGAAAAATGTTTTTTTTAACAAAATCGATTTTTCTATGAGCACCTTTTGAAAAATTAATAATTAAAGTGTGTTTATTTATTGAGTGATTTTATATGATCAAAAGTGGAATTTAAAAAAATCTTAATAGATAAAAGATGCTTCAAAAAGTTGGATTAATTTAAAAACCTTTTTTTAAAAAAAACACTTGAGAGATGAATTATTCAAAAATGACTTTAAAGTGATTAATTGAAAATCCTAAAAATAGGTAGTAAAAAATAAAAATAAAATTTTAATTAATAGACCCACTTTTTAATATAGTGCAACAAAAAAAATTTGTTATTTGAAATACATTTGAAAAAAATGTAACGTATAATACATTTTATTGAAAATATTTTTTTCAAAAGTGTTTAAACTAAAATGTGTTCCAAACAGACTCGATATCTTTTCTAAGGAAACATTTGAATTCTTAGTTAAATTCCAAGAACAAAAACAAGTTTTTAAAAACTAAGGTCCCATTTGATAATCATATGGTCTTTGGTTTTTGAAAATTAAGTTTATAAACACTACTTCCATTTATGAGTTTCTTTGTTTTGTTATCTACTTTTTATTTATGTTTTAAAAAATCTAGCCAAGTTTTGAAAACTAAAAAAAAAAAAAACTTTTTAAAAACTTGTTTTTTTTTTTTGGAATTTGGCTAATAATTTCAAATGTTTTCTTAAGAAAAGATGAAAATCATTGTAGATATATAGTGAGAAAACAATCCCAATCTTCAAAAACCAAAAACTAAGGTCCCGTTTGATAATCATTTGATTTTTTATTTTTGGTTTTTGAAAATTAAGCCTATGAATACTGCTTCTACCTATGGATTGTCTTGTTTTGTTATCTACTTTTAACCTATGTTTTCAAAAATCAAGCCAAAATTTGAAAACTAAAAAAAGTAGTTTTTGAAAACTTGTTTTTGTTTTTGGAAATTGACTAAGAATTCAAATATTTTCTTAAGAAAGATGAAATTCGTTGTAAGGAAATTTGGAGAAAACAAGTTTAATTTTTAAAAACCAAATGATAATCAAACAGTGTCTAAGTGGTTATCAAATGAGACCTAATTTTTTTCGTTTTCAAAACTTGACTTGACTTTTAAAAACATTTGTAGAAAAATAGATAACAAAACAAAGAAATTTAGTCGTGGAAGTAATGTGTATAAGCCTGATTTTAAAAAATCAAAAATAAGAAAGCAAATGGTTATTAAACGAAGTCTTAGTTATGCATTTTAAATTCTACCAAATTTAATATTTTAAACATCTTCAGCCGGAAGAACTTGTTCTAATTTTTAAATACCTCTCAAAACATTATAGTTAAATATTTTAAAAACAAAGTTCGTTTAATAATAAGTTATTTTTTCTCTAGTTTATGCACTTTTTTTAATCGAAATCTTAATTCAATTTTGTAAATATAAGTATAGCTCAATTTGATTAAGATATATATTAAAAGGTCAAAGTTTTTAATCCTCACCCTATATGGTTGAAAAAAAAAAATTAATTGCATTTAGAAAAAATTGAAAAAGTAATTAAAAAAGATGGCTAGGATTACGTTTTAGAAGTAATGATGAAAGAGCATCCATTAACATTCTACTAAACCCCTTATTTTTGTCCTTTGCTCCACCCCTAATTATAACATTAGGAATGATGAATTCTTTTTCTTACTTTTAGCTTAAACATGTGAGGTAAGAGATCCAACCTTGCTTATTAAAAAAAATAATAAATGTCCCATCTATTAAATTATGTTCAATTATCAATGATGAAATTCTTTTTAAAAACACAATTAATACAAGTAAAACATTATAAATAGGAGGTAGAAATTTGTTTACCTCAAAAAAAAAATGGAAATTTTTTCTTTTTTTTAGTTCACAACAAGTGGGAGTAGGAGATTCTAACCTCTAACATTTTGGTAGATGACATATGTCCGTTCATGTTGACAAAAAAGTAATAATAATAAACCTTCGTTTATAAAGAAGTTACTAATATCTTAAGCAATTGAACTATGTTGAAGTTGATGATTCTATACATTTGATCTAATGTATATGAATATATTTTCTTCCAAATTATTTTTGAGACAATAATGCATTTTTTGTATGTATAAAATTAACGAAGCTTATAATATATTTTTCTAAATTTTAAATATTAGACAATAAGGCATTGTTTAATAACCACTTTGTTTTTGGTTTTCTTATTTTGAAAATTGTTTTTTTTTTTTTTCATTTTTTTGGTAAGTTTTTCACCTTTATTAAAAACATATTTGAATTCTAAGCCAAATGTCAAAAAACAAAATCAAGTTTTAAAAATCATGGCTCCGTTTGATAACTATTTAGTTTTTGAAAATTATTTTTGTTTGCTCACAACTTCTTTACAATGATTTTCATATTTCTTAAGAAAACATTTAAAATCTTAGCCAAATTAAATTTCAAAAACACAAAAACAAGTTTTTTAAAAAGCTACTGTGTTTAGTTTTCAAATTTTGGCTTGGATTTTGAAAACATTGGTAAAAAGTAGATAACAAAACAAAAAAAACTCACATGTGAAGATAGAGATTCGATCCTCTAACTTACCTTAACCAATTGAGCCATGCTCAAATTAGCCATAAATAAATTAATGAATCGTTATAAATTAAGTTTTTTTTTTTTTTTTGGAGCTACGTTATAAATTAAGCTGTTTTTACAAAACATATGTCTAAAGCTTATTCTATAACATCGGTAAAAAGTTTGTTTGATAAGTTGGCAATTACTTGTTAAGTTTTTAAAATTCAAGACCAAATATTAAAAGTGTTAGTTTTGTAAGTTTTGGTCTAATATCAGAAGTGTTTGTCTATGTTAAAAGTTCTATCTTGTTAGTTTTGGTCGAATCTGTGAACTTTATATGTGACACATGTTTTAATATGATTTTTTTTTATCTTTTGAACTTTTATTTCATTTTCATTTTTATTCTTATTCGTAAATTTTTACAATTTCGATATTGGCCTTTTAAGTCTTATCCTCCATCCTCATTTAACTTCTAATTTTTTAATTTTAGTTGTTAAACTTAACCTTTTGTCTATGTTATAAAAATCATGTCTTAAAATCAATTTGAGTATAATTTAGTGGATAAGATAAGAAAAAATTTCCTATACTATGGTAATATAGGTACTGCTCACATTAATTGGTTGCTATGTCAGCATCCTTTAAGAATGATGTGGAGTTCAACAACATTAAATAATCATTTATGAAAGAAATTTCTAGTGTGAACATATGGAGTACTCAAAATAAAGATATACCATCTCAAAAGTCAAAAGTTTCAATCTTCCCATTGTAATTATTGAACTAAAAAAAATATTGTCTTAAATAATTGAAAACATGATCTAAAATCACTATTTAATATATAAATTATTATTCTTGAAGAGTAAAGACTAAATGGTACTTTAAAAAAAGAAAAAAAAAAAGAAAAAGTAAGTATTAAAGGTAGACCTTTAGACAACTAAAATTAATATTTTAAAAGTTTAGGTTCCATTTGAAGACCATTATGTTTTTAAAAATTAAACTTATAAAAAATACTTTTACCTATATGTTCCTTTGTTTTGATATTTACTTTTTAAATTTTTTTCATAATCTAAACTAAAATTTCAAAAGTAAAAAAAAGAAAGTTTTTAAAGCTTGATTTTGTTTTTAAATATTGACAAAAATTCTAGTGAGTTTTTAAAAAAGGTGAGCAAAGGTTCCAAAGAAATGGTAAAAAAGCCAGCATAATTTTAAAAAATTAAAAACAAAATCGTTATTAAACAAGACTTTAAAAATTAAAAATCAAGGGAACAAAATAGAATTAGAGTTCAAGATTTTTTTTTTCTTTAATGAAATAAGAGTTCAAGAACTAAAATTATATTAAAACCTTAATATTAGGTTAAGACTCTTGAAGATATTTCATCTCTAGGACACATACAGAATAATTCCGTTTGGCCAAAGTTGAAATTAGTTGTAAACATAATAATTAAGGCCGTGTATCAATGTAATTATTAATCTTAATTGTAATTCTTATCTTTTCTAAGTTGCCAATTAGAGAGTGACACTTTTTTTTTTTTTTTTTGAGTGAGTGACACATGTTCAACGCGGGAAATTAAAAAAGAAATTAAGGCTTTGCCATGTTGGATTGGATAAGAGCATAAAGTCTCCTTTGGATTTGGATTGCTATGCAAATCCATTTTATTTTAACGCTAAAATAATTCCTTTAAATTAGTTTTAAATTTAAATAGGTAGTGAATTAATATATTTTGAATCCTAAATTAACAAATTATATTAATCATTAAAAAAATTAAGCTAAAGAAATATAAATAATTAAAACATGAATTTCACTCAATGGCATAATTTTAATATGTATTTTTTAAAATATAACTTTTAATTTTTTTTAGTACAAACCTAGCTTTTTTTTTACCATTACAACATAAGTTTGACTTTTCTAATAGTTTTTATATTATATTTAAATATGAGTTGGATTTTGACTGTGTTATTTTTGTAAAATTTTAAAATTTTTACTATATCTAAAAATACACATTTATATTATGTTATTTATATACCACTTAAGTCTAACAATAAAATTAAACAGGTAAAATAACGCTTTGAATATGTTTTAACAAAAGTTAGTAGTTAAGAAAATATTTTTGTTAGGCATAAAAGTTCATGATTAGTTAGGAATCTCTTCTAATAAAAGAAAAAACATAAATCAATTTATATTCTTAAATTTTTGAAGTTGTATCAATAAGAACCATAAATTAATAATTGTATCAATTTAAACTATGAACTTTTATAATTGTATTAATTTACACCATTTGTTAGATTCCATTAGAAAAAAATTAGTTTACACGCATACAAACTTATAATTATATAAATTAAACTCCTGAACCGAATCAATTTAGATCATTTGTTTCAAATAATGGACGATTTTCAAATGGAAAGTCTAGATTCTTTAAAAAGTCTACACACGTGTGAGAATTCATGCATAAACAATTTTTAAATTGAAAGCCTAAATTGATTCACTTATGACAGTTTAGGAGTTTAATTGATAGAATTATAAGTTTGTACACATGTAAATTAACATTTTTAATTTTTAAAACGGAATCTACAGAGTGTGTAAATTGATACACTTATGAAAGTTCGGGGTTTAAATTGGTATAATTATTAGTTTAGGCTTTTGATTGATACAACCTCTAAAGTTTAGGATATAAATTGAATTTTGCCCTAAAAAAAATGCAACTAAAGACATTTTTTAATTATTACAAACTAATGAAGGACATTTTTTAAGTACTATTAACTAATGACATTACTTTTACTGTTTATTGAACTTATGGTCCAATGTGGTGAATTAAAATTTTTTAGTATTAAATTTAAAGGGAAAAAAATCAATTTATACCCCTAAACTTTAAGGGTATAACTAATCAATTAAGACCATTCGATAAAATTTTGTTTTAAAACGTTAATGCATAACTTTCGCATGTATATAAGACTTCTTTAAATGCAAGGATTAATGTAAATTAGAGAGAAATGTTGGAACCAAATAGATAGTAGTGATTTTTCATCTTCTCACATTTCTCTATTTTTCTCTACTTGTCTAAAAAGAATTACTTGATAATTTTTCTTACTATTTAGGTAAGATTTTGGGAGGAATAATTTTATTTAGGTGATTTTGAGTTGATTTTAAATTGAATCAAGTGAAAATAAATATAAATCACTAATGAATGGTCTAAATTGATTCACTTGTATAAGTTAATTTAAATTGATACAATAATTAGTTTTAAGTTTTAATTTATACAATCTTCAAATGTAGATGCATAGATTGATTTTTTTTTACTCCAAATTTAAATTTAACTTGCTTGGGTAGAACGTAGAAGTAGAACGTGGAGGAGGAAACAATTTTTCCTACCAAAAAAAGAGGAAGTTTATTTAAAAAAAGAAAAAAAAAAAAAGAAAAAAGAAAATTAAGAGGGAGAAGTCCGCAATTTGCAACATGGCCAATCCTTATCTTACACGTGTACCTCCTTCAATTTCTCGCATTTAATTGGACGCTTAATAATGGTTGGCTTATCTTCCAAGTTCAATCTTTTATTTTCTTTTCCACCATTTTAGTTACTGATAAATTTTCTTTAAGGCCGTGTTTGGTATTCATCATCATCATCAAATAACGATTTCTTTATTTTCATACATGATTTCTCAAGTGAAGGAAACGAACTGCTTGTTGGTGCAACTACAGGTGCCTGGTTTATGGTGTCCACAGTCTGCCATCGGAGCTCGGATTTTTAATCGTCTCTTGTCCCCCCCTTTTTGTTTGCTGAATTGAAGGGCATTTTTTATAATGGTCTCTTTTTCCTCCTTTTATTATTTGTTTTGAATTTGATTAGATTGCATAAGTATTTTATTAGTTCAATTCAAACCGTCAACTTCGATTCCATAACTTTCTATTCTTTTTGTCTTCTTTAGGCTAAGATGAGCAAGTTCTACTTGAGTTGACTGGACTGGAGCAGGGTCGATGCAAAATTCGTATTCTCTTTCAAAATCCCTTATGGGAATTTCAGAATTCTGAACTGGGTTTGCCTGGAATTCAAGTTTCGATGGGAATGTCTTAGATTTAGCGATGTTTTTGTAATTTTAACGAAGACCCAACTTGGGATTTTTTTCGCTTTTGAGGTTTGAAGTTCTTTTTTAGTGGGTGGATTATCATTGTTGTTCTCTCGAAGTTTTAGGTGGTGAATTTCTTGGATTTCTATTGATACTTTTTTAAGGATTTTGATACTTGATCTTCTGTTTGCAATTTTGGGATCGGGGTCTGTTAATGTATAACTTCTGGATTTTGAATTTGGGGGTTTTTATTTTGGGGATTGGAGAGGTTAGGATATAGAATGGATGAAGCTCAGGGAGGCGGCCTGACTTCGCTGCCTCCATTTTTAGTCAAAACATACGAAATGGTCGATGATCCTTCAACCAATTCGATTGTTTCATGGAGTTCTAGTGATAAAAGCTTTGTTGTTTGGAAGCCACCGGAGTTCTCGTCTGTTTTGTTGCCAAAATTCTTTAAGCATAGCAACTTTTCGAGCTTCATCAGGCAGCTCAATACTTATGTAAGATGATACGTTTCTTATTAACTCGCTTTGTGCTGTCTGTTTTGTTACTATAGTTGTGGTTTTGTTCTTGTTTTTGTTTTCTGAATCTTTTTCTGATTACTACAGGGGTTCAGGAAGGTAGATCCTGAACAATGGGAGTTTGCCAATGAGGAATTTGTTAGAGGTCAGCCACACCTGATGAAGAACATCCACAGGAGAAAACCAGTCCATAGTCATTCTTTACAGAACCTCCATGGACAAGGAATATCTCCTCCGCTTACTGAAGTTGAAAGAAAGAGTTTAAAGGATGAAATTGAAATGCTTAAGCAGGATAAAGAGCAGCTTCTTCTGGAGTTAGGAAAACACGAACAAGAGTATCAAGGAGTTGGATTGCAAATGCAGAATTTGAAAGATCGATTTCAACTTGTGCAACAGGAGATGCAATCATTTATCAGTAAGGCTCGTCTTTTTCAGAGACCAGGACTTCGCTTGGATCTTCTGCTACAACTGGAAACTCCTGAGAGAAAGAGGAGATTACCTAGAGTTTCTTACAACAATCAAGACAACCTTGAGGATAATCAGATGGGGACAACTCAAACCATTGGTAGAGAGAATATGGATTGTAGTTTTGATCCAATTTTGAAAAAAGAGCAGTTTGAACTTGTTGAGAGATCTCTGACCTTTTGGGAAGGCATTATCCATGGTTATGGTCAAACAGTTAGTCCAATTGATTCAAGCTCAAACCTGGAGTTGGACGGATCTGTAAGTCATGCCAGTAGCCCTGCTATATCTTGCAGACAAGTTAGTGAGGAGTTTCGGTGTAAATCACCTGGAATTGACATGAATTTGGAGCCCATGGCAACCGTTGCTCCTGAATCTGTATCCTCGAAAGATCAAGCGGCTGGAGTCAATGCTCCAGTACCAACAGGAGTCAATGATGTTTTCTGGCAGCAGTTCTTGACAGAGAATCCTGGTTCATCTGACCCACAAGAAGTTCAATCGGCCAGAAAAGATTCTGATGTTGTAAACGAAGAAAACAGACAGAGTGATCGCGGAAAATTTTGGTGGAATGTGAGTGTAAATAACGTTGTAGAACAGATAGGGCACCTTCCTTCAGCAGAGAAATTTTGATAATAGGTTGATTGTTTTTCTGAATTACTGATTCCCCATAGCTCACATGTAACATATTTGATTATGAATGGAACATTTGGGCTCTCACCCATGTCTTTCTTCAGATGATCTCATTGATTTTAATTCCTTCGTAATGCTTGACTTGTTTAGAGAATTAGTGGCTGTACTTGTGAATGAATGAAAGTTTTGACTGCTTTATAATGTAATATGGAATGGACATTAGAGTTGGATCAGCGCGTTGTATGCAAGTGGTTATTTTTTAGGAATTTGAATCCTGTGGAACTATATTTATATTGCTTGTTCATTTTTCGAGTTTGCTAAAATCGTTATTATAGTATTCTAATGTTCTCTCTTGTTTCAATCTCACCTTTTCATTGGGATCATTTAGGTAAAGATACAGTTTGCATTAATTGCTGGGTTCAGCATCTCCTCCTAAGATTCTATGTTTCCATATCCTGATATTCTTTTAATAAAAAAAGAAGGTTTGCTCTTCTGTTTCATTTCTTTTGACTCCAGTTTCTCATTTACAACTTTAAAATTTTGATTTTTGTAACTTTTAAGATTTCTGGTTCCAATATGAGCAGAGCATGAAGTACTGTTGCATCTTGGGTTAGTTTGTTTCAATCTTGCAAAATGTAATTAGAATCTTCAGACTTTCATGCATATTGCTTATCTATGGACACACTAGCTCTTGAGAGAGTGGTGAAGAGTTTTTGCCTTTTCAAGGTTACCATGCGAACCTGACGATACATAAACACAGTTACCTTACAGTTAGTAACTTGCCTGTTTGTACACAAAAAATGCAACTCCTCAAAGTTGGCATTATTACTTGATTGACTGTCTTTCCTTTTTCAATGATTGCATCTGGTGCTTCCTAACGTTCACATATGCCTCAGGGATCATGAATAGGGAAAGCAATTTATGGAGAGTGGTCAGCCAAAAATTTACTCCCACTTGTTCTCTGCTTCCTTTAGTCTATGAATGTCAATGGTTTATCTTTTGTTATGGAGATATCATTGAAGTATCATGAAACCCTATAACATGACGAGAAAGAGTAGGTATTTTTGTTTAATATTTCATTATTTTAGTTTTGTTGTTAAACCATATCTAGATTGTAGGGTAGCCGCTCCTTCCTCTTGGGAGGGTTCATGAACCCGCCGCAGCATCTTTAGTGAAGGTTCTATTGGTTCTAGGACTTGAATGATGATTTGTTGAGGACTTCCAACAGGCTGCAACTTGGGGGAAGGAGATTGCTTTGGCCCTTGAGAATTTACTTGGAGGATTTATTTAAGGTCCTTAAGTAGACTAAGTGACGATTTATCATCGTGCCTGCTTGTTCAATGCCAACATCTGAATAAAAATATATCCCTTTTTGTTCAATGTAAAGTGTTCAAGTATCTCATATCTGATGCACCATCTGGAATCATCTGGAGGGGGAGATTTCTCTTCTTTGAGGTATGTTCATGATTTTTAGTATCACTTCTTGATTCTTTTGCCTTTTGTAGATAACTTTTGAACATGTTGAAAGGGCGATTCTGAACTACAATAAGATCATGAAGATGAAGGACAACCTTACTGCAACTGCCACTCTGTGAAATCGACATGGAATCTGCTTAAAGAAATATCCAGATCTCACCTTGTGATTGCTACTTGTCTTTGGTTATTGGCTTACACGAACTGGATTGTTAATCCAAAACAAACCACCATAGGTTAGCCTAGTGGTTAGTAATGGTCATGTAAGTAATAAAAGGCTTAGGTGCGGGTGCCTCTGAGTATAGGGAGCAAAGCTCCGACTCCTGGTTATAAAAAAAAAAAAAGTAATAAATGACTTAGAGAGAATGAGTTCAAGCCATGTTGGCTACCTATTTTGGATTTAATATCCTATGAGTTACGTTGACGACCAAATGTAATAGAGTCAGGTGGTTGTCTCGTGAGAGTAGTCGAGATGTACGCAAGTTTACGAATACATATGGATATTTTAAAAAAAATGTGAATCCAAAACACTGTGGCACCTTGCAAATTCTTACTGTGGCGGTTACTATCAGATAGAACATGGTTGTTATGGGAATCAAAGCCAAAGTTGAGGACATCTGATACTGGGAAGTTGTGAAAGTTCCAACTTACTTAACAGGTTTGAATTCTCTGAACTCATATGTTTCTTACTGTATAATATACTATTGCCAGTATTAAGATGATAGCTTAATACAGGAGAAATGAAGGAATGAGACTAATGACTTTGGTCTTGATCACATGCCAAGAAGGAACATTATTTTTTATAACACACATTATTATTATTCTATTATTATTGTTGTTGATTAAGTTAGATATCATTCGTCTAATGAATCATAATCATTTTTAATTTGGGACTGCACTAATGTTATTCTCATTTTCCATATGTTCCATGATTACTTTTTCCTCATCTTTATTTCTGTTAAGAGTTGTTAACTTAAAATTATTTACATTCCAGCCATTTGCGAACTCATATAATCGGGCCTCAAAATGATTATGGACAAAAAACTTCATTAGAATCTATTCAACAGTTCAAGTGAAAATTTTGCATCCTTAACTTGATAAGAACAAAGAGAGAAAATGTCAATTCTATCCATACAAGGAATGAAAATGGAAAAACAGAATTATTCTCCATTTTCATGCTCAATGGTTACCATCAGCCAAAAATTGGTTCTTTATCATGACATCATTCTAAAATTCAGTGTTCATTTTTCTTAAAATATTGAGAGGAATCACATTCTCTTTTTTTAGGACCCATCGTTTTACTTTAAAGTCTCATTCGACATTTAAACAAGTTATTTTAGAAAACACAAAAAGAATGTCATTCTCACTTATTCTTCTCTTTTTTCTCAGTTTTCTTTTACATCCATTCATCACTAAGTGGGACATAATAATATCAAATGTCAAAGTATTTTACATATACTCATAGATCTTACACATCCAATGCTCTTATCAACTACTCCAACCACCCCAAATTCAACTCATTCCTTCAAATTTCACTTAAGAAACTTCAAGAAGTTGGGATGGCTAAAGTTGAGACTGTAAATTCTCAAAGTGGGAAGGCTCTGTTGAATGGCTTAGTGGGTGCAAAGTTCTTTTTAGAGCAAGGAAAAATACAGTAGCTTGCATTTGAATTGAAAACAATGTATGACCCATCATCATAGTGAGTGTTCCATGTTGATTTTTGCAATTATACAGGTGTCTTGATCTGATCTCCAATGGTTGCTGGAGAAAATGGCCAACTCTGCTTCCACTTTGAGTGCTTTTTCCTTCATCTCCTTGCATTGTATTGTAGTGCACGAGTGGCGAAGCCATGCCCCACCATTCTTGATCATTGCTTTAACCACTAAACTGTTGATGTGAACACAATTTTGCTTCTAATGTGACTTGTTTTGGGTGGGACTTCCCCAACCCAATGCTTATTACTTTGCCACCTAACATTTAGCATTTGTTTTTATCTTCTATAAAAGAAATAAGATGGAGAAGAGTTGGAGTTTTGATTCAACTAGTCTTTATCACTCTTTTGCGAATCTACTGCTAATGTTGCTTTGAGGAAAGTTGATAAAAGTAATTGACAACTTTGCTTAGAGTAGTCGATTATTGGTCTCTAATCAATCAACTAGAAACATTATTGAGATCATGATATTTCTTCATGGATTTTGAAAGGGATGTCAAAGCTTCGTCTATTCAACGTGGTAATGATGATTGATTTGATAGGAAACAAATCTTCCTAAAGGACTGTTTTGATAATTTGACATGGAGAATAAATTTTTTTAAATTATTTTTATAAAGCTGGGATTGAGAAAGAACTTCAATTCTGAAAACACATGGTATTTAATGGATTCCATTGGAAGATACCTCATATTCAACCAATTTTAAGGCATTGAAACAAACTTTTAAGAATTTGTGCTTTTTGGTTGGTAATGGAAAGAGGTCATCCTAGTTTGAGAATCAAAGTGATACATTTATAGGGAATGCAATAGTTTTAAGTATTTAGTAAGAGAGCCTCCATTTTTGCCAATATTTCCCATCACAGCAAGGATACAAGTATTTTAAATGAAGAGTAGATTACATGATTAATAGCAAGCAACCATTGTTTCATAAAATATGGACATGGTTGTGCTATAATCCTTCCATTCTAAATTTCAATTAAAGAATTTGTAAACGTTTGAACAAAATTGGGGAACCCATATAAAATGCTTGAAGACTATTAGACACTGGCGAACTGCGTGACTATACGACGGGTACCGAGATGGATATCGGCACAGACACCTCGCTAGGGAAGCTTGAATCCCTGTTAGAAGCCGAGTTACTTGCATAGGCATAACCAACGCCCAATCCGCCATAATGCATTGCAACATGCTCACATCTTTGGAACACTCTAGCTAGTGAAGCAGCCTTTCTTCTTGCTCGCTTGGTACCGGTAAATAGGAGCGTTTGGAGCAACCCAGCCAATGCGGGAGCCTTGAACACTTGCTCAGTCGTGGCAGCTCCGCCACTCCGGCATAACTCGAGCAAAGCTGCTACGGCATTCTCTTTTCCTCTCGGTGTCCCACATCGCATCATTGCTATCAATCCTGCCACAGCTCTCTCCTCTTTGCCGACTGCTTCAGCCCCAATGGGCTGTCGAACAATCAAGGCCAATGCACCTGCTGCTTCTTCAGCAACACCTTCATTCCCCAATGCTCCTACAAGAGCTGTTACTGCCCCGGCCTCTATCATCCGAACACAGTTATCCGTGTGGGTCGAGAGATTAAATAAAGCTGTTACAGCATCCTTCTTTCCTCTTGGGGTACCATCTCTCAACAACCCTGCCAAGGCTTCAACTGCACCACCCTCCTCTGCTATTCTCTTCTTGTAGTCATGAACTGCAGAGAGGCTGAATAGCGTAGCTGCGGCGTTTTCCCGTGCGTCTGTAGTATGTCCGAATCTCAACACTTCGGTTATTGATCCTAAACACCCTACTTCACTCATAATCAAACTTTTGTTCTTGTCATATATTGAGAGGTTAAGCATAGCAGTCACAGAATTCTCCTGTGCTACTGGGTTTGGGGAAGCCAGCAACTTTTGGAGATGGGGGATGGCACCGGCTTCTGCGATGAAAGCACGGTTCTCTTTCCCCGTTTTGGCCAACAAACGAATCTCGCGAGCAGCAATGGTCTTTGCATCTTGCGATCCAACTGATAACTGTTGAATAAGGATCATAGCTGTTGCTCTGTTGGCTTCTAGTGCAGCTCGTGTGGGAGAAGCCATTGCATAACTTTCTGCAGATGCATCCATCCCTTCTGGTGGATCATAAGGAACTCCATGCGCAGTGCACCATTGCATAATCAGATTCCTTAATGCACGGTTGGGAGCGAGGCGGGTATGGATGAGTATTTGCCCTGTCTTTGGGCAAGTGTTGTGCCCTTCTTCCAACCATCTAGTAATTGAACTGCGATCATATGTCTGACCTGTTGAAATGATCACTGGGTCTTTCATCAAATCCAGTGATATTGGGCAGCAGAAGTCCCTCAGAATCGTTAAAAATGTTTCGGCAATCTCCTGCATAATCAAATTCTTCTTCGGCTTCTTCTGGTTTGCTGCTCCTGATCCAACTTCATCTTCCTCGAATCCAAAGAGGAAAAACCTGCTGTATCTAGTAAAAGCAATGAAACCATTTAACACTGCTACCGTGGGCTCAACGTCGCCCTCATGATTGACAATCTGCTCCTCCAAAAACTCAATTTCAGTTCTACAACTCTTCGCATTCCGAATCCCCAACTTATCCACAAAAAACTCCCTCATTTCCCTCGGGTTTGGAAGCTGACCGTTCTCAAACTCGTCAAGAAACGAAAGGAAACGAGTCCTCATCGCCTCGTCGCGTTCGTCAACAAACATCCTCATCCTTCTCAACTGCTTCTGCAAAAGCTCAACCTGCTCTCTAACATCCACCCCCAATTCAACTTCCTCAAGAGGAAAAACATCAAAAAATGTCAACAACTCCAAATTCAAATCATTGAAATGCCCCGAAATCGACTGGTTCTGAAGCAACAGCCACAACTTACTCGATTCAGAGCAATAATCAAGAAGTATCTTAGACCGATACAACAACAAATAAAGCTCCTTCAAACAAAGCAGCGCCGTGTGAGGTAAAGTCACATCCGTATCCTTCAAAAAGTCCAAAAACACGAGACAAACCTCAAGTTTCCTTATCAGAGATCGCGAATTCCTTCGCTGGAAGAAGAAGGACTTGTCTGAAAATCGCGAAACGAGCTCCGTCGCAACTGTCGCTAGGGTTTGAACTAAGGCGACATCGGAGAGGTCAACGGGGGCCAAAAAAGCCTCCAACGACGGCGATCTCCTTCTTCGTAAAGACGAGAAAATCGCAGCGGCAGCCATAAATAATCCCACCAACCACGAAATTCTAGGGTTTCCGAAATTCAACAAACCACCGAGAAATCAACAACAAAAAAGAACAATCCAAAGGGCTCAACGCCCTCTCCTCCTTTGAATTCCAAGGAAAGAAAAGGTCTGGGTCTTACAACCGACGGGCAAAACCGCAAATCAGAAAATCTTGGAAGAAAAAGAAAAGCCCAAATCAAAATCAGAGTTAAAAGAGACGAGAAACTGTGTTTTGTACAAAGGGTATTGCAATTGGTGGGTCGTCAAGCCAAGTTGTCGATTGTCTGAGAGTTGAAAAACGCAAGAAGATTGAATTGGAAAAGGAACCCCTTTTAAAAAAAAAAAAAAAGGGGTAAATGGGGATTCCGCGTCAGAGCAATGGAAGTGAGAAATTGTAAGAGTGTGGATGAATTAGCAATGGCATTGGCAGCCACCATTGGAGAAAGCGACGTTCCAAAGGTTTGACGATAAATTTATCAGAGATTCCTGTCCATTCGTTGCTTCTTTTTCCTCCTTTCCTTTCTTCTACTCTACAATACCAGGCTTACTTTGCATTAGATTTCCTCTCTCTTTTTTTATGCTCTCATTCAACAATCAAAGACAACCTTTTTTTCCATGTAATAATTTTCTTTCATGTTTCTTTTAAGTACTTCTAAAATATATTTTATTAGCTTTTTTTAGTTAAACAAATACGTAGGAGCGTAAATTTGAACTTCTTACATTTTGGTCGACATTATGTGACATAACTAGTTAGTTATGCTTTTTCTTTTTTTCTTTTTTTTCTTTTTAAATTCAACGTGTGGGGGCGAGGGTTCGAATCTTTGATTCCTTTAGTCGATAATATATGTTTTAACTAGTTGAACTACGCTTAAGTTGACTTTTTTTTAGTTCAACAAGTAGAGGTGAGAGATTCAAACATTTAACCTTTAAGTTGATGACATATGTCTTAGGCTTAGTTTGAGATTGCTATAATTTTTAAAATAATGGATGATAACTTTAGTTTTAGAAAAAAGGGCTTTGAAATGAAGTAAAGTAGTGTTTAGTAAATTTCAATTTTAAATTAGAAAAAACTAGTTATGGTATTTGGTAAATTAATACTAAATTATTGTGACTTAATTGTAATGACCAAAGTAGGCTTATTATTCAATTATTTTCATATTGATATTTAATTTATAATTTATTATAAGATAATTATTTAAAAATTTATAGGATTTAAATTGCATCTAATTTTGTTTAATCTAAATTATTTGATAAAAATTTAAGAAAAATATTTTTTTATAAAAATTGAATCAATAAAAATTAAATATATATATGTGGAAGGATAAATTTGAGATTTATAAACGATTAGAGAATGTGGCAGATTTTTAGGAAAGTTAAATCTAAAAGCTGGTATCTATCATCTTTTGCACATTAGAGTAAATTGAAAAATGATTTTTGATAGATTAATAAATAACTTGTTTTACAAAACACTCTACGCGGTTAAAATTTTTCCATAATTATTTTTACGCTCACAAACACAATTTCAAACGAAGCCTTAATCAGCTAAGTTATACTCAAGTTAGTAGGTGAATAATCAACTATGCTCAAGTTGATGTATTTTATTAGCTTATTGATTCCATTCCCCGTCAAATATTTTATGCATCATTGTTTGTAATATTTTAAAAACTACTTGAAGTTACAAACAAAATAAAATATGATCAAATATACCTTTTCTTGATCGAACAAAATTTCTCTCTTTATCTTATATTTTAGCTCTCAACTATCCTTTCTTAGCTTGTGGGGAAGAAACAGAGAAATATAAATATAATTATAAATATATATAAATATATAATTGTAATTGAATGTAGTGGAAATTGAGGAAGGGTTGACTAAGGGAAAGTAGTGGGGCCCAGGAGTTAGTGTGGTTGAGCTGGCAAATGGCATAATAACGACGGTCTTAGGGCCGGACTCGGGTTGACTTCAAATATTAATCATTCAATTTAAAACCAATTTCAAATATTAAAGTCTTTCCTTTTTACCCTTTTTCCATGGAAAACATAACACTTTGCTTTTTCAGTTTTTGGAATATGCTGTTAGGTTATCTACTGTGACTACAAATTTACAAGTATACTTTTTATTCTTTTTTTATTCTTTTTTTTTTGTTAAATTATACTAAATAACTCTGAAGTTTAAAATTTGTTCAAAAATACTTTGAACTTTAAAATTAATTTTAAAAAAATTATATTAAAATAAAATATGGAAACTAATGTAGCAGTTAATGTATACAAATTTAAAAACGTACGTGGTATTATTTACAAATATATAGAGGATTACGATCGTTGTTACATTTATTTCATTTCAAAAGATATCGTTAAAATAATTTACATAATCAACTTGTACACATCAACGACCACATCAATTTTTATGAATGATGTTCTAAATGATGTCATGTATGTCTTTCAATTTTTACACGTTAGTTGTCACGTCAATTTCTTTTTTATTTTAACAAAAAAAAAAACTCTCCAATGGTATCTTTTGGAATAAATTTCAAATTCAAGGGTAAAAATAAAACTTTTCAAAGTGTGAGGGGTATAATTGAAACTTACCTCAAAGTTTATGGGTATTTTGTATAATTTAACCTTTTTTTTTATGATTGGTCTTTTTTTATTGTTATTATTATTCATTTATTTGAAAGAAGTAAGTCCTTATAGTTTAAAAAAATTAAAGTTAATTTAAAAATAATAATAATAAATATTAGTTTTTAAAAACTTATTTCTGTGTTTTGAATTTGGCAAATAATTTAGGCCTCGTTTGATTACAATTTAGTTTTTAATTTTTGGTTTTTGAAAATTAAGCTTATAAACACTACTTTTACATATGAGTTTCTTTGTTTTGCTATCTATTTTCTATCAAGGTTTTCAAAAACTAAGTCAAGTTTTGAAAACTTAAAAAATTAGCTTTTAAAAATTGTTTTTTTTTTAAATTTAATTAAGAATTATTTTTTTAAAAAAGTCAAAACCACGATAAAGAAATGGTAGAGAAATAAGCATAAATTTCAAAAAAATAAAAACTAAAAACTAAATGATTATCAACGGGACTTCAAATGTTTGCATCACTTGGATTTGGAAAAGGCCAAGCCAAGTTTTGAAAACTAAAAAAGAGTAGTTTTTAAAAATTTGTTTATGTTTTTGGAATTTTGGCTAAGATTCAAATGTTCCCTCAAGAAAGATGAAAATAAATGTCAAGAAATTATGAGAAAACAAACACAATTTTCAAAAACAGAAAACCAAAAATCAGGTCATGTTTAATAACCATTTAATTTTTAGTTTTTAAAAATTGTGTTTGTTTTCTTATCATTTCTTTATAATGGGTTTCATCTTTCTTAAGAAAGCATTTGAATTCTTAGTCAAATTCCAAAAAACAAAAACAAATTTTTGAAAACTATTTTTTTTTAGTTTTCAAAACTTTGCTTGGTTTTTAAAAACATATATAAAAAGTAGATAACAAAACAAGTAAACTTATAGGTAGAAGAAATATTTATAGGCCTAATTTTCAAAAGCCAAATGGTTATCAAACGGGACTCAAATGATTATCAAATAAGGCCTATAAGATTAACTTTTCATTTCCAACCACTTTTTTTAAAATATTAATTCAAATACTATCAAGATGTATAATTTGATTATTGTTGTTATTGAATTTTGGTTGGGAAGTTGCCAATGTAGTTGTTCCACATTTCTTCAAGGAGCAATAAATAAAGTCTGAAAAGTAAGATTAAGGAAGACAATAACAAAAGATACTATCAAATTTTTAATGATACATTTAACCAAATCAGTCTTCTTTTAGGGCAAAAAAATAAATAAATAAATAAAGAATTGTGTTTCCTTCTGAAGACTTTTGAGTCATGGGAACAAGCTGCAAAAATTTTGAACATTATTGGAAGGTTCTTACAATATATATATTTCAGACATAAATTTGAATAAAATTTTAAATCATCCATATCACTTTTGTACAAATTTACCTTATTATTCGTGTAAGAGGAGTAATATGCAACATATTTTTTGTTTTTTCCAAGAAATAACCCATTTTAACTTATAATTTTTTTAATTGCATAACATAATAAACTCATTTATGCATTAGTTTAGAAGATAAATCAGTCAACAAGAGGATAGCTCAATTGGCATGAAGTATATGCTTATGATCAAGAGGTCATGGGTTAAAATCTCCCTACCTTTAAATGTATTGTTGAATTCAAAAAAAAAAAAAGAAGAAAAGAACCACCACAAGTGGACGAAATTTAAAAGTTTTAAACAATCTTGAATTATTAAGGTCTCTTTGATAACCATTTAGGCACTGTTTCATAATCATTTGATTTTTGGTTTTTTATTTTTGAAAATTAAGCCTATAAATACTACTTTCACCTATGGGTTTTCTTGTTTTGTTATCTACTTTTTACTTATGTTTTCAAAAACTAAGCCAAATTTTAAAAACTAAAAAAAGTAGTTTTCAAAAACTTATTTTTGTTTTTTGGAATTTAACTAAGAATTCAAATGTTTTCTTAAGAAAAATGAAATCCATTGTAGAGAAATAATGAGAAGAAAAAAAACACAATTTTCGATAACTAAAAACCAAAACCAAATGGTTATCAAAAGGGGCCTTAGTTTTTGGTTTTTGGATTTTGAAAATTGTGTTTGTTTTCTCATCATTTCTCTACAATGAGTTTCATCTTTCATAAGAAAACTTTTGACTTTTAAGCCAAATTTCAAATACAAAAACAAGTTTTTGAAAACTATGACCCCGTTTAATAACCTTAGGCCTCGTTTGCTAACCATTTGATTTTTAGTTTTTGGTTTTTGGAAATTGTGTTTGTTTTCTCAATAATTCTCTATAATGGGTTTCATCATTTATAAGAAAGCATTTGAATTCTTAGCCAAATTTCAAATTCAAAAAATAAGTTTTTGAAAACTATTTTTTTTTTTAGTTTTCAAAACTTGACTTGATTTTTGAAAACATAAGTAAAAAGTAGATAACAAAACAAAGAAACACATAGGCAGAAGTTTTTATAGGATTAATTTTCAAAAACCAAATAGTTATCAAATGGGGTCTTAGTTTTTAGTTTTTGGTTTTTTTAAATTAAGCTTATAAATACTACCCACATATGAGTTTCCTTGTTTTATTATCTATTTTTTACATATATTTTCAAAATCCAAACCAAGTTTTGAAAACTAAAAAAAAATAGATTTCAAAAAATAGTTTTTGTTTTTGGAATTTGGCTAAAAACTCAAATGTTTTCTTGAGAAAAATGAAACTCATTGTAGATAAGGG
Organism: Trichosanthes truncata; assembly: GCA_033996785.1. NCBI lineage: Eukaryota > Viridiplantae > Streptophyta > Magnoliopsida > Cucurbitales > Cucurbitaceae > Trichosanthes > Trichosanthes truncata. The sequence goes on from MU867261.1 coordinate 33,469,587, forward strand.
ATGGAAAACAAACACAATTTTTAAAAACCAAAAACTAAGGGGCTGTTTGGCGCGCTGGTTTGGAATCAGAAACCCTGGGGTTTCTGATTCCTGTGTTTGGGGTGCAGGGTTGTGTTGGGCTGGTTTGCTGAAACCTGTGTTTGGGGTGCAGGGTTGGGTTGGGCTGAGTTTGTTTAGTTTTTTTTTTTTTTTATAATTTTTCAAACTGTTTATTATTTTTTAAAAAAAAATCTTATACTGTTTTTTTTTCCTACTCCATTTTTTTAACTTCATAATTTTTTTGGTGTGTTACATACCAACTATTTAACCAATTATGTAGAGCAATTGTTACAACTATAGTTCAATTTGAATTATATTATGTGTAGTTTGTATAACTATATGTTATCTCATTCACTCCACTCATGATGACATAAAATTGAAGATTATGCGTAGCAACAAATAATTAATAGGTGCAATGTAAGAATGGTGTTGCCAATGGTAAAGTAAAACAAAAAATTAGAACTAAGATCTAGTTCTAAAAATATCATAACACACATTCCAGATGAAATGACAAGAAAGTAGAAGTAGTTGTCCAAACACAAATGTAAGTCATAAGAGTGGTAGATGAAAGTGATGAAAAGAGAGTCAGGTTCTAGGTGCTTTCCCCAAAATTTTCACGTAGTAATCATACTTCCAATCTAAGGTGAATGTAAAGAAGGAGTTCAACATCATACTATCCGAGAGAATAGTCTTTGCAACAGTCATTCAATCTTGCCTTGTCATCCCTAGGATCGCCTTTAGTTTTGCATATAGCTCGTCCACGCTGGCCCTTTTAAAATATTGACTAGGTGGTTGGGTCGCTAGGGTGATTGTTGGAGTGGTCGTTGGGGTGGTTGGATTGATGGGGTGTTTGGGTATGCCGAGGTGGTCGCCGGTGGTGATTGCACGGTGGTCAGGTCGCCGGAATGGTCGTTGGGTGGTTTTCAGCAGTAGTTGTCGGGTCGCTGGAGTGGTCATCAGGGTGGTCATGTCGCCGGAGTGGTCGCTGGGTGGTTGTGGCAGTGGTTGGGTTGTTGGAGTCGCTAGGGTGGTCACCAGGTGGTCGTCAACAGTGGTTTTGGGTGGTTGGGTTACCAGGTCGTTGGGGTAATCGCCGAAGTAGTCATCAGGGTGGTTAGGTCATCGGAGTGGTCACTAGGTGATTGTCTATGGTGGTTGCTAGGTGGTCAGGTTTTCGAGGTGATCGTCAACTATGGTTGTCGGGTGATCGAGTCATTGAAGTGGTTGTTGTCGATGGTTCGGGCAAGTCGGGTTGTTTGAGTGGTTGGGTTATCGGGGTGTCTAGTTGTTGGGGTGGTCGAGTCACATGGGTAATCGTCAAACTGGTCTCTCGAGTTCTCATCGCAATGGTTGTCTGAGGTAATCGTCAGCGGTGGTCGGGTCACCGTTGTAGTCGTCAGAGTTGTTGTTATCGGTGGTTGTTGGGTGGTTGTCGGAGTTATCATCAGAGTTGTTGTCGAAGTAGTCGCTAGAAATGGAGAATGGTAAATGGAACTGGTCTCTAGAGTTCTCATCACAGTGGTCGTCGGAGGTAATCGGGTCACCGATGTGGTCGCCGGAGTTGTCATCGGAGTGGTCGCCGGGGTTGTTGTCGGAGTGGTCGCCGGAGTTGTTGTCTGAGTGGTCGTCGAAGTTGTTGTCGGATGGTCGCCGGAGTTGTTGTCGGAGTGGTCCCCGGAGTGGTCGCTTGAGTTGTTGTCGGAGTGGTCGCCGGAAATGGAAAACGACAAATGGAAGATGAAAACATGGCACAAACCCCATGGGGTTGCATTGTTGTAACCCATGGGGTTGTATTTCAAAACTAAGGGTTTTGAAACACCTTGTGCCAAACATGGTTTTGGCTTTGGAACCCAAACCCATCCCAACCCAAACCCATGGGCCAACGGCCCCTAAATGGTTATCAAACGATTTATATTTTTTTAAATTTTTTAAAACTTGGCTTGATTTTTTAAAATCTAGGTAAAAAGTAAATAACAAAACAAAAAATTCTATATGTGGAAGTAATACTTATAAAATTAATTTTAAAAAATTGAATGATTATCAAACGAGCTTTAACGTATAAAAAAAATCAAAGAATATATGATAAAAAAAATTTAAGGAAAAAATAGATATATTTTTTAAAATTCAAAAAATGGATAGTCAAGTAAAAGAGTAATTGAAGACTGAATTATGGGAAGCGCAGGGGGGTTTTTGTACGGATGACCCTGTTTTCCGTGTTTTAATGTGGTTTGACATGTCATCTAAAAATAATGAAATGTTACTCATTCTGATATTCTGTGTTTTAATGTGGTTTGACATGTCATCTGAAAATAATGAAATGTTACTCATTCTGATATGACAATGCACACAAAATTACTCAGAATGGCAGTATGAGGTCGTTTCATTTGTTTATGCTCTCGCTAGAGAATCTCGTTCTTGCTCTCGTTAGCCACGTCAGCAAATATCCTTGGATCATACAAGATTCTCGCTCCCGAAAACTAGCTGTTGCTCTCATTTTCTCGGTCTCGCCCTCGTAAAATACGTCATCCTATCGCCTTTAACTTATGTAAAATAATAACAGAAGGCAAAACCTGAGAGAAGTAATAAACATAAAAAATTGTTAATTTGAAGTGAGAGCGAGAGCGTATGAGAACGAGTGCGCAAGAACGAATACAACATTCGTATAAAGCACTTGAGTGACGTGTTCAACAAGTGCGAGAACGAGGTAACGTGTTTGAGGGTGAGTCTCCGAAGCGAGAATCTTGTAAGATCTAAGAATATTTGATGACGTGGCTAACGAGAGCGAGAATAAAAATGGTCAGCAAGAGCGTCAGTGGCGGATCCAGAATTTTTGTTTAGGGGGGGCTTCACTTAAAATTTCTACAGTTTTCAAATTTTTTTTCATATGGAATTCACATTAAATTCCGTTAAAATAATTTACAAGTAAGCAATCTAAAAAGAACTAAAAAAAGGTAAGTAGTCTAAAAAAACTCATAAATGAAAAAACTATTAATTTAATATATCGCAATTGTCTTCAGCGGTGAATCCAAAAATGTTTGTCACGTGAACATAAATACGTATAAAGATAATTTTAAATGTAGTGATATATATTGATCTTAGTTTTTTAATTTATTTTTTATTTATAAAGGAAGGAATCAAACTTGAAATTTTAATAGTTTGCTAAAAATTAAAAATGTTTTTATTTAATTTCATTTATAGTTGATACAAAAAATCAAATTTAAAAAATAAACAAAGAAAAAAAATATAATATTTATTACTGTTTCATATTTGTAAATATATTAAGGATATATTTGAACTTTTAAATAAAATATAGTATATAATGTAAATTTACATGAAAAAATATTCTAAATTATTTATTTTAAATATAAAAATGCGTTATATTTTCTAAATATAAAAGTAATGAATTTTCTGTTTCTTTTTTTGGTCGTATGTATTTTAATGAATATCAAATATATATATTTATTTGTTATTATTTTTTTAAAGAACGAATTTCAATTATTGACTTTAACTATAAAACTGAATTTATATTAATTTTTAAATATAAAAAAATTTGTTGAAAATATGTTTATTTCGAATTATTAGCAAAATTGCAACCCATGGGATCGAACTTGGGACGCGTAGGGGGGGCTTAAACGTGATTGCGAATGAGCCAAGCCTTAAGTTGATGAATATTGGTCATTATATTTTATACATATATAGAATATTTTCCAAGTTGAGGAGCCCCCCCTGGGCCCTCTTTAAATCCGCCGGTGAAGAGCGTTATCCTGTATAAGAGTGTGAACAAGCAAGATGACCTCTCACACTGTCCTCTTAAATAATTCTTCGCGCATTTTCACGTTAAAATAAAGCATATTTCATTATTTTCGGAAAGTATTAAAACGCGTGAAAGGAAATCTGTCCGTGCAAAAACCCCGAGCGTAAGGGCGGAATATTCAAATTAAAAGCGGAGCAATAATAAATTGTTGTTTAGTTTTTTCCGTTCTACCGATAGCTCCAGTTTGAAGAGACAGAAACCCAATCAGAAACCTCCACGTTTCTAATTCTTACCCGTCCACGTAGACGGCAGGCAAAATTAATGAGCCTGACAAGTTGCGTATCGATCCGATAATTCCCAACCACTAGAGAATCGCCACGTAATTAGAGTGTCAGCGTCTAAGGGCAAAAGTCAAATACTTGGCCGGCTGACGTCAGATACCGAATTAATTTTTTTTCAAAAAAAGACATCCGTGGGAACCTGTGCTTTTGACTGGACTCAATTCAATAATGCTGTCACCGTGGACTTCGGATCACGTTCTTCGTTTTTATTGATGACGTGGCGTGATTCTATTGGACTGTGTTTACGTGGAGCCTCACCGTAGCGGCCGTAGTTGGTAGCTCTAGCTAGAAAACCAGTTGAGTCCACTTTCCGCACCGATTTGGGAAATTAGAATTGACTGATATTATGGCTTATTTTCTTTTGATGTTCGATGTAATTCTCATTAACTACTTTATCAATTTTAGGTCTCGTTTGATAATTATTTAATTTTTTATTTTTAGTTTTTGAAAATTAAGCTTGTTTTCTCCTAATTTCTCTACCATAGTTTTCATATCTCTTAAGGAATCATTTGAATTCTTAGCCAAATTCTAAAAACAAAAACAAGTTTTTGAAAACTATTTTTTTTTTTTAGTTTTCAAAACATGGCTTGGTTTTTGAAAACATAGGTAAAAGGTAGATAATAAAACAAGTAAATCTATGGATGAGAGTAGTATTTATAGACTTAATTTTCAAAAACCAAATGATTATTAAACGGGGCCTTAATAATAAGTTACCTATCTTTCATTTTTTTTTTCTCGAGGGAAGTTTCTACGAAATTCATTTTATCATGTGGCTAAGATCCAAATACATCGAAAATGGTGCAAAACTGTTGGACAAAAACATTCCATTTCTACTATAGGAATAAACAGAAAAAATAACTTCAAAATTAAAAGAAAACAACAATTAAAAACACTTTAAGTTTGGTATACTAAGTCTAGCTGTGTGAGTGGTATAAAATTATGAGAGAGTGTTTTTTTGTAATTGAGATTAGTGAGAGAATTCTGTGGGATTGTAATAATTTTTTGCATAATGGAGTTTCTTTCAATGGGTGATGGGTTTTCTCCAATTTTGGAGTTTTTCACATAAATTTTTATGTTTCTTATTTTTGTTGTTGTTGTTGTTTTTTTTTTAAAAATTTCTTAGTTATTTTTCTATTTATTCCTCTGGTAGAAGTGAGAAGTTTTTTCCTAACAAAAACGTCTTTAACCATTGAGGTAGAGAGAATAAAACTTTGTGAGCATGAATTTTCATTTGTAGTCACTCTTAACTGAAGTATGAGTAAACAAATTTTCATCTCGATTAATATGTGATATGAAAACCCTATTGATTTGAATTATGACCATTTTGGTTATGTGAACCCGTAATTCACAAAATACTAAAACCTCCAAATCAATTGGATTTCAATTCCAAGGGAAGGATAAAATATGGGTTACCTTGATGATCAAAGACTATGAGATAAGAAGAACTAATTACCTACTAAAGATTGAACATTCCACAAGCAAGTTGATTGGACTTGCTTGAATTGAACATTTCACAAACAAGTTGATCAGACTTACTTCAATGTTCAAGCATGCAACCCTAACAAGACCTGTAAAGTGTCAAATCTCATGGCTTTTAAGTGTAAAACACTACGTTTTTATGTTAGAATATTTAAATATAAAATAATCATTAATGTGGCCCATGCAACCCTAACAAGACTTGTAAAGTGACGAAGCTAATGGCTTAAGTGTAAAATACTACGTTTTTATGTTAGATTATTTAAATATAAAATAATCATTAATGCAATCCATTAACATTTATTCACACTTTATGTTTTAGGCCCACTATTAAAGTGGACTAATTAAGTAAAAGATAATTTCCCTAATTAAACACCATGATGGAAAGGTGTATATATAAAGATAAAACCTTAGGAATTGGTCTTCTCTCTAAAAAATGAAATAGAAGTTTCTCTCCAACAAGAAACTTAATCAAGATCTAAAGGAATGCCAAGAGAGAGAAACACAATCCTTCTTTACAAGATCAACATCATGGATCAAGGTATGTTACTCTAACTCATGTTATTGTGAAAATCATCTAGATCGGCTTTTATTTAATTATACAATGTTATGATTTTCTTGTTTAATCATGTAATTTAAAATTTATATTTTATTCAAAACTCAACCTCAAACTTCAATCAATTGGATGCTTCTCAAGAACTAAAGCTTCAAGCCAATTCGATCATGCAACAAAGAATTAAAATTATAGGTCAGCAAGATCAATATCTTAAAAATCAAACGAGGAATCAATTCTAAGATCCTAAAATATTCTAAAAAAAAAAAATCTAAGAACCTAAAAACTCAAAAACCCTATTATTTAATTTTTTTTTTCAATTCTCCAGAAAATAACAACACAAAGAATTAGACACAATAATAACAAAAACCATAAGGAAATCAAAACCCTACACATGAATTTCTAAACTCAAACAACTAAAAGTAAAGAACCACATTTGTATATCTAATCTAGAGCTTAAGTTCTAATGCCAAATGATATGATACTACAGATGCTCTAATACCAAATCATATGAAAACTCTAGTGATTTGGAATTAAGAACTTTTTGGTTATGTGAACTTCTAATTCACAAACACTAAATCTATTTAGTTTCAATACTAAGTCTTAGGTTAAGCACGAATTATCTTAATATCAAAGCTCTTGAGACAAAGAACAAATTTCTTAATTAGTTCAATAGTCAAATACTCCACAAGATAGAATGATCAATTTTACATGAATGTTCTTGATATGCAGCTCAATACATGAATTGCAAAATTCAAGAAGCTCTTGGCTAAACTTGAAACAAAAAGCACAAGGCTCTAAAATTCAATTCATCATAATCTGTTTGAACAACCTAAAGGCTAGGCTTTAGATAGTCTCCCAATGAAATCTCAAATGCCACATCATCAACCATGACAAAAAGACTAAGATACCCTTATTTAAAATGTCCTAAAAAGAATAAAGTTGAAAAGCAATAAAATTACATTAAGGGGTTGTTTGGTTTTAACTTTTTAAGTGTTTAATTTTGAAAAAAATGTCATTTTAGTAAAAATTGTAGTATTTGGCAACCATGTAAAATGACTTTTTAAAAAACGAATTTGATAAATAAGTCCTTTTGAGCGAAGCACTTGAAACCAAATTTAAAAAATTTTTAGATGTTTAATTTGAAATTTGTATCAAATTTTCATAATATATAAAAATGAACAAGTACCCTCACGCAGTCACACTTCACCTTCACTTCCACCATAGCTATATCGCCGGCCATTTCCATTGTCCCCCCACCGTCGACCACCACCCACTGCTGACAACCCATGACAATCTCCGGTGACCACTGTCAACGACTACCTCCGGTGGCTACCATCTTTGATGACCACCTCTAATGACCATCTTCGACCGACAACCACCACCGACGACTACCTCTAGATACCACCATCTCTAACAACTCTTCTGTTGTGGTCGGTGGTGGTCGGCCGGTCATAGTGTTTTAAATACAAATTTAAACTTATTAGTTCATAATGTTTAATAGTCGTCATTTATAGTAATTTGACATTAATAAAAACATTTGAAGTGTAAAACAAACCAAACAAACTTGTATATAAAAATATTTTTGAGAAAATGTAACCAAACGTATGAATGTTTTAATTATAAACGATTTTTTATAAAAAAAATATTTTAAAAAATAAACGCTCAAATTAAAAGGTAATCCAAACCACACCATGAATAAAAATCTAAAGACCTTGCAGTTCATAGCAATATGTTAATCTAAATTTTTTACACGAGTGAGCAATCAGTAAGGGTAGTAAAGTAGCGAAATTCCGTTCCAACGTTTACCACAAATTGACTCGTTTTAAAACAGAAACGGCTTCAACAAAAAGTTTGCTCTAAGTTTTTTAAAAAAAAAAAAAAAAGCTTGCTCCGAAAGTAATAAAAAAAATTTGGGGAGTTCACTTTATTACACGAAAATTAGAAACATTATATTTATTTTTTAGTATATGTATATATGATTTTCTTCTTTTCATTTCTAATTTTTGTTATGTAGAGTATTTATTTTAATACTGACAAAAAATATACTTGATATGAATGATATTTGCATAGTTCGACAACATTTGAGAGTGAGATGATTCAAATCTCTGACCTTTTGGTCGATGATACATGACAATTACCTTTGAGCCACGCTCATTTTGACAAATGATATTTGCATGTTAGTTAGATATTTATCATGTATGATTGCATTCTTAATTTTTCCAATTTATCATATGTTTGAACTTTTGTGTGTGTTAATGAAAAAGTTGATCCTAGAAAATTAAAAGGAAAATTTATAAATTACAAGAATTTATAATTTCGAAAGAAGAATTACTTTTGCAATCATTCTATTTATAGTTAACATATTTTTTCTATATAAGAAATCAAAATTGACTAAATTTAATTGTGATACATATTTTATGACAAAGGTTGTTTAACATAACCAATGAAGAATTTAAAAATTATAAGGATAAATTACAAATTCATTCAAATATTTATTGCTCAATTTTGGTTATTCTTCTTGTAACGCCTCAGGCCCAAGATTTGAAATTCAGATTCGACACCTGACGGCCTAGCATGCCCCTATATACTTTGTCCTCACTCACATGCTTCCTAGGAAAATTCTCATAAAGTTACCCAACATAGGATTGCTCCAAAGGAAACACACTTTAATTTACTTTAGAGTTTCTACAATTGAGCCACCAAAAAGAAAAGTACACTTTATTGATATAGGTAGTAACTATCAATTTTTTTGAACTTTATCTTAACCATGCTTGCATATCCTCAAGATCCCCTCTCATTCGAATGTGGCGTCGGTTCATTCATATACCCCTCCTAAACTCGGACATCACACTTCTATTACTTAAAAATTATTTGGTAAACACACTTGACTAACTGTTTTTCCTATGCCCTCCATTTTCTTAGCACTTTAAATATATTTCTTTTGTTTTAATTTTATCTGTTAATTTTATTTTAGTAAATGTATTTATAGAGTTTTAATTTAGTTCACAAACTCTTATTTACTTTTCATTGAGCTCATTTTACTTTTAATTTTTTTTTTTTTAATTTCTAATCCTTTAACTTCCACCGAACTTCACACACACAACGTTTTTTTTTAGTACCACTCACACACACATTTAAGTCATTGAAAATGTAATCCAACTCCATAGACTTATTATTATTCTTAAAAAAAAATCTTATTATCCATATTCATGATTACTTTTACAAAATAAAACTAAACGTGGACTTTCATAAAAATTTGGCAACTAATATTATTATAGTAAAGTTTTCAAAGTTAAAAGATTGAATTAAAAAAAAATATTAACATAAGAAAAACCTTCTCCCTAAGTTAATTAAAGTTCAAATTTGTAGTATACAATAACACTGTTATATTCTTAAAAATAAAACTAAAAAAATATCTTTGATTTCTTTGTTTTGCCCGTAAACGATAAGTAACACAACTAATATAAGAGGAAAGAAAATTCAGAGCCTTTAATTTCAAGGGTAGTTTTCAAGTCTACAACCAAAGAGCTTTCTTCTTCTCCATGCCAAGGTTCATAGTGTTAATTAAAATAAACTATTGATATTATAAAGTTAAAATTAAAAATTTAGATTAAATTATACCAAATACTTCTGAACTTTAGGAGTAGGTTTTAATTATGCTCCCAGACTTTAAAAAATTTTACTTTTACCCTTGAACTATAAAATTTATTCCAAAATACCTTTGGATGGTTTTTTCGTTAAATTTGACACAACAGTTAATGTGTAAAAATTGAAAAGGCATACGTGACATCATTTACAACATTATTCACGTAAATTAACGTAGCAGCTTATGTGTAAAAATTGATTATGTAAATAATTTTGATGATATTTTTTGAGATAAAATAAATAATGTTTTGGGTAAAATTTGACTATGAGGACAATTTTGAAATATAAAAGAAGTGGAAGGGCAAATATGCAACGAAGAACCCAACTCGGGACAAGATGGGTCAAAATGGACCTAAGGCAAGAGGAACAAGGCCTCTAGACAACTAGAAGGAGGGAACTTGGGCCCGAAGCCCAAGTTCCCGAGTCGACCTCAGCCTAGGCCGAGGCTGACCCCACCAAGGAGTCGAGCCCAACTACCCTGCGATCATTGGTCCTCATTCAGTCCGCTCCAGCCTTTTTCCTCTTCTTAATTCGCTATGGATTCATCATTATGCCCTAGAAAGGCCCTGTCACATAAATTAAAGGCAAAACATGGCTAAAAGCCCAATACGAATCACAACAAGCCAAAATCAAGCAAAAATTGATCAACGTGAGAGAGGAACGAGGAGTCCACTTGGGTCAGAGCCTAAGTGTATGGTCGGCCTCGGTCGACCCCACTATAAGCCCCCTTGTTGGCCTTGTCTATTCACCTCTTGGCCCAAACAACCTTCGTTCAACTCAATTCAATCCTCTTTCGTCTGATTTCTACGAGGAATCCTCTAAAAACCCTAGAAGAGAAGTATTTAAGCTCTCTTCATAAAGGAGAAGGGTAATTTTTTTCCTCATTCTAAAAACCTTAACTTGCTACACCCATTCACTCTCTGACTTAAGCATCGAAGCTTGTGTGGCAAGCACCACACTGGTGTTCAGATCTTTCTTATATTGGAGGTTATGCTCTTTCCCCTTCAAACAAATTCACCGTTGTTGTCACGTGAAGGCCAGGTGAGTTTTCCTGTCCAGATTTTGGCAGCAATAGTTAGCACCATTTGTGGGGAACAAAATCAAGCTTGTTTGAAAGATTCGGAAACACCTTATTCCATCCATGTCAAGTGATGCGATGGAAAAACGAAACTGGAATCTAGATGGAGAAGATTTTGATACTAATCACGATCCTTAAAGAACACGGGAAACCACTTCTCCTCGCCCTCGACCTCATACCCACGAAGGCCACCAGAGGGGTAGATCGCCGAACTAAAGAAGATGATGAATGGAATGGACCGAAATCTGGCTCGAATTCTAGACAAACTTGACAATCAAACTCCTCTGATGAAGCATGAAGAAGAACCACTTATTTGAGATTCCAGAAAAAGATATGAACCAATATATGAAGATGTGGGTAAGGCAAACACTCACACCAAGGAATCAAAAGAGAAGCTGGCCCTAGGAGGAAATCAGACAAAAACAGATCATAAGGATTAGAGTGCAACAAGCAGAATAATCAAAGTAAAGTCTGTAATCCAAATGATACCCAAAAGTTTGATCCGGGTCGACCAGGTCACGAAGACATGACAATGAGGTTTCGAGAAGATGAAGCGACAAAATCAGACTTATGGAGTTTGATCGACAGCAAGTGGAAGCGACATGCCAAAGCCAAAGCCGAGGCCAAGAAGGCCACCCTAAAAAGTCAAACACGGAGCCTTATCTGGAAAGCGGATCTTCAGGAAATCCAAAAAGAACTATAGGGGAATATATTAGAGAATCTCTAGGGAAGTTTTTCGAAATATTGTGATCACGAAAGGTTAGATCTTGAAACTCTCGTCGAGCAAGTAGATCCACCATTCATAGACTCGATCATGAAGGAAAAAGCTCCTCATAAGTTCAAGGCCCCAACTATCACACCATATGATGGAAGCTTAGATCTAATAGAGCATATTGACACAAACAAATCCTTGATAGATCTTCAGGAATTCTCAGATGTAATGAAGTGCAGAGGATTCTCTTCTACTTTAACGAGACCTGCTGAAGAATGATTCAGAAAAATTAGAAAAAGATCGATAGGGTCATTCAAGGTACTAGCTCGAGCATTCGTGACCAAATTCTTAAGAGGTAGAGATCAACGCAAACCTCAAATTCACATGTTAACCATAAAACAAGAGCCAAGAAAGACTTTGCGTGATTATATCTCCCAATTCAACAAGGAAGCACTGCTAGTGGAAGGATTCACTGATGCAACTACTTTGATTGCAATAATAGCCGGATTATAGGATAAACAACTGCTCAGGTTCATAGGTAAGAAAGAGCCAGCATCTTATGTTGAATTTATCACTAGAGCACTGATCGGTGCTTTTCGCTACACGCAAGTGCACGTGATCGAAGTAATAAAAACTGGAGTATTCCAGAGTATCGTACCCAAGGGAACGGGTTTTAACAAAATCTACTGAGACGACACAAAATATGTTTGCAAATTGCAATTGTGGTAACCAATGGTGTGAAAATGATTGAGTGGTTGTTTTTGCTAAAGAAAATAAATGAAAATGATAAAAGAGGGATTCAAACGTGTTTTTGCTCTATTGAAAGAAATTGCGGCCTAATTGCAATTGCAATCCTTTGACTCAACACTTAAGCTTTGTAAACCAAATTCAACACCTATTCGACATTCTATGAAGTATCTTTAGGAGGCTAAGTGATTAAACCGATATTTCTATGGCTAATACGAACTTAGTTAATTTTGAAACACAATTCTTTTGGTTTTAAAGGTTTTGACCTATGTCTAGGGTCAAAAACAAATTCCTATGTCTAGGCTATTTTCCTTTATTGCTTTTATGAAAACCCAATTTTTATATAACCTTTTCAGTATTAGACTCAAATTGTTGTATACTAATCTAGGTGATCAATCTAAACTAGTAATGAAAATTTCAATCAATAAAAGCAAACAATGCTATAAGATTAAGCAAAGTTGCTCTTACATATTAGGCCTTTATTCCTTTCTCTAGGGCATTCACATGCTTGAATCCCAAAGAAAGACTTAGCTCATAATTAAAAGAACGAAAAACAATGAATGAAAAGAATTAAAGTGCATAACTAAAATAGAAGCAATATGTGATAAAAATTTCAGAGTTAATAAATAATTGAATAACAACTTAATAATAAGGAAAGAACAACTAAAATTCTATTAATCGAAATAAATTCAGAAACTATTTAGTCTCGTAAACAAAAGTAAAGAACAAAACAGTAGCTAAAAGCTTGAAATTACAGCAACAATTAAATTCCTAAAACTGAAGCAAATAAACAGAAAATAAATTCTAAGAACGGGAAGAACACAGCCCCTTTTCCACTTCTTATTCAATCGACTCAACTCCACTTTTTTCAAAGGGAACTGAGCCTTCACTTCCTTCAATTTTCATTGAGGAAGGATTGAATTTCGAAGTTGAAAGGGGCTGGAAAACAGAAGAAAAACAGTAGCAAACAGAAATAAAAACAGCAGAAAATTGACAGCAGAAATTTTGACAGCAAAAATTTGACAGCTGAAAATCGTGGACAGCAGCAACTGTGGCCGAAAATGGCAGAAAACTTGTCTGGTTCTTGAGGCTTCTTCTCCAATATTTATAGAGGAATTGGGCTAGGGTTTCCTTCTTGAATGATGCATAAATATAGCTATAATCCAAGCTAAAATCGTGGAGACAATATGGCACAAAATTCCTAGATTTTAGGAGATTTGCAGATTTTTCTTTAATTTCCAAATCTCTCGAAATTGCAATTGCAATGCAATTGCATTTCTATTGCATTCTTCAAATTCCTACACAAAAACATCAATTAAGTGTGTTTTCATTTTCTTTTACTTTATTTTCTCCATTTACTTAATTTAAAAGGCTTCCAACAATAATTCAATTTAAACCAACTATTTGCTAGCCTTTTTATCTAATAACACACATAAAATAACATGAATAACTAAGTATAAAGGCCAAATAATTATCATAAATGAGAATTATCAAGCACAAAAATACATGAGTGCAGAGAAGTTGTTAAAGTCAAAAGAAGCTACAACAAGCAAAGGAAGAAGTGAATGCACATCTGACCGCTGGCTTGTTTTTCTGCCTGTATCGTTGAGACGCTGCGCTTAGCATCTCAGTGCTACCCAATTTTCCTTAAGTGATTTGCGCATTAGGGTATAATGTTGAGACGCTATCTCGCTTTTTATAAATATCAAGTTTGAGCTGCAATTGAGAGGAAGTCAATTGGGAGAGACTTAGCTATTTCAAAAATTGAGTTTGAGGGACGTGAGAGGATACTCTTTAGAGTACAAGGGATTGTGATATTGCGACGGGAACGAAGCTTCACACGACACATTAGTTCTATCTCGTTCCCTTTTCTTAATATTTTGTTATGGCTTTGTATGCAAGTTTAGGAGTTGGTATAGTGGCTATGAGTAGCTAAATTTGTTTTCTTAGGGCTAGATGGAGCCGTTAGGCCAAACAATTTGTTGATGTGAATGATTTGAACTATTGTATTTCTTTCTATTCTTGCAATCGTTTTATTAATGCTTATGAACTCTTGATCAAAGTTTATTTGGTCTTGATTGATATGAATTTATGCTTGAAAAAGAATCATTTAGATTTGACTTCGATTGCATGACTAGTAGTTACTGTAGCATGAAAGTGACTAGAGTTCTACTAGAAATCATTAAAGGAAGTGTTCTTAATGTCGTGCATGCTTATTAAAGGCTAGACAGATATGTTAGTTTTATAATTGTGCATGAGATTCAATTGTCTTGATAGGGCCAATTGTCATTTGAACTTCTTGATTTATGGCATGGATATACATTAGTTTATCATTCCTTCAATTAAATTGTTAGCTTGATAGGTAAAGTCTAGTTCCTAAGATATTATTTCTCTTGATTGTCTCAATTTTATCTAGTTTTAGTTTAAAATAATTTTACTCACCATTTGATTTCTATCTCTAAATAAAATTGGATGGTTAAATTCATGGTAATTAATTGAATTAAATTACTCAATCATGTGGACGACACTCGTACTCTATCTCACTATATTAAAACTTGACTCATGCACTTGCGGTCTTGCAATTTTATGCAACAGTGGAAAATCAAGTCGGAAAAGAAAAACTATTGCCAGAAAAGCCCGATATGATCTAGAGTATCGAGGTATGTATTCTGTCTACCACGAGAATCTGAAACAAACTTTAGAGTTTAGTGAGGTCAAAGCTAGGAACATACATCTGCCTCATAATGATGCCCTAATTGTCACCTTAGATATAACGAATACTAATTAGGTCTTTAGAATCCTCATAAATAGAGGAAGTTCTGCTAATGTCTTATCATTAATGGCATTCCAAGCCATGAGATTAGGTAGTAAGCTGTTAAAGGAAAATCAATCTCCTCTAGCTGGATTTGGAGGAGAAAGAATAATTCCTAAAGGCAGTATAGAACTTTCAGTCACCTTTGGAGGGGGACAAAATATAATTACTAAAATAATCAACTTCTTTGTGGTGGATTGCACACCAGCCTATAATGCGATCATTGGGAGACCAACATTGCATGGTTTGAAAGTTGTAGCTTCCACTTATCATCAACTCATGAAGTTCCCAACAATGAATGGAATAGGAATAGTAAGAGGAGAGCAAAAAGCTTTGAGGGAATGTTACTTCACAACATTTAAGGAAGCTAAAAAATCAAAGGAGGATCAATGGTCACACCTCAAAGAGGCAGACCTAAGCTACATGGAAAGTTAAATATTTCTCTTCAGTCATATTCAATTGCTTTAAATAGATAGGAATAGCTAGAGTGGTTTTCTACTTTCAACTACATGCATTTGTATTAATTTCAAGGTAATCAATAAAGTACATTCTTTTCAAGCTACAAATTTTGTCCAAGTGTGAAATTCAACACTAATTCCTCCTTGAACAAGGGGCTACATAGGAGACACGTCTCCCCATCAAGCGACTTATATAAATAACTGGAATTCAAGCGACAATTCTAGAAATTAAAAAAAAAAAAAAGACAAAGAAAGGAGACCAAGGCCAACCCTGACAAAAAATGGGGGCTTCAGGTGAATTCATAAACAAACGTTGTCGAAATATCTTGAAAAATCAAAGATACATCCCGAGAAGAACAAGAATCAATCCTACAGAGATTGATTAGGCAATCCTAGGGATAATCAAAGGACCACCTTGGAGCCCTAATTTTTTTTCTAGGAAAGCGATCAAACACCGCGAATCCAGAGGAGAATCTTACACCCCAGGAAGACCAAGAATCAATCATACGGGGATTGATCAAGCAATCTCAGGGATAATACAAGGACTACCTTGGAGCCCTAAAATTTTCTCCATGAAAGCAGTCGAACATCGTGAATCTAGAGGAGAATCTTACACCTTGGGAAGACTAAGACCAACCCTATGGGATATAATTGAGCCATCCCCAGGATAATCCAAGGACTACCTTGGAGCCCTAAAATTTTCTCCATGAAAATGGTCGAACACCATGAATCTAGAAAAGAATCTTAGACCTTGGAAGATTGAGTCTAACATCACAAGGTTCGACCTACAAATCCTAAGGACAACCTAAAGTAAGACTTTAGGTCGCTCAAGAGCGTTGTATTTAAAATCTATAAAAGAATCATACTCTCAAATTGGACCTCGTACTTTAGGCTCATAAACAGTAAGCCACACCATGAACTCCAATTAGAGAGTGGGGGCTAATGTTATGGGTAAAATTTGACCATGAGGACAATTTTGAAATATAAAGGAGGAAGTGCAAATATGCAACAAAGAACCCAGCTCAAGACAAGATGGGTCAAAGCGGACCTATAGGCAAGAGGAACAGGGCCTCTAGACAACTAAAAGGAGGGAAATTAGGCCAGAAGCCCAAGTTCCCAGGTTGGCCTCGACCCAGGCCCAGGCCGACCCCACCAAGGAGTCGAGCCCAACTCCCCTATGATCCCTGGTCCTCATTCAGCCCGCTCCAGCCCTTTTCCTCTTCTTAATTCGCCACAGATTCATCATTATGTCCTAGAAAGGCCATATCACATAAATTAAAGGCAAAACATGGCTAAAAAGCCCAATATGGATCACAACGGGCCTAAACCAAGCAAAATCGGATCAACACAAGAGAGGAATGAGGAGCCCAAGTGCCTGGGCCGAGGCCGACCCCACCACACAAGCACTCCTGTGGGCCTTGTCTATTCACCTCTTGGCCCGAAAAACCTTCGTCCAACCCGATTCGATTCTCTTTAGTCCGATTCCTACAAGGAAACCTCCAAAAACCCTAGAAGAGAAGTATTTAAGCTCTCTTCATAAAGGAGCAGGGTAAGTTTTTCCTCATTCTAAAAAGCCTAACTTACTACACCCATTCACTCTATGACCTAAGCATCGGAACCTGTAAGGCAAGCACCACACCGACGTTTAGATTTTTCTTATCTTGCAGGTCACATTCTTCCCCCTTCAAACAAATTCATCGTTGTTGTCATGTGAAGGCCATGTGAGTTTGTACAATTTCAAAGTTCAAGAGTAAAAATAAAAAATTTAAAAGTCTAAAGATATAATTAAAATATAAGGATATTTTGTATGATTTAATCCAAAAAAAATAAGACAAATTTAAAAGTAGAGAAGACGCATGTAAAATGGCTTAACCGCACGGTTGCGCAAAGATAAAAGTAATTAAACAGTTGGAAGTTTTTTTTTCTTTAATTAAAAAAATTAGTTGGAAGTTTTTTTTTCTTTAATTAAAAAAATTAGTTGGAAGTTTTTTTTTCTTTAATTAAAAAAAAAATTAGTTGGAAGTTTAGACCAGCTTACTGGCTAAGGCTAACCACAGCCGACGCATTAATAAAAGGAAAAAAAAAATTAAAATGTGAATTTTTTAATACTTACTATTGTAATAATAATAATAATTATTATTAAAACTTTTGAAACAACCAAAATCAGTGGCTGAATTTCGCGGAATAATAAATAAATAAAAACAGTCAAAACGACGACTATTCATTGAATACACCAACACAAAAACAAACCTAAAGAAGACTGCTCTGCTTGTGTTCACACTTCCTAACCTTGAACATTTCAAATCAACTCATCTAACCAAATTTGAAAATCGAAAATCAATTTTTTTTAAAAGAAAATTTTCATTTTTTTTATATTTATATTTATACTTGGCTCGTGAGTAAATTTTAATAAGAGTGATTGATACATCCAACTGGTCAAGTTTCGAGCTTCTTTTTTTTTTTTTTTAAAAATTATATTCGAGCCCATGCACGACCATTTTCCAATACCTATTGGTCTTTTTCCCTCGCGTTGGAAATTTTTGTCTTAAGACATTTCAATTGATCAAGTTTCAATTTTTTTTTTTTTTTTTGAAAATTTGTATTTGGACAAGACCATTTCCATAAATATTGTATTGGTTTTTATTTTTCCTCATGTGGGATAGTTTTAAATCAAGGCATTTTCTTGAGAAAATATATTAATTTTACTATCTATTCAAGTTAAAGATTCAACTTGATTGAAAGTTAGAAAAAAAAAAAGATAAAAAGTGACATTTTTAAATAATCATTTTATCTCCTTGTATGAAATCGATCACAACCAATCCGAACAACCCGTACCATTTTAAAAGAAAAAGAATATACTTTTGTCAAAGATATGGGTTTTCCAAAATTCTAAGAAAAAACTTAGCTTTAATTTTCTAAAAGAAAAAAAAAAACTTAGCATTAATTTAATCAAAATGGAAATAAAGAAAAAGATTGTGAGAAAGAGAGATTTAGCTTCAATTTCCATCACTTTCAGTATTCACAATTCCAAACCGACCACGGACCTTCAAAACTGTGGTTGATATATTATTACCTTTGTGTTCACATTCTTTTTTTATGTATTTTTTTTTACAAAAAAAAATGACAGGAAAGGAACTTGGGACCTTACTTTCAAGATTTGTTTTATTAAGTCGACTTCACGTCAGGGACTGCTATGAAAAATTAAAATATTCCGGGGTTGAAAACTTCGTATTGGCCAATTTTGACGACTTTGGAAAAGTTAATATTGGATTGGCCCAATTTGATTCATCAAAATACCCTTGGATGCAGGATAGAACCATGATTTCTTGTTTCTCTCTCAAACTTATATATATATATGTCCGAGTGTTCGAGTCAGCTTGTGCGCAGCTAGACTATTCTCATGAGACAATTATTTGGCTCTACTACATTTGGTTGTCTAGGTAATTCGTAAGATATTAAATCCTAGATAGATGATCATCATGACTTGAACCTATTCTATTTGAACCTTTAGTTTTTATGACTCTTATTAATCACTAGATCAACTCATGGTGGTTTTCTCTCTCCTACTCTAACGATATAAAATTGCCAACCATAGTATACCAACCTCATCGAATAATTTCTCATGCTAAGGGGATAAGATTTTTAAGAACTTAGTTCAAAAGGCTACAAAAAACTATTCACAAACTAATTAAAAAAAAAAAAAAAAAAACAGAGATGTAATGCAAACAGATCGAGAAACGCATTCGAGTTGGTTGGTACATCACTTCAGATCATTAGAATTCGTTACTTGGACGAAACTGAATCATATGTAATCTATATTTGTTGGTATGTGAAAATGATCATTTGATTCAGTGCATATTTTCCAAACAGATCCTGTTCTCTAGAAGAGATGAGAAACATCATTTGACATTTGCTAGTCATAGAGATGAAACTGAAAAAAAGGGAAAACGCGTATTTGAACAAGAAAGAAAGAAAGAAAATGCAGTAAGAGACTGATTTGTTTACATTGTCTAAACTCAAAGGCTGTACAAAAGATGACTTAAAGGATAAGAGTTGTCTATGGAAAAGCAGAAAAGCAGAATATATTTTCAGAAAAGAGTATGGGGTATAAACCAAAAGTCTAATCTTTGTCTTGTTATTTACCTTGGAGACTTAGCTGGAAGAAACTTTCCTTAGCAGACAAGCTTTATCAATGAATCTCATCTTTGTGTTCTCACTTTTGAACGCTGCAAAAAGAGACAAACACATTCATGTAGCTGTGCCAAAAAAGATTGGAATCAAGAAATTGGAACAAAGTTTTATCAAATATGTGGTGTTACATTGTATCAGAGTTACTTCGGCGAGTTTCCAGCACGGCAAGATTCTCGATCCGAGTTCACATCAGAGATTCGGAAACTAACAACCCAGATTATCAGAAGTTTTTGGTGATGTAGTTCAGTACTAATACTGTGTAGATTTTTTCATGATCTTCCTAACTTTATGTAACTCCAAATTAATGTGAATTTCAGATTGAAAAGAGCTTAAAGATATTGGTGGCAATACAATACAAGTTTTCCTGTTCAAGTGATACGAGAACTTTAGTGAATTGGCCTAAGAACTCCTTGGTTATGCGGACCCCTAACACACAAACACTAAACCCCATGGAACAGTTACAAAGAACCCAAGTCCTTTGAACTCTTTTGACAATTGTGGCTTGATTTTCTTCCCTCAATTATCTATGTGAATTGGGTGCTTCCATGATCACACCATTGAGCTTCTCAACAATGGGAACAGATTTGTGTTTTGACCAACTACGTTATCATAACCTTCTTTCACTTATTCATTAAATGGCTTAAATTCTAGTACTGTTAGTCCTCTGAACATCGACTCCACGGTCAGTCCTGTGCAATAGATTCTTAGATACGTGAAGAGAGCATCGACTCCATGGTTGGGATTGCGTAAAGAATTTCATAAAATCAGTCAATACTTTCATACCAATAAAACAAGCAATATGAGAATTTCAATGAATTGGCTCTGTGAATGAAAGTAACAAGCACCAAAAATAGTAGCCAGAAAGCTTACAAATTTATAAAGTAAATCATGACTAGACGTGACAACCAAACAAATCATAGAATGGTAAAGTTGCAATCAGTCTAGACTTCTGCAGGAAAATGTTACATTTGAATTGATTTAAAAATGACCCAGTGTGATAAACTAGCTATATTATCTATCCCTAACTGCAAAAGATTTGCACTCTGTTCAAGTATACATGTGCAAAGTCCTCACACTATTCATGGTCTTTGGGCTTGCAGCCTTTCACTGCACATGATGGTCATCAGTGGACAGTGTTCGTTTTATATGCTCTAGTAGCTTTGGTTTTAAGACAACAAGCTCTTTACCAGAGTTATTGTAACCAAATAATTGAACATATTGAAATAAGAAATCCCTATGATCTTCTGACTTACAGCACATGAAAGTCACAAAAAATATAGCAGACCAGCAAAACCTTCTTACATGTTGTACCATGACAGTAATAACATTGTACCTTTCAGCAACCGCTTCAAGTTTTCGAGAGGAGAAATCAAAAGATGGTATTTAGGAGTGAACTAGGCACTTTGGAATGATCAAATTGCTTGTGCTTGTGAGTTTTGAAGCTTGCTTACCTGCACAAAATCTGATGGATATTACTTATTACCTTCCCTTCTTTGTATAAGCCATCTGACTGCTTTCTTGAATCTTCACCCAGACTTCTTCAGTTTCTTAATGGAACTTCTGAAAAACATGTTCATTGATACCCTACCATATCTGAAAACTAAGCACCTTTTGGTTGAGGAATGATGACTGTGCCAATATCTCCTTTCCTCGCCGAAGACATGCCTATATCATTTGATTTTTCATGGTTGAATTGCCCAATATGTTTAACATTTGTAGGCAGGCCTTTCTAACTAGTATGCATTTTTCATCACCTCAATATCTACCATATGAAGTTATCTAGGATTGATCAATGTTGGCTCAAACTAGAATCGACATGACAGTGTAGCATAGTATACGTAAAAAGCAACCCTAAATTGAGACAGCTATCTGTACATTACATTGTCCTCTAACATCCTTGTTACTTTTCGGTACTACATTGCCGTGGCACTGGAACATAGTAGATTTTATTTTTGGCCAGGAGAGAGACACGAGCACAATGAGATCGCACCAGCGGAGATATACTTATAGTTGCAAAAAAAACAAATCCAATACAGAAATCACTTAAAAGTTTGTTTGCTGTATGATCCATTTGGCAATTCATGCTTTTGCATTTGAACGAATTTCCTTTGCTTATCTTCTTAGAACTCAAGGACACAGTTGTACAATCTATAGAACAAATCCTATTCAAGTAAGGCCATTCGTTTGCTTGTCTTCTGTAAAATCTTACCATCTTGTGCATTGATAAACAACGCAGCACATTAGTGACATAAAAGCAAGTGGCTCCACACCAGTATCATTCATGACTCAAATTCTCTGCAACGTTAACTAGGGCCACTGACAATGCTAAATCAAGAAGATCCATCAATTTCTCACTAAAAACAAGCTCGACTTGGATAGATCATTCATAATTAGCTGATCATAATAGGAAGAACTGAAACACTTGAAATCTACTTTTCCACACCACAATTAACATTAACACCTTACAGTACACCTCGTCTAAGACAAGAGGTAGCAACAAGAATAATAATAAGCAAATGTTCTGTTTAAGTGCACATATATGCATACAACAGGGTAATTGCCTGGTTAGGCTACAAATTTTCATCAAAAGC
This sequence comes from Trichosanthes truncata, assembly GCA_033996785.1. NCBI lineage: Eukaryota > Viridiplantae > Streptophyta > Magnoliopsida > Cucurbitales > Cucurbitaceae > Trichosanthes > Trichosanthes truncata. Next base: position 33,491,987 of record MU867261.1, read on the forward strand.
AGTGGTTAGGTCAGTTAATGGAAACAATTCCACTAAAAACAATAAGGAACCGCTCCATTCAGAAACTTCAGCAAATTAAACAAAAGAAACAATTTGTACTTCCAGAATCAGATGAATACTTTTCTCAAAAGAAACCAAAATTACAAGCTCAACCACTGGCAGCTCCCCAGCTTCGAATTTCCAAACAGATGGAACAAAAGGCAACTCATCATTTCAAACGCATAACTCCCAATAAGAACTTCGTCCTTGATCACATAGTAAGAAAGGAACACACAAAGATGAGAACGAAAGGGACATGACAGAGTAGATCATTCAATCACCTGAAACATAAAAGGGTTAACTACATGGATAGTCCATTTGGGACACCATTTTACATAAATGACACAATTTATTATTAATATCAGCTTTGTCAATTTGCAAGCCAAATAGAAGCCAAATATAGGGTCATATTACTCATTTACCCCTATTTATTATTTATAATTATAATAAATAAAAAAAATTAGATTTTTACCATAATAGTTGGTATCTTCTCTCCAAACAATAATACCCACGATTTATTCCCAAAATTTAGGGATTATGATTTCAAAACCCTCTCTTGATGGTTCAACTTTTCGAAAACACAAAAGATTAGAGAGGGATTTCAATCGACGACAATAGGGGTCATCAACGGGGGCTTGTATTCCTTATCGACGACGAGTGCGAAGGTGGAGAGTTTGACATCGACGAAAAAAATGGCAGCAAGGGGAGGTCTTGTAGTTGACGGCGTGCACTATGGTTTCTCGACATATCGATGACGAAAAAAAGGTATGTCGAAAACAGTGGGTTCTCGTTTTTTTTTTCAAAGTCACAGTAGGTTCTCGGCATTATTTGGTTGCAGAAGTTAGTGGTTGTCTGCGTTTTTGGGTTGCCGGCGTCGGTGGGTTATTGACGATAAAGCGACCAGACTTTTTTGGTTTTACATATTATAATAGTTCTCTTTGGGTTTATATGTTACGTTTAGGATGTATATTCTGTTTAACTAGCTTCTCTTTCATCCTATTCAATCTATGAGACTTTTGTTTTGGGTGTATATTATGGTTTTACATGGTTTCTGATCCTAGATTCGTCAAAGAATAAATTTTATGTCATAGACAATGCTTCCATTCGAGTAGTATATGGGTCATAGACAATGCTAATTCCATTCGATGAATGAATAGGTCTATTCAAATAATCATTTGTATTTGCGTTGTTTGCTTGTAGCTTGTAAAAATAAGCAATTTCACTGATCAATATAGCTGCATTTGGTGGTTAAATTGTTATGAACTTTTCGACTAAATGAAGGTATAATTTTTAGACTGAATAGACTGGGTATATAACATATAATCATATAATAATAGTTATAATAGAACATTTCATTGTTTATGATTTATATAATATAATATAACCGTATATTGTTATATTTTGGTTTATAAAATATAATACAACCTTTCATTGGTATATTTTGAATTTATATAATATAATCTTATAACAAAATATGTGAATAGGCTTAGTATATATGATATGAACCTAATTTGTTTATGTGTATGGATTATATAAGTATGAAAAGGGTATATATGATTGTTGCTTGTCAGAAATTAAATTTAATATTTTCTTTAAGATTAAAATGTCCTCTAATTCTGACTGGGTATATATGAGGTCTGATTGGTTGTATGGATGTTTCTGACTGAGTATATAAGTTATTTTTTTTAATATATTTGGCCATACATTAGAATATATTATATTATCCACGTTTATATCATCTACATTATGCACTAAAACGAATTTGTATATGTATATAGTTATCTCTACTAGACAACGGTGAGACTAAAACGAATTTCACGTATATGTTATATAAGTCGTGATTGGGTATAATATAAGATTACGGGTTATCATGTATTAAATATATTTGAAAAACAAATACATTCTTTGAATTGGTATATTTTGGGTTTATATAATATAATCTTATAGCAAAAGTTATGATTAGGCTGTGTATATTTGATATGAACCTAATGTGTTTATGTGTGTACATTATGTAAGTTTGGACTAGGTATATATAATCGTTGCCTGATAGAAATTTAATTTAATCTTTCCTCCACATTGTGTACTAAATCAAATTTTTGTGTGTATATAGTTATTATACTAGGCAATTGAGAAAGTAAAAGTTATTGTTAATCTGACGTCAAAGATTGTTCGAATGCCAAGAAAAAATGATAGACTCTTGCATGACATCGACCTCTAAAAAGATAGAGCTTCGAGCAACGACGATTAATGGTTTCTATTTCTGGCGAACAACATCAGATGGTGTCAACCTTCAAAAGAAGAGACATTCGAAGGCGTCTAGTCACTCGCGAGCAACTCCAGCGTCATCAGTAGTTTTTTGTAAATAGTATGTTGATGGCGGCATCAGTAAGGTCCTTCATGGTTGTATAATTGTTTCATACCATGTATATATTTCCTAAATGTATGAGTATATATCTAATAATATGAAGTATATATTTTGTATACAATTTTCTTTAGAAAAGATATATATACCAAGTATATATTTGCAAATGACATGATGGTGGTGACAAACAAAGATACTGAGTATATATTTGTAAATAACTAAATATACTGAGTGTGATGAAATCTGTAATAGGTGGAATAAATATTTCAATAAAGATGGAACAATATATATAAATGTAGTATATATGTTGGATTATATTAATTTAATATTATACAAAAAAAAGATCAATATATGTGGCTACAATAAGCAAAATAGAAAAAACCTTACATACATGTTATATATGAGGTATATATGGAGTTATATACAAATGTCAAAATGAAAGTAGATATATTAAAACGAAAACTATTTTTTAAAAATAAATTAGACATGTAATAAAGGGATGGAATGGTTGCCTTAAATGAAAATTTGGATGAATTTTGCAGGTGGAAAATTTTTAATGTTGACAGAAAAAATATATGTATATTCGAAAATCATAATTGTGTAATAATTGTAAAATATTATGTGTAATAATGGAAAGAATATATTTTTGAAAATCAAATTTATCATAAATATATTAAATAATTGCCTTAAGTGAAAATATGTATATTAGGAAAGTATAAATTCAAAATTGAAAATTAAATATAGAGAGATGATATTAAATGAGGGTAAAATTGTAAGGAAAGAAGAGAAAAAACTCAAGCCAAGCTAAAGCTGAAATTTTTTATAAATGTTGACATTTGTGAAATATGGTGTTGAAAATGTGCTCTTTGGCATAATTTTCCAACATAAAAAGCAAAGTGACCCACTTGCATTTTCTGGTATGGGCTTGTAAATATCACAATTGAATTCGAAATTGCCCAAGCCCATGTGCATCATGTTGGATTTTCTCACAAATCAAGTCAGCAAAATGTAGCACTCCTTGGACCGACCACATAGTTTGTCTTTTTTTTTTTTTTTTATAGTTCAACAACTCGGTGTTAGACGTTGGTCGGGCGAATATGCCTTAACCAATTGAATATGTTCAAGTTGGCAGTTTTTGTTGTATACATCATGCTTTATTTGCAATTTAAAACAGTATTACTAAGGCCCCATTTAATAACCATTTAGTTTTTAGTTTTAAAAAAATTAAGCTTATAAATACTACTTCTACCTATAGATTTCATTGTTTTGCTATCTACTTTTTACCTATGTTTTCAAAAACTTATTTTATTTTTGGAATTTGGCTAAGATTTTAAAAGTTTTCTTAAGAAAGATAAAACTCATTGTCGAGAAATGATGAGAAACGAGCACAATTTTAAAAAAACTAAATGAGTATCAAATAGAGCCTAAACAATACGAAATGATTGATTATTGTAAGAGAGTATTAATTAAAGGTACTAGGTACTAATGAAGATATGGGATCAAAGATCACATGGAATTGTATACTCGATGTAGTTCAAGAATCTATACCAAAATTGTACTTTAAAAAAAAAAAAAAAAAGAATCTACATCAAAATTTTGTATTTTCTTTAGGGTCAATCTTGTTACAATGGAATTCAAAGAAGTAACATGTCATTTCTCTTCATATACAATATATAATATAGCTAATATATATTTTATTTGGACTGGACATTTTAATATTGTTGTTGATTATTAGAGTATAAAGTTCTCATTATTATATATTCCTATCTCCATTTGAGGATTGGCTTTTATGATATTTTATATTGGGATAAATAATAAATGGTCTTTTTTGGGTTTTTGTTTTGTTTTATAGTTTGGTGATGCTCTTTGTTCATTTACAAAGAGATGGACAAGTGGTGGGATGGAGTGCAAAGGAAGTTACCTCTGCTCTCTATTTAATAATAAATTTAGTGTTCTAAATGCTTGTAGGGCCAATGGGGCAGTTTTAATGGAGCCTTTACTTCTTGATTCCCACACAAAAGATGTTGGGTATTAAATTTTCGTTAACATGTGGTTATTTATACCAACACTTTTATATGTTTATAGATTTGACAACGACATAAAGATTAAAGAGTGAATTGATATTTTTATTATATCATTAAAAAAATTCATAAAATATATTAAAAATGACAAAAAAATATTACTAATGTAGACATAATATTAATAATAAGAAATTTAACTTCTTTAAAAATGGTGAAATGTTTATTTATCAACTTTTTTTAATGGATTTTTTTTTATGATTTTCTATAAATATTTATCAACATTTCATAAAATTGAGACTTTGATTTTTTTTTCATCATTGACATTTAAAGCCTTGAGGAATACTATTTTTACTTCATCATTTTTAATTAATATGCTCTTATATCACTTGTCTATTTTTAGCGTATCATGTTGATGAGATAATTAGAATTTATCATTATGTTTGAAAATATGGCAATGATACCAATTGTTTGGACAATATACTTTTCTATAATATTGTGATATTGTTCATTTCAAGTCTAAGTTATTGCAATTTAGTTTTTGAACTCTATCCACAAAACTTCTTACTAATAAAAATGTTGCCTTTACTTGGTAGGTTTTAAATTTTAGACTTTTAATGGATGCCACATGTCCATAATATTCAAAATTAAAAGAGTGTTTCTATCACTTTCTAATCACACCAACTCTACATACTTTTTCATTTTCATTTATATATTTTTTATTATAATGGAAGGTTTTGGCCAAATATTAGAAGAACAGGATATTCCTACATTTGAAATGTACAAGAAAGGAAAAAATAAAGGGCACGTACAAAAAAGTGACGGACTCCAAGTACTATCAAAAAAGTTTATGGCTTTAATTTCAAATCATCTCAATGTTCTAGTTGTGTGATTGATGTAAAGCTTTGACGGAGTATTTTATTTTTTAATAATTGGAGTCAATGAGAGAATTCTGTGTGTGATTGTAATAATTTTCACATAGTGGAGTTGTAACGCCCCGGGTTATAAAATTAGCTTATTTTACAAGTAAGTAGACTTAATTATTCGTTATAGTTCTAATTTGAAAAAAATAGAATTTCGAGTTTAGCCTCTTAAGTTTGATAAATTAAATTTAGCCTTTATTCTCCTAGTTCAAAAGAAACTCGTTCCTTATATGTGGTTTAATTTTCGGTAAAAATGAGAATTTTTGGTAGTGCATTTGTTCTAAATTGTGTAGAGAGTTTAGGCCCTTGATTGAAATTTTAAGAATTAGAATTTAGGAAAAGTTAATTAAAAGTAAGAGTAAAGGAAAGAAAGAAAACACTAACTCTATCTCATCTCCTTCTCCCTCTCCCTCTCGTATAACCCAGTCCTTAAGCCCCCATCGACGTTTCTTCTCCAGCGAGCACACCCACGCTACGCCCAAACCCGAGAAGCAACGTCGACTCCTCATTCCTCTTGTTCCGACGATTTCATGCAAAGGACCCACGAGATTCTCCCAACGACACGCACACGACACCCATATACTGTCGTCGGCGATTCTTCTTCCTCTCACGTGTATGCCAGCCAAATAGAGTCCTCCCCTCACAATTCTCCCTCATTCTCCCACGATACCCACAACACCCACGAAGATCCGACAACTCCTTCTCCATTCTGGCGACCAAAGAGATCCAACGACGCAAACCACTCAAGCTATAGCTTCTTCAATGGCGCGACGCTGCATTTTCTCATACAAACCCACGCACGAGGCGGAGCTTCCCGCTTCGGTGAGCGAATCTATGAGTTCTCCTGCAGTGCGACTAGCGTGACTTCAAGAGTTCGATGATTGTAGACCTTCCTCGGCGTGGGTATTCGAACAACGGTGTGAGTAAACAGTTTTTCGGCAAGCCAACAACCGAAGACATCATTTTCCTTTTTTTTTGGTAAGGTTCGACTCTGATCCATACGATTTCGAGTTTAGATTTTAGTTACCCACTCCCTAATAGTTCCAAATCTATAGGTTAGGTCATGTTCTGCCCATTTTGCAAATCAATTAAAGTGTTGTAAAGTGTGTTAGTTTAGTTTTTAACCGTTGGGCAACCTTGGTGTGTAGTTTCGGGATCATTCGATCACTTTCAAACACTGACCAACAAGGTTTCAAGCTCGTTTAATGGAGTTCTACAGTTTTGGAGTCCTTCGAACATCTTCCAACAAGCATAGGAGTTTGTTTGATAAGAAATATGTGGTAAAGTGTTGTTTAGGCCCTTACGAACTCCATTAAAATACTTTAGATAGCTCTTTAACATTGAGTACATTTTGTTTTGGCGTGCTCGAACTCAATTTAAGAGGAATTTTGGAGAATTTATTGGACTATCTTAAGAGCGTTAAAAGTAAGTAGAATTCTACATGTTGGGTCTGTATGTTGTGTGCTAGCATGCTGTGTGACTTATTTTTATTATATTTAACTATACAAATATTATTGTGGAATTGTTGTATGCTCTGAACTAGTTAAGCACGCATGGATGCTTATTGTGGTTTTGTGTTGTGTTGAGTTTGCTAAACTATTGAGATGTTTTGTAGTGATATGTGATATTTACCATGCTGCGAATGTTGTGTTATTTTCCTTGTGGTAAGTATGCTGCCTTATTGAGAATGTTTGAGAGGAAGTATGATTTCTTTATGTTGTGAGCACATTCTGACTTTGGCATAATGCAAGGTCTAGAAAGATGTTTTAGGATGTATATCTTTCTGAATGGTTGTGACCCTTTGGAGAAAGGGGTTAGAGGACCTAGAGTTCATGATAAAGGAAAGTAAGGAGGATATCAGGGTCTCAGGTATAAATGGTCGAAGGCTGATAGTGTGTTAGAGAAAGTTATATAGCTAATGTTAAGTATAAACATCGCAGCGCCCGAGCACAAAGGTCAGGGCTCGATATTCATATTAGTTTGCAGTGGATATCGAGATGCTTGGGTATAAAGGTCAGATATCGATATTTGTTGTAGATATATTGGAGATAGTGAGGTGCTTGGGTACAAATGTCAATGGTCAATATTCTCCATGTACGAGTATCAGGATGCCTGAGTACAAAGGTCAAGAGTCGATACGCAAAATAGGTTGCATAGGGCTTGTTAAGTATGAAAATCGAGGCGCCTAGGTGTAAAGATCAGGAGCTGATATTCATACTGGTTTATAGCAAATGACGAGGTGCTTGGGTACAAAGGTCAGGAATCGATATATGTTGTAGGTATTTGAGAGATGTTGAGGTGCATGGGTACAAAGGTCAGGGTTTATATCCACCATATAAGAGTATCGGGATACCTGGGTACAAAGGCCAGGTGTCGATACGCTAGTATGTAGAGCAAATGAGGCTCTTGTCAGTTTGAGTTGTGTTGAATGCCATGTTGGATATTGAAGTGACTGGGTACAAAGGTCAGGGTTCAATATTCTTCATAGGAGGTTAGTGTCGGTGTCTTAAGTACAAAGGTTAGGAACATACTAGTTAAGATGTGCGGTTGTTATGTTGTTGGCAGCCGAGTTTGACTTAGAGTTATTAAAATTAATAAGTTATACAATTGTGATCCATGAACTGAGTATGATATTCCTGTTACTTGATTTTCATGAATGTTGAGCATGTCTAACTCATATGTTAATTGTGAAGCATGTTGTTTGCTGTTTGGTGGCCCATCAGGTGTGAGTTACTTACTGAGTACGCGTTATGTACTGACTCACCACCAGATTTTGCAGGAGATGATGAATACTATGAGCCTAGTGATGTAAAGGATGAGGCTTGAGAGAGAGACCATTAGGGGTGTTTATTATTTATTTATCTTTTAATTTTAGATTAGTTGGTTGATAATTTAGTTATTCTTTTAAGAATAGGTCTTAACTCAGGTTCAAGGATTTTGGTTATTGTTGCCCTTTAATGGCTTTACTATTATGGAATGAGTTGTTTTGAATTTTTCGAAGTTAGTTTTGTTTACCCTTACTTACAATATTGGTTTGTTTTGGTTTTAATAGTTCTTGAGTTGAACTTAGAAGTTGTTGTCTAGTGAATCCGGTTGTAGAAGTGGTGAATCTAGTTGTAGAAGTATTTCTTTTGTCTAACAGGTGCTAGGAAAATTTTGGGTAGCTTGCGGTTGCGTCTTTATGATGCCGAAATTTTGAGACATTATAGTTTGGGTTGTCTACGGTGTCGATCCTTAGGTTAAGTAAGTAGAAAAGTTTAGTAATGTTCCCTAGATTAGGCTAAATTTTGGGGGCGTTACAGAAGTTTCTTTCTAGCGGGCCGTAGTTTTTATTTGGTTTTGGAGTTTTCACATAAATTTATGTTTTTTTGTTTGTTTTTTTTTTTTTTATTTTTCATATATTTTCTGCTTATTCCTAGAGAGTAGAAGTGAAAGGTTTTCCAACATATAAAAATAACTGTTGAATCATCATTCTGTTCAAACTTGTAAATTTCAATTAAGGGAATGATTGTGCAATAAAACTCTATGGTGAATTACCACGTTATGATTTTTAAAAAAAAACTAATTTTTTAGGTTAAAATATCATTTTGGTTCATGTACTTTGAATTTTATTATATTTTAGTTTTTGTACTTTCAAATGTCCAATTTTAGTCCTTGTGCTTTTAATAAATCTTAAAATTAGTCCCTACTGTTAGTTTGAAGTTAATTTTATCGAAATTGGTTAAATAATAATAATAATTTTAATGCAAAAAATACACAATGTGTACATATTTCTAAAATTTATAAAATGGATGCTAATTAGAAAAGTTAACAATAAACTAACAATAGGGATCGATTCTAAGCTTGATTAAAAGTACATGGACTAAATTTAAATATTTGAAAGTACATAAACTAAACTGGAACAAAATCTAAATTACATAGACCAAAATGGTATTTTAACTTTTTTTTTTCATCAAACGGATGCCAAATTGATGTTTTTTTTTTCTATTTTTCTAAAAAAATGTACTTTTTTTTTTCATTTAGTCTTATTTATTAGAATAAATACATGCAAAACGAGCAGAAATTAAAACATTCATTATTTGTTATATTTTTCTTTGTAGGGCGCCTAATAAATAAAATAAAATAAAATGAAGCGCCAATTTCCTTTATATAACGATAATAATAATAAGGTTAAATTATCAAAAATACTCTTGAACTATGAGGTTGGTTTCAATTATACCCCTGAACTTTAAAAAGTTTTATTTTAATCCTTAAACTTTGAAGTTTGTTTCAAAACAACCCTTGAAGGTTTTTTCCGTTAAATTTATGGACGAAAAATGACATATTTGCATATATTTTGATTTTTTTTTCACCGTATATGTTCAAATATGTTCACATAAGTAACAATACAAATACAAAAACATCGTTTTCCGTCCATGAATTTAACAAAAAAAAGCTTTCAAGAGTTGTTTTGAAACAAACTTTAAAGTTCAACAATTAAAATGAAACTTTTTAAAATTCAGGGGTATAATTTAAACCAATCTCATAGTTCAAGATATTTTTGATAATTTAACCTAGGGAAAAATACCTTTTTGGTCCATGAGTTTTCAGCTATAGGTGCGTTTAGTCCCTGAATTTTCAAAATGGACCCTTTTAGTCCCCAAGTTTTGAAAAATAAGTTTAAATGATCCCTCACGTTACTTTTTTCATTTTCTACAGTAATGTGTAATTTTTTTTTATTATTCTAAATGCTTACATGTAAAAATAATAATAACAACAAAAACTTCTCTCCCTCCTCCACTCACTTCAGGCCCCACTCCCATGTCTCTGGTGGCCTCTCTCTCACCTCTGAAATTCTAGAATTTAGAGTTGCGTTTGTGAAACAACGGAGAGCCATTAAAAAGGCCACAAACGGTTTGATTCTGCGCTATTTCGACGATGAAACAAAGCATTTAAACTAAGCCCCATTTCCATTTTATACCCACTGCTTCTATATATCTCATCCAATTTTTGTTTTTCTTTGCCTCTTTTGTGGGGATTTTTTATCTGAGTCTCTAAGATATGACTTTGCAGAGTTTTGAGAGAGAATTTGAGGATTTATTTGGCATTTTCTGTAATTTTATGAGTATTTTGTTGTTCATCATGTCTGATGGGTATTACAGCTCTAAGAAGACCGATGATATATGTGAAGACATTTGCGGCTAGGTCTGTTAGTTTCAATCCACTATGTTTTTGTTTTTTCGCTTGTTTTTTTTATTTATTGTTTTTGGAATCTGTTGTATTCGACTTTTTGGGATAAAAAAACTTGAGTTTTTCTTTCTTTTTCTAAACCCTTTTGATTGAACTTGTCCTTGGAGAAGTACCCATTAATGGCGAGAAAGCGGCGACAGAATCGACGGATTCTCAGAGGTGGGAATAGGCGATGTTGTGGCCAGTGGTGGCGTCGATGAAGGCGATTTTTCCGTTGTGGGGGCGGGAAGAGATAAACGTCATCGCATTGAGGGATTGGGAGGCATTTGCTGAGGAAGATTTTGGTGGATTTGCAGAACCCGCCTTTTGGATCAACTTCGCCGTCGTCGCCTCCGTGGACTACCATGTGGTGGTCCGAAAAGGGAAATTTTCTGAGAGTGAAAGTGAAATATTTGAGTTTTGAGATTTATTTTGGTAGTGGAGGTTTTTGGGTTCGCTTGTATAGGAGGCGTGGAGCCGCCGTCGTTGACTGGTCTAACTTGTTTCCTTCCGAATTGAAAACGAATAGAGGGTTAGGCGTGAGTGAGAGGAAAAGGGGAAGTGGGGAGCATGAGCAAGAGGAGAGAGATAAGAGAAGGGGGAGTGAGACCTGACGTGAGTGAAGGAGAGAGATAAGAGTTTTTGTTATTATTATTTTGTTATTTTTTATTTTTACCTATCAACACTCATAATAATAAAAAATTAATAGAAAACGGAAAAAGTAACGGGAAGGACTATTTAACCTATTTTTTTAAACTTAGGGACCAAAAAAGTCCATTTTAAAAATTCATAGACTAAACGGACCTATAATTAAAAATTTATGGACCAAAAAGGTATTTTTCCCTGTAACCTAATAATAATTATAGCCCATCCCCACGGTTGGGCTTTTGGCCATCCACTGAACACGCTTTTAGTTTTTTCTTTTGTTTTGTTTATGCACTTTTCATAACACTTGAAACACTCCAACATAATGGATGTATCTTGATCATTGAAATTAGGTTAATAATATAATCATATGATGTGACAATTTTGTTTTGTTTGATTATATGAATTATTGTGTAAATTTCCCATAATTTGTTCTGTGGTCCGAGAAAATAATGAATCAAATAAATTTAATCTTAAAATTTTAATCTCATTTAATTAAATCCTGAACTTAAATAAATAGTGGAGTAAGTTTAATATATTTTTTTTAATTTATCGTGAAATGAGACATCTTTAAAATTATACAACCCTATTTATATGTGCATATATGATTATAGTTTGAGACATCTTTAAAATTAAACGACCCTATTTTTATGGGCATATATGATTATAGTTTAGTGGTTAATATATCTATATTTCTTTTAAAAGGTCGCGAATTTAAATCCTTACCCTATATGTATTGTAATATTCTAAACAATACACTACTTTTAAGTCAATTTTTGTCATTGGATTTATTGTCGGCATTTATTTTAGTTGGATCGGAGCATTTTGATGTTGGATTTGCCATTTAATTTTTTTCGGTTGGGTTGGGTGTTTTTGTTGAATTGTGACTGGATTTAGGGCATTATTCTTGCATCCAGATATTTAAAAAATATATATTTATCAAATAAAATTTGATTGATGCATAAATAATTTTTGGGAAATATTCTATATTCCAGCTTAGTTTTGAGCCAGAGAAGATAACAACTTCATTTAAAGTATAAAAAAGTCATTTAGTAACTTTTTTTTTAAAAAAAAGACGAATTTGATAACACTAAAAATGGTCAACCTACAAACCAATCCACTAATTAAAGTATTGATAACTTTACTCCAAGGTCGTATTGTTTAAGCCGTAATATTCTAAAAAACCCAATTAAAAAATAAAAAAGAGATTTTCAGAATAAATATTAATTACATGTTACATATGTCTCAAACAAACTAGTACGAAATATTGCCAAAGAAGTCAATATGATGTGTGATTGACGCAATTTTAATTACTTTATATAGGTGCCTAGTAGGGATCGAATTAATGGAATGAGAATGAAACAAGGAAAATAAGTAGATTCAAATATAAGATTGAGAATTTTTCGAGCTGTATTTTTTTTTTAATTAAAATTAATTTTAAAAAATGAGAAATTATTCCCCATTCCTAGATTATGCGCTTTAAAAGTTAAAGTTACTTCTATTAATTCATGTTTGGGATGAGTAAGAAATCTCATTCAAGATAATCTATTTGGAAAGGTTCAAATTACTGTTTACAAATCGTGATTAAGAAGTGAATGAGTATCTTTTTTTTTTTCTTGGAGGTGAATAAGTATCATTTGTAAAATCATAATTAAGAAAATGTTAAATTATACAAAATAATTATATGCTTCTAGACTCTAAAAAGTTTTCATTTTAATTATACCAAAGTGAGAATAGTTTAGCGGTAATTGACATGTACCATCGATCAAGAGATCGGAGGTTCGAACCCCTCAAATGAACCCCTCAAATGTTTTTGAACTAAAAAAAACTCATGAAAAAAAAATCCTCTTGAAGAGTTTTTCGATTAAAGTGATGGATGAAAATTAATGCAATGAATGATGTGTGAAAATTGAAAGGCACACATGACGTTATTTACAACATAATTTATAAATGACATGGAAATTGATATGTGAAAACTCATTATGTCAATGATGTTGTAATCCATGTTAAAGATATTTTTTAGTTAAAATGAATAGTAGCAACGATCTTAATCTTCTATATAGTATAAATTGAGTTATTTACTAAAAAGAAATTGAGTAATAAACAATGTTACACATGTCTTCTAATTTGTACACATTAGCTAACACGCCAATTTGGTTGAAAAACTCTTCCATGGGTCTTTTTTTAAATAATTTTAAAATTCAAGAGCAAAAGTGGAGGTTTTTTAAACTTAAGAGACATAATCGAAATCTTGAAAATTTAAGAATAATTTGTATAATTTAGCCTTAAAAAATTAAAATAAAAACTTTGAGTTCATTCCCTCATTTGTGATTTTGGCAAGGGGTCCCATCACCTTTATCCTTACTTTTTTTATATTCCATTCCATTTTGTGTGGGTCTTCACCGATTTAAATTTAATTTTCATTTCCAATATTAGTAACTAATATCAATACTAATATTCTCGATTATTCCATATTATACATCTTTAATGACATATTATTAGTATTATTATTATTAAAAACATTTATTCCGATTCGCTTTAATCCTCGGTTTGCAATGGTCCTAAAATTGAGTTTATTATTTAAACAATAAAATTATAGTCATTGCACTGTTTGAAGAATAATAGAGCACAACACAACACTTTGTATTGAGGACTCACATCAGAAAAATGAAGAGATACCTCATAATTTATAAAATATATGAATCACTTCTCTCATTGTTAATTAATTTTGAAATGGAATCTCATGTCTCTAATATTGTATCATAGTTCATAAAGCTCAAACAAGTATTCGGTCCAAAAATTAGGATCCAAAGAGGCATCATCTTGAGGGGCATGTTGAGAACCCCACATTAGAAAGATGAAGAGAAATTGATTTTGAGATAGAATCTCATATAATCTAATATACTTTGTACTGATCTAAATATTGAAATTAATCTAGATTATAATAATCACTTTAGACTAAATTACCATAAACTCAAAGTTAACTCAATAAAAATTAAAAACTAAAGATAAAACCAACAACAAGAGGAACAAAACGTATAATTAAATTAGATGATGATGAAGTAGCATACAACTTTTTCCAATATTCATGGGATGATCAAAACTAAAAGGGGGCTGCTAACACCTAACAATTTTCCTTTTTTTTTTTCCTTTCTCTTTTCTGTACACTGATAACCGTAATCATAAGTTCATAACACAACAACCAATCCCCAAAACTTGATGAATCAAAAAAAGAAAAAAAAAAAAAAAAGAAAGAAGATGAAATAATAATGATTGGGTTTGTGTAGTGCGAAAATTGTTAATGGCCGACACCGGGGCTGGGGACGGAGCGGAGAATGCGATTGCTGTTGTAATAATAATGTCGGGGATGAGCGGCGGCGATGAGGCGGCGGCCGCGGAGGAGCTTCTGGTCTGTGAGGATGGCGTGGCCTTTTTTGCTGGGAGAAGACGGCGGCGCGTGGCCCTTGGGGAGGGCGGCGAAGAAGGGGTTGTTGTCGTTGTTGTTGTGAAGAAGAAGGGTAGTTCTGGATTGGGAAGATGGGGAAATGGAAGAAAGAAGAAGAAGGAAGTGGATGAGAAATAGGGATTTGTTGATTGAGCCAGCCATGAGAGAGAGAGAGAGAGAGAGAAAAGAGAGAGAGAAAAGAGAGAGAGAGATGGCGGAAAATGAGAAATGGAGTTGTGATGCAGTGGGGATTGTGTACATATAGACGCGTGAGAGAGAGCGTGTGGGATGAACAAAAAAAGTGTGTCAAGTTTTTTGACTTTTTAAGGGGGGTTGGTTTGGGTTTTTTCTTTTTTACTTGGTGATGTATATGTTGTATAAGGATGTGGGAAAATACTTTATTGGTCCGCAGTAATCTCATGTTGACTATCGTCGTTAAACATCTATTAGGTAAATAATTTAGATTATATTTTATGTTTTTAGATTCATTTGAGTTGATCGAATATACGTTTGAGATGTGTTTTTTAAATTTATTTTCAGATTCTGTAATCTAAATAGTAAAAATTCTAAAAACAATATTTTTGTGTGTTCAATGTATCTAGATTTTGAATTTGAAATTTTGAAAAGTAGAATTATATTGAAAAAGATAAATTTTTTAATACATATAGTATTTTAAGTTATAAACTCAATTTATTTTTGTTAAATTAAAATATGCATAATATAATTTATTATAAATTATATGATATTGTAAAATGATACATTGAATTTTTCGTTTTTAAATTTATGATAAGAAGATTAGTCAAGCTCCCATTAGCACATGGTTTAACGCTTGGCCAAGCTGATCTACACGTCTGCCATCAGTGGGATTTACGTTGTGGTGTTGGGTACGAACTAACCGTAAAACATTATGGTTCTCATGAGACTCCCTATTTATGGTGGAACTTGGCTCACACATAGGTACCCAACTTCATTATTGTTTGGCTTGACACTAACTAGATCTAAGCACTAACTTAAGCATTAAGTGTGTTGGGCATAGCACCATACCAATGCGAGTTCTCAATGCATGTCGTCATCTCAACTGATTCATCTCCACCATTAGGGTGTGTTTGGATTGAACTTTCAAGTGTTTAATTTTGAAAAAAAGAAGTCATTTTCATAAGATTTGTAGTATTTGGCAACCACTCGATATGACTTTTTCAAAAATGAATTTGAGAAATAAGCTATTTTGAGTAAAACACTTGAATTCAAATTCTAGAAAAAATGTTTTTAAGTAATTAGGAATTTCTTCTAAATTTTCATGATATATGAAAATGACCAAAATACCTTCATACTACTCTCACTTCCACAGACAACTGCCATCAATTACTACCGAATTTTGCTACCATCTCACTACCGCCGATTATCACCGGATTAGGGAATTTCTTCTAAATTTTCATGATATATGAAAATGACCAAAATACCCTCATACTACCCTCACTTCCACAGGCAACTGCCATCAATTACTATTGAATTTTGCTACCACCTCACTACCGCCGATTATCACCAGATTAGGTCGCCACCTTATTGCTGGCGACCACTTTACCGACCACCACGGGCGGTCTTAGTGTTTTAAATACAAATTTGAAGTTATTAGTTCACAGTGTTTAATAGTCGTCATTTATAGTAATTTGACATGTGTAGAAGCATTTTTAGTGTAGAGTAAACCAAACAAACTTATGTATAAAAATACTTTTAAAAAAATATAATCAAACATATGAATGTTTTAATTTTAAACTTTATAAAAAAAATGTTTAAAAGAAAATTCATTTTTTTAAAATAATTTTTTTCGCAGACAATCTAAAAAGACCCTTAATCTTACATTAGTAAAGACTATGTGTGCTAGAATCACACGTAACCATTGAGATGTGGGGGCATTTTGAATTAATTAAGGCAAGTAGAAAACAGGGGGAAAGTGTATTTGTTTGGGATCCAACGAGGCAAAAGAGTGATGTTTGGAGGATTTGGGGACATGGGAAAGGGTGGTATTGAATTGAGATTGTGGAAAAAGAAACAAGCTTCCAAAAAAATATTCACTTTGCCAAGTAATGAAATCAAATATAGCATAGCAGTCAAAAGACAACAGATTTTGAAATTCTGTGCCATTAAATGTCGATCCCAAGACGGTGCAAGAATGCCGCGTGTTCGCCATGGCTTCTGCCTCTGCCGCCCTCATCCCCGGGCTGTCTTTGTAATTTCCCCCCCTTTTTTTAATTTTAAATATCATTTTCTGTTATTTTGAAAAAAAATTAAAATTTAATCTCT
Organism: Trichosanthes truncata; assembly: GCA_033996785.1. Classification (NCBI taxonomy): domain Eukaryota; kingdom Viridiplantae; phylum Streptophyta; class Magnoliopsida; order Cucurbitales; family Cucurbitaceae; genus Trichosanthes; species Trichosanthes truncata. The sequence continues at coordinate 33,508,928 of MU867261.1, forward strand.
ATGATTTTAAAAGTTAAAATTCATTTTTAAAGACTATTTAGGAAGATTTTATCAAATAATAAAAACGATTTATGAGGTTTTATCAAATCATTAGAAGAAATTCTAACTTTTAAAACTATAAAGACTGAATTCTAACTTTTTCTAAATTATAGAGGCTAAATTTGTAATTTAACATTTATTTTATTTTATAATTGGAATAGGTTGTATCAATTTAAATCTAAACTTTTATAAATGTATCAATTTACACCTTTTGCTACATTTTGTTTGAAAAAAATTAATTCATACATGTGTGCAGACTTATAATTATATCAATTAAACTTCTGAACTTACCTGTGTTAATCAATTTAGATTTGAAATAAAATTTATTTTAAAAAAATGGTACATGAAACAAAGTTCTCTCTTTTTTTCTTTTTAGGTTCAATGAGAAAATCATTTTGAGGAGTTGACCAAAATTAAATCTATTTAAAAATTCAAAAAATAAAGTAACATAAAAAGTTATTTTTATAATATTGCATAACTAACGGGAAAAAAATATACTAATATAGTAATATCTAATCTCTGAATTTCATATTTGGGAGATATATTTATTTAGTCTCTGACAATCAACTTACTAAAAATATAAGCCGACAATAAAATTATTCTAACTTTCAAATTTTACCTTAAAAAAAATAAAGAAAGTCAAGTTTGTTCAAAAAAACAAAAACAAGTCTAGACTTCCAAAATTCCTCTACAAAATTCAAATGTGAACTGCATCATCTTTAAGCTATATAAGTTTAGACTTTTTTTTTTTTTTTTGACATTGTTGAACTAAAAAAAAGTTTAGGCTTATCAAACTTTAAAATGAAAACTCCCTAACATAAAATTTCACCAATATTATCAACTTGAATATTAAAAAATTCTATTAAATTTTGAACTGAACTATTTATTTTCTCCCACACAAAAGAACATTATAAATATAAATATTAGAAGCTAAACTTTCAACATCAAAGAAGATTATTAATATCTTGATCATTTGAATTATGTTCAAATTAGTAACAAAGTCAATATCCAACTCTAAAAAAAAAAAGAGTTTTAAAAAAATTGAAGCATAATTCTTTCAACAAAAAGATAATATAAAAGTGCATGAGGTTTTTAAAATTTGAAGAGTATATTTTGTTTTGGCTAAATTATAAAAATTCTCTCTAAACTTTACTCTTCGTTTAAAAAATACTCATATTCTTTCAAAAGTTGCAATAATATTATCACTAACTTTTTATAAATGTTTCAAAACTACTATTGAAATAGAGAAATCGTTAGAATGTTAAACAAAAAGTCGACGCATCTGAATGTCATTCTTTCATACTTAATCAAGACATGCATCTTAGTCACCACAACGCATTTTAGGTCATCGCCTGTCAATTTTCCGTCCAATGCATTCTAACGGATTTTTACCTTAATGATAATTTTGAAACGTTTATGAAAAGGTCAAAGGTAATATTGCAACTTTCGAAAGAACATAAGGGGTTGTTTGGGGCAAGGAATTGCAGGGAGTAGGAATTAATATGTCTGGAGAGTTAGGAAGTCTGTGTTTGGGGTGCAGAGTTGTTTAGTCTAGAGTTAGAAAGTCTGTATGTTGGGGCAAGAAGTTGCAGGGAGTAGGAGTTCTGAAGTCTGTGTTTGGGGTGCATATTTGTTAAACATGGAGTTCTGAAGTCTGAGTTGATTTTATATAGTTTTTTTCTACAATTTCTCAAAATTTCATTATTAAGAATTTGTTCCCATGAATTCTAAGATTGAGATTTTTTGTTTTTATTAATTTATGTATATTTTACAAATTTCTTTAAAGAAAAAAAAAATTGAACAAAATACCCCACATTTTTTTTTCAATATATCTCACATTAATTATTCATTTATCTGAGATATTTTTCAAATAAAAGAGAGTCTTACAATACTTTTTAAAATATTACATGTGATTTGGAAATATTCCAATCCATTAACTTAAAGGGATTCAAATAAACTTCAAGATCTTTACGTTTTTATTCTTTCAATTCTAGAAATAATATAGATTTGTTTCCGTCAATCATAAAATTGAGATTTTAAATTATATTATTTTATGAATATTTTACAATTTTATTAGAGACTTGTTTTTGTCAATTTAAAATTTTTAATTTAAGATTTTTTTTCAAGCTTAATAAAATAATTTTTTTTTTACATAATTTAAGATTTTATTTTTCTAACTAATCAATGTAATGAATTATCTAAAGTTTGATCAATTTGAAAATAATATATTCTTTGAAGTTTTAAAATAACTAAGTTAAAAATAAAATATCAAATATTTATGCTATTTTAAAATAATTAAGTTCAAAATGAATAAATATTTTTTTTAACATAATTCAAAATGAATATCATACATACTTTTGTTCAAAATACTATATATTTATGTTATTTATTGTAATAATTTTATTATATTAAGTTTGGAATGAGAAATTGTTTATCTTTTTACTTTGAATATGATTAGTTTGAAAATCAAAATTTTTTAATACGTTAATCTTTTTTAATACTAATTTTCTAAAATGTAATACGAGTTAGTTTAAAATATGTTTTTCTTATCTTCAAATCATAAAATTATATATATTTTTGAGCTATTAATAAAAAAATAAGCTTAAAAAAATGATATTGTTATTTGTTATAAGTAATTTTAGTTGAAACTTAAAAAAAACTGTAGATGATAGGTGGAGGAAGTGAGATAGGAAGATTTTTATCAATTAAAAAAATTGTTATGTAGTACTCTAATTTATATTAAAATTTCAATTTAAATAATAGTATCATGTCTAAAACATTCTTATATAATTTATATTTAAAAAATAAAATTATAGAATAAAAAGAAAAATATTTTTGTTAAAAAATTTATTAAAATTATAGAATAAAAAAATAATTATTTATATTTAATTAGTAATTAGTAACAATGATGAGAAAAGTTATATAAAAAATAAAGAAAATTAAGAAATTAAAAAAATATTTTAAAAAAATAGAGAGAGAAGGGAGAGGGAAGAAGAGAGAGAGGTATGAGTGAGGTGAGGTGAAGAAAAAATGACATAGGAAAGTTGTGGGGCCCACAATGATGAATTGGGAAGGAATTAATAAGTTTGTGGGGCTCACAATGGAGAATTGAAGAATAAATTAATAAATTTGTGGGATCTACAATAAGAGTTAAATTATTCTTGGACTAAATAAAGAGTTCGGAGGAGTTATTAACTCCTCCCAACTTCTCAATCCAAACATTCTTTAAATAATTTTTGAAACAAGAGGTAAAGTTGTATTTGATTTACCCTGTGTTGTGAGTTGAAAGTGAAACTTGAAAATGTTGAAGTTTAGTGGGCACGATGGACGGGCGACGGGCATGGAATTTTGGAAGCTGTAAGATAGCGACGGCCAACTTTAAAGTCAAATCAGCGAGCTTAAGTCTTAAGTCTAATATTCAAACATATTGAATTGCTGCACGTATCTTTGAATTTTTTTATTTCATACACCTCATACCACGCATACAACGTTTCTAAATCTTACCCATTTTAAACTTGGAAAATCTTTTATAAAATCGTTCAAATCTTAATTTCATCTCAAAATGTTCGCACTTGTTAAACACATTTTTATAAATATTCTATTTGATCTCCAATTTTTTTCTTCAATTTATGCTATTAAGTTTTTTTTTTTCTTTTACAAGAATTTATGCTATTGAGTTGCTGTAGTTATGTTTGACAAAGATTTCATGTAATATTATATTATACACTAGTTTGTGTTTTAAGCTATGTCTTTGTGGGTTATGGAATAAGATTCATGTTTAATGTGATATAAAGATTTAATGTCAATATCAAAATAAATTTGCACAAAAAGTTTATGATTCGAAATAAAACATTTGAAAATATAGAAAAGACAATAAAATAAAGGATACAAATTCAGTAATCATAATAAAATTTTATGAAAATTTGTAAAAATACCTCTTGTTGTAACATTTTAATATTTAATTGGTTTTAAATATGAGTTTCTTTTTAGTTGTTAATTTGTGAGAGTTTTCACCTTTTTAAGGAAGAAAAATGTATTGGTAAAGATGTTAAAAAGTTTAAAAATTAATTACTTAATTTTGTATTAAATTTCTAGATCTAAAATTCTAGTATAAATACCTATCTCACCACACTTTCAACACACAACATTTTCAATCTTCACTTCTCTCTAAATTCTCATATTTCTCTACTTTGCTCTTTTAAGAGCAATTGACCAAAAGAAGGGTGTTCTTTGTTGTAGAGCTTTGAGCTCAACCTCATAGTGCAAAGTGGTTTGAGCTACACAACGTTTCAGTTGGGTTGTTGTATCCTGGAGGGGACAGGCTAGAGAAGAACTGTTGCACCGGTGGTTGATAAATAAATATACACCGCAGAGAGCTTGAATCTCCTTAAAGAGAGCGAGATACCCGCGCCTCAACCTAATTGTTTACGTATTTTTTTCTCAATATCTATCTCAATATTTACTCCATTTTTCTCTGTTATTTGTAATTCCCCCAACAATTTTAAGGAGATTCATCATGGAGTCTACAATTGAGAAGTCTAATGAGAATGTTGGAGATCTCAACAAGCCTTTTCGATTTAAAGGAGCACACTTTAAGAGATGGAAGGGAAAAGTGTTGTTCTACCTTAATCTTCTCAAAGTGGCTTATGTCCTCACAGAAAAAAACCCAAAGAAGTTTGATACTGAAAACATGGGCATTGAAGAGTTCATGGAACACCAAGAGAAAATTGATAAGTATGAGAAAGATGAGTACAAATGTCGGTACTATCTTTTAAATTGTCTTGCTGATCATTTTTATGATTATTATGATACTACTTTTACATCAGTCAAGAAAATATGGAAAGCTTTGCAGAATAAATATGATACTGAAGAAGCAGACGCGAAAAAATATGTTGCAAGTCTCTTCTTTCGCTTCCAAATGGTAGATGGAAAATCTGTAGTAGAGCAAGCACAAGACTTTCAGATGATAGTAGCTGAAGTAGCATATGAAGGAATTAAGATTGGAGACAATCTTATTGTTCCGGCATAATTGACAAGCTTCCACCATCATGGAGAGAATTTCAGAAAAATATGCGACATAAGCAAAAAGAAATTTCTTTAGAAGTGCTAATTACTCGCATTCGTGTGGAGGAAGAGGCAAGAGGGCAAGATGCACTGATTCAAGAAGGCAATGAAAATTTCACTAAGGTAAATCTAATCTCTTCTAATGATAATTTACCTAAGGGTCAGATTCCTAAAGGTAGTCATTTAAAGCCAAAGAAGAGTTATATGAAAAGATAAACCTCATTTTTCTAATAAGAAAAATCAAAGCCAAGTGAATAAGAATCAAGTATATCCTCAACACTCAAAAGCAGTTTGCTTTGTTTGTGGCAAAAGTGGGCATATTGCTCGATTTTGTAAATTTCGGAAACATGAACCTGTACCTCAGGCTAATGTTACTGAAGAACTATTTGTAGCTATGATAACTGATATTTATATGGTTCAAAGTGTTGAAGGATGGTGGGCTGATTCTGGAGCCAATAGACAAGTCTGTTATGACAAAGATTGGTTCAAAATTTATACTCCTTTTAAGGAGCCTAAAACAATAATGCTTGGTGATTCCCATACTACCCAAATTATGGGAACTGGTTAGGTTGAATTAAAATTCACCTTTGGAAGGGTTCTAATTTTAAAAGATGTGCTTTATACACCCTCCATGAGGAAGAATTTAATGTCGAGTTATCTTCTTAATAAGGCTGGCTTTAAACAAACTATGGAATCTGATCAATATGTGATAACAAAAAAGGAAATTTTTGTTGGAAAAGGTTATGCTTGTGATGGAATGTTCAAATTGAACATTGAGAATATTAATAAAGCATCTACCAGTTCGGTTTATATGCTATCTTCTTTAAATTTTTGGCATGCTCGTTTGTGCCACATAAATAGTAAATATGTGGGGGTGATGAGTAGTCTTGGATTAATTCCTAGTTTAAAAAATAATTTTGAGAAATGTGGAATATGCAGTAAAACTAAAATTACAAAATGACCTCATAAAAGTGTTGAAAGAAATATCGAATTACTAGAGTTAATTCATACAGACTTGTGTGAATTTGAAGGAATTTTAATTGGAGGAGGAAATAGATATTTTATCACTTTTATTGATGATTTTTCAAAATATACTCATGTTTATTTATTGAAAAATAAAAGTGATGTTTTTGAGAATTTTAAAAAATTTCTCCTCGAAGTTGAAAATCAATTTGATAGAAAAATTAAAAGAATTAGAAGTGATAGAGGTCGAGAATATGAATCATTTGAATTCAATTCATATGTTGAATCACTGGGAATAATTCATGAGACTACTCCACCATATTCACCTGCTTCTAATGTAGTAGCTGAGAGAAAAAATAAAACCTTAATTGGTTTGACTAATGCTATGCTATTACAATCAGGTGCATCTTTTAATCTTTGGGGTGAAGTGGTTTTGACTACTTGTCATGTGTTAAATAGAGTGTCACATAAAAAGACAAAAATTACACCTTTTCAATTGTAGAAATGGTATAAGCCAAAATTGGGATATTTAAGAGTTTGGGGATGTTTAGCTTTTGTGAGGTTAACAGATTCAAAAAGACCTAAATTAGGGTCTAAAGCTACCACTTGTATTTTTCTTAGATATGCAGTTCATAGTACAGCCTATAGATTTCTTGACATTGAACATAATGTGATTTTTTAATCAGGTGATACAATTTTTCATGAAGAAAAATTTCCTTTCAATTTAAGAAATAGTGGGGGTCAAAGTTGTGAACAAGCTTCCTATAAGTTTGGCTCTTCTACTCCTAGTGATAATAATGAAAACAACTCTCCAGTTGAATTAAGGAGGAGTAAAAGAGTTAGAACTGTAAAATATTTTGGTCCTGATTTTTATGTTTATAACATTCAAGAAACACCAATTTCTTTGCAAGAAGCTTTGTCATCTCCAGATGCAATATTCTGGAAAGAGGCTGTGAATGATGAAATGGAATCACTAATTTCTAATAAAACTTGGAAATTAGTTGATTTGCCACAAGGTTGTAAAACTATAGGGTGTAAATGGGTCCTGAGAAAAAAGATAAAACCGGATGGTAGTATAGACAAGTATAAAGCTAGACTTGTCGCAAAAGGTTTTAAACAAAAAGAAGACTTAGACTTCTTTGATACATTTTCTCCGGTTACGAGAATCACATCCATTAGATTGCTAATTGCAATTGCTGCAATTTTTTATATGAGTATTCATCAAATGGATGTGAAAACAGCTTTTCTAAATGGTAATTTAGAAGAAGAGATTTATATGGACCAACCTGAAGGTTTTATAGAACCTGAGTAAGAGAAGAAAGTGTGTAAGCTTACTAAATCCCTATATGGCTTAAAACAAGCCCCAAAGCAGTGGCATGAGAAATTTGATTCTTGCATGCTAAATATTGGTTATAAACCAAATGAATGTGATAAATGCATCTATTATAAATCATGGGAAGATTCACATGTTATTATTAGCCTATATGTTGATGATTTATTGATCTTTGGCTCAAATATTTTTGTTATAAATGAAACAAAAAATTTATTGAGAAGCCATTTTGACATGAAAGATCTTGGTGAGGCTAATTTTATTCTGGGTATGAAAATAACAAAAACCTCATATGGGTTTTTCTTTGACCAATCACATTATTTTGAGAAAATACTCAGAAAATACAATTATTTTGATTGTAAACATGTGTCTACTCCATTTGATTCAAGTGTTCACTTGTTTCCCATTGAAAATGAAAGTGATGTAATTAATCCAAAGGGGTATGCTAGCGTGATTGGTAGCCTACGATATGCAACTGATTGCACTATACCTGACATTGCATATGCAGTAGGAGTTCTTAGCAGGTTTACAAGTAAGCCAGGTAAAGAACATTGGCATGCCATAGATCGTGTCATGAAATATTTATTGGGAACAAAAGACTATGGTTTACTTTATACAAAATATCCTGCTGTTGTTGAAGGATTTTCTGATGCTGACTGTAATACATTGTCAGGTGATTCTTTATCTACTACAGGGTATATTTTTACCTTGGGAGGTTGTGCTATTTGTTGGAAATCTAAAAAACAAACAATTATTACCAACTATACTATGGAAACAGAGCTTATTGCTTTAGCTTCAGCTAGCGAGGAAGCAAGTTGGCTAAGAGATTTATTATATGAAATTCCAATTGGGGAGAAACCAATACCTCCTATTTTGATAAATTGTGATAGCACTACCACAATTGGTAGAGTAAAAAATCATTTTTATAACGGTAAATCCAGACCTATAAGAAGAAAACATAGTACTGTGAGATCCTATTTGAGTAATGGGATTATTAATGTGAATTACATTAAATCTTGTGATAATCTTGCAGATCCATTGACAAAGGCCTTGAATAGAGAAAGGGTTTGGAATACATCGAGGGGGATGGGGTTGAAGCCCTTATAATTGTCATGAGCCATATATAAGGATACCCACCTAGTGATCAGAGATCTTGAGAACTAGGTTCAAAGGGAAAAACGAATTATAAGGTGGCCGTAAATATGCACTATTTTTATATATTGATTCATCCCTATGATGTGAGTGCATTTATCCTATAACGTAGTGGAGGGTTGAGTTTTTCCAATAAACTCTTAATAAAATCTGTAGCTCTTATGAGTGGGGTGTCGTTGTTATAGGAGCAACCCTTGACAGATTTTACCTATATGAGTGTGAGAGTGGGGCCGCTTTCTATGAGGATATGGGGTTTATTCTCAAATACACTCATGAAATTCTGAGATCAGCACAGGGCCATAATGTGCTAACCAATAAAGCTCATGTCAACACCTGAATAATTATGTGTGGATAATAGTTTTCTATTTTCCCTTAAGTGTTAGAGTTCAAGTCAGAGACCACTACTAACGCTGGAGTAGAGATTATTATTTCACTGGTAAAGGTTCAATGCAGAGTCACACCTTTATGATGCATATTTATCTTTCTCTTGGTCAATTGATTACTTTAAATATTAAAATGAGTGGGGGAATTGATGCGAGCTTGTCGAGGGCTCGTCAAATTAAAATTTATAAACCGATCCTAAGCTACTTGTAGCATTGAGTGGACCGGGTCGATCTCAGGGAACCGAATATTAATTTCTCAAGTTAAATTTGCAAAGGAGAAAGCAATTAAAAATGGGGGTTTTGTGTTTTTATAAATAAAATAAAACATAAACAATAAAGATAGGGATAGATCAAATCTTACCAAAATCCAATCCAAAGGTACGGTTATACTCAATTGCAAACATTGATCATAGGCATTCAAAATATTTAAACTTAACCATGCAAGTACTTGGTCAACTTATTAGGAAACCCCAAAAAGTGCAAATTCCCTAAATTCATTAACTCTAACGAACGTCAAGTTAACGCTAATTACCTAAACAATTTTGACGAAACTGCTCCAAATTATTTAGATAAAAGCATTACGAACCTTGGAACGACCAAGACAACTAATCAGGTAAAACAACTTTCACCTAATTAAGAAGTTTCTTTAATTCCTAGAATTAAACATGCAAGCCATGCAATATGGAAACCCACAAAACATACACATGTGATAATCCTAATGCTACATGTTCATTCAACATGACAATTACGGATCATGATCATGATTAGCAATAAAATATGTAGAGTGATTAAGGCGTCAATTTAATCAAAATACATACTTATAAAATTAACACGGGAATTAAAGAATACTTGCAATTGAAAGAAAACTAAGTTAAGGTTCAAGCCTCACAATGTTGCAACTGATTACAATCGACCTCTGAACTGGAATTGCAGAGTTTAGCTGAGCATCGTGATAAAATTTGATACCATTATTGTCTAAGGAGAAAAGAGAAAATGAGTCTAAAAGCTCTCTAAAAATGTCTAGGCCAAGAGGCCAAAAAGAGATCCCCCTTGCTGTCCATAAAAAGGCTTAAATAGCCTTGAAGTAGACAACTTACACAAGTAAGAAACCCTAAATTCTAGAAAGATATTTTCCCAAAACAATTAGGGAATAATATTTAAAATAAAATAAAATAAAGTAAATAATATTCTCTCTTGTAAAATGTTGGAAAATACATCTAAAACTCGAAAATCCTTCCCTAAATTCTTAAAACAAACATAGAATGTTGCAAATAAGGAAAGTTTCTGGATTGTGCAGTCTTCCTTATTTTGCCCATAACTTCTTCTCCAAACCTTGGATCAACGTGATCTTTATATGGTTGGAAAGATAATTCCGAGATCTTTAAAATGATATCTGATTTGGATATATTCCCAAACGTGAGCAGTAAGATAATGGGAACGGAAGTTGGCACAAAATATTCTCGGGTACAGCAGTTTTCTAGCAGGAGCATTAATCACTCAAAATGCCATAACTTTCATAATACTTATTGGAATTCAATGAGTATTATACCGTTGGAAAGATAATTCAATAAGCTTCGATTTGATACCAAATTTGAATATATTTTCATCTCGAAATATCATGATATGATCGGTCAAATTTGGTATAGAAATTCAGTTGCTCGAATCACCTCCAATTTGGTCCGAATTAATTCCGAAATGGTGCAAACTCTTCAAAACACGTGAATTGATTGAATCCCTAAATAATAATTGTTGTTGCCAAATTTTGGACAGGAGAAATATCACCTGACCTCCACGTGACAACGACGGTGAATTTGTATTCTTGGGGAAAGAACGCGGCCTGCAAGACAAGAAAAACCTGGACACCGGTGTGGTGTAGACCACACAGGCTCCGATGCTTAAGTCAGAGAGAGTTTTGAGAGTTATAGGAGAGTGTTGTAAGCTTGAATGAACTTCCCTTGCTCTTCCCCTGAGGGAGAGCTTAAATAGCTTCCTTCCTAGGGTTTTTCGTGGGTTTCCGTCTTCGAATGGGGAAAGGAAAGATCGAATTGGGCTGAACCGATGGCACACGAGCCATAAGGGACCGAGGCAAGGCCCAATTTGGGCCTTGCCAAACTGGTCGGCCTCGGCCTCGGCCAAGGCCGACCACGGGCTTGGGCTTCGGCCCAAGCCCATTTCTTCGTCCCTTCTCGTCCTGGGTCGGTCTCTTGTCGGTTTCGGTCCGTTTTGACTTCGTATGGGGCTTCTTTCCTTGTTTGGCCCTTCACTGCAGCCCTTCAGCTAGCCCATTCTTGTTGGTCCAATTTCACCCATAACAATAATAATAAAACACATAAAATCCTTCTAATTAACAAGAAATAAGTGTAATTAAATAGGGCTTTATAGGTCATATCAGGAATGTTGTAACATTTTAATATTTAATTGGTTTTAAATATGAGTTTTTTTTTAGTTGTTAATTTGTGAGAGTTCTCACATTTTTAAGGAAGAAAAACGTATCGGTAAAGATGTTAAAAAGTTTAAAAATTAATTACTTAATTTTGTATTAAATTCCTAGATCTAAAATTCTAGTATAAATACCTATCTCACCACACTTTCAACACACAACATTTTCAATCTTCACTTCTCTCTAAATTCTCATATTTCTCTACTTTACTCTTTTAAGAGCAATTGACCAAAAGAAGGGTGTTCTTTGTTGTGGAGCTTTGAGCTCAACCTCACAGTGCAGAGTGGTTTGAGCTACACAACGTTTCAGTTGGGTTATTGTATCTTGGAGGGGACATGCTAGAGAAGAACTGCTGCACCGGTGGTTGATAAATAAATATATACCGCAGAGGGCTTGAATCTCTTTAAAGAGAGCGAGATACCCACGCCTCAACCTAATTGTTTACGTGTTTTTTTCTCAATATCTATCTCAATATTTACTCAATTTTCCTCTATTATTTGTAATTCCCCCAACACCTCTTGAACCATATGGATGGTTAGAATATACTTTCTCTCTCGAACCTACAATTTGATCAATAATCACTCTCTAAACTTATAAAATTGTTTATATTTAACCCTTATAAACTGCAAAATGCACAAAACCACCCCTAAATTATTAGTGTTGTTTTCCAACAAAAAAAAAAAAACATCCAAAACCAGATAGAATTTGTTACAATCAAACCCAAAAATTATATAATAAATTTTTTTAATTTTCTTAAATTGAGATTGTAGCTCAACATTGATATGAAAACCAAATTCTTTTTAATGGTTAATATTTTTAAATTTGATAGACATATAAGAAATGGGTACATTGAAATGAGAGAAATCTAATGCACATTCAAAATTAATTTTATAATATATACAAGTTGAGCATAGTTCAACTAGTTAAGATATATGTTGTCTTAAAAAAAAAAAACTACTAGTTGAGGCTTATATCCCAAGTTTGAGGTTCAAACCCCCATATCTTCATTTGTTGTTAAATTTAAAAAAAAAAAAAAAAGTTAAGAGTATTTTGAATAAATAACGAATTAGTTGTTAGAATCAGTAGATATTAAAATGGTTAATTGTTGAATTGAAACGGTAAAAAAGTCAATTAATTAACCCAATAAGGATAAGAAGGAAGGGAAAAAAAACTTTTCCAATATCTAAATTCCAAAGTTCCATAATGTTTGTATTAATCTAATGTTGCAGTTTGTTAATTTCTTGTTTATGGGAAAATAATGCATCATAATACAATACAATGTGGGAATTAAACTTACAATTTTTTAGGAGTGTCAAGAAATGCAAAAAAAAGATATAATTATTTAAATAAACATTTATTGAAAATATGTCAGGTTCGCGTTTGTAGTCCAACGGTTAGGATAATTGCCTTCCAAGCAATAGACCCGGGTTCGACTCCCGGCAAACGCAAGAGGAATTACATTTTCCTCAGTTTATATTTTATAGAATTACATGTTTTTGTTTTGATTCTCATTCTGAATTTTTGAAAGGTATCTGTATGTGTATATATATATATATATTTTATTCTTGGAAAAAAAAATCTCAAAAAAAAAAAATGCATGTGTTTAAATTTGGTAGAAATTACCTAGGTAATTTTTTTTTTTTTTGAAAAGCAATTACCAAGTTGGAAAATTAAAGGTCAACATTTATTTTTGAATTTGAGTAATTCATTTAAATCCTTAACTTAAAAAAACTTAAATAAGTATTGCATTTAAAATTTTGAAGTACTTTATTAAATTTAATTTGATTATATAATAACACCAATAAATGAACAAAAAAGTACCACTAATTATTAAAGAAATTAGTCAAAATGAACTTAGTGGTAATTGACATGTACTCATTTCTTTGATGTTGTAGGTTCAAATCCTCGTACTCACTATTGTTGTACTAAAAAAAAGAATATTAAAGAAAATAGTAATACTGTACATCTTATGTACTTGATAATTGTTAGACAAATACCATTATATTCCTCAACACCGTGATTCAAAATGTGGATTTGACACATGCATTCCATGCTTTTGAAATAGGTCAAGATCGTGTTGAGTTTCTTTCTAGATTAAATAAAATTTTAAAAGCAAAAAGGAAATCGCGAAGAACTAAAATAGAGGGGAAAAAAAACATGAAGTAGTTGTTGGTGAAAAGATGGGTGGAAGAAAACCTCCCATTTTTTCTATAGTTGTAGAGAATTGAAAATTTAACAAAACTTTTGAAATTCCAACTCAATTAAATTTTATAATATTAAACATGCAAACTTTAAATTTTTAGAAATTGAAAAGTGATAAAACTTTTCGTATTTAAGTCTTTTAAATTCTACGCATTTACCAACTTTCATTTTTGGGTTCAATAATTATATGAGAGGTTTGAACTATATATCTTTAGGATAGTAGTTAGTGTCTTATCTATTGAGTTATGTTCGAATTAACATACATTTATCAACTTAATGTAATGATACATTTTAGATTTGTAAGCATTGAAAGCTAAAATTCCAACCATTACATTTAGGTTTCAATGAATTTTGAAGGTAATCTTTAGCATTATTAATTTTTCAATTTTTTTTTTTGAGTTCTATTAATTTTTCAATTCAAGAAGGATATATTTGACTCTTCTTTTATTTTTATTTTCATTTTTTATTTTTACAACAAATGTGACGATGAAAATTCAACTTTTTATTTTTATGACATTTATTTTCTATTTATTTTTAAAATAAGGATTAACGTTCTAATTAGAATACTATTAGTTATATAATATTAATATGATATCATATTGATTTTTATGATATATATATATATTTAATTAATTTATTGAATTATAATAATTTGATAATTAATGGGTGAAAAAAATGGTATGGTTGATAAATTTAAAAATAGACAAAGAAGCATAATGTTCTAAAAATGTTTTTTTTTATGAATTTAATTTTTTAATATATTATAGATAAGTGGTGCAAATAATACTCTTCATTAGTTAAGTTTTTATTCTTTTATTTTGTTAAAGATTCATAACTAGTGGTAAACACTCTTATTGTTAGAGAATAATATCTTTGTAGGTATTGTTGTATTGGTTATTTTAATTGTGTCGGGTTTTTTATTTAGTTGAATTTGGACATTTTATTGTTAGATTTTAACTTTATTTATTTATTTGATTTTATGACTAAATTCAAGTATTTGCATTATTAGGTTTAGACATTTTTTTTGTGTTTAATTTTATATGATTCATTAGTCAATTCATGGACAATTTTTAAATTTAATTTTTAAGAAAGGATAAACCAAAAGATAAATGTTAACTGAAGTTTACTTATTTATGAGCGAGATATATTCAAACTAGCGTTTGTAGTCCAACGGTTAGGATAATTGCCTTCCAAGCAATAGACCCGGGTTCGACTCCCGGCAAACGCACATTTTTCTTTTTAACTATAAAGCCATTTTATTAAAGTTAATTTTAATTAGAAGCCACTTAATCCATAATAATTTGTCAGCTCTTCCAGAAGCGAGGAAAGGCTTCGTCCGAATGTCTGCGCTTTCTGTGGTCTGTATTTGTTTCTAATTCTGAAATATCAACAAGAAGAGAACAGACCATTAATCAATGTTTACACATCAAATATTTCTCCAACATTCCCCTATTTCTTGCTCACTTGAAAAATGGAAATGGGCTGTGTTGGCCTCCAATTTTCATCTCAACCTTCGTCTTCCATCGTTTTGAAGGTGATCACACGTGAAGAAGTGGAAATTAATCTTTAAACTGATAAACCCATGTCGATTATTCGCTAATTCAACTTGATTTTGCCTTTGCAGAGTTCTACATCATCACCCATTGGTCGAAGGAAGTTCTTGGTATCATCTCAACTTCCTAACCCGTTCCTCCAAATTCTCGGCGGAAACCACTCTTTTCTCCACTTAAACGTCGCAAAATCCTGCTCAGTGAGACTGCCAACGAAACCCATTTCTTCGGAAGCTTGGGATTTTGGTAGGTTTTTGAGAACATTGTACTTTTTCAACGGACCTCCATCTCCTGCTAAGGTTGGATTAGTTTCTTGATTTTATGGTTTTTTTACTGAATTCTTTCTGATCAATTGACTGAAAGTTGAGTTCGTTAATGGTGAAGTTTTTTGAGTCTCTGATTGCTAAACTGTCGGGTCCATCACCGAGCAAACCTGTTGAAGAAATGGAAACTTCTGGGTTCATTCTTGTTGCTGGAGCAACGGGTGGAGTTGGTAGAAGGGTGGTTGATATCCTGAGGAAAAAAAGGTTGCCAGTCCGAGCTTTGGTATATTATTAGCCTTTCCACTTTCTGCTTATTAGTTCTCCATTTGTTGTGCTTTCATCAAATTAAAACTGCATGCTATTTGTAGAACTTTTGAGAAGAGACAGAAAAGTAGTGATGATTTCTTTCTTCCTTTTTTTAAACGGATTTTCACATTTGTGTTTCATGAAACCTCTTTCAGGTCAGAAATGAAGAGAAAGCAAGGAAGATGTTAGGCCCTGATATTGATTTGGTCAGTTGTACCACCACTGACTGATCAAAGTTGTTGTAAATACTTTTTGATTTATTGGTTATACTTTTGCTCTTCGCTTTATAGTAAATGCAGCTTTCCTGTATTGAAGATACTGTCATTGTGTTTTGGATAATAGTTGATGAGCAAAATGGAAGTCTGTATCAACCAACTTAACCGAGCCTCCTGTGAGGAGAAAAGAAATAACATTTCTTAGGAAGTTGGCTCATTAATTCTTAATCATTTGGCACTTCTTCAACTGTTTCTAATTGACATGAATCACAAAAATGTATTCTTTTTCTTTATTTCTCACTTCATCTCAACCAGCTTCGTCTGATGTATCCTGTATCCTATCGTCTCATTTAGCTAGATATAAATTTTTAGCCATTCAACTGAACTTGTCTGAAGACCAAATGACCATATGATATGCTCACTGAAGCAGAGCTGGGAGGAGTGGGTACACGAAGTGATAGGAATAAGTACACTAGTTTTTAGTACTTCACAATAGGTAGTTAGTGTTATTAAGAAATCACATTCTGCTTGTGGTTGGTTCATTCTTCAGAACGCAAAAGCTTGCAAAGGGTATGCACTGCAAAGAATTCTGTTCTGCTTGAATTTGTTTCAAGTACCTCTAAATCATTTTCCTCCCTTTGAAATATCAGATTGTTGGGGATGTTACAAAGGCGAGCACTTTGGCATCTCAGAACTTTAAGGGAGTGAGGAAAGTTATTAATGCTGTCTCCGTCATTGTTGGGCCAAAGGAAGGAGACACTCCAGACAGAGCAAAGTATAGCCAAGTATGTCTATTGATGCTTAAAATAATTATATTTTTTCTTCAATCTACGGCAGTAGTTGTATTAATATTTTGAACTCGCTCACCGTTTGTCAATTTCACAAACTTCTGGTTTCTATAATCTGTACAGCTTTCCGTATTTCTGCAGCAGCTTTCTGATTCAATCTTTGATATGTGCAGGGAGTCAAGTTCTTTGAACCTGAGGTGATGAGCTAAATGTCTGAGTCAGATTTGAATTTGATTTGGGAGTTGAAACTGAAATTTTAGCTTACTTGGTCATGTGTTCTAGCCAATTTAAGAAATGCTGCTTACTGGCGAGATTAATTTAATGGTTGACTAATGCAGATCAAAGGTGATTCACCAGAATTGGTGGAATTCATTGGAATGCAAAATTTGATCGATGCTGTGAAGGGTGGTGTTGGGCTCCGAAATGGGAAGTTACTGTTTGGATTTGAAGGTACACTTTTATCAAGTTATCGGTGATTTTGGCTTTTGCTGCGTTGTGGCATTCGATTCTATATTATGATACGTATAAGATTAAAAATTGGAAGATTACTAGTACAGAGGGAAATAAAAAAGTGAGTTATCCAGAGTTTGGGGGCAAGGCAAATGTCTAGGACGGTTGAATGGAAAAAACTACCTGCTGTAGCATATTATATTTCATTTCTACCTAGAAAATTCTGTCGTAATTAGTTACTCCCATCTATTGATGAAAGATATATAATAATTAGGGCATGCTTACACATTGAGAATAAAAATAGAAATCTGAGCATCATTTTCCTAGATTCCAATTGTTTACTTTTATGTTATGAATGATTCCTCTAATCCTCATTTTTAGGCTCCAACAGAATATACGATAACATTCCATGGATTAATCCCTTGGGCCATGTGTATACATAGGTAATTTAATTTGAAGAAATTATTTTAACTCATTCTTGTTGCTTTAAGTTAGAACGATTCTCAATTTGATTCCGACCCTAAAGTTAGGAGTTAGGCCTATTGATTGATTCCTCTTGAAGAGGTAGTGAGTGCCATTATCAAATCAAATAGTTGGTTAACAATACTTTTTTTCTATTCTGTTTCTGATTTTAAATAGTTTTAGGAAACACATCATACTGAAAGAGATTTCTTATAACTCTGGGAAGGGACAACTGTTGGTTAAAAGAGAGGAAAATCTGATCCCAAGATTGAGAGGCAAAGGGGCAAGACACAAGGAGATGATTTCAGCAACAATGATGAACACATGTGTATCATGTATATAATGCAAGAAACATGTTCCAGGAGTAATTGAGTTTTCACTTTGTAATTTGCAGGAAACAATCTCAAAGAAATTGCTTGGGGTGCTTTAGATGACGTTGTAATGGGTGGAGTGAGTGAAAGTTCATTTCAAATTGACTTCAAAGGTGGCGAAAATGGTGGACCAACTGGAGTTTTTAAAGGTTTCTTCCATTAAACCTTTAGACAGTGTACCAGTCCAAGATTACCTCACTGTTAATAGAATGAACACATTGTGATCAAGAATCTAAGTTTGGATGCATCTGCTTCAGGTGTTGTTTCAACTGCAAACAATGGTGGCTTTACTAGTGTTCGGACAAGGGTAATTTACATATTTTAAATATTTCCTTTGCCCATGCTTTACATTGTCAGATATCTAAAGCTAATGCAGTGGCCTCTTCAGAATGCTTGACGGTGGTTCCTAAGTTATGGATTATGAAAACAACTGAATCAAAACAACTCTATAAAAACTCAGGGATTGATGACGAAATTTTGTTTTATATAACTTCTTATCATCATCACGAAGGATCACTTAAGATTAAAAAAAAACTATGTTTTCATTTTGAGTAGGCATTTGAAGTACTATTATATTTCCAACTTTGGATTGCATCACATTCTTTTTCTGTCGTATTAGGATGAATGACCCTATAAGATCGAATCATTCCTTTTCTTTTTATGCTTATTATGAATGGGAAGTACTATTCTTGCTTCATAAGCTTGTCCTTCAGATGAGCCTTTGCTTTTAGTAGATTTCTTCTCTGAGTCTTTTAGAATAAGGGGGTTGCTCCCTTACATCCCCCAATCTAATGTCATAGTTCTTCCGTGTTTTGTATTTATACAGAACTTTTCTGTACCAGAAGATCTTTCTGCTTATGATGGATTGGAGTTGCATCTCAAAGGTGATGGCCGTCGGTATAAACTGATTGTGCGCACCAGCACTGATTGGGATACTGTTGGTTATACCGCCGGGTTTGACACTGCAAAAGGCCAATGGCAGTCAGTGAGTAACACGATTTGACCTTGATAGGGGCTTTTTTTTTTTTACTAACAATCAAACTACGAATGACTGGTTATATTTCCTGTTTCCTCAAATATTCAGATTCATGTGCCATTTTCCTCTTTGAGGCCAATATTTCGAGCTCAAACTGTTAAAGATGCCTCACCTTTTGACCCTACGAAAATTGTTTCGCTGCAGGCAAGATTACTTTTCTTTTAGTTCTCTCTCATTTTTTCCCTTGCATTGTTTTTTTTTCACAAATACTTCTGATGAACTGATAATCATATGCAGCTCATGTTTAGCAAGTTTGAGTATGATGGGAAACTCAACCCAACTTTTGTAGAAGGTGCATTTCAACTTCCGTTATCAAGTATAAGGGCTTATATAAAAGATCCCATAACTCCCAGGTTTACCAAAAATACCATCTTTTAGGACTCCTTAGCTGATTTTGGCCTCTTTCCGATTTTCTTATACAGTTCCTCTGTCTGTTTGTCTACTGTAGGTTTGTCCATGTGAGTTCTGCTGGAGTTACACGACCTGATAGGCCAGGGCTTGATCTCAGCAAACAACCTCCTGCTGTCCGATTGAATAAAGAATTGGATTTTATTCTTACATTCAAATTGAAGGTTTAAGACTAACTCTATTCATACAATCTTCTAGAATGGGCCAGATTATCCAACTTCCACATATTAGTTTTAGCTATTTCATTTCAATATTTGGCCATTTCCTCTACAGGGAGAGGACTTAATTCGGGAAAGTGGAATTCCTTATGCAATTGTAAGACCTTGTGCGTTAACGGAGGAGCCTGCCGGTGCAGATCTCATTTTTGATCAAGGAGATAATATAACGGTACCACAACAACAGATGTATAGTGTTTAGATTTTAGAGATACCTATCAATGAAATGTGCAATTATCAACTGTTCTTGCATACTCTGACAGAAGATTATGATGCATTAGACATTGTTAGCTTCACTTCTGGTTTTGGAATTGTAAAATATAGATTTCTTATGATGGTATTCTTCCTTTTTTAACGCAGGGTAAGATTTCGAGGGAAGAGATTGCTCGTATTTGCATTGCTGCTTTGGAAAGTCCATATGCATGTGACAAAACTTTTGAGGCAATACCCTTCCTCCCTTCCTCCCTCTCTACTTTATTTTATTTTCTTAATGAATAATCCTAGTCGCCTTTTTCTTTCCTCCATGATCTATCTAATATCCCATTTATTCTTACCGTTGATGGGTGTTTCAACTGTGATATTATGGTTGTATGCTATGAGCAGTAAACGAAAATGGGGCTTCTCGAAAAACGAAGAAAGATATAAAAATTCTCCAGCCTTTTTACCCTATCCTGAAGAAGATTAGAGCTGTAGAAATGAAATGGAGGTTCATATACTTGTTTGTCCTTCATGAACTAGAAAAAGCATTTTCACCCAATTTTTCTAGTTAGCACATGTCTAAAGATTGTTTGGTATCAAGTCCAAACAAAATAACAAAAACGCAAAAGATCAAGAGTCCCCCCTACCCCGAGCCCCTACACAGACCAAAAAAGGGAAAAAAGAAGAAAAAGTGCAATGCCAGTGCATTGGGGTTAGAATCTCTCTCTTTTCTGATTGACTGAAGATGAGTGACCACAAAAAAGGAAGCATATTGAACCTGGGATTTTGATCATATAGATGATCCAGGTGTAGTTATAAATGTTGGACGACAAGCATTCAAGTTTTTAGCGATATTATTATTCTTTTGCAGGTTAAAAGTGTGATTCCATTTAGTGAGCCATTCACTGTGAACCCTGAGAATCCACCCCCAGAAAAGGACTACAATATTTACTTCAAAACCTTGAAGGATGGCATTACTGGGAAAGAACTCCTTGAGCAAAGTCCTGCTCCAGTTTGATTGCAGTGCCCAGGAAAGTCTCCTTTCAGTTTGAAATATGAATTACAGAGAGGAGTGTAGAGTTCGTTTTTGGTGCACCAAATTTGGTAGGGGTTTTAAAAGAAAGGCTAAATGTAAGATCTTGTCTGTAACTTGTCTGTAACTTCTTTACAGGCTTACTTTCTTTGTGTATTCACAGCAACTGTCCACCGTAAAACAAGGTGCTGGGATATTATACGTTGCACCTCTTCTGTAAATCGGGATGATCACTATTTTGTTAATTATTGTGTCCATTTGGAATCTGTTTCATATTTTTTATGTAGCAACTCTTCTGTAAAACCGTTGATGTGGATTTGAAAATCTGATTTGAAGTATATTTACAGTTTCTCTCTCATGCATTCTACAGTACAAAACTGACAGTCATGACAGTCTCCTCCAATAATTTTTCATGAAATAGACATTTTGGATAACTACTCGTGATTACAACAACTCAATCACCAGAAAACTCATCTCTTCTGAGGAGGTGCTCGTGATTGCATTTTTTAAAGTTTCTTTTTAAATTATCAATTGAATTTGGAGATACATGTGAGTGCATTTCTTCAAATTTTACTTTGAATTTTCAATTGTATTTGTTCTTCACTAGCATATTTAATTCTATAATTCTTAACTTATTGCAAGCAAACACTCCAAGACAATACAAGGAGGTTGAGTTCAATATGTGATGGTTGCTTTGTAGATTCTCTTGTGTTCATGTTTAGAGCTTCAAGAAGTATCTGATCAGATAAATATGTAACGTTTGGTTAAGCCTAAATTCTTGGACGTTAATTGTTATAGAGTATTTCTCTTATAGATGAAATTTATGAAGGGTGAGATTAATGTCTTCTGTACTAACAAAGGGATAAACGATGACTATTTATTGCATTAATAAACTTACCTACAAAGAGACTGTCACACACATGACTAACACTCAACTAGGGACCTCTCAATCATAGAGTAGAAGATTAGATTTCTTATTTTCCTATAGCTATAGAGTTTGTATTGATGTTTCATCTACTTTTATATGATCCCACCAAACACTATAGACCTACAACTACATATATGATGCCCCACACTCCTCTAGCACATGACCTAACACCTTCTATTGTATCAGTCAATTAAATCACTTACATTTCAAGGAGATTGGTCAAATAGTGTACCAACTAGATGTAAGAGTACTACCCTAATACAAAATAACATGGAGTCATTTCTTAGGGTGCTGATGATGATGTATCCCAATGTTATCACATATGTTATTTTAGAAGCCTATCACCATTTGAAATAATTTTTTTTAACCAATTTCAAAATTGTTGTCTTATTATCATGTCTATTCGATATGCGACAATTGATGATTTCAATCATATTTCTGTATAGTACAATTTTAATAGTTATAATGGTTTTAGGAGAATGACCAAAGTGAACTTTTGTAGAAGTTTAGATACCTTGATGAAATAAATTAAAACAATATATATTTAGAGAAAATTGAAAAAAAACCACCCATAAACTTTAGGGATTGTTACAATCATAACCTCAAATTATATGGCTATTACAATTTAACCTAATTTTTTTTAGCTTTATAAAATTTGAAAACTATAATATTAACCCTTAAAAAATGGTTTTCACATTGATGTTAAACTGTCATCTTGATTTCAGAAAACACAAAAAAACAAAAATTGATGTAAAGAATGAGTTTGATTGTTACAATCTTATAGTTTGAAAGTTTGATTAGAAGTTTAGAACAACACTTATGGAGCGTTTAGAGCACTGTGTTGGGTATGGATGGTTTTGGAATCTAAACCCAAAACGTTGTTTGGGCCATAGTATTCAAAACCCAATGGGTTTGAAACATGACCCATGGTTTTGAACAGTGTACTCCAAACACTATTTTCTGATTCCTATGTTTTAGAACACTGTATCCCAAATACTGTTTTCTGATTTCTAGGCTTTCAAACCCCCCAGAACAAACCTCTCAAGATTTCAATTCCAAGGGTTCTGATTCTGAAACAATGCTCCAAACGCCCTCTTATAGTTTAAGGATAGTTCGTGTAATTTATAATCTTTAAGCGTTTAATTGCAACAATTTCATAAATTTAGGAGATTGATTAATTGAATTGAAAATTCAATGGCATGATTGTAATAACCTCTGGAAATTTTTTTTCCATAAATTTAAAACAAAACAATAAAACACGAATCAAACCAAACCTTGCAAGAAAATTCAAAAGCGTCACACTTTTTCCCTCCAACCAATAAATAACCTTCCATGATTTAATTCCCAGACGCGTTGGATGAGTGGCATAAAAAATGACAAAAATAGCCTTACTTAACCAATGCAAAAAGCTAGAATAGTTTGGATCATGGCCGAGGACGTCAACGTCAATTCAACAATTTCTAGAACTCAAAAACCAAAGCAACATTTCAATTGCAATTCCAAATTTTGGAAAAAGAGACGTGTCGTCCTCCTTCTGTTTGGAGTCCAGCCGAGCACAGCACAGCGGTAAAACAGCGGTCTCTCCCATCTCCAACTCACAATCTCGAAACAAGAGGAACAAAGAAAAGGACCCCCAAAAAGCCCATTCCTCTATTCTTACTCCAACCAAACTTTTTCTTCTTCTTCTTCTTCTTCAGAAGGGGGACTGCGATGGCTGGCTACAGAGCTGAAGATGACTATGATTACCTCTTTAAGGTGGTTCTTATTGGAGATTCCGGTGTGGGCAAGTCCAATTTGCTCTCCAGGTTCACCAAAAACGAGTTTAGTCTCGAGTCCAAGTCCACCATTGGGGTCGAGTTTGCTACTCGGAGCTTGAATGTCGATAGCAAGGTCGTCAAGGCCCAGATTTGGGATACTGCTGGCCAGGAAAGGTTGGTAAAGTTTCTCTTCTTTTCACTCTGATTTTTTCAAGATCTGGGTATTTCTTAATTTTGGGTAATGCTGTTTTTGGATGATTTTACGGATGAAATTGTCTCTGTTTTAGCTTTAATTGAGTGGTGATGGAATGTGAAGTTTATGATGGGTTAAATCATATATGTCTTTACCCATCCACTAAATTAATGTTTTAGACATTGGAACTGCAATGGTTGCTTACAAAATTAGTGGATCTGAAGAAGGCTGCTTAGAGTTGCTTGTATGGTTACACCTTAAATACGTTGACGTACAAAAATGATTATAATTCTGTAATTCTGTATGAAATGTGAAACATTTCAAGAGAAGTAAAGTGACAGATTTTAGTACGACAACAATAGAACTTCTGGAAACTCTTTTAGAGAACTTAGGCATCGCATCGCATCGCACAGACCCGAAGAAGTGATGCAATAGCTGAATGTTCTCTATTACTTCAATTTTCATCCAAAAAGAAGGCTGTTAATTCGGTTCAGTGAGATCTTTCACAATTATAAATGACTTCTAGGTGTGCTGAGACTTGTTCAAAAACAATTGTGATTAAATGTATTTAAGAAGCTAGGTGGTTTCATTAAAACTCCATAACGTTTGCACTCTCGATTCTTTCTTGGAAATATTGAGATCCCATAGTAGGCGCATTGGAAAGATGTGGCACTGGGTGTTGAGATTGACACATTAGCTATGGAACTAAATTTAAAAGCTTCGATATCTCAATCCAAACATAAATTGGTGTGCCTTTTCAGTTGTTGTTATTGATGCCGAGTTTAGTACTCTGCCATGATTCTGCAAATCATGGGCATAGAAATGGACTTTCATATGTGTTATAGTACATCCCAACACAAGCCTGACACAACATTATCTTTCCTCTATTTAATAAATATGGATATATCTTTCAACTACCATGGATTGGCTCAGTGGTCCAGAGACGATTCACAAACCTAGATAGATGCTTTTGAAGTATGGAATCATACTATGATAGTCATTTAGGATTACTTTTCTTTTATACATTTGTAAAGATATACATATTTGTATTTTCATTTCAATACTACAGAACGTTAGTTCAAGCAGTCCAGACCCCTAATTTAAGATTAAGGGACAAGCCCCTAAAGTTGGGACATATACATTCTTGGTTTTTAGTTTTTCCATTGCATAACCCAATGCTGACCTACTCCCTTTGTCTTTCTTTTCATATGTACGCTTACTATGATGGTGCCTTGTGCCTGTATGTGTGCATGTGTCCGTGAACTAACACCTAATTAATCCCCTCTTCATGGTGCCATGCCATTCTTCCTCTTTCGCTAACTTTATGAGTCATGGACTCTTGGGTAACAATGTCATTAGCGTTCTATCAGGATTAGTATTTGATTTCTCTCACAATCGAAAATGTTTGCAATTTTCTTTTTCATTTTCAGAAGTTGCATTGTGTCCCAGTACATTTCATATTTAGAGCATGCCCATTTCCAGTGCATGTTTGTCATTATAAAGTATTGATTCTACCTCTACAGAGAGATGCAAATCAATTCTCTTTATAGATGTAAAGGGAATTGCAAACAGGAACAGCGATTTTTTTTTTGAAATATGGACCAAGAAATTGAACATTGTCTTTCAACAAAAAGAATATTTAATTCCCTCTGTAGACAGTAGGATTTCCTCAGATTGGTAGATGGGAAATATGAGCCTACCTTTGTGTTTGCTCAAAGGAAAATCTGACTTAAAACCAATAGTTGGTTAGCATTCCATGATATCTCCTTACTTGTGTCAGACCTCATAAGAAGGTTTTGTGAACGATTACTTCAAGTTATAACCTGAAAAAAGAACTAATCATTATATTGTATTTCTGCCATTTTCTGTGGGAGAAAAGGAGTAAGAGTTATATTGTAAACAAGATTTATTTGCTGATTCAATGCTTTAGCTGATCATCAGTGAGGTCCGTTTTGATGTTGCATTAATTAAGTGATCAATATGATATTTCTAATTTTCCCATTCATACTCCGAATCATAAAGTTTCTTTAATGTGCTTATGTCAATCACACACACTTCTGCTTCACTCTTTCTGTGGACTGACCATCTCTTTTGGGATTCATAGGTATCGGGCAATAACCAGTGCTTACTATCGAGGCGCTGTGGGTGCACTGCTTGTCTATGATGTCACACGACATTCAACTTTTGAAAATGTTGAGAGGTGGTTAAGGGAGTTGCGAGACCATACAGATCCCAACATTGTCGTCATGCTTGTTGGTAACAAGTCAGATCTTCGACACCTGGTGGCGGTCTCAACAGATGATGGCAAATCTTTTGCTGAGAAGGAGTCTCTGTATTACATGGAAACTTCTGCACTTGAAGCAACCAATGTTGAGAATGCGTTCGCTGAAGTCCTTACTCAAATCTATCACATTGTAAGCAAGAAGGCCATGGAGGCTGGTGATGACGCAGCTGCTGCCTCAGTTCCTTCGAAAGGCGAGAAAATCGATGTCAGTAAGGATGTTTCTGCTGTAAAGAAAGGTGGCTGCTGTTCGAGTTAGGCTGTTGATTTGCATTTTTTGATGTGGCTGATTTGTTATTGCTGCATCTTTATGTGCCCCATAGTTTAGTAGAAATTCTTCAGAGATGTCTTTTATAGGATATTGATGTTGCCTGGATTGGATTCTATTTACTTTCCAATATTTTTTAGTCTGAAAATTTAAGTTTGAGCACAGAGAGAGCTTGGTTAGAAAGGATTATTTAGCGTTAAATCTATTGATTTCACTTGGGTGTTATGTTCATTCTAAGTCTGCACCAAATTCAGATTCTTGTTTTAACCTTATTGCAAGATAAAAAGGAAAAAAAAAAAAATAGATGTTTAAATATTGTCAGTTCAATTTCTTGTTCCAATACAGGGTTTAGTTGTTAAAATCAACCAAGTTGGTTCAATTGTTTTAGTTAATTATTGTTTATTGATTCAATTTCGATTAATTAATGATTGACTTGGTTACTAAGGAAAGTAAATCATACAAATTATTAACTGATGTGTTTTTATTTTATATTCACTAAAAAGTAATTACTTTTCTAAGTTGTTATTTTAAAATATGTTATTCTCATTTAAAGTGACCAACTTTAACTCAATTGGTTAAGACATGTTTTCGACCTAAGTCCAAATTTTTCCACACTCAAATCACAAATATTGTGTTGGAACTTAAAAGAAAATTTTCATTTAAAATAGTTAATTTGAGCCAAGTTAAACGGGTCAAGAATAAGATATATATCTATTTTAAAAGTTTGATTTTCAAATCTCTATCTCTAACTCTGTATCTTTTTTTTTTTTCAATAAAAAAAAAAAACCTTGACCATTCTGATAAAATGCTTTAAAGACAATCTCATTATCTGCTATCGTTTTTTTTTTTTTTTCTTTTTTCGTCTGAGCTCATTATCTATTCTCGCCTCTCGAGACAAGATAAGATGCAATTTTTTGAAGTAAAATATTCTTTTAAGAATTAAGACCCCGTTATTTATTAGTTTATTTCCCAACAGCCATTGGCACAAAATTTTATATTCGTTGTTTATAAAATAAAAACAAATCAATTTTTACTTCCTCTAAATTTTCAATCACATCGAATTGCACTCCAAACTTGTGTTGCAATCTTAACTATAAATTTAAAAAAATATTACAATTTTTACTCTCTTATAAATTTTCGTTTGAAATTTCACTAAAATAAATATTCTCATATACTTTCAATGAATTATAAAACATGTGTATGGTACAGAATTGATAAGATTTCAAAGAAAAATGACATTAGAGTGGTATAAAATTGATAAGATTTCAAAGGAAAACAACATTAGAGCTAACATTTTGTTAAAATTTATGAGTATTGGAAAAGTTATTCAATGGTTAATTTGTGCATTAATCAAACTTAACTTTGTGCAAAACTTGATAAAATTAAAATTAGTGAGTTTACAAATATTTTTACATTTTTTTTTGTTAAAGTTATTGAGTGAAATAGCAGAAATTGAATAGAGGATAAAAATGACAACATTTTACTAAGTCTAGGGGTCCAATTTGATGAAATTTAAAGTTTAGAGTGAAAATTGGTAGGACATAACAAGATTAAAGGTAAAAATTAAACTTTTCCTAGAATATTGTACACAAACAATGAACATATCAACTTGCATTACTTATCCCATTTTTGTTGAACTAAAAAAATGTAAATGTAAATGAATATGATTTGAATTTGATAGTTACATAATTACACTTTTCATGAATTAGAACAATCATAATACATAAATGTATGAAAAAATAGTTAGTTGATATTAAAAATTTTAGCTTAAAATTTTGAAATACAGCCATACTTTGATTAAAAATCAACAAGCTCTCTCACACTTTGATCACCTAAATTAGTCTATTTAATTAAATAGAATTTAATAAAATCTTTCAAGTAATATGTTGCCATACCCTTCAAAAAAAAAAAAAAAAAAAAAAAAAAGTAACAGGTTGCCAACATAATAATGTTTAGATATATAAATCTCCAAGACTAAATTTCAGAAAAAAAATAAAATAAAATCAAGACTATATAGAGAGGCTTTCATGGTGGAGAGAGTTGGGCTGGGTAAGAGCATTTGGACCTAAACCAATTATTAGGGTGACACATTTGTCTAATTCAAATTACCCAAATTAATTTAAATATTGATAGATCAAAACCATATTTTGTATGGAGTGGGGTAGTAAAAAAATATGATACTTTTATAATTATTTACTTGTTTTTGGGTTAAAAATAATTATCCAATGACTTAAATAAATAATTTTTTAAAAATGTTCAAAAAAAAGTGAGATGAAGTTAAATTAATTATATCACAAGTAATACATATATATATATATATTTTAATTTAATGAATTAAATGTATAACGTGCAATGCAACCATTTGGATTGAGTTGATTGGGTATTTTTTTGATACTTTAACTACACATTCTTATTATTTATATTAGATCGAAAGTCAATGAAATTTTGAGGGGAAAAAAATAATATAAAGACTCCTCGTAGGAAATTTTTTCTTTTCTATGAATATTAAAATTAGAATGAATGTGCAACATGTATAGCTTGTAAGAAGGAATTTGGGTAACATAATAATTTAATCAAATTAAATAAAGAAGAGATTGAATGGACATTTCAGATTTGAATCATGAATAAAATATGATATGTTTAAGCAAAATCATCGAAAGATATTAATTACAAAACCCAAGTTATTTTCTATAGCTTTAAGACATCACGTACGATATGAAGTTCATAATTGTCTCTTTAAACTTTACTTTATTTTAATATATAAAATGGATGGCTACAATTTTTGCTTTTCCTCTTTAGACAAAAGTATAAGTATTGTTAAGACAACATTTATCCTCGTATTTTCATAATGATTTAAATATGCTTCACTTACACTTAATGATTTTGAATTCACTTTTGATTTCACTAAAAAAAAATTAAGTATCCATGAAAATTTTTTCTTTAATTCTAGATCATAGATCTTTTCCATTTTTAGCTAATATAAAACTATGTTACCATTTCTAACAAACATAAATGTGAATGCCGAGAGAAGGTGAATGTTGATGAATATTCTAAACTAAGAACTTCAGTGACTATACTGTCAATAAATTTTTTTTGGGTCAAATTACAAGTTTAGTCCATGAACTTTCACGTTCGTGTCTAATAGAAAGTACTTAATAGGTTCCTAAACTTTCAATTTTGCATATAATAGGTCCTTAACATATTTAATATTTTTCAAAATTAATGAATCTATTAGACGTAAAATTGAATTTTATGTCTAATAGGACATTAAATTTAGATTTTATGTGTCCAATAATAGATCCATGAATTTAAAAAAAATGAAAAATAGGTCAAGAACCTATTAGACACGAAATTGAAAGCCTAAGGAATTACTAGACACAAAATCGAAAGTTTAGGAACTTATTTATTTATTTTGAGCTCAACAACAATTGAGAGTTAGGGGGATTCAAACCTCTAACCATTTAGTCGAGGGTACATGTCAATTACCGCTGAGCTATGCTCACTTTGACTGTTTAGGGACTTATTACTTATTAGACACTTTTTAAAGTTTAAAAATCTATTAGACACAAATTAAAATTTTATAAATCTATTTAAAATTTAAAAATCTATTAGATACAAATTAAAATTTTATAAACCTATTAGATATTTTTTAAAATCTAGAGACTCAACTTGTTATTTAACAATTTTTTTTTAAGAAAAAAAAAGTGTTTCTACTTTTTCAACACAATAACTCCATTCCTCAGGTCTCCCACCTTTAAGGAGAATCAAACTCTTCTTGCATACATATATTTTATTAAAACAAACGAAAAGGAAGAATGAAAAGAGTAATGAAAAGTGAACAATTAATATAGCACAAAACAAAAATATTTTAAACCTCATAAAATAACAATCTTACTCGTTTATCAAAAGGATAAATTAAGAATTACATTCAACACGTGAATATGATATTCTTCCCACCTCAAGAATATCACACACACACAACAAAAGATGCCATAAAATGTAGGGCAAAACATTATTATAATATTAATTTCCCGTGTGTAATTTATTAACTATATTATGTATTGAAGAAACCCTATCTCCATTTCTAGGTTACGTACATAACAAAACCTAAGGTCAAAAAAAATAAAAATAAAAAAAAAATAATCGAGAGATTTCAATCATAAAGTATATTATCTTTTCAAAATCCCTAAAAGCCTCCTCAACCACCCCTTTTTTGTTTATTAGATAATGAAGATTTCTTTTTTCTTTCTCTCTCATAATTGTGTAATACCTAAGCATCTAGAGGCATTTAATGGAGCCCTAATCACGTGGGGTTGATCTTATTTTAATGTAATGATTTAAGCCCTTGGAGTATTTATAAAATATGGTTTCTTACAGCTAATTGTCTATAATATATATATATATATTAAAAAAGTCTTATGGGATTTTTAGTCAAATTTGACTCTTATAGGGTTTGGCCGGCTTGACATTTCAACTACCAATTTTATCCATACGCTCTCCTTATGTTAGGCCATTTAATTACATTTAGTTAATTGTTTTTATTGGTTAATTTGATGATAATAGGGTTTTAATGCAATATTATTAGTTAGTTAGGGATGGCCTTTATGGCTTGTATTGTAATGGAGATTAAATATTGTTGATAAACGTATTTTAAATTGAGACTTTTTTTTTTCTTTTATTACTTTTAATTTATCCCTTTTTTTGTTCTTTTATTTCGCGGCATTATTTGTTTTTAATCATTAAAAATAAATTTGTATTTTAGCATTGTAGTTTAATATTTGAAGTTTGTAAGATGGTGCAATAAACATCGGACCACTAGCTAAACGCCAAAATTTAAACAAATATGTTGAAAATAAGATTCCTTTAAATTTTAAAATACAAAGTTGTGAGGGTTCATTTGATAACTATCCTTTTTTTTTTTTTAAGAATAAAGTTGTTTATTTATTTATTTTTATAAAATCAGTATATAATTTATAATTTATTAAAATTTAAAATCTTTGCTAAATTTCGAAAAGTGAAAAGTAGTCTTTACGCTTCTGTTTCTCATTTTAAGATTTAGCCAATAAACCAACATTGAAATATATATAAGAATCGGTAACAAAAAAATTTGTACTAAAAAAAAACAGAGAAAACTTTAATCAAACTTAGAAAATACAAACCTTGGCGCATTAAATTAGAAAGTAGCCGTTTTTACTTCAGAAAAAAATCTTTTTTTTTTTTTGAAATTCGAATAAGATTTTAAAAATAGAAATCAGAATAAAGAAAATTTTATAAAACTATTTTTACTAGAAAATTAAAAATGAAACCATTAGGAAGCTTGAATAAATAGGAATTCTAGAAAATACTGTATTATAATTCCTAATAATCTTATCTGAAGATTTCAATTGAAGAATATATTCCAATGACTACATTTAAAAATTATGTTAAAAAGATGTTTTTTTTTTTAAACAAGGTTAAAGAGGTGTTTATTCTTAAAGTTTTTGTTAGTGTAATTTAACCTTAAATATCTATGGTATTAAAATTCCAAGTTCAAACTTTAGCATTAAAACTTTGAATGAAAGTGGTATAATTTATTTTCTGTTTTCTTTAATAAGCTTAATAAATTTTAAGGACCAATTTATTTAGAAACTAGAACAAACTTTAGGACCAATATTAACATATCAAAATACGTAACGAGGGATGAAAATATAAAGATTTATTAAAAGAATGAAAAGAAAAATGGATTTGATTGCGAATATCCTTTTACAAAAAGGTTTAATATCTAATACAATCGTTTAAACTTAATTAAGTGAAAAGTTTGCGAAAGTTGATATATATATGAATCACCAGTGAAAACAAGAATTTAACCCAAAGACAAATATCACCCAAATTACACATGGATATTTATTAATTAAGGTTAAATTACCATTTTAGCTATTATAAAACTTTCAATTTAATCTTAATAACTTGGTTAACTTTCTCAAAATATTATTACCATTACCTCAATTAACGCTTTTCTAATGTAAACAAATTTTCTTTAGACGACGTTAGTTCTTCGTCTAAAGAAAATTTGTCACAAAGAAAATGGTTAACATTAAATAACAATAATAATATTTTGAAATATTTAACCAAACTATAGTGATCAAGTTGAAAATTTTAAAATTATGGGAACACAAGAGAGGGATTAAAATGGTAATTTAACCTTAAGAATAAAATGAAACAAAGAATTTTTTTTTCTTATAATGCATATTCGAAAAATATATAGAAAGAAAGAAAACGAAGTTTAAGGAAAAAAAAAAAAAAAAGAGATGAGAAAAAAAAACTTTCCCGGCATCAATGGCGGACGATGCTCATATAGAAGTATACAAACAGAGCTGAAAGCCGCATGCATCTCATGTGGTGGTTCCGCACCAAGGAGTGATCCGCCGCTGCCCTGCAGCCGGTTGTTCATCCACCGCCAATCCCCGGGATCCGCCGCGCCGGAAAACCAACGAGCACTCCGGCAACTCCCCGAGATCCGCAAACAGCGACTCGTCCACGTCATCATCCCCCATCGGAAAAAGCATTGCCACGTCACTCGAAATCGAATTTCCCAATCCACTCGACCTCCCCGAGAAAATCGAGCTCTCGAGCACAGTCGACGACGTCGTTTCCATTTCCCCGAACCAACTAAACTCGTCCCCCGTAATCAACGACTCCTCTCCCATATCCACAAATTTCTCTTCCACTTCCGGTTCCGGTTCCGGCTGAACCGGCACAGTCTCTGGCGAACCGGGTTTCTCCACGGCGGCTTGGTGGTGGTTGTTGTTGTTGTTGTTTCTTGAAACAGGACCGGAGTGATTATGCTCACACGAATATGTAATAACCAACATCGTTGGATCAAGCCGATTCCTCTCTACTTGTTTCCTCGCCGGACATCCCTTCGAACTACTACACCTATAATACGCCCTAAAAAACAAAAATAATCGAAAACTTTTAAAACATAGCGACCAAATCGAAACGAAACCAACCCATATCATAACGACCAAATTGAAACCAAACCCAGATCACAAATATTGAAATTGAGCTAAAAAATGTCAAATGATCACCTTGGATAAGGAGAGCCTTTGATGGGCTTTTGACCGTACTTTCTCCAAGCCCAAGAATCAGAAGGAGGAGTTGTAGAACCAGAAGAATTCCTTGGGCTGTCACCATTAATTCTCACCGACACCACTTTCTTCTTCATCCCCCTTCTAAACACCATAACAAAAAGTATAAATAACCAAAATCCCATAGAATTAAGCAATTGGGTTTGTGAAAATAGGAGCTGACCTGCCCTTCTTGGCGGCGGCGGTGGAATTAGGAGGAGGAGAATCAGGGGCTTTTTCGTCACTGTCTTCTAATGGATCACCGGAATAGAATTGGTGGTTATTGTTGAAGGTGCCATCCATATTATTACGGCCGCCACCGGAGTAGCCGCAGAGGGTGGTTGTTTTTTAAGGTAATGGGATGTCGGAGAAGTTTGTATCAGAGAGTTGAAGAGAGAAACAAGCAGAAGAAGAAGAATGAAGGGGGCAATTTAATGTCGTTTTTGAGGCATTTTTTTAAAAAAAAAAAAATGGGGTGTAGAGTTGACAAATATATTAATGGGGGGACGTGCGAGTCTGCGACTACTACTCCTTAATAACTATCTAATCTCTCTTCAATTTGGTGATATTA
Source organism: Trichosanthes truncata (assembly GCA_033996785.1). Classification (NCBI taxonomy): domain Eukaryota; kingdom Viridiplantae; phylum Streptophyta; class Magnoliopsida; order Cucurbitales; family Cucurbitaceae; genus Trichosanthes; species Trichosanthes truncata. Next base: position 33,542,900 of record MU867261.1, read on the forward strand.
TAATAGACAATTTGTCGCTGTTGATTGCGACAATAAGAAGAAATTTGCAATTTTCAATTTCAATTTGATTAAAATTATTCATTGGATTTTTTTTTTTTTAATTTTTTTTGGTTAATTTGGGGTCATGAGGGATTAGGGAAACGATACAGACTTGTGGAGTTTTATTTGGACAATTCGGAATAAATTATGTGGGATTTTCTACCTATTGGAAAATTTTTATCGTTGCTATATTTGATCCGAATTTATTTTTTTCGTTTTATTGTTTTCTATATTTGTGGTAACCTTCACCGGAAAAGAGATGATGATTTTATGGTAAATAGTAATGATAATGAATCCTGATTTTAACTCAACTTTTAGGCTTGACTAATTTGTTATCGTCGCAATTTTTTTTAAAGTAAGGTCTTGGTTGATAATATTTTGTTTTTGAATTTTTTATTTTAAAAATTATGTTTATTTTCTTACCATTTATTTTTTTGTAAGTTGTTGATCACTTTTTAAAACTAAGGTCTTGTTTGATAACGATTTTGTTTTTAGTTTTTTGATTTGGAAAATTATGTTTGTTTTTTATCCTTTTTTTTGGTAAGTTGTTCACCTTATTCAAAAGCACATTTATATTTTAAGCCAATTTCAAAAACAAACTCAAAATTTTTAAATTTACTTTTTTTTTCAAAGGTAATAAAACAAGAGCATTAGTGGAAGTAGTGTTTATAAGCTTAATTTTTAAAAACAGAAAATTTAAAATAAAATAGTTATCAAACGAGGCCTAAGTAATTTAAATTATAAGTTTGATTTATGATTTTTTTAGGGCTATGTTCATAATAGGCTCTTGACTTCATGTCATTAATTCTATCAATTTAATGTTTACTTCACCAAATGTAGCCCGCCATGGAATCCTTGTCATATACGCATCAAACTTACAAGTCAACAATCAAATCTAGTAAACACAAAATTGTAATTTATGGACGTAATAAAAACTTTTTAAAGTAAAAAATTGAATAGATGATCAGTGTACACGTAAGCGCACGTGATCGAAGTAATATAAAATGGTATGTGAGTACCAAGTATCGAATCCCAAGGGAACGATGTAACAAAAATATTGTAAGCAAAGTGTAAGGGAATTGCAACTTGAAAATTAAAATTTGCAAAAATAAGGTTGGGTTGGTGTGTTGGAAAATTTGCAGAATCAAGAAATGACAATAATGGAATAAAGAAAAATTGCAGAATGGAATTGCAGAATCTACTTGCAAAATTGAGAAATGGCAATAATGGAAATAACCAGATATTGCATAATTGAATTGCAGAATCTAGAAATGGCAATATTTGATAGCAAACTAGATAGACTTAGTGAATGAAAATTCAAAAGGAATTTGGATAAAGTGAGGCTCAAGAATGTCATTGCCCTAAGTTGTAATTGCAAACCAAAATTACAATTCCAACCTACTCCACACTCGATTGCAAACCAAAATTTCTTCTCCTATTCACCTTGAATTTAGGGTTTTAGGAGGCTAAGTGATTGACTTATATGTCTATAGTCCCTCTATCTTAGATTATTTGGTTCAACAATTTATTGGGTTTTGGAGTCCTTAATCCCTATGTCTAGAGTTAGGAATGACTTATGTCTAAGCTCTTTTTCTCCATCACTTGTGTGAAATCCGCTTATCACTAACCTCGTCGGTATTAGATCTAAGCTTGAGTTGCTACCCTAGTTGATCAATCTAGGATCTCAACGGAAATTTATTCAACACAAGCAAACAATTGAGATGTAGACTTGGGTTTTATTGAAATTTAGGCTACAATTACTTCTTAGGGAATTCACATCCTTGAACCCCCTAAAAAGTTTTAGCTCATATTAAAGATAAAAATACTACAACTAATTTTTGAGAAAAAATTCATATTAGAAGTTTTGTAAATTGAATAATTAAGACAATGAATTGTAGTGCTATTCTAGGCTAAACTACAAGAAATTCAAGAAGAGATTCTCAATGGGATTTAAAGCAAAGAATCAAAGGGCATCTAATTGAATTTTCAATATTCTTCCTTTTGCCCTTGAAATTGATGAAGTTAACATTCCCACAGAAACTGAATTTGAATAAAAACACTACTCCCACAGAAACTGGACTTGAACAAAAACAGAGGATAAAATCAACTAATAACATAGATTCATTCAATAATTTTTCAACACAACTCATTCCATTCCAATCGACTCAACCTCCACCAATGTTAGGAAATGATTGGTCTTAACGATTCAAGAACCACTTGAATCGGATTGGACAAACTGAAGAACTCTAGAAAAATTTCAGATTATGACAGAACAATAGCAGCCCATTGAATATCATGAAAAACCAAATTTTAATTGAACAAAAATGTAACACAAACGAAGAAATCAAAATAACGACTTTGTACTACTAACACTGTCGGAATTACAAGAAAAACTCGAAGAGAATGGAAAACAGAAGCTGCACATCCTCGGCAACCCAGAATTTCCAGCAAGTCTGAAAAACAGAGTGTAAACGAAAATTGAATCACCAGCCGAATTCTCTAAAAAAATCGAATCTCTCTCCATCACTTCTTTTTTCCTCTTTTTGTAGATCTTCCTAGGGTTGAAATTGGCCAAATTTGAGCTCAATTTTCCCCCTAATTAGTGCATAATTGTGGTATTCCTTATATGGGTTTCTGTCATTCTTGCGCCAGAATTTTCGAAGTTCTTGAATTCTGTTGTCCCCAGATTGCAGAATCTAGAATTTGCAATTTGATTTTGCAATTTCTATTTTCCTGTAAACAAGATTACTTTAAAGTTAAATTATCAAAAATACCCCTAAACTATGGAGTTGGTTTCAATTATACCTCTGAACTTTGAAAAGTTTCATTTTAACCCTTGAACTTTGAAGTTTGTTTCAAAATAACACTTGAAGGTTTTTTCCGTTAAATTTATGGACGAAAAATGACGTATTTGCATATTTTTTGATTTTTTTTTCAACGTATATGTTCAAATATGTTCACATAAGCAACAATATAAATGCAAAAACATCATTATTCGTCCATGAATTTAACGAAAAAAAGCCTTCAAGGGTTGTTTTGAAGCAAACTTCAAAATTCAAGGGTTAAAATGAAACTTTTCAAAGTTCTGGGGTATAATTGAAACCAACCCCATAGTTCAGGGCTATTTTTGATGATTTAACCTTACTTTAATTAGAATTCTACCTCGAATACTATCATATTTATTTCTTTCTTAATTTTAGAACAATCTTTCCACTAAATTCAATTGGTTTTAAGTTAAAATAAGAATATTTTAAGAATTTGGGAATTAAATAAGCCTTAATACTAAGGCTTATCAATAGACATAACTATGAAATTTAAAGGCTAAATAAAAGATTTTTATAGTACAAATAGAGTATTAAGTTTTTGTCGACATATTGACATTTTCACACGTCCTTGAGTTTAGTGGCAGATCTAAAATTTTTGTTGAGGGGGGCTTCAGTGGCGGACCCAAAACTTTATGTCAGGAGGCTATATAAAAATAATTTTCAACACATTGATGATAGTTTATATATTTTAATTATAAATTGATTAAATAACAAGTTTGATCCTTAAACTTTAATTTCAATATCATGTCTAATATGTCATTAACTTTAAAAAGTTTCTAATATGTTCCTAAACTTTCAATTCTATATTTAATAGGTCCTTGAATTTTCAATTTTGTATCAAATAAACTCTCAAGTCCAGTGCAAATAACTTTAAAAAAAACCTTTGCAAAGAAAAAAAAAATATTATGTTCCATTTTAAAAAGAGAAGAAAAATATGCTCAGTTTGCATCAAGAAATAATAATTAAAAAAAAAAAAAAAGTACGTTTGCAAAGGAAAAAAAAAAAACCAAAAAATTACGTTCAGTTTAAAAAAGAAGAAAGAAAAATCACGCTCATTTGTATAAAGAATTAGAAATCACGCTGAAGCTCAGTTTAAAAATATAAAAACAAAAAACAAGATTGCATGTATAAGGGCCCAAGAGGATGGCAAAAGGGGCTCAAGCCACTTAGCTATACGGAATTTTGCTAACTTACCTACGATCTTTTATGCTAATATATAAATCTTTGAAAGTTCAGGGGGTGCTCGAGCCTCCTTAGGTCCTATGTACCTTTGCCTCTGTTTGAGTTTGACATCGACATAAAGGATAAATCGATATTTTTATCATATTATAAAAAAATCAATAAAATATTAAAAAAATATCAACAAAATATAATTAATGCGAATATAATATTAATAATGTGCATTTCAACTTATTTAAAAAGGTAAAATGTTTATTTGTTAATTTAAATATTTTTTGTTTTAAAGATTTTTTCATAAATGACATTTTATCGATTTCTCCATAAAATTTCAACCTCAACATTTTTATCAACATCCACACTTTAATCCTTGAGTACAAAGAGTAAACTTGTAATTTAACTAAAATATTACTAATCTTCTCACATGCGTGTATTACGCGTTTTTCGTTTTTTGATCTGAGCTGCTTCAAACGAAAGGAGGAAGAAAATTCCTAAAAGAAACATGTTGTATAATAATAAACCCTTTTTTATTTTTTATTTTTTTGAAAAAGTATATATAATAATAAAACCTTGGAGGAAAGTTGTATACTTTTAGCTGTAAATTAATCTTACAAGTAAACTACTATTAAATTTAAGTAATTAGGAAAGGAAGGGGTTAAGTTTATGTTAAAAAAAGGAGACTTGAAGGCACATTCAATTATCTTAATTAACCATCCTAGAGAAGACCAAACCCAAGTTAGCTAATTAAATAACCAGTTAAATATATGGATTATTATTGTTGATAATTAATTACAACTATCCTAATTAATTAAACTTCGGAAAAACTTAGTTGGTTCAATCACATGGTCTTGGCTACAATGAAGGAGAAGAGAGATTCTTCCAAAGAAGAATCTTTTCTCATCGGCATAAATCTCACTTGTAATATTAAACCTAATTAATGAGCTTTAAATGCTACAATTATATAGCATAAAGAGATAAAATTTGTTTAAACTTGTCACAGTATTTGTCTATATCCCTTTTGGTAAAATGCAATTGAGATATTTTTTAATCATTACTAACAATTATTTAAAGGAGTGTGATGATCACTCTTAATAATTTTTCATAAAGATGTCTTTCTTTTTACGTTTAAGTACTCTCATAATCATTCAAATATGTCTTTTATCTTTTCAATATTGTTTAATGAGGTTGAAATTGAATAACAACAAGTGGATATGTGAATAGTGATGTATTACAATTTTTTTTAGTTCAACAAATGTGAGGTAAAGATTTAAACTTCTAACCTCTAAGAAATGAGGTGGTGCATGCACTTAAACGCTGAGCTATACTCATGTTGCTTATTACAACTATAGTAGGCTTCTATGAAGATCTTGATTATTACATTGGAATAAGAGAATATTATTTCTCTAAAAATAAGTTTAAGGATGAAATAATGGAAAAAGCAAAGTATACACAATCCTAGTCTTTTAGATGATTCTTAATTTGATCCTTTAATATTTTAAAATTCTCAAATTTTCTTTTAAAATATTTTTTTTAGTTCAACAATAATGTGGGAGCTGCGGAGATTTGAATAACTTCTAACATTTTGGTCAAGATTATAATACTTTAATCAATTATGCTCAAGTTGCCATTTTACCCTCAATAATGTATTGAAAATTCTTAATTAGGTTCTTGTTAAAATTTGTTAACAAAAAGTTAATACAAATTTATTTTTATATTAACATATTTGAATCCATGGACATGTTACTCAAATGCTACTTTTAACACATTAATTTGACCCACCTATCAACAAAATCCATTTCTTTCTTTCTTTTGAAAATAAAAAAATATATATATTTCTTTTAAGTGGCATATCCATACAAGTGACATGTCTATATGTCCAAATAGATTAATAAAACAATAATTTAATGAGACACACATTTTGTTAAGAAATTTTAATAGAGTTTAATTTTTAGAGAATTTTGAATACATTAAAGGTAAAGTTGAGAATTTTAAAAGATTAATAAGAACCATATTTTCTGTTTGACCATGAATCAAAAGGATATGATTGAGAATTTTGAATACATTAGAGTTTTTCTCAAAACTTTAGTTTATGCATATTTGAACTTCTTTTATCTCTTCAAAATACTTTTAATAAGTTTTTTTAAACCTCTTTTATCTCTTCTAAATTCCTATAATAAGGTTCAACTCGAAAATAATAAGAAGTGGGTATATGAATATTGATGTGTTTCAATTATTTTATGATAAGTATGATGATCTTAATTATTGCATTGGAAGGAATCGAATACTATTTCTCTAAAAAGAAGTTAATAATCAAAGAAATAATAGAAAATCTAGAGCATGCAGATCATGAGAAAAAATGAATGAATAAAAAAAAAATTGAAAGGAGATGTGGGAGATTGGGTTAGTTTGAATTTGAAAATTATGGCGTTGATGGAATATGATTTGTTTTTTTTTTTAAAAAAAAAAAAAATTATATAATTGGTGTGAGAAGTGATGGGTGTGTGTCATAGGAAAGTGAGAGAAACAGCCAAAAAAATATTTATGAAATTAATGGATGCGTGAAGCAAGCAATAAAAACTAATCATATTAATTAATTACACACTTTGACTAAGTCTGTTTTCAAAGTGTGGATTAATTCCAAATCCAAATCCTTTTGTTTTAATTAAAAAAATTCTAAAACTTATTGGCTCCTTTTTCTGACTTTTTAATGCATCCATCTTGGGAAATGTGCCCCAATGGAATTAATTCAAGCATCAACTTTTCTTCTACGCCATCTTTAATTGCTAAGTCATTTCTTTTTATCAAAAAAAAAAAAAAAAAATGCCAAGTCATGTCTTAATTTTGTCCGTATTAAATATTTTACATATTTTAGTTTTTAAACTGTGGACAGTAATTTTAGGTATTTTTTAATTAGTTAAATTAAACTTTAGTCTCTAGATTTTAAAGTTTGTGTCTAAATAGTCTCTTAGCTTTAAAAAGTATGTTCATGAATTTTTAATCTTATGTCTAACAAGTCTTTCAACTTTAAAAATGTTTAATAAGCTTTTCAACTTTCAATTTTATATCAATAGATTTCTGACATATTCAAAAGTTTAAAAATGAACTAATCTATTAGATATAAAATTAAAATTTATGCCTAATGGGACCCTTAACTTTCAATTTTATGTCTAGCTTATTCGTGAATTTAAAAAAAATGTAAAATAAGTTAATGATCTATTAGACACAAAATTGAAAATTTAGAAACCTAATTGGACACAAAATTGAAAGTTCAACAATTTGTTAAATATTTTTTAAAGTTTAAAGACAAAATAGACCCAAACCTCAAAGTTCAAAGGCTAAACTTAGTAATTTATGACTCATTTGATACCCATTTAGTTTTTGAAAATTAAGCTTATAAAGACTACTTTAACCTATGCGTTTTTTTGTTTTGTTATCTTTTTTTTTTTTTTTTACAAATGTTTTCCAAATTCAAGCTAAGTTTCGAAAGAAAAAAAATTCAAAACTTGTTTTTGTTTTTAAAATTTGGTTAATAATTCAAATCTTTCCCTAAAAAAGATGAAAACCATGGAAAGAAAATCGTGAAAAAACAAATCACAATTTTCAAAAACCAAAAACCAAAAACTAAGGCCCCGTTTGATAACCATTTGGTTTTTGATTTTTAGTTTTTGAAAATTAAGCCTATAAATACTACTCCCACCCTTGGATTTTCTTGTTTTGTTATCTACCTTTTACCTATGTTTTCAAAAAACTACGTCATGTTTTGAAAACTAAAAAAAGTAGTTTTCAAAAACTTGTTTTTGTTTTTAGAATTTAGTTAAGAATTCAAATGATTCCTTAAGAGAGATAAAAACTATTGTAGAGAAATTGAGAGAAAACAAGCTTAATTTTCAAAAACCAAAAACTAAAAACCAAATGGTTATCAAACGGGGCCTAAGGTCTCGTTTGATAATTATTTGGTTTTTGGTTTTTGAAAATTGTGCTTGTTTTCATATCATTTCTCTACAATGAGCTTTAATTATCTTTTTTAAGAAAACATTAGAATTTTTAGTCAAATTCAAAAAACAAAAACAAGTTTTTGAAAATTACTTTTTTTTTTTTTTTAAATTTTGAAAACATAATTGACTTGATTTTTGAAAACATAGGTAAATAATAGATAACAAAACAGGGAAACCCATGAGTGAACGTAGTGTAATTTGTAGGCTTAATTTTCAAAAACCAAATAATTATCAAACGGGATCTAAATGGTTATCAAATTGGCCCTTAACTTTTTTAATTTAATGGAAATATGTGTTTTCTCTATTTGTTAATTTGATGAACATCGGTGTATATGTGAACTTGAGATTTTCAATACTATACCTTCACTCTTGTAATTAAAAATGTAGTTTGTTGGAGAGAATATTATTCCAATAATATTTTATTCAACTCTATTTATATTACACTTTGCATAATATTTTAAGGATTATCATTGTTTTTTTTCTTTTTCTTCCCAACTAATCACAGATTCACACAGAAAACCGTCGTGTTTTAAGATTTTTTTTGGATGTATTTAAGATGGGTTTTAATCAATAAAGAAAAAATAATTATATTATTCACATTTAGATAGCATCTTAAATTAATATGGGCATTTAAAAATATAAATTATCTTTAGGGGATTTCTATTAAGCCACTTTGAAAATAGTTTTCAGTTTATTTTTTTAAAAGCGTATTTTTGAAAATGATAGTTTTTTTTTTTTTTTTTTTTTTTTTTTTGAGTTCAACAACATTTGAAGTAGGGGATTCGAACCTATGACTTTTTCACTATAAATCCATACTTTATGTCAGTTGAGCTATACTCTTGTTGGCATTGAAAATTGTAGTTGTCTGACTTTAAAATTGATGTTTTATAGATATTAAAATCAATATTCACTAGAACATTATTTTGGGAGGAAAAAACTAATAGTGATTTAAACCCAAATACTTTTTTTTTTTTACCTAATTTATGTTTTTTTTTAAAAAATTATTTATTTATATATATTTGAGTTCAACAAAATATACTGATATAGGGGTGGGGATTTGAACCTCAAACATGTTGAGGTACTATAACTTAACTAGTTGAGTTATGTTCAAGCTAATTATTTTTTAAAAATCATTTCTAAAAACTTGTAAAAATTATCATGTTAGTTGCAACCGCTTTAATCTTCATTTGTAAGGGTGGTAGTGATTTTAATTTTAATAAAGTAATTGAGTATAAGTATTTTTTTTTCAAAATTAGGAATCTAAAAAAAAAATAATTAATATCAAATAGATTTATTATTTTTCCAAAATCTCACTTTACTTTTTTTTTCCTCAAAAAACTTGATTAAAAGTTTAAAAAGAATTAAAAAATAGACCATAAACATGGTTTGTATTTAAGTTAATTTAAAAAAAAATTCCCATCAAATTAAACTAGACTTAAATTATCAAATTTGACTTGGGCAACTTGCATATGTTCTTTTTAAAATTATATTGCAAATAAGAGAATTAATCCTACTACCCCAGCTGTTGAGAGATATATAGATGCTATATCCACTTATGCTATTGACAACTATGTTGTTTGTTAGATAATACATAATTTAGTTGGTCAAGACATAAATAATCATTAAGACGAGTCAAAAAAAAAAATCCATTAGACAAAAATAAATGATTTAAAAGGGAAGGATGATAACATTTAGAGCACATAATCGACTAAAAATAGAAATACCATCAATTATATAATTATCTCCTTTTGAAAGAAATTTAAGTTCAAGTTCAAGTTCAAATACATTGAAATCAATTAATTTTTTAAAATAAAAATGTCAAATCAATATAAATAATTATTTAAATGTTTTCATACATTTTTATAAATATTTATACAAAACAAACATGATTATCTGAAGACGACAGACATCTATTTTACCCATAAATGAAGAGGTTGGATCAAAATTCCTAGAAACAAACGATTCCCAAAAGTTCGCAAGTCCAAATGTCGTGATCCATACTTAAATTCTAATATTAGAAAGAGAGAGGATAGAATAGAAAAGACATTGACGGTAATGATGATGACATTTAGAGCACATTAATTGGAAAGATATAAAAACGAGTGAGAAAGGGAGGAATATTATTCGTTGAGCAATGAACACAAAAGAAGAAAATTCGGTGGAGTAGCCTGTAGGGCTGCAGCAGCGAGCTTCTGCGCAGATGTTAAAAACAATACACAGTGAGATATGCTCATATCATTTAATAGAATCTTCCCCCTTTCATCCCATTAAATTATTATTAAAAACTGTTGCAATTTTAATTCTTTAAAAAAATTTCGTTTGAAAAATAGTTAAAGAAAGTATTTTTCATATGCATTCACTGAATTTTAAGACATATGTACAGTATAAAATTGATAAGATTTTAAAGAAAAACAACATTAAAACTAAATTTTTATTAGGATTTGTGAATTTTGACAAAGTTATTCAATGGTTAATTTGTGCATTGTTCAAAATTAATTAATTTTGTGCAAAACTTGATTTTATTAAAATTAGTGAGTGAATTATTGACAATTGAATAGAGGGTAAAAACTCTACAAGTTTAGGGTTAAAAATTGAAATTTTTCCTAAAAAGAAATTGTATTGTGGGAGAGAATTAAAAGAAGTTGGTGGTAAGTGTGCTTTTTGGCAGAGAGAATATATAGCTTGAGGTTAGAAAAGGAATAATTTTACCCCAATTAAAGTTACAGGGCCATATGTTTATATATATATGGGTTTGTAATTAAATTGAAATAAAATATATAGATCAGTAGAGAAAGCTTGCAGTAGCATTATGGGGCAGATCTCCTTTTGACAGAATGCCATTTAATGAAGCTACGATCGCCAAAGGTGTCGCCGCCGCCGCCGCCGGAGGAGGAGGAGGAGGTGGGTGATCTGTGTGTTAACAAGGCAATTCTGCTGCAAGAGTTTGCCTTCCTAAGTAACAAGGTATGTGGGGTTTTTTTTTTTTTTTTAAATTTTGGGGGGGTTGAATTACTTTTTTTTTTCAAAATTGATTTTTTTTAAAAAAATCGAATCGATGGAACTGATTACTGATACCCCGTTTGATAACGTTTCAATTTCTTGTTTCTAGTTTTTTGTTTTTTGTTTCCTTTTTTTTTTAGAACTAGAAACATAAATATGTTTGGTAACTGTTTCTGTTTCTTGTTTTTTGAATAAAAGAAACAAAAACTTGTTTGATAAATGTTTCTTGTTTTTTTTTGTTTTTTTTATAGTTTAAATAAAATTTAGTATATATAGTATAAAAAAAGATAACATGCATTAAAAGACATTTGTAAAGCAATTATCAAAAGTTTAGAGTATCTAATACAAATAAATCACAATGTAAAATAAAAAACAATAATAAAATTGTATTTATCCTTCAAATGTTGCGCATATTTTGATACACTAGTAACCTATTAATTTAGTTTTGAAGGAATATTAATTTACCTACGAAAAAGATTTGTCTTCGTATCAGTAATCTTATCATCTAGTTTTAAAATGGTTTTCTTTTTTATAAACAATAAATATTAGTAGAAACTACTCTATTTATTAATTTCAATAATGATCTATGTTCATATTGGAAGAGAAAGTCAAATATAAAATTAAAAATTAAAGATTAAAAAGGATAAATATAAATTTATAATTCCACTATAATGCAATTAAAAAAAATTGACAGGATTTTTGAACTAAAGAAAAGTAAAAGAAAAAAAAAAGATAACTGAAAAAAAGCAAAAGAAAAAACGAAAACTAAAAAAAATAGCAAAAGAAAAAAGGATAGCATGGAGTTCTGTCATGGACACAGAAGTGAGCCTCATGAGTATTTGCTTAGACATGGGTGCAAATTGTTTCCCAGCCTTCGAAAAATGGAAACGGAAACAGAGAAACAGCATTTTGTAGTTTCTCCAATTTTGATTCAATTTTGGAAACGTTTCTTAAAATTTAGAAACAAGAAATGAGAATAATTATCAAACAAGAAGAGACAGGAAACAAAAACGTTATCAAACGGACTCTGAGATAATTCGGGGGAATTGACTTAGGCTACTTGACAAAAATTAATCAAACCAACCAAAATAGACTAAAATTAATGCGGACTATAATGTTTGTGTTCTATTTAATTTCTTTGATTTTGACTTACATCTCCATTTTTGGCCTAAAATAATATTAAACTAGTTATCACTTATCAGGTCATCTCCATCTTTCCAATTGGGGTTATTTTATTTTATTTTTTGGTGTGAAGTTATGAAAGAAAGTTCATTTGTACACAAATCAATCAATTATTGATTTTAGATGACACATTTCTCATCAATTTTCTTGCACACGTAACTACTTTTATACAGTCATACACGCTTATTTCTTCTTAAAGAAGAGATTATATATGATGTTATATAGGTATGATGAATTCAATGATGAATTCAATAATATATCTCAAACAAACCTGAACTATGTTTGACTTGGTAAAAGAATATAATATATGTCTCTCATTAAGAGATTAGAGGTTTAAATCTCTTCACCCTACATGTTGAACTCTAAAAAAAGAAAAAAAAAATTATAACCTCGTGTTTGTTTCAAGTGTATGATTGGGATGACTTTTGCAAAAATAGACTTTTAAATAAAACCACTTTCTGTACAAGCACATTTGGAAAAATTACTATGCATTTAGTGTAGCTCCTGATTGATTTTGGGTGGCTACATGGAAGGTGCCATATACATTTTTGTGTAAATGTCTGTTGTTTAAAATAGGAATTGTAGATTGACAAAAAGTTTGTCATTTTGAAGATATGGTGGAGATAGGTAGTTTATCATTTTGAATATATGGTGAAAATAGGTATAAAGTTTGTCATTTTGGAATTGTCCAAATAGGGTTGATAGTTCTTCTAATTTTGGAATTGTTCATATGGGGTTAATAGTCCTTATAATTTTGGAATTGTTCATATGGGTTGATAGTTCTTGTAACTTTGGAATTGTTCATATGGGTTGATAGTTCTTGTAACTTTGGAATTGTTCATATGGGTTGATAGTTGTAATTTTTTGAATTATTCATATGGAGTTGATAATTCTTGTAATTTTAGAATTGTTCATGAGGTTGATACTTTGGTAATGTTGAAGATATGAACTTTGTTAAAGTTATTGGTGGAAATTTGGTTGATGGATCTTGAATATGTATTGTTTATTTGGTTGATGAAATTATGCCTTTTTCAATATATCAAATTATTGGAACACTATGTAGGAGATTCAAGATAATAGGAGCATTTATTAGAATTGAAAAAAAAAATCACAAACAAACATGACATGCCAAATGCATCAAGAACTAATTAAATTGACATTCTCATGATCGGTATTACACGCAAGCGCACGCGATCGTAGTAATATAAAATGGTATGTGAGTATCAAGTATCGAATCCCAAGGAAACGATGTAACAAAAATATTGCTAAGAAAAATGTAAGGAAAATTGCAACTTTGAAAACTAAAAATGCAAAAATAATGTTGGGATGGTGTGTTGGAAAAAGAAAAATTGCAGAATCTAAAAATGACAATAATTGAAATAACAAAAATTACATAATTGAATTGCAGAATCTAATTGTATAATTGAGAAATGACAATATTGGATAGTAACTAAAATTTCAAAAGGAATTTAGATAAAGATGGGGCTCAAGAATGTCATTGCCCTAAGTTGTAATTGCAAGCCAAAATTACAATTCCAACCTACTCCACACTCAATTGTAAACCAAAATTACTTCTCCTATTTACCTTGAATTTAGGTTTTTAGGAGGCTAAGTGAGATACTTATATGTCTATAGTCCCTCTATCTTAGATAATTTGGCTCACAATTTTATGGGTTTTGGAGTCCTTAATCCCTATGTCTAGGGTAAGGAATTGGCTTATGTCTAAGCTCTATTTTCCATTACTTGTGCGAAATCTGCTTATCACTAACCCCGTCGGTATTAGATCTAAGCTTTAGTTGCTACCCTAGTTGATCAAACTAAGATCTCAACGGAAATTTATTCAACACAAGCAAACAATTGAGATGTAGGCTTGATTTTTATTGAAATTTAGGCTACAATTACTTCTTAGGGAATTCACATTCTTGAACCCGTTAAGAAGTTTTAGCTCATATTAAAACTAAAAATATTACAACTAATTTTTGAAGAAAAATTCATACTAGAAAATTGATTAAATTGCTAATGATGATAAAGGCTAAATGTGTTAATACAAAATTCTATCCTAAAAAAAATTACATATTAGAATAATTAGAACAAAAAGTTAATGCAATTCTGGGCATTTACTCAATAAAGCTTCAAGTATTCTCAAATTGAAATAAAAACATAGGGCATTAAGGAAAAATCAATCTAGAAAATATCAAAATTACAAAATCAACTAATAAAATCAATCCAAATAATAGCAACTTACTGTAAAATAGAAAAGAAAAATACAAAAAAAAAAAAGAGGAAAGAAAAACTGGAAAACAGAGAAAAGAAAGCTAGAGGAAAACCCCACGAATTCTTCAAGAAAAACGCCTCCAAAATCCCATCTTCTTCACTTGAATTGGACTAGAAAAATAGAAGGGAAACAGAACTACATTGCAGCAGATTTTTGGTAAGAAAAAACAGAGGAAAAACGCAGAAAACAGAGGCAATAAACCCGAAAGAAAACCCACAAAAATTGACTCCAAAAATGCCTCCAAAACCCGATGTGTTGCTCCTCCTCTTCTTCCCCTTTTATAGGCCTTCATTAGGGTTGAAGAATGCCCAAATTTCGTGCTCAAATTCCCTTAATTCATGCAGTAATTAAGCTTTCCTTATATGGGTTTCACACAGAAATTTTCGTTTTTTTTTTTAACTTTTGTACTGCTCCAAATTGCATAATCCGATTTTGCAATTTCTACATTCCCTGCTCTAGAAACAATTGCAGAATCACGAATTTGCAATTTGATTTTGCAATTTCCACATTTCCTGCAAACAAACTTAACTTTTTTTAGAATCTTATCTAATTGCTTTCATTCTTATTCCTTTCTTATTTTCAAACAACTTTCAACTATTTTCAAATGATCTTAAGACAAAACAAGAATATTTTAAGTAATTAGGAGTTAAATAAGCCTTAATTCTAAGGCTTATCATTTCACAACGTCAAGATAAAACTAATTTTGAAACATTAAAACTTGGGATAGTTTTAACAGAAATGATACATAATACATGTCAAGAGTTTATATACACGACGCTTTAGAAATGTCAATGAAGTTAATATTCTTGACATTTGAAACATATCAAGGAAAGTATATTTTGACGCTTCTCTTTTTTCATATTTTAGACACTTTATTCTTGACGGTGGCTTCCTTGACGCTTTTAAAAGCGTCAAGGATATTAGAAGTTGACATTTCAAAAGTGTCAAGTAATACAGTTTTTCTTGTAGAGCTACCATGTTTATAGTAATAAATAAAAACTATTATTTAAAAATTACATTACTTTATAAAAACTACATTACTTTATAATTTTTTTTTAAAGTTAGCATTGAATATCCAAAAGTGACTTTAAAGTGATTAATTGAACATCTTCAAACAATGTGATAAAAAAAAAAAACATATTTATGATTGGTATAATGACTTTTAAATGTACTTCAACTTAATAAAATTGTTATTAAAAAGTACTTTTTAGAAAATGTAACTAAATACATAAATTTAAAACGGTTCCGTCAAAAAGGGTATAATTTAAAAAAAAGGTTTAAACTAAAAAGTATGTCAAACTCGCCGAAATTAAATCAAGTACTAAACTCATTAGTTTGAAGCTTATAAAAGGATATATATGCGATATTTGGCTTTTTTTTTTTTAATCAATAATTGTTTCCATGATCATTTACTACCGAGTCTATTGTTTACGACCACAAATCTTCTTCTCCGACTACATAGTTCTCGACTGTATTGTTGTGTTTGTATAAATTATAAACGTAGTATATATGCTAGATTATATTAATTTAATAATACCAATTATATTGTTATATGTATCTAATGTATTATTTTTAAGTTTCTCACCATTTTATTTGCTTTTTATAATGAATCTAATAATCACAACTAGGCTACTTAATATACCACTAAAAATAGACAATATAAATATGGTATGAAACCATATAAAAACTATATAAAAAAACCAGACTCATTGTGATATAAGGTAAATATGAGGTATATATTTGCGGCATACTAAATTTATCAAGATAACGTGTTACAGTATGATAAATAAAAAATAAAAGGTACATATGTTGAAGAATATGAAAATAATAACAAAAATATACGAAAATGAAAAAAATGAAATTAAAAGTTATCGTTGAAGAATACACTAAATATATTTTAAAAATTAATTAAAGCAAAAAAGCAAAGAAAAATAATCTGAAAAAATGAAGAAAAAAAAAATAATAACGTTCATGGAAGCAAACTATGATGATAAAAATAATGGGTAGTAAGAAGATGTGGGGATTCAAATCTTAATAAAAATAAGAGTTGTATATTAAAATTACTAAAAATAATGATATATAATTAATACTAAAATCATTTATCTTAAATGAATAAGCTCATTAGAAAACAAATATAATACAATAGCATCACAAATATAAAGAGATCTATTCAAGAGTAAAATGGAAAAAAGAAATTGTAGAAAATTCAGCCAAGTTAAAGCTGATTTTTTTTCCTAAAAATTGACATTTGTGAAATATAAAGTAGATTATTTTCGACATAATTTCTGTTAAATTATTTTTTAGGATGAGTTTGGTACTTTTACAATTGTGAAACGTTATCTTTAGAAAATTGAAAATATTTTTTTAAATGTATCATTATATTTAATTACAAAACAAAAATTCAAAAACGTTTTTTTTTTTTCCACAAAAAAAAAAAAAAAAAAAAAAAAAAAAAAAGGTCCTATTGAAGATACCGCCACTTCCATTAAGAATGGTTCGGGGAAATGTTGAAAAGTTATTTGATCCATTATTTGATTTTATTGGAAGATAAAAATGGATCAAATAAGATGCTTTTTTTGTAGTCAAATAAGAAATTTTATCTAAACTATATATATATATATATAAAAGGAAAAAGAAAAAAGAAATTTCATCCCTACAAATACAAACTCAAAGAAGGCCATAGTGAGCTGTCACAAGATTTAATCAAACCAAATCCTCATAATTACATCACAAAAAATGATAACTCTCAAACTTGGAATGAAGCAATAGATAAAATTAATAATAAAATAGACAACAAAAGAAAATGGAAAAGAACATACAAAAATTATTTCTCTTGCACTCTTAATATATGGTTAGAGTCAGACTTTAAGATCTTGAGTCTACTAGCTTGATCCTTCCATTTTCTAACATAGACCTCCATTAAAAGTTACACAAAATTAAAAATTCAAAGAACTGTTAGACACACAAAATTGAAAGTCTAGGTCTCATTTAATAATCATTTGATTTTTGAAAATTGTATTTGTTTTCTCATCATTTCTCTACAATGAGAAAAACATTTTGAATTCTTAGCCAAATTTCAAAAACAAAAATAAGTTTTTAAAAACTACTTTTTTTAGCTAGTTTTCGAAAACATATGTAAAAAGCAGATAGCAAAACAAAAGACTCATAGATAAAAGTAGTATTTATAAACTTAATTTTCAAAAATCGAACACCAAAAAACTAAATGATTATCAAATGGGCCCTTAAAGACCGACTACACACTTTCAAAGTTTAGGGATCAAATAGGATACAAACATGAAAAAGTTTGTAATATAACCTCTTATTAATCTATACCTTTTTTTTTTTTCTCTAAATTTTGGGCTCTTCCTCAATATGCTGAGGAATCATTCATTAGATGAAAAAAATCAAAGCTGTAATAGTATATATACAAGAAATGAAAAGGTAGAGAAAAGGGTTATTGGGAAGTTTTAAGAAGTTTTGTGGGAGAGTAAATGGCAGGGCAATTCTCCTTTGGCAAAGAAACAAACACATTGCATTGCATTATTAAATGAATGCATGGTTAATTAATCATCTTCTTGCCAAAGGAGAATTGCACTGTCATTCCTCAACCTCAACCATATATTTTTGCTTCAAAGCCTTTGCTGCACTTCCAACACTCATCAAATAATATGGCTTTATAAATCCTACATGATCCGCACCTAAACTTGGATATGCTAATGAAATAAACCAATACCATACCAGCATATTCCACTCTCTTGCTATTCCTTCATTCCCTTTTCTTCTTCCTATAGCTCTCCATCATTTTCCCATCACCTTTTTTTCTATTCTCGAATATAATTTTTACCTTAAATAATCTTTCTGACAATGAAACAAATTGATTAAAGACATGTTTCAAATTTTCATTTTTAGTCTAAATATTTCAATTACTGTAGCGAATATTATAATTTCTTGATGTTGGAAGTAAGAAAGGTTATTGTATTTTCCTACCCCAAAGATTTTTGAAACGTTTATGAATGATCAAAGGTAATATAATATTGCAACGTCTATGGCCTTTCAGCTTAAAGCTCTCATGTGAATTTGTTTTAGTTTCACTTAAAATATTTTGTACTAATAGAGATGATGTCTTTTACTTATACACGGTAGATCTTTCTCTCTTCCAGCTACATGATATGGGATTATGTTTTCTAGCTGAAGCTTTATGTGTTTTGATCAATATAGAGAAAATAAGCATCAAAATATCCAAAATCTTTTCTTCATCTGTCTCCTCAGGCAGTTGAAAGGATTGCTGAGTGGCTAGAAACTCAACACAAATCCCAGTGCAGATTAAGCCCTAATCCTTCTCCATTAACTAATCCTAATCTTGGTTTACACAAATAGGTAACTCTTGTTCATTTGTTGATTTTTGAGGTGTACTATAACTTTCTATTTGCTGATATAGAATAAGAAACACAGTATTATTATTAGATAAATCCGGTTTGAAGTAAGCTCAATGAAAATTTTCTACATATCTCTTTCATAAGGGCTGCTAATTAAAGATATGGAAAGGGCCAAAAAAAAGGTGGCCAAAGGGCAAAGAAAGGGAAGCCAAGGGGCAGCAAAACCCAAAGGCCAAAAAAAAGGATAAGAATATAATAACTCATGAAGCTAGAGAGTTTCAAAGATCTCACAGAGTATACTGTTTTCTATAATATATATATTTAGTTGATTCTCATGATTTTCAAAAACAATTCTGTTAATTTCTAAGTACAATTACAGCGACTGAGTTCTAATAAAATGGTGGTGAACTGCAACCAAAAGGATTATTCCTAAATCCTAAGGCATATTATAATTTTATTTCTTTGCTTTACAAGGGTTGAAATTCTTGCAAGAAAAAAGTGGTGTGAAAGTAACAGGTAAAAGGAAACTGCATGATATGAGATTCTTTGTGGTTTTTAATAAAGCTCTAGCACAAGTGCACCATAGCATCACATCTCCTTCTTCTGAGATCTTTACTTTTTCTTCATTGCAAAAGCAAACATAGCTCTAAAATATTAGACCATTTTCCCTTTATTAGTTGGGATTATTTTCTTCTGTCTAAGTTTTAACACACTTTTTTTTTACCTGTGAGAATGGTATTATAACAGTACATTTCTAGATCTAGATTTAACATATACTTGAGTGCTTTTAAAATAATTAATTTTAGTGTTGATGAGCCAATTCAACACAGGAGAATCTACCTGGTCTACATGATCCCAACAAATAATGGAAGAATAATACCTGCAAAATTAATGAACTGCACACGGGTGTGGTATTTGCCAAACTCACTTTGATGCCTAAGTCAAACTAGGGTTTTGTGACTTACCTTATGTGTTAGTCTTCTCTTTCTATTCATGTGGATTTGATCCAAGGTTTCAGTCTTTTCCTTTTCCAGTGGTGTCAGACTAGAGTGATCCCTTAAGTTTCAAATCGAACCATATTGAACCAGACCAACCAGAGAGCTTGACCCAATAAGGGTTCTGCCTCAAGGCTTGGCCCTGAGCCTTGGGGTTTCTCAAACTTGGTTACCTAGCGTATATATGTTGGACCTTGAATCATAAAGGGTTTGGTCAGCCCAGACCCAACACATGGGCTTTGCTTTGGGGCTTTATCATTTGAGAGTCCCTCACAGTCCTATTTGTGTCTTGAGTTTAATTTTACTCATAACATTAGTAAATGGTACTTATCAACAATCTATATATATAGTATTATTTCAAGTCTCCATCTTGAAAAAGAAAAATTCCCATCTCTGATTTCGAACTCGATTTGGGATCAGATCCAGATGAATTATTGTTAAACCTAGTACAGAGGAGAGGTTTAATGATATAGGGAAGTGGAGAGTTGAGGGGAATCTCATCCCCAAATAGCATTATACTTATACATATATTTGTGAGGGGGAGTATTGTGCTTAGAATATGCTGGGGTCTCTACTTCTTCAATATTGGCAATATGGAGTTTGTTCATCAGGTTTTATATATATAGAGATGGAAGGCCAATGAAAGAAAGTGCATGGAGATGAAGATGAACATGAAGTGCATTGGATGCATTTCTGGGCAATTACTCCATTGGCAGTTGGCTAGCTCTTGCTCTTCTAATTAGGCATAATTAGCGATTTGGCCAAAATTAAACTTACTGCCAAAGGAGATTTGCCTCGCAATGCACCTATGCAAATTAATCGATTTAGTTACGTCTCTCTTTTGTTCCACTTTGACAACTCGAAAAGTTATTGTTCGACGTTCGAGTTAAGATCACGTAGAAGAGTTATCGATAATCCTTCTCGATTGCCTACCAAAGATGGAAGGACAAAAGCATTTGGTGTTTCCTTTGGTAAGAAGCAGATGCTCTTATAATTAATCACTAGTCAATATGCTTCTTTCTTTTGTGTTATATGATTTGATGTTTCATTGTTTATTATAAGCATGGCTTTTTGTTATTATTAGCTTAAAGTATTTTCAATTTTAAGTTTGCGTACATGCACTTTTTTTCTTCTTTAATATAATTTGTCTTTTGTATGCATGGTTTCTTTTGCCCTTTTTAATTATTAATATTCTTGGTTGTTATTATAATATAATATTGCGTAGACACGAACTTTCACGTAAATATTTAGAAAAAGGAAAAATATAACACTTTCACAAGAACTTTAATTCGCGTGAATACACTTAC
Organism: Trichosanthes truncata; assembly: GCA_033996785.1. Classification (NCBI taxonomy): domain Eukaryota; kingdom Viridiplantae; phylum Streptophyta; class Magnoliopsida; order Cucurbitales; family Cucurbitaceae; genus Trichosanthes; species Trichosanthes truncata. The sequence continues at coordinate 33,564,070 of MU867261.1, forward strand.
AAATCAAAAACTAGTTTTATTCAACATTTCTTAATTTCAATTTTTTTTCTTCTAATTAACCGTTGGTATGTGAAAAATATATATCTTAACCGCCATAAATAAATAAAATATAAATAAAATTTTAGAGGTTAAATTAAAAAGTGGTAATTTATCCAAAAAATTAAGTGGTATAAACAAAAATAGCATAATATAAATATGTATTTTAAAATATAGTAAGAAGTTTGAAATTTTACAAAAATAGCATAATGAAAATTCAACTTAAGATTCAAATATTAAATGAAGTGCTATAAAAAAAAAAGCCAAATTTATGCTATATTTGTAAAATACTGAAAATTATTACATTTAAAGTTAAATCATACAAAATACCGCTAAACTTTGGAGTAAGTTTCAAGTATCCTCTAAACTTTGAAAATTTTCATTTTTACCTTTGAACTATGAAATTTGTTCTAAAAAAATACTCTTGGAGAGTTTTTTCATTAAAATAAGATGAAAATTGATGTGATGGCTAATGTGTAAAAATTAGAAGGCACACGTGACATCATTTACAACATCATTCACGTAAATTGACGTGACAGTTGATATATACAAATTGATATGTAAATGATTTTAACGATAATTTTTTAGATGAAATAAACATTAATAATGATCTTAATCTTATATGTAAATAATATTTCGTACGCCTTCTAATTTTTACACATCAACTGTCACGTCAATTTTTATTCTTTATTTTAATAAAAAAATATATAAATATATTTTATCAATATCAAAGTTTAAGGGAATTTTTTGGAACAAATTTCAAAGTTCAAGGGTAAAAATAAAACTTTTCAAAACTTAGAGGCATAGTTGAAACTTACTCTAAAATTTAGGTAGGTATTGTATAATTTAACCTTTCTAGAAAGACATATTAAATTTATGCTATAGAATGAAATTTCTCAAAATGTGAGTAAATTTGAAGGCTGAAATAATATTGTAAGATTATTATTTTAAGAAAAACTTGTGTATAAGCCTTCAAATGTCAAAAAATGTTGCTATTACTTTTTCTTCAAGATTAAAGTTAATCAAACGTGTAAGCAATGACGTAATTTTAACAAAACATTAGATGAGCCAGAACCACACCTTACTTACATACATTACATTATCAAAATTTAAAGGACCGACAAACCTAAAGAGGAATTTATTTAAATTAATTAATATCTAATCTGAGACATGACACATAATTAACCAAAGTGATCTGTCTATGGATTTGAAGAATTTTAGGCAAAATATGAGAAGAGTAGCATTTTCATATTGAAAAGAAAGAGTTCTAAGTACTATAATAAACTCTTTTATGACTTTGGTTTCAAATCATCTTAATTAGAAATACTTTAACTTTTAAGTCTAATATACTAACTCTAGTTGTATGAATAGGTATAAAATTTTGAGAGACTATTTCTTTATAATTGGGGTGGGGAAAAGAATTCTATGTGATTGTAATAATTTTTCATATAGTGAAATTTTTTTATGTGATTGTAATAATTTTTCATACAGTGAAATTTCTTAATTATTTTTCTACTTATTTTTTATAGAGTGGAGGTTTTTTTCCCAACAAGGTTTATGTGACACACGTGCTTATTTTGTTTATTCTTTATTTGTTTTTAAATTCTTTTTTGTACCATTTTAATCATTATAATTCTATAAATATTTTAATTTTGTTTGTAACATTAATTCAAAACTTATCTAAATCTAAACATATAGTTGCATTAAGTTGATTAAGAGCATGTTTAGATTACCTTTTAATTTGAGTGTTTTTTAAAAGTGCATTTTTTTTAAACTTTTTTTTTTATAAAAACAATTTAAAATTAAAACACTCATATGTTTGATTATATTTTCTCAAAAGTATTTTCATACATAAGTTTGTTTGGTTTCTCTACACTCAAGATATTTTTACTAATGTCAAATTACCATAAAGGACGACTATTAAATACTATGAACTAATAAGTTTAAATTAGTATTTAAAATATTATGACTAGCCAACCACAGTCAGAGGAGTCGCCAGAAATGGTCGTCGGTGATTGTCATCGGAGTTGGTCGCCAGAGACATGTTGCATGGTGGTCGCAGGCGATGAGTGTCAATAGTGTGAGACTATCTTGATCATTTTCATATATCATAAAAATTTGGGAGAAATTCTAAATTAAACACTTAAAAACCCTTTTTCTAAACGTTGATTTCAAGTGTTTCACTCAAAATAACTGATAAGACTTAGAATTAAGGCTTATTTAACTCTCAATTACTTAAAATATTTTTGTTTTGTCTTAAGACCTTTTGGAAATAGTTGAAAGATTGCTTCAAAATAAGAAAAAAAAAAAAAAAGAATGATGGCATTTGGGATAAGATTCTAAAAAAGTTAAGCTTGTTTGCAGGGAATATGGAAATTAAAAATCAAAATTGCAATTTCGGGATTCTGCAATTTTTTCTAGAGCAGCAGACTTGGGAATGTGGAAATTGCAAAATCAAAATTGCAATTTCAGGATTTTGTAATTTTTTCTGGAGCAGCAGAAAAGTTCAAAAAAGGAAAAAAAAATCTGCATTTAACCAATTACGAAATCTTCAATTATAGCACGATTTGGGGGATTTGAGCACGAAATTTGGGCATATTCAACCCTAATGAAGGCTTATAAAAGGAGAGAAGATGATTGAAGAAGAAGAGGGGATTGGAGGCATTTTCTTGAGTCAATTTCGTGGGTTTTTTTTTCCTCCGTTTCTGTAGTTTTTTTTTTTTTTTTTTTTTTTTGTACTTTTCTATTTACCAAAGACTGCTGCAAGTTATCTTCTATTTTTCCTTCAATTTATCCAATCCTATTCAAGTGAAGAAGAGTAGGGCGTTTTGGTAGCGAATTTTGGTAGAATTTCGTGGGTTTTCGTCCAAAATTTCCTCTGTTCTGCCCAGTTTTCTTTCTCTGTTTTATGTTTTCTGTCAAGTTTAGTTTTATTTTCTATATTATCAAAATTTGCAAGTTTAGTTTCTGTTTTAATACAGTGGAGTGATGTTCTTTTCAAGCTTTATTCATGAGATGTATTATGTTTTATTTTGAATAAGAACACTTGGATTATGAGTTGTCCAACTTATTGCATATTTTTTCTTTTGGATGAGGGAATTCGATTTCTTTTCCAGCTTGTTAAATGTTGTTTTTAGGTCCAGTATGAAACACTCTTTTCATGAAAGAGTAATTCAATGTGTGTGTGTGTGTGTGTTTTTTGTCTTTGTCTTTTAATGTTCTGTTTCCCTTTTTAGTGTAGTAAAATAACTATCAATTCCCTTCAAGTTTAGCAAACCAATGTTTGTCTCCTTTCAGTTTAATTATTAGAATAATACAATAGTCAATTTATTCTTAATTGGAGTTTGTTATAATTTTTAGCTTAGTTTCTTATAGATTTATTATGAGCTAAATTTCTTAGGGAGTTCAAGGATGTGAATTCCCTAAGAAGTAATTGTAGCCTAAAATTCAATAAAAACCAAGCCTACATCTCAATTATTTACTTGTGTTGAACAAATTTCCATTGAGATCCTAGATTGATCAACTAGGATAGCAACTCAAGCTTAAATCTAATACTGACGGGGTTAGTGATAAACGGATTTCGCACAAGTGATGGAGAAAATAGCTTAGACATAAGTCAATCCTTACCCTAGACATAGAGATTAAGGACTTTAAAGCCCATAAAATTGTTGAGCCTAATTATCTAAGATATAGGGACTATAGACATATAAGTCACTTACTTACCCTCCTAAAAACTTAAATTCAAGGTGAATAGGAGAAGCAATTTTGGTTTACAATTGAGTGTGGAGTAGGTTGGAATTGCAATTTTGGCTTGTAATTACAATTTAGGGCAATGACATTCTTGAGCTCCATCTTTATCTAAATTACTTTTGAAATTTTAGTTTGCTATCTAATATTGTCATTTCTCGATTCTACAATTCAATTCTGCAATCCTTGTCATTTCAATATTGCAATTTCTTGATTCTGCAATTGGATTTTGTAATTATTTGTTTTACCAACACACCAACACACCATCCCAACATTGTTTTTGGAATTTTAGTTTTAAGTTGTAATTTTTCTTACATTTTGCTTAACAATATTTTTGTTACACCATTCCCTTGGGATTCGATACTTGGTACTCACATACCATTTTATATTACTTCGATCGCGTGCGCTTGCATGTACACCAATCAATAACTTATTTCTCAAACTCATTGTTTAAAAAGTCATTTTGAGTGGTTATCAAATACTACAATTTTCATTAAAATGATGTATTTTTAAAATTAAACACTTGAAAAATTAAACCAAACTCACCCTAAGACATTATTCATCTATCCAATAAAGTTATAAGTCATATTTTTGAACTCCATCTACTTTTGTATCATTGTACTAAAAAAGAAATTTAAAAAAAAAAAAAAGAAAAAAAATCATTAACTTTTTAAATTTCATCTAAACTTTGTCATGTAACTTTTTTGTTATTCATAATTAATGTATATAAGAAATAAGTATTTATAAAATATGTAGGCTATTTTTTTAAAAGAAAAAGTTTAAATCTCTTTTTTTTCCCTCAAACTTTTAGATTCATTTATCTTGAATTCCAAGATGTTTAAAATATTTATTTTACTTCTTAAATTTTTAAGAAGTAAATATTTTATCCTTTTTTTTAGTTTAACAATATGTGGACAGAGAGATTCAAACTTCTAATTTTTTTGATCGATGATACATACTAATTACTATTGAATTTAGCTCACTTTATCACCAATATTCTATCGTGACTTGTATAACAAATTGATGGTATGAACATTGATTGCATGAATTGAGGATTAAAGTAATTAAGGTAAAAATTGACAGACAATATTATAATGGTTATTTTTAAAAGTTTGAAGTAGTTAAAAAAGTACTGAAATAAATATTTTAAAAGTCAAGGAGCATAGCCAACTAGTCAGATATTACTTATTAGAGCTTCCAATTTCTAACCTTTCACTAAACCAAAATGCAATTATTATACTCTAAATATCTAATCCCTCTTTAGTCTGAACAGGCTGCGGCTGCGCATATGATTCAATTACAGGACACGTCAAACTGACTTCTCGGAATCTCCGAGTTTATTCTGAAACGAGTATACGAATTACGAATATTCTTTTACAAAGCGCGGATTTACTATAATGCCCCCTTCGGCTTCGGTTTTGCAGTATATTATTTATTTATTTTTTTACTTTGACCGGTTGACCTTACCTGGTCAAATAACACCGTTGACATCTATCATCCATATACAAAATAATACAACAATCAGCCATTTGTTTTTTAAAATTACAGGTTCATGCAATCCAACACGCTTTTCTGTCATGTTTTTAAATTCTCCTCCTTAATTCTCATCGAAAAAACGAGTGGAAATAGTTGGAATAAAAATTAGGAAAATGACTTTATCCATCAATATAAAATTAGCCATGACCATTTTAGACGTGTATAATTCAATTCCTCATTTTGCAATGTTCAAATCTCATTTTAGTTTCTGAACTTTCAAATTCGTTTCATTTTAGTTCTTAAACTTTTAAAATGTCTATTTTGGTTCTTAAACTTTCTTGTATTTTTGTTTCATTTTGGTTAGTAAACTTTCAATTCATCTATTTTAGTCCCTAAAATAAAAAATAACTATTTTAATCCTTGCTATCTAATATCTGCTTGTCTAATGATTTTCTCTAACCTATGTGGTTTGAAATCATGCTCATATTAACATACTAGTTCGCATACTCGAAGCTATGACATTAATTTGTTAAAATGAAAATAATTATTTTTTTAAGTTAGGGACTTATAAATTAGATATTTAAAGTTTAGAAATCAAAATTAAATAAACATGAAAGTTCAGGAACCATGATAGACATTTTGAAAGTTCAAAGACTAAAATAGAATAATTTTGAAAGTTCAAGGACCAAATGAGACTATTTAAATCAATAAAATAAAACTAAGTATCTCAAATCCCTAGGTCTTAAACCTTTATATTTTTTTTTAAAAAAAAAGTTTATTTGTCTACAATGTTAATTATTTGGACAAAATAAATAAAATAGTGGGAATGAGTTACAAAAGACATGCCCACTTTAGCTTAGTTTGAGGCCATAATTTTTCCAACATCATAGGAGGATAAGTCATGTTTCTCAATCCAACATTATGATTGTTGTTGGGTTATGTTAGAGTAAAAAGAAAGGATTTATGAAGGACAAATTTAGTTACTGCATCCAATCACTGGTTCAATCATTCGTTGTCATTACAATATGCATTGTTTTATACCCACCACACACACACAATCATTAATTTTGATGGTGGGTGTTGGGTTTGGTTTTGGAGTAATTTTGAAGCAATAAACCATCTTTTGAAGTAATATTCATCATAATACAAAAAGGAAAGTTATTATCAGTTCATTTTTATAAGAACTAAGTTAAAAAGTATTATAGTTATCGAAATAGTTCAAAAAATAATTCGAGAAGTTTAAACTTTAATTGTATCAAATAGGTTAGCCACGCACGCAACTTTGAGAAATCAATTTTATTATCTAAAAAATAGTAATAATTGTTTTGTAATTATATGAAATTGATTTCAATTTGTTAAGTGTCGGTAACTTAATTAGTTCATCACTCAAATATTTTCAACATCAAAGTAGAACCAATTAATTACTACTGTGGATATTAAATTCACGAGTAATGTAGAATTCTCTTCTTCTTTTTTCTTTTTCTTTTTTTTTTTAAATGATTGTAGAAAATAATTCTAAAAAAATTCATAGAATATACTCAAACAACATTAAAATTTTAGTAAAATAGCAAAAAACAATTTGAAAAAAACAACAACAAAGTTTTGTGTTATTTATGGCAAAAATTGTTTGTTCAATTTAAGGACCATAATACTTGCTGCCTATCGCTAAATTTTTTTTATATATTCGAGAGAAAACCATAGAGAGGAAGAGAAAGAAGAGATTTTCTATTTTTCAAAAAATAAATAGCTCAATGTCCAATTATCCAATAAGCAGGAACATTGTTCTTCAATTTAATTTACCATTCAGGCAATTTGGACAAAATTACTGTATTTTAAACACAGCTATGCATTCTTACCAATCAACTGTTTACCTCGTCCATTCAAATTATGTAAATTGCATTTAATAAATAAATATATTCTATTTTTTATCAACCAACTATTTAGAAGTTTTTTTTTTATAAAAAGTTTAAGACTTTTGATATTTTGGTCAATAGTATATTATCTTTGCAATATGCTTTAGTGGAACCATTTAGAACTTCTCTTTTCTATATAGTATAAAGGGAGGCCAATCTTTTGTTATAGTTTTTAAAATATTTTTTATAAACTAGGTTATTAAACTTTTAAACCTTTTCCCTAAAACAACTATAAATTAAGACAAAATCCACACGTGGGCAGTACATTGCACCTGATCCAGTAGAATCCACACGTGTCGCCCACACATTTTATTCATACATACTTTCGTGGAAAAAGCAATGCAACTAAAAAGAAAAACATAAGAAACACGAACTACATCTCAGACCATTTTTAATTTGTAAATTGTAGACCATTTCAAGGGCAATTTGGTGACTCACCAAGGTCTTTAGCCTCTTTACATACATAAAGGACATTCATTTGTCAAAACCCAATTAACCAACTCTAAACACGAATACAAATCTCTGTTCTCAGCCGCCATTGATGGACGTTGAGCAAGTTCTAAATCTCTTCGATTCCTTCTGGTTCGAGCGTGAAATCTTCAACAACCAACCCTTTTCATCAAACCCCCAAAACCCACAACCAGAAAATCCATTAAAAAACTCCCCGCCGCCGGAGGAGCCTTTCGTCCCACGGATTCGCACGAGGTCCATAAGCGAAGATTTAAGCTCCAAATTGAGCTTTATGTCCAATTCCAACTCACCCGATTCAGTTCTGTTCTCACCAAAGCTTCAAACGATTCTTTCCAGCAAGGACATCGCAGGAGCGGAGTCGCCGAAGAACGGCCGGAGGGGAATTGAGAGGCGGCCGAAAACAGAGTCGAGAAACAGAGTTAGAGGGAGGAGAAGTAGGGGGTCGGAAAGTAAGAGCCTGTCGGAGCTGGAATTTGAGGAGCTAAAAGGGTTTATGGATTTGGGATTTGTTTTCTCGGAGGAGGATAAACGTTCGAGCTTGGCGTCGATTGTTCCGGGATTGAACAGGCTGGGGAAAAGTGATGAAGAACAAGAAGATGAACAAGAACAAGAAGAGTTGGGTGGGGAAATTTCGAGGCCTTATCTTTCGGAAGCTTGGGAGGCTATGGAGAAAGAGGAGGAATTGAAGAAGCCATTGATGATGAAATGGAGGTTTCCTGCAAATGAGATTGATATGAAACATAATCTCAAATGGTGGGCTCATGCTGTTGCTTCTACTGTTAGATGACACTGCTTTTTCATTCATTCTTCTTTGTAATCTTTTTTTTTTTTTTTGTTAATTTGAAATTGTAAATTCTTGGTCTTTCTTACATTTTGATCTAGTCCAAAGTTTTGAATTGAAAGCCATTGTGTTAAGGAATTATTGTTGCTATTTTTTTTAGGGATATAGATTTGTGGGAGTGAGGGTTTACGATATTCATGGATTATGGTTATGCTTTGGTGGTCAAATGTGGTAGATATCAAAATTAAAAGCTCTTGCTAAAGAGAACTTCGAGTTTTTCGAGGCATAATGTTGAGAATGACGGTTGAATTGGAAGGAAAAAATAATTTGCTAGTAGATCACAAAGTTTTGAAGATGTTTTTCTATCCAATAATAATTGTATTTTGAAATTACATCATCGTTTTGTTAATTAAATTTAATATTTCGTGATAATAAAAACTTGATTGTTTTAAAAAAAATTAATATATTATGTCCTATTTGATAATTATTTAATTTTTTACTTTTGGTTTTTAAAAAATTTTGAACTTGATTGTTTTAAAAATTCAAATGTTGAATTTTTAGCCAAATTCGAAAAATAAATTTTTGTAAACTACATTTTTTTAGTTTTCAAAATTTTGCTTGATTTTTGAAAACATAGATAAAAATTAATAGATAACAAAACAAGGAAGCTCATAGATGAAGGTAATATTTATAGGCTTAATTTTCAAAAACTAGAAACAAAAACACAAATAGTTATCAAACAGGGTCTTAGAGATTGAATTGATACTTTTAAAATATTAAAAACCAAATTAACAAAACACTTAGGAGCTATTTGGAGCGTTGAGTAAGTTATAATAACATGAGTTATAATAGTCTTTGGGTTATAATAGTCTGTGAAGTTATATAATATTATTGAAAATGCAAAATTGTTAAGTCTGAGTTATAATAGTTTGTGTTTGGGGTGCAAAGTATTCCACAGACTATTAAAATAGTCTGTGTTTGGGATGCAAAGTATTCCACAGACTATTATGATTCATGTTATTATAACTGATAGGACCTGTAAAGTTTTATTTAATCACACTTAATTCTTGTTAATTGGATAGTTTTTATGTGTTTTCATGTTTATTTTGTAGGGATTCAAGCAAAAGACGTATTTGGAGACTCTATGTCCAATAACGATTCAAACGAGCCAAACCGGGGGTCATTCAGACACCTGAGCGAAAAGTTAGAGTAAAATTACCAAATCTGTCCAAGGACCAGCGTCTCAACGCCTCTCAACGCTATGCTCGACGCTGCTGTTTGTCTTGCTCAACCCCAGAAGCGCCTCAATGCCATGCTCAATGCCGCTCAACCCTAGGATTCTGTCTTTGCTCAATGCTACTCGACACCGCGGTTTGGCTTGCTTAACGCCAATAGGGTCTCAACGTCGTGCTCGACGCTGCTCAATGCCATGCTCGACGCAGCTCAACGCCACACAGATGAGAAATTATTCTTTCCTTTTTTGCTAGAGCAGCATCTCAACGCCACCCACGGCGTCTCAACGCTACCCCCAGCCCTATTTATAGCACTTTTTCACTCTAGGGTTGAAACTTTTACCTCCTTTGCTTAGACTTTTAGATAGAGCTTTTGAGAGCTTTTCTCCTTTTATTTTTACACTTTTATTGTATCAAATCAAACCATGTGTAACGGGAGATATACTATTACGATGCTTGGCTAAACTCCACGTTTCCAGTTCAGAGGTCAGTTGTAATCAATTGCAATGTTGTGAGGTTTGGACCTTAATGTAGTTTTCTTTCAATTGCAAGTAGTCTTTGATTCCTGTGTTAATTTTATAAGCATGTATTTTTGATTAAATTGACGCCTCGATCACTTTACATGTTTGATTGCTAATCATGATGCATGATCCGTAATTGTCATGTTGATTGAACCGGTAGCGTTAGGATTATTACATGTGTATGTTTTGTGGGTTTCCATATTACATGGCTTGCATGTTTAATTCTAGGAATTAAAGGAGCATCTTAATTAGATTAAAGTTATTTCATCTAATTAGTTGTCTTGGTTCTTCCAAAGCACTTAATGCCTTTATCTAAATAATTTGGAGAGGTTTCGTCAAAATTGTTTAGGTAATTAGCGTTAACTTGACGTTTGTTAGAGTTAATGACCTTAGGGAATTTGCTACTTTTTGGAGTTTCCTAATAAGTTGACTAAGTGCTTGCATTGTTAAGTTTAAATATTTTGAATGCATGTGATCAATTTTTGCAATTGAGTAGAACTGCACCTATGAATTGGAACTTGGTAAGATTTGATCTATCTTTATTTTTATTTGCTTATGTTTTATTTTATTTATAAAAAACACAAAACACTCCATTTTTAATTGTTTTCCCCTTTGCAAATTTAATTTGAGAAATTAATATTCGGTTCTCTGAGATCGACTCGGTCCACTCAATGCTACAAGTAGCTTAGGATCGATTTATAAATTGTAATTTAACGAGCCATCGACAAGCTCGCATCAATAACCCACGCCCCAAATAGTCCCTTAAACATTAAAGATCGGAAGAAAGAAATTACATAAAGCCCCTTGTATTTTGCATAAAAGAAATTACATTGATAATACTAGAACATAATAATTTGAAAATCCATATAAAATATTATATATTGGTAGAAAGAAACCCAAGTCTTAAAAAAAGAGAGGTTAATATCACATTACGATGTACGAAAGTAAAATAACATGTACTTAATAATAATTAAAATAATGTTGTCACGTATAATTTCCTTTTATGATTTTTTTTTTCATGAATGTTATAGTATTATTTAATTTGAGCTATGTAGTTGACTTCGAATTCCAATTTTTTTCTTCCAAAATTTTTATTCTATTGGCTAAATGAGGAGTTTTTTCCTTTGGCTACACCCTTCTTGGACTTTTGTAATCCAAATCTAAACGTACATTTATTTAAAAACAACTTTAATTATATGTAAATTAATTTGGTCAAAAGAGAGCTTTGAAAAAAAAAAGGGTAAATTTGATGGGATAAGCTTGCCACATCGAGAGCTAGTTGCACAACTCTGTTCCATGGCTTAAATCCAAGACTTCATCTCAAGGAGGATTCTTTTTAAACTTAAAATGAAATTTATTTTAAAAAGACTTGAAATTAAGAAAGGGGGTGACATCAATTTAGGTTATTTTATTCTCTTATTTTTTAGAATATTACGCAATTTTGTTTGGTGTCCCCTCTAAATTAAAAACCACATTGTTGGAATAGAAATTTTGACTAACTAAAAATTGCCACGTCATTATCCAACGTTGATGACAAAATTATATTTAATTAAGGATTAATTAAATTTGCAATAATCCCTAAAATAAATTATGGCAAATCCAAGTATACAATTGGGTTCTTTGAAATCTGGATTGATTCTAGACAAAAGCCCGAATTGAAGACTCCAATTAGCAAAGTCTAGGCCCAGTCCAGAGGCGAGGCCCAAAGGCAACCAAGCCCGATCCAAAAGAGTTGGCCCAAAGTCAACCAGACCCAGTCCAAAAGGGCTCGTTTGATAATGTTCCCGTTTCCTGTTTCTTGTTTCTGTTTCTCATTTTTTGAGAAACGGGCTTGTTTGATAATCATTCCCGTTTCTTGTTCCCAAAATAAAAAAAAAACGTTTCCAAAATTAGGCCCAAATTTGAGAAACTCCTAAAACAAGTTTCTTGCGTTCCGTTTCTTTCTCCCCTCTTCCGTTTCCAAAAATGAGTATCCTCTTCCTTTTCCATTCAAGCAAACTTCTTAGGGCATTGATTTTCCAGGTTTCATCTTCGTCTTTGTTTGTCCCTTCGTGAAATCTGCTCGTCCCGACGACGCTTCTTCGCAGAAGCACCAGCCGAAATCTGCTTGTCCTTGCGCGAAATCCGCCCGTTCCGATGATGCTTCTTCTAGAAAGCAGCAATCGGAGTCTGCTTGTCCGTTTTCGAAAGCTACTCGTTCAGACGATGCTTCTTTGAGGAAGAATCAGGCTGAGGCGGAGAAAGACTTTGCCGATGCTGCTAAAACTGGTGGCAAGTAGAATCAGGCTCTGGAAAGCAGAGTGTTGCAGAGAATTGAAGGAAGACGATGGCAAAATTGAGTATAGATAGATCTAGTCCTATTTCATTTAACTTGCAGTAGTTTGGATTTAAAATTAATTCGATTTTGTTCTCGGCTAGTATTTTCTTCTCAAAGTAAAAGTAGCAGGTTTAATAATTGTTTTTTTTTTTGGATGTGTATGTTAATTTTGTTGTTCCAGCATAACTTTTTTTTGGTTATGACTTGTGACAATTAACTTAAAAGATGTGCAATTAAGATCCAAATTTTGTTATAGTTTTTTGTTGTTCTATGGATTGAATCATGAATCTATATCTTATTTAGTCCATGTACTTTCAATTTTAGTCCATGTACTCCCTTCTATATATTTTTTATATTATACATATTAAACTCTATTTATACTAAAAAAAAAGGGAAAAAAAATCTAGAAACGAGAAACAGTTATCAAACAAATATATGTTCCTGTTTTTTTTTTTTTCAAGAAACAAGAAATAGAAACAGTTATCAAACATATTCATGTTTCTAGTTCTTAAAAAATAAGAAACAAGAAACAGGAAACAGGAAACGAGAAACAGGAAACAAGAACGTTATCAAACGGGGCCCTAGAGGCCCTGAAGAACTCTATAAATAGAGAGCTTTCTTCTTCATTTTGGGGGTTAAGAACAAAGGAAGCTCAGAGAGAATTCAGAAACAAAGCTATGAAGTCTCCAGAAGCTCATAAAGATCAAATACTGTATGAACGTAGAACACTTCTTGAAGATCAAGAACGATCGAAGAAGATCGACAAGCCAGAGGTCAGTCATCCAAGAAAATCAATAAACTATAAGCTGAAGACCTTCAGGGAGCTAGAAGCCAAAGACCTTCAAGAAGCTACAAGCTGAAGGCCTTCAATAAGCTATAAGCCGAGGACCTTCAGGAAGCTACAAGCCGAAGAACTTCAACAAGCTTAAAGCTGAAGACTTTTCTCAAGTCCAAAGTTGACGATTCAACCTCGAGAATAAGCATTCCAGCCTTCAAATCAAGTATACATACGAGAGAAAGAATCAGATGACTATATATTAGAGAATGAACTCCATTGTACACAAATCAATACAAAATCAAGTTTATTTACACGTATTAAATTTCCTTCATTTGGAGAGGTGGAAGGATTTCCTTTCTACGTAAATATTAATTTTTTAATAAATAAAATATATGTTAGTACTAGACTATTAGTAGCTATAAACAATCTAAAATAATAATAATAATAATAATCCAACTAGTATTATTTTATACAATATTTTAATATTGAACTTAAAAATCATCTTCTCTTTTGGACATTAATTATATCTTGGTTATTACGTATTTCTAAATATATTTAATATTGGTCGTTTTAAGGACTCAAATATATGTATTTAAAATTGAGGTCATAAGCATAACTTAATAACTTTAAATAGACATTAATATATGGTGTAGTATTTAGTTGTATGAAAATTCATAAGATTTTAATATCTTAAATAAGCGACTATTAGATGGTTTAAACAATTTAAATTTTAAAGTTAATGACTTAAACTTAAATAATTGGTAGGTAAGGATCATTTTGCGAATGAACTATAACTCTTTGTCAACAACATTCGAGATAAATAGAGTCAAGGATTAATCAGAGGGTTTCTTTCCAGCACTCGTATATGTAACGAATTTTGCTACCCACAAGCAGCGTTTGGGTCAAGCCCTCCCCTCAACTTTTAAAACTTAAGGATTAGTATTAAGGATCACAGTAGATTTTCAAGTGGTTACTATGACATGTTGGAATAAGCTCCCCTACCTTCTTTCAATTCCGTGGTTCATTGGTTTTGTTTCTTTTCTTTTGGTTCTTTTTTTTGTTTATGTTTTTTGTTTATGTTTTTTTTTTTCGTTTTTCTTTTTTCCCCTCTTTCACCTCGTTTTTCATTTTTCTTCTTCCCCTTTTTTTGAGCGTTTTTTTTTTCGTCTTTGGATTTTTTTTTGGATGCAAAAGTAATATTTGTTTTCTCATTTTTTTTGTGCAAAAGTAATATTTCTTTTCTCAATGCACAAATTAACCATTGAATAACCTTACCAAAATTCACAAATTTCAACAAAAATTTAGCTCTAATGTCGTTTTTCTTTGAAATATTATCAATTTGTACCATACATATGTTTTAGAACTCAAAGAATGCATGTGAAGATACTTGTTTTAATGATCGTTCAAACCAAAGCTTATCAAGGTTAAAATTACAACTCTTTTAAAGTTTAGGGTTAAAATTGCAATACTTATCTAAGCTTGGGGTGAAATTTGATGAAATTGAAACTTTGGGGTAAAATTTTACCCAACAAACAAGTTTAGGGTCAAAATTGATTTTTTTTTTCATTTTTTAAAACAATTTAAATTTATCCATAATAACAAATCTATGATATCGTAATTATTTTTCCATTTTAGTTTTTCTTTTCTAGAGTCAAATAAAGAAGGAACAATAAAATTATTTTTTTTTACTTTTAGTACATTACATTTTAAAATTAATTACATAAAAAATTTATAATTCTTATGAAAAAGAAAAAAAATCTATTTGTTATTTCAAGTTTAATTTTTATATATATATATTTATAAGTTCAAGCTATTCTAATAGGCTTTTGAATTAAAAAAGTATGCAATTGATCTTTAAACTTTCAATTTTATATCTAATAAGTTCTAGAATTTTCAATTTAATGTCTAATAGATCTGTAACCTAATAGATTTTTTTTTAAGTTCAAAGATCACAAAATTGAAAATTCAGAAACGTATCTATTAGATAAAAAATTGATAGTTCAGTGACTTAGTAGAAATTTTTTAAAGTTGGAGACTTATTAAACACAATCTTGAAAATTTAAGGACTAAATTTATAATTTAGCCTATTTAATATCAAAATATATAAATTATATCAATATATGAATGTATTCAAAATTACTTCTATATAGGCCCCTTGACACAAAGTTCTAGATCTGCTATTGCCCACGAGCTTGCTTGTCATGACGATCGAAATATTTGGACTGAAGTTTGGTTAGAAGAACACTCCTAGGTTGTTGGTATAGTTAGAAGCACTGCACCTAATCTCTTTTAATTTCTATTTGTTCTTGTTCTTTTTATGCTAAACGAAAAAAGAAAAAAGACAAAAAAAAAACTCAAACCCTAAAGTCATTTTAGGGTATGATTAAAGTTTGATTTTAAAAAATGGTTTTAGCAGCATTAAATTACTAAAAATTACCTCTAAAAACTTATTATTTTTTCGAGTGATTTTAGTCCATTACTGGATTAAAAAAAAAAAAAAAATCACCTTTCTTAGTAATGGACCAGAAATCATTTTTTTTTCTTTTCAAAATCACTTCTTCTTAATACTTTTCAAAATAAATTTTACACCAGTATCAAACATCATTATTTTAAAATGAATGGCAAAAATAATTTTGGTCAAACCACTCAACCAATCAAGACGGTTAACATATGCACTATTCCACTTGCAAACCTAAAACTTGGTAACGCACATATACATTATAAGGATAAGTGCAAGCTAGCTTTAATGGTGTGTTTGTATTTGTAAGGCATTTTTTAAGAAAATATTTTTACGTGAAAATGCTTTTCTTATAAAACCTCTATAGTTGCTTCAAGTTTTTTTTTTTCAAATATTTTTAGAATTTTTAAAATTATTTTTAATTTATTGTTGGAAATAATAATACGCTGTGTATAAGAATTGAGTAACACTAGCAAATTTGATTACAACTTAACTGGCAACAAACAATTACAGTGTAAACAATAGTACATATACTGTATGTAACAACAATTTCAAAACTCAAGAATAAAAGATAATAAGTAGTCGAGGGACGATTACAAAGCATTGTCCCTAACACAATTATTCGCTCTGCATGGGTTGCAAGCAGACTATAGTGATCATCTCAGCAGGATACAACGACTAACTCCAGTAGAATTGCAACCTCGAACTACCCGAATTTGGCAAAACTCTTAGATACTTGCTCTCAACTTGACTCAAGATTAAAGAGAAGAAAGAGAAGAGAGAATAACTCTTCAATTGGAATGAGATACTTCAAAATGGAATGAGATGCTCCAAATGAAGAAACAAGTTACTATTTATAGGTGATCGGGTGAACTTTGGGTTAAGAAAAGTAAGCAAATACGTTCAACCCCAGTGCAAGTGCACACTGCTGATGCAAGTATTAAAACATGAGTATTCCTGAGTATCGATCCCATAGGGAATGGTGTAACAAAAATTATGTAAAACAAAATGTAAGGAGAAATGCAACTTGGAAACTAAAATTTCAAAAACAAGGTTGGGATGGTGTATTGGTAAAAAGAGAATAATTGCATAATCTAATTGCACGTAAAAGGGGCAATAATTGCATAACTGAATTGCAGAATCCAAAAATTGCAAAATAAAGTGACAAAGATTGCATAATTGAATTGCAGAATCGAAAAATGACAATATTGAATAGCAAACTAGATAGACTTGGTAAATGAAATTGCAAAAGAAATTTTAAATAAAGGAGAGGCTCAAGAATGTCATTGCCCTAAGTTGTAATTGCAAACCAAAATTGCAATTCCAACCTATTCTACATTCAATTGTAAACCAAAATTGCTACTCCTATTCACATTGAAATTAGGTTTTAGGAGACTAAGTGAGTGACTTATATGTCTATAGTCTCTCAATATTAAATAATTTGGCTCAACAATTTTATGGGTTTTGGAGTCTTTAATCCCTATGTCTAGGGTAAAGAATTGGCTTATGTCTAAGCTCTTTTCTCCATCACTTGTGCGAAATTCACTTATCACTAACCCCGTCGGTATTAGATCTAAACTTGAGTTTCTACCTTAGTTGATCAATCTAGGATCTCAACGAAATTTTGTTAAACACAAGTAAACAATTGAAATGTACGCTTGGTTTTTATTAGAATTTTGGCTTCCATTACTTCTTAGGGAATTCACATCCTTGAATCCCCCAAGAAGTTTAGCTCATATTAAAAGTAAAAATCCTACAACTAAATGTAGAATAAAAACCCATATTAGAGAATTTAATTAAGTTGCTAATGGTTACCAAAATTAAAGGAATTCATACAAAATTTCTACCCTAATCAGTATTGCATATTAAAATAAAATGGAACAATAGTAATTAACACAAATCTGGACAAGTGATAAGCCTTAGAATTAAGGTTTATTTAACTCCCAATTGCTTAAAATATTCTTGTTTTGACTTAAGACCATTTGAAAATAGTCGAAAGATTGCTTCAATTTAAGAAAGAAATAAATATGATGACATTTGGGATATAGTTCTAAATAAATTAATCTTGTTTGCAGGAAATATGAAAATTGTAAAATCGTGATTCTGCAATCTAGAGCAGCAGATTTGGGAATGTGGAAATTGCAAAATCAAAATTGCAATTTCGGGATTCTGCAATTTATTCCGGAGCAGTAGAAAAGTTCAAAAAAGGAAAAAAAATCTGCATTTAACCCATTCCGAAATCTTTAATTACAGCATGATTTGGGGGATTTTGAGCACGGAATTTGTGCATTATTCAACTCTAATGAAGGGCTATAAAAGGAGAGATGATGATTGAAGAATGCATTCGTTTTGGAAGACGTTTTGGAGTTGTTTTTTGTGGTTTTCTTTCTCTGTTTTCTTCAATTTTTCATTTTCTGTTTTACCGAGACTGCTGCAATTTTTTTTAGTTATGCTTCTCCTTTGATTTATCCAATCTGATTCAAGTGAAGAAGATGAGATTTTGGGGGCGTTTTTCTTGAAGAATTTCGTGGGTTTTTCCTCTAGTTTTTTTCTCTGTTTCCAGTTTTTCTTTCCTTTGTTTTTTCATTTTTCTTTTCTGTTTTACCATAAGTTTGCTGTTATTTAGGTCGATTATGTTAGTTGGAAAGTTTCAGTGGGCAGTGTATTGTATTAATTTACTTCTACGCAATTTAACTTTGATCTTTTGAGAATGTTCATATAGTTTATGTTAGATGGAAGTTTGATTTTTTTTTTTTTTTTTGGGTCTCTGTTGCCATTCAATTTGGAATATTTGGGAAGTCTTAAGTAGATAATATCCAGATCTGTGTTGATTTTTTTTTACTAAGGCATTCTGATATGCAAAGTTGTTAGGATAGAATTTTGCATCAATTCCATTAATTCAAGTTTTCATTAGCAATTTATTTAACTCTCTAATATGAACTTTTCTTCAAAAAAATTAGTTGTAAGATTTTTATCTTTAATATGAGATAAAACTTCTTAGGGGGTTCAAGGATGTGAATTCCCTAAGAAGTAATTGTAGCCTAAATTTCAATAAAAACTAAGCCTACATCTCAATTTTTTGCTTGTGTTGAACAAATTTCCGTTGAGATCTTAGATTGATCAACTAGGTTAGCAACTCAAGCTTAGATCTAATACCGACGGGGTTAATGATAAGCGAATTTCGCATAAGTGATGGAGAAAATGACTTAGACATAAGCCAATCCTTACCCTAGACATAGGGATTAAGGACTCCAAAGCCCATAAAATTTTTGAGCCGAATTATCTAAGATAGAGAGACTATAGACATATAAGTCACTCACTTAGCCTCCTAAAAACTTAAATTCAAGGTGAATAGAAGAAACAATTTTGGTTTACAATTGAGTGTGGAGTAGGTTGGAATTGCAATTTTGGCTTGCAATTACAACTTAGGGCAATGACATTCTTGAGCCTCATCTTATTCTAAATTCCCTTTGCAATTTCATTTACTAAGATTATCTAGTTTGCTATCCAATATTGCCAATTCTAGATTCTGCAATTCAATTCTGCAATTTTTGTTATTTCAATTATTGCCATTTCTAGATTCTACAATTTTATTAACACACCAACCCAACCTTATTTTTGCAATTTTAGTTTTCAAGTTGCAATTGCCCTTACACTTTGCTTTACAATATTTTTGTTACACCGTTCCCTTAGGATTTGATACTTGGTACTCACATTCCATTTTATATTACTTCGATCACGTGCGCTTGCATGTACATCGATCAACAAGTAATCAAATAAAGCTTACAAAAACTCTCAATTCGAATAGAATACATATGGCAACTCAGAAGTTGAAGGCTTCAAAAAGAGAATAATTTCAACTCTTCTTCCCTCTACCTTTGAGTCTGACCAAAGCATAAATCGTATGAAACACAAATTAAACATTTTCAAGAAAACAAAATTGAATTGAACAGGAATAATCCAATATACACTTTTGAATCCGACAGAGCATAAAATGTACGAAACAAGAAGCAAACTTTTACAATAAAACATAATTAAATTGAAACAGAAGTATTTAATCTACTTCGAATCCTTTCTCCATTCCAATCGATTTCATCTTTTCACTATTTCTAGGAAACGATTAGTCTTAACAATCCAAGTTTTACTTGAATCGAATTAGGAAATCGATGAAGAACAGAATGAAGAGTGCTGAAGCTCTATGCAAAAATAGAGAGAAAAATTTGCAGAAAAACAGAGCCTCAAGTTGACAAAAACCCACGAGCAAAAATCTCCGAAAAAAACGAACATCCTTGCCGACTCTCTTCTTCCGCCCTTTGTAGATCTTCCCTAGGGTTGAATCATCCAGAATTTGTGCTCCAAATCCCCTAATTCGTGCGGTAATTGAGGCTTTCCATATATGGGTTGTGTGCATAATTTTTTCTTTGAATTCTTCTACTGCTCAAAATTGCAGTTTCAAGAAATTACAATTTTGGTTTTGCAATTTCCATATTCCTTGCAAACAAGCTTAATTTTTTTAGAATCTTATCCTAATTGCCTTCATTCTTATTTCTTTCTTACTTTCAAGCAACTTTCAACTATTTTTCAAATGGTCTTAAGACAAAACAAGAATGTTTTAAGCAATTGGGAATTAAATAAACCTTAATACTAAGGCTTATCAATAGGCTAGCAACTTAGTAACTCTCCAAAAATAAAATTAATATAAACAATATGAAACATACATCAAAATTAACTCAAATGTGTAGTTACTTGTAAAAATTCAAACATAACTCAACAAATTTAACTTTTAAGTTAAATTTGTAAAAGAAATATCAACACATTTTGATGTTTCAAACCAATTTGAAACTTTTGAATTTCAAGTCAAGTAACAACAACATAAATGAAACATCAATTCATTTTTATGTTTCAAACCAACACTTTATTTCATAAAAATTTACTATAAAATCCAACATTTATAACTAAACATGGTATAAATGTTTGAAAATTACTTTTAATAGGCCAAGAGCACTTAGCATGATTGATCCTGAACTCATCTAAAACTCATCCGTTGCACTTAAAGAATGATTTTTTTTACTCATCATATGTTTGAATTATATGTAGAAAATTCAATCAGCTTACGTTATAAGTAAGTGTATCTAAATAATTTATAATTGTATCTATTATAGGTAAAATTAAATCCAAACTACAGAGGGGTTACAAAGAGGCCCGAAAAGGCAAAAACCCAAAAATGAGTCCGAAACTAGCTTCTTGGAGTATGCCAAATGGGGGGAAACCTAGTCCATATGAGCAAAAAGGCCTAGGTCGGGCTCAACCACTTAGGCTTAGGCCCCTAGGGCTCATGACCCAAGTCCAACCCCAACGAGCCAAGGCCCTAAGGCAAAGGACCATACTAAGGTCACCTATTCACTAAGTTGAACCAGACAATTTGATTTAGAGTCGACCCTACCCAAAAGAGGTGTAGATCGACTCAAATTCCTCAAGGTTTGAGGATCTCAAGAATCATGCCAACAAGGGGAAGGCAACTAAAAACCACCCTATAAATAAAAGGAGAAGTGTCTCACGTGCGAGGTACACTACGCAGCCCTAATTTTCGCTATGTTGAATACAAACTCTAATGTGATTTAGACATCAAAGTATGTTTGGACGAATACCACATGTGTGTAATTTTCTATTATTACACAGCCCTAATTATCGTTTCATCCACTTCATTATTCGGATGGTGCATAATAGACTATTTTTCTATGCTAAATAAATCATGCATCAACATTAATATCAAATCATAAAAAGTACGCTGGATGTCCTTAAAATATTTTTTAAAGACTATAAAGAAATGAATTTACCAAACAAATCATTACACATAACGAAACAATACATACTGACTTTGAAAATTTCCCAGCTCAAAAGTTAAAAGAGATTTCAAATTAAATATGAATTCTTCAATATAAAGTTCATGGCTTTTTCACTTTCATTCTCATTGGTTGGTTTTGCAAAAGAAAAAAAAAGGAAAAAAAAAAAGAAAAAAATCATAACAAAGAGTTGGTGATGTTTTATTCGAATTAGTACTTTTGTTTTTACAACGAAAGAATAATAATTAATTAAGTAGTTTGTGATTGATTAGCTTGAACTCCCACAAAAGCACGCTCTGCTTCGCATGCCCAAAGTGGGGCCCACGTCCCCGAAAAAACATGTAATAATTGTCGTTTTGCAAGTTTTATTTCGACCGTTAGAGCGACTTTCCGTTTATTTTGACGGAGTTACGAACGGTCGGTCAAAAAGTCCATGGTTTTACGGCAAAACAGAACAGATACTCCTGAATTTACCAAAATACCCTCAAAAGAATAAGTCATCACGGCAGTGACAGAATGGTGGTTTGGACATTTAACATCATCCATCTAAAACTTGGTTATTAATTGTTTTGAAGCTCCATTGGGCTTTTGGGCGTCGAGTACAATGGAAGGCCAGCAGGTTTTAGAGAGTTTTGATTCTCTCTGGTTCTTCGCCACCGTATTTTCCAACAGAACGCCGCCGCCGGCCGTCGAAAAGCTCGAAACTCCCACTCAAAACGACGCCGTTGAGCCTCCCGGAGAAGAAATCGCGACACCCATTTTTCAAAATCAGCAAAATGTTGAGTCGAACATTGTAGACGAGAAGACGATTGAAGATGGCGGTGGGTTAGGCTCTGAAATCAAAACAGAGGAGAAGGAAGAAAAAAGAAGAAAAAGCGCCAGAAGAAGGAGATCGTCGTGTTTGAGCCAAAGGAGAAAAATTGTTGGAGAGATGGATCTGAATTATGCTGTGAAGGAGATTTGTGAATGTTGGTTGTTTGAAGAGAGAATTGGAAATGGGAATTATTATCAGAGGAAGAAGAAGATGCCTCCGTTTGAAGATAGTATGGCGATGAAAGAGCATATTAGATCGTGGGCTCATGCAGTGGCTTGTACTGTTAGATGATTAAAATTATGTTGGTAGATAGATCGATGACGATTTTGTTTATGAAATTTTAATCTAAATTTTTTAGTGGGGGGTATGATGATTTGTATTTTGGTGAATAATTTTTGTAAAGTTGGAAACTTTATGGTTCATCTTTGTTTTGGGTTTTGGTAATTCTCTGTAGATGGATCTGGTTTTTGTCAGAAATGGTGGTAATAATTCCTTCGTATTATTAGTAGTAACGTTTGTTTAGTAAATGCTAAACATTGTGCTCATGAATGCATGCATGTATGTTGCCATTTGCCCAATTATAAATTCGTTTTTTGTTTTTTGTTTTTGGAGTTGTAATTGATACTTTTATTCACTTAGCTATGCTCCCATTGTCGCCATGTTATAATTTGTTGTCAAGTTACAATGTGTTTATTATATATAATCCCTCCCTCACTCATTGAAAATATTATATATGTCTCACCTATATCATATATGTTGTAACATTTTAATATTGATTATTTATTATGAGTTTTAACTTTAAATGGGAGAGTAAAGAGTGGTTTTTATATAATATTAAAAAGAAGAATGATATTTGTTTCTTTATTCGAAGAGAGGTTAAATAACTTATTAATTATATATTAAATATTTAGATCTAAAATTCATGTATAAACACCTCTCTTGCCATACACTCTTTAAAGACACAACATTTTCAATCTTCTTCTCTCTATTTTCTCATATTTTTCTACTTTGCTCTTCTAAAAGCAATTGGCCAAAAGAAGAGGTGCTCTTCTTTGTTGTGGAGCTTTGAACTTAACCTTTTAGGAGCTGTTTGGCGCGCTGGTTTGGAATCAGAAACCCTGGGGTTCTGGAACCCTAGGGTTTCTTGGCTGGAATCAGAAACCCTGGGGTTTCTGATTCCTGTGTTTGGGGTACAGGGTTGTGTTGTGTTGGTTTGCTGAAACCTGTGTTTGGGGTGCAGGGTTGGGTTGGGCTGGGTTTGTTTAGTTTGTTTTTTTTATAATTTTTCAAACTGTTTATTATTTTAAAAAAAAATCTTACACTGTTTTTTTTCCTACTCCATTTTTTTAACTTCATAATTTTTTTGGTGTGTTACATACAAACTATTTAACCAATTATGTAGAGCAATTGTTACAACTATAGTTCAATTTGAATTATACTATGTGTAGTTTGTATAACTATATGCTATCTCATTCACTCCACTCATGATGACATAAAATTGAAGATTATGCGTAGCAACAGATAATTAATAAGTGCAATGTAAGAATGGTGTTGCCGATGGTAAAGTAAAACCAAAAATTAGAACTAAGATCTAGTTCTAGAAATATCATAACACACATTCCAGATGAAATGACAAGAAAGTAGAAGTAGTTGTCCAAACACAAATGTAAGTCATAAGAGTGGTAGATGAAAGTGATGAAAAGAGAGTCAGGTTCTAGGTGCTTTCCCCATAATTTTCACGTAGTAATCATACTTCAAATCTGGGGTGAATGTAAACAAGGAGTTCAACATCATACTATCCGAGAGAATAGTCTTTGCAACAGTCATTCAGTCTTGCCTTGTCATTCCTGGGATCGCCTTTAGTTTTGCATATAGCTCGTCCACGCTGGCCCTTTTAAAATATTGACTAGGTGGTTGGGTCGCTAGGGTGATTGTTGGAGTGGTCATTGGGGTGGTTGGATTGATGAGGTGTTTGGGTATGCCGAGGTGGTCGTCGGTGGTGATTGCATTGTGGTCAGGTCGCCGGAATGGTCGTTGGGTGGTTTTCAGCAGTAGTTGTCGGGTCGCTGGAGTGGTCATCAGGGTGGTCATGTCACCGGAGTGGTCGCTGGGTGGTTGTGGCAGTGGTTGGGTTGTTGGAGTCGCCAGGGTGGTCACCAGGTGGTCGTCAACAGTGGTTTTGGG
Source organism: Trichosanthes truncata (assembly GCA_033996785.1). NCBI lineage: Eukaryota > Viridiplantae > Streptophyta > Magnoliopsida > Cucurbitales > Cucurbitaceae > Trichosanthes > Trichosanthes truncata. Next base: position 33,588,641 of record MU867261.1, read on the forward strand.
TGGTTGGGTTACCAGGTCGTCAGGGTAATTGTCGAAGTAGTCATCAGGGTGGTCAGGTCATCGGAGTGGTCACTAGGTGGTTGTCTACGGTGGTTGCTAGGTGGTCAGGTTTTCGAGGTGGTCGTCAACTATGGTTGTTGGGTGATCGGGTCATTGAAGTGGTTGTTGTCGATGGTTCGAGCAAGTCGGGTTGTTTGAGTGGTTGGGTTATCGGGGTGTCTAGTTGTTGGGGTGGTCGAGTCGCAGGGGTAATCGTCAGACTGGTCTCTCGAGTTCTCATCGCAGTGATTGTCTGAGGTAATCGTCAGCGGTGGTCGGGTCACCGTTGTAGTCATCAGAGTTGTTGTTATCGGTGGTTGTTGGGTGGTCGCCGGAGTTGTCATCAGAGTTGTTGTCGAAGTAGTCGCTAGAAATGGAGAATGGTAAATGGAACTGGTCTCTGGAGTTCTCATCGCAGTGGTCGTCGGAGGTAATCGTTAGCGGTGGTCGGGTCGCTGAAGTTGTCATCGGAGTGGTCGCCGAAGTTGTTGTCGGAGTGGTCGCCGGAGTTGTCATCAGAGTGGTCGCCGGAGTTGTCATCGGAGTGGTCGCCGGAGTTGTCATCGGAGTGGTCGCCTAAGTTGTTGTCGGAGTGGTAGCCGGAAATGGAAAACGACAAATGGAAGAGGAAAACATTGCATAAACCCCATGGGGTTGCACTGTTGTAACCCATGGGGTTGTGTGAAACACCTTGTGCCAAACATGGTTTTGGGTTTGGAACCCAAACCCATGAGCCAAACGGCCCCTTAGTGCAAAGTGATTTGAGTTGCACAATGTTTCAGTTGGATGCAAGTTGTATCCTAGAGGGGACAAGCAAGAGAAGACTTGTTACACCGGTGGTTGATAAAGAAAAATATACTCCATAGATGACTTGAATTCCCTTAAAGAAAGCGAGATACTTGCGCTTCAACCTGGTTGTTTACATATTTATTTTTCAATATTTACAACAATTTTCTCCCTTTTTCTTTTGAAACAATGACATGTAATATAAAATTAAATCAAAGTCACATTGGCTACAAGAATATTGTTCCTAGTACATGTCTCAATTTCCAGAATGTGTTTGATCCAATCTAAAAAATTAATAATCCACAAATCAAATTGTCTACTAACACCCCCCTTAAGTAATTGATCATGAGCTAGTACATTCAAATCTCTCTAAACATGAGAAAAAGATATATGTTGGAACTCATTTCAGAAACTCATAATATCCCGAAGGATAGTATGTACCTCCTCTTGCAAATCTCCATAAATGAAGATAATCCAACCTTTGTGCAAGTCAAAGCCCTTAAAAAATGAAGGATAGTATGTACCTCCTCTTGCAAATCTCCATAAATGAAGATAATCCAACCTTTGTGCAAGTCAAAGCCCTTAAAAAATGGCACATGCTTCAACATGTAATGGTGATGTACTGGTAAAGGAGTGAAAAGCATAAATCAATGCCAAAAGAACACCAACCGATCCCCTAATGACCGCACCATTATCCCATGCTGCATCAACACAAAGACACACTGCGCCCCAAGAATCACCATTATATTCATCACATTTCTAACCGGCCTTTTAGTTCAAGAATTATTCCCCACATTAATTTTCTGGAAATCATAAAGATAGTCCATAGTCCATTCACATTTGAAATATTTTCACGATGAAGAGATTTATTTCTATCATTCTAAATGGCCCAAGCTCGCACACAAATTAATTCAAAATCATATTGGGGCAGGTCTTTGAAAACCACAATAACTTTTTTCGTTATTTTTTACTTCTCCCAACAATAATATATATCTCAAATGATATTAAAATCACAATTATACAAATTTGTGTAATAAAATTTTGGACTTCACTCTTAGATCACAAAATGTAAGGATGAGAGATAAAATAGCAGCGAGCCTAATCACATCATTTATCACATATTTAAGTTTTAAACCTCCTCAAAATATGTGTTTTTTCTTTTAATAAACTCCAAACATAAGTCAACTCAACTGTCAAAGTATTATAATTTCGATCAACATATCGGAGGATTGAATTTCACCCTTTCATATTGTTGAACTAAAAAAGGAAAAAATTTTGTCGCAACATTTTTTACGAATCTTAATTTAAGTGATATGGAGATTAGTCTATTTTTTGTAATTTTGGACTTTTTGGGCCTATTCTCTATTAGAGTTAAATAGATGTCATATATAAACCATCTAAACTCTTATATGAAATCTCTTTGTATTCTGTACTCAGTTTCTCTTCAAGATAATAAAATACTCTCTTCCTCTACCTGTGGATGTAGTTAACACACCGTTAGTGAACCACGTAAATTTGTGTGTCGCTTTATATTTTCTGTTTTTCTTGTTTGTCTTCTGCTTTTGTTTTAACACTTAGTTTATTAGTTAAGACATTTAATAACAATTCTCACCCCTACATTTGCATAATACTATATTAAAAAGAAAGAGAAGAAGAAAAAAAAACAATGTACAAATATTTTTCACTATCTACGTTATATGTATTTTAATTACGAAATGAAATAGAAATGCATTTCGTATTTATTTATGGTTTCTTTCCCTAAAATTTCAAATTGGAAAATAAAAATTATTTTGAATATTTTATTTTTTTTTATTGTTTAGGCTACATATATGTTTTAGGTCCTCAATATTGGTCTAAGTCTAGTAAGTTATTATATATTAAGTCATGTAAAATGAGTATTTTATGGGTGAATAGCATGTTTATTTCATCAAATTAAAACATATAGTACTTTTAACTCAACTAAAAAATATTTTCATATTATATTATCATTTTTTCAATTAATTTTAATGTATGGTGACAATAAGGAGTTAATGAAAAAAAAATCTCAATACATTAGGGACGAAATTGAAACTTTTAAAAGATTAGGTACCAAATTGAAAAAACACTCAAATACTAGGAAGGGACTAAAGTATATATTTTTTATTAGTACTAAAAAACCTATTTTTTATTACGTATGTTAAAAGTAAAAAAAAATGATATAACAATATTCGTATTTAAAAAATTCTGCAAAAAACATAAATTTGGAGAAAATAAGCTTCGGCCGAAACTCAAGCAGCCCAGAGTCGACCCAGATTAGCCTGCTCGGCGTTTCAGCCTGCTGATCGAAGAAAACCCAATTTCACGATCAGCGGCAGCTCGTTGGCCGTAGCACGGTAGCAGCAGACCAATTCGTCAAGGAGCAGAGAGGCAACATGTCGGAGGCACCGGCGAGACGATTAAGAGGCCACAAAGGCACTGCAACGTGCTGCATCGCCTCCCATGGCCGTCCTGGCCTCGTCGCTACTTCAGGCGAGGTTATATCTTCATCTTCCATTTTCATCACCTCTTAAGATATTCTGCTTGCTGAGAAGATGCAATGGTAGAGTAGTGGACTGTACTTTTGGCCTTTGCGTCCTCTTTTACTTTAATTCCTTGATCAATTCACTTCCTATCTTTTCCAATGTCCTTGTTTCTACTGTATCAGTTGCTAAAGTTCAGCTCTACCAGTTTTTTTTTAAAACCTTTTCTTTGAGTAAGCTATTAAACGGTAAATTTTAGTAGGTCGCATAAACCTCCCTGCGTCTGTAATTATATCTCATTTTGGCTTCTGGGTATACAGTTTCCATGCTCGGTTTGAGCTTAAAGGAGGTCTGTTAAAACTGAGAATTGTTGTTCTATAGTTGATGTTAGAACAATTGCGAACATGAATTTGTATGATGAATTTTGCATTTATATGATAGCGGTTATGTTAGTTATAACTGGATTGGACTACATAAATTAATTGTATTTGGCTTTTCTTCATTGGAAATCACCACTTATTAATTTACTTTTCCTTTCTTTATTTTCTGGGGTATGTAGGATGGTTGTGTTTGCTGGTTTGACATGAGATGCGAAGATGTCGTATCCATTATGGAAGTAGGAAAAGAACCTATTTCATCCATATGTTTCAAACCAGGTCCAAATACTCTCTTACTCATTCTTTTGTTTAAGTCTCAACGACAAATGAAGACATTGATGATTCGCCATATTAGCTGATATTATACATTATATTATATCTTTCATTAAGATGTTATGAGTCTTATGACATGATGGTTTCTTCTTAAAATTCCACAGTACATACATTACAATGAATTCTTCAGTCATTGCAAGTATATCCATATTGGAGAACATGGGTGAAGCTTGCACTAACTAAAATCCATTGTGTGCCAATTCACGATGCTAAAATGTGTTCCTTTTAATTGTACTGTCATTTATTATTAGTAAAGATTGTTTCTCTTCCAAAAAAAAAAAAAAAAAAACTCGTAAAGATCATGTTAAAAGATTATCATTGATAAGAAAACATTGAAGCAATCCAATTTCTAATACCTGTCCAAAGGCTTGGGGGAAATCTCGAATCAGGGGATAGGAGACCGTGTTTCCGTACTGTGTTAGATGGCATTTTACATTTTAGGTTTTTCAAGTTTGTTGTACCTTGGTTCACAATGTATATTATCAATGTGAGAAATGATTGGATCATTTAATCTGATTTGTACCCCTTTTTTCCATGGGGAACAAGTCTCTTCAATCATATCCATCCTAGTTCTAACTTTTGGAAGACTCAATGACTGCAGACCCAAGCCCCCAGCTAAAAATTTTTAGTAGAGATGAAAATCTCCTATCTGGCATAATTTCTAAATATTTTGTTTTTTTTGTTATAATTTTTGCTGATCCAATTTGCCTTTTATTTTTTCCCCCCTGCTTATCAGGGAATGAAGATGTTATTTACATCTCCTCTGGGAAGGAAATTAAGTCATTTGATGTCCATCAGGTAAGGAAGGTTCATAATGTTAAAAAACTTATTAAAAATATGTTTGTATATTAAAAGAAAGAACATTCTGAAGTTATGCAACTCCTCCCCAAATAGCATGATACTCAGTGCCTATTTTAGTCATGTTTTTGTGTCTTTCATATATGAATATATATATCACTTTGAAGATATCTTTTAAACTTTTAATTTATCAATGGTTACTATGCTTGACTTATATTTTCTTTTTTACTTTTGGAGGCCACATCATCGAAACCATTGGGGAGTTATTGTTTCAACAAAGAGGAGATAAATCAGGTAGAGCTAATCAGTAAATTGTTTATATTTGCATATCTTGCTCTAGTTGGATCAGTATTAGTGTGTGTGTGTGTGTGTGGGGGGGGGGGGGGGGGGTGTGGGAGGGTTCTTAGTGGTTAAAATGATGGAATTAGGTTCTTCCTTTATCATGTTCTTTATTTTAAGGTGTGGGGGCTTGTTTCAAAATCCAATATATTTTTTTGAAAGTAAGAAAAAATCAATTACTATTGGATCGGAAGCCATTAGTTAAAATTTCTTCCCATGCAGGTTTCATGCAGCCCAAAATCCTCTTTTCTAGCTGCTGCTGATGATGGTGGTGATGTTAAGGTTAGCATCTTTAGCTTACTAAGATTTCTTTTCTCGGGATTCAAACTCAAATGAGCATGCAGGGTTTATTTTTATTTATTTTCTTATTTTAGTTCAGTTCAAGTAGATGGAGGAACAGGTGTGTGATTTCTTGTAATTAGATTATGAAATTTCTATTATTTGAGTATAGCTTCTCATAAGGACCTGAAAATGCTGGCATCCAGTATCTACAGAACTTATTTAAGGAAATGTTGCCTCCTTATGTCTGTTTGAGTGCCAGTGAGCCCGTAAGTTTTGATTGTGTTCATCATTTTTTTTCTTTCTAAAATATCTGGTCAGCTCATTTGCAGGTGGTTCATTGAAACTTTTCTTTGGGAATTTTATCTCTAAGCGTTTTAACTTTCCTTGCATGATATTGAATGTTGATATAACATATATGGTAATATTATTTCCATTCCCGATATAATGTATATAGTAATTTAAAAATTGTAATGTCCTATCTCATTCTTTGTTTGCAAGCATGCACGAATTCCAACTCCTTTTAGTAAGAAAAATGCAAAAGTAATGGTTTTATAACGTTGCTATTACCAAATTGACGGTTTAGATGCTGATTATATTCTTTTTGGCAGATTATTGATATTCACCAGAACTGCCTATATAAAACATTAAGATCTGGCCATACAAGTGTATCCTTTCTTGTAACTTGAAGCATTTTTTAGTACATCAAGTTTCTGTATTCCATTCTTTCCCATGTGCTTTACGGTTCTTTAATCTTGTTACATGGATTCCATCTTTGCATCCTGAACCATATATTTAGATCTGTAGCAGTGTTCAGTTCCTTCCTTGGAGACCCTGGGAAGGTAAACTCAACATTTTAACCTTTACCTCCAATTTTTCTTCAGTGATCAGTCACTTCAGACCATCGGTGATCCAATCTGCAGTCTAAGCTTTTAAATCTGATAACTTACTTTGGAATACATGGTTCCTGATTTTTACAGGAACAGGATCATTTATTGTATTAACTAGTGTATGCCAGTGAACTGGTTAGAACTAGCTAAACATATTGAATTATGAGTTATTATTACCTTAATGTTTATTCTGCATTCTGAGAAGTTCAAAGAAGAGAGCTTATTTATTACTAGGCTTCATTGCAACTTAAAAAAAAAAACATGAAAAATGAATATATCGGAGTTTTCAAGGTACTGTATAATACTTATGCTTGTGTCTCGATCTTGACTGAGATATACTCTACTTGTTAGCATATTTTATTGATCATTGTGAAACACAGCTTTGTAAAATCGTTAGTCTTGATTTGGAGTGATTCTTTATGGTCAATAGAAGACTTATTCTTTCACATGAAGGATGTATATCAATTTCTATGAACACATGGGTGAAAGATGGAAAACATCCTTTTGTCTTGTGTTACAGTTTGTCCATCATATTTGAAGATGGCTTTAGGATCCTGCATCCTAATATTTCAGAGTTTTTAAGGAATATGATAGAGAAATGCTTAACAGGGAGAACCTAGTAAACAGCTACAAGTTACCCTAGGATAGAAAGTTCGGATTTATTGTCAATGTTGTCCTTATGCAAATGTTTTTCTAGTCTCTGGATGACCTCTGGACATTATTGAAGATGGTACTTATTGGACAGAATCAGAGTCAAATTCTATATATTGAGGATTTGTAGACATTCTTGCATTGACTGTCACGCTTAGAATGTGCTTAACAACGAGAAATTGTAACTGTTGGTGGATAACTTGTCACAAGTTTGGATGTACTTTAAAGTGTGTAGCCTGCTTTGTTCAGAATTAGAGTATCAAAAACATTTAATTTCTCCTTTGAATTGAATTTTTCTGCGGTTTGGGAGTCAGCTTCAACATTGGTTTCTTTGCTAGTTGTTATTCTTGATGCTATATAGTCATCGTTTATGTTTTCAAGTTGTCTCATATTTAGACAGTTGGAAGTCTCATCTTTCCTATCTGACTGTGTTTCACAATTCCGGTGTTATGCAGTTATTACGGGAGGTCTTGATTCAAAGCTCATTATGTGGGACTTTTCCAGAGGACGCCCCATCAATGTTCTTGATTTTGGTTCGTACATATGCAGCCCATTTGTTTATGTGTTATTCCATGCTTACCATTTTGTTTGCATTAATTCATCCTTTCTTTCCTTTTCGAGCCTAGTTCACCCAGTTTATATGATATGCAATTTGCAATTGGAAGAATGCTTCCCTAAGTAAGTAATACAATGTTTCCAAACTTTCGAGAGGTTTGATTCTCTCAACACATTACGACACACCAAATAAATGTAACTCCCTATCGTAGATAGTAACTTATCCGAAATAACTACCTTTAGACACTTGTACGAACATTCCTTACATAACTAACTCTCTTTATCCACGCTAACTTGAGCATAGCTCAATTGGTTAAGGCATTATAACTTCGACCAAGAGATTAGACGTTCGAATCTTCAACCCCAGTTAAACTAAAAAAAACAAAATTCTCTTCATTTTCTTCTCCCTCCGTGTGCCTTTTCTTGCATAAGTGTAGATAATCGGAGGCTTCATTTGCCTATCATTATATTCTTCAAAACTTAATTCTCATTTCCTGTAGATTGAATCATGCAAGTATTTGAATCCATTTTCCCTTCAGAATCAAGCCTGAATTATCATTTTCATGTGGGATTGATTTATGGATGAATACAATATGCTAGTTGTAGTTTTAATACTGGAAGATATTTGTATCTTGCCTTTTCATGTTTTATTCGACCGTGCTGAGAAGTGAGGCAGAAGTTGAGCATGTAGCCCCTTAGGTTTATGAAAATTCCTAACAATGTCTATAAGACATGGTTATAATAATACACAATTTTGGAAAAAAGAAATACTAGACTTAGAAACTCATCAAGTTCCAATGTACTTTTCATGTTGGCAATGCCGCAATATAAATATTATTTGAGTTGTAACAGATTATGTGTTTCAATGCCATTGGTTTTGTATGAATGAATTTTAGAAAATATTGAAAGGACAACAGTAACGATAATGCCAAAATCAGTTCAGATAATGTAAATTACACACGCATAAAACACTTTACTGTTACTAATATTTTCATTGTTTTGCCATTTTCATCCTTCAACAGATGTCCCTGACAACAACCCTTCTAGTAACACGGGACAATGTTTTAATCCTGCATTTATTCACGCAATAGCAGTTCCTGAAGTTAATATGCTGGACAAATTGGGCCAGATATGTGTCGTCGCAAGGGGCGATGGTGTTGTTCATGTGATTGATATTGAATCCGAGAAATCAAAGGTTTCCAAAAAAACTGGTAAAAGAATACAAACAAGATCCCAGGGAGGTACAGCTGCTTGTGATGTGGATAACCAAGAGCAAACTGGAAGAAAGAGGTTATATTTGGATTGCACTGTTGGTGGGCATTCTGCTGCTGTGTCCTGTGTGTAAGTAATTTCTTTCTCCTCTTCTGCAAGGTGACGAATCTCCCTTACCAAGTGGAAAATTTCAGGGCATTTTCTCAATTTGGGGAGAAAGGGAAGTTCATAGTTTCTGGTGGGAATGATAAATGCATAAAGCTTTGGAATTGGTCTGGAGTTCCTGAGGCCGAGGAAACTGGCAGCAACAACGATATTCTCCATTTGAACATCGATCTAAGCAAAAAGGTTGTGATTTATTGATATTTGCATGTCACTATCCATATCATTATGTAAGGTTTCCACCTCTCAAATACCCTGCAAAACTCAGCAAACAACACACAAACGAGAAAATGCACACTGTTCTATTGATAATCCTTCTAACAAGAGTTCCAGATTTCAACACACAAAACACATCAAACAGAATAAGAAAAAGATGACAAGTCTCCAGTTATTCGAGAGAGCTGGAATCTCTCCTACCAAGCAACAAAACTCCACAAAATTTCACAGCCTCCACTTCCTTTCCTTCCCCTACAAAAAACCAACAAACTTCCTTTTCCGTACTATGCACGATCTCCTCTGCCCGCTAACTACTGTCGGGGCCAATTTCTTTTCTTAGCCTTCAAAATTGCTCTGTGCTATCATAAATTATTTTGTAATTTGGGAATTCAATCTTCTGCAGGTGAATTGGCTATGTACTACTCCATCAGAAACAGAAAACCTTATCGTTTGTGATACCAGCAAAGTAGTGAAGGTATATACTGTTGCATAAGTCGCGGGTCCGTGCTGGCTCATAATGAGAGCTTAGGAAGCAACCTGAGGAATTCTGAACCATGCTGCTGTTCTTATATTTGAAGAATCTTATTTTGGATTCTTACAGTCACAATTTTGAGACCAAAGAGAAAGCATTTGCTGGGAATTACCACCAAATATTACCCGCCAGACAGGTTGCAGTTCTATTTTCAGGGACCCGCATTGACCATCTTGATGAATCAAAGAATTATTTAGTTGTACAACTCGGGGCCCAAGCACCCGAGTAATTAGTCTATATTATCTTCTGTTTAGTTGTCTATGTGCTTTTTGGTTTTCCTTTTTCATGGGGATGATTTTTTTTTTTTTTTTTTGTGGGAGAAAAAAGCTTCATTAAGAAGAAAGCTATATATATATATATATATATATATATATATTTTAATGTTTAGTTAAATATACTTTAAAGCACTCATTTATGCTGTCTAGATTTCTCAAGTTAAAAGAAATTGCATTTTTTTTATGGAAAAGAAAAACAAAAATATGTTAAATAACTATTTTTTTGTTTTTTTTTTAATCTCAAATAGTTTAAATTATTAGATAAACATGGAGTTTCATATCAAAATCAATTGACAATGAAAGAAGTAATTCATATATGATTTATCTTTTAAATTGTGAGATCTCTCTTCATCTTTTTAATGTGAGATTTTCAACATGCTCTTTCAAGATAATGCCTCCTTGAGTTCACCATTTTTAGGTTGAATCTCAATTTTCTTTTTGGATTGAATACACGTTTGGGCTTCACGGGCTTTGATACCATATTAAATAAATATGAGATTCCATTTCAAAACCAATTGACAATGAGATGAGTAGTTCATGTATCTTATAGATCGTGAGGTCTTTCTTCATCTTTTTGATATGAAATTCTCAACATAAATTACAAATTTAATCTCTAAATTTTGAAGTTTGTGTCTATTTGGTCTTTAAACTTTCAAAATTACAAATTTAGTTTTTAAACTTTTGAATTTTTTAAAATTCACGAATCTACTAGACACAAAATTGAAATTTTAGGGTTTCATTAGATATAAAATTTATATTTATATTTAATACACTAATTAATTATTAAAAATTTAAATTGTTAAGAATCTATTAGACACATAATTAAAAGTTTATGGATGTATTAGACATTTTTGAAAGTTCAGAGACTAAATAGACATAAATCTAAACTTCTAATTCAAACTCTCAAACATTAAATAAAAAAAGTCTTATATGAAATTTAATTTTAAAAATAAAACATTAAATAACTTATGTTATATTTAATATTTTAATGTTTATTATACATTTTTATAAATAAAAATGATTAAACAAGCCTTCTATTTATGTTTTCCAAATACTAGAAATGGAAAAAATAATAATAAGAAACGAAATTGGCTTATTTTTAGAATTTGTGTACATCTATTGGGATGTTCCTTAAAAATGAGAAATAAAGAAACAGGAAATTAGAATAGAAACATTATTGTTACCAATCGACCCTTAGTTATAGATCTAAAATGATTTTTTAGGAAAGAAAACGAAAATGGAAAAGGAAATAACTATGAAACAAGAAATTGAATTGGTCCCCTCCCTGCTTCAGCTCATTCCTTCCCTGCATTATTTCCAACCGAATCGAACAGTATCAAAGTTTTGATTTTTTCCGCCAATAGTTTTCTTTCCATCGATCATTTCTTGGGTCTCGTTTGAATGAAGAAGCTTCACACTCTGTAGTAAGAAGTGGACTTCAATTTCAAGATTTCTCTTCCATTTACAGGGAACGTCACAAACACAGTTTCTGAGTCTCGGTTGATTGTGTTTGTGGGGTTGCTTTCTTATGGAAAGGGTTGGTGCACAATCGTCTGTTAGTAGTTCAAAGACGTACTCTGCCCAACCAAATCTTTGCTTCCACTTCCCGCAAAATTTCAATTCTGTTTTCTGTAGCACAGACTTTGCTTCTCATTTCTTCTTCCTCACTCTGCAGATGGCTGAAACCAACTTCCCAACCTCTCATCTTTCCAACTACTACCCTCCACTCTTTCCCATTTCTAAAATGCCTTCACCGCCCTTTCGCATAGATCGATACGACTCATCTGGGTTCTGCGTTTTCCATATAAAATCACCCACAAACTCTAGATTGAGGGGCTGCGAGGGTTATTTTTGATTTGGGGTTGCAGAACGAGTGAGAACCAGAATGATGGTTTCTGATGTTCCGATTTGCCACACTTGTGGTGAGCCAGTCGGAGTTGATGCCAATGGTGAAGTTTTCGTTGCTTGCCATGAGTGCCATTTTCCTATTTGCAAAGTCTGCGTTCAGTATGATATTAAGGAAGGCCGAAATGTTTGCTTGCGGTGTGGTTCTCCGTTTGACGGTATCTTCTGATCACTGAACTATTCTGGTTACTTTCTTTCCGGAGTTTTTTTTTTACTTTTGCTCCTCAGGAACTTGTATTTCATTTGAGTGGAATTTCTATTTCAGTTGGAGTTCATTTGTGATGTGATTGACCATATGGGGTTGTGATATAGACTGAATTGAAAAAAAGTCATGAAAATTCTAATCCATATTCTGCAATTGCTCATGCTCGACAAGTTCTTGGATACTTTCATGTATTTGTTAGGAAATTTGGAGTATCTATAGGAATTATGTTCTCTTTGATCCCAATATATCAGTGATTCTTGTCTTTTCAGTAGTTCTGAGTTTTTTGCATGATCTGAGTTTTCAGAGAACTTACTGATGGATGGTGATGCGAAGACATCAGGAGATCGAAACACAATGGCATCTCATCTCAGTCATTCTCAGGTGAAATATTTTTCTCAGTTTACTTGTGACCGAGTTACAAGTATTTGCTATTTAATTCCAAATATGTTAGATTCCTCACGAACTTCTCTTTCATTTTTTGTTTTTGCTTAGGATGTCGGAGTTCATGCTAGACATGTCAGTAGCGTGTCGACAGTGGATAGTGGTAATGAATATAGAATTTTTTGAACCCGTTGGGAGCCTTTCATATTGTTCTTATTCTTAATAATCTCTTACTGTTTTTGTGAAGAATTAAATGATGAATCTGGGAACCCAATTTGGAAGAACAGAGTAGAGAGTTGGAAGGATAAGAAGAACAAAAAGAAAAGGCCTACCGTGAAGACTGAACAAGATGCTCAAATTCCACCCCCACAACTGATGGAAGAGAAACAGTAAGTACAAGGAGGTTTTAGCTCTTTTCATGTGATTTTTAAGAATTTAATGGTCATATCGGTCATGTCTATAACATTTTGAATGCGTGATTGGAGCTAAAAGCTGGTTTCTGTGTGCTGATGTCCTTTTCTATTAAACTGGCTTCATATCTGCAAACTTTTTAATGACTTAGATTTTTTGACATCATATTTCTGAGAAGAATATAAGCTAATGTTACAATTTCTTAGTCAGAGAAAAGGCTCAAATGACATTCTTCTAATGATATGATAATTAACCATTTCAACTGACAAAAACACGTTTTTTGTTCTTCCAGGATTTCAGAGGAGGCTGCAGTTACTCACTCATTTTCTTCAGTTTATCCAATTCCGTCGAGCAGATTAACACCATACAGAATAGTTATAATCATGCGATTGATCATTCTAGCACTTTTCTTTCAATATCGGATAACAAATCCTGTTGACAGTGCTTTTGGTCTATGGCTCACTTCTATTATATGCGAAATCTGGTTTGCCTTCTCCTGGGTGTTGGATCAGTTCCCTAAATGGTTTCCCGTCTGCAGGGACACATTCATTGACAGATTATCAGCCAGGTAGGAGCAAGACAGCAGAACATGTTGACGTATTTGTGAAGTAATTAGGGAGTGTTTTTTATAATTAAGTTTTTTTGGGTGCTTATGGGAAAGCTTTGGAGACTCCCTCTTTTACCCTCACTCAGTTGTAATAGTTTGTTTATAACCAATTACGTGAACTGGTAAAAAAGTTTTCTCAATTATGACCAGTACTCTAAAAACATATTGTGATATTGTTTTCACTAAACTTTCATTTAATCCCTCTTTCTTCACCTCACAAAATATGGTAACTGGACTGTAGTAAAGATCTTTGGGTACCATGTAGGCCAGGAAGAATGATAAAATGTCAGATAGAAGATGGAATACTATCTAATTAGAAATCCAAAAGGTGGTGGGTACGGGTGCTCCAATTTGATGCTTCTGATATGGTATTGATTGTGTTTATGAGTTGCATGTTTATCTGTTTCTATGTCAGGTTTGAAAGAGAGGGAGAACCTTCCCAGCTTGCTGCTGTGGATTTTTTTGTGAGTACCGTTGATCCATTGAAAGAACCTCCACTAATCACTGCCAATACTGTGCTTTCAATCCTTGCTGTGGACTATCCTGTCGATAAAGTCTCCTGCTATGTGTCTGATGACGGTGCAGCTATGCTCACATTTGAATCTCTAGTTGAAACAGCCGACTTTGCAAGGAAGTGGGTTCCATTCTGCAAGAAATTCTCCATTGAACCCCGAGCTCCTGAGTTTTACTTCTCACAGAAAATAGACTATTTGAAAGATAAAGTGCAACCTTCTTTTGTCAAGGAGCGTAGAGCAATGAAAGTAAGAACTTCAAGATTCCTCTTCACACTCCACTCTAAAATATATCATGCAGTATGTAAATGATCAGAAACAGTTATTGAACAATTAATCTACTCATTCATTGCAGAGAGCTTATGAAGAGTTCAAAGTACGAGTCAATGCTTTGGTTGCAAAGGCTCAAAAAACACCAGATGAAGGCTGGTCCATGCAAGATGGAACAGCTTGGCCAGGAAATAATCCACGTGACCACCCTGGAATGATTCAGGTTAAACACTATTCATTTGATTGCATTATTCTACTAACAGAGAAGAATGTTCAATATTCTACTATTTAATCATCTAAAGCAAATAAATGCCAAATTATCTTGTGCATGAAACGTCAGACTTTCTGAATGCCCTGAAAAAGTTCTGTTCAGATTGTATCAAACCTTGGCGAAATTTGATTGATGTAGAATTAACAACTATCAGAGTACGTCTTTGTTTATATCCGCAAAGGTGGAAAATTTTTGAAGTTCTTAAGTTATAAACTTTACCCTAGTTAAAGAAGCATCAAGTGGTCATACAGATTTTTATTTCAAAATGGTTCAAGACCTTACTGTATGATTTAGTTGGAAATTTTGCCTGTTCCCTTCTAGTCCATCTACACGTTTACTTGTGTCTTTCACTTGAAAATTTGAATCAAAATGTTCAAACACAGAGGATGGATTGTTTCAGGTTTTTCTTGGAAATACTGGCGCCCATGACATAGAGGGTAATGAACTTCCTCGACTAGTCTATGTCTCCAGAGAGAAGAGGCCTGGTTACCAGCATCACAAAAAAGCTGGTGCTGAAAATGCTCTGGTACCCATTTATCTATCATATTTTTATTTGTTGCAGGCACATCAAAGTTGTATACTTAAATCTTTGTCCTTAAACAGGTAAGAGTATCTGCAGTCCTCACAAACGCCCCCTTCATTCTCAACCTTGACTGTGATCACTATGTTAACAATAGCCAAGCTATACGTGAGGCAATGTGTTTCTTGATGGACCCACAAGTAAGCCGAGATGTATGCTATGTCCAATTTCCTCAGAGGTTTGATGGCATTGATCGAAGTGATCGATATGCCAATCGCAACACAGTTTTCTTTGATGTGAGTTTAAAATTAGTTTTATTTTGTAAAAACATATATGATCATTCTATCCATTCCTCTGCAGAAGAATAATGAATAGAATTTTCTACGTTTCTTAAGAGCATCTGAGTTCTTAGTGCTAGATAGTGTATATGCCAATGATGCTCTATCCTTCTAATTAATTGAAAACTGTAACTAGCCCCAATATTCCAGTACTGCGTTGAGAACTTCACTTGTTTATGTGCTAGTGCATCTATATTTGCAGTTGTAAAATATTATAACCAAATAGAGGTGGAAACATACTAATACTATATCAGTTAATCTTGACCCCTACATTAGTCAGTCTTGAGGCTCATCCGTTCTGAGGATCTTCATTTTTGTTTCAGGTGAACATGAAAGGATTGGATGGCATCCAGGGACCAGTTTATGTTGGTACGGGTTGCGTTTTCAATAGACAGGCACTTTATGGCTACGGACCTCCTTCTATGCCTAGCTTATCTAAGACATCCTCATCATCCTGCTCTTGGTGTGGCTGCTGTTCGTGCTGCTGTCCTTCCAAGAAGATCTCAAAAGATCCAACTGAGATTCAGAGAGATGCAAAAAGAGAAGAGCTTGATGCTGCAATCTTTAACCTCAGGGAAATAGATAGTAAGTCTAATCTTGGTGGAATTCGGTTTTAGAAATTCAAGGTGGTAGTTCTCCGACTAATCTAGTTTTGGCTTTGTTCTACAGATTATGATGAATACGAGAGGTCAATGCTCATTTCTCAATTGAGCTTTGAGAAAACTTTTGGCTTATCTTCTGTATTTATTGAGTCTACACTAATGGAAAATGGAGGAGTTGCAGAATCTGCAAATCCATCGACTTTGATCAAAGAAGCAATTCATGTCATTAGTTGTGGTTATGAAGAGAAGACTGCTTGGGGAAAAGAGGTATTGGTTTTAGTTGATATTAGCACATCCATGAAATATTGTCTCCCTCTTTACGTAAATATATACTGCAGCGAATATTTTCTGAATCCCTGTGACCATTTTTTGTGCTTATGGTTCTTTTTTTCAGATTGGTTGGATATATGGTTCAGTCACAGAGGATATCTTAACGGGTTTCAAGATGCATTGCCGAGGATGGAGGTCCATCTACTGCATGCCCTTGAGGCCAGCATTCAAAGGATCAGCCCCAATTAACCTTTCTGATCGTCTGCACCAAGTTCTTCGATGGGCACTTGGATCTGTTGAGATTTTTCTCAGTAGACATTGTCCATTATGGTATGGATTTGGAGGCGGCCGGCTCAAATGGCTCCAAAGAATGGCATACATAAACACCATTGTCTATCCGTTCACCTCCCTCCCTCTTGTTGCTTACTGCTCATTGCCTGCAATCTGCCTGCTGACAGGAAAATTTATCATACCAACGGTAAATATATCTACCCTTGCTTTGTTCTAATAAATGCATGAAAATATTCAAATATAATCCACAAAATGTATTCTTCAAGAAGCATTCCCTTCCCATGTCTGTTCCTATTCTTTGTAAAATATTAAAACAGAATTGTGTTGCCTTGCATTTATGGACTGAATATCCCTTCTATAATGTTTTTTTCTCCTTAATTAGTTTTTCTTTTTGAAAACAAGTTATCTCTTCCACATCATGCAGCTCTCAAATCTAGCAAGTACCCTTTTTCTCGGTCTCTTCATGTCCATCATTCTCACAAGTGTCCTTGAGCTGCGATGGAGTGGCGTTAGCATCGAAGATATATGGCGTAATGAGCAATTCTGGGTCATAGGAGGCGTCTCGGCCCATCTCTTTGCTGTCTTCCAAGGGTTCCTAAAGATGTTAGCTGGTGTCGACACCAACTTCACAGTTACTGCAAAGGCAGCTGACGACAACGAGTTTGGAGAGCTTTACATGGTGAAATGGACAACACTTTTGATCCCTCCTACGACCCTTATCGTTGTCAACATGGTCGGTGTCGTTGCTGGATTTTCTGATGCATTAAATGGTGGATATGCAGCCTGGGGACCTCTTTTTGGCAAGGTATTCTTTGCCTTTTGGGTGATTTTTCATCTCTATCCATTCCTCAAAGGTCTCATGGGTCGCCAAAACCGGACTCCAACCATTGTTGTTCTTTGGTCAGTGCTGTTGGCCTCAGTTTTTTCACTTGTTTGGGTGAAGATTGACCCATTTGTGAACCAAGTTGACAGTACTACCGTTGCACAAAGCTGCATTGCCATAGATTGTTGAGTAATATCGAAGAAATTTACCAAGAATCTTCAATTGCTTGTTGACGACTCGTCGTGATTGTTTATAGGATTGATTACCAGTTCCTTTATGGCATCCTTTGAGATGAAAATATACAGATTAACTTGAATATGTATGAATGTTTTGGTTCAAGTTCGACATTTGAGATTCAGTTTGAACAATGTAAATCATTGGTGTAAGCAATATCAATATGCATACAATAGTCATCACCTTCCTCAAAATTATGTTCTACTTTTGCTCTCTCATTATAAGATTTTTTTGTTATAGTTTCAAGTTTGGTTAAATTACAAATTTGGTCTTTATAATTTGGAGAAAGTTAAAATTTAATATTTATAGTTTTAAAAGTTGGAATATAGTCTTTATGGTTTGATAAAACTTCATAAATAGGGACTAATTCTAACATTTAAACTATAGATATTAAATTCTAACTTTCACATAACCAAATTTGTAATTTAACTTTTGACAATTTTCACGTTTCTTTTTCATTATTATCCCATTTCTGAATGAATACCAATCACATAAACAACATATTATTGGAAAATATGATTTGTTTTGAACTATGATTGGAATTAGTTGTAGACTTTATTAAAAATCTGATCTCAATTCTCAACACGAAAGATTAATTATGGAATTGAAAACAACCTTTAACTTCTCATCAGTTTTTGCTTAGTCAGCAGCCAAAATTGTTAGTTGGGCATTATGTTAAAATGAGCAAAATCAAGGGCATTTTAGTAATCATGCCAACTGTCCCATTCCTACTTCGACCTTTGCTCATTAAAAATTACACTCTCAGCTTCAGCTGGTGTGTGCAAGCTCACTCTCCCAACGTCTCTCTGAACAACGATGAAACCGCCTCTACAACCGGCCGTGATTTTCTCACTTCTCCTCTTAATCTCCACCGCCACCACCAAGCCCACCGCCACTCCGGCGGCCCCCATTGAAGTTCCTCCAACCCCATCTCCGACCTCCGCCCCATCCAACACTCGGCCATTACTGCCACCAACATCGCCGTCGCCTTCTTCTTCACCATCATCATCATCTTCGAACTCTCTTGACCCGAAGCAACTCAGAGCTCTGCAATCGCTCAACATCCCCACCTTCAAGGACCCCTGCAAGCAACCCTCACTTCACAACGCCACTGTTTGCGACTCCTCCGAGCCGTTCCGACACCTCGTTTTCCTCCGCCTGGCCAATTGCTCCGACGATGTCGCTTTGTCGTTCACAGCTCTCAAATCCCTCTCCACCCTCAGATCTCTCGAGTTTGTTGATTGCCCCATTTCCCCCATTCGATTCCCTGCCGATCTGGTCGCCTCTCTCCGATCCTTCACTTGCACCAACAGCCTCCGTAGGCTCACCGGCGTCTGGCTCAGCCGTCTCGAGAACCTTACCGATCTCTCTGTTATCGATGTCCCTGTTAACGCTTCGGGTCCTTTTGTCATTCTTGGCAAAATGAATATCCTCAAGTCTGTGACTATTTCGAATGCGAATCTCACGGGTTACTTCCCTAAGCATTTGAATCGCAACCTTACCCACATTGATTTTTCGGGTAATATGCTCAAGGGAAAGATACCCACTTCGATTATTCTGCTGGAGAATCTTGAATCTTTGAATCTAGCTTCTAATGCGTTCAATGGCGAGATACCCACTTCAGTTGGAGACCTGATATCGCTTCAGAACTTGTCATTGGCATCAAATACGCTTTCGGGATCAATCCCGGAATCCATTTCGGCAATTCCTGGATTGGTTCACCTCGATCTGAGCTCAAATCAGTTCAACGGAACAATTCCGAAGTTCCTTTCAGAGATGAAGAGCTTAAAGTATCTGAATCTCGAGAACAACCAGTTTCAAGGGGTAATGCCTTTTAATGGGTCTTTCTTGAAAAGGTTGGAGATGTTTAAGATAAAGGGGAACAGCAACCTGTGCTACAACCATTCAATTCTATCGTCTAAACTGAAGCTTGGGATTGCTCCTTGCGATAGACATGGGCTTCCATTGTCGCCACCGCCAGCTAAGGATGATTCGTCGGCTGATGAAAACAGCGACTACGATGACAGTGATGGAGATGATTCTAGCAGCCACCACAAGGAGTCTCATAATGGACCGAATAAAGTAGTGCTTGGAGTCGCAATTGGGCTTTCTTCCATAATTTTCCTCATTGTTTTTCTGGTTTGTATGTCCAAGTGTTGTCGTTGAGAGTGAAGATCGATTGGTTGTTTTACTTTTAGAGTAGAATTTTTTGGTTCTTTTTTCAATTTTTTGGTAGAAGTAATAGTAAAGATATCATGAGAGGCATAAACATTGTAAATGTAGGGGGAGGACAATTTGGTTGGTGTTTGTTCTTTTTAGTCGATTGTTCCAATTATTTGAAGGGAAGAGGATTTTCAGTGCGGCATGTTATGATGTGTTCATTTTAGGTGTTATCAACATCATTTATTTTCCTTTTGTTTTTTTCTATATTATGACTTGATTTGCTCTTTTTCTCAATAAAATATATTATGTTTAGTGTCTCGACTTTGTTCTTCTCTCTCTCTCTCTCTCAAACTGGATTCTTCCTGTTATTCATAAGTAATCCTCAGAGAGCAAGAATCAGACGGGTGATAATGAGAGGGGTGACTTTCTGCTATGTGGGCATAGCTTTTGATTTCAAATTATTTGCGAAGTTGTAATCTTGAATAGGGAAAAGAGCAAATACCAATTGGGTGAAAAAAGAAGGGCCCTTTATGTAATGGAGTTACTAACAGTTTCATTCACCAGTAACCTCTACAAGAACAATATCCATCTTTGAAATGATGAAAACGACTGGAATCCCTCAAAACGATTTCTCTCACGGTAGTCTTTGACATGAACTTGGCCATTTCATGACAGTCGCCACAAACTCGGAGATTTTTAGTCACCCGTATAGTCTTGCCGGGTGGGAGATTCAGCATACCAAAAGCCATGGCTAACTTCTCACTGTGCCCACAGAGGGCTACTTCCTTCTCCCTTTCATCTGCATTTAACAAAGCATACCTTTTTTTTGGAGAGTGGCCTTCTTCCTTCATCTTGCTTCTTAGTGTTTTGAGAAGTAGCTCTATCTTCTTAGCTTGGGGTTTGGAGCAATCTCCAGCTACAAAGATATTGACCCTGCCCTTGATCTCTATCCAACTGCAGCCTGGATTCTTCTTCAAACCACGTTGTCCGATTTTCTTCCTTAACTTTTGAACTTCTTCCCATTTTTCTGCCTCTGCATAGATGTTTGCCAAAAGTACATAATATCCTGTGTTTTCTGGTTCTAGCTTGAAGATTCGTTCTGCAACTTTCTCTGCTAGTTTGACATCATGGTGTATCCTGCATCCACACAACAATGCACCCCAAATTGTTGCATCTGGTTTGACTGGCATCGTTTCGATGAATTTATGTGCCTTCGCCAGATTCCCGGTTCGGGCAAGAAGATCCACCATACAGGCATAGTGCTCCAACTTGGGTTCAATCTGACATTCTTTCTTCATAATATTGAAAAATTTCCACCCTTCATCAAGCAATCCAGAATGGCTACAGGCATAAAGAATTGAAATGAAGGATACTTCATCGGGCTCAATCCCGGCTATTCTCATCTGATTGAAGGTATTGACTGCTTCACTACCAAAGCCATGCATCCCATATCCAGCTATCATAACTGTCCATGAGACAAGGTCCTTATCGAGAATAATATCGAAGAGTGACTGAGCAAGAACCAATAGCCCACATTTCACATACATATCGACAAGTGCATTAACGACATATTTGTCTTTAGAGTACCCATTTCTTAATGCATATCCGTGGATTTCTCTACCTCTATCCAAAGCTGCAAGGCTTGCACAGGCTGGAAGGATGCAAGCCACTGTTGTTCCATCAGGCTTTGATTCTCTTTGCATCTCTGCAAACAAGTTAAGAGCTTCATTTGGAAGACGGTTTTTTGAGTAACCTCCGACCATAGTATTCCATGATATAACATCCTTCCTTTTCATGTGAGAAAAAACACTGTGAGCGTCCTTCATATTGCCACATTTAGCATACATGTCCATAAGAGCATTACTAACAAACGAGTTAGTTTCCAAGTTGTTTTCCCTGATGTAGTTGTGTACAATCTTCCCACTATTCAGGTTGCCATTAATAGCACAAGCATGAAGAATGCTTGTAACAGCATAAACATCCGGGACAACACCTCTGCTTTTCATTTCATCAAACAACTTGATCGCCCCATCGGATAGACCTTCACGAACATAGCCTGCAATCATCGAAGTCCAAGATACAACAGTTTTCTCATCCATTTTCTCAAAAACCCGAACGGCACTGTATAAATCCCCACATTTTGAGTACATGTCCAGTAAAGTATTATTGAACATAACTTCACTGTCAAGAGCAGCAGCCTTTATTGCATAAGAATGTAGTGCCTTACCCAACAAAAGAGTGCCCATATTTGCACAAGCCACAAGCACATTGACCATTGTAGCCAAATCAACACCAACACCAAAAACTAACATCTTTATGAAAATCTCAATTCCTCTGTTTTCTAAACCATTCTTAACATAGCCACTGATCATAGAGTTCCACGAAATGACATCTCGGTCAAGCAATTCATCGAACAGCTTCTGTGCACTTCTAACCTTTCTACCCACGAAGTAGAAAGAAATTAGTGAATTAACGACAGTATTATAGGAATTAAAACCAAACTTCCAGATCAACCCATGAACCTGCCTACCTTCTTCTACACGTGCAACTGCTGCAAAACATTTTAAAACACTAGAAAATGTATAAGAATTCGGTTTAATCCCCAACTCCAGCATTTGTTTGAACAAATTTATACTCTCTCCATAGTTACCACTTCCCGAATACTCACTGATCATAAGGTTCCAGAGGAAAACCTTCCTTTCAGATAGTTTATCAAAAATCATCCTCCCTTCTTTTAAATCTCCACATTTTACATACATAAAAACTAGTTTCACCCCCAAGATTCCATCGACCACAACCCCATTAGACTGAATTATAGAATGAACCCTTCTTCCATCTCGTATGCATTTCTGTTCAGCACATAGTTGCAAGATGGAGCAATAAATATCCAAGTCAAGGTTGGAATTTTGGGAGCTGCAAAGAAGCTCCATGGCATTTTTGAGATCACCCACTTCACAAAACTCGACAATTTTTCCAGAATTATCCTGTTCAACATCAAGAAAGCTTTTCGTTTCCGATGTTGGGGTGTAGATCTCAGTACAAGCATAAGCCGAATTCGAAAAGGAAAATTTCGAATTGGGTTTGACAAAGACGAAAGAATGCCGGAATTTCAAGTTCACTAAGCCACGATGATCGTGCCCCACCGGAGATATCCAGAACGTCGGAGGGGCTTTTGCCATCAGTAACATGGTTTTTTGCCGCAGAGCCCAGTAAGAAACAGCAAAGATGGTAACGAATTTCTGATATTAACGAAATAGAGAAAGCAATAATAGGGACAAATGAAAAGGAGGAAGGAATAGTGAGATGGCCACGTGGGAGCACGAGATTCAGAAGCTTGTGGACAACGATGAATGGCAATAAAGAGGAACCGACCTATATAATATATACATACAATACAGCTTTGTGGATCAGATGCAGTTTGGATATTCATAGAATTGCATTTTTGTGGGAAAATCAGATGGAAGCAGTAATTTTCCAGTCTCGAACTCTTATCCGTTTTCCCAATATGGTTTCATTCGGAAGGAGACCCATTTTCTCTTTGAAAGGTATGAAGCTCCACTTCAATATCGGATTCCCAGAAAACCCATCTTGAATTTTGCAAATCCATTACGAAATCATACAGAACAAGCTCCAATTTATTGTTTGTCGATATCATTCAGCTTTGTCTGCTTAGCTAAGCATTTAGATTGAACAATGTTTTTGAGTTTTTCTACACTTTTTATTGCAGAATTTGTACATCTTGTGTACTTCACAAGCTGAGGGATTAATTTTTGATGCAGCTTGTTAAATTTGGCAGACATTGCAGATGGTTATCCCAGCAAGAGCATTCAACTATCTGTTTCAAGCAATAGGCCAGATGGAAATGCAGGGCATCGGCCTCCTCGTAGAAGTTCTGCGCCTGGAAGAACCAGGAAGAATGAACCCTCCTCGAGGAAAACAGATGCCCATAAGAATGAGGAAGACTTTAAAAAACCCAAATCAAATAACCAGGAGGAAATAATTGCTCTCTTCAGAAAGATACAGACTTCCATTGCTAAGGAATCTGCAAGCACCAATGATGAGGATTTCAACAAGGATGAACATGGAGCCGAGTCTATTTTGGAGACTCTTCGTGAATCAAGGAAGCATGTAAAAGGTAATTTCTTGTTTAAGTTTTCGTGGGAAATTTGCCCCATCTTGAAAGAACTAAAATTCATAAACATCTCTTTTATAGTATACAAGAAGCAAGGAAAGAACTTTAATAATAAGTGACCACCACAATTGGCAATATAATTCTATTCCCGAACCTACATATCACATACCTTTCTCAAATAGCAGCATCATTGTTCATACCTTAGTGAATAACATGGCGGCACTCTATAAGTGAATGGTTGTGTGCATTGTCACAAGTTATGATAAACAAGGTTCGATCTTTCATATCCTTACTAATACATTCGAGCTATGGACAGGCAAAACTTCAAAGTCAGGAGTTAGAGTGTTGAGAAGAAAAGGCACGTCTGAAGGGAAGGAAATGCATCATACTTCGCCAGCTGCAGATTTCAAGTTAGCACGACCACCATCTAAATTTGTGAAGAGATCACCAATCCCGTCTTCCCCAGGAGGAAATGGTTTGCATCTAAGAGTGGAGGCATCTCAAGCCATAGCTGAAAGCAGGGAGTTAAAGTTCCCAAGTATAGAGAATATGAAACTTACAGAGCTGAAAGCACTGGCAAAATCTAGAGGAATTAAGGGTTACTCCAAATTGAAGAAAAATGAGCTCCTGGAAATCCTGAGATCCTAAATCATGGCAGGCCATTTTGAGAAGAAATTCATGATGACCCCGTTCTCTGAGCTGGATAAAACCAGTCACCACAGTAAATCATCAGTCTCTTGTATTTTTATTTTTACTTTTCCTTTCGTGTCCCCTATCTACTTGTTTCGCATGTTTTGATAACAAAATTGCACGCTGAACTTCCAGTGTTTGGACCATAACATTCAAAAACCTTTGTTCATACATTAAATCTATTAACGATGTTCTAGAATTTAATTCCACACATTGTTTAACATTCTCTACGATTCATCCATAGAGGCCTTGCGCACATGCACACACAGAAACATGTGATTCCTGTGGGTATCACTACTGCATGAGTATCTATAATCTAATCTTAGGCAAATAGTAACCACAAAAAACATAACAGCTTATTATTGATGGAAAGAAGGAAGATAGATCTCTTCCCTCTTGCTAGACAGTTACCACTGTAGTGCAATCTGCTTGCATTTCAGACTTAGATGCAAACGATCAAGATGCCAGGAACGATACAACCTTAAAGTACATCTATTAAAAACGGGAACTTCAATTTCAGTCAGAAAAGAACAAAATTTCTCATTAGGATGAAGCTTTTCCTTTCAGTCTCAAGTTAAAATACAGGAAAAATTAATTAATGTCTTCAACCTTAAAAGTAAATTCTGATACAAAAATAAGGGGACTACAAAAACCTGTAGAAGAGAAGTCACTAATTCCTCAGCCTGTAATGTTTTGAGACTTATTAAGGATGACACCTTCATACTTAACTTGAAACCACTTCATTGCATCCTCTTTGGTGACTCTATGTTGAATTCCAACACTTGACTTGCATCGACGTCGACGACCAACACGATAACCTGGACGTTCTAGAACAACATAGAAGTCCATACCATATATACCAGTAGAAGGGTCATACCTAAGATGGAGAAAAGACAGTAATTATTTATCAACACCAGGCTCCATGAAGCTCAATAATGCACATGCGTTAACATTCCAAGTCAGGAAAACTAGATCCCTCCACGATTTTACATTGTTTATAAATTTTTAGCTGGCAAAGGCTCAAAGCATTTACTGAGTGGAAAACCACTATTGCATAACCAAATATAATCAAAGGTTTAACCTTCTCGAGTCTCAATTCAATGTGTGTATTCGATTCATGTAGTTTACATCAATGCTACAACAAACACATTATGATGATGAGAATTCAAACGTTTCCAGCTTCTCTTGTAAGACGAACTTTTTATCAATTTTGCAAGGCTTAAGCCAAGATAGTCACGCTGCTACGTCAAATTATGGCAACAGAGATTTCTAATCAGGCCAGTTCCTGTAACTACAGAAAAAATCAAAACCAAGGAATGAATGTTCTCAAATCGTTTTAAGGTAGGCCATAAGGTTCCAAATGATGCAGCAAGATATGTGTTGGATATACATGCATAAACCAAGCAGCCCAAAGATTAAGAAAAAGTTGAGGATATTGAAAACTGACTTGATTCCAAGATCAATATGCTCCTGAATACCAAAACCAAAGCAGC
This sequence comes from Trichosanthes truncata, assembly GCA_033996785.1. Classification (NCBI taxonomy): domain Eukaryota; kingdom Viridiplantae; phylum Streptophyta; class Magnoliopsida; order Cucurbitales; family Cucurbitaceae; genus Trichosanthes; species Trichosanthes truncata. Next base: position 33,614,701 of record MU867261.1, read on the forward strand.
CTGTATCACTGAAGTTCCTGCGCAAGAGTTCGTATTCCTTAACCTTCAAACCACTTTCAAGAAGTTGCATTGCTTTTTCGCCCCTCACTGTGACATAGCATGCGATCTTCTCGTTACGCCTGATCCCAAAAGACCGAACGGTGTAACGGGCTGTTTCATTCCCATAAACGAAAATTAGAAAACAAACAATAAACAAAGGGTCTAAGAAAAAACCAACATAAAATCGAAATGAAATAACCACAGTACCTTTGGAGAAGACGGGGGATTGACCACTGAGTTGTTCAAGCACCTAGGGATAAAGAAACCAATGTGAAATGCATGAAATCAATCGGGATGCAAATGGGGTGGAGTTATAAAGGGGAAAAAACCAGTGCGCTAAAGAAGAAGGGTAGAAACCTTGGCGGCTCTGGTGAGACGATCGCCACTTTCACCGACGGAAATGTTAAGAACAAGTTTCTGGACTTTAATATCTCGCATGGGATTCGAGAGCTTCTTCTCCGAAGCCTGCAATTTGTATCAGATTATCGTCAGAAACATAAATCAATCAGCTAGCCCTCTACAAGTTTGACACAACACACAACAATCATAAGATATGAAATAAACATGAACAAATAGCAGTAACGGTACCATTGTTGGGGGAAGCAGACGAGGCAGAGTGACGGCCACAGCAGACGAAGTGAAGGCGGGCAGGGTTTTAGGGTTTTTCTCCGATGTCGCTTAACTTAACTTTAGACTTCAAAATTTCTCACGGCACCGTAAGTTCATAACCGCAAGCCAAACGCAAATAAATTAAGGAAAATTTTTAACCCATAATATGGAAACATCCAAAAAAAAAAAAAATTCAAAGTTAAAGTACTATTTTGGTTCCTACATTTTGAATTTTTAGGCTCTGTTTTATAATTATTTAATTTTTGATTTTTGAAAATTAAGTCTACTCCCACCTATAGATTTACTTGTTTTGTTATCTCATTTTTACCTATGTTTTCAAAAACCAAGCCATATTTTGAAAACTATAAAAAATAGTTCTCAAAAACTTGTTTTTGTTTTTAGAATTTGGCTAAGAATTCAAATGCTTCCATAAGGGAGATGAAAACCATTGTAGAGAAAATTGGGAGAGAACAAACTTAATTTTCAAAAACCAAAAATCAAATAGTTATCAAATGAGGTCTTAGTTCTTGTACTTTTAAATGTCCAATTTAATATTTGTACTTTTAATCAAGTTTAAAATTGGTCTTTAGTTTATTATTAACTTTTCTATAAAAAAATAATCTCTTTTAGATTTTCCTTTATAAATTTTAAAAATATATTCACATTGTATATTTTCTTGCATGAAAATTATTATTGTTATTTAACCAATTTTAATATAAAAAAATAACTTCAAAATAATAGTATGGACCAATTTTAAACTTTATTAAAAGTAGAGAGACCAAAATGGAATGAAGCCCAAAATACGGGAACCAAAATTGTATTTTAACCAAAAATCAACTTTTACTCTAAACTTTAATTTTATCAAGTTTTTTTTTTCTTTTCTTAGCTGAATTGTATCAAGTTAAACTTTAAAATTAAGTATTGTAATTTTTTTTTTTTTTTTTAAATTCAAACCACACGTGGGGTGATTTGAACCTCTAACAAGTTACAAGAGTACAATGTCTTATACCAAAAAAAAAAAGTATAATGCTTTATCCAGTTTATTTTATAGACTTATTAATACACTAATTTGTTCGAGCTTAACTTTCATTAAAATTAGTGACTTTTTGCAAGACTTACACTTCTTTTTGGTTGAAATTAGTGACTTTAATGGAAGTTAAACTATGTCATGAGTAGCTTCAAAACGATAAAGTCGAGAATTTAGGATCTAGTTTAGGGCAAAAAAAAAAAAAAAACTCTTGAAATTAAAATGTTCGATATTTATTCTTCATGAATCATGGAATGAAAAATATGATTATTTACTAATATTCTTAATATTGTAGAAAAATTTTAAAATTATTTTGCCTAATTTATAGTTTTAAAATTTTAAACATACCTCTTCATTTAATTATTTGCATATAATTTTATTAGCCTTGTACATAAATTTTAATTGATAATCAATTACATATTTAAATTAGGTCAATTACATTTATAAATTTTTTTAGTTCAACAACATGTGAAGGTGGAGATTCGAACATCTAACTTCTTGGTCACGATATATGCCTTCGTTATGCTCAAGTTGACAACTACATTTATGACTTAGTATACTATTAGTAATTTATGTATAATCAAATTATTATTGTAATAATTTTATTTTTAACTATTTTTTGTAAATTTGATTTCTTAAATTATTATGAAGGTTGAAATTTTGAGTTTTTTTTTTTTTTTTTTTGAAACTAACAGAGATGCATTAATAAGCCATATCCAAACCCACATCCGGACCCTCTCGCGAATGCGAGTGAGAAACGTTTCCTAGAAATCCACCTTTCCAAGTCCTAGAAAACCCAGAAGAAGATGCCAAAGCAGCCAAGTCGTGGGCCGCTTTGTTCTCCTCTCTAGGGATATTACAAAAAAGAATAGAGTTAACACCCAAAGAAAGAGAGAGGATATCCTCAATAAAAAAAGACATTTTAGTCAAGTCAGAAGAGAAGCCATTTAACAAGTGTATAACTTCCCTCGAGTCAGATTCCACCACCAGAGAAGGAATACGAAAAGGGCTCCAAGCAAGAACCTCCTTGAGGCCTTCCGCAATAGCGTGGGCTTCCAACACTTTGATAGGCCATTTGTGAGAAATGAACTTACTGCCACTCATCCTATGTCGACCATTCGCGTCCCTAAGCAACCACCCGATGCCACCCTTATTACTTTTGCTAGACCACGCGGCATCCGCCGACAACTTCCAAGCGTCCATAACAAGGGTTTGGTCTCTCCCTTGAACTGACCCCCCATTCGACCTCAAGAAAGGCGTCTTCGCATCCTTTAAGCCTCTCGAATGATCCTGGAGAGACTCCAGTTGACCTTCGATCGCTCTGAAGATCTCAGAAAACTGGAGCTTGAAGTCTCTAAACCGAACACTATTCCTGTGAAACCATATGCTCCTGAGGATTGTAAGAAACCCTTCAAGCTCTTCCTGTCGCCAGGTCTTCCTCACATAATCCCAATAGTCGTAAGGGCTCCAGGAACCAGAGAAAGAAACCTCACATTAGACGGGAAGAAACGCTCCCAAACTCGTCTAGCAAACTTACACTCCCACAGGAGATGGGTGGTTGTTTCTAGCTTTGACCTGCAAAAAACACAAACCAAATCAGTAAAAACTCATTTTTTGTGCAAATGAGAAGCTGTAGGGATGATATCGTTGAAGATTCGCCAACAAGTAATTTTGAGATTTGGCATGACATCCAGCCTCCAAAGATCGTTCCATAGACAATGTAAGTACTCCGCATCGGATTGCGAGACCCCACAGGAAAGGGAGAGAGAGAAACCAAGATGATAAGCGCTTTTAACCGTAAACTTCCCTTTTTTGTCGTGATGCGAGATGATCTCATCATTTCTGTTCGGGCCTCCTAGCGGAATATTGAGGACCTCGACCACATCGATGGGAAGGAGCGCTTCATTAACACGAGCTTCATTCCAGCCTACCTCGCCGTTGATGAGATCCACCACCCGTTTCCCTTTGAAAGCTTCACCTACTTTGCTTGGCTTGAAATTTCCCATAATAGGGATCCAGGGGTCATCAACGATGGAAACCTGGCGGCCATTACCAATCTTCCACCTGTAGCCTTTCCTGAAAAGATCCCGGCCCCACAAGATGCTTTTCCATGTTAGGGACGGGTTGGATCCCAACTTAGCATTAAGATAGTCCCCATCCCTGAAATATCTACCCTTCAATACTTTGGCGAGGAGACTTGAGGGATTTTTTACAAGGTACCAACTATGTTTTGCCAACAAAGCTTGGTTAAACACTTTGAAATCTCTGAAGCCTAGACCCCCATCTTTTTTGCTACAGCACATGCAATTCCAACTCCTCCAATGGATTTTCTTCTTCGCGTCTGAGGACCTCCACCAGAATCTGTTACACATCGAGCTTAAATCCTTGCATAATCCATCGGGGAGTTGGAAGCAGCTCATAGTATAGCCCGGAATAGCTTAGACCACTGCCTTAATGAGGACCTCTTTACCCCCTGAAGAGAAAAATCTATCCTTCCAACCTTGTACCACCTTCCAAACTCTACTTCTCACATGTTTAAACACTTGGGCTTTGCTTCGCGCATTTTGAGAAGGAAGACCTAGGTACAGGCCAAATGAAACTCCATGTTTGACTCCCAAAGAAGACTGGAGGACATTAATCTTCCTCTGATCAACGTTTGCACTGGTCATGAACATGGATTTATCCCTGTTAATCGACTGGCCTGAGGCTTCTTCGTACTCCTAGAGCACCTCTTTAACCACCCCACTTTCCTGCAAAGTATCCTTAAAGAAGAAAAGACTGTCATCAGCAAAAAACAAATGAGAAATGCGGGGACAATATTTATTAATTTGGAAGCCAGAAAGACGAGATAGAGAAGCTTCCCTGTCAAGACGCGCTGAAAGCCCCTCAGCGCACAAGAGAAACAAAAACGGGGAGAGTGGGTCCCCTTGCCTCAGCCCCCTCGAGGGTCTAAACCACCCACCAGGACGGCCATTCATAAGCACAGCGTACTTGACGGATTCCACGCATTTCATTGTTAAAGAAATCCACTCCTGATCAAAGCCTAGCTTCCTCATGACTTCCCTCAGATAAGACCATTCCACCCGATCGTAGGCTTTACTGATATCAGTTTTCAAAGCCACCCATCCCACTTTGCCTTTCCTTCTACTGTTCAGAGCATGGAAGTATTCGAACCCAATCAAAGCATTGTCAAAAATATGACTGCCGGGGACGAAAGCCAATTGATTGGGTGATATAATTTGCTCCAGCACTTTTTTCAATCGGTTGGCAATGCACTTTGCGATCAGTTTGTACACCACGTTACATAGACTAATCGGTCTGAACTCAGCCATGAGCGACGGCTTCTTGCATTTAGGTATGAGAGATATGAAAGTTTCGTTGAGCACATTAATTTCCATACCCCCGTTCAACACATTTAGGCACAAAGCCACTGTCTCTGGTCCCACGGTCTCCCAGAACCTTTGGTAGAAACAGGGGTGCATTCCATCTGGACCCGGAGCTTTTGTGGGGTGCATTTCCTTCAAAGCCTTTATCACTTCAGCTTCCGTGAACGGAATAGTGAGGCTCGCATTTTGAGAATCCGTCACTCTCCTATCAATACAATCCGAAAATTTCTGAATCATATCCAGATTCGGCCTTGACAATGAGAAAAGGTTCTTAAAGTATAAGGACGTTATAGATCCGAGATCGTACCAATCCTCCCTCCATATTCCACTCTCATCGAAGAGCCCAAGGATTGAGTTTGTCTTCCTTCTGAAATTGGCCTTATGATGAAACCATTTCGAATTTCGGTCCCCCCATTTGAGCCAGTCTTCTCTGGATCTGATCTTCCAATACCTCTCTTCCTCCTTTGACAAATCCTCAAGCTCCCTTTCAGCCCTAAGGAGGGCTTGCCTCCAGCCATCCTCTTGAATGGTTGAGATAACTTTAATTTCTGCAGTCTTTCTAAAGATAGCTCCTTTAAGGGAACCATTTAATCTATTTCTATCCCAACTTCTCAACTTACGAATACAAGCCCCCAACTTATTACGAAAACCCTTACTATCCACTGATCTGTACTCCTGCCACACACTATCAATGATCGCTCTGCACTCCTCATTGCCGCTCCAACTCTCTTCGAACCTACTCAGGCTCTTTCTAGTAGGACTGCTCTGATGTGTATGAAGCCTAGAACTGCCCCAAGTAGCCAAAATAGGACGATGATCCGATCTACAGAAATCTAAATTTTCAGCTCGAATCGAGGGTTGGAAGTCGATCATTTCAGGGTTAACAAGAAATCTGTCCAGCCTCTCCCAAACCCCCATACCTCTACTATTCCTATTTGTCCAAGTAAAAAGATCCCCTTCACACCCAATATCAAGAAGATTGCAGGTATCTAAAGCAGCTCTGAAACCTGCCATCTGCCTCTCATTCCTGCCCCGACCCCCTTCCTTCTCAGAAGCCGACAAGATCTCATTGAAATCTCCGCCCACAAGCCATGGCAGATTTCCCATACTACTTAACCGACATAGAAGATCCCACGAAAACGTTCTTTCTTCGGGCTTGGGGTTGCCATAAAAGCCAGTAAAACGCCAACACCCCTCCTCCCCGGTCACAAAGGAATCAATATGCCCAGAAGAGAAAGATCGAATATCGACCTTAATCGTAGAATGCCATAATAGGATGAGACCCCCGCTTCTACCCTTATTGGCCACACTGAAACACCCGTCCATACCAAGCTCGGATTTGAACCTTTCCTTTCTCACCTCACTAATCTTAGTTTCGGACAAGAAGATTATAAGGGGATTAAATTTCTCGGCCAAATGCCGGAGCTGTTTGAACGCCCGGGGGTTCCCCAACCCCCGGACGTTCCAACATAAGGTTTTCATGGCGACCGGCGGGGTTGCTCCGCAACCTCCGCCGATGTAGCATCTTGTATCCGACCCTCCTTGCAAATCCTCTTCAGTTCAGTAGGAAATTCGGTGGGCCCCAACTCATGTTTTTCTCCCACTGTCTTGCTAACACAAACCCGATCCACTCCTTTGTCTGCTCTGGCCACCCTCTTCCATTTTTTCAACGAGGTTGATTGGGTCTGAATGTTCTCATAGGGAGAATTCGCCTTACTCGACTGATTACCTTCCAAAGTTGTGAGGATAGTCAGCCCAAGATCAAGTTGTTTCAGCTTCTGTAAATCGTTCTTCACCATTTTATCCAAATTGGTTTGCATAATGGCTTTTTGAATCTTACCCCTCTGACCTAGAGCTACTCGTTCCTCACTGTCCTTCAGCTCAGAGACACCAGCCTCGATCGCCTTCTCCATCGGTTGAGTAGTCAACGTGACCATCTCCCGCCCAACAGCTACCTCAACTCTTTCTTTCTGGAGAGAATTGGACTCCGAAGCCCGGCCCACAGCAGTTACCTCAACTCTTTCTTTCGGGAAAGAATTAGACTCTGAAGCCCGGCCCACAGTGGTCCCCGCAAAGCCCATTTCGTTGCCCTGATAGTGTTTCAAACCAATCTTAGATAAAGGCGTCACCTGGGCATAGTGCAGAGGTCCATTTTCCCCTTCATCTGATCCACGGCCCATATGCATACCCTTTCCGCTCAACTCTCCTTTTAACAAGTGCCCCATGCATTTTTTTAATTTGTCCCCTTCGTGTCCGTTGGCCCCTGAGACAGAGAAAGTAATCATTCCTTCCCCTGTCATCTTGTCCGTCACTTCACTGACCTCCCCCTGCCTTGCCCTCGGCGTCTGTAATTCCGGTGCCGTTTCTCCAATACCTCTTTTGGGAAAGTCTCCGGCTTGTCTCTCCTTCTTCCCCTCGACCCGCTTCTCCCCTTTATTACCAGAAGCACGAGAGTCTGTCCTTGCTGTCCTCTCTACTGCTTCCGATGAGTTTTCCTTACAATCTTGCGCATTGTCTTTCTTCCTTTCAGCTTTTCCACTGATTCCATGTCTCATCCATGAGCCAAAAGGGAGATCTTCTGTTGTCGTTCCATTATGCTCTTCACAATCCTTCAAGAGGTGCCCAATTAGCCCGTATCCGTAACTAAAATCACCCAGCTTCTCGTAAGTTACCATTAACCACTTGCCCTCTGCCATAGATCCATTCCTGACTTTCACCGCCCTCTTCAGTGGTTTATGCAAATCCACTTACACTCTTACCCTTAGTGTCCGGTGCCAGTGGCGACCTCCTTCCGCTAAATCTGCCCTTTCAAAAGAACCCACCATATTTCCGAGCAAACTAGCCATTTTCATCGTGTGACCTGCAAAAGCCAGATTATGGAAGTGGATCCAGAATGATTCGTACCTGAAACCCAGATTCGCCAAGCTGCAGTTTCCCCTTGGTTCTTCGAAGACAATTAGGCCTTTGTCGAAAAACCACGGTCCGGATGCCACTATTCGCCTTTTCTCCCGTTCACTCCTGAAATAGCACATAAACAGGTTGCGGCCCACTTTTTCTACATTCATTTGTTCCTCCAAATTCCAGATCTTTGGGATCACTTGTGTAAAAGCTTCTGCATTAATGATTCTAGCCGTTATAATTTTGCATACTATCGTTTCCTTCAGCTTTTTGTTTGCCTCATCTATGTCATCATCCTCAATATCTGTTGTACCATCGTCTTCCTCTGCCAGCTTCATTTTAGCCATGAATTTGTTGAATTGTTCCTCGTCCATTTCCATTTGCCGCTTCCGAAAAAAAGACAAGGACCACCCCTCCTTCACCCAGAAAAGGACCCAGAGAGGACAGCACCACAGAGAGCACCCGATAGACTACCAGAGTCCCCTAAAACAGCATAGAGTTGTCCCTCTGTCTACAGCTCTTCCACTCAACCGAGAAGAAAGAGAGACCCTCTATGATAATGATCCCCAGTTGAAATTTTGAGTTAGAGTATATTTTCTTTTAATCTTTTGATGGATTTGATGATTATATTATAAAAGTATGATCCATGTGATATCAATGGTAATGAACAGTTTTTTTATACGTGATGAGCAATGCGTGGTTTTTATGGCTTATTATTAAATGAATTGACTCAAAATTTTCCATTGGAGGTAGAATTAAAATTCCATCAAAACATTGATATCTCCATAAATTAAACGAAGGGTCAATTGAGACATTTGATATACCGTAAAAATATCATCAAAATAACAAAAATGTCAATAACAATCATACCCACATAAACATAAATCATACCAAGAATCTATAACTCATTTAAATGTTGCTTTAATTTCTAGATATTTTGATGAATATTTGTTGACATTGGTTTTTTCATCGACATTAACATTTAAACGCTAGGACGTTTACCTCACGTGGAAGCTTCCACATAATAATTCAAAACTCCTTTGCTAATGATTTTATGCTCATTTCATATACATGCCTCATGATCGCATCTACTTAGAACTCCTGTTAATCAATAGAGTCCAATTAGTCTTTATGATTTGGTGAACAGAGTATTTTAGATTTTAAGATAGTAAATGAAAAAAAGAATATGTAAAGATAGAAATATTTAGGAACTAGAAAATGGGGATAGTGAGAAATGGCTACGAATTTGAAAACGGGATGGTAAACGCTTGCCAAATCTTGAGGCCAAGCCAACTCAATAATATGATTTTTCATAGTTATATAATTCATTTTTTCAGATTGTTTCTTCCAAAGGCTGAAGTTGAGTAGAGTGATCATTGTTTGACCAAATCAAATACAAATAATAAAATAGGGACGAAACCATAATTTTAATCACATAGTCAAAGAAATAAATAGTTTATTAGAAGAAAGCTAGCCCATTAAATGGTCGATCTACTCAAATCATCTAATCTTCCCATTTCTTGTGCTTAAAGAAGTTGTAACTGACAAGTTGACTTCTAAAGGAAGGCCTCAATGGCCAAAAATACAATCTCCCTGCATTTCCTTTCTCACTTATTCTTTGTCTGGCCAAGAAAAAAAAACAACTAAAAATCAGCGAAAACTTAATTTAAAAATCAAAATTTTGGGTGCCAATTTGTATAAAAATGATCAAGTCGAGGCATTCAGACACAGATGGCATCATTTGGTGAGTATTATATGAAAAGATTCCAATGATCTCATGGATTGATGAAAATACAGTCCCAAGTTTTGGCAACTATTTCTCAACAAGCAACAAATGGAAACATAACACAATTAAATGGCCCTTATACATCAATATCACAGATAGACACTTGAATATTAGCTTTATAGCTCATCACCTGCATACATCTGATCAATCAAAATCCATCATCTCTTCCAAAACCATGGAGAGGGATTGCTTCTTTTCTTCTACAGCCTTTTCAATGATGTTGCTCTTTGTAATAGTCAGCCTAATATCCATGGCCTCTGCTGAAAACATCACTACAGACCAGGCAGCTCTTCTTGCTCTCAAAGCCCATATCACGAGCGACCCCTATGGCATTATCACAAACAATTGGCCGACGACTACCTCGGCCTGTAACTGGGTTGGCATAGTTTGTAGTACAAAGCACAACCGAGTTACAAGCTTAAATTTTTCTTACATGGGTCTCACAGGCACATTTCCTCTTGATGTGGGAACTCTCTCTTTTCTCACTTATGTTACCATCAAGAACAACAGCTTTCATGAACCACTGCCTATTGAGCTCATCAATTGGCCTCGGTTGAAACTACTTAGCCTTGGAAACAACAACTTCAGTGGAGAGATTCCTTCATGGATTGGGCGACTGCCGATAATGGAGGAACTTTATCTTTATGGCAATCAATTCTCTGGCCCCATTCCCACCTCCCTTTTCAACTTAACTTCACTTCTAATGCTTAATCTTCAGACGAACCAGCTTTCGGGTAAGGTTTTGTCCAACCCCCTGGCTCAGACAGAAGGTATATATGTTCTAACCTTGCTTTGTCGGGCTTGTGGTGAAAAGTTCATTATTCTGTTATAGGCAGCATTCCAAGAGAAGTTGGAAACCTGACGTTGCTAGAAGATTTATATCTTAATAACAATCAGCTCACAGGTATTTTGACTCATCAAGTTTTGACATCATATGATATGGACAAAAAGCCACACATATGCACAGAGTGATTATTACAAGTTAAAAGCCACACATATTTGTGATCTAGTGAGCAAGTTGCTTTTACTTTTGCAGAAATATCAACAGAGATTGGAACGCTTCAAAGGCTGAAGACATTAGACCTTGAATTGAATTTATTTTCAGGGCCAATTCCTACCGTCATGTTCAACCTTTCGTCTACAGTAACATTGGGTCTATCAGGAAATAACTTCACCGGTGAGCTTCCAGATAACATCTGTGAAGATCTTTCGTCACTTGGAGGATTGTATTTGTCTTATAATCAGCTCTATGGCCAACTTCCTTCCACGTTGTGGCAATGTGAAAATCTTGGTGAAGTATCATTGGCATATAATCAATTTACAGGAAGCATACCTAGAAGTGTTGGCAACTTAACTAGGGTAACACGGATCTTCCTCGGGGTCAACTATTTGTCGGGTACCCTTTTAACCTCACTTTTTCAGTTTTGTAATTGCTCTTACACTTCTAAGATTAATTTAGCTTTGAACTATAAGTTTTAGGTAAGCTTCTTTCATAGTTGTTTTTTAAAAAAAAAAACTCTATTTTAGTCCAGCTATGAAGTCAAAGTTTTGTTGGATGTTGCTTATTCCATATATTACAAGTTTGTTAATAACCCATATTACATATCAAAGGTTCATAAAGTTCATCTTTTATAATATAAACTAATGTTACTATTCATAAACAAACAAATACAGTTCACAAATAAATATTTGTTTGTCCTAAAATGATAGTGTTAGGCAAATATTGTTTAAAATTTTCATATGTGAAGTTTTAGTGCATATGTGGATCAGGTTTTGTTTGTGCAACAGGTGAGATACCTTACGAATTGGGTTATCTTCAAAACCTTGAGTATTTGGCTCTGCAAGAGAATTTCTTCAATGGCACAATACCACCAACAATCTTCAACCTTTCGACAATAAATACCATTGCTCTAGTTAAGAATCAACTTTCTGGAACTCTCCCGACAAACCTCGGTGTCGGACTTCCTAATCTTGTCCAACTTATTTTAGGAAGAAACAAATTCACCGGAACCATTCCTGAGTCTATCACCATTGCTTCTAAGCTCACTCTATTTGATGTTGCAGGCAACTCATTTTTTGGTTTGATTCCTGTTAGAGTCCTTATATTAGTATTATTGTATTTTTGTAAAATATATTAATTGGGTTGTCCTTTATTGTCTTTTCACTTTCTCCTACTTAGGTTAGCCTTGTACACTTGTATATATATCTCTTTAGTGAATGGAATAGAGTATTCTCATTCTCTCAAACCTTTAGCATTAACATAGTATCAGAGCCCTAGGGTTTTCTAGGGAAATATTTTGTCCTTCAGGATTTGTGACCATTAGGGTTTGAGGTTTAGAACACATTCTTTGAGGGCTTAGTCTTGTTGTGAGCTTTGTGCATCAAATATGCCATCATCATAGCAGAATCTGCCGCTGGAATCCGTCACAGCCGCCACCAACGAGGTCTGTCAACGACTTAGTTTTTCGTCACCGCCCGATTCAACATGAAGCCCAGTCGCCGATTAGGAGGTTCGAAAAATTCAGCCGGAAAATACCCTGCTCGTGGGCCACACGCGCCGCCATAATATTTTCTGCCAGTCTCACGCGCCGGAGCGTGGAGGTGCGTGCGCCGCCGGTAGTTGCTCCAACTTGCGTGGGTCAGCTCGCCGTGGTTTGCTCTTTCATGTTTTGTGTTGGTTTGGGTCATAAAGTGTTCGGTTTATAGTGTTTGAAGCCATATAGTGTTTGGAAACTTTAGGGTTTGCTGTGATTCAGATTTTAATTCTGGTCGGTCTGTTTTTTTTGAACTTATGGCTGAAAAGAAAGTTATCATGATGTCGGAGATGATTCCTATGGTGTCAAAGGTTACGGAACATAAGCTTAATGGATCTAACTTTTATGCATGGCGAACAAACATTCGTCATTATCTTTGAAGTCTTGATATGGATGATCACATCACCGCCAAATCACCACCGAATGATGAGACTAAGAAGACTTGGTTACGAGATGATTCTCGACTTATTCTACAGATAAAGAACTCCATTGAGAGTGAGATAGTTGGGTTGGTTAATCATTGTGAATCCGTCAGGGAGCTCTTAGAGTACTTGGAATTCCTTTACTCTGAGAAAGGGAACATCAGTAGGGTGTTCGATGTGTGTAAGACTCTTTTTCAACATGATCAAGGCGAAAAATCTCTGACGAGTTACTTTATGGAGTGCAAAACAACGTATGCAAAATTTAATGCTTTGTTGTCTGTTAGTATTGATGTGAAAGTTCAGACTGCCCAGCGTGAACAATTATTCATTATGAGTTTTTTGGTTGGTCTTGCCTCTAAATATGATATGGCCAAAGATCAAGTTCTGTCTAGCTCTAAAATTTCTTCGTTGGAAGATGCTTATACTCGAATACTTCGTACTGAGAAGTCGCACACGATCTTGCCATCTGAGTCTAATAGTGCCCTGGTTAGGCAAATTGGTGAGTATAAAGGAAATAGAGGGGTCGGACCTAACCCACCTAAAGGACATTCGAACAATCAGAGAGCAACTTCAGGAGATATTGTTTGCCAGTATTGTCGTAAGCCTGGACATATGAAACGTGACTGCAGAAAATTGCTAAATAAGGGCCCGAGGTTTTCGTCTGAGCATGTCGCTTCAACTCCTGATAACCCTGACAAGTCTGTTTCGATTTTAGCTGAGCAGTTTGCTAAATTTCGCCAGTACCAAGAGTCATTAAAGGCATCATCTTCTACTTCCATTACTGCCATTGCCGACACAGGTAACACATCTACATGTCTTCTTTCCTCCTCTTCAAAATGGGTCATAGACTTTGGCGCTTCTGATCACATGACAGGTAATCCCAGTTTATTCTCTAACATTAGTCCGTCTAAATCTTTACCTAATGTTACTATAGCCGATGGCACCACCTCTCTTGTTTTAGGATCAGGCACTGTCAATCTTACCAACTCAATTTCATTGTCTTCTGTTTTAAGTTTACCACAGTTCTCCTTTAACTTGATTTCGGTTAGTAAACTCACTCGCGATCTCAATTGTTGTGTCTCATTCTTTCCTGGTTATTGTTTATTTCAGGATATTTTAACGAAGATGACTATTGGTAAAGGGTGTGAATCTGGAGGTCTCTACATTTTTGAACCACAAGTATCTACAGCCGTTACATGGTCTAAGGTGCCTTCTCCCTTTGAAGAACATTGTCGTTTGGGTCATCCATCTATTTCCGTCTTGAAGAGTCTTCGTCCTCAGTTTAATCATTTGTCTCTTTTAGATTGCGAGTCGTGTCAATTTGCTAAATTTCATCGTCTGAGTCTGTATCCCCGAGTCAATAAATGAGCTACTGCTCCATTTGAATTAGTTCATTCTGATGTTTGGGGTCTGTGTCCTGTCGAGTCCAAGAGAGGCTTTCGATATTTTGTTACCTTTGTTGACGATTTTTCTCGTGTAACTTGGTTATATTTAATGAAAAATCGGCCGTTTGGGCCCCCGTTTTGGACGGGTATGAGTGGGCTATAATAGCCCACTCTGTGTTTGGGGCTATGGTTTACATAACACGGGGGAAGGGTTATTATAACCCATGGTTTTGCTACAAGGGTTATTATAGCCCTCTCTCTCTCTCTCCCTCTTTCGTGCGACTCCCTCCCCTTCCCGTTTGCTTTTTTTTGTTCCTCCTTGTAAACTAAAATGAAAGAAGTCAGATCGCGAGGCTCCCGGCGGTGCGTGGATTTGGGTGGTTCGGGCTTCCGGTGGGGTCTGCTCGGCGTGAAATCGACCGATCTGACGAGCTGGCGGCTTCCGGCGTTCGCGTGCTGGTCGAGGAAGAAGTCGAACGAGAAAAAGAAAGCCGATGGATGTGTTCGGCAGTGGCTGTGTTTGCAGGTTACGGCGGAAGACGAAGGAGAAGAAAAAAAAACAGTAAGATGGATGGGTGTTCGGTGAGGGAGAGAGAGAGTGTGTGTGTGAGAGATGGGTTTTCGGGAAGGTGAGAGAGAGTGAGATTTGGTTGAGAGAATAAGGAAGTGGAGGGGAAAATTAAATAAAAAACAAAAGGGAAAGAAGACAAAAAACAAAAAGAGTAAAATGAGGAGGGAATAATGGAAAGTGGATGGTTTTTGTCTCCCCATATGGTTTATTACTTAAAAAAATGGAAAGTGTTGTGCGCCTTTGAATCATGGAGAAGAAGAACTCACATAAAAATGGTTGAGTAGAAAAACATAAAATAAAAAAGAAAAATAAAAAATAAACAAAAAAATAAAAAATCAAATCAGAAACAAATAAAATCAAATAAAACAAATCAAAATCAAATCAAATCAAATCTAAAGTGATAAAATCAAAATAAATAAAATAAAAATAAATACAAAAGTTTTAAACAAAGCTTAGAGAAAAAAAAAAGAAAGTAAACAAAAAAAATGAACAAAAGTAAACACAAACTATAAACTAAAATGAAATTGAATCGAAGTATAAAAATAATCGGATCAAATACGGTAACTACAAAATAGGTCCCTCTTTTTTTTCTTTATTAAAATATGTATGTGATACCATTTCACCATAAATGCATTTTTACTATATGAACACATCACATTTAATAGTTTTTTTTTTTTTTTGTGTACCTAGGGAGATAGATATCATGTTGCAGTTGTACAACTCCAAACATTGAGATTATGTAAGGAATGGTAACAATTCTTTTGTGCAACTCAAACTCCAAACTAGTCAAAGTATGGAACAAATTTTGTATTTAAATTTTGAAAAATTGAAATTTTAATATAACATTACTTGGGCAATCCAGAAAATGTTGAAAGAAAAACTGTCAGCTTAAATCCAGCATTCAGAACTCCATGTTATAATAATCTGCACCCCAAACACATACTATTATAACCCAGACTAAAATAATCTGCACCCCAAACACAGACTATTATAACCCACAGACTATTATAACACACAGACTATAATAACCCACAGACTATTATAACCAACTCTGTGCCCCAAACAGCCCCTTAATGTTTCAGATGAATGTCCCAAAATCTTTTTGGGCTGATGCTATATCGATGACTTGTTTCTTAATAAATCGCATGCCCTATTCGGTTCTTAAGGGTGAGATACCTTATCGTACTTTGTGCCCCAACCGCCCTTCATTTCCTCTTACACCCAAAATCTTTGGTTGTACTTGCTTCATTCGGGACGTTCGCCCTCAACTCACCAAACTAGATCCAAAGTCCTTAAAATGTATTTTCCTTGGTTATTCTCATGTCCAAAAAGGGTATCGGTGTTATTGTCCTAGTCTCGATCGTTACTTTGTCTCTCCTGATGTCACATTCTTTGAAGATTCATCTTTCTTTTCTCCATCTTCGGGTATGAGTAAGGGGGAGCATCAAGAGGACGAGGATGATTTTCTTGTTTACACAATTCTCTCCTCGTGTGAGCCCTCTAGAGACTCATCTCCGTTTGTTCCTATTTTTACTCACCCACCTATCACTCAAGTTTATTCACGACGGCCATCCTCTTCAGTTCCATGCCCTGTACCAGAGGCTTCTTCGTCATTGGATCCAGGAACAAGCGATGATCTTCCTATTGCTCTTCGTAAAGGTAAGCGTCAATGCACATATCCTATTTCCTCTTTTGTTTCATATAACCATTTGTCATCTTCTACATGTTCCTTCATTGCATCCTTATAGTCTATCTCTGTTCCTAAGATTGTTCATGAAGCTTTGTCTCACCTGGTTGGCGTGCTGCGATGGTAGAAGAGATGAATGCTTTAGATGACAATTGTACTTGGGATTTAGTTTCTCTTCCTGCAGGAAAGAAGCCTATTGGTTGTTGATCGGACGACACGCAAGTGCACGTGATCGAGTAATAAAGAACTGGAAGTATTCCAGAGTATCGAACCCAAGGGAACGGGGTTTAACAAAATCTATTTTGAAAGTCACAATGTATGTTTGCAAATCACAACGGGGGTAACCGAGAGTTCAAAATGCGAGAGTTTGGTTTTAACAAATGAGTAAAAATTCAAAGAATAAAATAGGGATTCAAGTGATGCAAGCACCTTTGGAAGAATGCAACTCACTTTGCAATTGCAATCATAGTTAACATGTGAAACGAAGTAAACCGGGTTCAACTCCTATTCGGTTTTGATTCAAAACCTTTAGGAGACTAAGTGATTAAACCTATACGTCTATGGCTAATCTAACTTAGATAATTCGCACACAACCCTAGTGGTCTTGGAGTCTCGCCCTATGTCTAGGGTCGATGTTCAGGACTTATTTCTAAGCCTTTTCCTCCATTGCTTTTGTGACATCGGCTTTCCCTTAACTCTTTCAATATTAAGTTTGAGCTAGATGAGCAAGCACTAGTTGGCCGGCTAGGTTTACCCAAAATTAAATTCAACAAAAACAAACAAAGTACACATGCTAACTAGATTGTTTTTGCTTTAGAGCTCTACATTTTTCCTTAGGGCATTCACCAACTTGAACCCCTAGAGGAAATTTAGCTCATTGTAGAAAAAGTAAAATTCCCAAAATAATTTATTGAAAAACTCATAGTTTAAAGTGGAGAAAAATAATTAAAAAGAAAACCTAATTAAGCTTACGAACAAAAAATATCAAATTCTTCTAAAATTAAATACTGGAGTTCAAACTTGTGTTTTCCAAAAGGAATAAGGAAATCCTATATGTAAAGAAAAGAGAAATGTTGGAAATAAGTTTATGTTTTAAATGAAAAACCATAAGAATTAAAGGAAAGAATTCTGGAATTAATTTCTGTAAAAACAATGAAAGAAAACCCACGGGAATGAAAAAATACTGAAAATAACTTCTAAAGAAAAGGAGAGGAAACCCACGGAAATATAGCAAGACAAAACCCAAAAGAAAAGAAGATACCAAGAACAGAACTACAAAACTGCAGAAATCGAAAACTGAAACTGGAAAATAGTGGAAAACAGTAAACGAATCTGGTTTATTGCTAATTGAAATTAAATCGAAAAGTGATTGAGCTACAATGTAGAGAAGAATTTCGAAAAGAACAACGAAAGAAAATGGATTGAGCGCATAACAACATGAATTCGGTAGCTACTGTCTTTGAAGAAAAATAAATAACCCAGAAGCTCGTGCTCTCGGGAGAAAAGAAAAGAAAAACAAACAGAAACTAAAAACCCTAAAAAAGACTTTTAACTGTGGGCGAGCAGCAGAAAACCCAGCCACCATTTGCTTCGTTTTCCACCATTTTTATAGGCGTTGAAGGCTAGGGTTTCCATATAAATCATCCTCAATCCATGGGCTAACTTCTAGGAATCAAATCGAGATGAAAATCTTCCAAAATCGTGCACAAAATCCATGATTGGCGTGATTTGCGTGATTTTCGGACTTGGTCTGTAATTCCAGAGAACGCAATTAGATTGCAATTGCATTCTCCTTCCTCTGTTCTTCACGTTACATTGCAAATGGATTGCAATTGCATTCCCTTTTGCAAAGTCTTCATTTCTTCAAATCCAAATTCTCCATAAACTGTGCAAATCACGCAAATCTTGGTGATTCCCGCGAATTTCGAGCTTGACTTGTTGTTCCATAGAATGCAATTGGTTTGCAATCGCATTCTCCCTTCCTCTGTTCTTCTGGTTACATTGCAAATGGAATGCAATTGCATTCCTTTTGCAAAGTCTTCAATTCTGCACAAAAGACAACAACTTAAGCTACTTTCTTTATCTTTTCTCAAAATTCTTGTAATCATCAAGTTTCAACAAGCTTGCATGAATTTATACAAAATGTTACTTTTATCTTGCTTGTTGGTCAACAAAAATCCTCAAAATTAGCAAGAACAACTTGGTTTTAGAGTTGAATAATTCTCATAACTGAGAATTATCAGTTGTAAATGGGTCTTTGCAGTTAAAGTCAATCCAGATGGGTCTGTAGCTCGGTTGAAAGCTCGCCTTGTTGCTAAAGGCTACGCACAAACGTATGAGGTCGACTATTCTAACACTTTTTCTCCTGTTGCTAAAATGGCTTCTGTCAGATTATTCATTTCGTTAGCATCCATTTATCACTGGCCGTTGCATTAGCTTGATATTAAAAGCGCCTTTCTCCATGGTGATCTTGGGGAAAAGGTGTATATGGAGCAACCTCCAGGGTTTGATGCTCAGGGGGAGAATGGCAAGGTATGTCACCTTCGTAAATCCTTGTATGGATTAAAGCAGAGTCCACGAGCATGGTTTGGAAAATTCACTCAGGTGATTGAAAGCTTTGGAATGAGAAAGAGCAAGTTAGATCATTCTGTCTTTTATAAGCAGTCTGAGAGTGGTGTTATCCTATTGGTTGTATATGTTGATGATATTGTTATTACAGGCGATGACACATTGGGCATCCAATCACTCAAGACCTTTCTCCATAGTCAATTCCACACAAAAGATTAGGGAATGTTGAAATACTTTCTAGGAATTGAGGTAATGAGAAGAAAACAGGGAATCATATTATCACAGAGAAAATATGTAATTGACTTGTTGACTGAAACAGGGAAGTTAGGGGCTAAGCCATTTACAGCTCACGAAAGAGGGAGAATTACTGAAAGATCCTAAACGATATAGGAGGTTAGTGGAAAAACTCAATTATCTTACAGTAACTCGACCAGACATAGCTTATTTAGTGAGTATTGTGAGCCAGTATATGTCTTCTCCTACCGTTGATCATTGGGCTGCAGTGGAACAGATTTTGTGCTATTTGAAAGCAGCTCTTGGACGTGGTTTATTATATAAGAGTTATGGACATATTAACATTGAATGTTTCTCTGATGCTGATTGGGCAGGATCTAAGGAAGATAGAAGATCAACTTCAGGGTATTGTGTATTCGTGGGTGGTAATTTGGTTTCTTGGAAGAGTAAGAAACAAAATGTGGTGTCACGGTCAAGTGCTGAATTAGAATATAGAGCAATGGCACAATTCGTATGTGAATTAGTCTGGATATGTCAACTTCTTATTGAATTGGGATTTGATATCACAATACCAACGAAATTATGGTGTGATAATCAAGCAGCTCTGCATATAGCATCTAATCCGGTATTTCATGAGCGAACTAAATACATTGAGGTTGACTGCCATTTTGTACGTGAGAAGATACAACAAGGTTTGGTATCGACAGGATATGTGAAGACTGGAGAGCAATTAGGAGATATCTTCACCAAGGCATTGAATGGAGCACGAATAGATTACCTCTCTAACAAGTTGGGCATGATGAATATATATGCTCCAACTTGAGGGGGAGTGTTAGAGTCCTTATATTAGTATTATTGTATTTTTGTAAATATATTAATTGGGTTGTCCTTTATTGTCTTTTCACTTTCTCCTACTTAGGTTAACCTTGTACACTTGTATATATATCTCTTTAGTGAATGGAATAGAGTACTTTGATTCTCTCAAACCTTTAGCATTAACAATTCCCAGCGTTTTTGGTCAATTCAAAAACCTCCAGTGGATAAATTTAGAGCCCAACAACTTCACGACTGAACCTCCCCCTTCAGAAAGGAGCATTTTCAGTTTTCTAACCAATTTAACAAGCTTGGTACAATTGGAGTTATCACAATCCTCTAAATATCTTCCTTCCAAGTTCCATTGCAAACTTCTCTAGTTCATTTCAATATCTTTCAAAGGTAAACACCGGAATGAAGGGTCTGATTCCTAAAGATATTGGTAACTTCTTAAGATTGTTGACAGTTCTAATAATGGATGACAATCAAATTACTGGAACCATGCCTACTTCAATAAGAAAACTAAAACAACTTCAAGGTTTACATCTTAGTAACAATAGCTTAGAAGGAAACATTCCAACAGAACTTTGTCAACTAGAGAATTTGGTTGAGTTATTTCTGGGTAATAACAAGCTCTCTGGAGCACTACCTGCATGCTTTGATAAATTTTCAGCTTTAAGAACTCTATCACTAGGCTCCAACAACTTCAATTCTACAATGCCATCTTCTTTGTGGAGTCTTTCTTATATCTTACATCTAAACCTATCATCAAATTCTTTAAGTGGATCTCTCCCAGTAGAGATAGGAAATCTTAAAGTTGTGTTAGATATTGATGTCTCCAAGAATCAACTCTCTGGTGAAATCCCAAGTAGCATTGGAGGACTCACAAATTTGATTAATCTCTCATTATCACATAATGAGCTAGAAGGCTCTATTCCAGACTCATTTGGCAACTTGGTTGATTTGGAAATCTTGGACTTGTCCAGTAATAACTTAACAGGTTCCATTCCAAAGTCTTTGGTGAACCTCTCTCATCTTGAGCAATTTAACGTCTCCTTTAACCAATTGGAAGGAGAAATTCCAAGTGGAGGTCCCTTTTCCAATTTCTCAGCCCAGTCATTCATATCAAATCGTGGACTTTGTGCAGCTTCTTCAAGACTCCAAGTCCCACCTTGCACAACAAATACATCTCACAACTCAGGGAGGAAAACAAATAAACTGGTATATATCCTTCCACCTATCTTGTTAGCCATATTTTCACTGATAGTTTTACTACTTATTCTGACATTTCGAGGGAGGAAGAAAGAACAAGTACTAGAAGATACCCCGTTACCTTATCAACCAATATGGAGAAGAACCACATACCAAGAACTTTCACGAGCAACAGAAAGATTCAGTGAAGGAAACTTAATAGGTCGAGGGAACTTTGGATCAGTCTATAAGGGAACACTGTCAGATGGAACAATTGCTGCTGTAAAGGTATTCAATTTGCTGAATGAGAATGCATATCAGAGCTTTGAAGCAGAGTGCCAGATTTTGTGCAATATACGTCATAGAAACCTTGTCAAAATTATTACAAGCTGCAGCAGTATGGATTTCAAAGCGTTGGTACTAGAATATATGCCAAATGGCACTACAACAAATATGACCTTTAATGACGGTCTAAAAAATTTCACGCGTAGAAATAATGACAAACTGGTTAAAAAACGCGCATAAATTAAAAAAAATAATAAATTTAAGCTACAATGTCGGTCATTGATCGACATTATTTCTTTGTCTTTAATGTCGGTCATTGACCGACATCAAAGGCTATTAAAAATTGACTGGCGGGCTTAAAATTATGGTTTCCGCGCGCCTTCTATTATTTTTCCGAAAAGAAAATCCCTAATCATAACATTTTATTTCTCTCTCCATTTTCTTTCTCGTTCACGCCTCCCCACCTTCGACCTCTTCTGCTCCCATGCCCTAACCCTAAACTCTCCATTTCCTTTGCCAATCTCGTGACTCCTCCTCCATTTCTAAATCGAAAATCTTCGAAAAAGATGAGAAGGCAAGAGGTCGATTCCTCTGCCGCAAAGAATATTTGGCTTATTCTAGGTTTGAGTGTTCGCTTCAAGAACTCCTCCTACGGTAAAGTTTTTCGTTCTCCAACACTTTTGTATTTTCCATTGTCCCCTAGTACTTGAGCCTCGGCAGAGCCTTGTTGCAAAAAGAAATCGTAGTTTAGAGTTGTTTTGAGATTTCTTTCAAGCGTTCTTTCACTCTTTCACTCCCTTACTCGTTTCATTTTTTAAGCTACTTCTACTTTGGTGCCATCTACCCAGTCTTCACACTTTCGCATTTCTCTCTCAGTTCACTCTCATTTTTCTCTTGGTGAGTCTTGAATATTTCCCCCTTTTATCTTAAATATACTTTTGAATCTTATGTTACCTATTTTAGGGCTTTGTTTGATTTTTTTTTTTTATTGAATTGGGTCAGGCTTGTTTATTTTCTATCAAATTGTTTGGGGCTTTTCTTTCATATTTATTATCTTTACTTGTTATTGTAATGAATTCCAATTTATGTAGCTTGTTGGTTTCTTTCGGCAGTTTCATTTGCAACAATCGAGGGGCAATTAGGTAAGGAGGTCGATTTTTATATGCAAGATTTGGTGATGCAAGGTATGTGTAGTTCTCTTACAAACAATATTTAAATTCTTCCATTGAAACTGTATTCATTGTTTTCTCACTATTGAGCAGTATTTGTTGTCATTGTGTTCTATAATTTTTAACTAATGTGAAAGAATCAATGAGTCTTCTCTTAATCTTGTCAATGAACCCAGTGAAAATTCTTTAATTATGAGCATTGCACATGATGATGCAACTACCCTACATGTTATCTCGAAGGTATAGCTTCCAAAAAGAATACAGCAATTAATCTTACATTCTAAATGAATCCTTGCTCTCGTCATAAGCCAAATTATAGGATTTAACCACTTGAATATTCAGTTTCCTATATGACATAGTGGGCTAACTTTCAATTATCGAGGTGGTGGGTGATTCTCTAACGTTTAAAGCAACGGAAGCTCTAATCTAGAAACTACAATCTTCAAATTATTGGGTTAGGGATGAATGGAGCCTATTGTGAAATTTGTGTGTCTGTTAAGTTGTTGGATTTAACCACCTGAATATTTGGTTTCCTATAGGACATACAGGCTTTTGTTTGTTGGGTTTTTATATGAAGTTAATATAAAAAAAATTAGGCTATTAAGTTCTTATTTGAAGTGACTTACTGTAGCCATAATAGTTTTGGTCTCCACTCACCCAAATTTGGTTATCTAGTCCTTATTAGTGGCATTTGCATACGCATATACTATTTGGTTTTTCAAACTCTATAGAAAAACATAGTTTTTCCATTAGGAAGATTGAAAAAACTGGTGTAGGTGGTGTAGGTGAAATCAAGCCTTCTTTGAATTAAGGAAAAAAAAGTACAATAGTGAAGTGGAAGGAGGAAAAAGAAACGGTTTTAATGTATTACCATATTCTTTTAAAGCCAGTATCAAGTCATAAGCATTTTTTTAGGAGTTGGCAGTGTTAAAATGATCAAACCAATGGAGAAGCAACCAAGCTCCCACCAACCTTACTCATTGTTTGTAGTTAGTGTGTCGTACGTTTGGCTGCATGTTAAATAAAATTTTCCTTCCTAATACTGAATTTTTAACATTTGGATGATGAACTTGGGACCTAAACTACTACTAATGGTTTATTTTCTCATTGTTGTTTTTGATTTCTTTGTAGGGTCAACTTTACACCTAATGCTTAGGCTTCATGGTGGTATTATTGAGTCATTTTTAATGTCATTGGATAGGAATTACAATCAGGACAAGATGATTTGCTACATGTAAGCTTCAATATATGCTAATTAGTTGCATTAAAATGTTGTGTGGTCCTTCTATAAAGAGACTTGTTTGTTGTTTTCTGTTGCACTGACATTATATATGAAGTTGGTTGTGGTGGGTGGTTGGTTATATCTTGCTTCTAACTTCAATTGCTTCAATATTTTGAAGTCCAATGCCTTACTCTGTTTATCAATTTCTTGTTTATAAAGAATTCAAACTGCGGAATGACTTTTGAGGTTTACATCTTCTATTACAGCAAAATTTTAACTAATTTTTCCTACAACTATTGATCTGAAGTAATTCTTTTGTCTAAGTAAACATTTAGAATTAAAACCAGTAACAATTAAAAGAGTTCTAAGTTAGAAAATACTTGGAACTCATAGGTTTATTATTAAGGAGTTTGAGGTGAAATATATTCAATGTGTCCAAGTGGCTTATCCAATTATGGTTAAAAATGTTAATGCTAATAGTTAATTTGAGTGTTGAAGTAAGTGAATTTATGAACTCTATTTTCTTAGGAAATAGGATTAATCATCAAATTAGTCTAGTATGACTACTATTAGAAATTATGCAAATCACTTGATAATCATTATCAGAATCTTTGTTTTGTAACATACCACACTAATTAGTTTTAGTAAATGAGAAGAATGGAAGAATATAGATATTGAGTAAATGGAGGGAAGGATGATAGATATTCTAAGATAGAATGTAGATTTTGGCGAACAACCATGTTTTATAGCTGGTCGTCTGTCTGGAGTGGTTTGATTTTGATCTCTTAGAGTGTTGGTCTTTAGTATCTATCTGGGCATTTGGTAGTTTAAGTATTGTGATGCTTTGGAGGGAAGATTCTTTAAAATTAATTTCAATTTGATGGTTTTGATGGGTTGTTTCAAGATTTTCCAGATGTACCCGCTTGGTTGTTCAGTCTCTGCACCAACGTCTCTCCAGAGGTGCCCTCCTTGCTTCAAAGCTGCAACAACGACGAAGAGAACCAAGAAGGTTAGCATTGTCGGAAAATATGGTACTAGATATAGTGCTAGTTTGAGGAAGCAGATTAAGAAGATGGAAGTCAATAAGCACAACGAATACTTCTGCAAGTTCGGTAGAAAGTATGTCGTGAAGAGGAAGGTTGTTGGGATATGGGGTTGCAAGGAATGTGGAAAGGTGAAAGCTGTAGGTGCCTATGCATTGAACACTGCAAGTGTTGTGATTGTTAGGAGCACAATCCGAAGGTTGAGGGAGCAACTGAGAGTTAAGTTTGATTTACATTTTTTTTTATATATCTTGAGTTATTACTGGTTTAATAGTGTAAAGTTCTTGGAAGAAGATTTTTTGGAAGCAACTTGAGTACGCATTTGACTTGATTTTAAGCTGAGACTCCAAAGCTTTTAAACTAGCTCTGTTTTCTTTGTGTTTCTTTTTTTTTCCTTGTATTTTCAAGGCTTTTGGTCTTATGTATCTTTTCAGGGAACTATTCCTACTGCGTCCATGGGATTTACGATCTATATTGGTTCTACACACCAACAAGGTAAAAAAGCCATTTCAATGACCATTTTCTTTTAATCTTTTCTCCCTGCATTTTCTTTGCTCTGAATTCAAGTAAAAATTAATTTGCTTGGATTTTCTTGTGTTCATGTTTTCGTAGTTTAACATATATTGGAAGAAGTGAAAAGGTCAATGGCTTTTTGCTAACACTACAACAAATCCTCCTTTGTAGTTTACTTTTGCATTTATCTGGTTCTACACATATTTAGTTCATGTTCCAAGTATCAACTCTGGAACCTTTGATTTGTGGTCTTGTTCCAAGTAGTGCAAATGCATTGTTTGGTTTTAATTTGTTTATTCTATTTTCGTCTTGTTCCATTTTAGTTATTGATTTGATATATATAGAATCATATTTTTGTTTATCTTAAGCCACGTCTAATTTAGGATATGAAATGTTGGGCTTTTAAATAAGTTTGAGTTCTTGTTCAATGATTGATGGTGAAGAATAAAATAGTTTTTAAATCTAAAAACAGAACATAACATTGGACCAAAAAATTAAAACCTTATTGTTTATTATTAGTCTTTTGTTTCTTGTTAAAAAATTATTAGTCTTTCTGATGGGTATTGGCAAAGTAAGTATTGGCTTTGTTTTTGTTTTTATATTTCTTTACAAGTTTACTCTTAAGTTGGATGCTGTCTTTTCCCTTCCTTAATATTAATCCATGGTTAAGGATTTTCAGGAAACAAGTTTATATGTTCTGTAATCAATCATTTCTGAAGCTTTTTCCTTTGGATCATTTTTTGGGTTGTGTTGTTTACTTTTCATTAGATTGGGAGTGTATTTGTTTACCATAGAGACTTATCTTGAAGTAAGTTGCAGTTGAAGGATGAAATTGTCACAGGAGATACTTACAATTTTACTAAATATTTTTCTTTTAGGTTCCAAAGTGCCTTTGAAATTTGAAGTGTTGGTTGTACTTTGCTTGACGTGTTTCTTATGGTTTGTTTTCCTACTTAAATAGAAGGGCTCAGGCTCGCAACTCCACCAAGGGAAAAACCAAGGACGATGGTTTGACCCCCAAGCAGCATCGTGAAAGGTTCGTCTATTTTGTTTCTTCTTATTTCTTTAATTTTGTTTGATTGACTGCTCCTTTGGTTTTGGATTTTGGTTAGGGATGCGAAGGCGCTACAGGAGAAGGCGGTGAAGAAGGCGGCTCAGGCGGCAGGGGGAGATAATTCGTCTGGAGGTAAAAGTAGCAATAAAAAATAAATCGCCGTGCACTATGTTGATTTTTAGCTTTGTTCTTGTTGGAACGTTGAGATCTCGTGGTTTTTTTAGGCTGTTTGATATTGGAGAAATAACCTTTGTATGTCTCGGTGATATGTATGGTATGTATTATGCTGTCAATGTTAATTGGCGATGATTTTCTTTCATGATCTTATCTTTCTTGATACGTTGTGTTGAGGTAATTATGCCTTCATCTCTCAAGCCTTTCACTTGTGCTATCGTTCTTCTGTTTGTTTGATGTTCTAATTCACTAAGTGGTTTGTCGAATGTATTCCTCATGGAAAGTCTTCGTGTTAGAAAAGAAAGAATCTGAAGAACTCATGTTTATAAATATCTTTTGTGTGTTCCTTTTCTTATAGGAAGGAAAACTATTGATTTCATGCTTTTTCCATTGTCATGATAAGGATAGCTATTTAAATAAATGTACTTTTAATGGCCCTTTGATGAAGTTTGAACTCTACTGTATCAGTTAAATTTGATGGTCATAATTGAGAGAGAACCATCTTGATAAATCTAGATGGGCTTTGAATTATTAATTCCAAAAAGATCCATAACCGTAGATGCATACACAAATAATCAATGTTTTTTAGCTACTCTTGTTTTATATGCTTAAATGACAGTTCTGCTACTTTTTTCATAATTTGACTTTTGCATCTTGTCTAGAAATACTTTATGGCTGAATATAGTTTAAAGATGAAATTGTCATAGGAGATAACTTGCAATTTTTACTAAATATTTTTCTATCTTAGCTTTCGAGTACCTTTGAAATTTGAAGGGTTGGTTTTACTTTGTTTGATGTGTTTCTTATTGTTTGTTTTTATACTTAGATGGGAGTTTGTGTTAATTAGCTATGCTTTCAGTTAAAATTGTAGAGTTTGTAGGGTCCTAAAAACAAGTGTTATATTCTCTCTCAACTAAGCTTATTTTTTTCATGTTTATGTAAGTTTTGTGTTGCAATTTGTTCAATTTTCCGATATGTTGTGGAACTTGTTACAGATATGAGGTATTAGTTGAGAAATTGGCGTGATCGAACTACTGGAAGGGGGAGATTTTGAATAGACATATAAAGGGCTTACGAAGCCTTGGGTGGATATCAACTCAAGTCGAATTTTCTCATTCGATTCATCGAGTTTCTCATTTGAACAAGCTTCAAACTTCAGTTTATTATGACTAATTTCGCATTTATTATCCTTAATCTTGTCGGATTCTCGTGTTGTTTAATATATATAACAATCAAAGATGAAGTGTATTTATATATATTACGTTTTATTAATTAAAGTTATGTTTGTTGAGTTGATTGTTGTGTAAAAATATTATTGAGATTTTATTTCGTGCATAGGTCGAGAAAGAAAAATACTGTGGGACAACCAACAATTTTTTTTTATTAAATTATTAAGGAAAAGATGACGAACATTGCATGTCATTAAAACAGACATTTAATGACAAACATTGACTTTTAATGACATACATTGACCGACATTAAAAGCTGACCGTCATTATAGGCTATGATGACGGACGACTTTTAATGACGGACAATGTCCGTCATTAAATAGTGTCTGTCATTGTAGCCTACGATGACACTCGAAAAGATGACGGACGCGCGCCCGTCATTGTTTCCTTTTAATGACGGACAATGCCCGTCATTAAAACCCAAATTTGTACTAGTGTGGGAGTCTTGAGATGTGGTTGTATCATCATGATTATTGCGCCAAATAAGCCCCTAAAATTATAATTTTGTATATAATAGATTTCTTAATTTTAAAAGTGTGTAATAGATCTTTGAATGTTTAGTTTTTTGTCTATAAGACCTTAAACTTTCAATATTTTATTTTATTTAGTTCTAAAATATTTTAGAATTTATCTTCTTATTAAAATATGAGATAAAAATGTATAAGAGGGTAATATTCTAATTGATGAATATATAAAAATGTTCAATAGATCAAAAAGTTATTAGGCACAAAATTGAAAGTTAAGGCCTCGTTTGATAACTATTTGGTTTTCGGTTTTCTATTTTTTAAAATTAAGTTTATAAACACTACTTCCACCTACGAGTTTGTTTGATTTGTCATCCACTTTTTACAAGTATTTTCAAAATCCAAATCAAGTTTTGAAAACTAAAAAAAATAGTTTTTAAAAACTTATTGTTATTATTATTTTTTTTTTTTTTGGAAATTTGGCTAATAATTCAAATGTTTTTTTAAAAAAGATGAAAACCATGGTAAAGCAATTGTGAGAAAATAAGCATGATTTTCAAAAATAAAAAACTAAAAACTAAATGGTTGTCAAACGGAGCTTAGATATCTATTAGACACTTTTTAAAGTTTATGACCTATTAGACATAAATTTCAAAGTTAAGAGACTAAACTTGTAACTTAATCTATAAATTTAAAAAATAAACAATCAAAAATAAAATCATTGTCAACTGCTACCTAACTTTAACCCTCAATTTGGCATGTAGGAATCAATTTTCACTTAAACTTTCAACTTCATCAAATTGCATACTCTTTTATTGACTTTCATGTAAAAAGTTATCAATGAAAACATTCTTACATGCATTGAATGAATATCAAGCACATGTCTAAAGTGAAAACTAATGAAACTTCAAAGAAAATTTACCCTTGAGCTAGATTTTCATAGAAAACGGTGAGTTTTGAAATATTTATTCAATTGTCAATCTTGTGCATTAATCCAACTTAATTTTGTAGCAACCTGAGCATAGCTCTAATTAAGGCATATATCCTCAATCAAGAGATTAGATGTTCAAATCTCTCTCACTCTCACATGATATTGAACTCAAAAAAAAAAAAAAATCAGACTTAATTTGTGCAAACCTTGATTTTTGTTGAAGGTTAAAATACCATTTTAGTCCTTATCCTTTAAATTTTGTTCCATTTTTGTCCATGTACTTTCAAATATCCAATTTTAGTCCATGTACTCTCAATAAAACTTAAATTTGGCCCCTATGATAAGTTTGAAGTTAATTTTTTTTAATCAAAATTGATTAAATAATAAAATTAATTTTAATATAAGAAAAGATACAATGCAAACATATTTTTAAAATTTATAGAGGATAAGCTAATAAAAAATAATATTTTTTAAGAAAAAATAACAATAAACTAACGTTAAACATTCAAATTTACATACTCTCAAATTTGTTGTACTAAAAAAAGAGATAGAAATTGAAAATTTAGTGTGAAAATTGATATATGGATAAGTTCATGGATTTTTGCCCTTTTTTATTATTATTATTTTCAGTTTAGTTGTTGGCCCTCTGCTATAATCTATACCCGCCACCAGCGTGGAACTCTGATTCATTTTGGGGAAGGGGTATTTAGGCCATGATGTTGGAAAATTTCATCACAGGCCATTTAGTTTCAGTATGATCCACAAAGCAGTCACATAGAGAACGACAAATCTTCCAAAATAGTAAAGTAGTTGTTCTTGTTCATTTTTGGCTGATAATATTTACTGGACCCGCCAATTCGAATCGTTCTTCCTCTTCTTCTTCCTCGTCCTCCAAAGTTCAGTTCAGGCTCTATTATTCAATAACGTGGGAACCCAGAAAGAGAGTAGCTCTGAAACCGACGTTTTTCCCTGGTCTGGTTGGTAGCCTGTAATTGTTCGCAAGTGTTTCTTGCTGTTCAAGGTTAGTCTGAACGTGTTATTTGGTCTTCAGTTTTTGCTTTTATTGCACTCATCTATTTCCACCGGCCTTTGCCTTCCCTTTTATGCCTTTCGTGTATGCAATGCATATCTTATTGTTTAACAATTATTTTTGTTACCAAACTTGAATTTTTGTTGGATCACTTCTGTCTTTGAGTTGGTGGGTTGTTTTCTGAGAAAGACAGACAGAGAGAGTCTGTAGGATAAAGAAAGTGTGAATGCAGGCTTTCATATTTCCTGGTTACATGTTTTTCTGTTATTTGGTTTCTTAAAAGACCAAAGTTTCTCAATAGTGTAAGGAAGGATAGATATTTGAAGCTGTTTGAGAGATAACAATGGGGAAGCAAGGGGCCTCCAGAAGTTTGCGCCCCGAGTCTCAGAGTGATGGAACCTCATTAGGAATGAAAGATTATCAGATTAGATGTTCTGAAAATTTTTGTGGGAATAATCCTTCTATTGGAAGGAGGCTTTCAGGAGAAGATGTAAACTCAAGTTCGAAAACTGTATCAGTTCACGGATTGAAACATGGTTTTTCCAAAATTAGTGCTTCTAAGGGATCCTATGGGGGCAAAAGGAATTTTTGGCTTCATAAGCATGTGAGGTCAATTTTGTTTATGATCGGGGTGATTGGTTTTGTTTTCTTGGTTGATTCTTTAACAGTGTCCCTTGTCAATTTGATTATTCACCGGAACAGTCCACCTGCCAGAACATCAAGTGGTATCAAGGTAAAACTTGCTAAATTTTTGTGACAGATTTGTTCGGTGTTCTCTGCACGAACCAGTCCTGATATCATCTGGGAATCTTTCTAGATTTAATTAGCATTTCGAAGTTTTATGGGTTAGTAGTAGCTTCTTAGTTATGGCGTTGATAGATATCATTGTCTGCTTGGGTCCTTCATACTCTCTCTCTTGATTTTAGTAAAAGTCTTGATAAGATCCATCAGTACCGACCTTGTAGAATGCCCAAATGTTATGTATAGAGAATCAGAGATTGTCAGTTGATATTACAATGTTCTAACATTAATGCTCAAGTGATGATATTTTCATTTTTGTTGACTCAAGGATGATAATAGTCCCTATGTTCACAAAGAAAAATCACCAATCCAGATGTATGACCGCCTTGTGCATTTGGCTTCTAGTTCTCTGGCAGAGGTTTGCTACATGACTCTTCACATACTGTAAATGTTTGAATCAGCTTTAACTGTCTTTTTTCTGATGAAATCTTAAATTCTGCATTCAGATTGAGTTTAAACCAGAGAAATCAAGCTTGTGGAAGGAACCATATCTTCAGGCCTCTGCATGGGTACCCTGTGCAGATGGAAACGCTGGATCAGATTTAGGTGCCCAATCAGACCTTAAACCTTAAACTGTTTGACGTTCATAAAACCCTTTAAATTTTTGCTCAGATAATTTCTAATAGCTGCTCCAGACATATGAGTATGTGTAGTCAACTATTTGCAGTGCTTGAAAACTTTATCATGTGACTGACACTCAGTTGAATCTTGAAGCAGGGAAGTCTGCTAAGACTAATGGCTACATAGCAGTAAGTGCAAATGGTGGTCTTAATCAACAACGAGTTGCTGTAAGTGTTTGTATCTTCCATGTCATTATTATCCTTGTCAAATTCTCAGAGAATTTTATGTTGTGCCTTCATATTAGCACGTTCAAACACTTATAGATGATGAAATTGGTAGGTTCAAACATGGTGTAAAAGAAATTAGCTAAGGAATTGTTATTCAACTGACAAGTACAGAAACTATGTTCAATCTGACCAAATTTACCCTAAATTATTTTTTACTTTCAAAACTGCTAATGAGAATATGACAGTAGCTAGGAGAACATCATTTTACATGTTATTTTGATCATTTTATAACTGGGGTTGGTTATCTGAGGAAAAATAGACAATTGAAAGAAACATCAAAGAAATATGCAGTTTAGATAATTTTACAGCTTATTTTCTTATTGTCTATGTCCAGAGAAAATACATTTTCCCATATAGGAGGTCCATAAAGTTTACTTGCAATATTCTGAACTACAATTCAAGTAGTACTCCAAGCATATTTGATGATGTTTTCTTGGATAGATCTTGTTTCAGCCTTCGTTGTAAATATACTATCTTTTGACTTCTCTACTTAAGCTTAGTCTTCATGTGGGCTTACGACTCTTGCAGATCTGCAATGCTGTTGCACTGGGATCTCTTCTTAACGCAACTCTAGTAATTCCAAGATTTCTCTACAGCAATGTATGGAAGGATCCAAGGTCTGAGGTCTTTCTGAATTCATATCATTCTATTAAATTCGTTTTACTAGTCTAACTCTGTCCCTGATAACAATTTCTCAGCTGATGTAGCTGTGTAGGAATGATGTTTAAGTGGCACCTTCAGTTTCATTTATGTATTGTTGGTCGAGCAAATTTCATTTATTATAGTTTGAAGTTTCATACATATGGAATTTATGGTCATTCAACTATATAAAATAACAATCACATCAAACTCCTGCCAATAAAAGCATTTCCAAAACTGAATCATTGACCTTGTGTTGATTTTTTAGATTAATATTCAACTTTTGGCAATGGCAAGCATTTGTAATTGTTGGTCTGGTTGCCGTCCAAGTTTACAACTGACGGAGCCTCACACTTCGTTTTTTTTTAATGAGAATGCAGCCAGTTTGGTGACATATACCAAGAAGATTACTTCATGAATACTCTTAAAGATGATGTGCATATTGTCAAGGAACTTCCTTCTTACTTAAAGTCTATAGATCTAGAGGCAATTGGTAGTCTGGTATGTTATAAATAAATGCAAATACTTCATATAACAACTTTCACTCTGAAAACAACTTAGTAACTCCTTTAGTCTTTTTTCAGGTCAACAACTTAGTAACTCCTTTTTTTTTCAGATCACTGATGCAGATATTGCAAAAGAGGCGAAGCCCAATGATTATATTAGAACCATTCTCCCTCTCCTTTTGCATAATGGAGTTGTTCACTTCCTTGGCTTTGGAAATCGACTTGGCTTTGATCCCATACCTTTCAACCTTCAGGTTGTAAACCAAATATAACGGGACAAGACAAACATTATTGCTATTACTATTTAGCTTGTTATCTATCACAAATGAATTTTTGCATCTCATGTTTCTTTTCTGTTCAGACAGATGTTACATTTTTTTCTTCAGAAGTAAACTGTGATGTTTTTGTTCACTCTCTTGAGAGACGAGACATTTTTCACATGTAGCCATCTGAGTGAAAGAAAACAGCATAGATAAATAAAAATTAGCAGTGAAGATATTGAATCTCATTTTCTATTTATAAGAGTAGAGCAGAAAATGAACATGGATACGAGAGAGCCTTTATCCCAAGATTGGTTGACTAGTCTTCTGTCTTCAAGCAGAGATTCAGATCAACCATGACTTTCTATATCAGTTGCATTATGGCAAGTGAACTATGCTTGGAAGAAAAACATCACTTTATTAAACCAAACTGTTTGTGTCCGTTTGTTAGTTTTTAAGTTGTTTGGAAAAAGAAGTAACTTCAATATTTTCAAAAAAGTTGATTAATTTAGACATTGTATGAAAGCTTATTCTCTACCATCTTCCTAAGTGACTAGAGGATTGTCTGAAGCTCAAAATGAGTCTGAAGTGTTGGAATACCTCAATAATTTGCTGTAATTTTTTCACAATTGCAGAGATTAAGATGTAAATGCAACTTCCATGCTCTGAAGTTTGTACATAAAATCCAACAAGTTGGTTCTTTATTGGTCAAAAGGATAAGAAAATACGATGCCACAAAGAGTACGTTGGATAAACAATTGCTTGGGAACTTCATCGACTATGTGCCATCCAAAGAGGACGAAGTTCTTGGAGGCCCAGCTAAGTATCTTGCTTTACACTTAAGATTTGAAGTGGATATGGTTGCATACTCCCTCTGTGACTTTGGAGGTGGAGAAGATGAGAAGAAGGAGCTTCAAGCATACAGAGAAATCCATTTTCCTTTGCAGATTGAGCGTTTGAAGAAGTCCAAGTACTTCACTGGATTTTTTTTTTTTTGGTCACAATGTATTCCAATTTTCAGTCTATATCAACTTGTGCAAGTATATGCTGATCACTTTGGAATTGCGATTTGGTATGCAGGACAATTTCTTCAACAGAGTTGAGAATGTCAGGGAGATGTCCATTGACACCAGAAGAAGCAGCTCTTGTTCTAGCTGGTCTGGGATTCAAACATAGAACTTATATTTATTTGGCTGGATCTCATATATATGGTGGCAATTCCCGGATGCAGACCTTCACCAACCTCTATCCTAACTTAGTCACGAAGGAAAATCTTCTTACTTCCAGTGAACTTGCACCATTTCAAAACTTCTCTTCTCAGGTATAACATTGAAGAGCATGCATGTGACAATTATTTCCATCTCTTGAAAGATGATATCATGGTAATTTTTAAACTACATTTCCGATCAGTTTTGCCATCATTGATTGCTGTCACTTGTTTTTCCCCTTAATTTTCTTTTGTATGGATTATTTACTGTGAGCGTTTTGTATATATAGCTTGCAGCATTGGATTTTATTGCCTGTGCAAGTGCTGATGTCTTTGCCATGACTGACTCCGGAAGCCAACTATCATCTCTGGTGTCTGGATTTCGAACTTACTATGGAGGTGGCAATGCTCCTACTTTAAGACCGAACAAAAAAAGGTTAGCAGTAATCTTGTCCGAGAATAAGACCATAGGCTGGAATACTTTTGAAGATAGAGTTAGAAAGATGATTGAGGAAGGTCAACGAGTCCGGACCAGAGGGTTTGGCAGAAGCATCTATCGTCAACCAAGGTGCCCAGAATGCATGTGCAAATCCCACTAATGTGCAAGTATGACTTTTCTGGCTCCATTTTGGTTTGCACATAAATGCACACTTAGCTGCTGCCTTAGATGGAAATTTACACATATCCTTCCCCTCCCCCTTCTCTGTCTTTTCAATGTTCTATTCATTTGTTCATTCTTATTCTTGCCCATTTTGCTTGTCCATTTATTAATTCATTTGTAAGAGGAGCTGGTTTGCACATAAATGCACACTTAGCTGCTGCCTTAGATGGAAATTTACACATATCCTTCCCCTCCCCCTTCTCTGTCTTTTCAATGTTCTATTCATTTGTTCATTCTTATTCTTGCCCATTTTGCTTGTCCATTTATTAATTCATTTGTAAGAGGAGCTGGTTGTAAATGTATCACCATACACAATTTTGGCTTGCATGGTTACTGGGGTGAAAGAATAGATGCATCAAAACATCATTCTCTTCTGGTTCTTCTACCCTCTTTCAAAGAAAAATTCTATGAAGTACAAAAATATCACTGATTAAAAGAAAAAATAGACAATACAGGTCTCTCCATCCAAGACTAAGTTGTGGCTTTATTTTTTAAACTCGAATATTTCGAGCAAAGTGATCATCACTCAAAACTGGAGGACAAGGGATGCCCATGGTTTGCATTGTTGTAGTAGTTCTAGTCTCTTCTTTTACTCTTCTTCCACCCTCCCTCATCATTCAAAGAATCTTCTCAGCCTGGAAATGATAATTCTCATTTTGTTTGCCATCTTTCTCTGGTGGGTGCAAAGCAAACGTTGTTCTTTCCTCTGTTGTCCTATTCAAGACGGAGGGAAGAAGCGGTTTAGGTTAAAAGGAAGAGTGTAGAACTCTTCATTCCTGGTGTCTCCCTTGAATGTCCTGAACTTAACCCACCATGGCATTCCCCTGTCTCTAGCACTGTCTTTGTAGTCAAGTGTGTTATCCAAGAAAACTGCAACAATGAGGGCTACTGTTGGTGGGGAGAAGAAGATGGTGTTTAGGAAGTCATTGAACTGGCACATTGAAACAAAAAATTGTGAGAATAGAAACGAGGAAATATTGACAAAGAAATAGTTAGTTCATCTTCATGGAGAAAATTAGGTGAAAACACAAACTCACCCATCCAGCGTTGGTGTGAGCAGGGCCGTGAAAAGCCTTTGCAGTGTACTCCCTAAAATAATCAGGCACAGACAAACCCAAGAACAATGCCACACCAGTAATGAACAGATTCCTCATTGAATTCATGTTGGTGAATTGCAAAAATGACAACCCCACAGAGGCTGAGAGAAAAAGAGCTAATTTGTTAACATTTTATTCCCATAGAACACAAAATGATTATATGCAAAATCAACTCACCAACAAGACCAAACAAGACACAATATACAGCTGCAAATATGGTGAAGGGTATTGAAGCAAACAATGCACCAAATTTCCCTGCAGGAAGCAGAAGAGTCCAACATGATAAACTTGAGCAAGATAAGATGTAATGTTACATTGTTTACTAATTTCTGCTCACCTAGAATTGAGAAGAATATCATAAATCCAGCTGAAATCTGGATAACCCTGCGGCTACCGACACGGGTGCTTCCAAGCAGCCCTACATTTTCTCTGTATTGACATTGTAAGTCAGAAAACTTGCATAGAACACACAATCCACCAGTGACACAAGCAACGAGAGAAGCCAATGAAAATACTTACATTGAGACAGTTGATCCAGACAGTGTTCCAAACAGACCACTCAGAAGAATCCCAATTCCCTGCCAACCAATGCCTCGACTCAGAACATGAGCTGGGGGCGGGGTTGCACTCGCTAAACGTGAGGCTGCCTTGAACGCTGCGGTTGACTGTTAAATGATGATAAGTTTTCCATATTACTCTTTCAAGTACAGAGCAAAAATTATAATATATTGCTAGTAGAGCAAAGTACCTCAATCAAAGATACCACGACTGCAGCCATCATCCCAAAAGCATGGCCAGCATCAAAAGTTGGAGCACCCCACTGAAGAGGGTATGGAATCTTAATCCTGAATGATGAAGGAGGCAAGGTTGGAGAAGAAAGGTTAAGTTCTCTTTTTTCTTTTCATATCAGCACAAAGTAAAAACCAGACCAGGTTTAGATAACAACCATGGAGCAGAAGAAATGAGGTTGGCCCTGTCAGTTCGACAATTGATTTGAGTTATCTCTGGTCGATGTTTATATGCACCACTGGCTGTCAAGAGGTGTGCATATGCCCATACCACAGTGACAGATATAAGAAGTGCAAAGCGTTCGAGTATTGGAAGTTGCCTTGTATGAAAACCTTTGAGATACTGCAAAAGAAGCAAATGTATAGATATTTATAAGGGCACCTGACTTTTGTTACCTACATCACTCTTTTTTCCCTCTTAAATGGAGATGGAACTTTAGAAACAGGAAATTAAGGCCTTAATTGATATTGTTTTGCCGTAGCATGATAATTAGGCACCACCTGTGAGAAGGCTATGAAGAGTATAAGCATGGGAATGCCAATTTCCACACATCTTCCAACCTGGTTAAATTTCAATGGTCATATAAATTGACAAAAACAAAAAAAATCAAAAATTGAAAAACACAACCAAAATTGTCTTCCTTAAAATGATAAATCTGAGTATACCACTGGGAAGCCTCTGTCAAACAGACCAAAGCCTACTAGTGCAATCACA
Organism: Trichosanthes truncata; assembly: GCA_033996785.1. Lineage (NCBI taxonomy): Eukaryota > Viridiplantae > Streptophyta > Magnoliopsida > Cucurbitales > Cucurbitaceae > Trichosanthes > Trichosanthes truncata. Next base: position 33,652,487 of record MU867261.1, read on the forward strand.
GGGACCATTCCAAGAGGACTGAAGAACCTGAAATGGAAGATGAACTTCCCTTCATTAACATGTAACATGTAATGTGAAACAGAAATTAGTGATGGGTGGAACATTTGTTCTTAATTTTTAAGGAAGTTCTACCTGGAACAAATAGCCCACAACTGACTGTATCCCAAAATAATCTGTATGCTTGATGATACAATTAGGGCTCCTTGAACCGCTCTCATTGTGTTTAGAAATCTCTGTAGAAGTAACGTGTTACATTATACTACATGTATTAAAAAGAATCCCTGAATCTCTGCTCTTATGTTTAATTCATTTGGAAAAAGGGAAAGAAAAAAGACAACAATGTCGACTCCTTGGACGTTGATTGAGTTGGATGTATGGAGTAGTCATGGACAAAATCTTACAGTCCATTATGCATCCGTAAAGACAATTCATTGGGTCACACGGTTGGAGACAAATGGAAAAGTTCAAAAACAAAAACAAAAACAAAAAATTGAATTGGGGTTTACTGACCAAATGGGGGTCCTCGATTCTTGCCAAAGAAGAGTCGTGAATGATGGAAATAATCGGAACCATAAAGGCATAAGAACCTCCGATAACAGTCGGCAGTCTTGTTCCAAACAGAGTTTGTAGAAGCGTATTGATCCCTTCAACAAAAAGTAGAGTCTGCACCACCCTCACTTTATCACCCTGTTTCAGAGTTTCAAACCCCATATTAAAAAAACACAAGCAGAAAGGCATCTTGAAATGAGAAGTTTGAGATTATTTTCTTTTGTCTGTATTTTGCAGCTGGAGAATCTACCATGATTTGAAACTCAGAATATTCTAAAGTCTTCATGTAGAAACTAGAAATAGCAAAACAAACTTGAAAATGAAGAAATGGGGAGAGGGAAGAGGGAACTTTTTCTCACATCATCGCCTCCCATCAAAGGAACAAGGAAAGAAGGGATCATCACAGCAGTACCCAACGCCAGAATGTAGTGCTGAAACCCCAAAGCTATGGCTTCCCCTGTTGTCATTACATCAACAAACAACAACGATTACAAGCTCAGAAGAAAAACATCAATGGGTTGGTTTAGTTCTCTGCATTTAGAAAATGGAGCATTACCCCAAGATGGGTTAGAATCGATACAATACTCCAAGCCCTGAAGTTGGTCCATCGGTGGATGGCTAATCTCCTCTGGTTTTGGAGCTTCCATTACTCACAAACTTCCAATGTGTAAAAATCCCAAATGGGAATCTGGTAAAATAACCAAAACGTGGAAGGAAGAGAGACAGGAACAGAGAAACAAACAAGCAAGCAAGCCAATCTCTCTGGCTCTCTCTTTTGAAAGAAAACTTGTACAAAAACAGAGAGAGAAGAGAAGAGAATACAATGAGAAAAGAAGTAAAATGGAAAAGCAAAAGTGGGACTGAAATTAAAAAGTTACAGAGATATTAGAGAGAGAGTATCAGCAAAGTTGAGGGATGAGGGTTGAATGCAGAGAGAGAAACACTGAGTTGCCGCCCATTGGCAAGCGGCTTTTTTTAGCTTTAGTTTTTGGCCGTCTTCACCTCATTTTTTTACACTTACCAAAAGGCCCGTTAAATTTTTCTACATTGCCGAAACTACCCTCATAAAAACTGCCAAACCCAAATGTTACCGTTGCCCACTCAACCTCATCTTCACCTTCCTTATAAATGTCCAGTCATTGTGTACCTAAAAAAAGAACAAAAAAGTATCAGCCAATTAAATTATTAAATGTTCCAGCAGTATTTAATTCCTTGACTGATATTTCAATTTCCCTTCAACAGAGAAGAAACCAGACAACTTTATTTTAATGCACCAAATCTTGGTCAATCAAAGGGACAACTAAGAATCAATCGATGCTTGTCATGCTCTGGCATTTTACTCAGTAGTTATATCATTTTCAAGTTTTAATGTAAGATAACTATCATTTTACAAGTCAACTTAAGTATAGCTCTAACTGGTTTAAGCATTATAATCTCGATCATATGATTATAGGTTCGAATCTCCACTCCCACATGTTGTTGAAAAAAAACACTCATATATGTATTTATATGTGCAACACTATCACATTTATTTCGCTTGATATTTTTTAATTATAGAAAATAAATATTGTTAAAAAAATCTTTATTTATAAGATTATAATATGAATTGTTGCTAGGAAATAGGAAATAGTCATAGTGGCCATGAAGTGGATATCATGTGGTCAACATCTATCTTTTTACTTGTTTTCATCTTTAGTTCTCTTTTTTTTTTTTTTTTTTTTTTTTTTTTTTTTCCTTTTGTTGGGTGCATGATTAGAATGATTGGGACAAAGTTGAATCTAAAGTGCAGATTTTTAATGATGAAAACTGGATTATAATATGCACACAGTTAATTATAACTCTAATATGGACCTATGTGTTAAAACTCACTATTTCTTTCGATTATTTGTCATTATTTCATGAATGAATAGTTATCAATTTTCTTTATGGGGAGAGTCAATATTGTCTATATGAGAATGAGGATAAAAAATTTGAAGGATCAAAAGTACATGAATCTTAAGACACTCAATTTTAAAGGGAAAAAAATAAAACAATTTTTCTTTATAGTACAAGTAATAGAGAGTACAGAGATCTAAATCGTACACTAACTATATTTTGTTAGTTAAGTTATTTTTGTGGAATAAAAACAAAATGCCTTGCTTTCAAAATTTAATAACAACATAAATATATATCATATCAAAGTAAAGAAAGTACCTATTAAAAACTCTACAAGCAATAAATTCAATTTTGCAACATTTAGTTGGTTTAGATTTCTTATTAAAAGTTTAAATTTCTGCTAGTATCATTGTCAACTTTATTTAATAAATCACATTAAAGGTGATAAATTGATTAAACAATAACACAATGTATATCAATAAAGAAAGATTCCTTAAGCCAATCATAATTTCCAAAGTAGTAGATGGATACTTAGACAATTAAATGGAACTTAAGGCTTAAGTATGCAATTAATTAGCAATGAAAGTGATTACAAAAGAGAAAGGGTAATAAGACAAGGAAAAATATTTTTTAAAAAATGGATAGTAAAAGAGAAAAAAGAAAAGGAAAACGAATAAATGGAGTGGGATTTAGAAGTCTGACTAGACACCAACGTGTGTGTTGTATTGAACGGCCTTTCACCAATCGCTAAATCTAGAGATGTCCATTTTTCCGGCAAAGACCCGCCTCTCATTTAGGCGGGGAATGGAAAAGAGAGTGTGGGAAAGAAATTCTCCACGAGCAAAACGGGGACGAGGACATCCCCGCCTTGTTTAATTTTTTTTCTAGTTTTATATTTTATGTATGGATTAATTAGATAATTTAATATGAAATATTTTTTTATTTCTATTAGGAGGTTTAAAAATTTTATCTTTAAATAGAGATTTTTTAAATAGAAAATTAACTATTTAAATGAAGATTTTTTGTGAATAATTAACAATGTGATTGAAAATTAATGGATATTTTCCATAGAAGTTAACTATTTGAAATTTTATCAAAAAAAATTATTTAATTCTTAAAAAAAGAAAAAATAATAAATGAGGAATAATTTCCCGCAAGAAACTTGATTTCTGTGGGGAATTCCCACAAAATTTAACAGAGAATTTCGCGAGGATGGAGATTCAAATGGGGGGCGACGTCCCCACCATGTCCCATGGACATCTCGAGCTAAATCTCCAATGCCTCTTATTGCATTGCAGCGAAATGGCTGCCTTTTCTTTCTCTCTCTATAAACTCTGAAATCTGCTTTTTTTTTTCTTTTTTTTGTTAATGATACTCGTGACCTTATTTGTATTTATTATAAAAATCTATTTATAAAGAGGTTTAAATTCTCCAATGGCCGTGACAAGCTTTATTTGGATTCTTTGTGTTATCTTTATTCACTATTAATTATTCACATGTCATGAGAAAAACTAAAATAACTTTTTTGGTTAAATTATAATTTTGCAAATTCAATTTAGATCATGTGGCTGTGATTTCAAAATTTTCGTGATTGTTTCTATAGTTTGGCTAAATATTCTAAAGCATTCCTATTGTTGCCAAATGCCAACGAATTTCTTTTAGATGGCGAGTTTTTTTAGATGTCCCAAAGAGAGGTGGTAAACTAGCTAGTGTTCTAGGTTGACTATAGATTAAGGTTTGAGTTTGGTAAAAAAAAAAAAAAAAGCATTTTGGAAAGAAAAAAAAGTGAGTCTAACAGCACACCTGCATATTTTGTACCCAACTCATTTCTTTTATTAAAAATAAAAAATAAAAATATATCTTACCTGATCTTTTCTATTTTCTTATCCAATTCAAATCCTAGTATAGTTAGCCAATTTATCATTTCATGCATTTTATATTGAATCTCAACTTTGTTTCATGTATATACATACATATGCACACACAGTCCAATTTGCCAAATTTGACAAAAACTATTAATACCTAGACCCTTGTTTTCTATTTCTTGTTTCTTTTTTCTAAAGTGGTAACCGTTCTTTATTGTTCTTTCTTTTTAATTAAAAAAATAAATAGAAATATGTTTGATATATTTCTTGTTCTATGAAATTTTATATGAAAATTAGTTTTTAAAATTAAATATCCAAAAGTTTTATGTTGTATTTAGTTGAGATAATTATTCTACAATTATAATTATGAAGTCAACAATGATAAATAATATTTTATTTTTGTTTTGGAAAAACTAGAAATAGGAACGAAAAACAAGAAATTTGATTTTATTGTTTGCAAAACTAACCGTTTCTGAAAAATGAAAAACTAGAAATAAAATAAGTTACCAAATGCTTTTGTTTTTTTAGAAACAAGAGAAACAATAACATTACCAAACTACCCCTAATAACTACATGGCCGTATAGAGAGATTTAAACCAAATCATAGTACCTGTAATCAAAATTCTAAAATTATTTGAGACCAAACTAAAATTAGGGTTAGAAGGATAATTTAATCAACTTTTTATCAACCCAATATAGAGGAAAAAATGGATGCAAGTTTTCAAGAGAAGCACCGGAAACTCCGTCACCCTCTCTCTCAAGTCTCAACTAATGCGAAAGCCAGTCTTTTACATGACATCCATGGGACAAATCTTTAGCTTCACATGCATCTCTTTCTTTCTCTCTCTCAAAAGAAGACAACTTGTGTTCTATTCCAAAAGCAACTGTGCAGAAAAGCAGTTTTAAGGAAAAAGCAAAGGGTGCAAAAACACATAAATTCACTTCCACCAGCTAGCAAGCATGGGTATTTTAGTCCTTAACAGCAATCAGGAAATGAGATGGGAGAATAAACAGTCTTCCTTCACCTTCCAATTCCAAGGAATCCCATATCCTCGAGAGTCGAGTGGAGGGAAAAAGGAAAACAAACACACCAATTTTCGGGTGCCAATGGCTTACCTTTTCAAGCTGACCCACGTACTTGTGTTGAAAATATGCAACCACCTGCAAGAAAAAAGAGAAACACAAACATTATAATTGCAAAGCAAACATCTTCTCATTAATGACTTCGGATCTTCTTTGTTTCGATGTTAAAATATGGGAGAAGATTCCTTTTTCCCATCATGATTGTTTTGGATAATTTTGCTTCAAGCCCGGTTCCTAAGTTGAAACATAAACAAGTTTTTTTTTGTGTTATATGAAGCTTTCCAACACAATGTGATGGGTTAATTTAGAACAAAAGGCAATGGAGGTGGGGGCCAAGGTGGGGTCTGGTTTATTCTTTTGCGATTATTTAGGGAAGAGGGTAACTTTCGGCAAACATGGATCGAGAAGAATTAAAGGCTGATAGTATTGACTTTAAAGCATTCGGTGACGTTTGGTAGTGTGTGTGTGTGAGAGAAAACCACAGCGTGGAAGATGATTTAGTGAGGACACCTACAATCAAGCTTGATTGTGGGACTTATAATTGCTTGGAAATTTGGCTGTTTGTAGGGTTGAAGATCGAGGGGCGTGGGGAAAAGGACAGGGCAGAAGCTGTAAGGCAAAGACGTCACTGTCTCAATATGGCCAACCCATATTTAGACGATCATTTGTCAATTCTTTCACTGACTTGATGGTTATCAGACATGGATTTTGTACATCTACGTAGCTCTAGGGGTTCTGATTTCCTCCTTTTTTTAATTCATAGGAGGGAATCCACTACTATCAAAGACAAAAGGATAACTGAATACAGATAGATAAAAGCTGAATATTGTGAACAAAAACCCCTTCAGCTTCATATCCTAGGGAAGTAGCAAGGAAGTAAATTACTTGATTGGCAATTAAAACCTTAAGCTGACTAAACTTCTGACAAGTGAGCAATTGATAAAGATTTCATTAATGCTATGCAATAGAGAGAGCAAATCTATTAAAAGTTACCATGTACTTGATGCGTAGCCTTTTTTTTTTCCTCATGAAACTCATACAAAAAGGTGCCTCCTTCCTCGTTTTGGTGTAATTTGTTTTTCCCCGGATAATCTTTCCCAGTCAAGAAATTTGATGAAAAAAATGAGTTATATGCAATATTACATTTTCAAAAGAGGAAACTAACGGTAACTGACGTATTACATTTTCATTCTGGCTGTATACATGGTTAGTCACAGATACAAAAGCTACAATGTGGCCATTTCCCTTGCATTTCAAAATGGTTCGATACTTAAATACTATGGAACAGAATTCATTGCTCTTAGGATCTTCTATCTAACTTCCTCTCACTGGATCTTTTTTCTTCAGCCTCTCGCCGTCTCTGTTGCCTGTCAACAGGAATGATACACATCAACATTGAGCTTTTACATACCACTAAAAGTTGGCGCTCTTATTGTTTCTAAGATATTTCCAAGGCAGTATAATATTTATGCTAATTAAAAAACCAAAATCCACGTAATCTTCTCGAAAACAGTAAACAAACTTACGCAAAAGCCATGTATCCAGAGCCAACATTAGCAGCAGATAGTAAAGCTGCATGAGCACTAGCTGCATCTGACCCACCTGAAATTACTGGGTTTCTTCTATCACCATCTACCTGATATGAATTCAACAAATACTTAGCAATACAGTATAGATTGCTGATATGTACAATTACACGTTGGCAAATCATCACCTTATCCCATTTTGATTTTTTGTTTTGTCTTCCATCCCTAGGAATGGCATCAGATGCAGGAGCTGCTGAATGCAGTCCACTACCAGCGATAGCTGAAACACCTGTAAAAGGAATCGACAGAAGAACACTATAAGAAGAAAAACATCACAATCAGAAAGAGACTAGAGCAATACTGGTACAAACCTGAAAAAGGTATACTTATTTTAGGAGCAGTCACAACTGTACCACCAGGTTGTGTTCCTCCTGAAACAAACTCCATCTTAGGACTTTTCTTCCTTTCCAGCTCCTTTCTCTCCATCTCACGTTTCATGTCAGCCTCTACTACAAAATATGCAACTTTGAAAACAATATTTGAAATTAATAATAAACGCATGTAAATAATGTAATTGTTTGTACTTTGCAACATGATCTCCAGTTTCCACCACATACTAAATTTGCATCTTGCAAATGGGTAAAAGTACAATGTGCAGAGAATATAGATCAACGTAAATGCTTTTTACCCCTGAGAGGAGAAAGAAAGAAATGCTGTCAATTCTGCAAATTTTAGTTCTTCCATAACTCTAAATGTCAAAAGATCCTAATCAGTCTGTTCATGACAGCAAACGCATCACAGTATGACAGCCAGAATTTCTGTAATAACATCTTGAGTAATCTTTTCAACTTGTCAAGACAACTTATAGGAAATTTATTTTTAAAAAAAACATAACTTATTTAACATAAGGTATTATTTAAAATAATGTCATGCATGGACCAAGAGCATGTGATTTTTCAATTGGTAAGGAGAAATAACACGAGAGAGATGTACAAAAGGAATTGTCAATGACCTATTTCAGTATAGTAGTCACTTTTATCATATCCATGCGGGTCAAACACATCCTTACTGAAGCAAGAGCCAATCTGGTCAATATCTTGATACCTCACAGCATGTAATAAGAAATCTGGATTCCGGTAGTCCTTCCTATTGCGTACTTCTGCATTGAAGCTTTTTCCAGCTTTCTTATACTCAAGAAACTTATTGATTTTCCTCTGCATATAAAATAAAATTTAAATTTAAAAAAAAAAAAAGTGACAAGAATTTCAGTAGCATTCAAAATAATTAGCCCTGAACTATTGGAGACATATAAGGTAACTCCTTACAACGATATAGATATATATTCACCTTCAAAATATAAGATAACAAACATATAGGGGTCCTCCACCAGTTCGAGAAGGGGGTCACTCTCCTTACACAGAGTGCACACACAACTAAAGCTAACGCCCCCCCCCCCCCCCCCCCCCCAAAAAAAAAAAAAAAAGACTAACTAGGGAGAGGGTGAATTTCCTTCTCTGCCCCTCCAAACATAGGTATTTACTATTGGGGGTCTAACAAGAAACTAGATGCATGTGGTTATCAATGACTAAAAGGTTCTGTCATCTTGTTTAGCAATCCATAGGCTCCTTTTCACTGATCCTTAAGACTTACATTAAGGCTTAAGGTAAGTCACCAAGATGCAAGGAAGTGAGATTATTGCATCCTGCAGAAGTAAAAAAAATTCGTCTCGCACTAAAACCTTCCACTTCTATAATTCCCTGTGCATGCACATCCTAAAATTTTTGCCTATCAGAGGACCAAAGAACAAGAACCAGTCCCCATCAAGGTCAAAAACCAAGTCACACATACTCACCAACGAAGAATGCCTTAGGTCCACCAACATCCTAACCCCATGTCCATACCCTGCCCATGGCATTAATAAACAACGCAGGCTATTGAGTTGAGAAACTAAAAATGGTTAAATATATTCCATATATATCAACTGCTTTATGTTTCTTATCAAAATCTAGATCGACATTCGACAGTCACATACTATTTAAAAACTCCTCAGAACATAAGTAGCCATTATATCAGAAATGAAACTTACTTGCAGCTCCTCTGAGCATTTTGCTTTTGGTGGTGGAGGAAGAAACTTGTCCAAGGGATCAATATCTTTTGTCTCCTCTTCAACAGTTTCCTCAACTTTTGCAGTTTCAGATTCCAGTATCATGTTGTTCATTGAACCAGAATGTGGTGATTCAGAAATTTGAGGAGTGGCTAGATTGTTTGGTGTTGAAATTCTTACAGTTCCGGGAGATGTTCTATCAAAATCACCTGCATCATAAAAATAAAAAATAAAAAATAAAATAAAATAATCAAGGAGGAAGAAATAGGAGAAGTGACCATATGCATCACAAGAAATTGCCCCTGAAGATAGTAATTGGAAGTTAAATCTTCAATATTCATCAAACATCTAAAAAGAAATCATCCCAAAATAATTAAACGAGTCATAAAGGATTTAACACAATAAAACCCCAATGCTAATCAAATAAGGTTGCCTAGCATATATTATCGTGATACTATAAAAGGGTAAACAAAATCCTACACCTTGCTAGTCTTTTGAAGATATACTAATTTTTCGGCCTACATGCTGTACAGCCTTTAGTATAGTATAGAACAAAACAATCACTTTGTTGCATTATTAGATCCTGAAATAGCCAACAGCCTTAACCCCCTACCCTTTGCCACTAATGCTTCTGGTACACAATTAACAACATGTTATGATATGATCATGAGAGTGTCAACCTTATTGCACTTCCAACATGAGGCAAGGCCCTAGAAAAACGATTTGATGATACCATTCACCAAACAAAGTTTACGAATGGAGGAAGAAAATCCAGATTTTCATATGACAAGCAATTAAATAACATGGATGAATGGCTAAACAAATAAGGAACGATAGTAGTACAAATTTTTCTAGAGTAGATGTTAACTATGAGCTCGGAGCACTGATAGATTATAAGAATGAGAAGAAGCAAAGTAAATTATCATAATTAAAAGAATCATACAAACCATTAGTGCCTAAAAGCTCATCGCCAAATGTGACACGACCAGATTCTTCAATTTCTCCATCCTGTATGCAAACAGTACGAACGCAAAATTAAACACAGTTTTCCACCAGTCACGCAAATAAGATGATGTCTACGACACATGTTTCACTAAAAGATTTTTCTCAGATAGGCTGGCTTAATTTCCCATAAAAGCTAAACTTAACAAACATCTTCTGCAACAGCTCAATGTGGAACCGCCCATCTTTGTTCACGCTATATTGATTTATTTATTTAATTTCCCGTTGTTTGAAATATAAAATACGCATTCTACTACAACTTTAGCGAACGACGCTTACAATCTTCATGATGTCAACGATAATAGAAATCTAAAATTTTAAAATTAAAAGTAGAGTCTTCCGTTTCTCACCAAACAAATAGAAATGTTGTAAGTACCTCAGCCTCAGGAGACATTGCGGCTTCATCGTGACCGTAATCAACTATCGCAAGTGTCCCCCTTCTCCTACCAGAATTATCTAGTTGCCCACCTTGTAATAGCATTGGCGACGATGAACCCACGGCCTGGGGCGGCTGCGGTGTGGATGACCCGAATTTAAGCTTGTCTGGAGTCAAATTTTCATCAGCAACTGGCGGCGTCGAATCATTAGCAGAATCACTGATAATCATTCTATCGCTGTTCGCAACTAACTCTTCTTCTGCAACCCTAACTCCATAATCTTCCTCTCCTCCCTCTTCTTGCCTCTGCTGCTGGTGCAGTTCACTATCTTCTTCTTCTTCTTCTTCTTCTAGCTCTTCGACGTCTTCCATGTCATCGTCCTCGTCATTGTACATCGACAGTAAAGCAATACCTTCGGATTCTCTCTTCTTCGATGCCATGAGAGCTTCGATTCAAGGTACCCGGAAGGAAATAGTTGAACAACAAATAAATTGGGCTATGAAATCGAAAGTAGGATCTCAATTGAATGCAGAAAGCTTGGGATTTTGAATCAATGTCGATACTAGGGAGAAGGGTTTTTCAGTTTCCCAGGTGGGAAGCCGGTGAAAGTGAAAACGAAGAAAATTGAAGAAAACCCGACCGCCTAGATGATCGTCCATTGATATTGAATTGGGGCTTTCAAGTGTTTGGACTATGTGCTTTGGGAAAAAACCTCATAAACGGGCCGAAAGCCTGGTTATGATATTGGGCTTAAGACAATAAAGGCCCAATTAAAATTGGACCGGATCACTCATCTTCCTGAGCTCAAAATACGGGCTCTCCAAGAAGAAAACTCACGAATCACGAAGTATGTCAAGTATAAAATGAAAATTTATGGTATATATGTTGGTTTTCAAAATATTTTAAGTGATAATATTGTCATATTGTTGTTGTTGGAATTGATAATATTGTCATGAAAATTAATTTAATGTTTAAAATTTACAATTTTAAACTTTAAAAAAAAAAAAAAAAAATCTTGGGAACATCTAGATAAAAGTAAATCAGCTTTATTTGAATTCTGAATATAGCATGGTAGATAAAACACTTAGTAACTTTCTTAAAGATGAAAATTCAATCTATTATTTTTACATTTGTTGAACTTAAAAAATAATAATAAGAAGAATAAACCAACAAAATTAATGAAGTATATCTCAATTCAAATTTATTATGATAAGGGTAAAAGGCTTATTTGGAGCAAACAAGATAAACCATCGATTTAAGATTATTTATTTGAAATAAATGTATATTGTCACTTACTCTCTAGTTGGAACTACTTAATTTGGGATGATTTTCAAATCAGTTATGGTTTGAAATCATTTCACATGTTTGGATCTCGAAAAAAAGTGAGGGGTTTATTTTTTTGAATTTTTTTGGTATCAAATAGGTCGGATTTGACAAGATTTTAAGCTTCAAAAATTCCGTTTCCAAGTTTACCACAATCTTTTTTTTTTAATTGATACCTTACGATAGATTTTTCCAAAAGCCTCTCTACGCCACTTTTTTTTTTTGAGTTCAAAAACAAACCCTACACCAATTCATACCAGTTTCTTCTATATTTCAGACTCGACATCATCCAAACAACCCAAAAGCTTAAGCTAATGGATTATGGTAAATTTAGTAATATCAACACTCTAACAATTCAATCTTTTTTTCCCTTCATTTGAATCAAGACATTTGTAGCTTTTAACAATAATGATAACATTTGCAAATTTTAATTTAATAAGTTGATTTGTTTTGATTAATGGTATGTTTTCATGATTATATGCATTTGATATTAAAATATTTTGTTATTAATTAAAATAATTTCTCGCAAAATCGTAAAGGCATAACAGTAAAATGTTATACTTTTTTTTAATTTCTTGTGAGTATTCCAACAAAAAAAAAATTAATTTCAGTAATTTTAAATTAATTTGATTTCAAAAGTAAATAGGAATTCAAAATCATTCCTATTTTTTAAAATCTTAAAATCTTAAAATCATTTATTACCAAATCCATCCACAGGATAAGGGTTCACTTTGTAACATTGTTGTTTCTTTTTTTTTTTTTTCTCTCATTTTTTATTTCTAGTTTCCTTTTGGTTTTTCTTTCTTTTTTAAACAAAAATGTGCCGGATAGGGATAGCCATTTATGTTTTATTTATTAGAAAAAAAACTAAGAAATATTTGGTACTCTCAAAATTTAAATTAAAAAATAATAATAACAATTTTACCCGATAGTTTAAAAAAGAAAATTAAATATTCCAGTTTTTTATGTTATATTTAATTTTTAATATTTATTTTGCATTTTATAAGTTAAGAACAATAAACTTGATTTTGTTGTTTTCAAAATTTGTATACAATTTTGGTAACATTTCTAAAAAATGATAAACAAGAAATTGAAACCATTACCAAACACTTATGTTTCTAAAAAAGCTAGAAATAGAAACGTTATCAAACGACCCATTAATAACTTCACTTCTATAACCAATATAAACATAATTCAATTGGTTAAAAGGCTCAGAATAACCTAAAAAAAAACTTCACTTCAAATTTGTATTTGTAATATTTAATATGTACAAGTAATATACAACATATGAGCCAAAGTGAATATAGTTAATTGATAGATACTACCTCCTTTGAGGTTGGAGATTCAAATACTCATTTTTTCAAATTTGTTTTAAAAAAGCAAAGAAATACAAAACAATCATGATTTAATTTCAAAAAATTATTAGTTACTATTACCTTTAAAATCATTGCATCTGTGGTTCTAACTTCTTGATTGAAGGTACATGTCAATTTCTGCTAGGCTATGCTCACTTTGACTATCGCATTTATATTAATGTCAATAGATTTTAATGACTTTATTTTCTTTTTAACGAAGATAATTAGAGATTATTATTATTTTTTTTTGTTAATCTTTGATAGATTCCTTAAACTATGTGCACTAAATTAACATAAGTGGAGATTAGTTAAAGATAGAAACATAGTGGTAAACATGGGAAAATCCGTTGGTTTCTTTTTGACCAATTGATGGGTGACCTTCTCACAAATCGACATCAGCTTTTTAACTCCATTCCTTTAACTTTTGCTTTGTGCTCGTGAAATCTGATCTTGAAAAAGTGTCAGCTTTCAAGAGATCATATATAAGACTGTTTGATTCATAAAAAGCCTTAATAATTACGTATCATTGCTACATTCGAAGAAACTCCCAACCCTCTTGTCTTGGACACACTCGCCACATCACCTTCAGTAGTTTAGATTTTTGAATCTTCACATATACGTTTGTTATGTTATGTATTTTTTTCAGTACAACAAATGTGGGAGAATGAGAATTCGAATCTCCAACATTAAGAGATGTAGTACATGTCTATTAATTACCGTTAAGCTATATGTTAAATTATGAATAAGTCATAATATTTATGGTCATTAATTTAAGAATAAGAAGTCATACAATTCAATAACAAATCACTGTAAGAATTTATGGATGGAAGAAAACAAGAATTAATTAATTCTTCGAAAATTTGTCACCCATTTAATGAATTAATTCCAACATGATATTTTATAAGAAAATGATCACAGTTTCAGTCGTCAATAGATTTGAATCGTTCCTCCGACATTACATCAGCATTAATCAAAAGTATACTTTTAATGTAGAAGAGTGACGAGGAGAGAACAAGAATAAATATGTAGAAAACAGAGGGTAGTAGGAATAATGGTGAGGCACGAAAGTGCGGGGAAATTGAAAAGGATAGAATTTAAAAAAACACGACAGAAACTAGAAAACAGAAATGGTCAAATTTTCTACAAAGTGACCAAATTTGAAATAATACGCTGATCAAAAAGTAAGCTGTGTAAAGCGGTCCAACCACGTAATTCTAACCAAATCCACACATGCATTATGCATTATTCCCTTCTCCTTTATTTTAATTATTCCCTTCTTTCTCTTTCACTAAATAAAACCAAAAAACAATCCTTTTTCCAAATCTAATATCAACTACTTATCTCTATATATAATATATATAATTATTATAAATATCAAAGCATATAAGCGTATGATGACTAGATATATAGAATTAAAATTAAATCATTTTCTTTGGTAACAGTGAACATATCATTTAATTTTGATCCAAAATGGCTACCTAATTTTCTTGTTTTCCTTAAAAAGAGGCTGCAAATCGGGTTCTCAACAATTCTTTTTGTTTAGCCCCCCAAACAAAGAAGTTCTTTTTGTTAAGTTTTTTTTTTTTTTTTTTTTTTTTAATAAAACACTATCAATTTTGAAACTTTTTTTTAAAAAAAAAATATAGATTATATCTTTTTACATGAGATATATATAAACAAAATCAATACTCCATATAAAAAGTTTTCACATTTTGAACTTTTGACTTTAGCAATGACATGTTTGAGATTGACTTTTGAAATGATTAAAATTACTTTTAAGTATCATATTCAAAATCATTTAATATTTAGTTTTACACTTTTAAACACAATTTACATATATACAATCAAAACATGCCCAAAATTATTGTCATTAATACCATTACTTAAATGTTTATGCAATATGCTGACTAAGCTAATAAATAATAATTTTGTATAACCTAGCACACATAATGGGATAAAGTACAAGTTGTACAACATGGGTGGAGGGAGGTAGAATATATTTTAAACTGTGAATTTTTTTTACTTATCCACCCCCAGCTAATACCCATTTCAACAAACCTAGCTAGGTAGAACATATACCCATGTTGAAAAAACCATACATATATATATTGAAAGAATTAAAAAAGTAGGGCACTCCTAATAATTCCATTTTGAATTGCACCTAACCAATAAACTTATTAAACTACAATCAACACACCATATATAATATAAAAAAAAAAAGTAACAACACATTAATTTGGTCTAACATAAAGGAGCATACTTTTTTCTTGATAAGTCGTTTAAAAATTTATAAAATATCATATTTCAATAAGTTCACAAAATAACTCGATAGACGATGACACACACACCGAGTGAATGATTATTAATGATGCAATTAACGAAAATTAATTCATTAGGCGATCAATTACAAAGGATTAAAAGAATCATCATGAATTTCACTTTACACACGTATATTAATCGTAATTAAAGGAGCCATGCAAAAGAATAAAGCAAATCTCTCCTTTTTCTGAGCACAGAATAAAGCAAATCAAAAAAAGAAAGCAGCAAAAAGAAAAGAAAAAATGCAAAAAAGAAAAATGAAGATGAGGGTTGAATAAAGTAATTGGATGATGGGAGGCAATGTGGAAGAAGAGACAAGCAATAAGTGGGATTCTATTCTTCTGCTCTTCCAACACACATAACAACTTCCATGCCCCCCCACCTCATCTTTCCACTTTTTTTTTTTTTTAATTTTTTTAAATCCTCTATTTTTCTATACAAATCAACATTTTTTTAATGACCCTCAAATAAAAAAATTTCTTAAAAGCTGGTCAAGAAGAATCTCTTGGTGTTCCGAAAATGCCCAATTCCAAAACGCAATTTTCTTTCTGGGTCACTCACTGTCCTCAAGGGCATTTTCGTCCTTTCGCTTTTCGGAAAAACGGATGGTGGCACAGTCCGTAATTTGCCGACGGGACGGGGGGTAATTGTTGACATTCTTGAATATTCACACGAGTCCGCTCTGGGTGGGATGTATGTCCTTGAGCAGCCCTAGGACCTGCTGCATTGTAGGCCGTTTCATCGCCGTCTCCGCCGTACACAGATACGCCACACGGAGACTCTCCACCATCTCCGATTCCCCGCCGCCAAGCCCGAGCCTCAGGTCTATGGCCTCCAAAGCTTTCCCCTCTCTCACCATCCTTCTCACTCCGACCACTGTATCGGCACTTCCCGGCATCCCCGTCAAAAGCTCCATCAACACAACTCCAAAACAGTACACGTCTTTCTCCACGCCGCCGCAGTTCTCCCCGCCGACATGTCGGAACCCAAACCCGCCGATCCGAGGCTCGAAGTCGTCGGCCAGCAAAATGTTGGACGTCACCAAATGCCCGTGGACGATCGGTTTGGATCCGGCGTGGTGGAGATACGCCAACCCACGCGCGATTCCGACGGCGATGCGGTGGCGCGTCACCCAACCCAACTTCTCCGGTGACGACAAATGGGACCCACTAGTGGGATTGTTGTTGATCTCCCACGTGTCCGTGCTCCAATCCTCCACGTTGGGCTGGCCCGTCGGAAGCTCGTGAAGCCACCGGTGGAGGTCTCCGTTGGACATGAACTCGTACAACACCAATTTCTCTTTACCTGAAATGGAAGAAAAGGCACAGAAATTAACCAAACCATTAATGAGATTTTGATGGCTTTTACATTGTACGTGGAAATCATTCAGTCATTCATAAGCGACGACGTTTAAATTTTCAAAACGAAACAGAGAGGAATTAATTGGATGGTCAGAGATGTCAACAGGCACAAACAATCCAAAACGAGAAAGAGACAAAGAAAGTAGTTTCTTCTTAAAATTTACCTGCAATACAGTAACCAAAGAGCGGTAACAAATTGGGATGCTTGAGTGCGGAAAGGTCTTCGAACATGGCTACAGCCTCATCGCGATGAACGGATCTAGCGGATTCAAGGACCTTGATTGCCACGTGGATGTCCCCGGGAAGGACGGCTCGGTATACGGGCCCACACCTGCCCTCGGCGAGAAGGGACTCTTTGCCGAAATGCGACGTGGCAGCGATCAGATCCTTGAAGGTGAGGCTAATCAAAGGCTTCTCGAACATCACAACCGGAGCTGAAGATGGTTCCTTGATGTCCGCGATCCAGGAGGAACCTGACTCGGTCCCGAAGGCGAACGGCCCAGATTTCTCCATCTTGAACTGGACTTGGACGGGCGTGGAGATTGCCCATTTGTTTTTCTGCCTCATCATTCTCTTTCGTCTCCACCAGAGCCACATCACTAGAACAGCCGAAGCTAAAAACAAACCTCCTGCCCCAGACGACAGCGCAAGAACCAGAGGCTTCGCTTTCGACTTTTTCGCTGGTTCTTTTATGGGTATGTGTGAATGGATGGTATTGTTATTATGAGAGTTGTGTTTGGATTGTGGAGGAGGATTTGGGACTCTGACTCTGGGGTTGGTTTTAATTTGAACTAAAGTAATCCCAGTTTGAAGGAATGCTGATTTCCCAAATTTCTTGTAGTTTTCGGAGCTAACCACTCCCTTAAACTTGTTTATCGAAACATTCAAGAACTTCAATCCACCAAGCGGAGGGAAATCCGACGGGAAATTACCAGTCATGGAGTTACCCGACACGTCTAAATACTCGAGCGAACGAAGAACAGAGATGGGCTTCAAACTCCCAGAGATATTACACCTCGAAACAACCAAGTGCGTCAGATTAGAAAGCTTCTCCAACCCAGAAGGAAGATACCGCAGATTATTCCGCGAGAGGTCCAGAATTTTCAGCCGCGAAAAACCAGAGAGCCGAACAGAATTAGAGAACCTGTTGTTCGAAAGATTAAGAACCCGAATCGAAGAAAACAAAACATTACTGGAATTGGATTTAAACCCAACACTTCCTCCGAATCGATTGTCGGAAAGATCGACATGAACCAAACTGGGGACTCCCCACAGCCAATTTGGAACAGAACCTTCCAGCGAGTTTCTGGAAAGATCGATGGAGCGTAAGTGCGTCAAATTTCTAAGAAATCTCCAAGAAATAATTCCGGTGAGATTCTTGAAAGGGAGGTTAATTTCTTCAATGGCGCAGTGGCTGGAATTCACAGAGTTAACAAAAATCCAAGAGAGGTTGAAGCCGGAGACAGAGTTGAAAGCCCTGGAAACGAATTGTCTGTCTGTACTGTTGCAAGCAGAGTCCACAGTGGAAGCCATCAACACCATGAGAATCAGAATCCTGCAAAAACATAAAGTTGCCATTACCCTTTTTTTTTCTTTCTTCAAGCTCTCACGCCCTGTTGATGGAGAAATTAGATAAATAAGTGGAGAGCTGCATTTTATGGAAGGAAGTGAAGTGGGAGTGGGAGGGAAGTAGGAGAGACAATATAATATTTGTTTATATATACATATAAAATGGAAGGGGTGATGTGAAGGCGAGCAATTTGGTAATAAATAAAGTATATAGTATAAATTTATTCTACACTGTCCGGTGTTGGAATGGGTGGGCTTTTTATATTAATTTTTTTGAAAAATAAAATTTAGCAGACTATTTTGATGGATGTTGTGCAGCCAGTTAGAAATGAGAATAGCACAATTTGGATGCAGCCATTGTCTGATAAAAATTAAAAGAGTACAATTTGAGTGCAATTTGGGCTACACTCAAGTCTAGTGTTGTCCACTTTATAATTATAAAAAAAAAAAATTTGGTTTTTTTTTTTAAATTTTTTTTTTTTTTGGTTATAAATGAAGCAACGCGTGCAACTCAAGCTACACTCAAATTTTTTCTAAATTAGAATTAGCTCTTCAATGAAGGGGGACCAGTTCGTTTCATTAATCACCCTTACATAAGTCACATCACATGTAAAAACTCAGTTTCTTTCTGTTATTTGTTCTCACGTATACTAGAAAAAGTCCAATATTCAAAATATAATGATGAATAATATAATAATACTCTTTAATCATCATTTTTTTAATTTTAAAATGATACTTTAGCATTCTACATAATGTTAGATAAATTTATTGTCAATCTGATCGTAGCATAACAGATAAAATATTAATTAATATTTTAAAAATTAATGATTCAATTTTTCACCCTCGCACTCCTTGAATTAAAACAATCGTTTATTAGAATTAGTGATGTATTATGGGGAAAAACAGAAAGTTTTTTTTTATGTTAATTACTTAGAGAGAGGAATTTGAAAAATATATATTTAAATGAAATTGAAATGGATGGTAATGATGACCATAACAGTCAACCAGGGAAGTCTGACTTAATGGTGAGTGTCACGGCAGCAGCAGCGCAGAGCACGGGACAGAGATGCCATGATTTACCTCGAAATTCTACTCCAATTTAATTTAATTTTTTTTAATTTGCCTTGTAGTTGTTTTTTTAGTCGAATTGTAATTTGTATTGCATAATTTCCACCAAATACATCCAAAAAGAAGTTTTCAAAATATCACAACCAAGAAGCGTGTTACGTACCTGTTACCCAAAATTTTGAAACTTCTGAACTTTTTTCAATTTTCAAATATTTATTTCAAATCATTTAACTCAAATTTAAATTTAAGAATTATTTATTAAAATAAATACTAATTAATTTTTATAATTTATGCTTGATTTCAATTGGGTTCTTATCATTTAAAAAATTTAATGTTATTTCTATGAATGTGAGTGAGCTTATTGTTTCTCTCTATGACATCAGAATAAAAAAAATGCCAAGTAAGAAAATTAGCAAATATTTTATAATTATTAATGCTAGAGCCATTTTGTGAGATTTAATAAAATTATAGAAATTAAAATAAAAATTTTAATATTATATAGATTCAGTTGAAACCAAGCACAATCAATAAAGACTAAAATGATTACTTTAAATGGTTACTTAACGTTATTGAAAGAAACCAGTTGTTGAAAGTTTGAAACGAATTTGTAATTACGTGATTAATCAATTTACGTGTTGAATTAAGTTTAAATTGATAATATGATTTGACATTTTAAGTTGACCAAGTCGTGGTATTCTATTTACTTGTGGACTTGAGCAAGCTGGGTGAGACGACATGTGGGGTCCAAATAAATGGAAATTAAGAATTTATTATGAACAACGTCAGTATATATATATTATAAACAGACCAAAAGAAAAGGGAAGAAGAAGAATAATGAGAGAAGTGAGAGGTCAAGAACGTTAGCTGGTGAAGGCTAAAAGGTCTCCGCGTATTCTCCATCATTACCAAATTTCTTCCCACTGTTTTCAATTTAGTATATTTTTTTAAAAATAAAGAAAGAATTGATAAAAGGTTTGCTTCCATGTATTGACAATAGATTGTGATTGTCTTCCTTTCATATTTGTTAATTTGTTTGTAATTTAGGGTGTGTTTCAATCTGTAATGTATTTGGGTGTAAATGTAATAAGATTATGGGATAAATGTAATAGAATTGTGGGATAAACGTAATGACCCGTAATGAAGGAGAATTACGTTTGACGTTGTTTACCAATCGTAATCGGTAATGACAATTCAAACTTTCCAAACATGTACGATTACCATTATGCCCTCTTAATAATAAACAAATTAATCGTGTTGCCAATACATATATCGATCTCACCATCTCGATTAAAATATGGCTGCCAAAATTCAAGCCTAAAAATATATATATTATTGATATCGATTTCAAATATATATCTTCGATATCAATTTCAAATATATATCTTCGATATCAATTTCATCATCTCGATCAAAAAATAACCTGACCAAAACTCATGCATAAAAAACATATATTATCAATTCGATCAAAATATGGCTGCAAAAACTCACACACAAAATATATATATTTTCGATATTGATTTCATCATCTTGATCAAATATATGGTCTGGCCAAAACTCATGCATATAAAATATATATTATCAATTTCATCTCCATCAAAATATAAAAAATATATATTAACGTCTCGATATCAATCTCATGGATCAAAATAAAATACAGTCTGGCCAAAACTTACACATAAAAATGAGATCAAAATATAGCATAGCTAAAACTCACGCATAAAAAATATATTATCGAATAAAAATATAAAAATATATATTATCAATCTTGATATCGATCTCAACATCTCGATCAAAATATGTCAGGCAAAAACAATCGTGTTATCGCTGTTACGGGCAAAAAATTAGCCTTAGACCGGCCTTGGCCGATCCCTCGAGGGGTTGGCCTAAACCGGCCTAAGGATCAGCCAAGAGGCCAGCCATTTGGCCGACCCTTCAGTGGGTTGACCCAGACCGGTTAGACTATTGGACCGGTTCCTAGGGGTTGACTGAAGAGGCCACTTGGCCGAAGAGTTGACTGAAAGGCAACAATGACAAACCCGTTAAGGGAGTAGCCTGGTCCAACTTTGCTTTATCCCGAACGGACAAGCAAGAGGCTTGGAGTGAGAAAATCTTTTGGGAGTGCATTGAATGATTCATTAAGATTTGAATTAAACGAGTATTCGGAAGTAACGGTCATAGCAATAAAAACGATCCATAATCGAGCTAAATTCTTGGAGATCGTAATAATACAGGATTGACCGTTACAATTACATGAAAATATAAAATGCAAAGGGCAGCAACATTGAGAGGTACACAATCATCACTTAGCTCTTACAAGTCTAAGCTTTCTAAGTAAAAAAACCCTGATTTCTAACTTGAGCGTCGGAGTTTAAGTGGCTTAGCACCACATCGGTGTTAGTTCTCTATTTTGCAGGCAATTACAGCTCCCGGTGATACAAATTTACCGTTGATCCGACGATCCAAATTCCAGCATCAATAATCGCTACTGATAAACTCACATTAAAAATTGCCATATCAAAATATGGTCAGCCAAAACAATCACGTTATTGTTGCATACCCATACTGATATACTCACATTAAAAATTGCAAGCGATATCGATAAAAGTTTCAGCAATGGGTATGAGAACATTGAGGAAAATCACTACATGGACGAGAGAGAAATGATAATTCATGTAAAGTACGCTCAACAAGTGCAGTAGGTCCCACATAATAAATTTATGTAATTGGATTGAGGACAATTTTGGGTGTAATTCAATTACAAGGATGGATATGAATCCTAGAGTGGGTCCCACACCTCATTTCCATTGCGAAACATTGTAAACATAAACAAACGTAATTGAGTGGAACCCACATCCTCGAATTACGTTTGATTTATTACGTTTACCGATTGGTAAACGCAGCCTTAGGTCAATCTTTGAGTTAATTCTTTGTTGGAAAGATTTGAAACTTGAACTTAAAAAAAAATTGATATTTTAATCATTGAGCTATGCTAATTTTAGCAAACAATATATAAGTTTATTTAACAGAAATAAAAAGAGCAATTACATACACAAACAGTCTAATCTTTTTTTTTTTGTTTGAAAAGTTTAGTCAAACTCAAACAAGGAGTATGAAATATCGAAAAATACTTCAACATATCTCAACTCCACAAATCTATTAGTAATAGACGTATATTACTAATAGACAAAAAATGATATATAAGTGATATACAAAGTAAAAAAAAAAAAGAGAATTACATAAAATCTTTAAATATGTACATCAAAAGTTTTGACAAAAATTATATTTACAAATTATTTTCTATGTGACAAATATGCAAATATGACCATAATTTCTGTCACCAATTATAATATTTTAAAATAAATAATATAAGAATAGGTTAAATTATCAAAAATACCTTTGAACTATGGAGTTGGTTTCAATTATACCCCCAAATTTTGAAAAATTTCATTTTAACTCTTGAACTTTGATATTTGTTTCAAAAATACCCTTGAAGGCTTTTTTTCATTAAATTCATGGTCGGAAAAAAAATGATATTTTTGCATTTGTATTGTTGCTTATGTGAACATATTTGAATATATACGTTAAAAAAGAAATCAAAACATATACAAATACGTCATTTTTCATCCATAAATTTAACGGAAAAAACTTTCAAGAGTTGTTTTAAAACAAACTTTAAAGTTCAAGGGTTAAAATAAAACATTTCAAAGTTTAGGGATATAATTGAAACCAACTCCATAGTTCATGGTTATTTTTTATAATTTAACCTATAAAAATATTTGGATGTTTTATCGTGCTTTTGAACCTAGTATTCCTTCCTTTTGGTTTTTTTTCTCCTTTTTTTCCCCCCCACTTTGCCAACACTCTCACCTGATTTCTAACATTTAAATATTAAATAAAGCAACTCTAATATATTTGCATTAAAAAAAAAAAACTCTATTAAATACTTCTGCATTCTTTCCAAAACTTGAATATTTGGGTTAAAGAATTTTAGATAATTTAATTATTCTTTCATCAACAAGCTAAATTTTTACGCTCTTCCAAAAAGAAAAAAACCTAGATTTTTATGTATAGCCTGCTTTTGCTTACACTATATCTCTTTGCAAAACTTATTTAGCCATAAATTTGGTTGATTGGATTATAATTGAGATAAAAAAAAATGATAGGAGCAAAAGATGAGTGCAACTATGGCTAAGTGATGAGAGAGATATATTATCGACAATGACTATAATTATGCGTGCAACAATGCCTTGACAAATAATAGTGCATGCAATAGTAGTTGTCGGCATTGTTCAATTGGTAGGGATCAAAGCCGATAAGCTATGAGTTATTTGAGAAAAGAGGGTTGTGTTGTGAAAATCTGGGTGCTACCAACTAATACATAAAGGAAAGAAATTAGGATTGTATCCTAGTATTGTAAGCATAGCTTAGTAATTCATGAAGGAAAGAAACTAAGGTTGTGTTTTGCCTATAGGAATGAGAAAAACCATCGTTTTATATTCGAACATATATTTTTAAATACTTCAATCAATCAGTCAAAGGGATGTTTTTTGGACTTTCTAACATGTCAATCGAAACCAACTAGTAGAAGTTTTGTCCGTTTTTCGAATTCAATTTTTTTAGTACAAGTATATTCACCTTTCTTGTAATAATGTATTGTTTTCTCACCACCGGTGTTATATGTTAAAAAAATGAAATCATTGATATTAGCTGACGAACTCGTTTAAAAGTAAGATAAAAATATATATAATTAATCAAAAGAATATGATTTCATCCATATGGTCCAAACACAAACCACTTTGTATAATCTAACATTGAACAACTTCATTAGATGGGTTCACATGGACCAAAACCTAATATTGAATCCTAATCCACTTTATTCCAATGGCAACTAAAACTGTTTCATTTTGGTGACCCACTGACAAATTCCTATGGATTTGGAAGTTGGCAAAACAACCTATTCTTCTAATCAGACATTAAAAAGTGGTCAATTTCACCTGCTCTGTCACGTGACATATTTGGCTTCTTTATTTGCCATTTTCTTCTATCCCTTTGGAGCCTTAAGGATTAATTGAATTAGAATTTTAGAATCACTGTCTCCCACATACTTCCAAATCAAAATTCCAACTCAATGAAAAACCCCTTCATTTTTTTTTCCATTTTAAAAAATGGGTTTGCAATTTTATCATGTTTAACATCTTTATGTGTGCAATTCTATAACTTATGCTTTTGTCTCCACAGCAAGGGAATTTTTTCTTCTTGGTGTCATCCTTATTTTGTAATATAAGAAAGCATCCAAATTGGTTGAAAGGGTTTATGATCGGATTGAGTTTCATCTATCCATTCGTGTATAATTTGAATAGACTCGTCTCATTTTCAATAATTCTTAGTACTAACCACTAAATTTTTGTATTTGTAAGAATCAAAAAGAAAATAAAAAAAAACAACTCAATTACTTTTATATTTCGTGTATTTTTTTTAATTAAAAAATATTTAGAGGAATGGTTCAAAAATCTAACCCCTTAGTCGAAGGGACATGTCAATTACCTGATATAAATTTTGTAAATTAAGGGTGAAGATTTCCACTACCCTCCAAGCAAGTGGTCAATCCTCGCACACAGAGCAATATCCGACTGAAATGGGCCGGAGCTATGTACGCTTTAGCCCAACAAGTTCGTGGCTCAGAAACATAATCAAGCCCAATAAGAACTGGCTGCAAGACTGGGCCCATTTTCCTTTGATACAATTCGTTTTTTTTTTTCCACAACAAATGACAAATATTGGGAGAAATTTGAACTATCTGTTGAACTATGCTCATATTGATTATTGAAATTTAAAGTTGATTGGTTGAGAGATAATTTTTTTATACATAGGTTTTGGGTTTAAATCTTATCCCAATTTCTAAGGTCTTGTTTGATAGTCACTTGATTTTTTTTTTTTATCTTATGTTCTATAAAATTAAGCTTATAAACCTTACTTCCACATATATGTTTATTTGTTTTGCTTTCTACTTTTAAAAATATTTTCAAAATCTAAGCCAAAATTTAAAAACTAAAAAGAAGTAGTTTTTAAATTTTTGTTTTTATTTTTTAAATTTGACCAAGAATTCAAATGAGTTGTTGAAAAATGTAAAACATAACCTAAAGAAATTTTGAGAAAGCAAGCATAATTTTTAAAAGCTAAAAACAAAACTATTATTAAATAGGGTTTAAACCTTCATTTCTAGAATTTGAACATAAGTTGGTACTTTAGATTAATTAAAACTCAATAAGTTGGGCTATCATTATTAGACCCATCAATTTAATCCTACTTTACATTAAAGGAAAAAAAAAACCTTCGTCAATCAAGCAAAGAACAAAAACTAAAATTTTTTCTTACGGAGTAATTAATATGAAGGAACTGCCAACATGAGCATAACTCATCTAGCATAAAATGTTTACCCTCCATCAAGATGTTGAGGTTCGAATCACTCATTCTACATAATATTGAACTCA
This sequence comes from Trichosanthes truncata, assembly GCA_033996785.1. Classification (NCBI taxonomy): domain Eukaryota; kingdom Viridiplantae; phylum Streptophyta; class Magnoliopsida; order Cucurbitales; family Cucurbitaceae; genus Trichosanthes; species Trichosanthes truncata. The sequence continues at coordinate 33,678,354 of MU867261.1, forward strand.
AAAAAAAAAAAAAAAAATCCAAAGGAACTTGCATTTTCAATATAAAAAAATCCATATTGCTTTAGTTGGAATGCTGTGGTTGGTGCCAAGCTGTCTACTACTTTGTAGGAGCATAAGTGGCTGATATTTATTGTTCATCCATATTTTTTCTACCGAATGTTAATCCCTTGAAAAAATTATTCAATGAGGCCACCACAATGTGGCTGTCTCATAATAATTGTTAGCTGTAGTTTCAATAATTTATATGCATACTCCTAATAATTACTGGATATTAATTCGAGATTTTTCTCACTCTACATTAAATGGTGAAAAAATGCGAGACACATTATTGTGGCGTCACTCAATAATTTCTCCAATCCTGGACATGCTTCCCTATTCCAACCTTTACTTTCACTACACTAACTAACAAATATTGAATGATTAAGCATCTTAACAAACCTTGTTTCATATTTTGATTCAGACAAAATGAAACCAATAATGACATTGGAGATCATTTAGGCTGTAAACAGACGCATTAATTACAAACCAACTAAAAAGTAATCACCTTTCCCTGTTTCACACATGGACATGATATCCACTCATTACACCTTCAAATCTCATGAACAACAACAACAAACGACTTTCCAAATTTTTTTCTTTTGTTCTTTTTTCATTTTGGTTTTAAAACAATCACAACCTCATCTCTGGATTTAGATTCCAAAGCACATAAGAAGTTGAACAAGACAATAAAAGAGCTTCTCATGAGCTCAGAATGATTACACATTCAACATGGGGAATAAAGAGAGAGAAAAAAAAAAAACAGTGATAAGAATTAAGATTAAGAAGAAACAGCAATTCTGCTTGCTAATATTAATTAATTTCTAAAAGAGAGAACTGAAAGAAACAGCCTAAACAGCTTGTGGTTGTGATTGCTGTTGCTCATTTCCTTCCCAAGTCCACACAATGTCCTTAAGGCAAGGCTTCATGTCTTTGTTGTAAAATTGCCTGTATTCCAAAGTGTCCCCAGCAGTTTTCTTCACCTCCACCACAAAAAAAGAAGGTGTCACTTCAAATATCTCAGCATCTATAGCCAACTGCCCTTTTCTCCCCTGTTTACTCCCCTGCAGTTTCACTATCCCATCTTTCTTCATCACCTTAAACCTCTCCATCTCTGCTATTTCTTCAAACTTCGACACGATCGCCGATTCCGGTTTCGTCGTCGTGAAGCGCGACTGTGGCCTCTCATTCACATCACTCTCAAACAGACCCGACAGATCGAAACCTGGTGAGAGGGATATGATGTCAAATGCATTGAAGGAATTGGTTCTGGTTGGTGGCCTTCCACTCTCAGTGCTGCTGTTACTAACAGAGCTTCCCTCCGAACTAATGTCGTTGAAAGCGGCGTGGACCTCGCTCACAGAAGAGACGTCGCCTTTGATTTGAAGGGGTTTTGGAGTTGCTACATTTTCCTTGAAACCCTTTTTGAACCAGGAGTTTTCCATGAGTTTGGCCATGTTTATTCTGGTGTGAGGACATGGATCGAGGATTCTTGAGAGGAGCTTGCGAACTTCTGGGGGAAACCATTGAGGGCATTTGAATTCTCCTCTTGAGATTTTTCTGTACATTTCCATCAGATTTGGATCGTGGAAAGGGAGATAACCAGCCAGAAGAACAAACAGGACAACCCCAGAAGACCAAATATCAGCTTTAGCTCCATCATAACCTTTTTAACAAGAAGTTGGCAATGGAAATTCATCAATATTCCCAATTCTAATATCTAGAAAACTTTTTAAAAATTAGCATATTGACAATAATCAAACGTAACATCAATACAAATCAATCCATGACATGATCAATGGTTAAAATTAACCAGAAAAACAGAAACTTGTCTCAATTTCAACGGCTACCCATTAGAAAAAGATCAGATTTTTAATCATCAAGAAGTAACCAATCTCAATGAAAATTGAACGCACCAAACAGATCTGTGAATTCCACCATTTCTTTCCATACAAACAATTCAAACACATTGAAATCGGAACAAAAACCAAACCTTTCTTGTTGATGACTTCAGGGGCGACATAAGCAGGGGTTCCACAAGTGGTATGAAGAAGCCCATCTTGCCTTCTAGACTCAGCCAAAGCACTCAACCCAAAATCCGAAATCTTAAGATTCCCAAACTCATCAAGAAGGAGATTTTCAGGCTTGATATCTCTATGGTACACGCCACGACTATGGCAGTAATCAACAGCACCAATGAGCTGCTGAAAGTACTTACGAGCAGCATCTTCCTTGAGCTTCCCTTTAGCCACTTTGTTAAAAAGCTCCCCACCTTTGACATACTCCATGGCAAAATAGATCTTGGTCCTGCTAGCCATCACCTCATAGAGCTGCACCACATTGGGATGGCGCACAAGGCGCATCACAGAGATTTCCCTCTTGATTTGATCGATCAGCCCAACACGCAGCACTTTCTCTTTGTCAATGATCTTAATGGCCACGCTCTGGCCTGACTTGAGATTGCGAGCATGGTAGACTTTGGCAAAAGTGCCCTGTCCAAGCATCCTCCCAAGCTCATACCTTTGCATTAAAATGGCACCCTTTTTCTCCATTTTTGAGGAGAAGAAGAGGAAAAAGAAAGAAAAAACAGGGGAAAAATAGAGAGAGGAGGAAGAGAGTTAAATAAAGAGAGACATGAAAAAGAGAGAAACTCAACCGTGCCTAAAGAGGCAGGGTTGAGGAATCTGTGGTGAGAGGGTGAGAAAAAGGGAAGAATTTTACGAGAAGAATTTGGTAAGAGAAAGAGAGCAATTTGGATTTTCTTGTGGCTGAGAATTGAGAGGGCTAACAGAAATACCGGAAGGAGACCCAGTAAATTTAGGATTGCCTAAAAGTGGTTCGAAAGGGATTCAAAGTTGGGTTTTTTATGTTATGTGTCCATATCAGTATCAATATCTATTGGCTGAGGGAATGATTTTAGAAGTTAAATTGTGGGATTGAAATGATGGGTATGAAATCTAATCAAGTGTCAAAAAACTGCAAAAAGCTTTGGGGGCCAAATTGGAGAGTGGAATGGTGACAAATGGCGAAGGCATGTGGGGGTGTGGAGCCAAGGGGGGCTTTAGAAATGGATCTAATGGCATCCACAAATCAAGTGGTTGTGAGATAGTTTACAAGTTGGTTATGATAAAACCATTCATTGGTCCCTATAGGGTGGAGTTTAGAAGGTTGATTGATGGGGTGGGGTTTCAATATTTGCCAAAAAAATCTCTCTTTGGCCAAGTTTTCTATTATATACTACAATATGCTCGTCAATGTATATAGAAGATTCTCGATTTTCATCTCAATTTCGAGACTAAAATTGTTACAAGTCTACGATATATAAAAGATTTACTCTATATTTATTGTTGATGCATGAATTCGAGCAAAAAGGACTCACCTGATCTGATTCAAGAATGAATTTGTTTTACAGGAGAAAGAGGTTATTTACAAAACAAATATGAACTGCACACTGGTGTGGTGCTGGCTATATAGGCTATGATGCTTAAGTACTTAGATCAGAGTTTTAGAAGTGTGACAATGGTTTAGAGTATGAGAATGGTGTTACCTTTGATGAAATTATAATAAGGTATTTGTAAGATTGTTTGACGTAGGTTTTTCCATCTTTTTTTAGGAATTAGACCAAAAGGAGATCATATTACAATTTAAACCCTTATTATTTTCTGACTTTAAACTTTTACATTATTTTACTATGATGATTAAGTTTAGTTGTAAGAATATTCTACATTAGTACACTCACTTAACTTTTTGTTGGATACTTGTGGTTAGCTCGTGTAAGGAGAAACTAAAAGTTATAATTATATCATGAACTCCACCCCAATTCCAAATTTTTAAAATTTTATATATTATTAAACTAAAATTTTAAACTAAAACTAAAAGTTAGCTCTTTTTTTTTTTTGAAAAATTTATTTTTATAGGTATAGGTATAAGTATTAAGTTTTGTTTAAAAACTACATTAATGATTTTTAACATATTTACATAGGTATGATTTAAGGGATTTTTTAGAAAATTTAAATAGGTAGCTTCATTTTAAAAATTTTTATGTATATATCTTTTAAGTAATTACAAATATTTAGTTTTTTAGAAAAATGTTCTAGAGAATTTTTAATGAATAGCATAAATTTAATGTGCATTTTAAAAGATGTCACGTCTTTTCATTGTTTTTTCAAATATAACTTAAGTGTTACTTTTATGCGGTGTTTTCTAGTACTCTTGAATTTAAGTTTGATTTGGATTATGCTATTTTAAAACATTTTAAACTTTTTGCTACATTTAAAAATGCATATTTAGTTTATACTATTTACATTATGGTATTTTTGACTAATTGTAGTCATAAAAATCACTAGGTAACTTGATTAATTATATAATTCCTAGATTACGTATTTTGATTTTTAATGTATTTACAATTATTTTTTTTAATTTTAATTTTCTGTAATATTTTATAAAAATTATGCCAAAGTTACAATTATCTTTAGCTTATATAGTAAAATATTAATATTAAGCTATATGTAGCTAAACTTAATAATAACACACATATATAGGTAGTGTTTGTGTGGTTGTGATTGTGCCAACTTAGTTGAGATAATATTAAATTTAATTGAGATATAAGTCAACTTTTTAATTAAATTTGTATTATGTTATATAACATTAATCTATTTTATTGGTGGCTAAAATATTAAATTAAATTATACAAAATACTTTTCAACTTTGAGCTTCATTTCAATTATGCCCGTAGAATTTGACAAGAATTTCATTTTAACCCTTAAGCTTTGAACTTGTTCCCAAAAATACACTTGGATCATATTTTTTTTTCATTAAAATGACGAATGGAAATTGATGTAGCAACTGGTGTAAAAGTTGGAAGTCATACATGATATCATTTATAAAATTATTCATGTAAATTGATGTGACAACAAATGTACAAAAATTGACTTTGCGAATAATGTGACAAATGATGTCAACAATATTTTTTGAATCGAAATGAATAGTAACAACGATCTTTAATATAAAAAGTCATCAACTCATCAAGTCAATTTTCATCGTTCATTTTAATACAAAAAAATAGAAACTCTTCAAGGGCATTTTTTAGAATAATTTAAAAGTTGAAAGGTTAAAATGAAAATTTGATGAAAATTTATGAGTATTTTTGTATAATTTAATAAAAAAAGTACTATCCAAAACCAATAGTATGTCGCGTCTTGTAAATTAGGTTTCCCCTCCTCGATAAGAAGGGCAAGAGAGATAAGTTTAATTAGAAAACGATCGAGGATTTGGCATTCCGTTTTGATTGATTACCCTCAATTGCAGAAAGAAGTGTGTTGTTTCTTACTTGCCTGACAGTAGCTTGGAATCAACAGGATGAACATGCGATGCGAGACAATTAATCTGAAGCGCGCTCTCTTTCCAATCGTTGATTTAGATAATGGTTGAAATTTAAGTCATAACGTTAATAGTATCACTCTGTTTCTCGATTTTATTCCTTTGTCTTTGTTTGAATATTGCAACTTTTACCGTCGACTGGACTTCCCACGAATTACGCTACTTTAATTTGTCTTGGGACGATCATTGATCATGTTATTGTTAGTTATCTCTAACTTGATTCCAGTGCTCATTTTGACCTTCATGTAAAGGTTGAACTGAAGTAGAGAGACTGCGACGACAAGACAATGGGGAAACAACTATGATTTATGAAGAAGCATGGGGGGACATCCAGAAATTATTACGCAAAAATGTAGTTTGAACAAAAAAAAGTTCTTCTCATCCTCACCAACCAACGCCAAGCGACGCCCTCCCAACTTCCCAAGCCCAATCGGAGCGCGCTCTTTTTTGTGTGTGTTTCTCTTTAATCGCCATGTAGGATTCTTTGAATTTTTAACCATCCATTTTGATAACGATAGGGGTAGTTTTGAAAGTTTTAAGAAGTTCAAGGGTATTAATGAAAATTTTAAAAGTTGAGCAGTATTTTTTAAACAGAGCCTAAAGTTTATGGCTATTTTCTATAATTTAGCTAAAAAAAAAAAAACTAATTTAATTGGTGTATGGATCATTTTATATGTAAGTTTATTATTATTATTGACAATATATGAGATGGGGGATTCGAACCTATGACTTTTTAGTTGATAATATATGTTTTATATAAGTTGAGTTATGTTGGCTCCAAATTTATTATTTTTTAATTATGATGTTTGAATAGTATGAGATGAACTAAATTAAAATTTTAAAACATAAGGATTAAGTTGAAAAAAATACCTAAACATTATGGGATAAAACATACACATTTAGCCCAAGAAAAGTTACGTTGAAATAAATTAATATTTACCTAATAAATATGTCACATTATTATTTTATTAATTTTAAGAACTACATCAAATTACAAAGTTAATAGTTGTAATTAAAATTTTAAGAATTTAGAGATTAAATAGATAAAATTAATATTATTCTAAACATAGTTCAATTGATTAAAATATTATATTTTCGATCAAAATGTCAAAAATTTACATTTCCACCTCTATGGGTTAAACTATAAAAGAAAAGAAGAGGAAAAAGAAGATGAAATTAATGAAATTTATAATTCGACCATAGATGACAAGAGGAAAAAAAAACAATATGAAAATTTTTATAATGTCGTCATCTTTTTTTAGGTGAACGTCATCATACTTAAGTAAGGTGATGTAATTTTTATTTTTATTATTAAATTTTTTTGGTAAAGTTTTTTTTTTTTGAAGAGAATACTTCACAAACTAGACTAAAGGGAAAGTACAACCACCAGTCTCTTCATGAATTAATGAAGAGATAGCAACAGGCATGTCAGAGTTCCAAAATAATGCATCTTCCTCCAATTCAGAGGAAGAAGACGCTCCAAAACCATACAGAGAGAACACCAGGCTTTTCGCAAATTCATTTGCCACTTTGTTGCAACCTCTCGGACAGAAGGAAATATCCATCAGATTCACCTCTTTACCTTCCTCCCTTATCGTGTTTAAGATGTTCCACAGATCAAATATATCTTCTTCTTCACTGCTGTATGCACGAACAACCAAAGATAAGTCCGTTTCAGCTATCAACAGGCACGGGTCATCAATATTCAAACGCCTGAGATGCCGGATCCCCATCAAAATGGCCAGCGCCTCCATCAACTTCATCGGTCACTTCTTCTTCCACTTACAAGCTCTCGCACAAATCGAATACTCGTGGTTGTTTCGAATAATCCATCCTAAACCTCCAATATGTCACTCATCGCTTCAGGATGCATCCGAATTCAAATTCCAAGTACCGCCAGCAGGAGGAGTCCATCTATTTAGACTCTCGTCATTGATGCTTCTCACCGAAACCAGGTTAGGTGTTTTCACCCTTTTCAAATCCGCCGAAGCTTTCTGAATGGAATGGATAATTTGGTTAACATCTAGCTTATGGGCTTTCTGAATATTCTGCACATGTTGATTTCTTGACGTCCACATGCTCCAGATCACTAAGATAGCGATCGTTCTTTCCTCTTAATTCATCATACCTTCCAAACGAACCCAACACTCCCAAGATGTCCAATTTTCCCTGAATTTGACAAACAACATGTGTAAAGAGGGAAACAAAGTACCCCAAACTCTTCTTACCATTTTGCAGCACCAAAAAAGATGAGAAGAAGTTTCTTCACAACCTTATTTAACCCTAAAACTAAGTTGTTCTTGTCATTTTTGCACATTTTATCGAATAACGAGCAAACTAAAAATAGCATTTATAAGATATATTCATGCAAGCTTGTCGGAGAATGGAAAAAGAAGAATTAGGTTGAAAAGATACAAGAAAGTTAGCTAAGGCCCCGTTTGATAACCATTTGATTTTTGGTTTTTGGTTTTTAAAAATTAAGCCTATAAATACTACTCCCACCTATGGTTTTACTTGTTTTGTCATATACTTTTTGCCTATGTTTTCAAAAACCAACCCATGTTTTGAAAACTAAAAAAAGTAGTTTTCAAAAACTTGTTTTTGTTTTTAGAATTTGGCTAAGAATTCAAATACTTCCTTAAGGGAGATGAAAACTATTGTAGAGAAATTTAGGGAAAACAAGCTTAATTTTCAAAAACCAAATGGTTATCAAATGGGCCTAAAATTGTTGTTTTTGTGCAGATTTGAAGAAATTAAGAAAATGCAAAGGAAATGCAATTGCATTTCCTTTAAAAAAGCAAGTTGGTGAACAAGAGGGAAAATGCAATTGCATTTTCTGGCCTTATCATTTATTACGGAAATCACGAAAATTCACCAAAACCCACGGGATTTGCTCGATTTTTGGAGAATTTTCATCCTAATCTCATGCCTAAACATTGACCCATGATTGAAGGAGCACAAAGACGGAAACCCTAGCCCTCAATGCCTATAAAAATGGGGAAAATGATCCAAAACGTGGCATGGGTTTTTCTGCTCGCCCCAGTCCATTGTTCTGCTATTTTTTTTCCCTGCTTTTTTTCTTCTTTTTTTTCCAGCACCTTCAAGCCCTAAAAATCAGTCCAATCTAGACGAAAATCTCAGATTGTTAAGACCCCGATTCCCTTTGAAAGAAGTGGGATTGAGTTCGATTGATGAAAGGGGCGAGAACGGTGCTTTATTGCACTGTATTTCAAGTACATTGTTAGCATCAACTTCAGTTTTTTTTTTTACTCTGTTTAGTTTAGTTTAATGGTTGTTCTATCTTTCTTTTCATTCTAGCTTTTGAACTCAAGTTGTATTGTTAATTCCTTTGGCTAGTTAGTCTTGCAAGTTAATTCAATAAGATTTATTTTAGTTTTATCACATAATTTAGTTAATTTCTCAATTTCTCTTTATCTAAGCTTGTTATGGATTTTCTACACTTTAATTTACTGTTTTTTATCCCCATCATAATGAGCTAATTCCTTCTTTGGGATTCAAGCATGTGAATGCCCTAAAGATAGGAATAAAGGCCTAATTGTGAGAGCAACTTTGCTTCCTCTATAACTTGTTTGCTTTTATTGATTTTAATGCTTATTATTAGTCTAGATTGGTCACCTAGATTAGTATACAAAAATTGAGTCTAATTCTGAAAAGGTTAGATAAAAATTTGGGTTTCATAAAAACAATAAAGGAAAATAGCCTAGACATAGGAATTTGTTTTTGACCCTAGACATAGGGCAAAACCTTTAAAACCAAAAGAATTGTGTTTCAAAATTAACTAAGTTCGTATTAGCCATAGAAATATCGGTTTAATCGCTTAGCCTCCTAAAGATACTTCATAGAAAGTCGAATAGGTGTTGAATTCGGTTTACAAAGCTTAAGTGTTGAGTCAAAGGATTGTAATTGCAATTAGGCCGCAATTTCTTTCAATGGAGCAAAAACACGTTTGAATCCCTCTTTTATCATTTTTATTTCTTCTTTTCAAAAAAACCATCCCACTTATTGTTTTACATTGGTTACCCACAATTGCAATTTGAAAACATCTTTGCTTATTCTCTTGAATTTTGTTGTATCCGTTCCCTGTGGGATCGATACTCTGGAATACTTCCAGTTTTATATTACTTGCATCAACAGTGTGCACTTGCATTGAACTGGAGCTTTGTTTTAATTTACAAATATTTTCTTTAAGCCCCACGTTTCAGTTCGATCCCCCTGCAAAACACACAAAGACCATTAATATTTATTCCTCTTTTAATGATGTTTGCTTTCTTTGGGATAGCATCGGCGATCCCTTTCCAAGCACATCTTTTAGCTCTAGGATAGACTTTAGTCTTCCAAAACCTTTTCTAGACGTAATTGTAGAGCGAATTATCCGAAGGCAAGACTTGGTTAGCACGTGAGAAAGAGAGGCCAAGATGGTAAGCACTCTTCACAGAGAAAGTTCCTCGAGAGTTACACCCCAAATAACCTCATCTTTCGCATTGGGTCCTCCCATAGGGGTGTTGAGGATGTTGTGAAAATCAATCCCAGAAAAATTTTCAGCTATACATTCCTCTTTCCAACCTCCCAACTCATTAAGTAACATGCTAACTCTTTGCCCTTTCAGCTCTTCTTGGATCGTCACTGGCATCTTAAAACCCTCATTGGAAATCCAAGGATCTTGGTCAATCGATATGTGCCTCTCGTTTCCCACTCTCCATCTGTACCTCTTTTTAAAGAGCTCCCTTCTCCAAACAATACTTCTCCACGTAAGTGATGGATTGTGCCCTAGAGAAGCATGGAGAAAAGTCCCCCCCTTAAAGTATCTTCCTCTCAACACACGGGCCAAGAGACTATCCAGGTTCCTAATAATCCTCCAACTATGCTTGGTGAGCATAGCTTGGTTGAACACATTCAAGTCTCTAAAACCCATTCCACCCTCATCTTTCCTAAGATAAAGTTTCTTCTAACTCATCTAGTGAGCCTTCGTTTTATCATACGTTGAGCCCCACCAAAACTGCGCACACTTGTTTATATTAGAATATATGCGTTGAGGAAGGCCAAAGCAACTCATTGTGTAGTTGGGGATGTCCTGTGCCACAACTTTTATAAGAATTTCTTTTCCCCCCTGGGAGAACAACCTCTCCTTCCAACCTTGAAGAACTGTGCATACTCGATCTTTGACTTTATTGAAGATTCTTCCTTTGTTCCTATCATTCTGTAATGGCATTCCTAGATAACATCCGAACGAGTTTGTGTTTTTAACCTTTAGAATATTTTGCAACCCTTGCACCTCCTCCCCCTGCACATTCTTACTAGTCATGAACGAGGACTTGTCGTAATTGATGGTCTGTCCTGATGCCAATTCATAAATGTCAAGAAGTTCTCTGATTTTGGTGCAGCTCCTTTTATTCGCCTTGAAAAATAGCAAGCTATCATCTGCAAAAAAAATGTGAGAGATGTTAGGGCATCAAGGATTAAGACTAAAACCTTTAGTTATAGAACTCTTTGTTCAGAAGTGCAGAAAGGCTTTCTGCACACTGTAGAAAAAGGTAAGGAGATAGTTGATCTCCCTGTCGTAGTCCTCTGCCTGGCACGAACTCTTTCTGAGGCACCCCATTAAGCAACACTGAATATCTCATCGACTCAACACAATTCATTATCTTCTCGGTCCATTATGCTTTAAAGCCCAATTTCTCCATAACCTTCCTAAGAAAAATCTACTCCACCACATCATAAGTCTTACTCATATCAAGCTTCATGGCCACAATGCCCTATTTTCCTGTCTTTTGAGTATTCAGAGCATGGATACATTCAAACCCGATGATAACGTTATCCGTAATCAATCTACTTGGAACAAAAGCAGCCTGGTTTGGAGAGATGGTATGATGTAAAACAGGTTTGAGCATGTTCACTAAAGCTTTCGATATCAGCTTGTACACCACATTACACAGGCTAATAGGACGATACTCGTTCCACCCTTGGGGATTCTTCACTTTGGGGATTAAAGATATAAAAGTTCTGTTCAAGTTGCCTACGGAAGCCCTCCGTTAAGCACCTTGAGACAAACCTCCACTATATCCTTCCCTACAATATCCCAATACTTTTGGAAAAATTTTGCATGAGCCCTATTCGGACTCGAAGCTTTTGATGGACTCATTCCCTTAAGCACCACTTCAATATCTTCCTTAGAAAATAATTTTCTTAACTCCCGACTCTAAGCCTCAGACACCTTACGAACAAGGCCATTCGTAACTCTCCCAATCTCTTCCAAAGTCGAATTCCTAGAGGTGAATATCTTCTGAAAATAATCAGTCGCAAGTCTCCCAACCGCTTCCTCATTCTCAATCCAATGTAACAACCGGAAACTTTCAGGTACTAATTAAGGCTTTATTTTTTGTGAATTTAATTTAAGTATAAGCCAATTTATGTTTAATTTGTGCATTGGATTTTAAGTTTGAAGTCTTGAATGATGGAGATTGGAGAATTGAGGGTAATTTGGGAAGAATTGAGGGAAAATAGGATTTTAATTAGATTGGGGGCATTCTTGTAGATTAGAGGACTTTTAGCCAAGCCCAAGCCAAGAGAAGCCAAGCCCACAATTTTTTTTCCTCACTAATATTTCTATTCTGCACGAAGCCCTAGGTCAGCCAAGTTCTTCAAGCCTCCAAGCCATCATCTTCATCTTCTTCCCCTTTTCCTAGTGATTTTCGAAAAACTCCATGGAAGCAAAGAAGGGAAGTTTTTTCCACTAGTTCTCACCATCAATCTCCGATCACTGCACGCCGCCGACCCCACCACGACCTCCACCACTCGATCCGTGTTCGCCGCCGCTATTCCGACGTCCAGCCGCACAACCACGAACGTCGTTTTGCCGATCCGAACCGCCTGATCGCCGTCCGCTTGAACCGCGAGCACCAGATCGTGAAGAGCCCGGACACCGCCGCACAGACCGCCTTCGACGAAACGCCGTAGCAAGCCCGAAAGCACCGTCGAGCGTTGCCAGCCGCCACGCGGAAAGCTCGCCGACCCAGATCGGGGTATTCGTCGTCGATCACCGCCGCTGCTCACGATCTCGAACTGCCACACCGAACAGCTCCACGCTGTTTGCCTGAACGCCCAGAAATCCGCTCGAACCAACTCGCCAGGACCGGATCTGCCTAGATCCGGTGACAACGCTCTTCCACGCTCGCCCACGAGCCGCCACCGCACGCCCACGCGCCGCCGCCGTACACCCACGCGCCGCCGCCTCCCGGTCAGTTGTTCGAAGCCGAACAACTCCGCTTTCGATCGTGTTCCGATTTGGGTAATTTCGATACTAAGCCAAATCTGATTTAAGATCTTTAAAACTGGTTTGGTCGTTAAGGGAGGAATTCTAATTTTGGAACTTAGTTGGATGGAATGAGCTATGGGATGAACTATGAATTTTAGAAATTTTTCTAACCTTAGGATGATTCGATTTAGGCTCTAAATTGGTTGGTTGAGATTCAAGGCGAAGGAACTTCTGGTGAGCAATTTGGGTGATTGGATTCCTGAGCTTAACCAAGGTAAGGGACTTTACGCCGGTATGCTTAAATGAAAATCGGGAACTAAACTGAAAAGAAAATTTTACCTTCAAAATAAAAGTTTTATAAATGTGTTATTCATGATGTTGATGAATTGGTAAATGTCTTGTTTGTGTGAAAATGAGTTGTTACATGTATGATTTATGATGTATGATGATATGAGAACTGTGTTTTACGTTGCATCATGAAATTAAAAAGTTAAAATGCTTTGGGACCTCATGCATACATTATGTTTTCATGATAAAAGTTATTTCGAAGGCTGTGGCAATTACCCCCTAACACTATTGATGTACATCTATATGAAAAGGAACCTAAAAAGGTTATATGAAAAGGAGCCTTACGAGGCTATATGTAAAGGAATTTATGAGGCTATGTGAAAGGCAAGGTTAGGTTGGGTCTAATTGTCCACATTAAAAGCCGAAGGGAAATTTTTAAGAAAATGCTTACGCTATGAAAGGAAGTTAGGTCCCACTAAAGGAAAGAAAAATGTTTTCGAAAACTCATTATGTGTGTGTTTGCATATCCGATCCAGTAGTGAAGTCACTTACTGAGTGTTGAAAAATACTCACCCTTTTCAAAACGTTTTTCTTTTCAGGTAAAGGAAAGGGCATCCTAGGTGAATGACAGGGCAGTTGCTGTAGGGCCATGGGCGACGCAGAGAAGTTTTATTCCGCATTTAACTTATTTATTCATCACCTCTAGTTGTCGAATTTCACAAATCTTTTTTTTATGAATTTTAATGTTTTGGTTATCTTTATGTTTTTTTTAAATTTTTACAAGGGATCCTGAACTTAAAGGGTTTTGATTGTTTTAATAAATGTTTTAAAGTTTTTGTGTTTTTAATTAGAGATTTCCACATTTTATTAGCATGCATGTAGTAACGTCTCTAGGAAGTCTAGTAGAATAAGTAGGGTCATTACACCACACTCCATCATCCCCCACAATGTCATTGATCTTGTTGGTTTTCCTTCTGTGAGATGCCTTAGAATGGAACCACTTAGTGTTCTTATCATCCCAATTCAGCCATTCCTCGCGGGATCTAATCCTCCAGTATATTTCTTCTTCTTCTAGGAGCTTCTTTAATTCTTTTTCAGCTTTAGAGAGCAATGGATTGCTGTTCAGATGACCATGAGCCGAGAGTCTCGCACCTAGCTTTGATTGCCCCTCTTAAGGAGCCTTTCAGACGAGCCTTGTAAGAGGCTAATTTTTATGAAAGATGTTGTCGTCATATTTCTAGAAAAATACGTATTTAAAAACTACATTTAAAACTTTTTTTTAGTTTTCAAAAACTTGTTTTTGTTTTTGAAATTTGGTTAAGCATTCAAATTTCTCCTTAATGGAGATGAAAACTATTGTAGATAAAATAAGAGAAAACAAGCTTAATTTTTCAAAAATTAAAAACAAAAAACTAAGGCTCCGTTTGATAACTATTTGGTTTTTGAAAATTAAACTTATTTTCTCCCAATTTCTCTTCAATGGTTTTCATCTCCCTTAAGAAACATTTGAATTCTTAGCCAAATTCTAAAAACAAAAACAAGTTTTTGAAAACTACTTTTTTTAGTTTTTAACACATGGCTTGGTTTTTGAAAACATAGATAAAAAATAGATAACAAAACAAGTATATCCATAGGTGAAAATAGTATTTATAGGCTTAGTTTTTAAAAATCAAAAACTAGAAATCAAATGGTTATCAAATAGGACTTAAATAGTTATCAAGACGAAGTATTATGATTAAATATATTTTTAGTTTTTGAGAAACAAACAAAATTAAACGTTGTTTATATTTTTAAAAGTTGTGTGCTTATTCAATTTAATTGTGTGTTTAAAAAAGTTTAGAATAAGTGCTTGAAGATTCAATATTTTTATTTATTTAATGTAAGTACTTCAAAAAAAAATCAAAAAAAAAAAATCAGATTTGAATCTTTATATTTGTATCCAACAAATTTTTATCAATAATTTTTTTAACTCAACTTATGGCAATGAAAATTCGAATTTTAAATTATAATACTCTTAATTAGAACTATGTTGCATACAAAAAATTAATTGAACTATAATAATAATTTTGTTAGACTATGAGTTATGTGTTATGTTGACCAAGTTATTTAAAGATTGTATAGTAAGTTGATTATAGATAAAATTGAATATTTAGATTTTAATTAAATTAAAGTTAATAAAAGAACAAAAGATGCTAAAGTGAGCATAACTTAATAATAATTGGCATGTACCATCGATCAAGAGGTCAGAGGTTCAAAACCTCACAAGTTTATTAAACTAAAAAGGAAAAAAAAAAAATCATTTTTGACCTTAAACTTGGTAGGTTGTATCAATTTTAACCCTAAACTTTCAATTTCATAAATTTAAACCTCAAACTTAGCAAGTTGTATCAATTTTACCCCTAAATTTCAATTTCATCAATTTAAACCTCAAATTTGAATAGGTGTATCAATTTACACTCTTGGTTAAATTTCCGTTTCAATTTCCATTAGAAAGGTTTTCCACACATGTCCAAAAGCCACGTGTTGCTCTATAACAAATACGTATTTGTTATTTAAAAATGAAATAAAATTGCTGAAGAAAATTGGAGTAGACTCGCCATAATGTTTTTCAATTTCAGAGCATGACTTTTTTTCACTTCTTATCTTCTCTGATTATGCTGTTTTTTTTCATTTGATTAATTGAAGGTTTTTCAATTTTAAGGCAGAATTCTACTCGATCCATCGACTTTTAGCATAAACAAAACTTATTTGCACCATATATTTTTTTCAATGGAGTACTCTCATTCTTGAATCAATCGCTAATATTGTTTTTTTTTTTAAATTTCTCATCGACCTCGAGCTTGATTTGTCCTCTATCCGCCGCAATGGAGGCAGGACTTTCGAAATCGCCCACGTCAGAATCTTTGTCCCCATCTTCTCCAGCATCGATGCACTTTAATCCTCCGTAAGATTGTCGATGGGGCAGACAAGGTCGACTATGACCAGTTCATTGTGTTCATGGGCGTCACTCTGTCCACCACCGCCTTCCTTATTCTCTCTTGCATTTTAGTCGAGCTCAAACTTCTCATCGTTGAAGTTGACAAAACTGCCATGGCCTTCGCCGCCTACAATGACGTCATTGCCTAGATCTTTTTCACACTCGTCATCGCTGGTATTGACACCAACGGCAAGGAAGAACACAAGAGTCTATTTGTTTTCATGTGGGTCATACTTTCGAGAGTCGAGTTCGTGGTTTTCCTGTGGTAGCGACCCGATCTGGAATGATTTAGTTATTTTTTTGGTAATTTTTTAAAAAAAAAATAACAAACAAGTACATATCACATATCATAGAGCAACACATGACTTTGGGCATATGTGGAAAACCTTTTTAATGGTGATTAAAATAGAAACTTAATCGAATGTGTAAATTAATACATTTATTGAAGTTTTAGGTTTAAATTGATAAATTAAAAGTTTAGAGTTAAAATTAATATCATCTATCAAATTTGAGGTATAAATTAATGAAATTGAAAGTTTAATGTTAAGTTCGATAGAATCTATCAAATTTAGAGTTAAAATTGATTTTTTTTCAACTAAAAAAAGAAACATAAAAAGTGGAGGCAAACGAAAACAAACTGAAATCACGTGCAGTGAACGTGCGGGATGACCAGTTGGTTGGAAGTGAAACTTCGGCGTGCATGCGTGTCTTTTTCCCAATACTACGAACATGATACGTGTCGAGAAACTGTGTGAAAACTTCTCCTTCAATTAAACAACATATTAAATTTACAATTTGTTCGAAGCGGCTCGCCGGCCCAAACTCATCTTACAAATATTATTCATTCCCTTATTAAACTGCACCAACATCTATAATTTCTCATTGTCTACCAAAAAAAAAAAAAAAAAAAAAAAAAAAATCTACAATTTCTATAATGTTATCTATATCCTTTTCATTTTCAATACTCATTTAAAAATAAACCATTTTAAAAGACATGCATTTGGTTTCAACTTTTCTAGAAGTAACTTATATATTTGCATAATATTAGAGATGTCCACGGGGCGGGGCCAGGGAATGGATTCCCCGTCCCCGCGAAATTCCCCGTTTAATTTCTCGGGGATCGGGGCGGGGATTCCCCGCGGGGAATTCGTGGGGATCGGGTTCCCCGCTGGGAATTTTTCCCCGTTCTTTTTTTTTTTTAAATGTATTCTCAATCATAATAAAAATTATTTCTAAATGAATAATTTTCAATATAATTCTATTTAAAGTAAATGTTATAAAATTTCCTAATAAAAACAATAATATACCATAAGTAAAAATACTATAATGTCGAAACAACTTAATTTCTAAAAATTCAAATTTCAATATTACAACATAGACTTTATTTTTTTTTAATAACGAAATAGTCTTAAACTAATTCTTACTATAGTTTTTTTTTTAAAAAAAATCTATTTATAGGTATATATATATATTATTAATCGGGGAATCGGGGCGGGGCGGGGCGGGGTGGGGAATATATTCCCCGTCCCCGTCCCCGTCTAGCCAACGGGGAAAAAAGCTTCCCCGCTCCCTCCCCCATTCCCCATGTAATCGGGGATTCCCCGCCCCATTCGGGGCGGGTCCCCGCTGGTTAAATGGACATCCCTACATAATATCCATTCAATGCCAATACTCACGAGGAGGATAATAGACTTTTCCAATTTTTTTACAACAAAATAATATTGTGCATTAAAGGACTTAAGTCTTATGATTCAAACCACAACAAAATAATATCATGGGATTCAAACCACATACTTTGTGGTCGTTAACACACTCAATATGCCAGTTGAGCTATGCTCTCTTTGACCATCCATTTAGTTAAAACCAAAATAAAAATAAAGAACTAAAATTATTATATTTTTAAATTTTAAAAATTAAAATAGATATAATCTTGAAAGTTCTAGAATAACATTTGAATACACTATTAAAAGTAATGGTCTTTTCTTACTACAGAGTCTAAGAAAAAACCTAACCTAATGGTCTTTTTATTTTTAAATATAATCTTAAAAAAGTAATGGTTTTCAATCAGCAACGCTCAAAATCCAAATACCGAAGAAGGGAAACAAAAGTTTGGAAGAATTATGTCTGATTCTGTGTGTCCAAACACAGAATCAGAGATTGAGAAATGTAACTCGTCGTTTTCTCTTTCTCATTTATCTAAGACTAATACAAAAATATTTTTCACTCTCTTTCTTAGCAAGCTGTTAGACTATTTTCTCTTTTCTAGTTGTGCTTTCTCTCCCTCTCTCTGTTCAAGTATCAATCCCCCAGTCCATGCCAATGGAAAGCAGTAGTAGTACGACCAGCGTCACCAACAACGAGAAGAAGAAGAACTTGAAGGGCATCGACGACGAAGCCCTTGAAGGCACGCACCAGTACCGTTCCCGCTGCTGCTTCCAGGAATGGATGCAACTTCAGCGCCAAGATCTAACCCACCTCCTCCAATCCCTCCGCAAAACCAAGAGTACTCACAACGACGGAGAAGTCAAAAACCTCATCCGGAATTGCATCACGCACTTCGAGGACTACATCTCCACGCGCAACCGGCTCGCGCAGGAGTACGCCTCGTCTTTCTTCGCGCCCACGTGGTGCACGTCCCTGGAGAATTCGTTGCTGTGGATCGCGGGGTGCAGGCCGTCGATTTTCATCCGTTTGCTGTACGCGCTGAGTGGGTGTGAGTTAGACGCCCGGCTGGGGGAGTGGCTGGAAGGGATAGGGAATAAAGGGAGTGGGAATCTGCGCGTGGGGGACCTGTCACCGAGTCAGATGGCGGGGGTGAATGCGCTGCACATCAGGACCATACGAGCCGAGGAGAAGCTGACGAACGAGATGGCGAGCTCTCAGGAGGAGCTGGCGGACAAGCCGATTGCGGTGATTGCGAACGAGATGGAGGCGGTGGGGGAGGTCAATGAGGAGGCGGAGAAGGCTCTGAAGGAGCACGAGAAAGTGGAGAGGGATTATGGAGAAGGCGGATGAGTTGAGGCTGAAGACGCTTAAGGAACTGGTGGAGATTTTGGAGCCGGTTCAGGGGGTGGAGTTTCTGGTGGCGAGTAAGAAGCTTCATCTCTCGCTACATCAATGGGGCAAACAGAGAGATGAGAAGCATGGAAGAAGATTATATTACTAATAAAGATAAAGAAGAATCTAACTACTATTTTAATTTCCATTATGCTGTTGGGTGTGCGTGTGGCTTTTGTGTTTTTTGTGGGAAGAACATGTTTGTTCCTGTTTTTACTAATATGGTGGGTTTTGGCACGTTTATTATTAATGTTAAAATAATAAAATTATATGAGAATATGAAATGTTTTAGGAGGGCCTACAAATTATGATATACTTCTTCTGTGTATTTCTCTCTCTTCCTATGTGAATACAAAAAATGATGAGTTGCAAGTAAACTCAGGTGGATAGGGATGTCCACGGCCACAAGGGATGGGGATGACCTATTTTAATTTTCATCTCTACGAAATTTTTCATTAAATTTTGTGAAGAGCAGGCAGAAATTCTGAACTTAGTAAGAATTGAGTTCTCATTTTCAATTAGATAATTAATTATTCACCATAAATCTTTATTTTAATAGTTAATCTCCTTTAAAAAATTTCTATTTAAAAATAAAATTATTAAACCTCTATAAATAAAATAATATTTTATATCAAATTATTTAATTATTTATACATATAATTTAAATATATGCATAATAGAAAAAAATAAAGGAAGAATGTAAATGGAAAATACCTTCTCGATATTTATTTCCATTTAGCATGTGGGAAATTGTTTCTTCGGTCCCAGGTGGATGTGTGTAAAAGACAAGTGAGGCATGCAAAGGAGGCGGCGGGGAAACTTGAGATGTATACAAGTGGATGTGTGGAAAAGACAGGTGAATCCTGCAAAGACGTAGCAGACAAACAAGCTCACAGACACTGACAAGATATCTGTCTTCACTCCAACCTTAACATTTCGGCGTTCAGTTCAAACAAATCTAAATGGATAATACGTACCAGACCATTTGATTTCGATTTTGAGTTTTTCTTTAGGTTGAATTTTAGTTATCGTTTAAATTGCAATTTTACGGGTTAGGAGGTTTTTTTTTTCTTCTTGTTTTCTTTCTTCAACTACAAGTGGAGATGGAGGCATGGGCGGACCTTAACGGGCTGGCCTCCCCCCATTTATATATCTATATATTTTAAACTTTTATATTTGTAATTCTTTTAATGAAAATGTTAGTAGGTTTTTATAATATATAAAATTTTCATTTTTTTAAGGTTTTTTTTTAAAAAAAAAAAATTTAAATAGATCAACTTCATTTTTTTAATATAGGTTAAATTACAACTTTAGCCTCTAAACTTTTAGAGTTGATAGATTTTAAATTTTTAATTGTGTCTAGTAAATCCTTGAACTTTAAAAATATCTAAGATGTCTCTAAATTTTCAGTAATAAGACATTAACCTTTTAATTTTGTGTCTATTAAGACCATAAATTTTCAATTTTGTGTCTAATAAGATCCTAAATTTTAAAAAAAATTAATAGGTTAAGGACATATTAAACAAAAAATTGAAAGTTCAGAAATCTACCTAACACTTTAAAGTTTAAAGGCATATTAGATACCACTCTAGTTTGGAATTAAACTTGTAATTTAACCTTTAACACATTTATAAATATGTGAGTTTTATTAGAATTAATTACAAACACATAACATATTTTACAAAAAATAATTAAGAATATAGCATCTTTTTTTTAAAAAAATTAGAAATAATTACTTTAACTTAAACAATGACAACCAAATATAATTCTATGATAGAGTGACATGAATTAATGATTAATTTACATATTGATTGAATATATAATTATAATAGTTATTGTGATAAACAATAATAATTGATCTACTTATTATAATTTTACTATATTTTTAAAAATTATTTTTTAATTGTTATTTTCTTAATATTTGGTCTAAATTTGCACTTACTTGTAATTTTTTAGAGTTTATATGAGAAAGTAGTGTTTATTATTATTATTATTATTAGTTCAATAACATCTAGAAGTGGAGTTTCGATTACCAATAATTTTGATTATATTTTTATAATAAATCTTTTAATTTAAAATATACTATTTAGGTCCAGCCTTCCCCCAAAATACAGGATCCACTCCTGGATGGAGGATTCAAATCTTTAACCTCTTGATCGAAGACATATATCTTAAGTAGTTGAACTATGCTTAGGTTGACTTACGAGTTATGAGTTGAATTGTAAGTTTTCGTAAAATTAATTTCAATAAATCCGAAGTTCCTATTAATTCGAAAGATATCTCTTTATCATTCCTTTTTAAATTCTTCTCTCTTGAGGATAATAATCTTTTTTTTTTTTTGAGCTCAACACATTTGGGAGTGGGAGATTCGAACCTCTGACATCTTAGTCGATGATATATGTTAATTACCGCTGAGCTAAGTTCACCACTACAAGAATTTTTATTTTTTTCGACGATTATTTTTTCCGACGCAACAAAATATGTTGAGAAAACTTACTTATCCCGACTCAGTGACCCGCGTCGGGATTGTTCAATTATTCCCGACGCAACTTGCATCGAGATTGTGGAAGGAAAAATAAAAAAAATTAAAATGATGTGTTTTGGCCCTTTCCACTTAAGCCCGACGCCCTGCCTCTTAAACCTTATTTCCCTTATTCGCGTTTCTTTTCTCCAACAAACGAAAACCCTATTTCCATCGTTCTTTATTTCTCCATCTTCACGTTTCTTTTCCCTTCAAGTTTTCTTCTCCTTGCAGCAGCAACGGAGGTGGTAGGGTGCGACGTTGACAACGATTTCTTTCTCCAATTTTTGCGACTTCTTCCCTTTCAACTGTAATTTCTTCATTGTCTCCTTTCGGCGTTGATGGTGGTGGATCTAATTATCAATTCCAGCTACAATTTCTTGGTTTTATCCATTACCGATTTATCAACTGTATTTGTTACTGATGAGTTATTTCAGTTGTTAAAAACAATTTACTTTTCTATATATGTATGAGGAGGGAATTGATTACCTTGACACTTTCTCACTTATTGCCAAGATTGTGACCGTCAAAGCCATTCTTACCATGACAATTACATTCAATTGGCCTCTTGTTCAACTGGATGTGAACAACGCATTTCTCAACGGAAACTTATTTGAGGAGGTATACATGACTCTACCGTTAGGATATAAACCTAACCAGGTTGCAAATCAGGGGAAAAACTAGTTTGTTGGCTTAGTAAGTCCATATATGGACTTAAACAAGCCTCACGACAGTGGTTTAGCAAATTTTCTACTGTTTTACTCAGTAATGGATTCCATCAATCCAAATCGGATTATTCTTTGTTCACCCGTGGACGTGGAAAGTCATTTGTTGCCCTTTTAGTGTACGTGGATGACATAATAATAACAGGCCCGATCTCGTTGGAACTCAACACTGTCCAACAGCTCCTTGAATCACATTTTCTACTCAAAGACCTTAGAGTTTTAAAATATTTCCTTGGCCTTATTATCACGATCCAAACATGGTCTACTTTTGCCACAAAGGAAATATTGCCTTGAGATCTTGGAAGATAGAGGGTTCCTTGACGCTAAGCCATTTTCTTTACCAATGGATCCTAATTTGAGGCTATCCAAGCATGCCGACACTCCTTTAGAAAACGAAGATGCAGCTAGCTATCGACGGCTCATAGGAAGATTATTGTATTTACAGATTTCTAGACTTGATATTTCATTTGTAGTTCATTGTTTGAGTCAGTTTTTAAATGAGCCAACTAATGAACATCTCAAGGCAGCCCATCATTTGTTAAGATTTCTCAAAAACTCACCAGGTCAAGGGATACTACTAAGGCCTGTCACGAATTTTCAGCTTCTAGCGTATATGGATGCAGACTGGGGCACTTGCATTGACACCCGAAGGTCAGTCACCGAGTTTTGTATCTTTCTAGGTGATTATCATATTTCTTGGAAATCAAAGAAACAACCTACTATTTCAAGATCTTTAGTTGAGGCAGAGTATCGAGCTTTAGCAGCAGTCACTAGTGAGCTCATATATGGATACATCATATGTTTTCTGACTTACAAATCAGCTTGCTACTTCCTGCCATTGTCTATTGTGACAACCAAGCTACAATATCCATTGCCACTAACCCTATGTTTCATGAAAGAACAAAACATATCGAAATTGACTGCCATTTCGTATGTGACAAAATTATTGATGGATTTCTTAAATTGCTGCCAGTACGGTCTCAATTCCAATTAGCAGATGTCTTCACCAAGGCTCTTCCAGCTCAAGTACTTTGGTCGATTATTGGCAAGTTGAGTTTTTTTATTTACATGCTCCAACTTGAGGGGGGAGTATCAACTGTATTTGTTACTGATGAGTTATTTCAGTTGTAAAAACAGTTTAAATTTCTATATATGTATGAGAATATTAGCATGTAAATGGTATTGAGTTTATTATTGAATAAAAGAATAATAAACTTCTCTCCTCAATGGACTCGTGTCTTCTTGATACGATTCCTTCAACTAAAGGTATATTTAATTTCAGTAGCTACTACATTGCGCCTTTATAGATGTATATCTATATTTGTTGGAGACCTTTAATTTAAAAGTTGAAATTGAAGGATTGCTTGATCATCAATCCCTTTGGTGTTTGTAACTAAGAGTGGGTATTCAAGAGTTATTGAGTGAAATAAAATTTAAGGTTTATAGCAGTTCAATTTATTTTTGGGTTTGTCATTAAGAGCGGGTATTTTGTGTTGAGTCTACTTCAATTGATATATTTTCTTTTAAGGTGTTTGTGAAAATGATTGAAAAAATGCAGTGACTTGAACAAACCTGATTACTCGATTTATGCAATTTGTAAATTTTAGGATACGCATCTCAGATGAGGTTCTTGTGGCTAATGAGTGAATGGGAATTACATATGGTTTGTAAAAAAATGGGAAAGAAATGTTTTCAGAATTGATTTGGGAAGGTGTGTGATCGTGTTGCCTAGAATTTTCTAGTTATAAGTTGTGGAAAAGTGCTTTGGCTTCTTCTAATAGAGGCCACTGTGTTTCTTCCGTGAATTCTAATGGTAAACCAAAGGGTAGGGTATTAGCGCACTAGAGGTATTGGGCAGGGTATCTTTTATTCTTTTTTCCTTTTTGTAGAAGTTGTTCTTGGCAGACTTATTTTTTTAGGCGTGAATTAGACGAGTGGAAGGTTTCTTTGTAGATAGGGACAATCTCACTTGCTGATTTTCCATTTTGTTGATAACTTCCATCTTCTTTTAATTTGCTTTGTGTGAATCTTAGCAAAGATCAAATTTTTAGTTTTGGCTTTAATTGTGATCTTGGTAAGCTTGGGAGATGAGCTCAATTGGACGATTGTGAGATTTCATCTTTGTCCATGACTCCATGACATATTTAGGGCGTTCATTGATACTTAATCCTAGAGTTTGCTCTATTTTAGATCTGTGGTTGAAAGAATTGAATGGTGTTCTCTTCTTGAAAGAAAGTCTTATTTTGAATCCATAAGAAACCATTTACACATTAAAGAGAAAATCCCCCCAGGATTAAGTCGGACTATCATATCACAATCACAACTTGTTCTATAGATAGAGAGAGACTTTTCTGATGAGATTTGAAGATTTAGTTTATCCACCAATGTTTCCTGGGCCAAATTTAACTGGAAAAATCTACTTTCAATCTTCAGAGTCAATCATTCAGGAGAACATCATTTTGACATTAGTCTAAGAAATAGGTTAGGGAGGTTACCAGGGGAGTTTCCATGGCGGGAGGAATAGTTGGGTGCAAGGGGTTGGAGGAGTCCTAGAGAGATGGAATGGTTAAGTTTAGCAACATCTCCTCATTATTACGTGGAGAAGATTTGCTTCATCATGCAGCGATAAATGTATACATATGTTTTTATTTTTTTCTTTTCTTTTCCAATGTTTATTCTCTCATTGGATTAACTACAATGGATGTTCATTTTTTTAATACATCTTATCACTAATATGCATCAGTTTCATTAATGTTTTCATAGATTTAGTTTTATGGTTAATATATTTAATACTATATAGTCATCAAAATAGCAACAGATGTTACTTGATAGAAGGAACACTTTGCTATTGATTTTGTTTTCCTTGCTGTCCTTGGTAGTTTAGGGTTTGGCGCAGGAGGTGGTTAAAATTTCTTGGAAAAACTGAAATCTTCACTTAAGCAGTTTTTGAAAAGCTGAAATCATCCCAACTAGAGATGAACTTTTTGTTGAAAATCTTATGGAACTTGATGTTTTTGTCTGAAAGCAAATGTTGCCAAGGATAAAGTGAAGGATGCTTTAAAAGCGCAGCAAAATCAACAGATTGATAATGCAAGTACCCTGGACTATAAATTCTAGATAACATGAGATTTTTAACACCCAACACCAAGTTGGAAAATATTGTAAAACACAAAAGAAAAATCAGTGAGAACATATAATAAACTATAACCTGATCTTCAATAATTATTTCAAGCCAACCTAACCAAATAGACAAAAAGAATAGCAATATTTAAAGTATTCATATGTATAATAAAATAGTTCAAAAATATTTTTCAATCATCAAATATCTTTCAAATTTGACATTAAGTATATCATTATGTCTGTTATGTATAAACTCAATAGCTTAATCTAATGATTATCTATGAAATGACCAAAGGTAGCGAATTGGGTTGACTCTCATTTGTAATTAAACACGTGAAAAGCGGTTTGTAATTAAAATGGCCAAAGGGATTTTTGTAAAGCCTTTTGCAAAAAATTAAAATGGATTTCTGGTTTTCAAAATTAGTAGACCTGGTTTAATAATTTTTTTGTTTGTTTTTTTTGTATTCTTATTTTTTTAAAATCATACTAGTTTGGTTTTAGTTCTTAGTTTTCTATTAATGAGAAAACAAAAAAAAGTAAGGTATGTTTTATGGCAGTTTTTGTTATTAAAATTATGAAAAAGATTACAGAGAAGTTAGAGAATGAAATTGCGGCTGACAATGTCTTCTCGGTCTCATTTGTAATTGCCTACTTTAGACCTCTTACATTGTTAAATTTTCATTTTTTGCTTGCATAACTAGTCATCAGTAATTCTCATTTGTAATTTCATTTTTTGCTTATGGAGATTGTTTTCTTCTTTCCAGGAAACATCTCTTGATTTCACCCTTTACTTGATTTCGTTTTGTTTTCCATTTTTGTAGAAGTTCGTTGACGGTCATCTAAGCTTTCGGTTCATCTCCAATTGTTTCTAAATTCGAGTTTCAAGAGAATTTTCTTTTTCTCTCAGGTAAGGAGCTTCTCTCGCTTTCTTTCTTTTATTCAATTTTGATTTGTAAGATTATCTCATCGGAGCTTGTGGAATGGTTAATTTGTTGATAATTTGCAAGGCGAAAGGAGAAAACAAATTTTGTTGTAGGCGTGGTTTTTACCTTTTAACTTTTTTTTCCCCTCATTTTTGTCTGTTTGAATACTCTATTATTGTTGTGTGTATGAATGAGCTTGCTCCTCTTAGTGTTTTAGAAACGAAACAAAGGATACGTTTGGACTTTGGAGATTAGTTGAACTTTAAGTAATTCATTCAACTATGGCGTTGGATATTAAGCATTGATTCAATTATAGCTTCATATACAATCATTACTTCGTGCAAATTTTTGTTCATTATGGTGCCTGGCGTGTGACGTCTTTTATCAAGATGTCGATTTAATCTTGAAATTATGAGATACTGCAATCTAAGGAAATAAATTTTTGCAAAGGCTTTTTCTCAAAATTGTATTGAAGTATAAACTAAAAAAGTGTGTCAAAAAGAAGATAATCATTTTCTACTTTTTTTTTTTTTTTGTTAAGTATAATCTTAGTCACTAAATTCCGTTGTTTTTATTTTACTTGCGTGGAAATATCAGTTTCACTTTTTAGGCAGAATGTTGATTGCATTGCTCTTCCCATGCTATCTATTGAAATGAATGAGAACTTCTTTAGGAGCTCTTTCTAGGAATATGAACTAGGATAGTAAGGAAATGTTTAAGTTCATTTTGGCCTCCATTGGACACTTAAACATTTTTTGGGCACTTTTGAAGTTCTTGAACTACTTAATAGATTACATTATAGTTGAACCATTATTTGGAAGTTGTTGGATACTAGAATTTCTTGGATGTTGTTTTTGAGCCATTTCTCGATATTTGGTAGATTAGATCATATTTGAACTACTTCTTTAGAAGCATTGCTCGATCTTTTGAAGTTTTGAAAGTTATTCAACTATTCTATGATCTTTGTTAGGTTCAATCATAGTTGAACCACTTGTTGGAAAATTGTTCGATCTTTAGAACTTCTTGGAGGTTCAATCATAGTTCATTTTAGCCTCAATTGGACACCTAGGCACTTTTTGGACATTTTTAGGCCATTTAGACACTTTTTGGACACTGATAGCGAAATTAAAGGGAATAATCGAATTAAACCCACAGCGGAAGCATAGGAATCGTCTTTGATTTATTTAGAATTAAACTAAAATACAAAGGTTAAGCAATAAATACCTTAAAAATAATATTATGGAGAATATTCTGGCGGATCTTTATCTTTTCCACAAAGTCTTCCTGGCTATGACTCGAACACAGGACCAAGGCTTGTGGGAGCCTCTTGAAAGAAAATCCCCAAGGGATTGGAGAGGAAGAGGTCTAGAGAGAATTCTCTAATTCTCTCTATTGAGGAGATGTGTGTTGTGAAGAATGGCTCAACCCAAGGGTCCTATTTATAGAGACCAAGGAAAAATCTTTGCCATAATTAAAATATTATATTTTAATATCTAATATAGTAAAATATATCTTATATTTATTTGAATCTTATTCAAATCTCCTACGATATTTATTTATTTGAATCTTATTCAAATTCTATAAATATCTTTTATTTAATATATCAAATATATATTAATTATTTTAATATTTAATGTATCAAATACAATAAATATATTTTCCTCTTTTATATTTAATATATCTAATATATTAAATATTAATTTGAACACTTCAAATTAAATATTAAATTTGAACATTTCAAATTTTAATATTTAATGTATCAAATACAATAAATATATTTTCCTCTTTTATATTTAATATATCTAATATATTAAATATTAATTTGAACACTTCAAATTAAATATTAATTTGAACATTTCAAATTTTTCTTTCAACTAAATTGATTTTTTAGTGTTACTATGAGCTAGTAAGGGGACCTTATGGACCTACAGATTATAAGCTCCAATGATACAAAATTAATTAATTAAACTCTTTAATTAATTAATGTTCATTCATTAACTATAGGTCACTCCACTATAGACCTAGAGTTGCACTCTTATGTACTGTAGGACAAGTTGTGTCCATAGATATAATCATTACATGCAAGTCGATCATTCACAAGTTGTTCGTAATTATAGCTGGGTCAAAAGTCCGTTTTACCCCTATAAATACATCTTGCACCTTAAGTACCATTGATTCTCTAATGAACAATATGTTTATAAACTAATTATAAACTAAGTCCCTCTCGGGCCAATGAGAGGATGGGGCCCCATTGTTCAAGTCCCGAAATCAGCACTTAAGGGAACTACTCATCTACTTACCCTATATGGGAAGGAGTGAATTCCATCTTGTGAGATTATGTTCCCAGCTCCCTATTTGGTCAAGTCCCCAAAATGGTAGGCATATTGAATCGGCAATAAAAGCCACTCTCACCCATGCAAATCAAAGGACAAGCCCTCACAGGTAGGAGTTCATAACTCACTCAGGATTAAGATCGAGTCACATATGATCATCCTGATGAAATATTAATCTTTTCAATTAACGGATTTATAAAGAGAGATTAAATATTTCGTGGTCCAGTCTTATACAAACTCATTGTATAAGATACCCCCACTCACATGTCTCCACATGAATGATTTGGATCAAATCATTTGTAACTATTACAAAGTGGGTCGTATCAATAGTGTTACCAGAATAAGGCACCAAACCTTATCCATATACTATGACCCTTTAGGTTATTTCTTGAACATGATCCTCTTGTATGTCAACCACATATTGTTCAAGATTACACTAATAACCTTGGATTTTTCATATAATGGATAATATTATATTGCAAATAAAATTATTATAATTATTATAAATTATTAATTACGAGGCTTTAGGGCATAAATCCCAACAATGAGCAATCAGGGAGATCACGCGGGAAGTCTACAAGGAGAATACCAAGCTCAATCAGCTCAATTGAAGCTCATACTCAAAGTCAATGGAAGTTATCTCCAATTGAACCTAATCATGAGGCAATCATTATGCCACAAAGTCCAATGACAAGAGCTAGAGCTAAAAGTTTTCAAGAAGCATTGAATTCTCACCTCCAAGCTAAGGTGTCTACACAAAGTGAAGAGTTGCATCCTTTCAAGATGGATAAGGCACCTTTTCAACCAAGAGTCATGATGAATCTAAAAATCCAGATTCATTCACATCTTTAATGCATTATGTACCTATTAAATTCATGTATTTACATTTAATTTGGTTCATGTATGGATTTGAAAGGTTAGGGGCTGAACTTAGACTACATAGGTGAAAGGATGTATCCTTTCATGGTGTCTATTCAATTAGTATAAATAGGGCTATCATTTTGTCATTGGAACACAAGTTGAAGTTGAATGAAATCTCATATTTGAGTTTAGTATCTCTCAAGCTTTATGCTTTCTTTGTATTCTTGTGTTTAGAATGCATGTCTAGAACTTTCAATCTAGTTTGATCCATTAGATTGTGGAGAGTTCGAAATCTTGAAGATAGGACAAGTTCTCCTTTCTTCTTGATCATCGATCAAAGTTTTCAAGTAAAAATCTGTTTAACTTTCATGGGTTGTTTATCATCTTGTTAATGGGGTTTTCTTATTATTGTTGTGGGGGTTCGCCTTGAATAAGGGGAGTTCTCAAGCGTAATTGAGATAGTTCATTTATCAGACACTTTTAGGCAACTTAAGAAGTTTCGGTTGGTGAGGTAGACGCTTTAAGCTTTTCTAAGGTTGGGTTTTGGATTCTTTCATACTTTAAGGTCAAATGATACTTAGGATTTCTTTTGAAATTTTTTTGTGTATTTTCTTTTTCCTTATTTCATTTTTTGGTCTATATTTAAAATTTTTCATATTATTTATTTTTTCCATTTCAGGTCCATACCTATGTTGAAGGCTACTGTTGGAAACTTGGATGAAAACAACAAGTGCAGAGACTTTGATTAGGCTTTTTCTTTTGGATGATAAACATGAATTTTTTTTTTTATGTAATTAAACTAAACTTTGGATGATACTTTTGTATGAACAATATTATGTTTCAATATATTAACTTTTATTATGTACTGAAATTAATTTTCAGGTAATTACAAAAATTAAAATAAAATAGAAACAAACTAAAAAAATCTAATAATTCAAGGGTATACCGGCGCAAATTTGCATCGAGAACAACTCTACAAAAACTAAAATAATTTTTAAAATCAATTAGTATTTAAAGCTATGCCGACGCATTATGCGTCGGCAAAAATAGGGATATCCCGACGCTTGACTCAGCGTCGGTAAAGTTGCTTTTTGCCGACACGTATAGCATTGGTATAGCTTTGATATCACCCGACGCAACAGATGTGCGTTGAGAAAACTTGTACCAACGTGGCTATCCTGACGTTTTGGGCTGACGCACTGTGGCGTCGAGAATATCTTTTCCAACGCTTTCTGTGGTTTTCAATGTGTTGGGAAAAACCAAAACCTTTGTAGTGCACTTTGGCATAATAATCTTGTTCAATAATAGATAGATGCTTAAAAGAATTACATTTCAATTTTTCCTTTTAACAAATAACTCGATTAATCTGAGCCAACCTAATTCACATATTCTATAGTTGAGTTAGGTTGGGTCAATGATCATCTAACTAATTAAGGTTGTCATTTGAATTGAACAATTTTGCAACTCAAACCATTGGATTTGGACCAAAAAAAATTATTTCATGTAACCCAATCCATGAATATTACTACTCATCATTATTATGGAATTTCTCCTATTAATTTTCAATATCTCATTCGCATTCAAAATTATTTGAGAGCTCATTTAATATAATAATTAAATAAATAGTAATATATGTTAAAGACAATAGACCTTTACATATCTTCATAATTATATGATATTGACCACTTTGAACATAAAATCTCATGACTTACTTTTTGTTTCACCCAAAAAGTTTCATACCAATGGAAAAAATTGTCTTTACTTAAATAGCATGTGTTGGAATAGAAATTTCGGCCAATCAAAAATTGTAATGTCATTATTTAAAATTAATGACAAAATTATTTATTTAATTATGAATTAATTAAAATTTTGTAGGAATCCCTAATTCAAATTATGCTGCATTTAAATATACTAGTTGGATACTACGTGCGTTGTACGTATTTCGTAACATTAAAAATATAATTGAATGTAGGATCTTAAACATTTGGAAAATGAAGAATTATACTTCATTATTATTATTTATTTTGGTTAGTATCATTTGATTACCGATTTAATTTCAAACTTTAATTTAAACCAAAATATTATATATTTTTTTATTTTGATTTGCATCATTTGATTACACACTTAATTTCAAACTTTAATTTAAACCAAAATATTATTTTCCTATTTTTTTAAAAAAAATTTGTATTATCTAATAATTGAAAAAATCTTTTTTTGCAATGAACTTTTCGAATTCAAGAGAATTATTAATTAGATAGTAGTTCTCAAATTTAGAACTATTTGAATGTATGAAATAAATGTAGAGGAGATCTATTAGTCAATTTGTTTTTGTTTACAAAAGTTCACTGAATCGAGAATATCTATTAATAAATTAATTTAAATGAAATTATTATTTTTTATATCAAACTTTAAAAATAATAAATTAAGAAATATTGAGTTTATTTTTTATCATAAAATTGCAAGATAGAGAATCTCCCATCAAATAAAATATTTTTTAGAATCTGAATATTAATTGTTAACCAAATGTTAGAAATTGCAATGACATTATTATATTTGAATATAGTACAATTACATAAATATGGAAAATATGCAAAACTGTGATCAAACTTTCATAAATCCTAACCTAGTAAACTCTTATTTTATTTGTTCAAAAAGAAAAAGAAACGACAAAAAAATAAAAATAAAGAAGAAAAATAGTACAATTACATCAAATTGTCTATTGTTTTCTACTTCTACTTGTACCTTAACGAAAATGAACCAAAGTTGTGATTGTTTTCTTCTCCACCCTCTTCAAGGATCAGTAGATGAATTGATGTGTATTTACAAATTTGAAAAGAGAAAAAAGAAAATTACAAAAACAGTAATTTACATTAAATCAATCTCCTTACCATTTGCAAAAAGAAAAAAACAAAACAAAAAACAAAATATAAAGTACATTAGTAAATTACATTAATCACTCTTTTTCTTTGCCATTTGAAAAATAACCTACTAAAGCACGTAAAAAACAGTAAATTATATTAAATCTCTCAATCTGACATTTGCAAAAACAATTGGAGGGAATTCACTTGTCTACCTCTAACATCCTAATGAAGTCTCTTCAATACTAAATTGTTTAAACCTTGAGAATTGAAAAATTGGATACGAATATCCTGGTTTATTGAAAAGAAAGATTAGGCTTATATAACCATAACCATCAAAAATAAAATAGGAGAAATCAAAATTTCTCTCCTATATGGCTTTTGGAATCATTTAGAAGATATGAAAGAATTAAATTATGGGTCGCACTATATATAGATAATATATGGCGTTTACTTTATTCAAATATGGAGATATGATATGGTCGATTTGAATAGATTCGTGATATTAATCGATTTGCCTACATAATATTTTCCTTTTTCATTTTTTGAATAAATCGTGATATTTTTTTTAGAGATGTGTGGAGATTATTTTGTTAATCACCCTTCAGAATCACCCTTTAATATATGGGTAAGATATGAGTAGAGATTTTAAAACATTTAACTCAAATTTTGTTTGATACAATTTTTAATTTTTTTTTGTTAACTCACCCTTTATTAATCGATTTGTGTATACAAAATTAATATTATATTTTCTTTATTTTTTTAATAAACCGTGATATGTGTAGTTTTATCTTATCTTTTAATTTTATTTTAATATTTTAAATATGAATTTAAAAATGTTTAAATATTAATTTATAAAACAAAAATTTAATTAGAGATTCGTAGAGATTAGTTTTAAATATTAATTTATTAAAAACAATCTTATCTTTTAATCTTTATTTTAAATATGAATTTAAGAAGTTTTAAATATTAATTTATGAATATTCATTTAAAAATTAGAGATCCATAGAGGTTTTAGGACCTTTATTCAAATTGAAGACAAAACAAAAAATCTTTCAATTAAGAAGGATATAATGAGAAGTCTTCAAATTAAGAAGGGGCAAAAATGAAAATCAAAAGTTTCTCCTCTCAAGCGCCATTTATATAGTATAGATATGTAATTTGGGTCAATTTTCAGACAACAACAAGAAAAATGGCTAATTTTAAATAGTTCAACTCGAAAAATGTCTAAACAAATTAGTTTTTGGAAAAATGGCTAAACGTATTTTTAATAGAATCTTCAAATTGAGCTCAGACGAAAATAGCCTTGAGATAAAATTTTCACTTTTAACTAAACAAAAAAACATACTAAAAATGTGGAGTGCATTAAGGAGGGGCGAGGTGAATCTACCAAAAACAAACATAATAAACTATTTTTAATATGTAACATTAATTATCGTAATCTATAACATTAATTTGAAATAATATTTCAGTCTAATGATACGTACCAATGACTAAAATGTTCCTAGAGGTCTGTGAAAAACAATATCTAAGATCAGGATTCTTAATTTCAAATGAACAAACCAATGAAAATAATGTCCAAGATAAGTTCTATTGTTCGTATATATTCGTTGTTACACCTATAACTATGTGTATGTGCGTATAACATATGCAGTATATATGCATATATACCCTAAACTCTTAAACTGTGGGCAACGTCAATTATCATGAAAAAAAATTGAATGACAATAATTAGGTTGTGAACTTACCGAGGGAATAGGGGTTCAATTAAGTATATTATTATCTGCAGCAATGAAGCGATTTGAATATCTTTCATCTACTCATAAAACTGGCTTGGTTTGAAACCCTCCCACAAAACCCTTCCAATTATCTTCATATTCGTCTTCCTCAACCTTTTGCGTGCTTTTGAACACTGAAATTTCGTCGATTGGCTGCATTCTTCATCTCCGTCTACTTTGCCATAGTGTTTGTGCATCCAAAAAAGTAAAGAATTTGCTTTCTTCCTATTGTGGCTTGTTGTCTAGTATTTTTTTTCCTTTCATTTGACAGTTTTCCTTCCATTTGGGTAAGATTAACACACTTTTCTTTTTCCTCTTTGCATTCTAGATTACGATTTGCATTTTTAAATAAATATTCTAGATTCTAAAAGTCCATGTCATTTTTTAAGGGATTTTTTTTAATGTCAAAATTTAAATTAAAAAAGGACTTTATTTTGGGAATTTGTTGAATGTAAAAATTCTGAACATAATACGATGCAATTTGTAGAACCCACTATTATGGTTGTTATAGAAGAGGAAGGAAACACACTAATTTTTTGCTTGCTATAGTTATTACATGTATATACTTTTATACACATAAGTATATAGACGGCTTTATATAGTGATCGTATGTGGTTTACCGAACTATAGTACTATAGATTGCAATATACCTTGCAGCTATATTTATTTGCATGTATATACTATTAATATTATAAACTACAATACCTTGATGTTGTATTTATTTGCATGTATATACTTTTATACACAAGTATTTTATGTGTTTAGTTATATATAAACCTATATACTTTGATAGTAATTGTGACATATTAGAATTCTAGATTATGTTATAGGTATATAATGTGACATAGAACAATATATACTGATTTTTGAAATTGGAATGGTTTGAAAAAGTAAAAATTTTAAGTCTAATTAATGGTATTTGTTGATAGAGGATTCAAGTATAAGTGATAGAAAAAAAAATCGTGGTTGATATATTAAATTAAGGTAAAATTAATAGATTTGTAAATAATTACAAATAAATTTGAATTAGGATAAGATTAATAAATTTATAAAATTAGAAATAAGATTCTATAGATTTGAATTGTAAAAAATCTAGTTTGGGTAAAAAAAAATAGTAAAAATGTGTCAAATTTGGTTAGGGGAGTTTTGTTGTAGAAGATCTTGAGATGGACATGGGCTAACTGTTGATACAAATATACATCAAGGGTAGAATGGGCATAAAGTTTTCTTCACACTCCTCCCCGAAAAATAGGTAGACAAAATCCCAATTATGAAACATTTTTATCCCTTTTTCATTATATGTATTTTTTTGTAGACATTACTTCAATTTTCCAAATCCAAATGGGAGGTCCTAATTCAACAAAGTCTAGGCCCAAAGGAGCTAGGCCCAAATTTAGCAGAGCCTAAGTCTAATGGTTGGGCCCAAAAGCCTAAAAGGCCCAAGCTCACATGCTCTTGGAAAGCTCTATAAACTTCATTCCAGGGGTTCAGAAATTTTATTCTCTAGAAAACTCAGAGAGAATTGAGAGCAAAAAATGTCAAAGTCTTTAAATGCTGAATGTTCCCTGAAGCTCTTAAGTATTGAACACTTTGTGAATACCAAAGACTCTTCCATACCTCCGATCTTGTGAAGGCCAAAGACTCTTACAGACCTCTAATCTCGAGAACAAGTGCTCCAACCATCGAGTGACACACATACAAGAAAGAGAATCAGAGGATTATACTTAGAGATTGTACACCCCACAATATGAATACAAATACAAAGTTTATTTATAGGTGTTCTACTTCTTTTGAAATTATGTGTGAACAACATGAATCTTTCCATTTTCAATCAATGTGTGACTTTCATCATATTCCCAACAATATTACTGTTTAATTGAAATAATAACAATTTATTCTATAATATCATAATATTTAAAAGTTTTCTCTCCAATAATTGAATTTCAACCCTTGTTGTACTAAAAAAATAAAGAGAAAAAAAAAGAGGTTTTTTTTTTTTTTTTTTTTTTTTTTTTTTTTTTTTTTTTTGAGAATAAAGTAGTGGAGATTTTGAAACTTAGGAGTTAGGAGAGAGATATGAAGTTGTTTTATAACAAAATATCAAGATTTTTAAGACAAAAAGTTATTGATTGTAGTGTTACCTTGAAGATGTAATACAAAAAAAATAAGCTTAAAGAAAATCAAATGGACCAAAATATTTAGAACGTTCATTTATATTCATATACATACCATGTGTAAACTATATATATTAAAAACTCTGTTTAAATAAAACAATATATGAAAACACCTAATAGTAAACATCAATATACATGAGAATAAAAAGATTAGGAACATACCTAAATATATAATATTGAAATTATTTAATAGAATAAGAGAGTAATAAATATAAATATGTTACATAAATAGATAAATAAGAATTAAGCTAATTTTGCAGATTAAAATGAGAAGTTATTTGTGAGAGAGAGGGAAAAAATAAAGATTCAATAAAATTTAAAAATAGAAAGGAAAATTATTTTTCAAAAAAGAAACAGATGTTTAGAGAAAGATATAGAGGGAGATTAAAATAAGCATAAAAATAGGTTTGTTCACAGGAGATTGTGGAATAAATTTAATTTGTGCAAAGAATTTATTTTTATTGATTTTTTAGTAGTACAATCTCTAATTTGAAGTCTTATAATATTCTAGACTTCAATCTTTAAGGAGTATTCATAATTTTTTTTTAAAGTTTTAGGTAGTCTTCAATTTTTAGTTTTGAGAGAATTCTTTGAATTCTGAATCTTCAAAATTACTCCAAATCTTTCCTATTTATAGAGGCCTTATGTGGGCTTGAGCTTAATTGGATCCAAAATTTGAGCTTATTTGGGCTTGACTGGTCATTTTTAGCAGGCTTAAATGGGTTGGACCTCCTTTTAGTGGCTTTGGGCTTAATTGCTGATGACCTTATGATAGACAAGTTTCATTATTTAATTTACCAATTTGTCTTTTAATTTAAGGAGAATTTCACTAGATGTGCATGTTTAAATCGTAGTTTTGATAAATGGCCAAACGTCTTAGAAATTTTAAATATGGTCAAACTAGATTTTACGATCATTTTACCTAAATTTTTGTTCCGTCTTTATCCCTCCACCTTTTTTACATTTTCTCTCAACATAATCAAACTAATTAATTATCCTCTCATCCACAAAATTTTTTCAAATCTTATGCACATTTTTAAATTCTACACATTTGAAATCATTTTCAAATTCTAAGGCCCCGTTTTATGAAAATTAAACTTATTTTCTCCCTATTTCTCTACAATGGTTTTCATCTCCATTAAGGAAGCATTTGAATTCTTAGCCAAATTCTAAAAACAAAAACTACTTTTTGAAAACTACTTTTTTTTTTAGTTTTCAAAACAAGGCTTGGTTTTTGAAAACATAGGTAAAAAGTAAATGGAAAAACAAGTAAAACCATAGGTAGGAATAGTATTTATAGGCTTAATTTTCAAAAACCAAAAACCAAATGATTATCAAACGGGGCCTAAATAATTTATTTTTCAAATGTCATTTCATTATTATATAATAGAATTTGGAATTCCATAACATAATTTAAAAAATGCAGTGCTTGGCAAGGCGGAAATCAACCATTCATTATCTAGGTTGTGCTTGGCAGGCTTGGAGTTGCCTTAACACACAAATCTTGATTTCATAGGTAAGAGTAAAGTATTTCATTTCAATCAATTGAAATTTCTCAAATGACATTATTTTATTCAAATTACTATTGCTTATTCCTTATAGTCTTTTCTTTAGGCTGAAATTGCAATTAATATGATAGAACCCATTTACTGCTGTTAGTTATAGGTTATATATATATATATATATATACATATATGTATATATGTATATACATACATATATAAATGGCAGTCTAAATGCTGCTACTACTAGTTATATGGAAATGAAAGTGTCAATGAATATGTTGACAATAACAGTCTAAATACCACTAGTTAGTGACGTAAATGAAAATGTTAATAATATTCATCTCATTGCTCTTTATTCACCAATATAAATATTAGTCTACATCTAATGTAATCATAAACATTACAGTGTTAAGAAGTATCTTTACCTTCTACGTAAAATGGAGATTGAGAGAAACTCCAGACAATTTTTGTCTATTTATTTAATCTCGTCATTACTTGGAAATCAATTTTTAGTTTCTAAAACCACGAGGTGTTTCTTTTATTTTAAATTTTACTTTAGTTATTTAAATATTATTTTAGATGAATAGAATCTCAGGGTCTTATTGGTAGGCAATCTGAAAAAAGAAATTTGAAAATAAATGATTCAATGAAACAAAGTTGTATTTCATGTTTTTAGATATGGTAGTAGATTTAAAAATTGAATTTCAATTTAAACAATTGTTCAATATGTGTTTTATAATATATTTATAAACCATAAAATTAGTTGTATTTGCAAAATTAAATATTATATTGAATATAAATCATTGTATTTAAACAATTGTTCAGGAAACACTCTTCGAATCCATCGAAGCAATTCCTGATCCTCTTATTCAAAAACAGATGCTCATTAAGCTCAAGGAAGAACTTAAAGGGACATCTGATGAAGAAGAAAGAAAACCTATCTACTTCAACTTTCAGGAAGTAATTGATAGGCTCAAAAGGGAAGCAAATCCAATGCCAGTCAGAATTCAAGACTTGCAATTGGAAATTAAAACCCTCAAACGAGAAGTTGCTGAAACAAAGCAACGTCTCACCTCTCTTGAAAACAAAATGCTTGTTGTTCAAGAAAGATCAAATCTGATGATCCCTGGTGATGCAGGAACATCTTCTCAAATACTTGTTAATGATAATATTAATTACATTAACAAAGTTTTCAATCAAAAGTGGTATTCAAAAATCACTTTAAAAATCTGTGATTATAAGATTACGGTAATTGCTCTCATAGATTCAGGAGCCAATCAAAATGTCCTAAATGAAGGAATTATCCCTTCTAGGTATTTTGAGATATCTCACCAGACTCTAAGAGGAGCGGGCAATCAGGAACTGAAAGTTAACTACAAACTTTCAGGAGTCCACATATGCAACAAAGATGTGTGTTTTTTAAACACATTTCTTTGTATGAAAGATTTGAATGAGGAAGTGATTCTCGGAACTCCTTTCCTCACTCAACTCTATCCATTCGAAGTTTCTGAAGAAGGTATTACTTCTCATAAACTGGGAAAAACAATTATTTTCGAGTTCTGCGACAGCATTACTCCTAAATATATTTCAAATATTGAGGAATGCCTCAATAAAATCTCTAGGAAGGAAAAGCAAATTGAATTCCTTCAAGATGATGTCAAATGCAGAAGGATTTCTGAAGAAATCACTAAACCTTCTGTTCAAAATAATATCCAGCTAATTCTGAGAAGAATTCAGACTGAGATATGTTCAAATATCCCAAATGCCTTTTGGGACAGAAAACACCACATAGTGGATCTTCCCTATGTGGATAACTTTGATGAGGCCCAAATCCCTACTAGGGCAAGGCCCATTCAAATGTCAAAAGAGCTCGTCAAGACTTGTAAAAACGAGATTGACGATCTTCTCAAAAAGGGTTTAATAAGCCCATCAAAGAGCCCATGGTCTTGTGCGGCTTTCTATGTTAATAATCAAGCAGAAAAGGAACGTGGCATTCCTAGATTGGTTATTAACTACAAACCTTTAAACAAGGTTCTCAAATGGATTAGGTATCCAATACCTAATCGTCAAGATTTGCTTAAGCGTATAGCTTCTGCAAAAATCTTTTCAAAATTTGATATGAAATCTGGCTTCTGGCAGATTCAAATCAATATCAAAGATCGGTACAAAACCGCTTTCAATGTACCATTCGGTCAATACAAATGGAATGTAATGCCATTTGGCCTAAAGAATGCTCCATCGGAGTTTCAAAGGTCATGAATGACATTTTCAATCAATATCAAGACTTCACAATTGTTTACATTGATGATGTTCTTGTATATTCTCAAACAGTAGAAGAACATTTTAAACATCTAAAATGTTTTATCTATGTAATCAAGAAAAATGGTCTTGTGGTATCTCTACCCAAGATAACATTGTTTCAAACAAAGATTCGTTTCTTAGGATACGAAATCAATCAAGGAATCATCAAACCTATCCAACGGTCATTAGACTTCGTGGATAAGTTTTCAGATGTTATTCAAGATAAGACTCAGCTACAGAGATTTCTTGGCTGTGTCAATTATATCGGAGACTTTATTAAAGATCTCCGTATCATTTGTCTGCCGCTATACGACAGACTAAAGAAAAATCCAAAGCCATGGAAAGACGAGCACACGAGTGCTGTCAAATCCATTAAGGCTTTGTCAAAAGCCATCCCATGCTTATCGCTAGTGGATGAGTCAGCCAGCATTATCGTTGAAACCGATGCCTCAGATCTCGGTTACGGCGGTATCCTCAAACAGGAAGTTAACGGAAAAGAAGTACTTATCCGTTACCATTCCGGCATATGGAATAGCGCTCAGAAGAACTATTCCACTATCAAAAAGGAAGTACTAGCAATAGTACTTTGTGTTCAAAAGTTCCAAGGAGATCTTATCAACAAGGATTTTCTTGTCAGAACAGATTCAAAAGCAAGTAAATATATCTTTGAAAAAGATATAAAAAATTTTGTCTCAAAGCAAATCTTCGCAAGATGGCAAGCAATCCTATCTTGCTTTGATTTCTCAATTGTGCCTATAAAAGGCAGTGAGAACAGCTTAGCTGATTACCTCTCGAGAGAACATCTCTCTCAAGAAATCTCTAAAGCTCTCTCTCTTCAATGCAACACGGTCGTCCAAGACCGCCCGCTACTGGAAGGCCCCCAGGGCCAACCACCTCAAACAACTCCAACCAAGGAGTAACCCAATCAATTGCTAGTTCTTCTGGAACTAGTTCTCAAAGGGGAAAACGCCCCATTTCTCAAACTGCTGCACTCAATCCCATGAATGCAGACAATTACGCGATGGATCTCGAATACACAACGATATCCAGGCGACGTCAAGGTTCCTCACAGAGGAATTTATCAATTAGAGAAGGAGAAAGACCTATTCAGGCTCCCTCTTCTCTAAATTCAATCAGGCCAGCATCATGACCGATTTCTCGAAATCAATCCTATGCTAGGACTCTGCGACCTGCTGTCTTTCAGGCAAGACCTCAGATAACAGGTTATCATACAAAAACTTCATTAGAAGAAATTATCATCGAGCCAGAATTCGATGGTCCTTCTCCTAACGAAGTATGTGCTCAAATATATCCTTCTGGCTTTCTCTTTATGCCTGAGGATACTTCAAAAACAAGATTATTCTATGAATTTATTTTAGTTGATACTAAATCAATTGAAATAATTCATGTGCCGGACAGAAATGATCCGTCACGCATAATCTTCTCAAAGTTGAGAATTCTTAGGGTTCTTACGCCATCTCACTGGTCTCAGGGGATGTCGGTTCCCAAACGATTCTCAAGAAGTTTCAGACCACAAACATATTGTTACCATGACTATATCATAGCTTGGTACAATATATTTTGGTATGAACCATATAACCACTCATGGTTTGTTACTTTTTGTAAGAAATCTTACAAATTTAACTTTCCTAATTGGTTTCAAAGATGGTGGTTTAATTTTGGTATTTCACAAGAAATATTTCCTGTAGAAATACAAAAATCATTCCATCTTTTTTCAACTAGTGTCCATTCGTCACCGCTTGCGATGACGTTTAGATTCTCTTTGAATTTTCAATTACCTTGGATCTTTTGCTGGAACTACCAGCTAGCTCCAAAGGGAAAATTTAAAACCCTTAACAAGGTTTTAAAGATCAAATGGTGGGAAAAATTTGATATTTCTCATCTCACAGAAGAAAGGATAAGCCGATTCTTAAAGGCTAATCCTCATCATTCTCTTGTAGAAGAAGAACAATTCCTTCTACAGAGAAGTTCAACAATAGCATCTTTAGCTGGAGCATCTTCTGCTTCTGAGCTAAAGACTGTAATCCAAGATGCTTCTCAGGAACCCACTGAGAACATCCAAATTCAAAAGGAAGATGCTGATATTGACGATCTCATATCACAATCTTCTGTCAATGATATCAATTTTGAATACGATCCGTATTTAAATTTTGATATTTTAGACCCATACCTGGATTCTCAACCGAGTTGAAGGGTATGATTATTATGTAAATTATGTACTTTAAAGAACCAGTCTGCTATATATTAAGTTCATCGTCAACTATGCTAGTCTCCGATTGAAAGAGGAGGATGATGGAGATAGTGACACTCCAGAACAAGTGAGAATAACCGACTCACAGGCCGCGCAGAGAGCGAAGGACAAATCCTTGACAGGATAAGATTGCTATGATTAATTCGATCAACTAAATATCAAGAGAAGATGGTAAGGTGTGTAAGGCAGCA
Source organism: Trichosanthes truncata (assembly GCA_033996785.1). Lineage (NCBI taxonomy): Eukaryota > Viridiplantae > Streptophyta > Magnoliopsida > Cucurbitales > Cucurbitaceae > Trichosanthes > Trichosanthes truncata. The sequence continues at coordinate 33,720,926 of MU867261.1, forward strand.
ATGGCGGGGAGCCGAAGTAAGTCCTGGGATCACACCCTCAGTGGTTTAACGCCGGATTCTCGCGATATTTAGAAGAAAAAATACTAATCATAAAGCAATCAGTCCAGACCATTCAGGAGAAACACTGGGTGACATCATCACCTCAACAAAAGAAGATGAAGACGGACGGCGATGAAGTGCAGACATATGTTATCAGCTTTAATTATCAGCTTTTGTAATTTTGTCGTTTATTCACTTTTCAAAAGCAGCTTTAATAAAGTTTGCTTTTACTTTGAAACAAAGTTGTATTTCATGTTTTTAGATATGGTAGTAGATTTAAAAATTGAATTTCAATTTAAACAATTGTTCAATATGTGTTTTATAATATATTTATAAACCATAAAATTAGTTGTATTTACAAAATTAAATATTATATTGAATATAAATCATTATTAATTAATTTATAATATGTTTTTTTGGTTATAAATTTTATATAATTATTATTTTGCAATACCATATAATTTATAATATATTATATTATACACATTTTAATTTAACAAAAATAAATTGAATTTATAACACAATACTATATTTATTAAAGTTTTTATCTATTACACTACTTGATTATGCAAATTAGACAAAATCTAATTGCCACCCATTAAAATTCTCCATATAAAATAACTCAACATTGGCTAATTAAAGAGCAGAAGGGGGGAGGACGACATTGACAAGTTCAAAGGGTTGTTTTTTTTTTTTTTTTAATTTTTTTTTATGCAGCAACAAAACAATTCATTTTGTTCAAAATTATTCGTTTCCTTTGCCTCGGTTTCTTCTTCTTCACACTGATCCGCCACCCTCTGGCATTTGCCTCTCCACCGACCATCAAGTTTGACTATGGCCTCAACTTGTCTTACGGCCGCCGAAAACAGAGCAAACGTAATCGAGCCAGATTAAAACATTAGAGGTCAAAATAGCAACAAGGAAAAAGTTACCATTGTTTAAAACAATAAAAAAAAAATGATCATATATCTGCAAAATTATTCGCGACCGCATTATATAATATGATGGGTAATCAATAATTAAATAGAATTAGCATGAGATGAAGTGGATGAGGAATTAGTACCCAAAATTTCCAAGAGTATCGCAGTCTTTTCATGCTTACAGAATTAATGAGTACAATGATATAACGAAAAGAAAACACACACCCAAAAAAAGATTCAAATTAAACGACGAGAGGGAAAAAAAATTGAATGCTATCCTAATTCAAACATTTTAAGGACCAGCAGCGGACTTTGGGTGGCCCCATTGCCTGAGGCGAATCTGAATGAGAGAAATGGAGGCGAAGAAACGAAGGCATTGGAAGGGCGTGAGCACATCCAAAATCCCCTTCAAGGTCTTGAGCCTGACACAATCGGCAGCCTTCATGGTCCATCTCGAGGCCAAGGAGCAGAGCCTTGATGGCGACATCGGCCAAGCCCTGGAGCTGGGCGACGAGGGGCTCGCAGTTTCTCCGGCGGGTCTCGAGGCGGGAGAGGTGGACTATGTGGTGGTCGGCCATGGCCATCTGGTGCCTCTCCATGTGCCGGTCGACCCGGTCCTCGTCGGACTTGATGTTGAGCCGAAGCTTGTCAATCTGGAGGAGCTGGTCTGGGGAGAGGACGTTGGTGGGGTCGGCGAGGATGAGGCGGAAGGCCATGGAGGGCTTCCAGTCGGTGATCCAAGAGTAGGCGGTCTCCAAGGGGGAAAGCCAGGAAGGGGAAAAGAAGGCGAGGACGTCGTGGTGGGCGTTGGCCCATTTGACGGTGTAGTAGAGCTTGAAATGGGCGGTGAGTTTGGAGACCAGGGCGCGGAGGTGGAGTTCTTGTTCGAGGGAGTGGCTGCTGGAGGCTGAGGCGTGGAGGATCAGCTGGTTGACCTGGACCAGGTCTTCCAGCTGGGAGACCCACGACTCGAAGAAATCTGTGAATTTCTGTTCCACTCCGGTTTTCATTTCAGATTCAGCAATCATGCATCTGGATTTCAAAATGGAGTGGTTTTGAGTACTCTCTAATATATATATATATGGCATGCTTGGACATATAGAAATGGATAAGGGAGGCCACACGTGGAAGGCAGAGAGGAATCCATGTGCAGCAGTTGAAGAACGGCACGGTATGGGAATCGGAGGGTGGAAATGGGATGAGTTTACAATTATTTATTTCGTTACCCTCTCAAAAAGTGTGGGTTTTCTCCACTTGTTTAATTTCTTCTTCTTTTTTTTTTTTCTTTCAATTTCTCTCTTTTTTAAGTGTATTTCAATTTTATCTGACAACAATGATTTAAAATTAATTCAATTAATCATTCTATTAAAATTTATTAAGAAATATTAACTCATTGACGAAATATTTACTTTAATTCATTTTAGTCAAATATATTAAATTAATGGAATTATTTATTTATTAAAATTATTAATTAATTAACTATAATATATAAAATTTATACAATTAAATGGTTTAGTTATAGTTAATGGTTTAATTAAAATTATTAATTGATTATTAAAAAAAAATTTAATTTACATTAATGACTTCAAATTAATTTTAATTACTTCTTTAATGAGTGTATAATAATTACAACATACTTTCAGAGTAATCCCATAAAATAAGCATAAATATTATTTATTTTAATAAAAACGTGTTAGGATTTATGCATAACCAAACACAACAATCTTTGATTCCTAGCAATTTTATTCTCAAACATTTGATTCCCATGGACATCCAATAAAACTTTAGACCAAACGGCCCGTTAGTATATTCTATTTTCCATCTAAAATATCAATCAGACATAATGGAGAGTAGTAATATTTTGATTCTTAGTCAAAATGAGCATAGTTCAACTCGCATAAAACTTGTACTATCGACTCTGAGGTCAGAATTTCGATTCTCTCATCCCACTTATTGTCAATATATATATATATATATACACACATACATTCTTAAATATCAAAGTTATTAGTACATCCTTACTTAATGATGAAAAATAATTGCCTACATATAAACATAAATTAGTAGTAGGTTGCTTATACAAACTTTTTGAAGTGGTGTATCTTTTTAGTGTATGTTTCGAAGTAATTTTGAAATGGTTAAAATCACTTTTGTCGTATTCAAAATCACTCCGAAAATATGCTTTTAATTTTTTAAAATCAATTTTTATGGCATGAAAATCGCCTTTAAAAGTGTAAAATCAAACATTAAGTTGATTTTGAATTATTAAAGACATATGATTAGTAATTTGAACATGACAAAATTGATTTTAACCATTTCATAACCATTTCCAAAATGCCACTGACTTGAAAATATTAGTAGGATCCACATATCTTTCTAAGTAAGTACAATAGAATTTAACCAATAAAATTATATCATATTAAAAATTTGGTATATAGAAAAATATTATTTATTAAGAATTATTAAATAAAAATATTTAAAATATCTATTTTAGTCCACAAACTTCAAAAAAAAAATAACTATTATGAAATTTGAACTTTAAAATATCTATTTTAGTCATGAACTTTAAAAAAAAAAAACAATCATTTTTGCCATTAGTATTATTTCAAACTAACCGATGTAACTCTAATACATCTCTATGATAACATATTAGTACATTGGCTAACTCAGCCGCTTACTTCTACTAATGTAGGGCTAAGTAGCGCCTTTTCCTTTAGGTCCAACGTAGCGTTGACAAAGAAGAACAGACGGTTAAAAGACAGTGTGACATTGCTCCGTCAAGCTTTCGCTCATTGCAGAAAATTCTCATGGAGGATCAAATCATCGACTTTTGAGATGATAATTGCTATTTTATTCATTGAGCTATATGTTTGAATAAACAAGAAAGATCGTGTTATTCATTAGTTAAAAGTAATATAAGAGTAATGATGAAGATAGTTATTTTTCACTAAAATAAATATCCTAAAAGTTAATCAACCAAACAAGAATAAACTTCAAAAATTATAAAATAAAAATTGAATTAACTTTAAAAATTCAAGATGAAAGTGAGGTTTAAAACATAAGACAGAACACATGGTCTGACTATTATTATTTCTGAATAAAATTATATCAAACCGGGATTCTTCTGACCCGTAATTGAATCTCTAGTTGATTTCACTTTGTGATGAAAGAAACACTTTAATAGTCAAAGAGGGTGTCGATCATGTTTTTTTTTTTTTTTCTTTTTTTTTTCTCCAATTAATCAATTCAAAGATGTACTGATTTGTGTCTAAAATCAGAACATTAGTTTTAAAGCTAATTTCAACGACTAACCTAAACATAATTCGATGAATTTAACTAACCTCATCTCAACTGGTTAGATATTAATTTCAACAACCAACCTAAACATATCTCGATTGAGTTGTTGAACTTAAAAAAGAAAAAGATAAATCTAAGTGGTAAGATTATCAAATTAAAAAAGACAGGAAAGTGTATAACAATACAATAAAATTTCAATATTAGTTTTTAAACAAGAAAAGGAAATTAAAAGGGTTGAATTAAATTGGAATTTGGAAATAGAAGAAAAGAGTAGCGTATCATTTGGGACAATGTGGCCGATGCTCTTGCAACTTGCTCGTATCTTAATTCCTTTGCTTTTCTACGTGGAGTTCACCTTTGACATTTTCCATTTACATATTTCTCTTTTTTTTCTAAATTCTAAAATGTATGTACTTGTATTGTAGACCATTTACTACATTATTCACGGTACGTTTTTATTATTTTTTCAAAAAAAAAAAAAAAAACACAATAGGCGGAATTAGATTAAATAAATAAATAAATATATCAGAAGCAGAAGACTTTTGTTGACACTGACAGCGAATGACTTTTGTTGTCACCATATGATTGGCATATTTTAAAGGTAAATATTATTTAATTAGATTTGTTTTTCCACTAAATTAAGAAAAATAAAATTTTTATGCTTGATTTCGATGAGTGTAGGGGAATAAAAAATGATCAGCAAGTGTAAGCAGAGAGTTTAAGAAAATGCACTGCTAAAACAAATAATGTACATAACTGGAAAAAGGGGAACGAGCTAAAGAAGTTGTTACAATACAAAGGACAAGGGTAGAGCAGCAAAAATTTGGGGGTTTGTCTAATAAATCTAGTAAAAGGGGGGGACTTTTAACAAATTTATGTATTATTTCACTCCATTTGAGATGCACTTTTGTGTATTAGAATGTTACATCCCAAACTTAGATAAATAAAGATTACACAACCGAGTATGTAACAAAGAAAAAAGAAAAAAAAGAAAGAAAGAACAGCATCCCCCCGACTTCACAAACTCCAAAACCACACCCTTACTGCAATATCAGCTTACGCTAGAAAGAAATTGTGGGAAAAGAATCTGAATCAAATGAATTGTGAGGGCTTGCTTACATGAAAACAAGAGAAAAATAAAAAGGAAAAAAGAAGAAAAGGAAAAACAAGAAAGGGGTTCCATTTTCCAAATGCCATGTGTTGATGAGACTGAGAGCAAAGCAAATGAACAGCAGGGGAGGACCCAGAGTTTGAAAGAGGCTATCTTTTGTTTTTAGATATTAACACAGAGAAAAAACATACTATGCTTGCAACAATGGAGACAGAAGGAGACAGAGCTGTGCTCTTCTTCTTCTTCTTCTTCTTCAAGTAGCCTCCACAGATAAGATCTCCAGTTCAGCCCACCAAAGGGGAGACAGTCTTGGAACCGATTGGTCCGGTGACAAACCGATCACTTCCCTTAGTTTGGCGGTGATGTCTTTCATGCTTGGTCTCATCCTTGGATCTGATTTGATGCAATCTTGGATCACCTCACAGATCACGTCCAGCTCATTGTTTTTGAACGATTTCAGACTCTGATCAATCATGTAGCTGATACTCCTCTTGTCATTTAGAAACTCTGCAGCCTGCAATGTTCATAAGCAGATATATATGTACCATAAGTTCATTGTTTTAATGTACATTGGTTCAATTTGAATAGGGGTTTCAGTTTCTTTGAGCGTTTGGAGTATTCTGAACCTACCCAGTTCACAAGGGGCCCTTGTTCTTCTGAGTATGGGAGCTTTCCTGAGATGATTTCAAGCAACAAGACTCCGAAACTGTACACATTCGATTCTGGATCCGCGAGGGGCGGCAACTCAGAATGCTCGTTATCATGGTCACCTGTATTGTTATATTTTGATACCCCATTTGATAAGAAAATGATCTCTGCAATCTGCAAAAGTATGGGACGTCAGATCAGATGATATGAAAGACTTTCAAATTATAATCAAAGCAGCCAAATGGGAGTTTATATATATATGTACCTTGGCAGCATAATCATCAGTTAAATAAATAGCTGTTGATGTGAGATTTGTATGTGCCACTGGGGGATTTAGATCATGATGCATATATTGAAGGCAATATGCTGTTCCCATAATGATCCTCATCCTTGCACCCCAGTCAAGATGTTCAACTTCTTTAACTGACCAACAAAGAGTTACATTTATGTTAGCCTTGTAAAGTAGAGCCTCAAATACTTGAATGAGACTTGCACTCCATAGTTGTCTCAGGAAAATTACCGTGCAGGTGCTCGAAAAGAGTTCCATTTGGAGCATACTCGAACACCATCATCCTAGTAAAGGGTTCTTCCTCCTCACAGTAGCCAAGAAGATTAACAAAATTCTTGTGGTTGATCCGTGATAACGTATCAATCTGCCCAAAGTTATATATGTTTTAGGAGTGATGGATTAAAGAGAAAACTATTGAGTAGGATTGGAAGAATAAGAAGGTTTTAATTATCAAGTTGAATCTTTGAGTTCCATAAAGGGAATTGTAGAACCTTTTTCCGATAGGTTTGCTCTGAACTCTTTGACCAATCTTTAGAGGAAGTAACTGAGACTGATGCAACAGCAATTTCTACTCCACTTGATAGTGTTCCTTTGTAGATTGTGCTACAATCAAAAGTGTCAATGATATTGCTGAAATCCTCACAGGCTACTTCCAATTCTGGTCGATTTAATTTGGGTGCCCCTAGTAAGAAAAACATACACAATTCAGTCCCGAATCATCGAAACAGTGCACAATGCAGCAAATTCTGCACTAAAAGTAAACCAACTAGGCCTAGTTTATCCATTTCTTTCAGATAGCTTTCTGGCAGTCATTAACAGTTCTTGTTAACCACTCAATCAAAATACCTGTTATGAATGCCTTCTGCAACTGGCCACTCAATCCAGTCTTCCAAGGACCAATGGTTGTCACGCCTCGGCTTCGGCACATGCAGAAGATTATTGTAGCCAAAATAAGTGATAAAGATACACCTCCAATTATGATTGCATACTTCCAGAAATGTCCAGAAGAATTATCGGTTTGATGTTGATGAATTGGCAGTGTATCCGAGGGGTGGGAAGAAGTATTCTTTGGTGGGGGATTGGAAAGAGGGAGTGGTGCAGGCGGAGGAGGTTCCTGCTTATGTTTATTTGGTACAGCTGGGAAAGTACCACTACTTCTAGAACTGGTAACGGAATTGACCGAATCTGAAGAGGGCAACGAACTGCCAGCAGGTGCAGCTGCGAGGTTGCTTGATTCATCGAGAAGCTTACGCCGATGAGTATTGACAAGATTCTGTACAGTGTCATCCACATCTTGTGGAGCAGAACCTGTTTAAATACAAGACAATATTGTTTCATATCTTATAAGCAGTCATTTCCAATGTTCATGAATGGAAGTTTTCAAAAGTTCTGTACTCACTAGGGAGATTATCATCGTTATTTTCCTTATGGTCAGGCTGAGAGTCCTTCTCAAGCTTGAGCCTTGAAAGAGAAGCAAGCAATTTCAACAATCAAACAAGAAACATTTCTGCTATAAGAATGAAAGGGACAGTTAAAAGATGAATCATGTTCAATTACATACAGTGAGTTCGGTATGGTGCTCAGGTATTGAACGAATGCATTATCTTCACTTGCAGATGTATCTGAACTTTTCATATAGATGGGATTTCTCTGCCAGATGCTACCCCATTAAAGGAGCAGATAAAATGTTAACACGTCGAAGGCTTTCGATGTTAAGTTGAATGTTACTGAAAAACTTTCAAGCATTGATCATCATATTGACATCAACTACATTCAAGCAGCTGAAATTTTACTTGACGAATATCTTTGGATTTGACCATGTTACTTACATCAGGCAAGTATAAGAAAAAGTAATTTGAAGGGAAAATATATAGAGAGAAAATTCATACCAGTGCCCAAGCTTTCTAGTTACACTGCCAACTTCAGCATCCCATAAAAATACAAGGTTATCATCAAACTGTAATTCATAGAGAGAGCTGAGATTCTGAAGCTCTGATGGGACACTGCCCTCAAATTCATTGTCACAAAGCAACCTGAGATTGTGAACAGAGAACAAAATCAGTCCTTGATGCAGACCAACTTAAGAAGAATTCAATAGATCTTTAGCTTCACAATTTGGTTAAATTTTTTCTCAGCCAATGAAGTGTTCGGGCGAACTCTTGATATAAAAATAATTTGTTTTAAGTTAAAACTTACAAGTATTTTAGATTGGAGATCCTGCTTATTTCTGCAGGAATTGTTCCACTTAAGTTATTTTCCCTCAAATCCAACATCTCCAACTGTGTTAGTCCTTCAATTTCATGAGGAATGGTGCCAAAGAAACAATTCTTATAGAGAATACTGTCAATGCATAAAGTAGAAGTAAATAACCGAAAAATTTAAGTAGGATTCCAAAAACTGCATAATCTAAGTAACTACATATATTAAAGGGCTAAGTTCATAAAATGAATCTCTAGATAGTATCACAAAAGCTTACAGCGATCGTAAATGATTAAGTCTCCCAACTTCTGGTGCCAGAGTCCCTTTTAACATAAGGCCACTCAGATCCCTACAAGATGTAGGGATAAAACATCAAATTTTCATTATCACATGGAACAAACAAATAACATAATCTACTTATCCACTATTTAAAGTCGAGAGCAACAGAGCATTGTCGCCAACCAGAGCATAGCTTAACTTATTTAAGTCATATACCCTTGACCAAAAGGTCAAAGGTTCGAATCTCCCACCCCGCATGTTGTCGAACTCAAAAAAAAACAACAGAGCATTGTCTAAGGTCTAAAGGATTTTTATTACAGCAAGGGCTAGATCAACTATAACAAGGTTGTTCAAAATGGAGAGCATACAGCTTGTGGACTTCACCACCGATGCAATGAATACCAGACCATCTGCAGGGATCATTCTCATTTGGATTCCAATCATCTAAAGCAGCATGAGGATCAGAAGTTAATTGAGCCCGGAATGCCAACAGCGCCAATCCTAAACTCCCCACAATGAAATCATCCACAAGGCATAAAACATGAATTCAATCTCCATTTTGATGAGGAAAGACAAAGAAAAGGTACACAAGCAAGATTTACCTTCATCATTAAGTGAGAAACAAATTTCAATACCGAAAACAACAATCAAAGCTAAGAAAGTTGAGAACCGAAATGCTATTGGGATCCATCCATCCCCCATCGCTTGGTGATCACAATGCAGCAGAGGTCAATAGCCGCAGAGCTATGCAACAGACTACACAAAATCGCCAGGTTTTCTATACAAACGACCCCGTCGAAAACACTCAAAACCAGAGACGAATATCGATCGAACTTCGTATGGAATTGAGCAAAACTAAGAAAAACCTATGTTACTATTGCATTTGAATTCACAAAGGCTGCCGCGACCAGCAACCGTATAAGGGTCCCTCATCTTTGATTCTTAAATCGGTTTCACAATCCCCTTTCCGGCAAGAAGTTCATTACCCAGCTCAACAAGCCTAAATCCACAGAAATCCCTGAATATAATAGAATGCAAGCTCAAACATCAGAGATTTCACAAAATAAGATCAGCAGAACAATGGATCATGCAAAATTTTCAGAATGAAGGAATACCCTCATTATCAAGCAAGCAAAAAAAGGGAGGGGGGGGGAATGAGAGAAAGAGTAAGAGAAAGAGTAAATACCGTGAAGAATGGGAAGAAAAAGGTGCGAAGGAATCTGTCCGTTAGGGATGCTGATAGAGATGTAAAAAATTTTACAAGGGTCGTCAAAATGAGGGGGGAAAATGTGAAATTAGAAGGCCACAAAGAGAATGTGGTGTGAATCTTTGTAAGGAAGAAGAAACGTAAATGGGTGGGTCGATTTAGCTACAGAAAAAACAAGAAATGTTGAGACGAAAGGCAGCAAAGAAAAAGAAAAAGGAGATAATAGATAATGAAGAAAAGTTTAATTTTTCTATTACTGCCCCTTCAGGATGATCTCAGAGCACTTTCTCTTCGACCATCTTCTGGGTCTCTACCAGGTCTCTGTTTCTGTCTCCGTTCTCTCTGTTTTTCTCTCTCTCTAATTTTCTTTCTTGTGTTTCTCTCTCCTTACCAGCTTCTTGTTTTCCCTTTCTCTTCCACCTTTCTCTCTCCAATCCCTTTGCACCAAGCCGGGATGGATTTTTTTTCGTAAAAAAAAAAAATCATCAAAATTAGTGAATAATTATATATAATTAAGAGGGGAACATTAATTTCTTTGGATGTGGCGTGGTTAAACCGTTGAGAGTTGAAAACACTATCCGTTTCTAACTGTCATTCGGCGGCACAGAGAGAGAGAGAGAGAGAGAGAGAGAGAGTGGAAATCGAAGGAGAGTGGCTTAGAGGGTCCCCATTTCCGTCGTAAACGGACGCGCTTTCATCTTCATCTTCTTATTTTTAATTTAATTCGTTCCGTTGACCAAGCCTTCATATCTCTCCCCTTCTTCTTTCCCTTCTTTTCGTGCATGCCTCTCTCTCTCTCACCCAATTTTCCATTACACAGCAAACTTACTATATTCCCTCGATAGATTATCTAGGAGTTTGGTCCAACGACTGTGATTTTGCCACCTCTGCATTCCCATTCTCTGTTCATTTTCTCAACCAAACCAAAAACAGAGCAAAACCCATCTCCCAGAACTGTCAAAAGCTACACCTTTTTTTATTAGAGCTGTAAAAGAAAGAGTGAAAATCGTGTCTGGGTTTGCTTTTTTTTTTTTTACAGGACCCATCTTCCAGAACTGTCAAAAATGACATCTTTGTTTTTTATCAGAACTGTAATGGTTTTCTTTTATCTGTGTAATGGTTTTCTTCTGTGACATTTTGGATTGTGTTTTGTTGGTCATTTTGGACTTGGTTCTTTTGATTGTGGTTTGGGTTTTTTTGATTGGTTGTGAGAATGTTTGAGAGGCTAAAACGAAAATGTAATCAAAATAGTAATTCTATTGCACATTTGAAAGTTGGATTGGTTGCTGGAAGGTTGCCATTCTCACATGGACTTGGACTAATACAAATTAGTAGTCAAATTTTTTGCTCCAATAATTCATGGCTTGCTATGTGTCTATGTCACGGTGTAGCAAAAATCATGATTTGCTCATCAATATAAATGTAGAACTTTGAAGATAAGGAAAAGACAGTTTGTGGATGTAATAAATTCAAGTAAAGTCAGAAACTTGATCTAAAAAAACTAAATGCTCAATCAAGAAAACATAACAAAAAACGATTTGAATTTGTAACTGAATTCTTGGTCCGACTTGAAAAATCAAGTTTCATGCCTATATATTATACTAGTATGTAGTTGCAATTGTATAGACATTTTATGCTTTTCCTTTATTCAATAATTATAGAGGTGGAAGATCGAATAATCAAACTTTAAGGTGGTATTAGATGTCTTTACCATTAAACTATATGAGATTTTTTTTAAATCAAAGTACTATTTATCTTCTTTTTTTTCATAATAATTTTTCACATAATATATATGTTCTTCACACTCATTACCTTTTTTTTTTCTGTCACTCCCCTTACCTATTTTCAGTATGTATTTAAGACAATTTTCCAATATTCATTCAGCTAGAAAACAAAAGCTCAATACTCTTGGATTTTATTTTCCTACACCTTGATCAGGTAGAGCCTATATAAGTATAATAAGCATTTTTCGAATAGCCATATTTTGAGTCTTGTAGAAAGATTAAAGAAAACCTACCCTTCTCTGCAGATTAGAATTCTTTATAGAGCTTTCAAACTCAACTCTCTTCTGAATATTTATATCTGAACCTTTCAGCAGTTATCATTCAAATAATCATTAATTTTCTTGCTTGAATCATCGGTTGAAAAACTCAAATTTTATATTGCTGGGTTCAAAAAATCGTAGACGTTGATGTTAAAAGTTAATACCTTTTAAGGGTAAATGGCGATAAATGTTAGAAAGTGGAAATAAAAATGCCTGAGAGTGACAAAGAAAAAGAGGGCTCAAACAACAATTTATGAACAAACTTTCATTCACATAAATTCCTCAATACACCTTTTACTTCAAATATACAATGCAATTACCTCACAGCTATATTGATTCCTAGGCTTCATTATACAGAATTCATTCTATAAATATGAATATTTCCTCGGCCATGCCCGTACATGCCTTCACATAAATATCAGAAGACATAAAAGGAAAAGGTCAGCTCAAATCCTCCCAACTTATTCAAAAATTTTTGAGGAAAGGAAGGGGAAAAGGATTCCATAAGGAAGTACAAGCCATGCTACGATATAAATTTTCACACAAAGCCAATCAATCAACCTGAGTGTCACAAAGAACTACTTGAAATTCTCTGTTGTTGAGTGCTGAGAAACACGAGGAATTAATTCCTGGAAAAACCGAAAAAGGAAGTGGATTAATCTTTCTCTGAAGTAAACGAAGTTGTTCCATATATGTTTGAGAGTTCATGACATTACCTCGGAGTAGCGAACGTGATCATGACGTAAATTTGAAGATTTTACTATGGTTTCCCACTTGGTGCTGGCTGATGTTCTAGGACTCTGCGGTTTGTGATACAACTTGTTTCCAAGATTTGATCCTGCAAGTAACTTTTTTGAGGAAACTGAAGGTAGGGTACGCCAGAGCCAAGACTCAGAAGGGGACTTCGGTAGAGGTGGAGGTTGAGAAGATATCACAGAAGTTAATTTGACAGTTGCTGGATCTTCTACTTTTACTAGCTGATAATTGGCCTTGGAGTATTCATCTTCATCAGCAGTGCCCACATTAGAGAATCCAGAAAGATCTTTATAAAGTCCATGTCCCATTTTGGAGTCATCATCAGTAGCATATTTGCTTTTAGATTCTGCAGCTTCACGCTCCATCTTCCCTTCTTCAACCAAAGTTAAGCACTTTACTTCTAGGAAAGAAGGTTCCACAGTGGTAGTTTCATCCATCACTCTGGTCTCAAATGCTGTTTCATTCTTCCTACTAGCACCATCAACATTTTTCTCGGCCTCCAAAAGCCTTGAATTCAATGGAGGAGTTATTTCAGCAACACTTGCAGTATCGATATAGAGCGTCTTCTCAACCAGGGTACTTGCCATGTCAACCCCATGTTTAGTTGCTCGAGTGGATGGTGTATCACAATAGTCAATATCACCTTTAAAGTTGGAGATAGTCCCGACTTCTTTAGGAACTACAAGCGACTGCTTTCTACAAGGAGACTGTGATGCTTCATTTCGGAAGGGAGAAGCAGCCCTCGAATGCCTGAAGGGAGAAGACCTACCTCTCATTTGCAGGTCGGTGGAGGAAGGAAAATGTTTTGATTCACGAGTCCACTTATCTTTTACCTCCTGCAACTTAGGTGATCCAACAGCAGCTTCAGATTTTTGCTTGTAAGCAGCATCCCAAGCATGCTGTAAGATGTAAAATTTATCAGCAATTATACTTGCACAACAAATGAATGGGAAGAACAAAAATTAATTAAACAGAACCTTGTTGATCTTTTGGCTGTGTGACTGATGCATTGTTCTGCTTGATCCCCCAACTTTATTAGTGATACACATGGGTGTCTCGGTCCTGATTCTCATCCCAGGCACAGGATTAAGAAGGCCCAAAGAGTTTTTGAAGCATATATTGGGTATTAGACCACAACCTCTAGCTGATATATTACCTGGATTGTCATATTCATCATCCACAGAGTCACTTTCTTCATCTACTTCATGTACTTCATCTTTTCCATACTGTAGTAACAGGGTAGACTCAAGCTGTTTAAGCGGAGACATCCTCCTATTCTCAGACGTCACCTTCTTAACTTGTCTAGATTGCTCAACTGCTACAAGTTGCTTCTTTAAGGAATACTTAGCAGGCTCCAAAATCATTGCCTTGGCTGCAGGTAAGAAGCGGCTCATCATGAAATCTCGAGTTTGAGGATCCGTTCGGAAGGTTCCCGATGGTTTCACCATGGGACCATTGTATCCACTTAGACCACTTACACTACAGTTGTTAACAGAGAATGAACCAGTGAGGGACAGAGTCTCACGTGCATCAGAGAAATCATCATCATCATCATCATCATTCTCAGATGCCAAGCTCCTCGCATCACTAGCTTTCGTTGACTCTAATCTAACAACAATGGCATTGGAAGAATTTGCTTCACACCCATTTCGATCACAAGCTTCCGTTTCCAAACTATGTTTTTTAACATCCAAAGCCCTCCCAAAGGAAAGCCTAGGAGTAGAACAAGTCCTCTCAGGAGGCTGAGGCAGCTGAAACTCAGGTGAGGCTGAGCCACTATCATTCTTAGCTCTTCCTGGAATTTGCTCCCAGTGGAAGGGAACTGCAACTGGTTCTGTTACTTGCTCTAAATTGAATTGTGGTCTAGAAACTGGAAAGGTACTCCGTCTACTAAGTTGGGAATTTTCAGATTTCTTTTCATTCACTTTAGCTAAAGAACTTGATGCCTTGGAAAATCGCCTCACAGACATGAGCGGTGCATTAAAATTGAGTTTTCTTTCCTCCATTGCGTGCCCAACCAACAAGAACTACGGGAAGAAAATTTAACTACCGAAGTAAGGCTGCAAGAAAATGACAGTAAAAATCACTAACATCGCCAAGCTAATATAATAAACCCTTTCGCTAGTCTACGTTCTGAGCTGGTTTTGACTCTTCTCCAATCGACACGACAGAAATCAATGATCTAATATGCAAGAAAATTCATCCACAAACGTGAGGGAGAGGGTAATTCAGAAATTATGACAATCAGATTTCATAGAGATGAAGAATCGACAGCCACCAAGTTTTCCCAAATTTCGATAGTAGGAAGATAAAGAGGGGGAAAAAAACATTTGGCACCATTTAGAAATGTAATTAAGGAAATCAAACATCTAAATCCCCAACATTAAGCGAACCCCAGATGAGAATTTGGAGTAAAAACTCCTCAAAGTTAGTCCAAATGAGAAAACAAACACAAAAGAGAAAACAAATTAAAGCGATTCACAGACACCGTTAAAACCAGATGAAAACAAAACAGAAGCAGCACATTATACAGAGAACAAAGAACCCAAAAAAAAAAAAAAAAAAAAGGAAGAACAGCAGAGACAAGATGGGTCATACCAGTAACTTGGAGGGATGCAGAGAGAGAGAGAGAGAGAGAGAGATGATGATGATGATAGTCCCTGTTAGAAAGAGTCCACAAATGATGGCGTGTAGTTAGGGAAAATGAGTAATGGGAAAGTAAATCGAAACGAAATCAGTGACTTTTTGTGCGCCAAATTCTGAGAGGGATTTTAATTTGATGAGTGTGTATGGTGTTGTCGTTGTTGTTGCCCTGTTGCTTTACGCCGATGGTGGTTTCAATTTTTCACGCGCTCTCTGTTTTCGACTTTTCTTTGCTGAAACTCTTATTGCGGTCACGAGAAATACAGTTGAGGAACTTAAGAAGACGGATAAAAGTTTAGCGAAAGAAGTGGGACTGTGGGGAGACAGAGAAGAATTGACAGTGCACTTTCTTGGCTGCTAACTTAGTCCACGTAGCTTTGTACAAATCACTGTCCACCAATTTATTCTTTTGGGCAGTTCATATGATCATTTATGCATTCCAAAAGAAATTTGGAATCATGTTGAATAATTGAATTTACTTTCATTTAAAGGTTTAAATTACCGTTAAAAAGTACTGTTTGAGGTTTGCGGGATTTGAACCACATATTTCGTAGTCGGCTACTATTTTAGTTTTAAAAGCTTCAATTTCATTTCAAAAAATTTGTGAAGTCTTTCATAATATTTCTAACATCAATAAAAAGTTCAACAATGATCTTAAGTGACATATTTTCTTTGAATATGACAAAAAGATGGATGAATTTTTTTTGGGAGAAATAGATGTGTTGTTGTTGAAACAAATAAAATGTAGCATATAAGAAAATTATTGAAATTATGTAAATCTAGATAAATTTTGAGAGATTTAATCAAATTTTAGAAACCAAATCAAAGCTTTAAAATGATAGAAATTAAGTTGAATCAAATGGGAAAAAAATGACTAAAATGATAATTTAACCTTAAAATTTTAGATCTAATAATAATTTAAGTCATCTTCACTAATTTATATGCCTTTACAACAACAACAATAATAAAATTTAACTATCGTTCAAAATAGTACTACATACAAATAATTATCACTAATTAATAAAGGAAAAAAAAGATTAAAAGAGCGTTAAGATATAAGCATAATCTCACAACAGATAAAATTCAAAAATAAAATGACATGCAATCTATTGTTGAACCATGATTCATATATGATTATTAGTAGAAAAATGAATCTATCTATATTTTTACAATGGTATAATATTGTCTACTTTAGACTTAACAATTTGCATATGTTTGTTTTAAATTTTGATTTTAAAAAAAAATCTCAAACCAATAAAGATACTATCCTTACTTTCATAACATAGATCTCCTTCATTCATTGTGCAAATCCCAATATATAACATATCATGTGTAAACACATCCCACGTATATATCATATATAATTAAACACCATTTTGGATCTTTGGTGAACAATATTGTCTATGATGAGCTCATAATCAGCAATTGAATTATTTAAAAAGATGCAAAGACAAAAAAAACATAGAATAAACATGGATCTGAGACATTTCTGTCTCTACATGGTTTTGGGGGTTGTTAGAAAACAAAGGAGAAGGACGGTGGAGCATTCAAAATAATTGGTCAAATTAAACATGTAATTTAATGTAAGAAGTTGGACTTTAGAATTATAATATTGTTTTTGAGTGGATTAATAATATTGTTTTTGAGTGGATTAATTTTAGTGGAGAGTCCTAAAGTGTTGTCTGATCCTTTCTTAATCTTCTTCCTCTGATTGCGGAAATCTCGTTGAGCCAATCACATGCAGCCCACAAGTCATTACATTACCCCCCAAAACATTCCATCCCCTCCAAATACTATATTTTCTAAATAATTGCCACGTATCTTATTACTTATAAAATCTATTATAATTTTTCCCGATGTTCAAAATATCTTTTTCAATAAATGAACTTTAAAAAAAAACACTTTTACTCCTTGTGATTTTGCTTTTATCAAATAGATATCTTAGCTTCGAGTATATGTATTGATGTTCTAAGATAGACTTGTATTTTAGCTACATAAGGTTGTTAAAGGTGAGTATTGTTTGGGAGGATACTAAGTATTAAAATAATAGTAAATACCAAAATAGTTTTTCCATTTAAAGCTCATGTATTAAAAATAGATATTTTGAAAGTTTAGAGACTAAAATAGTTACTTTTTAAAATTTAAGGACTAAAATAAACATTTGAAAAGTTCAAAGACTACAATGAAATAAACCTAGAATTTTAGATGCCTAGAATTTAAACCAAATATGTAATTTTGTTCATAAAATTTAAAAAGTTTATTTAATCCCTCAATCTAGATTATATAGTTGTACTTTTAACCCCAAAAAAAGTGATATGATTCATTTTTATGTTGTCCAACATATGTGATCTTGAATGTTCAACATTTTCTACCTACATTTTCTTTAATTCTTTTTTTTTCTTTTTCTTTGAGTATTTTGAATATGTTTTAATTCCTCATTTTCCCCTCAATTTTCCTCATTGGAAGTGGGGTTGAAGCCATTTTTTTTTTTTTTTTTTATAAAAAGGGACAAAATTTTACATTTTAACTTTTTATGTATGTAATCTTTCAATTCAAAAAATCTAGAGGAGACAAGATATAATGAAAAAAATGTGAAAGTCTTAACATTTTTATATAATTTTCTTAATCTAAGATAAATTAAGAGAAGGAAAATTTTGCCCCATTCTTGATTGGAAGGTATAGAGATTATATTCCCCTGATTTATTTGTCAAAAAATTGAAGGTCTAGACGGGACATGAATTCTTTTAGTGAGGACTAAGGAAAGAATTTTGTCTTTCCCCCACCATATAAATAATAAATTAATAATGGCTTACCAGAAAAATGTTGGTGAACTAACATTTGTAACATTTTTGTCTACTCTCTTACTTTAAATGATTTTAGAAACGTTACCAGTTTTTTTATATATATTTTTAACATGTAGGGTGGAAATTCAAACCTTTGACTTCTAGTCGAGAGTGCATATTTTATGTCAATTGAACTCATGCTCAACCAACTTTCATATTATTAGATTAGTTTTTGTTTCATAGTGTTTTATAAATCATAAGCCCAATGATTATTATTGTCTTAATATCAATATTCTAATTAATATTATGTAAAAAATGGTTAGTAGCGTTATAGATGATTTAATACAGTAATTTTGTTCAAATATCAATATTAATGATATCACCAATAATTAATAAAATATGATTGTTGTACTTTCCTTAATTAATATTATAAGTATATTCATACATTCTTATTTATCATCACCATCATTTTTATGATTGTCTTCATTGAAATTGTGGTAATTAACTATAACCACCATTGATAAAAATAGTATTAACTAAAAAAATGGTTAAGTGAGAAGTAAAAAAATACTTGAAAATGTACAAGAGATGTGTGTCCAAGGGAAGAGATTCTGAGTTCATTGGCTTTCCTTGAAGCTTGGAAGGTAAAAGTAGTTCCTTAGCCAAAAAAGAAAAAGGGGAAAAATGAAAGTATCTTCCTATGACAAGTTGAATTTGTTTTGGAGGGTAAAGAGGGGGTGTGAGAAGCATCTTTCCAAAAATATAATATTTATAATTATAAATTTGTTTTTTCTTATTGAATTTATTTCATTTGATGATTTTATTATTTATTGAATAACTCATCGAATAGACCAAATATATAATTTTGTTACTAATTATATATGTTATTTTATAATCTAGTTTCTAATGGTTTGAAATTTTCAATTTTGCCATTTGGTGTATAAAGATGTTTTTTCAAAATCTTGATGCTTAACAAATGTCAATAGAATCAATGTAATAATATACAAATTTGAAGATCACATTTTTTTATCAGATAGTGGTTAACATTCTAATAAATTCATTTTCTATAACAATAAACTATTTTGAAATAAATAGTGGTCTGATTTTAACGGGTGATCGAAATGTCCACACTCCATCAAATTAAACATTGAGCATTTTTAACTTCAATTAACAAAAACCATCATTAGTCCTTTTTTTTTTTTTTTTTTTTGGAAACTGAGAAATAAACAACCACACAAAACCAGAATTACAACGTCGGACCCCTCTCATGCACGAGGGGAAGAATGACCTTTGGAAAACTATCTTTCCATACCAAAGAGCTACCCGAAGAAGATGCCAAAGCTGCTAAGTTATGGGCAAGTTTGTTCTCCTCTCTAGGGATATTACAAAAAATGATAGACATTACATCTTTGGAAAATGACAGAATATCCTCAACACAAAAGGAGACCTCAGACAGATCAAAGTCAACAAGATTAAGCAAATTGATAACCTCAATGGAGTCCGATTCTATGACAAGCCTCGAAATGTTCTCTTTCTTCCAAGCCAACAACTCCTTCAAGCCTTCCATAATGGCAGTCGACTCAAGGACCTTAACCGGCCAAGAATGAGAAATGAATTTGCACCCGTCAATCAACGGCCTCCCGGTCCAGTCTCTAACGATCCAACCGACACATCCATGATGGAGGGTACTCTACCATGCCACGTCTGCATTCAGCTTCCAAGCCCCAACACTGGGCGGCTTCCACCCTATAGACTTAGAGGGCTCCAGTTGAGAATGAGAGGGAGAAGCCTTCAAAGAGCTAAAGCTCACGACCCCCAGTAAGAGTCCAAAGAAGAGTTGACCACGTGGATCAAGCCAGAGAATGAAAAAGGGGTTCCATTAAACCGAATGTTGTTTCTTTGCCTCCAAATGCTCCAAAGGATAATGAGCACTCTACCTAAATCACCCATAGGCGTCTCTTTCCTAATGCAATCCCAGAAGTCCACCGGAGTCTAGGTACTCTTGTCGACAGAAGACAAGCAAGCGGTAGCGGGGAGAAAGATGGTCCACGCTTTTCGGGCGTACTTACACTCCTAAAAGAGGTGAGAGGTCGTTTTGAGATGACACTTACAAAAAGAATACCACACATCAGAAGTGATCCCTTTCTTACTCAGGTTAAACCTTGACGGGATAATATCATTAAAGATTTTTCAGCAAATAATTTTAATATTTGGCATAACCTCCACCCCCCACAAGGCCTTCCACATACTACAGGTGTTGTTTACATCAAATGGCGAGGCCAAGTTAGAATGAGTGAGAGAAAAACTCAAATGGTAAGCACTTTTAACATAAAACTTCCCTTTTTTATCAAGACTCCAGAGGATCTCATCTTTCCTATTCCCCCCCCCCCCCCCCCCAGGTTGGATATTAAGAACAGTTGTAGCATCATGGGGCAAGAGGGCTTCATGAACCCGAGCAGCATCCCAAACCCCATCTGGGCTAAGTAAAGCAGCCACTCGTTTGTCCTTGTAGGTGTCTTTTACTGCACAAGGCCGAAAGTTTCCTTGATTGAGGATCCAAGGATTGCCCACAATCCGCACATGTCTGCCATTCCCCAGCCTATACATATACCCTTTCATGAATAGATCGCACCCCCACAAGATGCTTCTCCAGGTGAGTGACGAGTTCGGGCCAAGATTAGCCTGGAAAAAATCACCTTCTTTGAAGTATTTACCTTTTAGGATCGTAGCAAGGAGGCTCTCTGGATTCTTTAACAAGGACTAGCTGTGTTTCGCTAACATGGCTTGGTTGAAAGCTTTGAAATCCTTGAACCCAAGGCCTCCTTCTTTTTTGCTACGACACATGTGGTCCAAACTTCTTCAATGAATTTCTTCTTGGCTTTGGAGGAGCCCTACCAGAACCTGCAACACATAGAGCTCAGATCTTTACACAAATTGTCAGGGAGTTTAAAACAACTCATGGTGTAGCCAGGAATGGCCTGGACCACAGGCTTAAGGAGGGTCTCATTCCCCCCTAAAGAGAATAATTTGTCTTTCCACCCCTGGATGGCCCTCCAGACTCTGCTCCTCACTGAGTTGAAAACCTGAGCTTTGCTGCGAGCATTTTGTGAGGGAAGGTCGAGATACATCTAGAAATAAGCCCCGTACTTCACCCCCAAGCTCGATTGTAAGTCTTGGATTGTGCTTTGCTTAACATTTGCGCTAACCATAAACATGGACTTGTCTTTGTTAATAGATTGGTTGGATGCTTGCTCATAATCTTCAAGAACTTTTTTCATAACCTGACATTCCTGCAAATAGTCACAAAAGAAAAAAAAATGCTATCGTCAGTGAAAAAGAGGTGAGAGATCGAGGGACAAAATTTATTAAGTTGGATACCAAAGATTAGAGCAACTTCCCTGTTTAAACACGCCGAGAGACCTTCTGCACATAAGAGGTAGAGATAAGGAAAAAGTGGATCGTCTTGCCTCAAGCCTCACGAAGGCCTGAACCATTCGTCTGGCCTTCCATCCATTAGCACTGCAAAGCTGACGGTCTCCACACAATTCATGACAAGCGAAATCCAGTTTTGCTCAAAACCCAGTTGCCCCATGACTTCGCGAAGAAAGTTCCACTCGACACGATCATAGGCTTTACTAATGTCCGTTTTAAGAGCTACCCATCCAACTTTGTCAGTCCGTCTATTGTTAAGAGCATGGAATAACTCAAAACCAATGATCGCGTTGTTCGTAATACACCTTCATGGCACAAAAGCTGATTGATTTGAGGAGATAACTGCCCCCAGTACTTTTTTCAGGCGGTTTGCGTAGACTTTTGCTTAAGCTTATACACTACATTGCAAAGACTAATCGGTCTGAAGTTCGCCAAACGAGTGGGCTTTTTGCATTTAGGAATGAGAGAGATATAAGTTTTATTAAGAACCGAAAAGTCCATCCCTTCGTTGAGGACATTCAAGCAAAGATCCACAGTTTCATTCCCAACAATCTCATAATATTTTTGGTAGAATAAGGCGTGCATGCCATCAGGACCCGACGCTTTAGTAGGGTGTATATCCTTAAGGGCTCTCTCAACCTCAGATCTAGAAAACAGAGTTATGGAGATACGTTACCTTTCTCTCCATGCAATAAAAAATCTTACCAATGGCCTCCTGACTCGAAAGGGAGGAGTCAAAAAGATTTTTAAAATACTTCGTCCTGATCCTCTCAAGCTCCCCTATATTTTCCTTCCAAAAACCATAATCATCAAACAAACCTGAGATGACATTGATCTTTCTTCTATATGTGGCTTTATGGTGAAACCATTTTGTATTTCTATCACCCCATTGCAGCCACTCTTCTTGCGATCTAGATCTCCAATATATTTCCTCTTCTTCGAGAAGCTTCTCCAGTTCACTTTCAATCTAGGTTGTATCACGTCGCCAATCTCCCCGTTTCTTAAAAATCAGATCCTGAAGCTCAACCTCTTTCCTATAGATGGCCCCTTTAAGAGAACCATTAAGTCTCTCCTTGTCCCAACTGATGAGGTCCTTGATGCACAAACCAATCTTCTTTTGAAACTCATCACTGTTTAACGACTGACAGCTCAACCACACTTTTTCAATAACCAACTTGCAGTCCTCGAAACTGCTCCACCTTTCCTCAAACTTGCTAGGCCTCTGATCGGTGCTACACGCAAGTGCACGTGATCGAAGTAATAAGAAACTGGAAGTACTCCAGAGTATCGTACCCAAGGGAACGAGTTTTAATAAAATTTATTAAGATGACACAAAATCGTTGATAAATTGCAACTAAGTAACCGTGGGTATAAAAAGGTTTGTGAGAGGTTTTAGCTAAAAGAAAAATTGTTTGAAAAACAATGGAAATGAGGAAGGGATTCAAGATGCTAATGCCCCTTTGGAAAGAAAATGCAACAAGAAGGCAATTACAATCATAGCTAACTCAAAAATTAAGTAAACCGAATTCAACTCTTATTCGACCTTCTATGAAGTATGTTTAGGAGACTAAGTGATTAAACCTATATTTCTATGGCTAATCTAACTTAGATATATCCACGCACAACTCTAGTAGTTTTGGAGTCTCGCTCTACGTCTAGGGTCGATGTTTTAGAACTTATGTCTAAGCCTTTTTCCTCATTGCTTTTGCAACATCTGCTTCCCTTAACCCTACCGGTATTAAGTTATAGCTTAGCAAGCAACACTAGATGGCCAACTAGGATTTACCCAACATTGAACTCACCAAAAGCAAACAATAGTTCAAGTGTTAGCTAGATTGTTTTTGTTATTAAGCTTTACATCTTTCCTCTAGGGCATTCACCAAGTTGATCCCCTAAAAGAATTTTAGCTCATCATGAATGGATTAAAAAACAATAAATTAAAAGTCTGAAAATGCATAACAAAATTGAGAAGTGAAAGAGAAGAAATTCGGGTTCAATGAAGATTCAAATAAATGGTAATTCTATTAAAATGAACACTAACATTTAACAACTTGTAACAAAGCTGGAGAAATGAAAATATTACAGCAAGAGAGCTACAATGGAAAAGAAATGACAGTAGCTAAAACTTCATATGAAATGAAATGAACAAAACAGAATCTAAAGTGAAGAACAAATAAAGAGACACGTTTCACTCCTTGCATAATCGACACAACAACTCTTTCTTCAAAGGTGATTGGGCCTTTACCACCTCTAACTTTCGTTGAGGTAGGATTAAGCTTCGGAGCTTCACGGGTCTGGAATGAACAAAAAAAAAAAATAGCAGTAAAACAGAATAGAAAACAGCAGCCCAAATGCATGTTTGTATGAGAAAAACTCATATGCTTTTGCTTCCATTTCTTTCTTCTTTTATAAGCTTTATGGGTTAGGGTTTTCATGTTTGTTCATGTGTAGCTTGAGTCAACTTGCCTTGCTGAATTCATGTAGAATAATGGCATAAAATCCACAAAATTTCGCTAATCCCGTATTTTCTACATTTTTCAGATTTTTGCAGAAATGCAATTGCAATGCAATTGCATTTCTATTGCATTCTTCAAATTTCTGCACAAAAACATCAAGTAAGTGTGGTTTTTATTTTCTTTTGCTTTCTTTTCTCCACTTACTTAATTTAAAAGGCTTCCAACAATAATTCAATTTAAACCAACTTTTTGCTAGCCTTTTTTATCTAATAACACACCTAAAATAACAAGAATAACTAAGTATAAAGGCAAAATAATTCTCATAACTGAGAATTATCAGCCTCATACGTTTTCCACGACGCGAAAGAGCAAGGGAGATATTGTTTGACCATCAAGCAATGATAGGCCGGTGATCCGATCTCCGAAAGTTAAGATTTGCTACTCGAATCAACGATTGGAACTTGAGCATATCTTCATTCACCAAGAATCTGTCCAGGCGCTCCTATGCTAAAGAGCCAGAACGATTGCGATTAATCCAGGTGAATATATCCCTTTCGTACCCAATGTCTAGTAGATTACAAGAGTACACCACCTCCCTAAAGCTTTTCATCAGGGCTTTGCTCCTAGGTTAACGTCCTTCCTTTTCAGAGAGAATGAGAATCTCATTAAAATCACCCCCAATGAGCCACGGTAGATTACTCATGCTACCAAGAAGCTCTCGAGAATTCGTACTATCCCTAGGCCTTGGGTTGCCATAAAAACCAGTGAACCTCCAGCAACCCTCATCCTCAGTTACAAAAGCATCGATGTGACCTTTCGAAAAAGAATAAATATCAATTTTTATTTAATGGTGCCAAATGAGCAAAAGCCCCCCACTCCTACCTTCACAATCAACCACAAAACAACCATCCATATTGAGGTCATACTTAAAACGACCTTCCTGACCCAATCTAATCTTAGTTTCAGAGAGAAAAATAAGCTGGAGACTTTCCTTTTCGACCAACTGTCGAAGTTGATGGATCGCTCTGGTGTTCCCTAAACCCCGGACGTTCCAACATAGGGTTTTCATGGAAACCAGCGAGGTTGCTCTGCAACCCCCGCCGATAAAGAAACAACAATCCCACCCTCTGTGAAAATTCGCTTAGCTTCTAAGGGAAATTTAGAAGGATAGAGTAAGAACTTTTTACCTACTGTCCTGAGATCATGAATTTCTTCCCCACACTTGAGAGATCTAACAACCCTTTTTCATTTTTTCTCAAATGTCTATTGAAGCTAGCCACCCGGGATTTGTACAAATTTTAAAGAATCCGCCTGTCCCTGACCCGTTTCGGCCTCCCCTTATGCCAACATCGAAACTCTTTGTTGTTTTTTCGAAAAATCACTTGTCAACCCCATATAAGAAAAGGGCCCTGTTGTCTTGTCCGTTACAGTCCTGAGATCACTGTTCACTTTCCTTTCCAACCCATCCTTGAAAAGCCCATTAGAAGAGGAAGGGAAGGACCTATGTTATTGCCCAATATTGGCTCCACAAAGCCCACACTCATTCAGCAAGGACAAACCGTTGGAAGGACATCTACTCCCCACATGTCCTAATTTTGACCTAGTTGTCTGATCAGAAGGAAAGGTAGGCTACACAGGTTCCCCAAATGTAATGATGGTACTGTCCCGATGTCTACCATTCTCATCCCTGTCAATCCCTGACCCATGACCGATTTAGCCCTTCTCCGGCTCCAACCGACGATCCCCACTTCTAATCGGACTCCTATCGATGTTGTTCATAACGAAAGCCCTTAACCCTTCCTGATCATGTCGCTCACCACCCAGGTCTTTTCCTTTATTGGACTCCTCCAGCGATGGACCTTTTCCTTTGACCATTGAAGGTTCAGTGTGTTGGATGTCGTGGCTCTGTTTTTCAACTTTCGCCCCTTTGCCCCCTCGTTTCCCTGGTCCAACTTTCTCGAATTTACTCAAGTTTCCATGTCTCATCCACTGACCAAATACGAGCTCGTCCTTGTGGATTTCTCTATGAAGCTCACATTCCTTCAGGGTATGGCCAATTAGTTCGCACCGATAGCAGAAGTCCCCCAACTTCTCATAAGTTACCATAAGCCATTTTTCCTCAGCCATCGAACCAGTCTTTACCTTCAACGCTCATTTCAACGTTTTGTACAAATCAATCTGTACTCTAACCCTGAGCGTTTGGTTCCAGTGTTGTCCCCCCTTTGCGAGATCAACTCTGTCAAAAGACCCCACCATGTTCCCCAGAATTTTGGCCATTTTCATCGTGTTGGCCATTTTCATCCTGTGCCCTGCAAAAGGTAGGTTATGAAAGTGAATCCAAAACGATTCATACCTTAATTCTAGCATTGAAAGACTGTTATTCCCTCGTGGTTCCTTGAAGACAATTAGGCCTTTGTCAAAAAACCATGGGCCATTCGCCACCGTTTGTCTCTTCTCTTTCTCGCTTCTAAAATAGCACATAAATAAGTTGTGCCCTGCTTTCTCCACTTCCACTCGATCCTCTTGGTTCCAGATTTTAGGAATTAATTGGGTAACAGCTTCCGCTTTGATTACTTTTGTTGTAGCTATTTTGCACGCCACTGCATTTCGGAGCTTCTTGTCTGCTTCATTAATGTCATCGTCCCCGATGTCAGCTACTGGACCTTCCTCCTCTGTTGGCTTCAAACTCACCATAAGACGGTTGACTCTTTCCTCATCCATACTGCCTTGAGCTGAAAACTTCCCTAAAAAAGATTTAAAAAAAAAACCGGCCACAAAAGCCCCTTGAACCCAACTGTTTACACGAGATTTCAACAAAGAAAGAGAAATGAGACACGTGTAAATGAATTTAATTTGTCTTAAATTTGAATGTAGTGGAGTACAATCTCTAATTTGTTCCTCTGATTCTTTCTCTCAAATGTACTTCTGTCTCGAGGGCTTTCCAGCTTATTCTCGAATGTAGATTTGTCTCGAGGTCTTCGCAGCTTGTTCTCAAGTGTAGATTTGTCTCGAGGGCCTTGTAGCTTATTCTCGAATGTGAATCTATCTCAAGGGCTTTTGCAGCTTGTTCTTGAATGAAGATTTATGTCTCGAGGGCTTTTGCAGCTTGTTCTCGAATGTAGATTTGTTTCGAGGGCTTTGCAGCTTGTTCTCAAATGTAAACTTGTCTCGAGGGCTCTGCAGCTTATTCTCGAATGTGAATCTATCTCGAGGGCTTTTGCAGCTTGTTCTCGAATGTAGATTTATGTCTCGAGGGCTTTTGCAGCTTGTTCTCGAACTTCAAAATCTTCTAGTCTTCAAGGCTCTGGTTCAGAGAGTGTTTGATCTTCAAAGGTTTAGAGAGCTTTCTGGTCTTTGTTTTTGAATTCTCTCTAAGTTCTCTGGAGAGTTTCAACTTCTGAACCTCCAAAATGGAGGAGGGAGCTCTCTATTTATAGAGTTCCCCAGGTGGGTTTGGGCTTGTCAGTCGGACTGGGCCTAATTGACTTTGGGCTTAACCTTTATACTGGGTTTGGCTAACTTTAGGGCCTAGCCCTTTGAATTTTCGTCTAAAATTAGCCCAAATTTCATATAACCCAATTGTATATTGGGATTTGCCATAATTTAATTTAGGGATCCTTGCTAATTTAATTAATCCCTAATTAAATATAATTTCGTCATCAATGTTGGGTAATGACGTGGCAATTTCTGATTGGCCGAAATTTCTATTCCAACACCAACATAAAGCTGCCCTGAAACATCCACTACCTTCTCAATCACCACCAGAGAGAGAAAAGCGGGACTCGTGAACCAAACAACAACGAGAAATTCTTTTACCACCATTAGTCATACTTAGGACGTTGCACTTGTGCATGTGAAAAAAGTAAATGGGCTTAAGGGAAATGAGTTGTCTAGGACACTAAATTCACACAGGTTTTCATAAAACTTCAAATATTAATTGAGGTGCACGTAAGTTAGCCATACATATACTTTTTTTTTTCCTTAAGAAAAAATCTTGAACTCTAGCAAAGCATATTGTAATGGCACCTATTCAATTTCATGAATTAATATCAAGGCTAAATTATAAAAAGGTTGAATTATATAAAATACCTTTGAACTTTGAGGTAGGTTTCAATTATGCCCCTAGACTTTGAAAAGTTTTTTTTTTTATTCTTGAACTTTGAAATTTGTTCCATAAAATATCCTTGAACTTTGAAATTGTTCCATAAAATATATTTTCCTTTAAAATAAAGGATGAAGATTGACATGACAGTTGATGTGTGTACAAATTAGAAGACGTACGTGATATTATTTACAACTATATAGAAGATTTAGATTGTTGTTACCATTTATTTCATCTCAAAAGATATCTTTAAAATTATTTACATAATCAATTTTACACATCTGTTGCCACATCAATTTTCGTAAATAATGTTTTAAATGATGTTGCATATACTTTCTAATTTTTGCACATTAGTCATTGCATCAATTTCCATCTTATTTTAACGAAAAAACTCTCCAATTGTATTTTTTGGAGCAAATTTTAAAGTTTAAAAGTAGAAATGATACTTTTCAAAGTCTATGGGCATAATTGAAACATACCCCAAAGTTCAGGGATATTTTGTATAATTTAACCTTATAAAAAATACCCTCGAACAACTTTATCCTTTGTTTCAAAAATACCCCTATTGTTTCAAAAGTTGCAAAATTACTGTTCACACAAGATTTGAACAAAGAAATTTAACACGTGTAAATAACTTGTATTGTATTAATTTCAATATAGTGAGTACAATCTCTAGTATTTGATCCTCTAATTCTCTCTCATGTTTGTATGCTTTTATCGAGGGCTGAAGAGCTTGTTCTCGAAGTTGAAACTTCGATGGATTCTTGGATGATCTTCGTGACGTGTTTTTCATTCAGACGGTGTTTGATCTTTAGGAGCTTCTGGAGTCTTTTGAGCTTCGTTTTTGAATTCTCTCTGAACTTCTTCAGTTCTCCCCCTGAAAAGAATGAGGGAGCTCTCTATTTATAGAGTTCCTTAGGGCCTCTAGGCGGGCTTGGGCATGTTAGACTGTGCTCGATTGATTTTAGGCCAACCCTTTAGACTAGGTCTAGTTGATTTTGGGCCAACCCCTGTTGGACTGGACCTGGTTGATTTTGGGTCAGCCCTCTTGGATTGGGCTTGGTTGATTTTGGGTCATCTCTTTTGGACTGGGTTTGGTTGACTTTAGGCCCGCTCTTTTAGAATGGACGTAGTTGACTTTGGGCTAGCTCTTTTGGACTGGGTCTGGTTTTCTTTGGGCCTAGCCTTTTGGATTGGGCCTGAACTTTGCTAATTGGGGCCTTCAATTCAGACTTTTGTCTAGAATCAGTCAGAATTTCAAAGAACCCAATCGTGTACTTGGATTTGACATAATTTAATTTAGGGATCATTGCATATTTAATTAATCCTTAATTAAATATAATTTTGTCATCAATGTTGGTAATGATGTGACAATTTTTGGTTGGTCAAAATTTCTATTCCAACAATTATCCTTAACCTCAATATCAATGTTTGTAAAGAGTAGAATTGGGAATGAATGAGCCAAAGGAAGAACAAGCGCAATCAAATAAACACATGAACAAACATTTGCCTGTCCAAGACATGACATTACATGATAAACAAAAAAAAAACAAAACAAAAGAGGCAGTTGCAGCCTTTTATTGATACGTGGAGACACTCTTTTTCCCATCAATCCCACTTTTTTCTCCACAAACAGAAGCTCGATGAAACCACACCACCAACCAATTCTCCATCATTCACACATCCAAATCTTCACCCAACTCTCTTCTATTTTTGCCCTTTCCAGAATTTGTATTATTGAAATTAAAATTTAAAAAAAAAAAAAAAAAAAAGTTACATTTCATTCATGGATTTGCAGGCCCAATGTTGAGATGATGTAAATCTTTAATTGGGCCCCCATTTGGAACTATTTTCGGCCCATTTTACAGCACCCGGAAAACTTCAAAGTTCCACCCTTTAAAGTGCTTCTTAATTTTGGGTTATTAATATATATATATATATATTTTTTTTTTAGTTCAATAATCTTTTAAAATTTTAATTTTCATTTTAAATTCTCAATTAATCATTCCATTAAAATGGTTTAAGTTTTGTTAACGTCATTTTTTTCTTCTCTTTGAATTTAATAAGGGTAAAAGTAGAAGTTTGAACCAACCATCGACCTCTACAATGATAATAGGTATCTCCACGAGTAAAATCATATTCGAATTAGCACATAAATTTGGTATACCATTAACTTATTATTTTATCAATATATTTAAGTACATGGGTGTGTCCAATTATTATTTTATCAACATATTCAAGTATATGGACATGTCACTTAAACTTGGACACGCCATTTTTTTTTTTTAAAAAAGAACTTTTGTTGATAGGGAAGATTGATTTTTGTTGACGAACATGATTAAATTTTGCTAGTGAATGAGTTCGAATTTCATGTCAATAGCTTCTGAACAATATGTCTATTATACAAATATATTAACAAACACAATTATTTAATGATTCATCCATTTCTTTGAACAAATTTTAACTATTTTGCAAATTTGAGAATTTCAAAAGATGAAACAACCAGAGGTTTACTTAAAAGAAGATAGTGACAATGTTTACATTTAGCAACAAAAAAAAAAAAAAAAAAAAAAAAAAAAAAAAAAAAAAAAAAACTTAGGTGCAATTTAGATTGCTCTTAAATGTTGTGCACCCAAGTGTTGTGCAGTTTATTTTTTATTTTTTTAGTTGTAAGTGGGCTGAGCTGCACCAGTGCTTAAAAAAAAAACAAACAAAACAAAAGCAACCGCCTAACAAAGCAAAGTGCACAACAGAAAAGGAATTTTTTTTTTTTAAAAAAAAAACGAAGTCGCGTTTCAGAGAAGCGACTCTGCCGTACGAGCCAACCACTTGAGGTTACATTTGACAATGGTATTAGCAAACGAAACGGTATCTTCTTTGGTACTGCCGGAGGGAACATCCACCACATACGACTCCACAACCACCGTCTTCCCTCCGCCACCGTCCTCCTCCGCCGCCTCATGCAGGGTGGTCGTGGAGCGGTAATTGGCGAGCTGGTGGTCGCCGCCGATGATGGTAAAGACCATGACATGGGCGTCATCATCGAGGCGGTCGAGCCGCTCAAGACTGGTGTTGGCCGGCATGCCAGTGACGATCACCAGCTCCCGCACGCTGCCGACCCCACCGTCGCCCTGGCGGATGGTGCAGGTCTTGACGAACTGCTTGTAAGCCTGTGGGTTGTCGAAGCGGCGGACCATGGACCACACTAGACCCAGAGGGGCGTGAACCACTTGAACCAGGCTCGAACTGCATTGGTTCGGGGAAAGCCTTGGGGTGTGGTAGAGCCTGATCATTGACTCTGTGGTTGCCTTGCAGTTGCCACTGTGGGTTCCGTTTTCGCTTCCGTTGCAATGCATTTGATCAATTTGAATTTTACTGTATAAAAAGTGATGTATAACTAAATCTTTTTGATTCAGTACACTTTTGTTTTTATTTACTGAAAAACGAATGTTTTTAAAGCAAAAGATTACGCTTTTGGTCGGTTAAGAATTGTTGACAAATTGGGAGTGTGTGGTTTATGAAGGCGGCGTGTGTTGTATAACTTAGAAGCGAACCACGGAATACCACCATCATCATCACGTCAAAACCATCATCATCGTATCTGCAATCCAAGTTTTCTTTTTTCTTTTTTTCCACCATATAATAGTCGCATTAGTTTTTTTTAGTTAAATAACAAATTTCTAAACGTTAAAAAATATCTAATAGCTTGTTAAGTTTTTAATAGAATGTTTAATTAGTCTCTAAACTTTAAAAATATCATATATAAAATGTGTGATATAGACTATAGTGTAAGTTCTTAAACTTCCATTAATTTTTTCTTTAAAGGTTCTTAGGGGTAAATTAGGCTAGCTATCTACTTAAAGCTTTTCGAAGTAAGGTAACATGGGTAGGTCAAGCTAGGGTGACCCGACCTAAGAGTTGGGAAGTAGCCTAGTCGTAAGGTGCTACCATGTTACCGTAGAGGGAAACCCCGAAACTTTACCCTAGTCTGTAGGGATATGAAGGGACTAATCGTCTCACTATAGGGATGATCGAATATGGGGCCACTCTGATAAGGACTAAGCCATAGGTCATTATTACCTGTTGAGAAATTTTGGCCCGTCCTAGGACACAGAGATGTGACGAGCTAGACCTGTCACTATAGCAAAGCAATCATTATAGCTTCTCCGATAAATGGGAGAAGCTTCCTCATATGTGAGGTATGCAATTTTAATTCTTGCTCAACTCTCGCCACAATTCTAAGCATTTGAGTGTGTTGAACAAGCAACACACCAATGTATAGTTTTCTCGAGCAAGTTTTAACTCTTCCTCTATTTCTTCATCTAGAGGCATCCAACCAACTACTCGACGAATCACCCGAGCTAGACTCTTGCGTCAACAAAGCTTATAGAACTTTCAAATTTTGTGTCTAATAAATCTCTAAGAGACTATTTAAACACAAAATTGAAAGTGTAAGAACCTATTAGCTAGGCACAACTCTCTAATTTCATGAATCTATATTACACGCAAATCTCTAAACTTAGAGATAAAAACCCAGTAATTTAAGCATTGTTTGATAACTATTTTATTTTTTATTTTTTATTTTTGAAAATTGTGCTTATTTTCTCGTCATTTTTTCTTCCATAAGTTTTATATTTCTTAAGAAAACATTTGAATTCTTAGTCAAATTTCAAAAACAAAAACAAGTTTTTAAAAACTACTTTTTTTAGTTTTCAAAACTTGACTTAGTTTTTTAAAACATATGTAAAAAGTAGATAACAAAACATGAAAATGTATAGGTAGAAGTAGTATTTATAAACTTAATTTTTAAAAATAAAAAATAAAAAAACCAAACGATTATTAAACTTCGTTTTACTAATTTGTTTTCTTCCATTATTATAATGTTACAAGATGATTTGGTAGAGAAAACACTAGGAATTAAACTCTCATTTTTATAGTAATAATAAAAATGTTTAATAAAATTAATAAGAAAAATATTTTGAAAAACCGAGGTAGACGACACGAGATTAGATGGATATGCAACAAGTAAAATTGTGGAAGATGAGAACATAAATACACGCTACACGCAATTTTGCATATATTATTGGAATAAAAATAAAATGTTAAATTATAAATTTGGTCTATCCATCAAGTAAAATTGTGGAAGATGAGAACAGAAATACACGCTACACACAGTTTTGCATATATTATTGGGATAAAAATAAAATGTTAAATTATAAATTTGGTCTTTATGGTTTGGTAGTCCCTATGATTTTAAAAGTTAGAATTTTCATTCTTATGATTTAAAAAAAAAAAAATAGTCTCTATAATTTAATAAAAATCTTGTAAACAATCTTTACCTAAGGACTATTTAAAAGATTTTATCAAACATAAAGACGATTTCTAAATTTTAAATTTATAGAGATTAAATTCTAACTTTCTTCAAATTATAGAGATTAAATTTGTACTTTAACCAAAATAAAACAAAATAATATCCATTTATGGAATGAGAGCGTAGGGAGTGCCAAGTCAGTAACTGAGTCAATGAATACGTGGCAGACCCAAGAGGTATTTTGTACCTAATTCAGACGCGTGTGAAAATGAAAGGTATCCGCTTATTGCAATTTAAGAAAGGAAGAACGAACTGGAGTTAAACGGTGACGGTTGACGGTGGCTTTGGAAAGTGGGCCGGATCCATACAAATTGGGCCTGACAAATGTGGTTTTTGTGAGGCTTCTAATTTCTTTTTTTTTTTTTTGAAGTACTTATAATTTGTTTCTTTGTTTGGTGTTTTAAAAATAAAATATCAGTACGCAACTTTCAGACGGACATTTAAATTTGTGTAGTTTTGTGAGACATTGTATTTTATTCTGCAAGTTGGAACTTTGAACTTTGCTGACATTGAATTTGAGTAAAGATTTTTTGCCCTTTTATATGACGACAGTGTTCCCTAGGCAGATTTTGCGAAATGAAGAAAATTCCTTTGCCCAGAATTAGCCGTGGATCGAGAACTTTATTTGGGAAGACACAATTTCATAAGATTAAATTATAATTTCAATTTGTGTTTATATGGTGCATCCAAAAGTGTCCAACAAATTTTTAAATTTTGTTTTAATCATGTGTCTAATAAATTTCTGAATTTTTTTTTTAAAATTAAATGTTATAATAGACATAAATTTTAATTTTATATCTAATAGGTCCTATTGGACATTTTTTAAAATTGATGTATCTATTAATTATAAAATTGAAAGTTTTAAGGTTGAATTAGATACAAAATTAAATTTTATGCCTAATAGAGCAGTTAATTTTTAAAAAATTTAAATATGTGTAAGACTTATTAATTACAAAATTGAAAGTTCAGAGACCTATTAAAACTATATGAACTAAATTCTAACTTTCTCTAAATCATAGAAACCAAATTTCAAATTTGAACATTGGACCACCATGCAGGTACATTCTATGGTTCCCTCTAACCATTTTAAGGTTTGATATGAAGCATAATAAATAAAACAAAGAAAAAACATAATAATTTAAGGGGGCACGTGCCCTCTAGCCCCAACGTAGATCCGCTCCTGACAAGAATTTATATTATTTTAAGACACTAGAATTAACATATGCTCTTTTTAAAAATATATATAAAAATAAAAATAACAATATGCTTTGGAGGAAAATATTTTAATGTGCAAAAATAATTTTCTCTCAAAATCACAATATTAAGAAATAACATTAAAAAGATTTAGAAAAATTCAAAAACACTTAAAACTACTCTATGAACAAAACTTCGTAAAGTGCTTTCGGTTTAAAGGCCCAAATTAAGGAGGTATTTTTTTTTTTAATTCAATAATATGTAAAGGTAAAAATTTAAACTTCTGACCTTTTGATTAAGGGAATAGGCACAAATTACTTAGACTCATAAGTACTTTTAACACTAAAACAAAACACACACAAAAAAAAAAAATCTATTATTATTTATTAAACAAAATTTTACCATATTATAAATTGGGACCATCCTCAAGTTACAAAAAAGAAATATTATATAAGGAATTTGATGATATATACCTTGAGTTAACACACATCATTTATTTTGAATATATAATTAGGAAATAACAATCTTGGATCTAAGCTAGTTAATTAAATACAAAACCTTGTACAATATTTTTTTTTTAATTTTAAAAAAAAGAGTTTAAATGGGTAGTATTTTCTGCAAAAAAAGAAAAAAAGAAAAAAAAAAAGAGGCTTTTGGTAATTTATGTATATTGATGTTTGTTTGGTTGTGGTAGGTGGGAGGTTTGTGACAATGAAGTTTGCCAAAGCCACCCAACACTTCCCCCTCATGTCATGCTTCTGTGGACTCCAACCATATTCGACAAATTTCACACTCACGCCACTCCCATACACAACTCCAATGAAAATCTATAATCTATAATCTTAAATAAAACTATACGCGAAAATAAATTTAAATAATTTAGGCTCCATTTGATAATCATTTAATTTTTTATTTTTTATTTTTAAAAATTAAACCTATAAATACTACTTCCATCTATGAATTTTTTTTTATTTTTTATTTTTGTTATTACTTTTTACTTATGTTTTCAAAAACTAAACCAAGTTTTGAAAACTAAAAAAAAATAGTTTTCAAAATTTTATTTTTGGAATTTGAAATTTGGCTAAGAATTCAAATGTTTTGTTAAGAAAGATGAAACTCATTGTAAAGAATTGATGAAAAAACAAGTAAATTTTTAAAAACCAAAAACCAAAAACCATTTGTTATCAAACGGAGCCTTAATTGTCGCAATTATTAGAGTGTTTTTGAATTAATTTCCTATAGAATTTTAGTATTTTCTTTTAAATCTAGAGGGTTTGATAACAAATAGAAATAATTTTTTAAGTAATCAAACGAGTATAATTAAAATCATTTTTAAAGAATCGGTTTATGATAATTTAGCATTTTGTGGAATCACTTTGAGATGTAGTGCAACTAAACAACTTGTGATTAAAAAAACTTTAAAAAAATGTAACCTAACATTTTTTTAATTAAAACCATTTTTATGGAAAAAAATGTTTTTTTTTTAAATGTTTGAGTTATAAGGGATGTCAAAACTCACCCTATATGTATACATACATGTAAGTTAATATTTAGATCCCGTTTGATAACCATTTGATTTTTTGTTGTTGGAAATTGTGTTTATTTTTCTATCATTTCTGATCTACAATAGGTTTCATATTTCTTAAGAAAATATTTGAATTCTTAGCCAAATCCCAAAAACAAAAATAGGTTTTTGAAAACTACGGCACCGTTCCATTTGGCATTTTGGGTTTTGTGTTTTTGAAAGTTAAGCCTACAAACATTACTTATACCCATGAATTTCTTTATTTTGTTATCTACTTTTTAAGCATGTTTTCAAAATTCAAGCCAAAATTTGAAAACTAAGGCTTTGTTTGATTATAACCATTTGATTTTTGAAAATTAAGCTTGCTTTCTCATAATTTTTCTATAATGGTTTTCATCTTTCCTGCAATAGTTTTCATCTTTCTTAATGAAACATTTGAGTTCTTAGCCAAATTCCAAAAACAAAAGCAAGTTTTTGAAAACTAATTTTTTTAGTTTTCAAAACATGGCTTGTTTTTTTTGAAAACATGTGTAAAAAGTAGATTACGAAACAAGGAAACCTATTGGTGGAAGTAGTATTCATAGGCTTAATTTTCAAAAACTAAAAACCAAAATCCAAATGGTACGGTTATCAAACGGGGCCTAAAAAAAGTAATTTTTGACAATTTATTTTTGTTTTTGGAATTTGGCTAAAAATTCTAACCTTTCATTAAGAAAGGTAAAAACTATAATGAAGAAATAGTAAGAAAACAAACATAATTTTCAAAAACAAAAAGTACAAAACTATCCGGTTTGCTAACAATAGGTTTTTAGTTTTTAGTTTTTGAAAATTGTGCTTGTTTTCTCATCATTTCTCTACAATAGGTTTCATATTTGTTAAGAAAATATTTGAATTTTTAGCCAAATTTCAAAAATAAAAACAAGTTTTTGAAAATTTTTTTTTTTTTAGTTTTCAAAACTTGGCTTGATTTTTGAAAACATATGTGAAAAATAGATGACAAATCAAAGAAACCCATAGGTGGAAGTAGTAATTTATATGTTTAATTTTCAAAAACTAAAAACTAAAAACCAAATTGTTATCAAATGGGCCTTATTTTTTTTAATTTTCAAAACTTGGCTTGGTTTTTTAAAACATACGTAAAAAGTAGATAATAAATCAAGAAAATTCATAGGTCTAAGTAGTATTTATAGGCTTAATTTAAAAAAAAATACCTAAAAATTAAAAATCAAATAGTTATCAAACTGGGTCTTAACTATGAAAATTTTCATTCTAAACATGCTAAGGAAGAATACATTCTCTTTATATATGTGTATCATATTATATAAAATTATTAACTTTCTATTTCTGGCTTACTACAACATAATATATACCACAAATATTTATTTATTTATTTTGAGAAAATATGTCACAAATATTTAACATCATAAAATATTAAAAGAATTTAAATATATATATATATATATATATATATATATTTAAATTTGATATAGAATAAGATCCGGGACAATCACCGACCGATTTATGTTTTTTAGTACAAAAAAGAGAATGAAAAATAATGAATAATCATACATACATTCATTTTTTTTTCTTCAAGAAAACCAAATAGAAAAAACAAAGAACATGGACTATGTTTTTTCGTCAATTTTTTTTTTTAAAAAAAACGAAACAGAAAAACTTTTAATTCAAAAACACTATTCTAAAAAAACATTCCGAAACTGAAAAAATAAAAATTGACAAATAAATGATATTAATCCCCTTATCTAACTCTTTTAGTTTTGGTTACACGAATTACAACTATTACATTTTTTTTTTTGAGCAATTACAACTATTACATTTATTAGTAGGCAAAAATGGGGACAATAGAAAAATCCTCAAGCGAATTACTAAAGTACCCCTATTTCTTTAACGTCATATCAATTTAAGCTAAATATATATTTTAGTGCCTAATGTTTGAGTGGTTTTTTTTCTTTTCAATTTAGTCTCTATTGTTTAAAAAGTTTTAATTCAGTCTCCAATATTTTTAACATTTTTCAATTTAGTCTCTCATCATTGGTAAATGTTAGAATTGATTGATAATAAACTTATATGGAATAATATTTAGTGAATTGACGAAAATTTAGAAAAGGAAAACTGTCATGAGTAAAGTTTCTAAATTCCTCCTCCAAAATTTTAAGAAGTTTGTAGAAATTTTGAGTTTTCTTCTGTTGATGACATTTTTTCTCCTTTAAATTTATGCTAATTCACTAAGTATTATGTCATATAAATTTATTATCAGTCAATTTTAAGTACATTCGTCAATGGTGAGGTTCTAGATTGAAAAATGTTAAAACATAAGGACCTAAATTGAAAAAATCAAAACATTAGAGATCAAAGCATATATTTAGCTAATTTAGACCTCTCAATTTATAGGTTGAGTTAATTAAAATCTAAACTAATAATTTCATCAATTAAATTTTGTTTTAAGTACAACAAAATGTGGGTATGAGAATTTGAATCTCCGATCTCAAAAGGAGTGCACATGTTAATTACGACTAAGCTATACTCAATTTAGCTAATCAATTAAAATCTTGGACTTTGCAAATTGAACAAATAAAAATTTTAAAATAACAATTATCAATTAGAACCTTAAACTTAGAGTTAATAATTATTTCTTTTTTTTTTTTTTTTAAAAAAACCTTAAATTTGTCTCTATTTATAATATTTGTTAAATTATGTTTAGAAGATTGTTGGTTAAATTGGGAGTACACGTATTAGTTAAATTGAGAGTACTGGACATATGGATGTTGTCATTTTATGCTTTATATTACAAATGAAGGAAAAAATGGTTAGATACATACGTTATTTTGGCTTGTTTATATCTTTTAATTAAAGCAGAAAATCATCAAAATAAGAGATAGAAAAGTATCGAAATATTTTGAGAAATCAAATCTCATAAGTGAAAAAGCTATGTTGAGTGTAACTCTTGTGGTGTGGCTCCATAAATAGAGCCAAATGAAGCTTTGTTGGCAAGGACAAAGCTATCATCATCACAAAAATCCTTTTGTTGGCAAAAAAGGAATAAAACATTGTAGTCCAAGGAGTAATTGGATCTCTAAGCGTAACTGAACTTCAACTCACTACCTTCACTTCATCACGGTGTTCGACTAGTGAGCTTGTTCCTCTTCTTGACCTCATTTTTCTGGGATTTACATTAGTGTATCTCTTTGGAGCTAGTATAGTTAGTGTTCCATTAGCACAACAATGAAGACCTTTTAGGTGAATAATACTTAATGCATGTGGTGGTGGGCCTATTGTTTCCGATGACATATATCGGAAGAGTTTGCTCGAAGTGACAAGCACGTTGTCTATGACGATGCATATGTTCATGCTAACATTTTTTATTTTGGTGGATAATGTAGTAAGTAAATTTTCATTGTTTTTGTCACAAGTAAAGGTATTGGTTGTTTCTTTATATTATATAGAGGATCATATTGTTATCATGAATATTTGTTTTTTTTTTAATTATAAAATGAATGCACCCCAATTTAATTAACAATCTTCTAAAAAACTTAATAAAATGGTATGAGTTGAAACAAGTTTATGATTTTAATTAATTATTACTAATTTAAGATTTTAATTGATTTAACAGGTAAATTTTAGAATTATAATCTATGAAATTTTTAGTTCAAAATTTTTTTTTTTTTTTTTGGGTACAAATATAGATAGTTGAGGCCGAGGTAGTTGCAGTGTCTGATACTATATATATATATTGATTTAATTAATATATATTTTCTAAAAAAAAAAGTGTGGGGACCAGAATTACCCAGCAGGGTTCCGTAAATTCGGAATGCGGTCGAATTTAGCTGGCCAACGTTTGGAGTTTTCCCAAACAACCTCATTTCCTCTGTCTATATTTCTTTGGACTCAATCATTATTCTAATTTCTATCCACATTACAATATCTTTCTTTCAATATGCCTCTAAAAATTTATTCAAATAAAAAAATATATATATGCCTCTAAAAAGTATTTTATACCATCTTTGATTTTCTCAAAATATATAATATCAAATAAACTTTTAAATTGCATTCTGTGCTATTTTAATTTTATTGTCGACATTCTTTTCTAAGTTTTCAAGTTCGGAACCTTTTTCCACAATAATTTTGTGAAAAATATCCATCCTCTAGTATTATTATCCTTTTGTCATGTTATGTATGATGTGATCGATAATCATAGCATATGATCATCATGATGTAGTCTTTTTTTCTTTTCTTCCTTCAAATATCGACTTCTATTTTATTTTCATCTTTCTATTTTTGTACATTCTATCTTGATCTATAAATTAAACTTTACATTAAAATATTAGTTTACAAACTTCTATTACAAAAAACAATATATGAATGAACTCACTAGAGTTTGAGTTTGAAAATAAACAAATTACAAATCAAAATTTATCTTCAACGTAATATATGAAGATTTAAGAACCAAAATACGACAAAATATCATAGTACATAATAAATACGTTACTTTATAAATCAAAAGAGAATAGAAGTATTTGAAAGAAACCCGAAATAAATAAAAGAAAGAAGAGAAGGTGTGATAAAAGGATAAGAATGGTAATCCATGTGAGAAGGCTCTAAAAATGGACCCTCCCTTTCCATACTTCACTTGTTGCCCACTAACATTACATCTCCATCTTAACCTATTAAATGACCAGT
Organism: Trichosanthes truncata; assembly: GCA_033996785.1. Taxonomy (NCBI): domain Eukaryota; kingdom Viridiplantae; phylum Streptophyta; class Magnoliopsida; order Cucurbitales; family Cucurbitaceae; genus Trichosanthes; species Trichosanthes truncata. The sequence continues at coordinate 33,761,916 of MU867261.1, forward strand.
GGGGGCACAACTTGGATGGGACATAACTATAAATCAATAACCCCAATAAAAACCCAACTTTATTTATATGTAAACATATCTATTGCAGATTTATCTACCTTCTATTATACCTTATTTATTTGATAAATAATCACTTCTAAAAAAATTTAAGGGGGTCACTCATTAGTACGCAGAAAGATGGGATGGCCTAGCCATGTCTAAGGTCAATATGATGATACAATTGTAAGGCATCAAATCAATCGCTTTGAAAATTTATTTGTTTGAAGGTGATGAGCATGCTTGCATTTTCTTCCTAGCATGTATCTATCTATCTACCTTTTTACATGTGACAACACAATTCAAATCAAAAGTGGTTTGATTTGAGGGTTTTAATCTTCAAAATCTCTCTCTCTCACTCTCTTTTTTCCTTTGCTTCATGTTTATAAATTTATTTGAAGAAAACTAGATCAGTGTAAGTTAGTTATATCACGTCTAATCGAAAAATCAAGTACGAGAGGATCATTGTTATTATTCATTGTAATGTATAGCAAACGAGATGATTATTATGAACTTTAATGATTACTTTCAAGGAATTAAAAGATGAAATGATGATAAAAGGATGGAGGGAGTTTGTATGAATATAGAATGGGAAAGTTAAAAAAGTGCAATCAGCCTTCACTTTCCAAGGAATGCCACAAAACTCTCACATGGTGTTGCTTGGGGATATTGAAAGATCATACACACAAGATTTGCTCTCTCTCTTTCTTCCCCCCTTAATCCCCCTTCTTCCTCTACATCCCAATAAACTCCAAAACAAAGTGTCAAACTCAAAATTTTTCTCTCTCTTGAAATGGGGAAGCAATCATAAGTTGACATTTGTCACATTGTGATTGAATCAAGCAATGGGATCTTGTATTCACTCACTTGGCCGTCTTAATCGTCCAACTAAACATTTCATTGGTAACCCCTCCAAAGCTATGCTCCCAAAACCCAAAATTATTGAACTTGGTGAGAGAAGAGGGCCCTAATTCCACACATCTCCCAAACTCTAAACTCCAATCTTTATGCTCAATTATTAATTCCCTTCATTCTCATCATCACAATTTTCCATCCCTAAAAAACTACTTTGCTTCTTTTTGCTTTATATGATTTTACCCTTTTTACGTATCTCTCTATAGTCTAGGTCCCGTTTGATGACTATTTGGTTTTTTGTTTTTAAAAATTAAGCTTATAAACACTACTTCTACCTATGGGTTTCTTTATTTCGTTGTCTAACTTTTACAAATTTTTTAAAATCCAAGTCAAGTTTTGAAAACTTAAAAAAAAATATAGGTTCTGTTTGATAACCATTTGGTTTTTGAAAATTAAGCTTATAAATATTACTACCACATATAAGATTCTTTGTCTTTGTTGTCTAATTTTTACAAATGTTTTCAAAATTCGAGTCAAGTTTTAAAAACTAAAAAAAGTAGTTTTTAGAAACTTATTTCTGTTTTTAGAATTTGGTTAAGAATGAAAGACATTTATAAAGAAATTGTGAGAAAACAACCACAATTTTTAAAAATAAAAAATTAAAAACCAAATTGTTACTAAACGGGCCGTAGTTTTTAAAAATTTGTTTTTGGAATTTAGAATTTGGCTAAAAAAAAAAAAGCCACTATAAAGAAATTATGAAAAAACAACTACAATTTTAAAAAACGAATGGTTATCAAATCAGACCTTAGCAATTGATGCCATTGTTATTGTTTTGTTCCATCCCTTTTATTTCTTTTATTTTAAAAGCTTATCTTATATATATATATTGAAACCAGCTTATCTTATATTCTTATTCTTATGATATCTCGGTCAAAATTAATTATCTGCTAATTGACTTTTGTGAGAGTTCATTAAATGTTGATATGATGATTTTTGACTTAAAATTGGAATAAAAGTACATGAATACAACAACAAGACCTTGGATTAATTTCTTTTAGTGAAATAGCCAGTTTGCCAAATGGAGGAACGACTTTAATGCCCAAATGATCATAATAATAATAAAGAAACAAGAAAGAAAAAAGAAAAACACATTTTGGTATTATATTAGAGAAGAAGAAGAAGAAATTTGCATCTAAGGGATAAGATAATGGTAAATTATACTTCATTTGATTATTTACAATAATACCATAAGTTTAAAAAAAAAAACTAATTTCAAATATATTATTATTTTCACTATTTTTTTTCTTTAGTCCAGCATTTGAAAAACAATTTTCTGAAAACGCAATACTATGATTTGTAAAATAGAAGATTAAATTGGTTGAGCTTAGTTTCATGTTAGTCTCTCTTATTTAAAAGTTTAAATTTAGTTCACATATATTTGGATCTAATTTCAATTTGGTTCCTATAATTTGATGTAGGTTCAAGTCATTCTCTATGATTATGTTAAATAACACCACAAATTAAATAATTGTCTCTACCATTCTTATATTGACAGTTTTTAACACGAGAATACATTGTTACTTTCTATTTGACTATTTTTTTAACTTCCTACTTGACTAATTATGTTAGTTGACTGTATTGAAATCTAGGATTGAGCAAAAAAATTTTAAAAAAAATAGATGGATCTTTTGGATGGGTACACCCAAACCATAAATGACTAAAATTAAAACTTTAAAAAAACGTAAAGAATAAATCGGAACTAAACCCAAACTACCTGAACTAAATTGACACTTCTGGAAATCATATAAATTAAATGTAAACAGTATCCAAACTATAATTTAATGTAAAATAAATAAATACAGTATACAAACTATAATTTAATATAAAATAAATAAATAATTAATTAAGCCACTAAAAGTTGGATGAATTTGTAAAGGAAAATACCAACCTTCCTCATTTGTAAATTATACTTTATTTAACGAAAAAACATTAAAGATTCACTTATATGTAGGTGGAAGTGAAAATGGACGAGAGATGGATGTTGTGTCCAAAATATAAAACATTAATTAATAAAGAAGGGAGGAAAAAGAAAATGAATCTCTCTCTCTCTCGATCTCTCGATCTCTCCCTTCTCCCTTCTCTCATATTCCGTTTTATCAAATTTTCTCTTTCCTTCGATTCTCTCTCCTCCGAGAGGTTGACGAAACAAAGAAACTGAAGAAGCTTAAAAGGAAAAAAAAAAAAAAAAGAAAACAAAAACAGGCGATGAAAAACACCATAAGATGCTGCATATCTTGCATTTTACCATGCGGAGCTCTGGATGTGATTCGCATAGTTCACTCCAATGGCTACGTCGAAGAAATCAGCGGCTCCATCAAAGCCTCCGACATCATGAAAGCCCATCCCAAACACGTCCTTAAAAAACCCTCCTCCGCCTCCGCCGCCTCCGCCGACGACGCCTCCGCCCTCCCCAAGATCGTCATCGTCCCGCCGGAGGCCGAGCTCCAGCGCGGTAAGATTTATTTCCTCATGCCGCTCCCTCCCAACCCCGACAAGGCCCGCTCCCGATCCTCTGCCAGAAGAAAGAAGAGAGATATTACTAATAACAACAACAGCAATCATCACTCCGACCGAACCGCCGCCGCCGCCGCCGTGGACAGCAACGCCATTTCCATGACCAACCTCCTCGTTTCCGACCAGTACCTCTCCGAAATACTCTCCGAGAAGGCCTCCACCCACCGCGAACGGCGGCGCGGCCGTGTCGGCGTCTGGAGACCTCACTTAGAGAGCATTTGCGAGTCGCCCAGTGATATCTAGAAACCGGCTACTCAGGTTGTGGGTTTTTTTTTTCTTTTTTTTTTTTAAACATAAAAGCATATATATCATCATAATTAAATTACATTTCTTCTATATCATGATCATTCATTTCTTATAAAAAAAAATGTTCATATATCCCTTTTCCAATTTTACCAGATTGATTATTGAAGAGAAGGAGAGAGGGGATCTGAAATAAGAATGTGGTAATTAAATTAATTACTGTGGTAAATGAATTTCAGTTTTATTTTTGTGGAAATTTGGGGAGAATTTTGAGTGAAAATCAGTTACTGTTGAGAAACTTTTGAGAGAGAGAGGAAGAAAGAGAGCCCACTTTCCACTGTTTGAGAATTCATGTGTGTGTGCATGAACATAATTTTGAGTGATTGTGATATGATGATTGTACAGCTGCAATAATCTACCTTTCTCTCCCCATTTTTCATGGGTCATATGCCATCATTTTTTTCCCTTTTTTTTTACAGTTAATAAAACTTTCCTCTCATATTTTACACTTTCACATGTATATATATTCTTGATTTTGTAGAATTCTCACCATTTATGTTTTTTGTTTCCTATCTTTATCAAAATTTTGTGATTGGTTGTTATTTTTTTTAGTACAACAAATGTGAGAGTGAATATTTGAACCTCTAACTTCAAAGGATGAGTAGATATGAAGTCGGAGTTTTGAATATCTGATATCTTGGTTAAAGGTATATTGTCTTAATCAGTTGAGTTATGCTCATGTTAACTTATATTGGAGTTATTGTTATTATTATTATTTTTAGTACAATAAATGTAGGGTATGAAAATTTGAACCTCCGACCTCAAGGGAAAGAACACATGTTAATTATCGTTGAACTATGCTCACTTTGACTATTGTTATTTTCTTTTTGAAGAATGATATTTTGTATAATGTGTACAAAATTATTAATCAATACTCGAGATATAAATTTTTTATATATTTTATTGGGTTTATGAATTGTTTAGGACTCTAGGACCGTTTGATAACCTTCTAGTTTTTTGTTTTTGAAAATTGCATTTGTTTTCTCATCATTTATCTACAATGGTTTTATCTTTGTTAAAGAAAACATATGAATTCTTAGCAAAATTCTAAAAATAGAAACAAATTTTTGAAAACTATTTTTTTTTTTAGTTTACAAGACTTGACTTGATTTTTTAAAACATATGTAGAAAGTAAATAACAAAATAAAAAAAAATCATAAGTAAAAGTAGTATTTATAGGCCTAATTTTCAAAAATCAAGAACTATATAAACTGAATGACTATCAAACGGGACCTACACTTTTCTACTTAACAAAAAAAAAACTCTAGATTTATGACTTTTTAATTTTAGTTTTTTTTTTTGAAAACTTAGTTACTAAATTTTAATCATGTTTCAATTTGGTCATTTAATTTTTAAAACTTTGATTTCAATTTTCTAAGTTCTATTAAATATTGTTTTTACTAGAAGATCCTATAGGAAAAATAATATGAGTAGTAAATAGTATAACATCATATAATATGTAAAGAAAAAAGGGGGAAGAAATCCCAATGATGTATGGGTCGTCAATCTCTTGGCCCAATTGGAATTTTTGTGAATTTGAAAGAGCCAACCGATACTATAATTTTATATATTTATTTATAGTCAAATTTGTGAAAATTTCCTGATTTTCTGCATCGCATATGAATTTAAATTAATATTTTAATTAATTAGCATTATGGTTTCGATCAAACCCCACAGGCCTTGGTCATTGTAAATGCCATTAACTATCCCATCGCTTTATACGTGGGGCTCTCCAGTCTCCACTATAATATTTAATGCTAATTAATATGGCAAATTTTAGGACAACAAAAATCATATATCTTTATGTTAAAATTTTGATAACATATATAAAAAATTCATAATTATTTTATTTTTTATTTTTTTAAAATAAAAAATTCATAATCATTAAAAATTTATATATATGCTAACCTGTATAATGTAAATGGATGCCAGATTTCCCTAGGAACATCTCTTAGTTGTTCGTTTAGGGTACATAATTTTTTTCTTAGGAATATTTTGTCTATAAATTTTATTTTGAGTAATTAATCTTTTCTTAAATGAAAAAATTTGTAGTTACTCGTATATTTTGAGGATACAATCACATTGTTGTGGAGAAATAATTAGAAATTTATATATATGTAGAAGGCGATGACTTTTTTTTGTTTTTGTTTTTCTTTGAATACAATAGGGGCTGGGAGGATTCGAACCACAGACCTCATAGTCGTTAACACATTCAATATGCTAGTTGAGCTATGTTCTCTTTGAGAATAACTTTTTTTTCGTTATGACAAGAAGGAAATGTTGATTAAAAAAAAAGGAAATGATATATAGTCTCTTTCATTTGAACCCCACATCAAAACATAAAAGGTTGTCATCATAATTATTTTATGATAATGCTATTATATTTTAACTATAAGAATCGACAATTTACATTAATTAAGAACTCCAAAAAAAAATTATATTAATAAAAATATGGTGGAGTGGTCAATTGCAACTGGTCACTCATCTTTCACACAAGATTTTTAGAGAAATTTAGTTCGTAAAGTGAACTTGAATTTGTATTAATTTTGTGTAATATTGGTACAATCTTTAATATATGGTCCTCTGTACTTGGCTTGAGGGTTGAAGCACTTGTTCTTGAGTTTGAATCTTTAGCTTCCACACTTGTCGATCTTCTTGAGTTAGTATTTGACTTGTTGATCTTCCTAGATCAACCTTTATCTTGTTGATCCTTTTTTATTGATCATTGACTTCTTGATCTTCTAGAAGAATCAATCAAAGTCTTAATGTATTGTATGATTTAAATATCTTCAACTTGTCTCCAAAGTTTTTAGATCTTCAAAGAGATTTCAGTCTACAAAGTCTTGTGTCTTGTGATATTCAAAGTCTTCAAGTTCTCCAAAGAGCCTTTAGTTTCTAGAGAGTTTCAATCTTCAAGAGCTTTTTTGAATTCTCTAACTTCTCCGTCTCTTCTCCGTTTCTAGAAAGTGACTCTTCAATTTACAGAGCTTTCTATGGGCATTGTGTGGGGGATTGGGCTAAATTTTCCTTGGACCCAACCCTTTGACTTTGGTCTTTGGGCTGAATTGCTATTTGATGAACTTTTGAACTTATTTAATCTTAGGCTTAATTGGTACAGGGTTAACTACATAGATAAATCATTTAAGGACCCATTTTATACAAATGTCTAAATTCTTTAAAATTTACAGCTTTGTCAATGATCCAACCAGCTAAAGTCCAAAATAGGAGTGTAATTACATACATGCCCATGGCTTTATATTATAACTTGTAGGAAAAACAAAAATTGGAAAATGAATTATAAAAACCAGATATTTACCATAATTGATTTTTTCAAAATCATCCCTCAATTGTTTCGTCCTTCCAAAAGTACATTCCACCATTTTGATCTCTTCCCATAAGAAAAATACCCCATCAAAAAGAGGTTTTCTACGCTCCCCATAGTTGATAATGGTTGTCGCTTGTGGGTTGTTGCTGGTCGCAGATCTAGGTTGCTAGAGTTTTGTCCAAACGTCGTCGTGAATCATGGATTTGTCAGAAGATATGTCATGTTGGAAGCTATATGGTTGTCACACGTTGCAAATTTGTGGTCTGCTCGCTGGAGGTTCGTGTTGTCGTCGACGTCATAGAGGTTCGTTAGAGATGAAGAAGACAAGGGAGGTGGCTAAACATGAGAGGGAGGTGTTATAAAAATCGAACTTGAATATGCCCAAATCAGAACACAATTTCCAGCAAGCAAATTATAAAACAAGCAAGAGAGTAATAATGACACCAAGATATATAGTGGTTCAACCTTTCGATTTACATCCATTTTGAGAACCAACTTATGAGGATTTTATTTAGGAGCAATAAGTCACAAATTACATAATACATAAGGGAATAAACCAATCCAATTCCTATGGATTGAAATCATGTCGATAAAACAACTAATACCTCAAATACTTGACTGACTTGAGCTCCAATCGAATACCACTGTAAAACAACCTTCGAAGTTACTGAAGAAAGGAAACCCACGCTATTTTCAACCTTATACACCAAGACCCAAAACGCTTACTGATTTTTCCTATGTTGAATGAGCACCTCTGCTACATCAATACCCGAAGTTGAAACCCACACAGCAGCGACTGCATTGAAGACAATACCCACGGCAAGACCCACAACAAATTGGCAGTATCTGCCTCTAAACTAAGACCTAAACCCTTCTAAACGAGCCCCCACGCTAGCAACCACTGCTGCGAAACCAAACCCCCACGCCAACGAACTCTTTCTCACAACGGAGACCCACACAAGATGTGAATGGCAACAAATGAAACCCACCGAAAAACAAGAATCCACAGCTTGCGTTTTCTTCTGCTTTGTTTTCTTGTGATGTGCAGCTGCTACCCTCTATCTCTGCCTGTGCTTCACGAAAAAGAAATTCCTAAGGAAAAAGATGATGAGTTAAAAATACTTTTATGCCCTTTGTACACATTTACTTAAATGCCTCATTAGTTAAAAGCTTAAGATATCTAGCCAATTTATTTTTTAACAAATCTCCCACATGACAAGAATATCTTAAGCCACCAAGTTGATTCTCTAAATTCTCCCATCATCCTGGTGTTACATTCAACTCATTTAACAGGTATTTAAACCTTTGAGCTGGGAGTACCTTAGTTAACATATTTGACAACTTCTGATCTGTATGAACTTTGACCAGTTCAATTTCATTCTGAGCAACAACATCCCTTATAAAATGAAATTTAACATCGATATGTGTAGACCGTTCATGGTGATATAGATTTTTCGCAAGATGAATAGCACTCTGGCTATCACAACGAATGATAGGAGTAAACTCTTGTGACAATAACTCACCAACAATACGCTTCAACCACATTGCTTCCTTAATTGCTTCTCCAACAGAAATATACTCTAATTTAGTAGTTGACAAAGCAACTACTGACTATATAGAAAGCTTCCAACTGACCACATTACCATACAAGCGAAAAATGTGACCTGATAAAGACATTCTTTTGTCAAAGTCTGCAGCATAATCTGCATCTGCGAAGCCTTCTAGCAATGATGATTGATCTCACATGTTCCCAAAACACAATGATAGATCTAAAGTACCTTTCAAATATCGAAGCACCCATTTAACTCCATTCCAATGCTTCTTCCCAGGATTTGACATAAACCTATTTATCATGCTCATTGAGTAACCTGAGTCAGGCCTAGTACAAATCATGAGATGCATTATGCTTCCAACAGCATTACAATAAGGAATATTTGACATCTCTAACCCTTCTTGATCAGTAGTAGGACACTAAGATGAAAAAAGTCTAAAATGAGATACTAAGGGTGTCGAAACTGCCTTACAATCAGACATGTTATACTTGTCAAGTAGTTTATGCACATAACTTTCCTATGAAATGGTTAACAAACTTTTCTCCCTATCTCTCTTAACATCCATGTCTAAGATTCTTTTCAATGCACCTAAATCTTTCATTTCAAACACACTACTCAACTGTCTCTTGAGTTCACAGATTTTAGCATAATCTTTAGACACTAGTATCATATCATCTACATAAAGCAGTAGATAAATATAAGTACCTTTCAGAGATAGTTCTAGTACATGCATGCATCATATGAGCTCCTGTGAAACCCTTGCTTTAGAATGAAAGTATCAAACCGAATATACCACTGTATTGGCGACTGCTTCAGTCTATATATGGACTTGTGAAGGCGACAAACCATATCTTCCTTTCCCTTCACCTCATAGCCCTTAGGTTGAGCCATGTAAATTACCTCCTCAAATTCTCTATGAAGGAATGTTGTGGTGACATCCATCTGTTCAAGAAACATATCATAATGAACAGCAATAGATAAAATTAATCTAATGGATGAATGTCTCACCACCGAGAGAAAATCTCATGAAAATCAACTCCCTCCTTTTGAGTGTAGCCCTTGGCCACTAGCCTAGCTTTGTACCTAGGCTTGTTGTTACCTCATGTATCTGGCTTGATTTTATAAATCCATTTTAATTGAATGAGTTTTTGTTTAGGAGGCTTTGGAACCAATGACCACGTCTGATTCTTACGTAAAGAGAACAATTCTTTTTCCATTGCAGTCTTCCATTGTTCCTTCAAATCAAACACAATAGTCTTTTCGTATGTAATAGGCTATGCCTCAATACTATCAGAAGCATAATTAAAAGTAAAAACAACTAAGTCAGCAAAACCATACCTCATAGGAGTCTGTCTCACCCTCTAAGATCTGTCATGTGCAAGTTGATAGTTCTGTAAGTCATGGTTACCTAAACTTTCCTCAGTGAAAGCTCCCTCATCAATCAAAATCCTCTCATGTTGAGACTATCCCCCATCATATTCAGACCTCTGTGAAGACTCTGTTTGTGAATCTCGAAGTGACTCATCACTAGATTCACCTGAAGCACCTAATGGTCGTGTTTCAAAATCAATTATGACTTCTGTTTCAACATTCTCAATTGACCTCTGTTCTAGATGACTTTTAATACAAAATGACATCTTTTCTTCATTAAAAGTGACATATCTACTGATAATACATTTATTTCTACCATCTTCCAAGCACCAAAGCTTATATCCTTTGACACCTGGAGAATAGCCCAGAAACATACATTTCAATGCCCTATTGTTTAGCTTTCCTTCCTTAACATGAGCATAAGCTAAACAACCGAATACCCTGAGATGTTCAAAACTTGGAGCTTCTCCTTTCCATACCTCATGGGGAGTCTTGAAGTCTATTACAGAAGATGGACTCCTGTTAATGAGATAACAGGCAGTTTGGGCAGCTTCTCCCTAAAACTTCAAAGGTAACGAAGCATTAGACAAGAGGCATCTACTACGCTCCATTATTGTTCTATTGAACCTCTCAGCTAAACCATTATGTTGTGGAGTGTGTGTAACAGTAAAATGTCTCGTGATTCCCTCAGATTTTTAAAGTTTGTCGAATTTGTGATTCGCAAACTCTAAACCATTATCAGTTCTCAAATACTTTACCTTCCTTCCTATTTGGTTCTCAGTCTGCTTCTTCCATTCAAGGAATTTCCCAAAAGCCTTATCCTTTTGTTTCAGTAGATAAATCCACACTTTTCTTGAAAAGTCATCAATGATAGACATGAAGTACCTTGAACCTCCCATACTAGGTAACTTGGTAGGACCCCATAAATCCGAGTGTATATAATCCAATATACCTTTAGTTGAATGCTTCCCTTTTCCAAACTTCGCCCTAGTAGACTTTTCCATTATGCAATGATCACAAAATGGGAGTTTGATGTCTTTAACTTCTTCAAGTAAGCCTTGTTGTGAAAGAGCTTGTAGACATCTTTCACTCACATGTGCCAACCTCCTATGCCATAACATAGACATATCAGTTTCTTTGCTAGATGCAACTGCAGCATTTCCTGTAATTATAGTACATTCCAACACATAGAGACTATTCCTCAAGGTTCCCTTCAATTTAACTAAATATCCCTTAGAAACTTTCAAAACTCCCTTCACAAATTTATAAGAATAACTTGATCTATCTAATTCACCTAATGAAATTAGATTTTGTTTTAGTTCTGGCATGTAGCTTACATTTGTAAGCCTTCTGATCAAACCATCATGTGTTGCAAGCCTAATTGAGCCAATTCCTTTCACATTATAGAAGCCAGTATCACCTAGTAAAACTTTTCCCCCACAACTTCCTGAAAATCAATTAGATAGTCTCTCCTATGAGTCATGTGAAATGTGCAACATGAATCCATGATCCATTCATCTTGAAAATATCTACTGGACACCATCAAGACCTCTGCAGAATCATATCCATTTGTTACATTAGGTGCACTAGATTCACCCTTATTGTTATTAGAAGCTTCTTTGTTTTTTTTTTCAAAGGACAATCTTTCTTAAAATGCCTCTCTTTATGACACAAGTAACACTTTTTGCCTTTCCCTTTGGACTTAGACATGCTTCCAAATTCCTTTCCTTTCCAAATCTTCTTTTCAGTTCTCCCCCTAGCCATAAGTAACTCTCCTTCCCTGCGTTCCTTCTTAATTTCGAGATTTCTCGTTTTTAAAGCATCCACACCATAATATCCATGGTCAGAATCTCTTCCATATTTTATGGTTGTTTTAACTTCTTGAAATGTATCTGGCAAAGAATTCAAAAGAATGACTGCTTGATTCTCACCAAAAAATCGCATATGCTAATAAATAAAGTCGGTTATTTCCATCATCCCTACACCAACCAACATGCATCCTTTGTACTTCTCCTTTAAATGGGACCCATCAACAATGATGACATATCACATGCGCACATAACCTCTGATGCAAGGCCCTAATGCCATGAATGCATATTTGAAATAGAGGAAGTCTTCAAGTTCTACCTCAAACATGGTGTCTAGGTTAGCAATTTTCAAGGCTTCTCCATACGCATGCAAATCATGGTGTACGAGTCTTTTGGAGTCCTTTTAGCAAATGCATGTGTCATTTCTCTAGCGTGCCATGCCTTGTCATAACTTATATTCAAACCATAATCTTGCCTGACATTCTCAATGATGTGCTTTGGCTTATACACACGACCAACTCACTCAAACTTGTTATTAATTATGTGCCCAAACACTTCAGCACTCGCTTGCCGATGGTCGTGATTTAGTAGTTTAATGGAGCATGTGTGTGCACTCTCATACTTATTTATCTTAAACATTTTGGTTCCCTACATCTTCACAACCCGAAGCCTCCATGTACAAACCTTGTCGATGCATCCCACAGTGTACAAATCCTTTGTGGATTTCTTTACTCTAAATTCAAAATTCTTGCTCATGGCCAGCATTGAGAGTCTATTCTTCAAGACCTTCTTACAGACAAACAACTCACCAACCTCAACATTAACACCAGGAGCAAAGTCAGACGAAGACGGACCGGATAAAGAAGTAATCATTGGTTTGACTTGAGAATGGGCATAATCAGGTACCCTTGGAGTTGGAGTGAGCCTTATCTCATTCTCAACAACTGGACAATCCACCCAATGATTTTGGATTCCTTTGTTTCGACTAGCATGCATTGCTCTATGTAAGTCTCATGCTTCATTTTAGTCCATGTTATGACGTTGAGAACCATGGTGAGTATACAATGATTCCCATGGGTTATTGTCGTCGGTTCCTAGGGAGACCCCCGTCTCATACAATGGTATCTTCGCCTCCTCTTTATACATGCCCAATGATTCTAAATTTTCCATGTCCATACACTCGTTCTCAACCATCACATGAGAATTGTAGTCATAAGCTTGCTGCACATCCTCATCCGGTTGCATGTTTCCACCATTCTTTTGTACAGTTGTTATAAATACTTGCAACTTCAAAACATTTTCTTGGAAGAGGAGAAATTCAACATCACGATCATTCCTTATGTACATCGGAGGGAATTGCTCTTCCAACTGCATTTTCACTCTCATTATAATGTCAAACATCACCGGATTAATGTTCGAAACTTCATATATTAGGCCTTTCAACTCATCATATTTGACAGTGCTCGACACGACTACCCCAATTAGCAAACCTCCAATATAACAGTTCTCAGTCTCATCCCAACTGACATCGTATCAAATGAATATAGATTTATTTTCCATCCTTAAAAAAATAGTAAAAAAATAATAAGTAGCAGTATACAAATATAATTAAGCAAAAAGTATCGCTCTTGCTCATTTATGCTCGCTCCTTCACACTCGTTATGATGCTCTCGCTCTGGTTCTACCTATCTCGCTCCAATGCCATAGTAAGCAATGTTCTAAAACTAAAAAAACTTTCAAAACATAGCACGTTTATACCATAGAAAACACGTTTATACCATATCAATGTAGGAAGAAAGTAGGAAGAAAGCTTTCAAAACCCTAAACCCTAAGACGTTTGTTCTATGTTTGAAACGTAGAAAGAAGTCTTCCAGAAATATAAAACTCGTATTTGAACGTACCTATTTTTTGAATGTAGATTGGTTGATGCTTGGACGTTGGTTATATGTGAAGAACAGTTCAAAGGAGAAAATGTTTGAAAGTAAGTTTGAACATAGGAAGCTAAGAATTATTATTGTTAAATATAAACCATAGTAATTTTCTTTAATTAAAAGTTTATTGTGAAATGTTAATTAAGGTCTTTTCTTTGTCAGTGTTTTCGGCTAATAAACCACAATGTCTCACATAGTGTCTGTACATACCATTGAAAACTTACAATAATCGGCGGATCAGAAAACGACAATCCATACAAAGGCGAGAGCGATAGTATAAGAGAACGAGCGGGCGAGAGCGAGTACAACATTGGTAAAGTCCGATTTGAGTGACGTGTACCGTGAGATCAAGAACGAGTCAATGTGTGCGAGAGCGAATCTCCGTGGGTGAGAATCTTGTAAGATCCAAGCAATTTTGCTGACGTGGCAAGCGAGAGCGAGAACGAAAATTAGTAGCGAGAGCGTTGCCCTATCCGAGAGCGTGACCAAGTGAGACGACTTCATACTGCCATCATGAGTAATTTTGCATGCATTGCCACATCAGAATGAGTCACATTTCATTATTTTAAGATGACAGATTAGATCGCATTAAAGTACAAGAAAATGAGTATTATGTACGAAAACACCATGAGACAAGTAGACAACAGAAGAATATCGGCTAAAAAATAAATATAAAGTACGAAAAGCAATTAGCAAGTGACCGCATATCCTGCATTTATAAAAACCCCAAATGTATTCATTGATTGTTTCATATTAAACAAAAAAAGATAAAAAAAAAAAAAAAAAAAAAAGGGAAATGGCGTCCGTTGAAAGAATAGAGAGAACAGCCCATAGCCATCGACCGGACGAGAAACGACGATTTAAAAAAAAAAAAAAAAAAGAAACTTTGATTTGCATACGCAGGCCAAAGAAAAGAAACAATAATGGGCAAAAAAAAAAGAAAAAAAAAAAGAAATGTCGACGAGTCGTGGACGACCGGCCACGCGCTTGTCGCGTGAGATCCCACGTGCATGGTATTGAATCAATGCCCGGCCAAGCGCCCTTATACAGTCCCACGTGAACCCTCTCCGTTTCAGAAATTGCCCCCCCTTCCCCGCTGTCCAGGCCGCAGTCTTCCCCCGAGTCAGCGACCCCACTCCCCCCTTCACCGCCCCCGTTTCCTTTTGGGCCGAAAGCCGAATGCCAAATACCAGCCCTTCCGACTATGACCCAACCCCTTCCCGGCCCGCTTCCTTATCCCCGGCGATATCATCGGCTCGACCGCTTCACTCGCGGCTCACCGCCGACGCTCCCCTCGGCTCTTTTATCCCTCTTTTACCCAACAACTTCTTCTTCCCTCTTTCTACTCAACATCGACCCATCTCCTTTTCTTCTCCCGTTTCTCTCTTCTTCTCATAATGGGGGATCTCACCGATTCTCTCACCCCTTCCTCTGCCAACTCTCGCCAGGTTCCCATTCGTGAGGACTGTTGGAGCGAGGACGCCACCTCCACTCTCATCGACGCTTGGGGTCGTCGTTTTCTCGACCTCAATCGTGGCAATCTCCGCCAGAAGGACTGGCAGGATGTTGCCGATTCTGTTAACTCTCTCCATGGCCTTACCAAGAAGACCCATCGCACCGATGTTCAGTGTAAGAACCGGATCGACACCGTTAAGAAGAAGTACAAGACCGAGAGGGCTAGGGTTTCTTCTTCCCACGCCACTTTTGTTTCCTCTTGGCCCTTTTACGCTCGCCTTGATGAATTGATTGGACCTACTGTCTCCATGAAGAAACCCCCCTCCTCTCCTCCTTTGGCTCTTGCTTTGCCCTTTCGGAAGACCCCTCCCCCCCCTGCGCCTGCTGCTGTCGTCGCCGTCTCTCAGAAGCGCCCTGCTGCGGCCATGGATGAGGGCTATTTTCGGAGGAATTACTCGGCTATGGCTGCAGCTGCTGCCGCGGCTGCATTGACGGAGGAAGAGGAGGAGGATGAAGAGGAGGAGGAGGAGAGAGTGAGCGACGATGAGGAGGCGGAAGGGGAGGGGATGAGTAGGTTGGCAAGAGCGATTAAAAGGTTCGGGGAGGTGTATGAAAGAGTGGAGGCCGAGAAAGTGAGGCAGATGGTGGAATTGGAGAAGCAGAGGATGCAATTTGCTAAGGATTTGGAGGTTCAGCGGATGCATATGTTTATGGAGACCCAGGTTCAGCTTGAGAGGATTAAGCGAGGGAAGAAATCAACTCCCAGTGGTAAGGCTGACGAAACTTTCTCCTCTATTTCCCTATTGAAATTGCCTTTTCTTTTTATCATGAAGCTGAAGTTTGATCTGTCACAGATTCAAACATTTTCTTTTAGTGTATTCTGTTCTGATTGTCCGGATGGATTTATTTGGTCTGATTGTTTTTCTAAGGATATCGTAGTTTTTGATATCTCTGGAATAGAATGAGTTCCCAAGATTTTCTATAACTTTAAAATTAATTACTAATTTAACCTGGTGTGGTCATATTTCAATCTTCTATTTGAAATATCAGCAAACTTTTTATTTTTCCTTTCTTTCTAGGGAATCCTCCAAATAAAGTCATTTCTATTATTTCACATTCTAAGCAAGATATAAATTTAAAACCAGTACTGTAACTTTGTAACTTTCTTCATTCCCTACTAAGGGTTAGTCAAATATATAGCATTTTATAAATTACTAAAAGACAATTTCTAAAGTTAGATATAGTTTGGGGTTCCGGGGATTCATGTATGTAATCAATAGATCTTTATAGTTTGTTTGTTTTAGGGACTTGAAAAATGGACCCACGAGATGATTCTTTATAGAGCTTGTATTTGGATATGGATTGTGATGAAGTGGTATGGCCTTGTTTATAATGCATTGCCATATGCCCATCTCTTAATGCTGTATGCCCATCTCTTAATGATTAAGAGAAATATGTGAGGGCTCTAGAGATTTTGAAGATTTAGAAGTGTGCTTGGACAGTTAAGGTTTTGATGCTGCATAAAAATGACTTGGGCACAAAATTTTTTCTAGCTTTGTCTGAGCAACGCCTATTTCACTATGGTCACATTTACATGTAACTATGTCTGTTTTATAGTCTGGCAAGTAGTGATCACTCTGAACAATAGTTTATTTTGCATCACTTTTCTTGTAGAGAATTAGATCCCTGACTGGCAAGGTTGTTCTACATATTAAAGAGAAAAGAGTATTGCAATTCTTCAGGTTTTAGGTGATCATGTTTTGGTATATGTATCATCTTTGAATATTGAAAATTTGAATTGCAGAAAGAATCAGAGCATAGAGATGGAAGAAGTGAGGTAAGATGAGTACAATTGTTGTATAGATTACGTTCATGGGTATGTATGTTGGTAACAGAGGAAACAACCACCAATTGAAAGAGCTAGAATATGGTGTGGGGGAGGGATCCAATTTGAAAGGGAGAGAATCATAGCCTGAAAAAATTACAACAGGTGGATGGTTGCAGCACAGGATTAAGAGTTCTAAAATTTTGGACAGTTTAATATATTCACCTTTCAATTATTCTGGCAAACAGTCTCGCAAAGGTTTTCTTTTCCTTGTTTCAAACAGATAATGTGTGCCGAGGAACAGTGTTTCATTCATTGATTTTAAGAATATTGGATTATAACGACCATTACTTGAACAAGATCTGTTCTATAGGTTGTACAATTGTGTCCTTGAGTTCTAGAGAATATTGGATGCTCATAAACTAGGCCAAGTGGAGCCAAGTTCTTCTCTATTTTATATATGCAAACTACTATGAGATAGTAGCAGTTAAGAGACTACTACATCATACATCGCACTTCTTGTGAAATGTAAGGTTGAGGATAGGTTCTATTTTCCCTGCTGCCCATGATCAGGGGAGGCTTGAAGATTTTAGATGTGGAAATTTGCACGTGAACTTTTTGGTCTTAGATTACTGGATTATCTCCTAAGGCTATTTTTAGTCCTTTGATTCATTTTTTGAACGGGTCACTTGCCCCCAGAATGAAAAAATTTATTCTTAAATTTCAATGCTGCATTTAGCATGAGTTTGTTTGGCTTGGAATGTTCAGGAAGGATTTCTCCAAGGTCTTGGACGCAAGGCTCTAGGTGGAAACAAGAAAGCTTAGGCCTTCTTTGATAACCATTTGATTTTTGGTTTTTAGTTTTTGAAAATGGTGCTTGTTTTCTCATTATTTCTCTACAATGAGTTTCCTTTTTCTTAAAAAAACATTTGAATTCTTGCCAAAGTGGGCATAGCTCAGCGGTAATTGACATGTACTCTCGGCCAAGAGGCTAAAGATTTGAATTCTTAGTCAAATTCCAAAATAAAAAACAAGTTTATGAAAACTATTTTTTTTTTAGTTTTCAAAACTTGGCTTGGTTTTCAAAAACATACTTAAAAAGTAGATAACAAAACTAGAAAACCCATAGGTAGAAGTAGTATTTATAGGCTTAATTTTCAAAAACTAAATGGTTATCAAACGGGGCCGTAATGAATAATTTGGAGTCCTTGATGTCTTCGTGTGGATTAATGGCAAAGGGGTGGCTCTAACTGATATCATAGTTATCAAAAAGAAAAAGGAAAAAGGGTACTTAAATGATGAATTCCTACCTCAAGATTACACTATTGGATCATGTGGTCTTATATCAGTTGGTTTCCTCTGAAGATTATGAAAGCAGCTCTCTGCTCGAGTATGATGTAAGTGTGTCATACTCCAACTCTAATATTGTTCTCTGGTCTACTTGGGTTTAGTTTATGTGATTCAGGTTCTTAAAAGAATATAAGATTGATATATACGAGAACGGCAAGTGTAATGTGTTTCTTGAAATCTACAGTCAGGTTTGCAAATCATATTTCCGGAAAACTGCCTTTTCTAATAAACCTTACTCTAGTGCTAGTTGCTTGTCTACTTGCTGCGTTTGTCGAATTTAGATTGAACTGTTTGAAGTGGCGAAGTTCGAAATGATTGATTCCTGTGCCTTCGCAGATATGAATGAAAACTTTGCAATGCATTGTTTGAAATCAAATGTTCATTTTACTTGGTATGGTTTATGCAACTTAAAAAACATCTTTTTTGATGCAGATATCTAGAGGTAGCCGTGTGAGGGGAATAACAGAAACTCCATAAGGTACATACACATGGAAGCTGATATTCTTGAGGAGATGATAAAATACCGACCAAAAAGAAAAGAAAAAGAAAGGAGAGTTGTATCCTTTTCTAATTTTAAATTCACAATTAGTTGGAATTTAATATGAAGTTAGCCAAGGCCAACCCCCTTTCTTCCCCTTCTTCTCCTTGTACGAAGTTAGGCAAACTGCTGTAATCGACTTTTAGATGTGAAGCTAATTTAAGACAACCTTTATCTTCTACTTTGAGAATGAGCGTGGTGGATAATTCAGCTTAAAATATCATATCCATATTTTTAAAATTTGGTTGGGAAAGCTAATCTGGTATGAATGATAGTGTTCTGGTGAGTTGAAAGTTTTCTGTAGGTCACTGGCTCTTGTTTCATTTCAATGAACAAAATGAAAAATATGATACAGTGACAAGGTGGGTGTTTGTATGTGTATATATATATATATATATATATATATATAGATGTATATAATTTTTTTTTGAGGCAATGTGGGTGCTTGTATATTTTTGCATTGCATGTTTTGCCTTCAAATACAAAAATGTGGACTTTCTCATTATATTATCTAGTGTATATGTTTTTAAGAATATTGCATTTATTTATAGTAATCAATACACTTAGGGGGCATTTGGCCCATGATTTTGGGTTGGGATGGTTTTGGGTTCTAAACCCAGAACCCAAAATCATGTTTGGTACAAGGTGTTGGTTTGTAAACACAATCTCATGGGTTATAACAGTTCAATCTCATGGGATTTGTGTCATGTTTTCTTCTACTATTTGTCGTTTTTCATTTTTGGCAACCAGTTCGACAATACCTCTAATGACAACCTCGACGATCGTTAACAATGACAACTTCAATGAACATACTGGCGACTTGCGATGTGAACTCTAAAGACCAATCTGACAACCACCCTTGCGACTTGACCACCGCAACAACTCGACACCTCGGTGAGCCAACCACCTTGACGATCTGTCTTGCCCGAACCATTGAGACTGACTGTCTGACAACCATTCCGATGATCCAACCACGTGGCAACCACAGTTGACGACCACCTCGAAAACCTGACCACCTAACATCACTGTTGACGACTACCTAGTGACAACATCGATGACCCGACCACCCCAGCAATCTGACCACCCTAATGACTACTTCGACGATTGCCCTGATGACCTGAAAACCCAACCACTCGAAACTACTGTTGATGACCACTTGGTGACCACCTGGTGACCACTCTAGTGACCACCTTGGCAACCCTGACCACCCAGCAACCCGACCACCCTGATGACCACTCTAGCGACTCGACTACCAGACAACTACTGTCGAAAACCATCTAACGACCATTCTGACAACCTGAGCATCGTGCAACCACCACTAACGATCACTTCGGCAACCTAACCACCCCATCAACCCGACTACCCAAGACCACTCCAACGATCACCCCAGTGACCCAACAACCTAGTTAATTTTTTAAAAGATTAAAATAAAATTAAAAATGACTTAAACAAATTTTTTAACCTATTATATTTGAAATAGGTTTCAAAATACTATGCAAAATAAAAATTTTAATATTTTAATTTCTAAACTAGAATTCAAATTTTATAACTAATTTATGTTCGAAATAGGTTTCAAAATACTATGCAGAGTTTTAAATACCTTAATTTCTTAGATAGACTTCTAATTTTTTAATTTCTAAAATAGAGTTTCAAAAATAGGTTTCTAAATATTTTGTGAAATAAAGTTTTAGATCCCTAATTTATTAAACAAACTTCCAATTTTTTAATTTCTAAAATAGAGTTCTTAAAGTAGTTTTCTGAATACTTTGTAAAATAGAGTTTTAAATTCTCTAATTGCTTAAAAAGACTTTCAATTTTTTTAATTTCTAAAATAGAATTTGATAACTCTTCAATAGAAGATGTTTAAAAATTTCTTATTAAACTTGTTTGTTTGATTGCCTTAGGTTGTTAAAGCTCCAAGTTCTATATGTGTTTGTTGTTAAGAGTGAATTCTTTTAAGATGTGAAAATTGTCGGCTTTTGGCTAAGACATAGGCTTAATTTATTGAATTTTGCTTCAGGTGAAAAGTTTTGAAAACAATGTTGGAAGATGAATTTGGAGAGATAAGCAAAAATCCTTGCTAAAGCATCTCTTTATTAAAAGAACCAACTGATTTACACGTGCAAAAAAATTCATTAATTGAGTTGTCCAAAAGTGGAGCCAACTATACTTAAGTGGACCAATTAGAGGCTGCTTGTGCATCAGAATTGTCCAATTAATCCTAAATTCAAGGCTTCAGATAAGATATTTAGAGGAGACACTTTGGATGGAGAAGGGAGACTGGAAAAGGGAAGAAGTTATAGAAAGGGAGAAAGAAGAGCTGAGTCTATCTACATTAGGAAATGGAGCATATCATGCTTTCTTACTTGTCTTAGGATTTGTACCCATCCGTTCTTTGCATTCTCCCCAAATTGAAAGTATGAATACAGTGTGGAAGTGTTAAAGAGAGCATTTGGAACCCGACTTCCCATGGATGACAACTCGATGCCTTCATCACCTTCAGCTAGTACTTAGTTTTAATTCAGTTTGTGTTTTGGACAACTACTGCTATTTATTTTCTTCATTCCTTTCAGCTTATGTATTATGATATTATGAACTTTAGACTTTCATTTGCATTATGAATTTTCTTTAGTCCAACAACATCATTCTTCTTTCCCACGTATTAATTATTTAAAATATATGTCATTACTGATGTTATTTAATTTTACATCATAATGAATGGAATGAATGATATATCAATATACTAGTACAAACTACACATTCATATTTAACTATGCTTGAAACAATTGATCCACATAATTTGTTAAAATATTAATATACAATTCAACAAACAATTATCAAGTAAAAAAAAGTGGATTTGAAAAAAAAAAGCCTAAAAAAATTGTTAAAAAAAAAAAGCCTAAACAACTCATCCCAACCCAACCATGCACTCCAAACACAGGTTTCAGCAAACTAACCAAACTCAACCCTGCATCTCAAACACAATAATCAAAAACCCCAGGGTTTTCGATTCCAGCCAAAGATTCTCAAGGTTCCTGATTCTTAGGGTTCCTGATTCCAAACCAGCACGTCAAATAACCCCTTAAGGGGGCATTTGGCCCATGGTTTTGGGTTGGAATGGTTTTGGGTTCCAAACCTAAAACCATGTTTGGTACAAGGTATTCAAAACCTTTGGTTCTGAAACACAACCCCATGGGTTACAATAGTGCAACCCATGGGGTTTGTGCCATGTCTTTCTTTTCCATTTGTCGTTTTCTATTATCGGCAACCACTTCAACAACAACTCTGATGACAACTCTGACGACCACCCGACAACCACCGACAACAACAACTCCAACGACCCAACCACTGCTGACAATTACCTTCGACGACCATTGCGATGATAACTCTATAGACCAATCTGATGACCACCCCTACGACTCAACCACCCAACAACTCGACACCCCAATGATCCACCACCCCGACGACCCAACTTGTCTGAACTATCGCCAACGACCATTTGACAACCACTCTGACGACCCGACTACCTGGCAACCATAATTGACGACCACCCTAAAAACCTGACCACCTAGCAACCACAGTCGACGACCACCTAGTGACCATTCCGATGACCAGCCCACCCTGATGACTACTTCAACAATCACTCCGACGACTTGACAACCCAACCACAAAAAACCACCATTAACAACCACCTGGTGACTACTCTAGTGACCACCCTAGCTACCCGACCACCCTAATGACCACTCCAGTAACGACTCAACGACCCGACCACCTGACAATCACTGCCACAACCACCCAACGACCATTCCAACAACCTAACACCCTGATGGCCACACTAGTGACCCGACCACCCGACCACTACTGTCGACAACCACCCAAAAACCTCTCCGGCAACCTGACCATCGTGTAACCACCACCAGCGACCAACTCGACAACGCAACCACCCCATCAACCCGACCATCCCAACGACCACTCCAACAACCCAACCGTCTAGTCAATTTTTTAAAATGTTAAAATAAAACTAAAAATGGTTACTAAATTTTTTTTTAACCTATTATATTTGAAATAGGTTTCAAAATATTGTGCAAAATAGAGTTTCAAATATTTTAATTTCTAAAATAGAATTCAAATTTTATAATTCATTTATCCTTGAAATAGATTTCAAAATACGGTGCGAAATTTTGTTTAAATTCCATAATGTCTTAAATAGACCTCCAATATTTTAATTTTTAAAATAGAGTTCCAAAAATAGATTTATGAATACTTTGTAAAATACAGTTTTAAATTCCATAATTTCTTAGATAGACTTCCAATTTTTTAATTTCTAAAATAGAGTTCCAAAAATAGGTTTCAGAATACTTTGTGAAATAGAGTTTTAGATTCCCTAATTTATTAAATAGACTTCCAATTTTTTAATTTCTAAAATAGAGTTCCTAAAATAGTTTTCTGAATACTTTGTGAAATAGAGTATTAATTATTTAAAATATATGTCCTTACTAATGTTATTTAATTTTACATCATAATGAATGGAGTGAATGAGATATCATTATACTTGTACAAATTACACATTCATATTTAACTATTTTTGAAACAATTGATCCACATAATTGGTTAAAATATTGATATGAAATTCAACAAACAATTATCAAGTAAAAAAAAAAGATCTAAAAAAAATAGCCAAAAAAATTGTTAAAAAAAGAACAGTCTAAACAAACTCAGCCTAACCCAACCCTGCACCCCAAACACAGGTTTCAGCAAACTAGTCAAACTCAACCCTGCACCTCAAATACAGTAATCAGGAACCCCAGAGTTTCTGATTCCAGCTAAGGATTCCTAGGGTTCCTGATTCCAAACCAGCGCGCCAAAACGGTGTTTGGGCTACTATGTTCAAAATCCATAGTTTTCAAACACAATATGGTGGTTTTGAATAGTGCACCTCAAACATTGTTTTTTGATTCTCAAGCTTCAAAACACTGCACTCTAAACACTGTTTTTTGATTCTCAGGGTTTGAACTCCCAAGAACAAACACTCCAGGGTTTCGAATCCAAGGGTTCTGGTTCCAAAACGGTGGGCCAAACACCCCCTTAAGGTTAAAATGCCATTTTGGTTTATGTACTTTGGGTTTCATTTAATTTTATTTTTGTACTTTCAAATGTTCAATTTTAGTTCCTGTACTTTTGATAAAGCTTAAAATTGGTCTTTATTGTTAGCTCATCGTTAACTTTTCTTTTAAAAAAAAAATAGTCTTTATCAATCTTCCTTCTATAAATTTTGAATATATGTTCTTATTGTGTCTTTTCTTGCATAAAAATTATTATTATTATTTAACCAATTTAAGAAAAACGATAACTTCAAACTAACGGTAGAGACTAATTTTAAGATTTATTGAAAGTATAAAGACCAAAATTGGTGATTTGAAAGTAAAAAGATGAAAATGGAATGAAATCCAAAGTACAATAACTAAAATGATATTTTAACCTACATTTAAAAAGGATAAAGAAAGAGAAATTAGCGGAACAAGCTGTTTGTATAAAGAGAAGGATTGGTGTAAAGAAGAGCAGTGAGATAAAATGTCTGCAAAAGATCTAGAAAATATGGTCGGACACTTAAGGATATATAAAGAAAATATTTGCAAAAGATAGTTTAGAGATAATGAATTTGAAATGTAGTTTTTGCGAACGTGAAATGGCTTATTCATATCTAAATTATAAAATGAAATGAGATGAGGTATTTCTTTCAAGTATAATAAATCATAATAGAAAAATTAAAAATGATAATGATTGAATTGAAAATGGGCGTGGGGGTTGGGATGGCATTTGAAATTCTATAATATGCCAACGACATTTCATCTTTATGTTGGAGTTATGATTCAAATATGTCATTTTACGAAAGATACGAGATATCTATCCAAAGAAAATGATGATATATAGATTGATGACATAATACAGATTTAAAACATTTTTCTTTTTGGAGTGATGTGCTGTTTTGCAGCCAAGGATATTTTGTATTAGAAATTTAGAATTATGAACAATTGGACTCTTTCATGCCGTCACTAACACCATTTTAGTTGCCTTATTATTGGTTTTATGTTGCAATTCCCAACTCTGAATTTCTCATGACAGTATACAAATCTTCCTCGTTAATTTTGTTATCTCTAGTTTGCACTTTTTTTTAGTGGGGAATGAGAGAGAGCGGAGTCAAAAACATTTTTCGTTACCTAAACGGAGATGAAGGCAAGAATATATTCTCTATCTCCACCCCATTTTCCATCCCCGCCTCGTTTATTTATATATATGACATGATTATATATATTTATATTTTGAGTTATTTGTGATTATGGATGGTAATATTTATATTTAAATTAAAAAATTTATTGTTTAAGACTTGTGAGATATTGTATGGATAATTTGGTATGTATGAACCATTTTGAACTCTTATGTTGGTTAATTATTTATGAAATGTTATTTTGTTTGTATTAAAAGTTTTAAAATTTTTCTCTTAAAAGTGAGATTTTTTTGTAAGAAATTAACCATTTAAATGAAGATTCATGGTGGGAGAATTAAAATTTTAATTAACAATTTCTTTAAAAAATCATTTAATTAAAATTAAAGAAAATTAAGTGGAAATAGTTCCTCATAGGAAACTCGACCTTGATCCCCACAAAATTAAACAAAGAATTTTGTGGGGATGGAAATGAAATGGGGGGCGGGGAAGCCTTCTCCATCCCCGTCCTGTTTCATTAACATACCCTAATTAAAAGTATACAAATATGTTTTTTCCTTCTTCCCCTCATAAACACTTTAATGTTAGCCACCAACTTAAGCATAGTTCAACTGATGTAAGCATATATCCTCAACCAAGAATTTTTTCCTTCTTCCCCTCATAAACACTTTAATGTCGGAGGTTATAATACCTCAAATGTTGTTGAACTTTAAAAAAAAATTTAATGTTAATCTATGTTAAATAATGTAATAGTTCATGTATTTTGACCATGGTAGTTTTTAAATTTACATGTTTAGTGCACTCTTAAATTTTAAATGGTTTAATTTATGCCTCTAAACTTTAGATTATATTTCTATTTAGTTCATGTTATTTATACTATTAACAAAATATTGTCATAACATGTCCATTGAACGAACTTTGGCTGAATTGACATGAAATGTGACAAACAATTGGACAGGCATAATGGTTACTATTAGTACATATGCATTTGTTACCCTACTAGAATGTCAGTGTTTTCAACATTTTGAGTTGATTAAGTACGTATGGAAACTTTCAATCATATGTGTGAATTAATGATCTCTAGCTTTCATTCATTTGTGCCCTAAAACTAAAGCAAGCATGGTATCCTTTTTTATTACGAGATTTACTATTGAAAATGAAATTAGAAAAAAAGTATATTAAAATTTCTATCCTAACTTTTCACCATGGCTCAAGTCAGCTATGATACTTTTGGAGGTCATTTCATGCACAAAAATACGTTCAACAATAACACCTATAAACAATTTACCCCAAGATAAAATAAAGTCAAATACTTGAGAATGCAATTCAAGAGATCGAAAATTTTGCTATGCTCATGGTAATCTTTTGGATACCAACACCAGAAATTTCATAATGAAAGAAATGTTTGGGACAACATATTCTTGACATATTTTCACAAGGATATATGATTTGTTCATTTTGGGCATAAGTCCTCACTATATCCTCACTACTCCCAACAATCCTCCCCTTAAATAGTTATCTATTGAAGTTACCGTCTGTTTGATAGAGCTCAATCATGAATTACACATGACTACTTTTTTCGACACTCACCACCTTTATTTGCCATTCAAGGATTGTCCATGGACACAACTAAGTTTAGGAGTCAGGACATGCTTTGATATCTCTTGTTAGGGATAGGACAAGGGACCTTCAACATATCTTCACAATGGTATGATATTGTCTACTTTTAAGAGTTGGTTTAGCGTTTCACCCAAAAAGTCTCATACCAATAAAGATGTTGTCCTTCACTTGTATACTTATGATCTTTCCCTTTCTTAGGCTACATCTGGGATTGATTTTGTAAGCCTCAAAAGTAATTATTAGAGAATTTTAATTGTTTTCAGTGTTCGGTAAAATTGATTATAAATTAATTTAAAGTTAATCATTTTTCAATTATATTGGTTAGTAAAATCTATTTAATTAACCGTAGCTTTTGATGTTGACTTTCAAAAGAATTTAATGCTTCTTCTAACCAACTCTTAAGGGGATGTTTGGGGCGTGAGTTATAATAGTCTGGATTATAATAGTTTGTAGAATAATTTGCACCCCAAACACAAACTATTATAACCCAGACTAAATAACATTATAAACACATATTATATAACTCCACAGATTATTATAACCCACAGACTATTATAATCCAAACTATTATAACTCACTCAGCGCTGCAAATAGCCCCTAAAAATTTATATTTATCTTTGCCTCTTCTTAACCAACTCTTAAAATTTTTAATTTTGTCTTACCTTTTCATGTTTAGTTTAAAATTTATCAATTACTTATTTACTTCATATTACAACTGAATTTTTCAAAAATACATTTCACATCAATTATTTTAAAAGTTATAGTAGCAATCCCAAACTAAGCTTTAGGTGATGTAAAACTTTGGTTGCACTTGGATAAAACTTCCCTATCTTAATAACTTAGCATAGTGTAATATCATTTTTTTTTTTAAAAAAAAAGAGAAATTATTAGAGACTTGTTGTTTCAATGAAAATAATTTTTATTATTAGAATAAAGAGAAAGATCTCAAAAACCAACAATATAAAGTATATATAAAATGGAAGAGGAAGAACAAGAGGTAGATATTTTAGTGACAAACCCAGTCTTCTATATTGCCACCACCATAAAATTCATGAACCAAGACTTACAACATTATAAATCTTGATAACCCTAATAAATATCAATTATCTAAATTTTAAGTTAATAACTCGAATTTCATTTCTTCAATTAAATGAAAATGTTCTGCTAAGAGTGTAATTCTTTTCCCTAAAATTAGTACATGACAAATGAGACAAATGAGAAAGTTTTGTAATATTATTATTATTTTTTAGTACAACAATAATATATGTCTGAATAAGTATGCTCAGGTCAACCTGTTTTGTAATGTTATTGATAACATAATAACATAATAAAAAAATGTACTATATTAATTAAGAAAGAAATAAAGAAAAGTAACCAACATTATATATTTCATGAACTAGATCTCTAAAAACGAGCCTATACGTTAGACTCTAATAACATCACAAGAGGTTAAATATATAGGATATGAAAAGGTAACATAAATATGAAAATTATTAAAGAAATTAATAGAAGAATTTTGTAATTATTTTAAAGCATTCATAGAACTTTTTCATAGTGAAAATATGATAATCCAACCAACATGAAAATAATCATTGAAAAGTTATAATTCAAGAAGTACGTACCAAATTCTTACAGTTCCATCTATATCTTTGTTCTGCAAAATTGTGTCATTTTTACAAAAGTTTAGATTTTATTTGTATTTTTCTCTTTGAAATTTAGCTAACTATTAAGAGTTAAGAGTATTTTCTTTTGTTGAAATATCTTTTCAATGTTATCAGTTTTAAAAAATTTGCAGATTTCCTATTTACTTAAGAATTAGATGTTTTGTAATATCAGTTTTTTTTCCCTTTCAAAAGTCATGAATTTACTCTCTTGAATTAAATTCTTTTGATCATTCTCAATACTGTATATTTTTTTTTCCTTTCCTCCCAAAAGTCATTTCCATTCCACAACCATATAAATGAAACAAAACTAACATTATTAAACCTGCTCGTTGTTACAAATTAAAGATACAACCTTAAGAAAGGTAATAGGTACATGCCTAATCTATTGAGACATATTTGGATGGACACTTTTAAAAAAGGTGCAACATGAAGAATTTTTAAGTGGTCACCCAACTTAACACTCTATGTGTACCCAAACGTGCTTAATTAACTGCTAAGTTCTGATGGCAATCAGTGCATTGGTGTTGGTATAATCGCGCCTAGTTATTATACAACATTATAAAACAATGAAGTACAATCAATCAAATAAAAAAGAAAGAAAAAATTAAAATTAAAAAACTATAAAATAAACAATACCATAACATTAACGACAAATTAGAGGATGCATAAATAAAGCACTACTTATGAAAATGGTGCAAAAAGGGCAGATAATATTTTATGAAAATTGGACAATAGAAATGACATTTTTTCTTCTTAAATGCGAAGAGTAAAAGAGCTGACAATGTATGGTCTTGGTTGTCGATCACCCTCTAATATGAAATAATTAAAAAGTGAACTTACAAGTTGGGAGGCATTTTTTTTTTTTTTTTAATTAACTAGAATGGGAGCAAACACATTGCTTGCTAGCTAGCTTTTGCTACATACTATGCTAATTTTTTTTTTTATTTAAATTCTCTCTTTCTTTATATAATTAATTCTACAACATAAGTATTATATCAGATAGAAAACTCTTCAGCTCGTTCCACATTTATACACTCTCGATCGGTTGCTTTCTTGTCCTGAAATTAAGAAAAGAGTGAAATTATATCTTTTTTAATTAAGTTTTATCAATCTTAAAAGTGGCTACATACAGCAAGAAATAGATTGCAATATATAGTTTAAGAAACAGGCAACAATTGGAGTATATTCTTGGTTTCTATTCAAGAAAAACCTTAACAAATAACAGCAAGCTGAAGTTCAGAGATGGTTATTAAAGATCATTCAGCAGCAAATGGTTGGGAAGAGCATTTTTTTTCTCTGGTTTTATTGTCATTCTAACAGATTAATTAAGTGTAAATGACCACTAGAACTTTGAATGGCTAGGTTTAGGGTGAATTTAGTATTTTAATCTATTTTTAATACTTTCCTTAAATTGTAGTTTGAATATTAATAGGACATCCAAGCTAAAAAATACTATAAGAAATGAAAAGAAAATAATATTATGGAAGCTTGGAACTTAGGATCTCTTATTCTATTAATTGACTTATTACTAGATCAGAAAAAAGAAGCTAATAAGGATAAATTTAATCTTTTTAATATATTTTAATCAAATTCAATTGGTTTAAGATTTTTACCAGTTAATTTTCCTACCTCCTTTTAAATCTCTGCCAAAATCTTCAATAGCTGAGTTTTCTTTTTAGTACAATTACTTAATGGCTTTGATGGAACTTTTGTTCCTATACAACTGAGTTTGATAATAGTTTTTTTTTTAACAAAAAAATTCCATCCAGCTAAATTCCTTAGACACAAATGGAAAAAGAAAAAATAGAAAAGCTTTTCCAATATTTGTTATAATTGTTAAGAACAAAAGAAAAAAAAAGTTAGTTAACGAGTTTATATTTTAAAAAATTATTCAAAGACCTTTAATGTTTTTTTAATTTAATATTCAGAATAAGTTTTTTTTTATTCATTAGATAATGTATTATCTGTTTTGCTTCAAATTATAAACTGAAAAGGGAAAAATAAGGACACAAAAAACATTATCAAAATGGGCCCCAGATGGCATGTAATGGAACTGAGAGATCATATATACACGCATTAATTACAAGGGCATCCGAAGAAACAATTAATTAAGCTCCAAATGGTGGAATTTATTTGAAATTATTAAGAGATTAAGGGAATGAAAAGGAGTAATTAGATCAATTAAGGTACAAGATATAATTATGGCAAATTTTATCAGATGAGACACAAATACATAGGCATACAAATTTAAATGTCTTTGTTGTATAATATACTCTCTATTGTTTAAAAATCTAAAATTTCATTTCAATAAAATAATGTTAAATTATCAAACTATAATAAGTTATTGTATCTATGATATTAAACTCAAAACATTTAGAATTAAAATTTCTTCTACTCTTCGAAATCCAAGAAATGTTAGATAATTCTGCAAAATATATATATACACATCTATTTATGTTAGATATCAAGACATAATAAAATTTAAAATTTTTAAAAGGTACAAAAAATAGTACAAATATAATACATATTATCTACAAATCAAATAGATTAAATACTCATATATACAACTTTAATCAAAATAAATGAGATACCAATGGCAATGTAGGGACTAAAATGATCACATTTTAAAAATACAAGGACGAAAAAAATGAAGGTTTTGAAAGTGCAAGACTAAAATGAACCAAAGTCGAAATTACATAGACCAAAATAATATTTAATTTTTAAAAAAAATATTCAAAAGCGAAAAAAAAAATGATGGGGACGGAACATGTGCCACACTTGGCTTCAATGTAACTTCGTTTATGGTCTTGGATTCAAATTCCTCTACCCTAATTCTTAATGTTATAAACAAAAGTTAACCAAGAGAAAAGACATTAGTTTTCATTTTAAAATTATAAAAAGGAAAAAACATGTTTGGTTTTTATATAAAAATAAGCCTTTTTTTTAAGGAGATATAAAAATAAGCCTTAAGAACATCGAAAACAAATAAATATAATTGCATTTGAAATCTTTTAAAACATATAGAAATACATTTGATTGCAACTTTCTATAATTATTTTCAAAATCCAAATATTTTCGAAATACACGTCTTATAAAAGGTGGTAGAAACTTAAAAAACAGGATAATTGTTAGGTTAACTTTAAAATTTTTATTTATATAGAAAAATTGGTTTTTTTTAAAAAAGAAATTAAACTTGTTTTCTTCCAATTTTTCTACAATGATTTTGATCTTTCTTAAAGAAATATTTGAATTCTTAGTAAAATTCAAAAAACAAAAATGAGTTTTTAAAAACTACTCTTTTTAATTTTCAAAATTTAGCTTGAATTTTGAAAATATTTGATCAAACTAAGTTGATGTATCATGTCCTAGAAAATGATAATTCTATAAAATTTGAAAACATTAAACGCAACTGTTCAATGATTCTAAAAATCCTTCTATTTTAAAGGATTATATCTGGAATTATAGTTTAACGAATTCCATAATCAATAATGTCAAACTAATTAATATATTTCCTATTTTCATTATTTCTAAGAATAAGAAAAGAACTCATTTTAGATCACAAACCAATTCATAAGTCCAAAATTTTGAAAATAAAATTTTCTAGTGTAGAGTTTATTTATTTAGCGGGTTTCATTTTTAGAAAATATAGACCAAAATAATAATTATCACAAATCGGTCAGCAATTAATCATAATGGTGAAAGTTTTTCTAATGCAATAGCAATAAGGCAAACACTAAAACAAAAAAGGCAAATTAAATCTTTAATCGCACAACAACCATTTCTAAATATTATGTTAAGATTACTAATTAGAAATCTGATAATATCCTAAGATATCAATTACGAACAATGAAGGTTAACATTTAATTCAATCAACATGCACTAATTAATTCTGTTTAAATGAACTTAGTCCAAATTCTCAACTGTAGAAGAATCTAATGTTAATGGTTAAGGAGGCTTTTAAAATCTAAACCAGAAAACTAGAATATCTTGAGAAAATAAAAAAGTGAACTCAAATCTATATTTGCCACAGAAAAGAAAAAAAAAAAACTAATTTATGCTTTTAATACCATATATATAATATATCTCTCCATTTAAAAAAAGCTTGTAAATCATAATTTATACGACATAATTATCCACAGCCACTTCATGATATATTGCAGTGGAATCAGTACAAAAACACATCGATCTCCTACCATCAAACTTTGAGACAAAGAAACCACTGTTTAGGAACAAAGTTCCCATGATGTTCCATTGATTTATACATCAATCAATCAGAGAGACATAAAAAAGGGGGACAATTTAACTTTTCTTTTTTAAATTTTTGAAGAGGTGGGTTTTGTTTGAAAATGTAGAACAAAATGCACAGTTTCAAACTGGGAAAAGAAAAGAGAATGAAATTGAAAGAAGAAGAAGACAGGAAAACACTGGCAAAGGAAACTCACATGCAACGTATCATATCAATGTATATCATATATATATATATATATAGATAGATATAGATATATATTTATTTTTATATATATTATATAATGGTCATTCCATCCATGCATGGGGGGCACAAAATCGCACAGAATCACAAAAGGACCAAAAACTAGTAAAAGGTGAGAATTTAAATGAAGTATTTAATTAAGTCAATAAAAAAAAACAGTGCTTTGTTTGATTTGAGAGAGAGAGATAAAGATAGAGAGAGACAGTACGGTTCCACAATTCTAATACAGTGGCTTCTGATATATATATATAGTTCTTTGTCTGTGAGAAACTGCTTGTGTTTTGCTTGCTTTATGAAAACAAGGTTTTGTGTGTATTGTAATGGATAACATGTTCTTATAACTGATTGATCCAAATTAAAATTAGGGTTTTTTGGAACTGGGTTCTAGGGTTTTTTTCTTTTGTTTTTTCCTCAACAAATTACAAACTCCAAATAAGTTTGGTTAGATAATCTAATTTATGTTTCGATAAGTTGTGGGTTTTATTTGACTATTCCCGGAAATAGTTTTAGAACTAAAACAAAATGAGGGATATAAATCAATTATTGATTTGAAAATGAAGTGTTTAAATTAAGGTTAATTAAATATTGGGATATAATTAGAATAATAATATAAATGATGTAAATCGAGGCGGAATTAGAAAAAAAAATAAAAAATAAAACATAAAAAAGGGAGGGGGAAAGGAAATACCAGGAATTGAGAAGAAGGGAAGCGAAAGAAGAGTGATTTGAATCAAGCAAGATGCTTGATGGGTTGATTGTCGTCGTCGTTGGGCTTCAATTGGGTTCTTTTTCTCTTCTTTTTCTTGTACGGAATCCCTCTTGCTTTGGCTTGACACTCCTTCACTTCCCGTAAATACAATCGAATTGCTCCATTTCCAAAAGGGTTTGTATCCGGCGTTCCGCCGTGCTCCTCGTACGCCGCCCGAAGCCGTCCGATCAGGGCGTCCAGGCTTCCCCATGCTTGCCGGAGCGGGCACGTGCAAGGGGCAGGTGGGTCAGGCTGACCGAAAAACACACACCCATGTAAATGAACCTTTGTTTTTCCGAACTGGTCCAGGTACCGCAGGAATTCCAGCACGTGGTTGCAGTTGCACTGAGACAGCGAAACCGGCGGCGTTTGATTCTTCAGATACTGTCCGAACGTGTTCCAGTCACGCCGTTTCTGTGACTCGTAACGGCTCAGCGCCGCCACCGCTTGGTGCTGCTGATTATCCTCCGCCGCCGCCCCTGTCCTCGACGATGATCCGGCCTCCGTCAAATCTTTCCGGGCTTCGGTTGACATGATCAATTTTTTTTAGATCAAGAAATTAGGAAAGAGAGAGAGAGAGAAATAGAGAGAGAAATAGGGGAAGGCTAGAAATTCTTAAGCAAATTTGGCAAGAAATGACAAATTGATAAAAAGGAAAAAAAAAATTGGAAAATTTGAAGGTAAACAAAAAAAAAAAAAAAGGAAAAAAGATGGGGTTTTATTGCAGTGGAGAAGAAAGATGAAAATCCCATCCTGAGAGGGGACATTACATGGGGCCTATGAAGGTGCTTTTTGTTTCTCTCTTTTTTTTTTTTTTTTTTCTTTTTTCTCTCTCTCTCACCCAATTTTCATATTCTTTTGTATTATTTTACCCACTTCCTATTTATTTATTTTCAATCAACTTGCTAGCACAAAATTATAAATTTTTTTCTTCTCAAAATTCCACTATAATCATGTATTTTTGTCATCATATATAGAGATATATACGTACAAGATTTATTTATCATTGTTGTTATTATTATAAGTTTGGAATGGGATTTTCTTTTTTTTGGGCTAATAATTCTCAAGGCAGTGGCAGCCTGTCGGTGGTGGCTAGCTGTTAGATTTGGTGTGTAATTAGTCTTATTTCACAAGTTTTTTTCTTTTTCCCTGCAAATCAAAAGAGGAATTATACTGTTCATTGACATTAACTTGATAAAAATCCCTACTTAAAATCTTTCTTCTTTATTAAGCATCATCTACGGATAAACATTTCTCTTGCTGTTTGACCCCAGAAAAAGATACATTCTCTCTCAAATTTGTTTGAATTTAACATATGGTTTTACCATGGGTAAAGAATAATATTTACCCCCTTTCATTATTCGGATCTTAGGGGTCTACCTTTAGGTTTAATTAATTAAATAGAATATATAAGCCATTTTGTTGTAATGGGAATCCTTCTCTATTTAGGTAAAAAAAAATCCATTGTATATGGTGCTTGATTATGAGTATCTCGTGTCTGTTATTATAAATTTTTTTTTTCTCTTTCTATCTCCTTGCTTGGTCTAATGATAGAATATTAATTGTTATTTACGCAACTAGATGTTAATGAGGATTACCTGATCTAATTAAGATACACCATTTTTGTTATTTAAATTTATTTATATTTCTCTCGCGACTAACGAAAAAGACCCCAAGAAAAATTAGGTAGTGTCTCACTCAAATTTGATTAAAAATCAAAATTTTGAGAATTTTGTATGAAAAGATGATTTACTCCACCCTGCCAAAACCAAAAACTTTAAAACTCATTTTATATTGGTTTGGTAGAGCCCAAATCATCAAGAAGACTCGTTGGAAGGTCACTCCAAAACTCGAATTGAAGGAAATGTGGAAAGGAAAAAGAAGAGAGCTATCACATAAGACAAACCAAGTAATCTGATTTAGAAAAGGAAGCGTCACAGCACTACCTCATAACAACATGACCGTAGAGTGAAGTGGAAGATAGTCATAGCACTAGTTTGTGCCGCCAACAACCCCCAAGCCTCCCCTATTTAGATGATGCTTCCCTCTTTGCTTTAGATAAGAAGTGATAGAGAGAAAATGTGCCAAAGTGATACTTTTGGGCTAAAGAGTAAGATATACGATAGTGAGTTAGCTTTGAAGAATGATTTGTTAGTATTTTCATTGTTGTGAAAAATAGTAAGAATCTTTAGCAACCATTTATGAGAATCTCTTATTGTAATATTCACAAGAATATACTTAGTAGAACTTGTTGTTACAGAAGATTTGACATGATCCTAAGTTTAGGATGTCTAGTCTAAATTATGTTGTTGCCTTTTCTATCCCCCTATCTTGTCTCCTTATTGTTTTATTTAACTGTGATTTGTTTTAATTGTCCTATGAAAGATAAATTTCTTAGGTCTTGATTGAATAGACCTAATCAAATTCTTTAGGCTCCGTTTGATAACCATTTAGTTTTTAATTTTTGGTTTTTGAAAATTAAGCTTGTTTTCTCTCAATTTCTCTACAATGGTTTTCATCTCTCTTAATAAACATTTGAACTATTGGTCAAATTCCAAAAACAAAAACAAGTTTTTGAAAATAAAAAAAGTAGTTTTTAAAAACTTGTTTTTGTTTTTGAAATTTGTCAAAGAGTTCAAATGTTTCCTTAAGAAAGATGAAAACCATTGTAGAGAAATTGGGAAAAAATAAGCTTAATTTTCAAAAACCAAAAACTAAAAACTAAATGGTTATCAAACGGGGCCTTAACATTTGATAATATCAAATTGTTCTTTTTATGTTTTCAAAACTTAAAGCATTTATTTCTCCTTTTATATAGAGAAAAATCCAATTTTTACCCTTAAACTTGTCAAATTATATCAATTTTTCATTTCTATCCTATATTCAATTTCCTTTAATTTACACACTAATTTTAACAAAAAAAAATAATGTAAAATTTTTCGTAATGTCACTAAT
This sequence comes from Trichosanthes truncata, assembly GCA_033996785.1. Taxonomy (NCBI): domain Eukaryota; kingdom Viridiplantae; phylum Streptophyta; class Magnoliopsida; order Cucurbitales; family Cucurbitaceae; genus Trichosanthes; species Trichosanthes truncata. Next base: position 33,798,542 of record MU867261.1, read on the forward strand.
TTCAATAAATATCAAGTTTAATTTTCACAAATTTAAGTTAAATCAATACACACAATAACCAATAAATAGTTTTGCTAAAACTCACAAAATTTTAACAAAAATATAACTTTACCGTCATTTTTAAAAAAAAAAAATTATCAATTTTGTACCATACATATATATGTTTTATAATTCATTAAAAGCATATAAGAATGCTTTTTTTAAGGAATTCTCACACAAAAACTTATCATAGGGTAAAAATTGTAATACTTTTTCAAGTACAAGATTAAAATCGCAACACTTATCTAAATTTGTAGTGCAATTTGATAAAATTAAAAGTTTAGAATAAAAATTGATACAACTTGACGAGTTTAGAGTAAAAAAGTGACCTTTTTGCCCTTTCATTTATATATTTAAAATGACAAATCAAAATTTTGAAAGGGTAAAAAGAAAACATGTATTTCTTTATATTAATTAAATTTGTTTGAGAATAAGGTGGGGTTTTGTTGGTTTTCATGCGTCATCTTTTTGCCTTTCCCAACAATTTCTATTATGAGCATAAAAGCTAAGCAATAACAGTGACACCCTTCAATTTGGAGTTCTGAAATTTTAAGCTCTGTGTCAGCATCTTCATCATGAATGCGTGTACATTCATTCATTTATTGAATGCTGCTGTTCATCATAGAATCATTCATCTCTTTCTCCCCCTTTTTTTATTTCATTTCTAACGTTTCAAATTCATAATTCAAAATTTTTGGTTAAAAATCTAAGCCTATTTGGTAAGCCATTTGAAAACAAGAAATTCAATAAAAATAGAATTGTCTTTCATATTTTTAGATTTGCGTTTGATAGCATATTTAGAAGTTTGATTCCAATTTAAATAATTGTTCAAAATATGTTCTATAATATATTTATAAATCATGAAATTAGTTGTAGTTGTAAAACTAAATATTAGGTTAAATATAAACCGTAGTTATTAATTAATTTATGAACATGTTTTTGTTATAAATTTTGTATAATTATATCATATAATTTATAATATATTATATTATACATATTTTAATTTAACAAAAATAAATTGAGTTTATAATATGAAATACTATATTTATTAAAGTTTTTATCTTTTTAATATAATTTGCATTTTAAATTTTCAAATTCAAAATCTAGATACAATAAAAACATAAAAATGTTGTTTTCAGAATTTTCACTATTTGAATCACGAATCCGAAAATAATTTTCAAAAATACATCTGTCAAATGCATATTTATTGAAGTTAGTGAATTCGAAAATATAAAACAAAATCCATATTGTCTACCAAACAAGTAGTAAACTTTCATAGAGCTAACAATTTAGTCATGAACTTTGATTTATAACAATTTAGTTCTTGTACTTTCAATTTTGTAACAATTTAGTCATTAAACTGTAATATGTAACTAATTTACTCCTTGTATTTTCAAATTTGTAACATTTAATCTTTATATCGTAAAAAAATTCATCAAAATTAAATGACGATTTTTATTATTTAACGATTTAGATTTTGTAACTTATAAACATATTGGGTCCCTAATTTAATTTATTGATATTCTACCTATATATGTAAGCTATTCCATTAGATTTTAACAATAATTTTTACGATAAAGATTAAATTGCTACAAATTTTAAATTACATGGACTAAATTGTTACATACTAAAATTCAAGAGCTCAATTGTTACAAAATGGAAAATACATGGACTAAATCATTACAAATCAAAGTTTAGGGATTAAATTGTTTCTAATCAAAAGTGTTTTTTTTTTTGGTGAAAAGGGACCAAAAGTGATTTTTAACCCACAAAAATTCAATCAAAACTTTATTACCGTTAAAATCCATCTATGAAATTATAATTTGACATTAAGTTATATTTTATTAATTAAGTAAGAAATAAATACTCCATATATTGAATCTAACGACAAGTTACTTGTCCGTTCTAAAAATAATTAACCTAGTCTTTTCTATTCACATGATCATAACTTATTCATTCCATTAAAAGTGCTAATATGTCAACAAATAGTCAACCTAAAATTTTAACATTAATAAAAAATAACATAAAAATTAGGAACAAAACCATATAAAGGTTAATTTACAAGTTTAGTTCATGAACTTTTAGATTTATGTCTCATAGGTCTATTAACTCTAAAAAGTATCATAATAAGTCTCTAATTTTCAATTTTGTATCTATTAGGTCCCTGAACTTTAAAAAACGTCTAATAAGTTCTTGAACTTTCTATTTTATGTCTAATAAGCCTTTAACATATTTGACATTTTTTAAAATTAATGTATCTATTAGATATAAAATTGAATTTTGTATTTAATAGAAAAAAAAAACTTTCAATTTTGTATACAATAGATCCATAAATTTTTAAAAATATCAAATAAGTCAAGGACCTATATATTAGATACAAAATTGAAAGTTCAAGTATCTATTAGACACTAAATTGTAAGTTTAGGGACATGTTAGACACAAAATTAAAAGTTCAAAGATCTATTATAAACTTTTAAAATTAAGAGACTTAATAGAAACAAACTTAAAAATTTAGGAACTAAACTTGTAAACTTATAACGAATGTTAAACCTCAAATGAAACCTACCCTACCAACATCAACCGTAGTAAAATTAAACCAAATTTACACTCAAATCGGACTTCCTCTTTCCAAGTAAAGATTCGAAAGTGTAATTAATCAATTTGGTACTTAGTGGACATGGATGTCATTTTCCTCAAATTAATGATTGACAATATTGTTTTTTTTTTTTTAGAAAAAAAGAAAATTAAAAACTAAGCGCGTTTAATAATTGTTAATACTGTGGAACTCGTGATGGGGATCCCATTCCCATCCGAAGTGGGGTGGGTTTCAAATTAGGAAGAGTTAAAGGGTAATAATGCAAAGAGGTGTGAAACCTAGGAAAATTAAGGTTGGCTAGTTTTCATAATTTGGATAAAAGTGTAACACATCCTTTGCTTTGTGTTTTGTACAAAAAGTTTATTTCTGACACCAAACTTGTCCGCAATGTCGGAGTTTTTAGGGCACTCACACTTTTTCTTTCTTTTTCGTTTGAGAAATATAATGATTCATTTTACATGGTGGTGGTAATATTTCACACTCATTTTTCAATTTAGTCTTCCTTATTTAAAAAGTTTCAATTTAGCCTCTCTCTTGTTTAAAAAGTTTGAATTTAGCCTTACATGGTTGGTAAATGTTAGAATTGATTGATGATAAATTTTAGGACAAAATCAATTTATACCCTTAAACTTTAGAGGTTGTATTAATAAAAACCTTTAACTAATAATTGTATCAATTTAAACCCCGAACTTTCGTAACTGTATCAATTTACACCTTTTGTCAGATTCCGTTTGAAAAACGTTATTTAACAGGTATGCAATCTTATAATTCTATCAATTAAACCCATAAAATGTCATAAATGAATCAATTTAGGTCTTTAATTGGAAAATCTTCCATGCATCAATTCTCACATAAGTGTAGACTTTTTAAAAAATTTATACATTTTTTTAATTCAAATAAAAAAAAATTAGACATTCTATTTGAAAATTGTCGATTATTTGAAATAGATGGTCTAAATTAATTCACTTATGAAAGTTTAGGAATTTAATGAATATAATTACAAGTTTGCACACGTATAAACTAATATTTTTCCAACGAAATCTGACAAATGGTGTAAATTGATACACTTATGAAAGTTCATTTAAATGGATACAATTATAACCTTAGGGATTTTATTGATACAACTCCAAAAGTCTAGGGGTATAAATTAATTTTTGACCTAAATTTTAAATGATGTAATATTTATTGAATTGGCAGAAATTTGAAGGAGAAAAAAGTTATCTATAGAAGAAAAACTTAATTTTTTTTACTAATTTCTTAGAAATTTGGAGGAATTAAAAACTTTCCCCACTTAAATGGACATTTATAAATGCTCTAAACTTCTGCCAATTTATGGAGTACTATGTCATGTAAATTAATTTATCATCAACCACTTTTAACATTCATTAATGGTAAGAGACTAAATTTAAAAATATTAAAACATAGGAGAACATATTGGATTTTTTTAAACACCAGAGACTAAATTGAACAAACACCCAAATATTAAGGACTAAAACATAAATTTAGTCTTATTAATATTCAAAGTTCAAATTTTATTTTGGTTTAGGAACTGTTAGGATTTCTGACGTTCTTGTTCTTGTTTTTTTTTTTCCTTAAAATATTTAAATGTCTATTTTAGTTCCTAAAATTTTAAGTCTATTTTTTGTCCTTCTTTAGACTCTTAAATTGTCTATTTTAATTTTTGAATTTTAAAGAAGTAACTTTAAAAAAATATATATCCATTTTGATTCTCATTATTGTTTTATTGTTAATTGTTTAGTAAATGAATGTGTGGTGTGGAATATAATACATGTAATAGCATGCTAATGTGAATATTAAAGTCACATAGATTAATTAAAGTAGGTATTAAATAGATGAATATTAGATGATAAAATAATTATACTTTTAAAGTTTAGTGAATAAAATAATCACTTTAAAAGTTCAAACACTCAAAAAAAAAAAAAAAACATTTTGAAAGCTCAAAGATCTGAAATTTAATTTTAGCATTTATCTTTAGGGCGATTTGAAATTTTATTCTAGTTTATACATGAGCAAATTTTAGTTCATAGATCAGTATTTCATTCTTAATCCATTTTCTATCGTTAATTAATTAACTCATCAATTTAATAAATAAATGCGTTTTCACAAATTCGAATTCATGGGTTTTTTTTTTTTGCTGACCTCATTTGCTATTTGTTAATTTTTTTTATACATTAAAATACAATTTTATGTTCTATTTTTGCAATGTGAGTATTGACGTTTTTTAAATTTTCAATGGCAGTTCAAATTTTATTAATTATTTTAAACATGTTATCTATTTAAAAAGATTGATAATATGATATGACAAGTTGTCCCTAATTGATGTATCCAAATATAGATTCTTAAACATCTAAATATTATTTATGATAGATGAATTTTGACTTTTGACTTTTGACTTCTTTATAGAATTTCTCAATATAGACTAAATTTTCCTTGAAATTTTGACCTCTATTTTTGCAAAGAATTTAGAGTTAGAGCATGAAGAAGCTAGCTATAGCTTTTGGTTCCAAAATTAAGGAATGGAAATTTTAGGCTATGGTCCTTAGTTGGATACCCTTTAAATATGTTGGCTTTGTAGGATAAGTCTGAAAAAACATGCAAAAGTATGTGGGACCATTATATAGCTTTTGAGCTAGCATACTTGCATGCTTATAAAATCTTTCAAGTTTACATGTTATATTGTATTTAAGGGTGCTATTGCAAGCAATTAAATGAAAATTGCTTAATACTAGAACACTTTGTTGTTTAGTTTTACCATTTCAAAAGCACTTTTTAATTTAATTAGAAGTTTTTCCCATTAACTAATATTTACCTAACAAATCTTTTTCAAAATGAATCCATCACTAGAATAAAAATAATTAAAATTATAAAACAATTACAATAATCAAAATAACAAATGAAGTGAAAGAAGTGAAAGAAATGCAAGTTTGAAGAGATTAGTGAGAAATTGTATGTATAAAGAGAGAGTAGTAAAAGAAACTATGTTATTTAGTTTTACCATTTCAAAAGCATTTTTAAATCTAATTAGAAGTTTTTTCTATTGACTACTACTTGCTTTTTTACTACAACAAATATTTTCAGAATTAACAAATCACTAAAATAAAAATAATTAAAATTATAAAACAAAATATAACAATTAAAATAAAGAAGGAAAATGAAAAAAAAAAAAAAAAGAGAGAGAGAGAGAGAGAGAGAGAGGGAAATTTAGGTCAAAAGAGATTCGTGAGAAATTATATGCATAAAGAAAGAGTAGTAAAAGAAACAATGCAAAGAGAAAATTTAGTAAAAGTATATAGTAGAGAGAAAGATTGTACAGTAAGAAGTTAGTAAAAGAAACGTGTGAAAAAATAGGTTTAAAAAATGTACGTGGAGAAGTTAGAAAAGGAAATGGTATATAATTAAAAGTTTGTACATGTTTATTATAACATTGATAATTAATACCTACCCATAACATATATATATATTTTTTTTGACATAGTATAAGAATTTGTTGTTAATTCAAATTATATTGTTGGTTTTTTTTTTTTAATGAGAGAAATTTACCTTGTTGATTGCCGACAAGATAGATTTGGAGATAATTTATTTAAGTATATAGTGGTAAAATATTCCCAAAAGTATATCCAATATTTAATTTGTAGGATGGATTTCACCCTCATCGCATCTTCATGTTATCGTCTTAATTACGTTTAATATCCTCCTAAATTCTCTCTTCGCTATTCAAAATAAAGTAGTCTCCTTAGTACTCAAAGAACTTTCCTAATTTACTCATTTATATTTGACTTTTTTTTTTATGCTACAAGTTAATATTCAATCATATTTTAATTGACCAAAAGTGAGTTTCTTCTAATTAATCATCACTGCTACAAATTTAAGGTAAACAATATATAATTCTAGAGTCTAGACTACTATTTCTAATAAAAACAGTAATTTTAAAAGTCATAGTAAATAGTCAAACGGTAGTCTAATGTAAATGAATGCATTTATAAACTAAAATTAATAGAAATGGTGATTTTTAGTATAGACCACAACAGTCATCACAATGAATTAGATCATAACCATCCTAAACCTTTGGTTATAGTCTTTAGCATAGACCATGACTGAGGGACCATGATCTATATTAAGATTGCAATTTATATCAACATTTGTGATGAGGATGTAGTTAAATTTTATTCTGTTTTTACCAAATGAGAATATTTAAGAATTCTTTTTTGTTTTATATCATTGGATTACACTTACAAAACATTTAAGCATGGTTTTGAAGCTGTTTGGAATCTATCTAAGAGCTGAGTTTAAAAACTACTTAAAAAAAATCTAGTCAAAACATATTTTCATATCTCGAATGGTTTTCTTTTCATATCTTTAAAGAACTCTTAATAATATATATAATCTCAACATTAAAAAAAAAATCACTTTATTATCTCAAATTATCTTCTTTTAGTACAACAATTGCGAGATGAGAAATCGAATCATCAAAATTTAAGATGGTAATTGATGTCTTATCCATTGAACTATTTCAACTTATCTTAGAACCTGAAAAGAATAATATCTAAGATTTGAATTTGTAAACAACCACTTGAACACTTTATGTTTTAATCTTTAATTAACTACGTGATTAATTAAAAGGCTTTACGCCTTGTAAAAATTAGGTTAAAATATCATTTTGGTCATTGTACTTTAAGTTTCATTCTATTTTAATCTCTATACTTTTAAATGTTCAATTTTAGTCATGTACTTTCAATAAATCTTAAATTTAGTCCCTACCATTAGTTTGAAATTAAATTTTTTTTAAAATTAATTAAATAATAATAATAATTTTCATGCAAGAAAATATACAATGTGAAAATATTTCCAAAATTTATAGAACGAATGCTAATAGAGATTAATTTTTTTTAGAAAAATTAACAATAAACTAACAATAGTAGAGACCAATTTTAAGCTTTATTAAAAGTACAAAGACTAAAATTTGACATTTGAAAATACATTGACTAAAATGAAATGAAACCCAAAGTATAAATACCAAAATAATATTTTAGTCTAACAATTAGTTAGGAACCTTTATTATTATTATTATTATTTATTTTATTCTTTTTGAGGTAATTAGTTGGGAACCTAAAGAAGCATTGGTTGGTGGGTTGTGGCCTATAGAATCTAGGCTGCATAAGGTGCCTCCTTCTTGTCTTTGGTTTTTGAGTGATTTTCAAACCCAAGATAAGGGGATACCATAGTGCCTTACATTTCATCATTACCTAAATTTACAATTCCTTCTATTATACAATTTTAAAATAAAATGGTCCAATCTATACCTTTATAAATGGGTTAGTATCAATTTTTTCCCCTTTACTTTATCCCAAATATATATATATATATATATATATATATATATACTCATTTGAAACTTTTCTTTATAGATGAGGGATGTTACTTTGAAAGACGAGCTTTTTTGAAGGTCATGATGCAAGTAAGAGATAATCTTACATTTTCAATGCATACTAAATTGAATTTTGATGGCCTATATGATTTGATATAATCAACGAGGTAGGGCTCAACATAATTACTCTAATTATTGATTCTACCTACAAAAAGAAATCTTTTAGCTACAAAGGAAAAAAAATGTTTACATTTTGATATCTTAATATGACTTTTGTTTAGTTCTTCAAAATTAAGTTTAATTTATGCTTTTATTATATGTAGAAAATTTATTTAATTAAGCTAAAGTCTTACGAATAAAAGTAAAATCATGTTGTATGACTTTATTATAACTAGAAACTTACCGTGTGTAGAATCATTTTTGAAGTGTGTTTGACAACTTACTTTATCACATAAATAACTAAATTCAACTCGACATTATGAGCATCTAAAAATAGACTCCAATTTTCAACTACGTACTTTTTCTTTTTGAATTTCCTTCTAAAAACATATTTATGAAAATATGAACAATATTTTTTAGTTAATTTGCTGTATTTTTTTCGTTGTAACTTATATAACTTTCTACAATAACATAGCTGTTGAGAAGGAATCTTAGTCTTGAGAGTCATTAAACGTAACAATTAAGAAAATCAAATTAAAAGAGACAAAGAGAGATAATTAATGGGGTTATAGGATTAGGGTATGATGATTAGCTAATTAATCATATTGCTTTTATGTTTAAAATGAAAAAATAAGGTCACAATATAATCCGATGTTTGGTAATTACGTTTTATTTGAGATCATCAAAATCAAGACAATCATTTGATTTTTGAAAATTATGTTTGTTTTCTCATCATTTTTCTACTATGGGTTTCATCTTTCTTAAAAAAATATTTGAATTCGTAGTCAAATTTCAAGGACAAAACAAATTTTTGAAAATTATTTTTTTTAGTTTTCAAAACTTGGCTTAGTTTTTGAAAATATATGTATAAAATAAATAATAAAACAAGGAAACTCATTGGTAGAAATAGTATTTATAAGATTAATTTTCAAAAATCAAATGATTATTAAATGGAGCCTTAACTTTTACTATTCATCGAATAAATTTTATTGTTCTAAAAGTTGCTTCTTTATCAAATTATTCCAAGTTATATAAATCCTAAAGATTATAAGATTGTTCTCACAGCCTTTTCTTTTCTTTCATGTTTTTTTTTAACAAAAGTAAATGAAAATGACAGAATTCGAACATAATGCTATTGACCAACTAATTTTTGCCGTTTAAATTTTTTCTCTTTACTTTTTCTTAAAGAGATAAGATCTCTATGTATTTATTAATTAAATTACAAATTTGGGCATATGTACTTCGAGCATCAGGTTTACTTTACTCTAATTTATATTTTTAAAGTTAAAAGTAAGTTTAGTCGCTCAACTTTCATTTTGTGTCTAATAAATTTCTAAACTTTAAAAAGTATATATATAATAAATCCATAAACTTTAAAAATGTCAAATAAGTTCCTAAACTTTTAATTTTGTATTCAATAGATTTGTGAGTTTTAAAAAATGTCGAATAGGCAAAAAACCTATTAGACACAAAATTAAAAAACTCAAGAACTTATTACACACAAAATCAAAAGTTTAGGCCTCATTTAATAATCATTTAATTTTTTGTTTTTATTTTTGAAAATTAAGCTTATAAACACTACTTTTGTTTTGTTACCTAATTTTTACTAGGTTTTTAAAATTCAAGTCAAGTTTTGAAAACTAAAAAAAAAAAAGTAGTTTTTATTTTTTAAATTTGTTTATGAATTCAAATGTTTCCTTATGAAAAATGAAAACCACTGGAAAGAAAATTTAATAAAAATAAGTACAATTTTCAAATCAAATAGTTATCAAATGAGACTTTAAGAATTTATTTGATTTTTTTTTTAAAGATTAGAGATTTATTAGACACAAAATTAAAAGTACAGAAACTTATTAGACACTTTTTAAAATTTAGTGACCTATTTGACATAAATTTGAAAATTCATGAACTAAATTTGTAATTTAATCTAAAATATAAAATATAAATGTTCGTTTGGTTTCATTCATCAGAACTTGTAATTCATCCAACAAGCTATCAGATCTAAAGATTCAAAGTATTATGTCAACATTTTATTTATTGATGTGTTAACTATATAATTGAAACATTTTAAAGTTTTGAGAATAAATAGACATATATATATAGTAGTTATTTTATTATTATTATTATTTTTTTTTTTTGTTAAATGGGCCAAAGGTTGGTGATATAAGTTATTGATGTAATATTCTCCACTACACGTGAGCAATGGGGCCATATGTTTGCTTATGAATTATGGAAAAGAATGTGAAGAATCTTCACTGTTTCTTTCACCCTATCTCTTCTCTCTTGTGCTTTCAAAAGCTACCTGTGATTGGCTTCCTCTTTAATCTAATCACTTCTCCTCTCACTTTTTTTTTTTTCCTCTCCAATTTGGATTTCTTTATAATCAATTTTCAAACATTTATGTCTATTTATCAACCTTTTTTTAATTTTTTTCAAAAGGTCTATTGATTACCTACATATTTGAGTCGCCATAACTTTTTTTTTTTAGAGGTTTTGTTAATGGGAAGTTGAAAAGATTAATTTCGAGATAGAAATAGACAGGTTGCTTTTAAGAAAGTGATTGAGTGAGAGTGAATGTAACTCGTAAGGGTTTAATTAAGGTTATTGAATAATGTAACTGTTCGTAATTAAGTATATGGTTTTAAGAATAACTCTTTTTTTTTTTTATGCCAATATGAGAATAAAGTACTAATTTACCATCTTAAAAGTTGATGGTTTAATCTCCTCATCCTACAATTGTTGAATTAAAAAAATAATAATAATAACTCGGCACCGTTTAATAACCATTTAGTTTTTGGTTTTTGATTTTTAGTTTTTGAAAATTTAAGCTTATAAACACTACTTTCACATATGAATTTTTTTGTTTTGTTACCTACCTTCTAAATATGTTTTCAAAATTCAAGCCAATTTTTGAAGACTAAAAATGTAGGCCTCATTTGATAACAATTTGGTTTTTGAAAATTAAGCTTACAAACACTATTTCCACCAATTAATTTTTCTTTGTTTTGCTATCTACGTTTTACAAATGTTTTCAAAATCCAAACCATGTTTTGAAATCTAAAAAAATAGTTTTTAAAAACTTGTTTTTGTTTTTGGAATTGGGCTAAGAATTCAAATGTTTTCTTAAGAAAGATGAAAATATTGTGCATAAATGATGAGAAATCAAACACAATTTTAAAAAATCAAATGATTATCAAACGGGGTTGTAGTTTTTAAAATCTTGTTTTTGTTTTTAAAATTTGACTAAATATTCAAATGTTTCTTTAAGAAAGATGAAAATCGTAGTAAAGAAATTGTGAGACAACGAGCATATATTTAAAAACACACAGAAAACTAAAAACAAAATCATTATCAAATGACCTTCATTTTTTATTTCTAAAAACTAAATCACTTGTGAGAGTAAATTGAAGATAAAGAAAAGAAAATAGTTAATCAAACTATCTATATTTTCATTGATTGTTGTTCTAAAAATTAAAGAAGGGTTTCAAAGATAATTTTCAAAGTAGCCCTTGAGTTTAGAGGCGACACTACTAAAGTAGGAAAACAGAGAACTTCAGCTCTAAAAGCCATGCAAAATCAACGACACAATTAGCTTCTCAAAAAGCGTTCTTATCCTTTTTCTCTTTAATTTGTGGTAATTTGTATCAAATCTAAATCTTGGTTTTCATAAAAATAAATAAATAAATAAATAAAAGCTCTAGCTCTTGGTTGAATTAGTTTCATAATGATCTCTTAGCTGGACTTTTAATCAACTAACATATGTTGATGGAAAGGTTGAGAATTAACAAACCTAATGCACATAGCTTTTGTAAAAAGTTCCCCCAAACAAACTATGCCCGAAATTACAAAGAGCGGGTGAAAGATATATAGAACTTAAATGACATTGGTTGGACATAGATTAGATAAGAGAAAGTAATAACCAAACTAAAATTGGGAATTGAAGAAGACGAACTTGAACATAACTCAACGGTTACGGCACCGTTTCTTTTTCTTAAAATCAAAGGGTCGAATCTCCTCCACATTTGAAAAGAGGAGAAGAAGAAGGCAATGGAATATAAAACCCATTGTAATTCAAATAACACAAATGTGATAAAAGTTGATCCAACCTACAAAAGGAATATATGCAATAATATTTTTGACAGATTTTGGTGCAGCTTTTTGGGTTTGGCAAAATTGAATTTTCTTTCAATCAAATGCAATATAAATGAAAAGACAAACTCAGATTGTCTGTGGAGACACTCAATTGTTTTGCTTTCCTCTTAAAGCTGATGGATTAATGGCTATGGTGATGCCCCATATATATGCAGAGAAAGATGATAGCCCTCAAGGGCAACCCCATATTATTTGGTCTTGCCCTTAACCATATAAGTACCTTGACCCTACCACACACACACCCATTATTCTTTTTCAATCTCTCTCTGCCCATATTAAAAAACAAAAAAAAAAGGTGAGATAAATGGATATGGTTTTATTACTCTTTTTGAAAGAATTTAGAAGTTGTTGAATATATATATATATATATATATTGAAGTAAGAAGTTGTTGAAATTGTATATGCTTGGATATGTGCATACAAAGACATGAGATATACTTTTGCTAAACTTATTATTCCATTGCTAAATTATAAATGTTTTTTCAATTTTGTCTATGATATATTTTTTAAAGAAAATTAGTTAATCTTAAATATATTTTTAAAACGGTAACAACTTGATTTTTTTTATAATTACTACTCATTTTTTTTCCCAACGGAAGTAAAAATTCAAAATTATTATTCTCTATAAAGATAAAACAATCTTAATTTGTCCAACAAATAACAAATACTCAAATTTTAAAGTAATCAATAAAAAGAATGGACTAAAAATAGATAACTCAGAGCAATCTCCTAAACTACTCCAAATTCAAAGCTTAAGTCCACGGCTCATGTCAGAACCCTACACTTCTATCTGATCCACCATTTGACGAATCATTTGAAAAAAATTTAAAATCAAAAGAGCGAATATAAAAATGCTCTATAAGTAAATACACATTATTTGAAGTCTATTTTTGTTTAAAAAATACTTTTAAGAAAGTTCAAAACGAACTAAATCAATTATGAATCCTCTAAAATTATTTTTGAGTCAAAACTTTCAATATCAATCTTCATTCATAATAAAATAGTCGTCAATAGGTAAGCTCATCAATTTACAAAAATTGTTACCGATTGGTAAATTGCATTCCCGTAGGAATGACCATATTGAATAACAATGTCTTTTCAACAAAAATAAGTTTCATATCTTTTGTCCGTAGGCCAAATACTTATTAATGTATATTTAATTATGTGAATGATTGCATCACACACACTCCAATCTGTATTTATATAATAATAACCTTGTATTACAACCTTTCAATTAATAAGTTTTACATCCATCATTTCCAATAATTGAACTATCACACCAAAATAAAATTTTCAAAAATACAAAGCATAACTACAAATCTTTTTTGATTATATACATTTGATATAATATATTTATCTCAAAATATCCAGTAAAAGATATATATAACTTATCATGAATTTATTGAAACAATTCAAATATAGAATAACATAATTCATAAATACTTTCAAAAGAAAACAAGTTTTTAAAGTCCATTTAAGAATTCAAAGTAAATTCAAAATCATAAAATATTTTTACAAAATAATCCAAAATGTATTTACAAATTTGGCGACAATAAAACTGAAAAAAAAAAATCCTTCTCAACCCTAACAATCAATTATAAATCTAATTATATAGAAACATTTTAAAAAAAAAAAAAGAAAAAAAAACTTAGGAAAGTACAAACGTTTTGAATAAAATTCAATTTAATCAAGCATTTAAAATATAAAACTAAGACTTTGCAATACCAATCGTACAATTTATCCCACATTCAAATATATTTTAAATCATTAAAAAAAATTCTTTTAAGGTCTAAAACACATATTCATCAAAATTCATAAATTCAATATAAAGAAATTCACTAATATTGGTCTTACAAAAAAAATATATGGAAATAGAATTTAGTAATATACTTAAAAATATTGAGAGTAAACCAAATGTGAGAAAAACTTATCCAAGAATAGAAAAGAAACTAATCTATACAAGAATTCTAGAGCTAAACTTTTTTTTCACTTTTTTAAAAACCACCGTCATTGGATATTTATAGAGGGAAGAAGAGGTGGGATGTGATTAGGCGAAAACTAAGATTAACTTTCTTTTTTTCTTTTATCTTTAATTCAAATTAAAAAGGATCATTGAAGAAAGATATTTATAAAAATCTTGACGTACTTCTCTCTTTTCTTAAAAAGAAGAAAAGAAAAGATAAATTTATCTAAAATAACAATTATCTAAATTTAGAAACAAATTATTTCATCAACACTTATCTCCAAAATATTTTTTTTTTTATAAAAATTACTATAATAACATTAAACTTTTCAGGGCGTTACACATTTCAACCGAACGATCCACTTTAAATGTTGCTATTATTGAAATCAACTAACACAAAGTAGTAATGTGACATATCGAGCTATTATTTTATATGAATTGAATGTATCCTACAAATCAAATACTAATTAATTGAAGTTAGCAAGGATTTAAATACACAATACCTCCTACTCAAGCTAGTACTAGGTTAGCCAATCAAATATTAAACCAAAAGGTTTTAAGCTGAGTGTCAAAAAGTGAAAAGATAATACATATCCTGCATTTTATTCATCTAAATAGTCGAACATTAAATTAAACCATTTTTTAGAGTGCTACACTGAATCTCATTCTCTTTCTTAATTTAAAACAAAAGGACAAAAAAAAAGGTTCTTTATCACTGTAAATATATCTTGATGAAATACTCTTGCTACATGTTCGAGAAATGGTTTGATATGTTTGGTCTAGAATGCACAAACAAATTAAAGAACCAAACTTTTTTTTTTTCTTTTGGGTATTGTATTATTCAACGCCCGATTCTGAATAGGAGGATTTTAGTTTTTTAAAGGGGGAGATGGAAAATTTGAGCTTTCAATGAGAGTGACATGTAGAAATGTAAGAAATAGGACAATATATGTTTGTTAACCAAATGCCAAATCCCTTATGATTAAATCTCCTTGTCGGATGCAACACTTTTACACAGCCAACAGAATCAAATTGCAGAGACAGTGTCAGTGCCCATGTCACTATGCACCAACACTACACCACTTTCATTTACATTACCACCTACATAAAACTTTGTACATTCTCCTTCATTTCTCATGCTATATATTTTATATATGTGCATTCTCATATATAATTTATATATAGCCACAAACATTGGTGTGTGTGTTCCCAAGTTCACCTTTCTTTCTTTTTGTTAAGTGTGGGTTTTGAGGTGAAAATGAGCATAAAAAGTACTTGTATTGTATTGTTAATGTCTGGTTGGTATATATGTATTGAGTAGTTTGACGAGTAAGGCGTTTATGCCTTTTTATGAGATCGAATGTTCAAATCGTTGCCTCTACATTTAAAGAAATTATTCGAATAAGCAACTACATTGTGACTGACAATTTTGGACCATTGAATGTATGAGAGAGAAATTGTAAAAGTATTTCGATTTTGTATCCAATGATTATCAAGGGGCATGGAAATTTTCGAATCTATTATCCTACGATTATTTAGAGGTAGCCACATTGTGGCGGTTTCATTAAATAATTTGTCCTATATTTGTTGTACTAAAAAAGTTGAGTTTAATAATACATTTTTGTATGGTAGAATTGGATTTTAAGTGGAGGATGTTGATGATCATATGAGGAGTTTGATGTTCTTACCACTTTGTAAAGAAAAAATGTTAGCCCCTTTAAGTTGATTTATATATATCAATTTTTTTTAATTATCAATTTGGTCTCTGTAGTTGTTAAAATATATTCTCAATTAAAAAGTTATAAGTTTAAATCTCTACCTTTACATGTTGTTGAATTAAAAAAAAAAAAAGTTGGTCTTTGTAGTTTGGACTTAATTTCAATTTAATTTATATAATTTTAAAGTTTTGGTCAAGTCTCACAAACAATCCATGTCTTTGTCATATCAAATTTGTATGTTTCTTTTTTTTTTTTTTTTTTTTATGATAATGAGTTGGCATTTTCTATTTTAGGGTAAGTCAAAAAAGTGGAAAATTTGGTGCATTAATTTGCAAGTGGGTTAAATTGAAAATTTTAAAATTACAATTTTCATGGAATCAAATTGAAACTAAGCCGAAATCTCCATTCTTTTTAACGAATATCCATGAATCAAAACAAAAATTAGAGACACATAAAAGATTAAAATGAAATGAAATAAATAAAAATATTTTGAGTGCCAAAATAGAATTTTTAGCAAAAAGATGAATGAAAATATGGCTCACCTTTTTGGTACAATATTGTTTGAAGTACTGTTTTTTCAATATGGGCAGTAAGCCGGGTAGATGATTCCGGCCCCCACACCAAATAATTTTGTACAAGAAGCATCTTCTTGGGTAGGCCCCTCCTTCAATTGGGGGCCCCCCTCAATTTTTAATTTATGGATTCTTTTTTTGTTTTTTTTGTTATTTATTTTTTGGTAACGTCATTCTGTCAATCTCGAGTGCCCTCTTGTACGTGCGAAAGGGCCCAAGTTTTGAAATTATTGGGCCGGTGGCCCCTACGGTTGGGCCTTTAGAGATGGCCTTCTTATTCTGAATATTTACATAAGTGTCTTGTTTTAAAAGCCGACAGCAGTGTGATTAAATTTTGGTTGCAAAATTTGTCATTATATTTGCAAATCTGTTCCCCAAGAAAATAATTTGTAAATATGATATTACTATATTACTATTTTTATGTCAATTAATGATATATGTCTTTCTAATATACCATTTTGGGTCTATCTATATCATCAGTGATATACATTTATCACTAATAGAATAGATATCTATGGTTGATAGACCTATATCACGTGTGGAATTGAGATATTTTAATGGTTTTTCTATCTTTTATTTATTTAGGCTTTAAATGGTACTATATTTGCAATTTTGTTTATCTTGTGCTATATTTTTGCTAATGTATATATGTAACTACCTCAATTTCATACAATAATATTATGTTCATGAACTCAAAAAAGAAAAAGAAAAGGTCCATCAGGTTTTTATGTCATAACTTTTCTAATTTAATACTTTTTTAAGTAGAACAATTTTGTAGTGGAGATCGAACTATCGACCTTTAAGATAAT
This sequence comes from Trichosanthes truncata, assembly GCA_033996785.1. Lineage (NCBI taxonomy): Eukaryota > Viridiplantae > Streptophyta > Magnoliopsida > Cucurbitales > Cucurbitaceae > Trichosanthes > Trichosanthes truncata. Next base: position 33,815,936 of record MU867261.1, read on the forward strand.
AATTGTACTCGATGAGTAAGACACTTTTTATAGTGTCTGTAGAGTTCAACATGGATCTCCCACCCCACTTTTACTAAATTATAAAAATTAATTCTAAACTTTTATGTTTGTCTCAAATAAGTCCCTATACTTTAAAAAACATATCTAATATGTCTCTAAAATTTCAATTTTGTGCTAATAGATCTATGAACTGTAAAAAATCTCTAATAAATCTTTAAACTTTTGATTTTGTGTCTAATAAATTTCTAAGCTTTTAATTTTGTGTTTAATAGATTATTGACAAGTTCAATATGTTTTAACATGCACAAATTTATTGGGCACAAAATTGAAAATATAACGTTCTATTAGACACAAAATTCAATTTTATATATAATAGATTCGTTAATTTTTTTTAAAAAATATATTGAATATGTTAGGAACCTATTAAACACAACTTAAAAATTTTAAGGATCTATTAGACACAAAATTAAAAGTTTATGAACCTATTATATGCTTTTTAAGGTTCAAAGAACTATTAGATGCAAAAATAAAAGTTTAATGACCTATTAGATACTTTTTAAGTTCATGAACCTATTAGACATAAATATAAAAGTTCAACAACTAAACTTATAATTTAACTTAAAAAATAATCTTCCACATTTATCTTGAAATATTCTAAAAAAGATTAGTGAATACATGTTCTTTTTATACATTTATTACATCACATCAATTCAATTTTATTAACAAACAAGTCACAAATTTCATACCTACATTCTATTAATAGGATTAAATACATCAACTAAGTGAACATAATATTCGCTAACATGACTGCAATAAAGCATGTAACATTGACTAAGAAGTTAGAAATTCGAATCTCTCAATCCATAAATTCTTGAACTCAAACAAAAAAAAAAAATGAACACAATATTCAAATTATATTAAATATACTTGTAAATTAACATTTCTTTTGGTTTGAACAGCTAATTATTGCATGTAGAACACGTGGATATCACGTGAATCCACAAATATTATAAATACACGTACCGACTACCGTGGCAAAGTATTTTGTATTCAGCTCTCATTTATATTTTATCAATTTTGAGTAGTGGGGATACTCAAAGAAAAGGTTAAAAAAATTGTAGTATGGTAAATGGACGGATTTTTTTTTATTAATATTGTAGATTTTTAAACTTATTATAAAAATATTATATTTTTCAAACTATTTATATTAATATTGTTGTTTTAATGGAGTGAAAGATAGTTGTCTCTTGAAGAGACGATCATCCATGTGCGGGAGGATGGTCGTCTCTTCATGAGACGACCATGTCTCAGATTTTAGAAAAAAAAAAAGACAGGTAGAGAGACGATCATCACATAATGTGTACCAATTATTACAGTTGACATATTGATCAGTTGAACACTCTAAAATGTAATGGGCCTAAGTTCAAGCATTGTGGAACGCGGTTTTCAACTTATCTCATTTTTTCCTCCGTTTCTCTCTTTTTCTTTTTTTTCCTTCCATTTTTTCTTTCTTTTTTTTCTCTATTTTTTTATTCCTTTTATTTTTTTATTTAAATCAAATAAAATATCTTCAATTTTTTTAATATTTAATAAATTGAATATTATGTTGTAATTTATTCTTTGGTAAGAAATTGAAATTTATTTTAAGTATTAACTATTTAAATATTATATTGCAATCGACTTTGGGAGAAGAACAACTTCATTTACGTCATTTTGAATTGATTTTAAATAAAATTATCACGTTATTCAAAATTATCATGTAATTCTTTCTAAATAAATAAAGAAAAATACAAAAATACGAGAGAATGAAAAATCACTCATATTAGAAAAGAAAATATTTAAATAATTAAAATTTTTAATTTCTTAGAAAAAAAGAATGAATTGCAATATATAATTCAATTTACTTAAAATATTAAAAAAAAATTGAAGATGTCTAATTTGATTTAAATAAAACAAATAAAAGAAAGAGAAAATAATAGAGGAAAAAGAAGAAAGAAAAAAGGGAAGGAAAAAAAGAAAGCAGAGAAAGTAGAGAAAAAAAAGAAATAAAAAGTTGAAAACTACATTCCACAATGCTCGAACCTGAGCCTCTTATGTTTTAGAGTGATCAACTGACAAATATGTTAGCTATAATAATTGGTATACATTATGTGATGGTCATCTCTTTAGGCGACCATCAAGCTGCGTATAGATGACGACCATCCTCCCGCGCATGGATGGTCGTCTCTTAAGAGACGATCATCTTCCATGCCATTAAAACAATAATATTAATATAAATAATTTGTAAAATACAATATTTTATAATAAGTTTGAGAATCTAGCATATTAATTAAAAAAAAATTAAAAAAAAGTCCTAAATGGAATGGTGATGGTGGGTTTAAATTTGATTTTAATTTCTTCTCCTGAAATATAAATTAATATCTTAGTAAAGATTTGAGATGGATAGAAGAAGACAAGAGCATTAATGCATGGTGAATCCCAACCACTGAGATTGCTTCATTATTAAATCAAAATTATCAAATACAGCCATATCTAACACTATTATGATCAAAAGAAAAAAACAAATTCTCTACCCACTCTCTTCTTCCAAATCTTTTCTCAAATTCCATAATCTGGTTTTTGTTTCTCTTCTTCATAAGCTCAACTAAACAGTTTGTTTTTATTTATTCACTTTCTAATTTCTTTACATTCTAAGTCAACCCGTACTATATACTACATTAAATAGCCACAACTATACCATTTTTTATTTCTCGAAATAAGGATATATTTAATTATAAATTTAATATGATGTGTTTTTTTAAGTATTAGGTGAAGAGGTAGGCCGTCGCTTAAAGATACTACTCATAAAAAACTATCTCAAATGTACTCTATTACAAGTTTAGTCTCCTAACTTTTAAAAATGTGTCTAATAGATTTTGGACTTTAAAAAACGTCTAATAAGTTCTTAAACTTTTAATTTTGTATCTAATATGTTCTTGACCTTTAAAAATGTCTAATAGATCTATAAAATTTCAATTTTGAGTCAACTTTTAAAGTTGTCTAATAAATCTTTGGACTAGAAAAAATGTCTAATAAGTTTTTAAACTTTTAATTTTGTGTTTAACAGGTCATTGACCTTTAAAAGTGTCTAATAAGCTAATGGTTAAAATACTATTTTGGTCTCTGTACTTTGAGTTTTGTTCCATTTTGGTCCATACTATTAGTTTATGATTAATTTTACTTAAAAAAAGTTAGTCTCTATTAACTTTTTCTCTATAAATTTTGGAAGTATGTTCACACGACGTTTTTTCTTGTATTAAAATTATTATTATTATTTAACCAATTTTGATAAAAAAAAATTAACTTCAAACTTGTCATACGGACCAATTTTAAGCTTTATGAAAGTACAAAGACTAAAATTGAACATTTAAAAGTACAGTGACCAAAATGGAACAAAGCCCAAAGTACATTGACCAAAATTGTATTTAATTTACAATTTTTAGTCAACATGCCCCTGACCCATTTAACATTTCTTTTTAATTTATAGATACAAATTTGTGTCTAATAGCTATGACATTTAATTGACCTTTCAATTTTGTGTCGAATAGACATAAAAAGTAAAAATTTGTGGACCAATTAGACACTATTAAACTTCGAAAATCTATCAGACACAAAATCAAAAGTCTAGAAACCAATTAAACACAAAGTAAAAGTGTAAGGTTGATCTAGTTAATTAGTCATTTTTTTTAAAGTTTATAGACTTAGCTATTATACACAATGGTAGAAGTCGAAGGAAAACTTGTCATTTTAACCTATATAAGTCATTTACTATTTTGATTTAGGGTTGTGTGAAACCAGGAGTAGATGTTTCAATTTATATTTGTATTGTATGAGATTCCAGCTAGGAAACCCATTTTCTTTTGTAGGCATCAATATGGAAAAATTTCTAGTACTACGAGAGTATCATACTCTCTTTGTTCACACTATATTTTAATACTAATGGATCCCACATAATTTTCAAAATGATGCTGATGTGGCAAACAATAAATAGGAGTAGTATGAAAAAAAATTCATACTACAGTAGTACTAGAATTTTTCCCGCATCAATATGGCCTTACATGTGTCCTTAAAGAGGTAAATGTTGGAGTTTGTGGAGCTTAGTAATTAAATAGGCTTATTGTTTCAACTTGTTTGATGTTTAGTTGAAGTTCATTAAAGAGGTTGACAAAAAGGTTGCTTATTGGTGTCGTGGAGTACACGTTATTCATGCCACGACATTAAGGCACCAAGCATATTACCGTTAATTTCAAACAGTAAACTTTACACGCATTGTAACAAAAAGTATGGTAGAATAGAATATTGCCCTAAATCTTTTGAAGAGTTTTATTTTACGGAAAGAACAAAATTGAGAGGAGAGTCTTTTCATGTGACTTGTAAAAAGTAGAACATATTCTAGCTACTAATCTTCATCGTTGAACATTGTAAAGTTTGCAAAAGATCATATGATATGCAGATAGACTACATTTAATTAGTTTACATGCGTTGCAGATGGTTGGTGTAATTTTTCATTCTTTTTACTTTTCTTTTTCTCTTATATATATTATTGTTTTTATCATGCATGTGAAAAGGAAATTAGGATCTTTTATGTCGTATTTGACAATTATTTGGTTTGTAAATTAAGTCTATAAATACTATTTCTCCCTGTGAATTTTTTTTTTTTGTTTTGTTATTTACTTTTTACCTACATCTTCAAAAACTAAGCCAAAGGCCCCGTTTGATAACCATTTCGTTTTTTATTTTTAGTTTTTGAAAATTGTGCTACAATGGTTTTCTCACAATTTTTCTACAATGGTTTTCATCTTCACTACAATGGTTTCCCCTCTTTCTTAAGAAAACACTTGAGTTTCTAGTCAAATTCAAAAAACAAAAATAAGGTTTTGAAAATTACTACTTTTTTTAGTTTTTAAAACTTGGCTTGGTTTTTGAAAACATATGTAAAAACTAGATAAGAAAATATGAAAACCCATAGGTGGAAGTAGTATTTATAAACTTAATTTTCAAAAACCGAATGGTTATCAAACGAGGTCTAAAAAAGTAGTTGTCAAAAACTTGTTTTTTGTGTTTTGGAATTTGGCTGAAATTCAAATGTTGCTTATAAGAAAAATGAAACTCATTGTAGAGAAATGACGAGAAAACAAGTATAATTTTTAAAAACAAAACAGTTATCAAACGGGCTTTAATATTTCTAATCAATATAAAAAAAAAAGATATCTATGATTATTCATGCACTAAATATTAGAATATAAATGTCTATCAAAAGGGCATATTGAACTTTTATAGGAAGAATAAAAATAATAAAATAATAAAATAAAAAGCGACGACGACAAGCATAACTTAATTTTAAATCAAATATAGGTTGCATAAGTAACACGAGTATATAGTTTTCTTTTCTTTGATTTTCTTAATTGTAGTTGTTGATGAATAAATCTAGTCGAGCAAGTTAAGGTCGAGTAGGAAGATGTGCATGGATCTGAGTTGTTCGAGTCTTGCAAAGTAAGATTTTGCACCGGTATGGTGTTGTGTCTCACACACTTCAATGATTAAGTCAGTGCTTTCTTAAGAGTGGTGTAGAGCATATGGTGTTAGGTTGCGTACCTTTAATGGAAGATGATTTCTCCATATTTATAGATGGTGGTCTCCTACATTAGTGTACAAACTGTACAATTAGTTGGTTATAAATTTTGGAGGGAAAAATTTTGTACCTCAACTCGGTCGTTCATTTCCCTTTTAGGTAGTCAGTTTGGCACCCCGACTCGATTTATTGCTGGTCAAGACGCTTTTGTTCGATCTGGGCCCTTGGGCTTGGGCTTTTTCCAATGAGTTTGGCCCTCTTGTGCTCAGTAGATCTTCCCCACAACAATAGTTATAACTTATAATTAATGTAAAAAAGCAAATTGTAGTCCTATATAATTTAAAACTTTCTTCATTCTATAGATAGTCTCATAATTGGAGAAAAATTAAATAAAACTTTAAGTAATGATGATACTTTATTATTAAATTGCTCACTTCTAATACTGCATTATACTAATTTTATTACAATAGTTCATATATATTAAAAAATAATAGTCTTTTTCTTTTCCAACTCTCAATTTTAGGATTTTTTTTAAAAATAATGTAAATTAAAGAAATAATAACAAAAAAATAGTAAGTTTTAAAATAATGACAAATGTAGGGTAGATAAATCGTGTACATGGGTCACGATTTATGTAAATCGCGGCCCATGTACACGATTTTTGTGCCACCCGGATCAATCTGATACCGTGGCTGCCAGGTGGGGGGGAATTTTTTGACATGGAACTCGCGTACCATGTACGCGATTTCCATGTGGAAATCGTGTACCATGTACACGATTTCAATATGAAAATCGTGTACAACGTACACGATTTTGTGGTCCCTAAAAACCCCACACAATCCCGAGAGCCCCACTTTTTTCTTGTCTTCTTCCTTCTGCATTCTCTTCTCTGTATTCCCGCCGTCCCCAGCTCGCCGTCCAGCCGCCGTCCAGCCGCCGTCCCCATCTCGCCGTCCAGCCGCCGTGTGCAGTCCCCGCCGTCCACAGCTCCGCCGTGTGCAGGCGCCGTCCGCGGTGCAGTCGCCGTTGCAGGTATTTTTTTTTTTTTTTTTTTTTTTCTATTTTGCAAGTTTATGTTGTATCTTTTGGAGATCTACCGTTTAGATTTATTTTGGACAGATCTACGTATTTTTTGAGTAATTTTAGGACTGATCTACATATTTTTTGAATTATTAAGTGTAGTTTTGGGTTAACTTTGGAGTGTTTTGTATGGATCTATAAATTTTGGACTGATTTGGGTGCATTTTGGATTGATATGGGTGTATTTTGGAGTGATTTTGGACTGATGTATGCATTTTGGACTGATTTGGGTGCATTTTGAACTGATTTGGGTGTTTTTTTTATCTGATCTATAATTGTAGCTATAGTTTTGGGCTGATTTGGATTGGGTTGATCAATACCACTTTTGAAGTTGTTGAACTAATTTTGATGGTCAATATGTAATTTATGGAACAAAGTTATTTTTGTAAATTAAAATATTATAAACTAATTAAGTCTAAATTATAAATTAATTATAAAGCCATAATTTTTATATTATAAAAAAGTATGGTTTTTGGGGGGTTGCACAAGTTGGATTTATCCAACTAGATTGGCATTTCATAACGGCGTTGGTGGAGCGATGGAGACCTGAAACTCATACATTTCACATGCCAAGTGGAGAGTGTACTATTACACTCCAAGATGTTGCAGTCCAGTTTGGACTACCTGTCGATGGAGAGCCTGTAACTGGTTCATTACAATATAATTGGGAACAGGTATGTGAAGACTTCTTAGGAGTTCGACCTCCTGAACTGAATGGGTCTAGGTTAAGTATCCCGTGGTTGGCAGCGCAATTTGTAGAGTTATCTCCAGATGCTGATGATATCATGATACAGAGATATGCAAGAGCCTACATAATGCAACTTATTGGAGGGTTTCTATTCGCGGACAAGTCAAATACTCTTGTCCATCTCATGTTTCTTCCTCTTTTGGGAGATTTCGAGATAGCAGGACAATATTCATGGGGTGGGGCTTGCCTCGCATGGTTGTATCGGGATCTATGTCGAGCTAGCAATGCTAATGCCTTAGAAATTGCAGGTCCGCTAATATTGTTACAAGTATGGGCATTTGATCGATTTTATACAATTGCACCACAACGCCTACAAACCCCTGATCAGTATGTTGGTCGACCACTTAGTGCTCGGTATGTTCATTTACATATTTTTTTATTATAATTACAAATAATACAATGTTTTAACTTATTATATGTGTGTAGTTGGAGCGGAATTGTAGCTACCTCTGAACAAACTTCCAACATGTTAATACAATACCGCATTGCATTTGATCGTCTTTTGCCCAATCAGGTAAATATCTAGTTTATTTTAATTAACATACATTTTAATATCGATTTTAATTATTCTAATTATTATTTATAACTTTCAGATCATCTGGACGCCATACACACCTGAAATTATGGCATTATTACCTGAATATTGCCATAATGGACAAGATATTTGGTTGACTATAAGCCCTCTCATCTGCTTTCATATTGTAGAGTGGCATCAACCTAATCGGGTATTGAGACAATTTGGAATGCGGCAGACAGTGCCACCATATTGTGACACAAGCACACAGTTGCATCAATTAGACTTACGAGGTAAGCATGACCACGATTGGCGACGACATCATGCAGCACTTATATCACTGTGGCGTGCACGTCGACATCACTATGCAGTAGGTGATATAGTAGAACAGCCAATTGTATCTGATGATTACATAACATGGTATGACTCTATCACGAGGAGGTATATCACACGCGATGGCGCTTATTATGCATGCACGGTAAAATAACTATCTACTAAATTTCTATTATTAAATTCAATTTTATGGACTACATATTAAATTAATTTTTTTTGTGCAGAATAACTTTGTTCGGAATGTACAACAATATTCAATAGAACAAAGTTTACCTGTTTTAGGTTCTATGTGTGAGCAATATGTCACAACGGTAACTGATATAGTTCAACAAACAAGAAGACTAACTGTTGCTGACACCGATAGGACACGTGCTCGTCGTAGGCGCCGACGACAACAAGCTGAACACATTCCAGAAGACATTCCAGAGGCACACGTGGACCAAGAGCCTCCTGTAGTTGATGATCAACTTCCAGCTTTTCATATGCCCTCACCAGATGTTCATACCGACACTGCTTCAAGTTCTGGTCATGCACAAGATCCATTACCACCTATTGTGCAACAAGATATTGATGATATAATTCACCAGCAACCACACTTTGATGTTCCTCGACCTCGTCGTGGAGCCCGTCCTAGAAGAAGGCCACCATGTGGTACATGAGTTTTTTCAGCAACATTTTACAATTCGTACGTGTTAAACCTAAAACTCTGATCTAATTAGACATTTGTGCAATTTAATTTCAATATTTTAGGGACATTTTAATTTTAATTTTCATTGCTCTTTTAGAAAATTTTCTATTCATTTTCAATATCTTACAAACTCTAAATTATATCGTTTTGAAAAAAAAAATTGTTAATAAAAATTGCACAAATTTCACCAATTTAGATAAAATAAACTTTCAAACTAATAATATGGGCTAAATTTGAAAATTTTCAAACTCTTTATAAAATAAACTTTCAAACTAATAATATGTGCCCATGTGTTTTGCGATAAGAAATAAATAATAATAACAATAAGATATTTTTTTACCCAACGTCCTCAACATTCACCGCTATTTTCTTCAAATCCATCTCTCTTTTCGCCTCTTTTTATGAGTTGAAGTTTGTGAAAAGAAACTCCCAATTCATCGATTATGGCCCGAAAATATAATAATAATTCATCTTACTCGTGTACACCTACAACATATTTTTGAGTAAATCGTGTAATATTTAGGTGTAAATCGCGTACATGGTACGCGATTTACTAAAAAATCGTGTACATGGTACACGATTTACTCAAAAATCGCGTACCATGTACGCGATTTACTCAAAAATCGTGTACATGGTACACGATTTACTCAAAAATCGCGTACCATGTACGCGAGTTACACCTAAATCGTGTACCATGTACACGATTTCCACGTAAATCGTGATGACATGTAATTCGTGTACATGGTACACGATTTAGGTACCCCAATTTAAACATTTCTTTTATTTTCTACCCTACTTTTGTAATTTGATTTTTTTTATACATTTTCAATATTTTTAGTTTCAAAAGTACCCTACTTGTATCATTAGTTATTTAAATACCATTATTCAAAAAATTAGCCCCTCAATTTTACGAGTAATTCTTAAACATGATTAAATAAATAATAAAAAGAAATTCAACCAATGATGCATGTCATTCAGCCTCCCCCTTTCATGGGAAAACTAAAAAAATAAATAAAACAGAATAATTAAATTCAAAGATGATTCACATTACAACTCAATTATCATAATCTTATTCAGCATCATAACAAGCATGCTTTTAGCATAAATATAAAAATACATCCTTGGGCCTTTTTTGGGTTGACCATTGACTATGTGATATTTGGCTTAGATTCCTTTTCATTGACATGACCTATAATTGAGAAATTGAGTGGTGTCAGAATATTCTTGACTTTATTTAACATAAAATTTTGAAATGACTCAATATTCATGTACTGACATTGTAATAAAATGCATGGTTAAATTGCAACAACTTGCAAGTAAATTATTTTAAACATATAAATGTAGTCCCTAAACTTTAATGTTTCAGTTACATGCATAATTTTTTTTTATAATTCAACAATTACAAGGTGGAGGTCGAACCATCAATCTTGAAAATAGTAATTAGTGTCTTTTTTATTTTTTGAGTTTAACAACATTTGAGAATGAGAGGATTCAAACTTCTGACCTCTTAGTCGATGGTACATGTCGATTACTGTTGAGTTAAGGTCAATTTGGCAAGTTAGTATCTTATCCACTGAGTTACGGTTGAATTTACTAATTTTTATTTTCATTAGTCATACTATTAACATCATTACCTTAAAAGTTGATTAATTGTAAAGGATGATCCATGATACTAGACAAAATAAAATTTAGGAAGGGTCAAATTAACATGTCTTATCAACATTTAAATTACAATGTTAATGACATAGACTTATTTAAATTCAGATATGGAAAAGTTGAAGATGCCCTGATATTTTTTTAAAAAAAAATTAGTATTTATAAATGATATAAATATGACAATTAAAGTTTAAAGACTGAATTTAAAATTTAACTTTTAAAAAATGTCATTCAATTAAAGAAGAATTTATGTCAAATTCACTTAACAAACAGTGTGATTTGGTATGGGCATCCAAAATAGTTGATGACATTTTTATGGTACTTTTTTTTGCAGGGGAAATCAATTTTGATCATAAATTTGGTAGGTTGTATCAATTTTAACCATGAACTTTCAATTTCATCAATTTAAACCTCAAACTTAGCAGATTGTATCAGTTTTAACCCTAAACTTTCAATTCCATCAATTTAAACCTTAAACTTGTATAAGTGTATCAGTTTACACAATCTATTATGTTTTTGTTTCAAACACCGTTAAAAAGGTTTCCCACTCATGCCCAAAGTCACATGCTACTCTATGATATGTACTTATTTGTTATTTTTTTTAAAAATGTACCCAAAAAATAATTAAATCATTCCAGATCGGGTCGCCACCATCATGAATACCACGAACTCGACTCCTGAAAGTGGGACCCACACGAAAACAAATGAACTCTTGTGTTCCCCCTTGCATTTGGTGTCGATACCAGTGACGACGAATGTGAAGAAGATCCAAGTGGTGATGTCATTGAAGGCAGCGATGACCATGACAGTTTTGTCGACTAAACTAAAATGCAGGAGAGAATATGGGAAGACAGTGGTGGACAGAGTGAGATCCATGAACACAATGAACTGGTCGTAGTCGATCTTGTCGGCCTCGTTGATAGTCTTATAGAGGATTAAAGTGAGATCGATGCTGGAGAGGAAGGGGACAAAGATTCCAGGGCGATTCCGAAAGCCCTGCATCCGTTACGACGGATAGAGGACAAATCGAGCTCGAGGCCGATGAGAGATTAAAAAAAAAAAACCAATATTGGCGACCGATTCAAGAATTGGAGTACTCCATTGAGGACATGTGTGTGAAACTTTTCTAACGGGCATTGAAAACTTAATCAATGGTGTAAATTGATACACTTATTCAAGTTTGAGGTTTAAAATGATGAAATTGAAAGTTTAGGGTTAAAATTGATACAATCTGTTAAGTTTGAGATTTAAATTGATGAAATTAAAAGTTCAGGGTTAAAATTGATAGAATCTGCCAAGTTTATGGTAAAAAATATATATTTTTTAATTATTGAAAAAGGTAATACTGAAATGATTTTCGATGGTAAAATGGATGGAATGACGAATGAGGCAAAGCAAATATTTATATGAGGTGGAAAAAGTCAAATCAAGTAATAAATTCAGATCTATGACTTGCATTTATTTATGTCATTCTTGTCCATTTCCCTAAAAAAGAACCGTACATGTGTTCAACTCATTTTCACTAAAAGAATTTGATAATTTGCTTAATGGTGTTTGATTATGATAATGGTTTTGTCTTTTTTCGATTGTTGTAAATTATGTCTATTTGCCTGCAAATTTTCATTTTATCTATCTTATTTATTTCTTTAAAATTGGGCCAAAATTATAACTATGTAATTTATTTAACAAAGGTACTAAGATTAATTTTAAATTTCTTTTAAAAACAGACCGTTAAACATAAAAATTATTATCAAACAAATATTAAGTTACAATAATGTACTTTAAATAAGATTAAGTTAACTAGAAGTAAATAAGATTATTTTTTTTTTTAAAAAAACAGAAAGTTAAACATAAAAATGGTAGTAAAAAAACATAAAGTTACAATAATGCATTAAAAAAATTCCTCATTTGTGTTCTGTCATTAAAAATAGAAGTAAAAAAAAAAAGTTACGATAAATAATGCATTAAAAAATTTCTTCATTTGTTTCTCTCCTTTATTTTAATTGTTTATAGCCCTTTTTTGTCCTGATATAAAACGACCTCTAATGTTTTGTTTCTTAATCGTGTCTTGATCTGATGCTATAAGATCCCTTTATTTTATAATAGTACATAATTTTTACAATTTTTTATGCTTTAAATAAAAATTAGATTTAAAAATTTAAACAAACAAAGTAAAAGGAAATCCCCACACAAGTACAAAATTGAATGTGAGATTTTGGAAAGACTTTAAAGTCTTGCAATGTGATGGGAAGGTGAAGTATTTTTGTCCAATATTAGGTGGAAATTTAAGTGCTACCACTCACTAGCCAACCAGTCAATTTCCTCTTTATTTTATTCCAATTAATTAATAAAAGTTTCTCAATAATTATATTTCCATTTTATTTATTTACCATATTATTATATATCATGTAATTGAACAAAAACAGTCATAGTCAATATTTAGTATATGAAAAAGACCTGAGAACTCAAAATTAAAAATAAAAAAATATAGGTCATTCAATTTTTATTTTCCTCATTTACCCAAAAGGATGGTCCCCACCGTAAGGTGGAAAAAGAGTTGTGGGAGCCACGTTTTCAACAGAAATTTCTAATATTTGTAGTACCTATTGTCTCCTTTTTGTCTTTTTTTTTTTTTGAGTTCCTATTTTTTTTAATGGAGATATAATATATTAACTAATTACATCAAGATTGATAACCATTCTTTCTATTTACACCACACATTTTTTTTTTAATAAATATTGTTGGTTAAATTATTAATTTAGTCTAACTTTCAAGTTTGTATCTAATAAGTTCTCAAACTTAAAAAAAGTTCAATAAACCATTAAATTTTTAACTTTGTGTTTAATAAATTCGTAATCTATTTGATATTTTTTAAATTAACAACTCTATTATATAAAAAATGAAAATTTAGGCCCAATTTGAAAATAATTTGGTTTTTGGTTTTTGAAAATTAAACTTATAAATATTATTTCTACCTATGACTTTCTTTGTTTTGTTATCTAATTTTTCCAAATGTTTTCAAAATCCAAACTAAGTTTTGAAAACTAAAGAAAGTAGTTTTTAAAAACTTGTTTTTGTTTTTAGAGTTTAGTTAAAAATTCAAATGCTTCCTTAAGATAGTTGAGAATTATTGTAAGATACAATGAGAAAACAAATCCAATTTAAAAAAAAAAACACAAAGGTCTCGTTTGATAATCCTTTTACTTTTGGTTTTTTATTTTGAAAATTATGCTTGTTTTCTCACCATTTTTCTACAGTGCTTTTCATATTCTCTACAATAGTTTCTATATTTCTTAAGGAAACATTTAAATTTCTAGCCAAATTTGAAAAACAAAAACAAATTTTTAAAAACTACGGCCTCGTTTGATAACCATTTGGTTTTTGGTTTTTAGTTTTTGAAAATTAAGCCTATAAATACTACTCCCACTTATGGTTTTACTTGTTTTGTCACCTACTTTTTGCCTTATATTTTCAAAAACCAAGCCATGTTTTGAAAACTAAAAAAAGTAGTTTTCAAAAATTTGTTTTTGTTTTTAGAATTTAGCTAAGAATTCAAATACTTCCTTAAGGGAGATAAAAACTATTGTAGAGAAATTGGGGAAAAACAAGCTTAATTTTTAAAAACCAAAAACTAAAAACCAAATGGTTATCAAACGGGGCCTACTTTTTTAGTTTTCAAAACTTAGTTTAGTTTTTGAAAACATATATAAAAAATAGATAAGAAAATATAAAAACCCAAAAGTAAAAGTAGTACTTATAGGTTTAATTTTTAAAAACAAAAAATCAAAAACAAAATAGTTATCAAACGGAGCCCAAATGATTATTAAACAAAACTTTAGTATTCTATGAAATACAAGATTTAATTTTGTCTAATAAATTCATTAATTTTTTAAAATTTCGAACATGCTAGAGATTTATGAACATAAAATTAAAAATTCATAAGTAATGAACTATTAGACATTTAAAAATTTAGTAATTTATTAGACACTTTTAAAAGTTGAAGATCTATTAAACATAAATTTAAAAGTTTAAAGACGTGGTTTAATAGATGCTTTTCTATTTAGCTATTTCTTTTAGTACACTTTGCTATATACTGACGTGTTGGATAATAAATGAAGTAAAATTCCTAGCATTGTAATATTGAAAAAATTTCCGTTTTCAGCACTTATTAGTCCAGCTAAGCTAAGAATAAGATGAGGAGTATGCAACTCTATCCAACCCAAGCCTGACACGACATGCAGGACACGGGTGTCATTTTGACCAAACAATTGTGGGTTTTTGGTAATTTGAGTTCCGTCCGACAATGAACGGAGATTTTATTATTATTTTTTTGGTGGGAAGTGGAATTAATATAATGAATATTTTGTATTTATTTTTGAAAAGGAATGGCTTCAGGGGTTGGCAATGTCCTACAAAAACTCAGAAAAGCTCCCTCTCTGCAGCAGTTAAGCTGCTCCAATCCCCACACCAACTCTCTCTCTTTCTCTCTCTCTCGGTGTAGAAGAAGAAGAACCTTTGCCCTTCTCTCTCCTCTCACCATTTTCCCTTATCTCTTCATTCAGCTGCAATTTCAACCTGCTTTCCTTTCCCCATACACACATTCACTTCCTTCCTCAAATGCCGAGAGCAGCTCAGAGGAATTAGAGGACACATGCCGCTCGTGAGGATGCAGGTCAAGAGCGAGTTCGGGCTTGGAAACCCCGACCTCTACAAGGAAGCCAACAATGAAGATCCGAAAGCCGTCCTCGACGGTGTAGCCGTTGCTGGCCTCGTCGGGATCTTGAGGCAGTTGGGTGATCTTGCTGAGTACGTTTCTTTGCCCTGCGAACTTGTTTTCTGCTCTATTTGGTGCCTGGGCAGTTCAATTTCGAGTACAGAATTAGGCCTTTTCGTTTTGATGTTCCTGTTTGTAGGTATTTCTTATATCTCGCACTGTTTAATGGGCTTAAGCGTCTCCTAGATTAATCCAAGTTAGAGGGAATTAGTGGAGTTATATAGACATCTGGAAATGGAATGTTCAGGAATATTGAACTTCACTTGGAAATTGAATGCTTCGCTTATTTATTCGTGTGACTAGTGGTTCTTCATTTTTTTTATATTATTTAGGAAACAACTGTGGGAAGCAATAGAATACAATCAAATCAGAATTATTTGGTTGGGATTCTAATTTTACGTTATTAATTTTTTTTATGATTTATTCATCCCTACGAGTTACTGAGAAGTTCTATTAGAGTATGACAGACAGCGACTCAGTGTTTAATCTTCCAACTATTTAGCTGTTGTTTTTTGTTTTTGTTTTTTTTTTTTTTTAAATTATAGAATATTACATTGCATGAGGGTGGTTGGATTTGAACTTACGACCTTTCAGAGGAAGTATAAATGCCTTCATTGAGCTAAGCTCATTATGGCAGTTTTGTCTAAAATAAACTCTTAAAAAAATCTTGATAAAATGGTTATGAATGGTATTTTTAGGTTTTTAGCTAGAAACAGTCACTATAGTTAGGTTTACCAACTTAGTAGTTACCATGATTGGAAAGTTGATCTTAACAAGATACTGAAAATAAACCAAAGAACAAGTAGTTTGTTTAAATAAGCTGTGAAACACTCTATAATCCATGTCCCACTTATTAACTCAATCGAACTGCTTCTTCTTCAGTTTTCTTCCTGACCTCCTATGATTGTGACACTAAATAGAATTTGGATTTTAGAGTGTTTCTTATTTATTTAAGCGAACTACTTCTTCTTTGCTTTCTAGTTTGTCTGGCTTGAACTTCTTGTGCCGTGCTTGGGAAAAGTGAAGGAATAATTTTTTTTTTAAAAAGCACTGCTTTTAATTATATATATGATGGTATGATTTCGTTGTTCTTACTAGGGTACTGGATGGGATGGCTTAGTAACTCTGTTGTTGTTTCTTTTCCCTTCCTCTTTTTAAACCTTAAAATGATTCATGAACAAGCAACCTTTAATTTATTCGTACAGTTTCACATCAGAATGGTGCTTGCTAGAGTGTTGATATAATTAAATTTACCATAACCCATCATCTTAAGCTTTTGGGTTGATTGGTTATTTAACATGGTATAGAGCAAGAGGTCCTGAGTTCGAGCTCCTGTAATGTCATGTTCTCCCCAATTAATATTTATTTTCACTTGTTGGGCCTACAAATTTTCAAGACCACAAGTGAGGGGGAGTGTTAGAGTGTTGATATAATTAAATTTACCATAACCCATCAGCTTAAGCTTTTGGATTGATTGGTGATTTAACAAGAAATAATAAGAGTAAGCAACTGAGAGGTGAATCGGTGATCATCATCTTTGTGTTGATATGTATATAGGGTCTTTGAGAAAGACTTTCACAAGCTTGGTCCTTTGTGCAATCACTGAATCAAGTATGTTGTTAAACAACATTTATACTGACTGGGATTGTATCATCCTGTGTTGTAGATTTGCGGGGGAGGTTTTTCATGGGTTGCAGGAACAGGTGATGACAACAGCTTCCAGAAGCCACAATGTGATGGCTCGTGTCAAACAGATTGAAGCTGCCCTTCCTTCCCTCGAAAAGGCAATACTAGCTCAAACAAGTCACATTCATTTTGCTTACACCGCTGGTATGACTCAATTGCCACCTAAATGACTCAGTTGCCACCTAAATTATTGATAACTTGGACTTAAACATAATTTATTTCAATTTTTTTGGTGCTATCAACTTGTCATTTATAAATACTCTGGACCTGAATAGAGAATCCCTTGTCAGTTTATGTAGACAATTGTTTTTTCTTTACCTTTTGATTTTTGTGGACAGTACAGTGTGGAACTTTTTGAAAAGAGGAAGTGCACTAGACTCCACCCCCCCTCCAACCCCCAAACACAAAATACTATTTATTGGCTAAAATACAGCCTCCAGCCATACGACCATTTTTTCGTACCTCACTTCTAACTTATATTCTCTCTTCTACTCATATTATTATATGGTTTAGACACACATACTAGCATACATGGGTGTCTAATCTAAAGATTTCTTATCGATATTACTCTCGGTACGACACGACAAGGACATGGTGACACGTAATTTTTTAAAAATCGACACGGACACGACAAGGACACATTTATTAAAATACACATTTTTTAAAATTATATCTCGTTTTTATACAAGAAGAAAATCCAAAGTCAATAAATTTTTGCATTTATATGCTTAGAAAACGCGTGTGATATATATCACTCTACTAATTTATTATTTTTATCCTATATTATTATTTGTGTCTATTTAGTATGCTTAACAAGTATTTCATACCATCAAATGTTGGACCCATATTCACTTTGTACAACTAGTGTTTGACACATGTCTATTGTGCTAACAAGTGTCCAATACGTGACCAACTAGTGTCAAAGTGTCCAAGTGTCCGACATGTGTCGAACATGGACACACTAGCCAAACTAAAGTGTCCATGCTTCTTAGCTACAAAGAGAATGCTTGAATTGAAGGAGGTAGTTTTCTGATTCACTGATAGGGTAAGAGATCCTAGTTTATTTTAACTCAGTACTGATCAGAAACTTATATTCAGAACAATAGTTAGCTTTAGTAAATATTCTGTTTTGTATTGCTATAGCACCTATATTCAAGCATGCCGCTTTAGCCAAAACTAAGGTTCTATCAGGATCATGCTTTCACATTTGTTTAAGATGGTAAACGAGAAGTTTGCTTTATCTTGTTAAGCTTAAATCCATCACAATCAATGCCCTTGACAATATGTAGTTACTGGTTAACAACCTTAAATTTTATTCAAAGTTAAAGGTCCAACATCCTGATTGTAAACTGGGTTTGTGTAGATGAGCTTTAGAGCGACGTAGTTATAGTCTTCTATAACATTTTGACAACATTTGGTATTTGTATAATGTTAAGCAGTTGCTTTGCAGGTTCTGAGTGGCATCCTCGTATTCGAACTGAACAAAATCACTTCATCTATCATGATCTGCCACGATTTATTATGGATGCCTATGAACAATGTCGTGATCCTCCACAACTTCATTTGCTTGACAAGTATGATCAGTTCTTTATCTTTGTTTAACATATTTCTCCTTTTTGAGAATGAAAGGCAAACTTGACAGTGCTGTTCTTCTCTCCATCCAGATTTGATACGGGGGGTCCTGGATCTTGTTTAAAGCGTTATTCAGATCCAACATTCTTCAGAAGAAGATCAACCTCAGGAAAAATAAGCTTGGAGAAGGTTCGGAGTGATAAAAAGGCTCACAAGGTTAAGGTGTGTAGCGAAAATCCAGGAGTTATTTGTGTTACGTGCATCTTTTCAAATAAGTGGCTAGCTTTCAAGTTTCAACTGCCTACTTACGTGAAAGAATTTAATGCATGAGTTATTTTTTTTTCGTCAATTGCCTCCATATCATTCTCACCAATTAACTAGCTTATAGTAAGCTCTTAACTTTAAAACTCAAGGACACAGTTGTACAACCTATAGAACAGATCTTGTTCAAGTAAGGTCGTTATAATAAGGCATTAACAACAACAAGAATGTGGAGTCACTGTGTTATTTTATATTCTTGAAATCAAAGCTTGGCTCCTTATCTTATGTTTTTCCCCCCTCTTTTTTTAAGTAAGTTGTTATAAAGTAGTCATTCTGACAAGTAAATTAACAATGCACAGAGAAAAAGATCGTTGGTGCACAATGGAGAAGTGATACATGGCGCATCAATTCCCAATCTTAATAGCAGGTATTACTAACTAACGATTAGCTTTGGACATTTCTTCTTTAGTTGAATGGATCACCGACAACTAGATATGCAGCTTGCAGTTTACGTCCATTTCCAATGAAGGAGCTTCCTTTTCTCGAACTGCTACAGCTGATATGATGATGAAATCAGATGCTGGGGACTCTTCAAATTCTTTTGATTCTGGAACTGGGTCAGGATATGCAGGAAGTGTTTTGAAATTAGGTTCTTCCTTGCAAACTAAAGAACAGGAATTTAGGGAATCTTCAAGTTCAAGTTTGATGCAGTTTAGTGATGCTGTTGATTCAGTTGTCCCAGATGAACAAATTAGGATGGTAGATGATAAATTTCAATATGCACTAGAGGATCAAATTGATTCAAGTTTCTCTTCTCATGTCACATGGGATGAAAAGGCAGAAATAGTGAAGCCCGGGAATCAGCAAGATATTAGAGAAAATACAGAAATAGTGCAGTCAATAGGTCAACAGGATGTTAGAGAAATGGCAGAAATAGTGCAGCCAAGGACTCAACTGGATGTTAGAGAAATGGAGGAAATTGTGCAGCCAAGGACTCAAAAGGATGTTAGAGAAATGGAAGAAATTGTGCAGCCAATTTCCCAACAGGATGTTAGAGAAATGGAAGAAATTGTGCAGCCAAGGTTCCAACAGGATGTTCGAGAAATGACAGAAATCGTGCAGCCAAGGACTCAAAAGGGTGTTAGAGAAATGACAGAAATTTTGGAGAAAAGGTCCCGACAGGATGTTAGAGAAATGAAAGAAATTGTGCAGCCAAGGACTCAAAAGGGTGTTAGAGAAATGGCAGAAATTGTACAGCCAAGTTCCCAACAGGATGTTAGAGAAATGGAAGAAATAATGCAGCCAAGGACTCAACAGGATGTTAGAGAAATGGCAGAAATTGTGCAGCCAAGGACTCAACAGGATGTTAGAGAAATGGAAGAAATTGTGCAGCCAAGGTCCCAACAGGATGTTACAGGAATGACAGAAATTGTGCAGCCAAGGACTCAAATGGGTGTTGGAGAAATGGCAGAAATAGTGCAGCCAAGGACTCAAATGGGTGTTAGAGAAATGGCAGAAATAGTGGAGTCAAGGGCTCTACAGGATGTTAGAGAGATGGCAGAAATTGTGCAGCCTAGGACTCAACAGGATGTTAGAGAAATGGCAGACATTGTACGGCCAAGGACTCAACAGGATGGCATAGAAAAGGCAGAAATGGTGGAGCCGGGTAGTCAACAGGGTGGTAGAGAAAAAATGGAGATAGGGGAGCCGAGTTGTCAACAGCATGATCAAGATGAAGAACATAAGGTTCCTGTACCTGAATCTACCCTGGATCCACAGGAAATGGAAGGCTTTTACCTTAGAAATGATGAACAATTGAGCACGCAAGCTACTAATGGCTATCCGTTAGAATCCATTTATGACGGGAATGTATTTGATGAAATTGAAAGTGAAACGGACAATTATATGGATGCACTCAACTCCATTGAGTCAGAATCTGAAACTGACCTTGATTGCCAGACAAAACGAGAAGTAGAGCCATGCCCATCCAATATAAAGTGTGAAGTAGTAGATCCAATGCATGACCTCCTTGAATCGAGTTTGGATCCTGATATTCCACTTCTTAACCCGAGTAATGAGCCTCAAAAGTCCTTTGACAAGGGTATGATTTCTAGTCTGCCAAATTTAGTCTCTTCAGATAGTTTTTACCATGATCAAAGGCTTGAAAAGACCATGAAGGTTTCTAGTCCTGACTGTCCCTTAGTAAACGATTTGCATGGCAAGGAAAGTTCCATATCGGAGTCTGATATCAGTGATTCCTTCCCTCCTGACTCCACTTCTAGTTTAGAGGATCAGTCAGGAATTAAATTATTGAACAGGGTGCATGAATCTGAAAAAGTTTCTTTCTCCAGCAATCCTTCAGATAAGTTCTGGACCAATGGTGGCTTGCTAGGACTTCAGCCATCAAAACCTCCTTCTTGGGCTGTATCAAATGCTGCTTGTGAGGACTCAAGTAAAGGCGAGAAATGTGGCCCTTCTGATCATGCGTATGTGATCAATGGTAACGCACTGGAAATGAAAATGGATATGTTGCCGAAAGATGCTATTGACAACGACAAAGATTCAACACCTAATAAGTCCTCATTGCACCATGATGAGCAGAAATACGATACATCTGGTAAAATACTTAGGACTTGTACTCCATCTCAGGAATTGTCAAGAGGTGATTTAAATGTCAAGAATGAAAGTTTTAGTATTAATCGTTCAAGCAATGGATCTAGTTGTGTCCATATGAATGATGTGGTAGAAACAAATGTGGTAGCGGCTGGAATTGCATCTCCAGCTGTACCTAATGTCCGTACTCAAACCATTGTGGAGAAAGATGATGACTCCAATCAAAATTCTGGACTTAGCCATCAATTGCTTGTAAATGGCTTTCATAGAAAACTGACGCTAATACATGATGAAAGGTTTGAGACTACATCTTTGAATACAGATGTTCCAGGGAAGAGAAATGCCCACCAAGATACTGTTTATCAAACAATGTATGAAAGGACTTCCAAAGAGGACTTAGGCTGTGATTCTTCAATAGATTCATGTCCTCCTTCGCCCCCACTTGATCACATGAAAATCTCTTTCCATCCTGCTTCTGCTTTTGAAATTTCAAAATTGAAACTGAGGTTTCCTGATGGCAGTGAAGGACGTGGAAGCACGAAGGACATATTTCCATCATTTCAGTTGGCCCCGGAGGAGTCTATTTCTGTGCATGAGATTGGCTCTGAGTCTGATGATGACACATTCTGTAGATCATCTCCATGTATGTCAGATGATTGTCTTAGTGATCACTCTAAGTCATATTCTGACCTGTGGGAATCAGATGACGCTCCAGAAAGCACAGGCAAGAATTCGTATGATTTACACATGTCACAGATGGAATCTTTATCTACATCATTTGAGCTTGAGGGAATCGCAAACAATGGCATTACTCTGGATGATGAAAGTGGAAATTTGAACCCTAGGAAGGGCATGGATGAATCTCTTTCTGGTCCATTACTTGATCTTCCATGTTTTGACATTGTGAACCCTGTAATGAGTGAAAGAATTAATGATATTGATGCTATGAATCTTCTTAAGTTGCAATGTTCAGATAATCCTACTCCGGCCCCGCCACCTCTTCCTCCTGCACAATGGTGCTATTCA
Organism: Trichosanthes truncata; assembly: GCA_033996785.1. Classification (NCBI taxonomy): domain Eukaryota; kingdom Viridiplantae; phylum Streptophyta; class Magnoliopsida; order Cucurbitales; family Cucurbitaceae; genus Trichosanthes; species Trichosanthes truncata. Next base: position 33,838,498 of record MU867261.1, read on the forward strand.
AAAACATCCTTAGATGTGTCTGAAGACCAGAAGGATTTATCTGCTCATTCAAAACAGGTGGAACCAATTATCTTCCCGCAGCAAATAACTCATGAGCCCATTGCAACCAAGCCAAATGGCAAGGTAAATAGTAGTGGTTATTTTGACAACAAACGTAAACAACCAGAATGATTTAAGATGTGGGAAGTTATGATTGCTTATGCATTTTGAATGTAGAAGTCGGAACAAGTGATAGTGGACGGCAAAAAAGAACTAAACCACATTGGAAATAGCAAAGTGATGGATGCTAGGGAAGATTTCCTGCAACAAATTAGAGCAAAAGTAAGCAACTTCCCTACGTTTTTGTTGAAAATTAGTTTTCTTTTATTGATTTTGTTTGATTCTGCTGGATATTGAATTACCCTAATAGATATAAACTTGCGGTATATGATGCATGGTCAGTTTTATTCCTTGCACAAAGTTCTGCAAATCAAATCATCCAAGCATACAGCTTGGTTATGTTGTCAGTTCAACTTTATACTAATGCCAAGGCCATAACATGCAGACATTAGCATTTGTGCATTCGGAGATCATATGCATGAACTCACATAGGCCATCATGTTTTTTGATGCGGTCATAGTATTCTAATTATATTAACTAGACATTTGCATCTATACTGAATTTTGAAAGATGCCCTTGAAGATTCTTTTATCATCATTTTTGTTGCCAAGATTCTTCAGGAGATGTACTTAGTTAACCACTATGAACTTCAAAGTACATATCATGGTTTCCTTTGATCAAATCAGATCAAAAGTGATATAGTTCTTGTTACTAACTATTCTCAACCATGTTATCCCCAGTCATTCAACCTACGACGCATAGTGACTGAGAAGCCCAGCACTACAGCAGGACCTGCTACCCACGTCAGCGTCACAGCAATTTTGGAGAAAGCCAACGCAATACGCCAGGTTCTACATTTTCTTGTTTTCCTACTCTGCACTATATCGTTATACATAAAAGACTCGTCATAACTATTGAGAAATTTCTCAGGCTGTTGGAAGTGACAATGGTGAAGATGACGATTCTTGGAGCGATGCCTGATCGTAGATATGAAACCTATTTTTCCCCGAGAAGCAATTCTCACAAAGGTGCTAATAGTTGCATTTGTAATAAAATACATAGTATGTCTCTGTGAATAAGCTTATTTACTTTTGTAAGTTGAAGTAGTAGAGTTTACCTTGTATCTTATTTTTCCATTTTGACTTATATTCCCTTAGGATCTGTCAATTCCTTGTAAAAACATTGAGTAGTCAAGTATTAGGTGTTGGGAAAGATATGTTTCAACATACTTGCAGCAAGCAATAGCAGTGCATAAAAAAAGCCTGAAAAATGCTTGTAAATTCTATTCTTTTAGCTTTTACTTCTGCCCCTTCCTTCCCAATCAGTATTTATTCTATTCAGATTAGATGGTCCTTTTTTCCCCCTGACAGTTAACGTTTTGTCAGCATACAGAAAAAAAGAAAAGAAAAGAAAAAAAAGTGTTGAAAAGCGTTGCATTCCATGTAAGAAGAACAAATGGGGAAGTAAAGTACGTTGGTAATTTCCCTAGTGATGGTATTAAAGAATATAAAGTACCTTTAAAGTCTTTAAAGAATCATTCAAAGAAATAATTAAAAAATTGTTCAAGTCTATGGTTTGTAACATCGCAGAAAATACAGAATTTGATTGCGTCGATTGCCAAATTGATTGACCAAGAAAGAGCAACTTCTGATTAAAGAAAGTCCAACATTATTTGACAAAGTGCTGTGCTAGCCTTCCCATGCCAGTCTGGCCTTTTAGGCTTACAACTTGGGATCATACACTGCATCCCATTCATAGATATGATCTATTACTTATATTTATCCTCAAATTCTAATTCATATGAGGATAAATCCATCCACAGGTTGTAAATTCAAATTCCCTTTTTCTTTTATCTTTATTTATGAGGGGAGACTTGCATAGAAGTATACAAGTCAAATACTTTTTGTGATTAAAAGAAACTACAAATTTTGTCTATGAAGAACTGTGAAAGTTGTATCTAATAGGTTCTTGAACTTTAAAAAGATCTAACAAAACTTTCAATTTTGTGTCTCATAGGTTTTTGAACTTTTAATTTTATGGCTTCTTGATTTTTAAAAAGTGTAGAAAAACTTATGTTTCTTGTATGGAAGGGTTAAATCTTATTTTGGAGGGTTTTCTTGAACACGTAAATAAAGACTTTTAAGAATAAATATTGGGTTGAAAAAAGGGAGATGATGTCAAGTCTTAATGTAAATGCATGAAAATGAAATCCTTTTTGAGATAATGTAGTATTCAAGCTAAAGCTCCTACTATAACTCTCAATAAAAAGAAAAAACACTCAAATAATTAGTTGATGTTTAAAGAAACATATGATACTTATTTTAAAAATAAGAAATTTATTAGACACAAAATTGAAAATTTTAGACACTTATTAAATACTTTTGTTAAAAATTTAGAGACGTATTAAACATAATATTGAAAATTTAGAGATTTATCACTCTTTGTAAAGTTTAAAAATTTACTAGACACAACTCTAAAAGTTAAGGCACCAAACTTATCATTTAACTGAAAACAAAACCATATGACAAAGTAAAAAAAAATTATTTGAAAGAAAGATTACATTGAGCTAAGATAATGTTATAATTTGTAAATTGTTAAATCTAATTTACCTCGGACTTGATTATATACAACCATTTTGACTCTTTGGCATTTATTACACAACATGTCAAAGGATTAAAATAACAAAAGGGGTATTGGTTTTTACTAATCAGAGGCCAGCTATTATCCACATGGAAGTTAAACCAACAGCTGATTGGTCCTACCAAGAAAGATGCTGTGTGGAAAAGGCAATTGCTAACTCTAAGGAAATATAGGTTTTATTATAAAATTTGTTGCACAATTAAAAGGCAAGCTTCTTCAAAAAAAAAAAAAAAAAAAAAAAAAAACAATTAAAAGGCAAGCATCTTACACTACCAACATGACTTTAGGCTAATTATTTAAAAAAAAAAGAAAAAAGAAAAAAGAGGGGGGCTTTAGGCTAATGCCTATCTTCTTCTCTCTTTCTACAATTCTTGTTTGAGAAAAAAAAAAAAATTAATTAGTTATTATGGGGTTTTATATTTTAGAGTGTGATAGGGAAACTTCCCAACTTGCAGCACTGATTGGAATAAACAGTGAATTAAAGAATATAAAAAAAGAAAAAGAAAAAGAAAAGAAAGACTTAGTTTGTTGCTTCATTTTTGCTTAAAATAAGCAACTTGGGGTCATTGAAAAACCTAGCAACACACAACATGGGATCATTTTAATTATTCAATTTTACAATTCCATTTGAATATTTCTCATAAAGATATATATATTATCTCTTAGGTTTTGATGGGGGCACTCCTCTTTTTTCTAAGGTTGAGATTTAGACTCAAGCTCTTGAGGGATGCCTCAAAAGTAATTAGATTTATTTCACTTTGGTTTCTAAAATTAGGTTTTTAATCTTTGAACTTATTTTTTTTAAAAAAATTAGGATAATACACTTTCTATTAATCTTTTTTTTTTTTTTTGAAGATTATTTGACAAAAATTAAATATAGACGCATATTTTGTTCATTTACATGATGAGTAGATGTCTACATAAAAAAATATTTAAAACTACATATAATTAATCATTTTGAGCACAACTCAAGCAGTTAAGACATTTGTACCTTTTCTTATGAGTGAAATGTTCGATTTTTTTTTATGAGTTGTACAACATGTGAGAGTGGAGATTCAAACATCTGACCTATTTGAGACATTTGTACCTCTTATGAGTGGAATGTTGGAATGTTCGAATCTTTTTTTTTTTTTTTTGAGTTTTACAACATGTGGGGGCCATTCGAACCTCTAACCTTTTGGTCAAAGATATATATTTTAATCAGTTATGCTATATATTTAGGTACGCACTCGAATTTTTAACACCTAAATGAAAGACTAAAACATAATATTTAAATTTTTATTCATGATATTAATTAGAAAGTGGTAAAGTATGTATGTAGATATTGAAAAGTTCCAAATTCAAGAGGCGCCCATATATCAAAATGGAATTGGCACCCCGGAAACCATATCATATCAAAGATGTTTCTTTATACATTATTATATTTCAAATGATTAAATCTTCAAATTTAAAAAGGAAAAAAGAAAAAAAGAAAAAAAAAAAAAGAAAAGAAAGAAAGAAAGAGTCTTCGAAAGCATCCCAAAGAAAAAGTGCATCTCTTTCCAAGGAAAAGGAAAACGAAAATGCTCTTTTGTCTACATTATATAAGTGGGAAAAAGGTGTGTTTGGAAAAGAGGGTTGCTTTCATATTAAGTATATAAAAAAGATTGCTTTATTAAAGCAAATCCCCCATTTATCAATTATCTTTTTGCCTTTGCAATTCCATTTATCAAAAGCTCATTCTCTAACTTTTGAACCCATTAAAAAAGAAATTAAATAATAAACATCAAAAGTTAAGTCACCAAATGCATGCATTGAAACCAAAGCAAAAAGTAGAACTTTTAATCCAAAAGGGAATGCCAATACCCAATTCAAGTTTATTGAATCAAACTCTTTTTAGGATCAATGTAACTTTGGAATCTATTGATATATTTTTATTCTTTAAAAAAATTTGATCATGACCCACAATTAAAGTCTTTCTCCCTTTTTAAAAGTAATGAAATTTGTTACTAAATCACAGGTGGGTTCTGATTGTACAATGTTTATAAATATATGAAGAAAAAAAATTAATTTATGTTGAACTATTAACTTATAACTTTTTAAGTAAGTAAATCATGTTTGGTTGTTCCCTTGGAAAAATTATTGAGTTAGCTTCGTTTGGTAACCATTTTATTTTTTGTTTTCTGTTTTTGAAAATGATGTTTGTTTTCTCAAAACTTTTTGGTAAACTTTTCACTTTCCTTAAAAAGACATTCCGAATTCTAAACCAAATTTCAAAATTAACAAACTCAAGTTTTTTAAAATGAATTTTCTTTTCCAAAATTTGGCTTGCTTTTTAAAACGTTTTTTTAATTAAAAAAAATAGGTTATAAAGCAAGAAAACTATATGTAAAAATAGTATTTATAAGCTTAATTTAAAAAAAAATAATAATCATCAAACAGGAGCTAAGAAAATGAAATTTAGGGAAGTTTTTCAAAAATTTCAGTGTCAATATCAACTCTGTCCATGTGCCAAGATTTGTAAAAATTTATAGATTAATAAAAATAGCATATTGGAACCAAATATTTGATACCATAATGAAAATATATATACCCTAGCTATAACGCTACCAACAGTCATCCATAAACTTTTCAAGGCATCTGTCCCCGTTTTATAATAATTTATTATTGGTAGAATAATTTGGTATTATTTTTCAAACAAGTTGATTTTTTTAATAAAAAAAAATGTTATTAATTATTATAAGCGCAATGTGATTGTTTCAAAAGCAAAAGAATATATAATCTGTGGAAATCTTAATCCCATTTCCACGAGATCCAGTTCACATATTACACGACAAAATCATTTTTCTTCAACTTTCTTCATATTAATTCTCTCTTTTTTTTTTTAATTTCTTTTTTCTTTTGGGTTGGAGAGTTGAGGGAGATGTGGGTTTTTATATTCTTTGAATCCTCTCTCTCATTTGACTACCATCAGAGAATGCCTAATTTTTTTTACTAGAGCTGGAAACAATAAAATTTCCATCAACATATCCATATTATTACGAATCATACAGTTTGAAATCAATGGGCAAGTGTCAACAAAACAATTCGAGTAATGGATATTTTAAATGTACAATGTAATTTTTGATAAAAACCCTCATAAATAGTCCTATAGTTTGACAAAATTTTAACTTTTAAAATTATAGGAACTGAATTCTAACTTTTTTTTCAAACCATAAGAACTAAATTTGTAATGTAATCATAAATTTATATACAATTTTTCACCACGAATTTATAAACTATTAGAGAAGTGTAAAATACTTTATTGATTAATTTGAATAATTTTTGCCAGCATGAGTAGTTCAGTGGTTGAGACATATTCTTTTTTTAAGTCGAAGGTTCAAATCACCACCCTTGCATGATTAAAAAAAAAACTACCATTTTTTTTTTGACATCACAGTCGGTGTTTTTTTTTTCTTTTCCGTTTGTTTTTGAGGATTTAAATAGAAACTTTATTTGTTAAAACAAATATCAAAGTATGAATTTCTTTGTTAGATCAAAAGACAATCCCCACATATAGATATTTCACTTTATAAACTGATTGCAATTTGAGGATAAAAGAGAGAAACCAGAAAGCAAATAATAGAAGAAAAAGAAAAAGAAAGATCTGATGCTTAAGTACCTCTTCACATTATATTTGAAACATTAAGGATAGAAAAAGCTTAATCCTTTTATATGACTTTTTCTTCAGTTTTTCTCAGAGAAAAAAAAATGCTGGAAAGCAATTTCATGTCTACGTAAAACTAGCTTTATCTCATCCAATGGTTGCTTGTACTTTCAATTATTTTATGTCACGTGGACTTTTATAATATTAGCTAGAAAAATAACCATTTATTTTCCTTTTTTTTTTTTCATTTGATAAGCATACTCTTAGTCGTATTTTTTCACCCTATTAGGATGTAAACCAACTAAGAAATTCGAAAGATGAAATTAGAAGGTTTCTTCTCTAGTTCTCCTTCTGATTCTTTTACCAACTCACCAAGTATTATATTATGCAAGATTACTATCTACTAATTTTAACATTTCACTAATCGACCGCGTTTAATTGATATATATATATATATATCAATGATAGACATCTATTAGTACTATATACAGGAATATCAGTGATATATGAGAGTAAAAAGGAAAACTATATAAAATTGACTAAATAGGTGCATGAAAAACTTTTAAAAAAATTGTCATATTTGCAAATTACTATTGTTATGTGACAAATTTGCAAATATGGCTACCAACCTTACCACCTCGTTTGATAACAATTTAGTTTTTAGTTTTTAAAAATTAAGTCTATAAATACTACTTCCATCTATGGGTTTCCATGTTTTATTATCTACTTTTTACATAGGTTTTCAAAAACTAAGTCAAGTTTTTTGAATACTAAAAAAAGTAGCTTTCAAAATTTTGTTTTTATTTTTGGAATTTGACTAGAAACTCAAATGTTTCCCTAAGAAAGATGGAAACCATTATAGAGAAAATGAAAACTATGATAGAGAAATTGTGAGAAAACAAGCACAATCAAAAACAAAAAATCAAATGATTATCAAAGAAGCCTAAACCTTGGGAAATTTGTACAGAAGACTCGTTTTCACGTGCCTTAATGCCATTTGACCCGTGTTTTGAAATTAATGACATATGACTCTTTTCGTAATCTGCATCATGTCCAAATTACCATGAGGGCATCGTATGCTGACTCTTGCTCTAACTCTAGCTCTGTAGTTCTCGATATTGCTCTCTCGCTCTCGCTCATGATGGTAATGAGTGGTCCTCATCTAGAGAAAAGAAATAGACAAGGAGAATCGCTCTCTAGTTCTCGCTCTAGTTCTCTTGCTCTAGTTCTCTCGCTCTTGCTCATGATAGTAACGAGTTGTCAAAATTCTAGAGAAAAGAAAGAGACAACGAAAATCGCTCTCTAATTCTCACTCTCGTTATTGTTCTCGCTCTAGTTCTTATTCTTGCTCTAGCTCTCATTCTCACTCTCGCTCTAGCTCTAACTCTGCTACTCTAGCTCTTCTCTGACGTGATTTTTTTGTCTCTTTTTTTTTCTCCAAATTTTCAACCACTCATTTGAGTAAGAGCGAGAGTGAGAGAGCTAGAGCGATAGCGTTTCCGCGTACGAGATCGTGAACAAGCAAGACTGCCTTATACTGCCCCAATGTGTAATTTTGCGCACATTGTCATGTCAGAATTGGTCATATTTCATTATTTTCAAAAAGCAGATTATCAGTCCTTAAAGCGTTGGAAAACAAGTCATCCATACAAAAACCCCCTAAACCTTTCACTCTAAGGGGTGTTTGACGCGCAGAGTTTGACGGATTTGAGTTGAGTTGGGGAGAGTTAACGAGCAACACTTTGTAGCATGGAAACTACGTGAAATTACTCAAAATAGTGAAAAGTTAATTACTCAAAACGATGGGGTTGAGTTGTTTTGTTGATGGACAAAACGGGGAAGTTGGGTTTTAAACCCAACTCAAGTCAGTGGGCCAAACAACCCCGAGCAAAGAGTTATTTAATACTTTGACCACTTAATAAACTGTATAGTTAGATTCTGGGTATTGGTAGATCTTTCATTTACCCTGCAATTAACTTTGTTGAAAAGACTTTGATGAAGTATGGCCTCTTCTATTATAAAAATGATGGGTTTTATGTTTTTTTAATCTTAAAAAAATTGAAGAAGGTGATAATGATGATGTAGTGAAGTAATGATGTGTACAAAAAGCTCATCCTCAGCTTTTCTATTCCATCCCACCAACCTCTCTTATTGGCGGCTTATGTTCTTTCAATTTTCAGTTACCATTTTTTCTATTTCCATTTCCCTTTTTTTCCTTTTCCCCTTTCTTGAAAAGCACTTTTGCCCCTTCTATATAAATTCCCCAATTTTCCAATTCCTCCCTTCAAAAAACAGAATCCCAAACCAATTCTCTATCTGTCTCTCTCTCTCCCTCTATGATGGCAGAGAGAAGCAACAATCAAGATCAAGAGGGTGGAATTAAGCTGTTTGGGACAACAATTATGTTGCAGAATAACAGCCAAGTGAAAGAAGAAGCCAATAAATCAGAATCAGATCAACAATCTGCTGAAAAAAAGCCTGAGAAGATCATCCCTTGCCCAAGATGCAAAAGCATGGACACCAAATTTTGTTATTTCAATAATTACAATGTTAATCAGCCAAGGCATTTCTGTAAGGGCTGCCAGAGGTACTGGACCGCCGGTGGGGCCCTCCGCAACGTCCCCATCGGAGCCGGCCGCCGGAAAACCAAGCCTCCCTGCCGGACCTTTGGTGGGTTGCCGGAAGATTGCGTCTTTGATTCTTCAGGGATGGTGGCGGTCCAGCCGTTTGAGTTGGAGGGTATGGTGGAGGACTGGCATGTCGTCACCGCCGCCGCACAGGGTGGTTTCCGGCAAATTTTACCTGTAAAACGGCGGAGGGATTGCCAAGACGGTCAAACCTGTTGATTCCTCTCCCTTTTCTTTTTGTTTTTTTTTTTCTTTTCTTTTGTGTTAAGAATTTCGATGTGATTGAGGAAAGAATTGAAAAAAGAAACGTGTTTTGATGGCGTTAGTTTTGTACAAATACAGACTTTGTTTATAGTTTTGGGGCAAAAAAAAAGCCTTTTTAAGTATATGATCTTGATCATCATCTCATGGTGCACTCCGATCGAGCATCAATAATTACTTTCTAAAAGGTCAAAACCATGCTTCATAATTGATTAGATAAAAACCCAATTAAATTAAGTTAATAAACATTAAGATTCTTAATTATTGCAAGCTACCCGATTGAAAAATATCAATTCTTCTTCCCTCCCACTTCCCTCGAACTACTTTCGGATTCTTTGTTTAAAACCAAGTGAATGATGTAGGGAAAATAATACATTAGATGGTTTTTAATTAATTAATTCAATAATTAGTTTAGTGTTGACCTTTTTTTTTTTTTTTGCAAGGCTATAATGAGTAGCCTATTTTAAATTGTGTTGAGCAGCTTTCTGGACATAATTGGTTCCAGATTTCAGAATTTCTCTTTGGTTCTGGATTGATATTCAAAATCAAGATTATTAATGATAGGGTCAACAGTCGTTCTATGAGAATAGTCGAGGTGCACATGAATTGACCCTAAACTCTCATAGGTATCAAAAATAATAATGATGATGATGGGTATTCAATTTGTTAATGGACTAAATTAAATTCAATCTCATCTTATCTTATAAGTAAAAGCAAAAAGAAATGGACTTTATTCTTTAAAATACAACAAAAGTAGGATAAGATCAAAATTCAGACTTCCACTAAAATATAAATGTCTTAATCATTAAACTATACTAGTTAACGGATATGACAAATAACTTTTTTTTTTTTTTTTTTTTTTTTTTTGATAATGAACTAGGAAAAGAAAGGTGGAATAATAATGGAAATTAGGCGAGTACACCGGTGGAAGTGAAGCCAAGTTGTCGAAGGATCTCAGGGCACTGAGGAAGAAGGTTCTTGAGGAAGCCGAGAGGGCTGGCTTCGCGGACCAGAGAAGAGAGGCCATTGTTTCTGATGAGGTCAACCGATGCAGTTTGTTTGACGAAACCGTCATGAACGATCTCCTCGCAGTCAGTTCTGCTGCTCTTAACGAGAAAAACTTCGCAGATATCTTCTTCATGGCCGCCGTCCACCTGCAGCTGGTAGGTTCCGGTCTCGTCGGTCGTGGTGTGGCTGCTATATGTTACGCTTTCGCTCACTGCATTTCTGCACTCCAACTTTACCTCTGCACCTGCATTATGCAACCATATATGATGATGGATCAATCCACAAAGTTTATGGCTTTGTTTGAAAACAATTTCGTTTTTAGTTTTCTGATTTTGAAATTCATTCTTGTTTTTACACATTAGGATTTTCACTTTTCTTAAAGAAATGTTTGAATTTTTTGTCAAATTTTAATAAAAACAAAAATTTTTAAGAACTCCTCTTTTTAGTTTTCAAAACTTTTGACTTTGGTTTTGAATTTTTTTTTAGGATGTAGATAACAAAACAGCTAAATTGATGAGTTGAAATGATATTTATAAGTTTAATTTTCAAAGACATTCTTAATTTTTATTATAAGAGGTTAACCTAAGTATAACTCAACTGTTTAAGGTGCATACTCTCAACTAAGAGAGAGGTCAAAGATGATCGAATCTCCTCATCCCACATGTTGAATTAAAAAAAAAAAAAAAATCTTATAAGAGATTGTTTATGATTGATCTTTTTTTGGGGGGTTGGCGGGTCTAATTATGGATTCAGGTTTGTTCGAATTTAATGGAAACCCACTTGAGATCTATCTAGGGGCCTCAATCGATGAGTTGAAATGGTATTTATAAGTTTAATGGTATTTATAAGTTTAATTTTCAAAGACATTCTTAATTTTTATTATAAGAGGTTAACCTAAGTATAACTCAACTGTTTAAGGTGCATACTCTCAACTAAGAGAGAGGTCAAAGATGATCGAATCTCCTCATCCCACATGTTGAATTAAAAAAAAAAAAAAAAATCTTATAAGAGATTGTTTATGATTGATCTTTTTTTGGGGGGTTGGCGGGTCTAATTATGGATTCAGGTTTGTTCGAATTTAATGGAAACCCACTTGAGATCTATCTAGGGGCCTCAATCGTGGTAAAAGTAATGTTAGCATGAGAAGTTTAATATTAAATGATGTATTTGTGTGCACTGTAATTGTGCTAATAAGAGTAGAATGTTTGCTCTGTCAACGTGAGTATAGTTCAAATTGTTAAGACATTTTTTCCTCTAAAATGTCGTAGGTTTGAATCTTTCTACTTCACACATGATGTAATATTCTAATAAAAAATAATGTTCTCCTAAGTCATATTTTTCAATTATTGTCTTTATGAGGAAAAGGCCTTTTGAACAATTTGGTAAAGTGTTAGAGATGCATTCTTGTGAGTGTGTGCATATATATATATATATATATATATATATATATATATATATATAGCTCTCCATTTTTCTTACGTAATCTTCATCAATTCTAGTGAAATTTGCATGAGACACAATACATAGCCAAATAAATCCATATAAATTTGGTGTGTTTATTCCTAAATCTCTTTACTTTTTTATTTCGTTACTCATATTATTGTTATCTAGGGAAATTGTGGGATGGAAAATTTAAGAACCAATATTATAAAATCACCAAAAATATATCCCCAACTAATTAAGTGGAAAATGAAAGGTTACCCTTCATGAATTCACTGATTTTGGTGACGAATTGAGCTCGGCAGGTATCGCAATAAACCTGGGCCTCCACGAAGAAGCGATCTTCACTAAAACCAAAGCTAAAGTGGGAGAAGATGCAAACAAAACATAAAAGAATGACACCACACTTAGCCATTTTTTTCTTGTTCTTTTTGCTCTCTTCCTTCTCCAAGTCCAAGGTTTTATTTGCTTTCGAGGGCTTTCCACAAACATTAATAGGCTGTTTGGGGCACCAAATGAGTTATAATAGTATGTAGAATTATATAATATTGTTTAAAATGCAGAGTTGTTTAATCTAAGTTATAATAGTTTGTGTTTGGGGTACAGAGTACTTCACATATTATTATAACACATGTTATTATAATTCATACCCCAAACAGCCTATAAATGTTCAATGTTTCAGATTTTATATAGGAGCTGATGAGGAACATCTTTTTGGTGCAAGTTTGTTTTTTTTGTAATTTTGGTTGTTTCTTTCCTTGTTGGCTTCATATACACCAATGGTTTGTTGTATTAATTCGTCCTTATTTTCCTCAAAAACCGGTGGAATTCCTGTGAATTGTCATGATGCATAAAAGTTTCAATTTTTTCCCTCCATTGATTGAGATTTGTATGATTTTTTGAGGTGTAAGTAAATTTTAAAGAATAAAAATACCAATTTTGTTTAACGATGATGTGATTTTTCAAAGCTATGTCATATCATATGTCTCAAATTTCTCTCACCTATCTAGATATTAGCATAAAGATGTCTGTGCCAAAATAAACATAACTGATAATTGACATGTACTCTTAAAGTCAGATGTTCAAATTCTTGTATCCCACATTCATTATACTTTAAAAAAAAAAAAAACTAAAGATCTATGTCAACTCCAAAAAAAAAAAAAAAAACTTTTTGCTCTTCCTTATATCTTCCTTCTCTCTTATATATGTTCTTTTTTTTTTTTTTTTTTCTAACTTGCATTAATTCATCCCATTTATTTGAATCATCCACTTGGAAGTTTGAAGATGCCTACCATCGAATAAATAGCTCGACGAATGAATGGATTGAATCAAATTGAGAAATGGAATCATTTTCTTAGTCTAAAGAAAGCTTTCTCATACAAGATGATAATATCCATTTTCTTGGGAGTTTTTTTACCCTCCTTTATAAGGGTGAGGCATTGAACATGGAGGTTCTTGAGAGAACTTGTGCATGCTCTCTCTTAATTTAGAAAGAAAGAGAAATGAGTGAAAATTGTGGCTGAATCAATTAAGAAATTTTATATACAACTTGTAGTTTTTCTAGTCTCATAAATATGTTAATTTAATCATTAAATGGTAAATAATAGACTAGGGACAATAGAAGCAATGACAACACATCAGCAAAGTAGGTACTTTTACACAATGCTATGTCAACTTTTACCATTATTTAAATGAAACATCATAGACAAATTTGTTACAAATATAAAAAAATAGAGGAACTAAAGATAAACAAATCAACACAGAGACGTAATATTAAAATGGCAAAGTAAAAGTTTCATTTTTACTCAAAGCCATTTATTTAAGAATAAATCTTACTCATCCAATCAGTAACAAGGATTAAAATAATAAAGTTGGAAGTACAATTATGATTTAATTAACCAGTTTTAATTATAACAAAGACTTCATATTGTAAAATATCCCCAAAAAAAATCCTACGCGCAAGGATCTTTTCTCCCTTTCGGCAATCAGTCTAAAAACAATTTTAAATTCGAAATAAACATCACCTATCAGAATGGACTTACGTTTATTTATTAAAAGAAAAAGTACATTAAAAATTTAAAGGGAAAAAAAACATTTTTGACTTCATATTGTAAACTTTGCATGTTGTATCAATTTTAACCCTAAACTTTTAATTTCATCAATTTAAACTTCAAACTTTAAAAATTGTATCAATTTTAACCCTAAACTTTTAATTTCATCCATTTAAACCTCAAACTTGTATAAGTGTATCAATTTATACCATCGGTTAAGTTTCCATTTCAATCCTTATTAGAAAAGTTTTCCACCATGTCCAAAGTCACGTGTTGCTCTATAATAGGTACTGTTGGAATAGAAATTTTGGCCAATCAAAAATTGTCATATCATTGATTTAAATTAGTGGCAAAATTATTTATTTAATTAGGGATTATTTAAATTTGCAAGTATCCCTAAATTAAATTAAAGTAAATCTCAATATGCAATTGGGTTATATGAAATTTGGGCTGATTTTAGATAAAGCCCAAATGGGAGGCCCTAATCCAACAAAGTCTAGGCCCAAAGTCAATAAGTCCTAGCCCACAAGGCTAGGCCCAAGGTTAATCAGGCTCAGTCTAAGGACCAGGCCCAAAGTCCACCAGGCCCAGTCCAATAATCAAGCCCAAGCCCATCTGGAGGTCCTGGGAACTCTATAAATAGAGAGCTCCCTCCTCCATTTTGGAGGTTCAGAAATTTGAGACCTCAGAGAGAATTCAGAAACAAAAGCCAGAAGACTCCTTGAGCTCTTGAAGATCAAATCCCTCCTGAACGAAGAACACTTCCTCGAAGATCAAGAACAATTCTTCGAGACTCCAAGAATCCATTGAAGCTTCAATCTCGAGAGTAAGCTCTACAGCCCTCGAGTGAAACATACAAGCAAGAGAGAGAATCAGAGGATCAAGTATTAGAGATTGTATTCCACACATTCAAAGTTATACAAATACAAAGGTTCATTTGCACGTGTTCTTATTTCTTTGTTGAAATTCTCGTGTGAACAAATTGGCACGCCCAGTGGGACCATCTCTACCTCTCATCTCTTTCTCTTTCAAGTACAGCAATGGCACCAAAGAAAGCTGCATCCAAGGTTACTGCTCCAAGCAACACATACGCGGGACCAGTTACTCGCAGTCGATCTCAAGGGGTTGAAATAAATGAAGATCGAACCCCTGATGCGATTGCGAACAGAATTGTTAAACTGATCGAAGAATCTTCCAAGGACAAGGTTGTTGTCAAGGACAACCCGCTGTTTGATCAATCCACTCCTGCTGGCAGTCAATCGAAGACGACGTCAAATCCAGATGTGATGTCTGTAATGATGGCTGATGTAGACTCCGATGAAAGGATGGCGGAGATGGAAAGGAAGATCAATCTTCTGATGAAGGTAGTCGAAGAAAGGGACCAAGAGATTGCCTACCTGAAGAACCAGATGCAAAGTCGAGAAGTTGCTGAGTCGAGTCAGACCCCTACTGCGAAGAAGACTGACAAGGGGAAGACTGTTGTCCAGGAAGAGCAACCACAACAATCAGCTTCTGTTGCTTCCTTGTCCGTCCAGCAGCTGCAGGATATGATTATGAGCTCTATTAGAGCTCAGTATGGCGGGCCCACCCAAAATTCTCTCATGTACTCTAAACCGTACACTAAGAGAATTGACAACTTAAGGATCCTGTGGGATACCAACCTCCAAAATTTCAGCAGTTCGATGGGAAGGGTAACCCTAAGCAGCATGTTGCTCACTTTGTTGAGACATGCGAGAATGCTGGAACTCGCGGCGACCTTCTGGTCAAGCAGTTCGTCCGCACCTTGAAAGGGAATGCCTTCGACTGGTATACTGATCTTGAGCCTGAGACGATTGATAGTTGGGAACAATTTGAAAGAGAGTTCCTTAATCGCTTCTACAGTACGAGGCGAACTGTTAGCATGATGGAGCTCACAAATACGAAACAGCGAAAGGGCGAGCCTGTCGTCGATTACATCAATCGCTGGAGAGCTCTAAGTCTCGACTGCAAAGACCGACTTACCGAACTGTCCGCTGTGGAAATGTGCATCCAAGGCATGCACTGGGGACTGCTCTACATCTTGCAGGGGATAAAACCTCGTAGCTTCGAAGAGTTAGCAACACGAGCTCATGACATGGAGCTAAGCATTGCTGCCAGAGGAAGTAGAGACCTTCTTGTTCCAGATGTAAAAAAAGAAAAGAAGGAAGTGAAGAGCACCGAGAAGGTTTCGAAGGGTGCTACTGCAAAAGAATCTATGGTCGTCAATACGACCCCTTTTAAATTAACTCAAAAGGGAAAAGAAATTAAGGCAGAAAAACGACCGGATGGGGGCGAGAGACGTCGCGTAACTTTGAAAGAGAGACAGGAAAAAGTTTATCCATTTCCAGACTCTGATGTTCCAGACATGCTGGAACAGTTGCTGGAAAAACAACTTATTCAGCTGCCCGAATGTAAACGACCCGAGGAGTTAGGAAAGGTAAATGATCCTAACTACTGCAAATACCACCGAGTCGTTAGCCACCCCGTGGAGAAGTGCTTCGTGCTCAAAGGGGTGATTATGAGATTAGCTCGCGAGAAGAAAATTGAGCTAGATCTTGATGAAGTGGCTCAGACAAATCATGCGGCTATAATGACTCAGCCCAGAGTCCAGTCACCTACAAGATCGTTTTACGAGGGAAAAAGAAGCCTCATTCAGTTCGGATCCTTTGAACCTATTGCTGTTTGGTCAAAGGAAGAACCCCAAATCAAGAACTATCAAGAGAAGGGCCTTCAAAAGAAGTACATCCAAGAAAAGGATGAACAGACTAAAGATGAAGACGAAGGCTGGACTGTTGTGACTCGTCGCAAGAAGTGACAACAAAGCTATGCTCAAAAGGAATCTCGGCTATTTCGGGAACATAAGAGAAAAAGAAAGTCACAAAGGAAGAAAGGAAAAAAGAATGCAAGGAAGTTTGCCTGCATTGTGGAAAACGATGAGGATTTCTTCTGTCCTCGACAGCCAGTGACTCTAGAGGAATTCTTTCCAAAGAACTTTCTAAGTGTTGGACAAGATGAAGCACTTGATGTGGTTGCATGTCATGTTGTCAGCACAAGTGAGGATCCTCCAAGCTCATCTGAGGTGACAACTGAGCTGGAAAACCAATCCTCTTTCAGTATAGAGGACCTGTTGTCACTCCCTCAAGCAGCTAAAAGCGCTCTTATTGAGGCGCTGATAGACTCCAACAGTGCAAGTGCTCCAACTTCTACGGCACATACATGCGCATCGTGTTGCATGTCAATCAGTTTTACGGATGAGGACCTGCTGCTGGGGTCGAAGCCTCACAATAGACCACTGTTTGTCTCAGGGTACATTCGAGAGCAAAGAGTTGGTCGAATCCTTATCAACGATGGATCAGCTGTCAACATAATGCCTAAGTCGACAATGAAGCAGTTAGGCATCTTGACGGAAGAGCTGTCAAACAGCAAACTGGTGATCCAAGGCTTCAACCAATGTGGGCAACGAGCCATTGGCATGGTACGCTTAGAGCTCATCATTGGAGATCTAAAAGCTGATACCTTGTTCCACGTCATAGACTCCAAGACCACTTACAAGCTGCTACTGGGTCGTCCTTGGATTCATGGAAATGGGGTTGTAACTTCTACGCTGCATCAATGTTTCCAATTTTACCAGGATGGCATTAAGAAAGTGGAGGCTGACATTAATCCATTTTCGGAAGCTGAATCTCATTTTGCTGATGCAAAGTTCTATATGAAGGGTGATGGCATAGGAGAAACTTTACCATCAAAGATTCCTTTGATTAAAGGTGGTAGTAAGCCCAAAGAAGAACCACAAGTCGATATGAGAAAAGAGACTGTTGAGGAAACAGACGGGCCTGCCCCAAAAAGAGATGAAGCCTCTACAAGCTCTGCAAAGTCTAAGGCTTTGAAAGATGAGAAAACCTCAAGTGTTCCTGTCTTGCGCTATGTCCCTTTATCTCGACGCAAGAAGGGTGAATCACCTTTTACCGAATGTTCAAGTAATTTGAGAGTCGGAGACATTGAGATCTTAAAGGAAAACTGTCACGCCTCTCACAAAGATAACAAAGCAAGAGGTCAAGAAACCTATGGATGACCCAACAAAGACGTTTCTGCCTGAAAGACGAACGAATGACGGATTCGACCCGAAGGCGTATAAGCTCTTAGCAAAAGCAGGCTATGACTTTACGACTCACACCAAGTTTAAAAGTCTAAAATTCTTCGATGAAAGACCTGAGCTCTCTTCAACACAGAAGAAACTTCTGAAAGAGGGCTATGCTCTACTAGTGTCAAAGAAAGGGCTTGGATATAAGTCCCCTGAGCCAGTTCGCATAACGAGAAAAGGGAAGGCGAAGGTGGCAGACACAAACCACATAACAGTAGAAGAAGTTGATGACTCAAATGAAAAGGAAGACGTCAGCCGAAGGACTTCTGTTTTTAGACGTGTCAGGCCATCAGTAGCGCGACCTTCAGCTCTTCAGTCATTAGGAGTGACTCCGATAGAAGAAGATGGGTCACTTCCTGCCTCTGGTTCCACTCGGCTTTCGGCCCTCCAGAGGATAAGTATGCCTGCTAAGGAAGAAAATGCTTCATCAGCTCCAACTTCTAATTCTACTCGACCTTCAGTCATTCAGAGGTTAAGTATGCCTACAAGCGAAGGGGAGAGTTCCTCATCAACTCCAACTTTGGCACGGCCGTCAGCTTTTCGAAGATTAAGTGTGCCTACGACGAAGAGAAAAGATGCACTTTCAACCTCAACAGCGATGCGACCATCAGCTTTTCAAAGGCTGAGTGTAAGCACGTCAAGAAGTGGGGACCCTCCATCGTCAGTCTTTGACCGGCTTCAACATGATTGCCCAGTGGATACCTCAAAAGGTAAGTCCTTTGTTGAAACGAAGAATGATGAAGAAATTCGCAGTGCCTTTCCCTCTAGAATGAAGAGAAAAACTTTCGTTGCAGTCAACACAGAAGGTTCGTTGAGGGTAAAGCGACGTGATGTCGTCATCACCAATCCCTCAAGAGAGGATTTGGAACAAGAGGATGGTGAGACCTCCTGTCACCATATCACTGTTGAAGAGGAAATAGAGTCTGAAATGTCTGAAGAAGATGCAGACGAGGCACCATTTCCGTTTGAAGATGGCAACCAATCTACAGTGGACGAGCTTAAAGAGGTGAATCTCGGTATGCTAGAAGAGTCGCGTCCAACTTTTATAAGTGCATCGCTTACTTGTGAGGAAGAAGACAAATATATGAGCTTGCTCACGTCATATAGAGATGTATTTGCTTGGTCGTATAAAGAGATGCCTGGACTTGATCCAAAAGTAGCTGTCCATCATCTTGCCATCAAACAGGGGTATAGACCAGTCAAGCAAGCTCAAAGGCGTTTTCGGCCAGAGCTTATTCCCCAAATTGAAGCGGAAGTCAATAAGCTGATTGAAGCAGGGTTTATCCGCGAGGTAAAATATCCGACGTGGATAGCCAACATTGTTCCTGTTAGAAAGAAGAATGGGCAACTTCGTGTTTGCGTTGACTTTCGCGATTTGAATAATGCATGTCCAAAAGACGACTTCCCACTGCCTATCACTGAGATCATGGTCGATGCCACTACAGGACACGAAGCTCTATCTTTTATGGACGGATCATCAGGATATAACCAAATTCGAATGGCTCTGGCAGATGAAGAGATGACAGCCTTTCGAACTCCAAAAGGGATATACTGTTACAAGGTAATGCCCTTTGGACTGAAGAACGCTGGTGCAACCTATCAACGTGTCATGCAAAAGATCTTCGATGATATGTTGCATAAACAAGTTGAGTGCTATGTCGATGATCTTGTCGTCAAGTCCAAGAAAAGACAAGATCATTTGGAAGATCTAAAAGTGGTCTTTGATCGACTAAGGAAGTATCAGTTGAAGATGAACCCTCTCAAGTGTGCATTTGGCGTCACCTCAGGAAAATTCCTCGGATTTGTGGTAAGACATCGAGGGATAGAAATAGACCAGTCAAAGATTGATGCCATTCAAAAAATGCCAAGGCCAAGAAATCTCCACGAGTTGAGAAGCCTTCAAGGTCGTTTGGCCTATATCCGAAGATTCATCTCTAACTTAGCCGGTCGATGTCAGCCTTTTCAAAGGTTAATGAAGAAAGGAGAAGACTTCGAATGGGATGAAGCATGTCAAAATGCTTTTGACAGCATCAAAAAATACTTGCTTAATCCCCCTGTGTTAGGCGCCCCTATAGCAGGAAAACCGTTGATACTGTACATCGCTGCGCAGGAAAGGTCACTTGGAGCGTTGCTAGCCCAAGAAGGAGAAAGGGGGAAGGAACAAGCCCTTTATTACTTGAGCAGGACTCTGAATGGAGCCGAAGTAAATTACTCTCCAATCGAAAAGATGTGTCTTGCTCTTTTCTTCTCTATTGACAAACTAAGGCACTACATGCAAGCCTTTACAGTACACCTAGTGGCGAAAGCTGACCCTATAAAATACATCTTGTCAAGACCAATTATTTCTGGACGTTTAGCCAAATGAGCAATCTTACTCCAGCAATATGACATTGTCTATGTACCTCAAAGGGCGGTGAAAGGGCAAGCATTGGCATATTTCTTGGCAAATCACCCAATTCCATCAGACTGGAAGTTATGCGAGGCTTTGCCTGATGAAGAAGTCCTCTATGTGGAAATCACAGAGCCTTGGACCATGTATTTTGATGGTGCGGTGTTGTGCAAAAACTCACTATGTAAGCATATGCAATCGTAGGTAGTAAATGGTAAACAAGGTCGATCCCACGAGGACTTATGCAAGTAAATTTATTGGAATTAAGCACAAACCTTACCAACAAAAACTAGCTAAAGAATGCAACTAAACTTGCAAATTGACTAAACACGAGCACAAAATCAACTACTAAACTAAGAGAGACTTAGAAATGCAAAGTATAACTTTAAACCAAGATTAGAGAGGCTACACAAGTACTAAAATGATGAAAACAAGGGGCTGGAATTTAAGGGTGCAGTGGCAGTTTTTACCAAATGAGGTCATCAATGCTACAGCATCAAACACCACATTGTTATACAGAAAGGAATTTTCACTTACAACCGACCCAAAAACAACTTGAACTCGATTTTCTTATCTTTAACCTTGAGTTAAACATGTGTCTATGCAAACCCAATGCTAGATAACACTAATGACACCCAAATTCCCCAAAATCACAAGCTTGGAATGTATGTCTACACCCCACAAATTCTACCAAGAATTTACTTGCTCCATTTATGCTAATCCACCCATTCTTAACCCTTTCAGTATTAAGAACTAGCTTATGCCTTACCTAAGGTGATCAAACTCAAGTAAGAACTTACAATAAACACCACAAATGGAAGTATAACTTCATAGAAAAGCATTGAATCAAAAGGTTTCAACCAACCACATCATTCCCTAAATTCCAGCCCTAAAAATACTTAGCCCATGACCTTAAAACAAAGAATAAACCAGTAAAACTCAGAAATCAACAACATCTTGCAACTAATCTAAGAGTTATCTCCAAAATGGGTACAAAAATACGTTAATGTAGCTAAAAGCTTGATAAAAAGTTAGGGCAATACAAAAATCATCCACTATAAGGTAGAAACTAGAAAGGAAACGAGAAAGAGAGAGTAGAGGATGGTGAATCTCCTTTTTCTTCTGGAAAACAGCCCAAAACAGCAGCTATCTTCTTCTCTTCTTCTGTTTTTCTGGGTTTTTCTCCCCTTTTCGGCTCTCCAACCCCCTTCCCTGAGCATTCTGCTCTCCTTTTCCCTAAAAGGGCTGATTTAGCTCTCTTCATCCACGTGGCAGCAGGCTATTGGCTTGGTTTTTAGTAAATACTGACTTATATGGCGATGCAAGCAGTAAATTTTCCGTAAAAACTGTGTCCCGATGTGGCTCACGATGCTGCAGCACTGGCAACCTCATTAGGAATGTGGGCTACAATGCTGTAGCATTGGCAACCACAATTCAGCATTCCAGCCCACAAAATTTGCTCACCAACTCAGGAAAACCTGCCCAAAACCAGAAAATACTCAACCAAAGAAGGGAATAAAAGAAGATTTTTCAACATTCTTGCTTGCTTAAAGTAGTACCACATAATCGCTACAAAACTGACAACGGACTGCAAACAACTCGAATTTTAGCGGGGTCTAAGAGTGAAAATTGTGATAATTTACTCCCATTTCATGGGATTATCACACCCCCAAACTTAGACCGTTGCTCGTCCTCGAGTAACGCTTTAAAAGAAACGACACCACAACGAGAATGAATTGGGAATCAAAGGCAACCAAAAGATGCTTAGCCCTCAGGTAGTTTATCATCTCTTTTCCTACAAATGGCATTTAGGGAAATGACCAAAAATACATGCAAAAGCACAACACCCAAGTGTGTGTGTGTGAGACCCTAACTACTTAGCTTTGCATTACCGAAGTCCTCTTAAAGTTTGGTTCCCTAGATTTAGTTAATGGACTTCAAGCCAACCCAACATATGACCAACAACACAAAGTTCAAAAGCATATTCAAACGAGCTTAAACATACAAGAATGTCTACCCCATATTCTTCATCTTTATTCTTTCCCAAACAACTAGAAATAACAAAACTGATGAAGCAAAAACGAGGATAGGAGGCCCATAATCACAAATTTTTTTTTTTTCAAAGAGAACCCAACTAGTCATTTGCACCTTCGATTTAAACGTCAACATTGGTGATGAAGACGCCTAACAACGAGCACTATCACTAAAAAGGGTTGCTTTCACATACTCATATCTACTGCCACCGTTCGACTCAAAGATAAACATGGGTGTCATGTCTAGCCCTGGTCTAATAGGTCACGAGAGATAGAGGAGTATCTCTTTTTCTTTTTTTTTTTCTCTTTTTTTTTTTTTCACTTTCATATCCCTTTTTTTTTTCAAAGGCCTCCCCCAAACTTGATACAAAACACAAAAAGACAAAATTAGCGCCTCGCTCCAAACTTTACTTCCAAACTTAAGCTAGAGACACATGAGAGAAGCACTTTTCAGCCCCTAAATCTTCCCCAAGACTCCAAGATTCTTTTAGTAACACAAACTACGCAGTTTGGATCTTAGTGTGGAGGTGTTACTAACCAAAACATGCATTTTTTTATACCTTTCAACATAGACGCCATTCACAAGCTAAGAGATTTAAATCTAAATTTTCATCATCAGAACACAACTTAAGGCAGCAGAGATTCCCAACAAAACTCAAATGCAGCACCAACCAACACAGCACTAACCATTATCAGAAACAAAAGATCACAAGCAAGAAGCAAAATCTCACAATCACTTAAATCCAGAAACTTCAACCAACCTCTTCAAGCATTGCCCTACATACACAAAATTTAAAGAAAGCTCCTGCCACCCCCAAACTTACGATGTGTTGGGTCCCACAACACTAGAAAAGTACTAGACAAAACAATAAAGTAAAGCGCCAGAGACTTCCTCAAAACTAGACCTAACCAGCTCAATAACAGACTAAGTAAAGAAAATTGAAGAAAACTATGCTAAAAGAAAAAGGACAGAATACTCCCCTAAAAGTCGTGGCTCTGGCTTCCTGAATCAGCATCATCCGGGCCACTGGGCATATCAACATTTGCGGAGGTAGATTCGAATGCAAATGGGCGCAATATCTGATCTGGAAAGGATGGCAATGGAGGAATCGACCTATGAGAAATGCACGAAAGGGCCCTATGCAGAGCAATGTCCCGCTCACGAATATGCGAAGCCAAGGCAATAAAGGAACTCTTCATGTGAATTTGCCGCTCTCGAATCTCCTCCAAAATCCCAGACGATTCAGCCTCATCCTTTGCTTTCTCAACTATAGGGGCTTCATCTCGCTGTAATCGGCTCATCGTCATAACAGTGATGGCTCCATGGGGCTGAAGTTGAGTCACTTCGTTTCTTGCATAATCCACTCCCGCATGAATACATAGCTCCGTGATAAGACACGGGAAGAAAAGCTTGCCCTTACTGCGCCCTGCTGCTGCAATGAGCTCTTGCTCTAAAATTTGTCCAACATTTATGGACTTACCCGTTACCACCGCATAAAGCAACATCATTCTCTCCTCAGCAATAATATGATCGTGGGTCGTTGGCATTAACTTAGTTCAAATGAAATGATACCAAACCCGATATTCTGGTTTCAAACTAGCTCGTAAACAAGTGCGTTTCCCTTTTGGAGAAACCATCCAATCAGACCCTGGCACCGTTAGCTTTCTTAACACTCGTTTGGTCTTTCTCTCAGATAGTGTGCTCTTCCATTCAACAAACTCATCCTCAAAATTCTCCAAATCAAGAGTTATGTTGATTTAGGCTGCTGAAAAATTCACCTCAATGCCTCGCACTTGCACTTGAAAAGCGCCATTGTCATCCAAATTTGCCAAGAACTCATGCACAAGAGGCATAATAACCCGAGCTGGTTGAGCCCCAAATTTAAGCCACCTTCTCGCCAAAAGAACACTTGAAATGTACTCCGAAAGTCCTAAATCCTCATCCTTTGTTAATATAAAACCTTTCTCACAATAAGGACCCCGAGCACTGATGTCGACATAGCGCTGCTTTCCTGCATCTGAAACAAAGTGAGTGGACTCTACAACGTGATGAGCATGAGATTTGGGCGGCATTTCCTCTGGATTTTGTAAACAATTTTTCTGCATTGCCCCTCTTTTTTTTTCGGTCAGAAACCGAAACACTATCCAACCCTTCTAATATCAAAACTACTGCAATTAACTCAATCCCCTTAAAAAAAACGTAACAATTTGCTTAACAGATCAGCATGCACAACCAATTTCATAAGCAAAACCAACCATCGAAATTGAACTTACAGCCACACTTCCACAACAGATCAGCATAACACAACCAAATTCTTCAGCACAACCAACTTGTAACACAGTAAATACAGCCAGAAACCAACAGCAAATCGAAAATTTCACAATGCCCAGCTACTTACTTGGTGAGCAAACTAAAATTTCAACCAAAAATGGCTATCTCGACATGAAATGAAGCTGGATTTTGGCCGCTGAAACTCGTACCCACGAAGAAGAAATCGAAAATGCAGTGAAATGAGGAGGCTAAATTGTCTTTTGGATCTATGAAAAAGAATAAAGGCAACAGAGGAGAAGTCAGCGGTTTGATTTGTGTGAAGAAGTAGGGAGCTGCGCGAAGAAGAAGAAGAAAAAATGGAGGGCTAGAGGTTTTGCTGCAGAGGAATAAAGTATGGATGAAAGGGGCTTTGGATGCTTTTGCTTTCTCTGCAAAGAAGAAAAGGAAAAATGAAGGAGAGGGAGCTTCGGGGGAGGGGTCTGCTATGAAGAGGAAAAGACAATGAAAATAGGGCTGAGGGTTCTCCTTTGTTTATAAAAAAACGCGATTTTTTTTTTTTTACGCCAAACCTCCCCTGTATTTTGTGGCCTTCAATGCTGTAGCATTGTTTCCACATTTTTTTTTCAGAATTGATGCCCTCAATGCTACAGCACTGACCTCCAGAACTGGAAAAAACATAATACTGCCCAGATTTGAATTTTCAGATTCCACACCTTTTTCTTTCTTTTCTCACCTGCATTCACATGATTTTTCACAACATTAGCAGCATCATGCCCTATAAATCAAGCCTACCACGACACTAAACTGAACTAAAAACCAAAAACAAAGACAAGAACGAACTCAACACAACAAAACTTAACTCAAATGGGTTGCCTCCCACAAAACGCTTGGTTTTTAGTCATCAGCCCGACTCTCCCTTGCTTGTCATTCATCTTTGAACAACACACATACTTTTTCTCTATCCATGGTGCTTCCCCAATAGTGTTTGACTCGTTGCCCATTAACTTTGAAAGTATCCTCCGATTTTTCATCTATTAGCTCAATAGCACCATGCGAAAAAACATTCACTATCTTGAAAGGTCCCGACCATTGTGACTTGAGCTTATCAGGAAATAACTTCAAACGAGAGTTAAAAAGGAGTACATGTTGCCCCGGTAGAAATTCTCTTGGAAGAATGTGACGATCATGCCATGCTTTGGTCTTTTCTTTATAGATCTTGGCATTCTCGTAAGAAAAGAGTCTCAACTCTTCGAGTTCCACAAGCTGTAGTTTTCTCTCATCTCCCGATGCTTGAAGGTTAAAATTTAGCTCCTTTATAGCTCAATGAGCTTTGTGCTCAAGCTCCAAAGGCAAATGACATGCCTTGCCGAATACAAGCCTGTATGGCGACATACCTATCAGTGTTTTAAATGCAGTCCGGTATGCCCAAAGAGCATCATCAAGTTTCATTGACCAATATTTACGTGAAAAACACACCATTTTCTCCAAAATTCTCTTTATTTCACGATTCGACACCTCCGCTTGCCCACTTGTTTGGGGATGATAAGCTGTAGCGACCTTGTGCTTGACTCCATACTTGGCTAACATTGATTCAAGCATTTTACTCCCAAAATGAGTGCCTTCGTCACTTATGAGCACCCTAGGCGTACCAAAACGTGTAAAAATATTCTTCTTGAGGAATTTACTTACAACCTTGGAGTCATTCGTTGGCATGACGATTGCCTCGACCCACTTGGACACATAGTCCACGGCCAACAAAATATATAGGTGTCCAAAAGATGGTGGGAAGGGACCCATGAAATCGATCCCCCATACATCGAAGAGCTCAACCTCAAGAATGTTGTTCAGAGGCATTTCATGTCTTTGTGAAATATTCCACACTCTTTGACAACGGTCACAACTCTTGGCAAACTGATGGGCATCTCTAAAAAGAGAGGGCCAGAAGTATCCAGACTGCAACATTTTCGCTGCTGTTCGGGCCCCACCAAAGTGACCACCATAAGGCGCAGAGTGGCAATGATAAAGAATACTCTGAACTTCGTCTTCAGGAACACATCTCCTCAAAAGCTTATTGGCACACTTTTTGTAAAGGAATGGCTCATCCCAGAAAAAGTATCTTACATCATGTATAAACCTCTTCAATTGTTGACTACTCATCTCAGGAGGTAGAAGTCCGCTCACCAAATAATTCACGAAGTCTGCATACCATGGGAGATGCTCACTAACACTGAGAAGTTGCTCATCAGGAAAAGTCTCATTGATAGGTCCTTGCTGGTGCTGCTCAGCCTCAACATGGAGTCGAGATAAGTGATCTGCAACTTGATTATGTGTCCCACTCCTATCTTGAATCTCCAAGTCAAACTCTTGAAGCAAAAGTATCCAACTAATCAACCTGGGCTTAGAATCTTTCTTAGAAATCAAGTACTTGATTGCGGAGTGATCAGTGAACACTATTACCTTTGTACCCACCAAATATGCTCGAAACTTGTCAAATGCAAAGACCACTGCTAGCAACTCTTTCTCAGTGGTGGTGTAATTGATCTGGGCGTCATTTAAAGTCCTATTAGCATAATAGATGGAGTGGAATACCTTACTTCTTCTTTGACCCAACACTGCTCCTACTGCAAAGTCGCTTGCATCACACATCATCTCAAATGGTAAAGACCAGTCAGGAGCCACAATTACTAGAGCTGAGACTAATGCTTCTTTCAGTCTCACAAATGCTTTTTCGCACTCTTCGTCAAAAACAAATGGCCTAGATTGCTCAAGAAGCATGCAGAGAGGCTTAGAAATCTTTGAAAAGTCCTTAATAAACCTCCTGTAGAACCCCGCATGTCCCAAGAAACTTCTTACTCCTTTGACTGTGGTCGGTGGAGACATCTTCTCAATTACCTCAATCTTTGCTTTATCGACTTCTATTCCCACCTTTGAGACCTTATGACCCAATACTATCCCTTCACGAACCATGAAGTGACACTTCTCCCAGTTTAAGACTAGGTTCGTCTCCTCACAGCGCTTAAGGATATCCTGCAAATTAAACAAGCACACATCAAAAGTTTCACCAAAGGTAGAGAAGTCATCCATAAATACCTCTAATGTTTTCTCCACCATGTCGCTGAAAATAGCCATCATGCATCGTTGGAACGTGGCAGGAGCATTGCATAACCCGAAGGGCATCCGACGAAATGCGAAGGTGCCATAAGGACAAGTAAAAGTGGTCTTCTCCTGGTCCTCTGGTGCTATAGTAATCTGGTTATAACCAGAATACCCATCCAAGAAGCAATAATACTCCTTGCCTGCCAACCTGTCGAGCATCTGATCAATAAAGGGTAGCGGGAAGTGATCCTTCCTTGTTGCCTTGTTCAACTTTCTGTAGTCTATGCATACCCTTCATCCAGTGATTGTTCTCGTCGGGATTAATTCATTGCTCAAATTCTCTACCACTGTAATCCCGCCCTTCTTTGGCACACATTGAACAGGACTGACCCATGTGCTATCAGAGATAGGGAAAATGATACCTGCGTCAAGCCACTTAATTATCTCTTTTCGTACCACCTCTTTCATGATAGGGTTAAGCCGCCTTTGTTGCTCTACTGAATTAGAACAGTCATCTTCCAATAGGATTTTGTGCATACATATGGATGGACTGATACCTTTTATATCCGCCATA
The DNA here is from genome assembly GCA_033996785.1 of Trichosanthes truncata. Taxonomy (NCBI): domain Eukaryota; kingdom Viridiplantae; phylum Streptophyta; class Magnoliopsida; order Cucurbitales; family Cucurbitaceae; genus Trichosanthes; species Trichosanthes truncata. The sequence continues at coordinate 33,866,772 of MU867261.1, forward strand.
GACCACCCAATTGCCCTCTGATGTTGTCTCAGCACAACTAGTAACTTTTGCTCACACTCAACACTTAAGGATGATGATATGATTACTGACAAAGTGTCTTCCTTCCCAAGGTAGGCATATTTCAAATGTGAGGGAAGGGGCTTAAGCTCCAAAGTTGGTGGTTCCTCCACCGATGGCTTGGCTGCAAGAAAAGTTCTCTCAGATAACCCCAATGATTCAAACTGACTTCGATTCACTTCGCCATATTGCTTAGCACCCACAAGAGCTATCAACGCCTTATCTCCATATTCGGCCTCATCTTCATCTTCTTCAAATTCGTTAGAAGCAAATAAGTCTTCCTGCCAACTATCCACCACTACCGTGTCTAATACATGCACAAGAGAGCACTCTTCAATATCATTAGGAAAGTGTAAGGATTTGAAGAGATTGAAAGTTACCCGCTGATCATTGACTCTCATTGTCAATTCTCCTTTTTGAACATCGATAAGCGTCCTCCCCGTGGCTAAGAAAGGTCGCCCAAGGATGATCGGGATGTCTCTGTCAGCCTCATAGTCAAGAATGATGAAATCCGCAGGGAATATGAATTTATCCACACTTACTAAAACATCCTCTATCTTACCCTCAGGATATACCACTGATCGATCAGCCAACTGCAAAGAAACTGTGGTGGGCCTTGCCTCTCCTATGCCAAGCTTTTTAAAGATGGACATGGGCATTAGATTAATGCTTGCCCCCAAATCACATAAAGCTCGCCCACAATATGTGTTCCCAATAGTGCATGGTATGGTGAATGTCACAGCCCCTCCTGACTACCTGTTATCTTAGCCCGGAGGAAGGCGTGAAGCCAACAAGCATCGTTTCACTTCTTAACGATACCTATGACCCTTTTAATTCCTGATAAACAATCTATATCTGTATACGAGATACTATACATACCACACAGCAGGAAATTAGGAATCTTATTACACATACATACGGAGCGGTTCTGGTTAAACCTAACTTGAACAAGCCAGACACGACCAGACGTGCTTTATACACCCAAGACCACTAGTTCCATATACAACATAACTACACATCCCTATTAAGTTATGTACAATACGAGCAGACTTGCTATACTACGCCAACCACGTACAAAAATATCAGACTCGTAGAGCGTTCAACAGGCTGTGGCAGGATCTCAGGCACCGGGAACTCGATCTCTACCTGGAAAGTTGGAAAACATTGAAAGAATGAGCTGGAAAGCTCAGTGAGTGACTGAGTTTAAAGTAATTATCTCATAAATCATAACATTTGGCAAACTACAAGCATATGTGTCGTCATACAAGCGTGAAATATAAACTTATAAGGACAATAGCTTCTTCCAGAAATCCAGCAAGTATGTCATTTAAATCTCGCTAGCATATCCAGAGTATTCATCATCTAAAACATATAATAAACTAGGTTGTTTAAGACACGCTCAGTACAATCAATGTTCATTCTACGATGTAGTGGGGCCTGCCCAGCACTCCCATCGTCTTTGTCGTAGTGGGGCTCGCCCAGCACTCACGACAGCATTGTTGTCACGGAGTACACTCAACGTCGACAACAGAAAATGACCTGTGTGCACACGGTACTATACAACCTCGGCCTCAGTATCTCAACCATTAACTCATTCAGGTCTCAGAGAAACACATGAAAACCTTTAACAGTTCTTGCTAACACATGTAGACTTGGAATTTAGGTATTTCTTCTAGTTTCAGAAAATCAGTATACATAGGCTCACAACGAACAATTTAAATCATTTTTAGGAAACCATATATGCTTATGAATACGTGTTCAAGAGACCATAAATCTTTAAGCTACATTATTCTTAGGAAGTCTTTTCTTTTCATGAACACAAGTTCAAGCATAGAATTTATTTTCAGGATTCATTTTGTCACTCACAGCGTTAATAATAGATTCTTGGTCCGTAAATTTGTCCTATTTCTTCTTGGCCTGTCAAACAAAACAAAACCAAGCATTAGAATCTTGACCTCACGAACTTAAGGCCTAGGGTTGCAAAAAACCACCCCATCAATTTCCTGCACTTTACAGATTTTATACCTTAAACTCACACACCTATAACTTTTCTATTACTTGCTCAAAAATGATGTAATTTATACCAAACTCTTCCTTTTTGAACCCTCTAAAACTTATCTGAAGGAATGAAATTGAAATTCCTAAAGTATATGTCCGTAAATACCTCGAAAGCCACTTCCTACAAAATCGGTTTCTGCACTTTCCAGACTCGTTTTCCTGCTGCACCCTGAACTTAACATGAATTTTAAGGCAACTTCCATTCAATTTCTAACCACGACTTATTCATGAAAGTTATAGGAAATTAAATCAGCTTTCCATCCATACCTAATACAGCTTCTAATTCGAAGTCTACAGATCAGCACATCTCAAAAACCAGAGGTTCCCCGGATTTGACAGCAAAAACACTCCTCTGACTTCCCTTTCAAAAACCCATAACATAAATTCAGATTTTGCTCGAGCTTCCTTCACGAAAATTGTTCTAAAATGAGTTAACTTTCAAGGAAATCAAATCTCACCTCTTAATACCTCTTGTGGAGCTCAAAACGTTCCAAATATCAGAGGTAGTCAGGGTTGAACGCAAAATCTTCCATGCAACTTGGATTGATCTTCCCTCATTTTCTTCTTCAATTACAACTCCAGCATCACCTTTCTTCTTTCTCTTATTCTCTCCCACGAAGAACCCTAATTATTTCACCAAAATGGGTAGCAAAATGGATGGACAATAATTAAAGAGAAAGAGTTTGATGGTGGGGCCCTTTTCCTCTCATTTTCATTTTTCTTTTCTTTTTTTTTTTTTACTTTCTTTTGAAAAAAAAACAACATATAGTCATTCCATTTCTCTTTTGTTTTTTTTTTCTTCTTTTTCCTTCCCAAAACAATATACCAACCTCCTTTCCTTCTTTCCTTTTAATTTTTAAGAAGTTTCAAGGAGGAACTCCGAGTTTACAGTGAAGCTCCCTGGATCTTTCAATTTCTGAGGGATTTTTCGCTGGACAATGGACGAACATTCAGAAGTAAGAGCTACAGTCTCGAATTCCCCCAATCTCCGCTTCTTAGTCAAAATGTCCTTCATAAATTTTGCATAATTCGGCATTTGTTTCAAGGCTTCGACTAAAGGGATATTAATGTGTAACTCCTTTAGAATCTCCAAAAACTTGTCAAATTGCTTATCTTGTTCCTTTTTCTGAAAACGCTGAGGAAAATGAGGTGGTGGTCTCGTATTCACCTGATCAGCTGGTTGTTGCTGTGGCAATGCTGCAGCATTTTTCTGTTCTGCCTTCTAGTGTTGAGGTAATGCTACCACATTACTCTGATCATTGTCCTGATGCTGTGGTGATGCTATAGCATTGTTATGGTCATTCTCACACGCTGCTTGACTTTCATTGTCATTAACCTTCTCTTGGATTGAAGTGGGCTCTTTTATCTTAAGAGTCTTATTTTTAGGCTCCTCCAAGTCTTTCCCACTTCAAAGTTGCACCGCTTTACATGTTTCTTTGCCCTTGTTCCTTGGGTTCTCGGTGTCACTAGGCAAAGTTCCTTGAGGTCTATTGTTTAAAGCTGAAGCTAATTGGCCCACTTGGTTCTCCAAATTTCTAAGGGCTGCAGCCTGACTCTGCACTATGGCATCAGTTTTGGCCATATGCTCTTTCAACAAAGTTTCAAGCGAAGATGTAGAATCTTGATTTTGTACCTTAGGAGGCTGAAAATTCTACTGATTATATCCTTGTTGATGAAATCCTGGAGGTGTAGGAGGTCTTATTTGCTGATTAGAAGGCCCAACTCCTTGATTGTTCCATGAAAAGTTCGGGTGCTGCCTCCAACCCGGGTTATATGTGTTCGAGTAGGGGTTAAAATTCTTGTTATACCCCACATAGTTCACTGACGCTGGGTTGGATGGGCAAACATCAAAGGTGTGGCCCTCACCACAATAAACACAAGACACTGCTACTGGTGGCACAAACGGACTTCCTGAACCCATATTCAATGATTTCAATGTACTAGTGAGGGTAGCAATCTGTGCCGCAAGGTTTGCTGCACTAGCCTCTTGCACTCCTGCTACTTGTCAAGTCGGGTTAAGACGTGAGGTCGGCCACTGATAGTTGTTCTTCTCAATCTTCTCTAAAATCTCGTAGGCATCATTGTATGTCTTTGACATAAGTGCTCCCCCAGCTGAAGCGTCCACTACCATTCTTGTGTGCGTATTCAACCCATTGTAAAAAGTTTGCATCTGAATACCATAGGGAATACCATGATTTGGGCACTTTCGTAATAACTCTTTAAATCTCTCCCAGGTTTCATATAAAGATTCATCCTCCTGCTGATGAAATGACGTGATTTCACTCCTAAGCTTGGCCATCTTAGTGGGTGGAAAATATTTTGTAAGAAACTGCTCTACCAACTCATTCCAGCTTGTGATAGTCCCGGATGGTATAGCATTTAACCATTCCAACGCTTTTCCTCTCAGTGAATAAGGAAATAGTGTCAATCTAAGAGACTCCTCACTAACTCCGCGGATTATGAACGATTTGCAAACGCCCATAAATAACTGAAGATGCAAGTGAGGGTCCTCCATTGGCGTACCACCAAATTGGCCTGTGTGCTGAAGCATCTAAAACATGACCGGTTTTAGTTCAAACTGTTGTGCCTCTATCTCTGGTGGCATAATTCCTGGAATTAACACTGGCACAGCATATTCTTGAATAACTCGGTTCCGCTCATCATTCACTGCCTCGGCTGCACCATTATTATTAACTCTCAATGGTGGATCAGTCATCCTTTCAACTAATGCCAACCCTCTCTGTTCCCTCCTTCTTTGATGAAATGTGCGTTCAATCTCGGGATCAAGGGGTAGCAATTCAGGATCGTGCTCCTCGTTCATATAAGGAAATTAGCACCTGGCACGATATACAAGTAACCAATAAAATTTTTGTGTTTGTTAACTATAAACTAAAAACAGTAAATAAAAGTACTCAATTTCACAAAATTCACAAAACAATTAGTCCCCGGCAACGGCGCCAAAAACTTGTTGTGCAAAAACTCACTACGCAAGCATATGCAATCGTAGGTAGTAAATGGTAAACAAGGTCGATCCCACGAGGACTTATGCAAGTAAATTTATTGGAATTAAGCACAAACCTTACCAACAAAAACTAGCTAAAGAATGCAACTAAACTTGCAAATTGACTAAACACGAGCACAAAACCAATTACTAAACTAAGAGAGACTTAGAAATGCAAAGTATAACTTTAAACCAAGATTAGAGAGGCTACACAAGTACTAAAATGATGAAAACAAGGGGCTGGAATTTAAGGGTGCAGTGGCAGTTTTTACCAAATGAGGTCATCAATGCTACAGCATCAAACACCACATTGTTATACAGAAAGGAATTTTCACTTACAACCGACCCAAAAATAACTTGAACTCGATTTTCTTATCTTTAACCTTGAGTTAAACATGTGTCTATGCAAACCCAATGCTAGATAACACTAATGACACCCAAATTCCCCAAAATCACAAGCTTGGAATGTATGTCTACACCCCACAAATTCTACCAAGAATTTACTTGCTCCATTTATGCTAATCCACCCATTCTTAACCCTTTCAGTATTAAGAACTAGCTTATGCCTTACCTAAGGTGATCAAACTCAAGTAAGAACTTACAATAAACACCACAAATGGAAGTATAACTTCATAGAAAAGCATTGAATCAAAAGGTTTCAACCAACCACATCATTCCCTAAATTCCAGCCCTAAAAATACTTAGCCCATGACCTTAAAACAAAGAATAAACCAGTAAAACTCAGAAATCAACAACATCTTGCAACTAATCTAAGAGTTATCTCCAAAATGGGTACAAAAATACGTTAATGTAGCAAAAAGCTTGATAAAAAGTTAGGGCAATACAAAAATCATCCACTATAAGGTAGAAACTAGAAAGGAAACGAGAAAGAGAGAGTAGAGGATGGCGAATCTCCTTCTTCTTCTGGAAAACAGCCCAAAACAGCAGCTATCTTCTTCTCTTCTTCTGTTTTTCTGGGTTTTTCTCCCCTTTTCGGCTCTCCAACCCCCTTCCCCGAGCATTCTGCTCTCCTTTTCCCTAAAAGGGCTGATTTAGCTCTCTTCGTCCACGTGGCAGCAGGCTATTGGCTTGGTTTTTAGTAAATACTGACTTATATGGCGATGCAAGCAGTAAATTTTTCGTAAAAACTGTGTCCCGATGTGGCTCACGATGCTGCAGCACTGGCAACCTCATTAGGAATGTGGGCTACAATGCTGTAGCATTGGCAACCACAATTCAGCATTCCAGCCCACAAAATTTGCTCACCAACTCAGGAAAACCTACCCAAAACCAGAAAATACTCAACCAAAGAAGGGAATAAAAGAAGATTTTTCAACATTCTTGCTTGCTTAAAGTAGTACCACATAATCGCTACAAAACTGACAACGGACTGCAAACAACTCGAATTTTAGCGGGGTCTAAGAGTGAAAATTGTGATAATTTACTCCCATTTCATGGGATTATCATGCGGCACGAAGAAATGGAGCGGGGGTGATCCGCTAACACGCAAGTGCACGTGATCGAAGTAATAAAGAAACTGAAAGTATTCCAGAGTATCGTACCCAAGGGAACGGGTTTTAACAAAATCTATTGAGACGACACAAAATATGTTTGCAAATTGCAATTGTGGTAACCAATGGTGTGAAAATAATTGAGTGGTTGTTTTTGCTAAAGAAACTAAATAAAAATGATAAAAGAGGGATTCAAACGAGTTTTTGCTCCATTGAAAGAAATTGCGGCCTAATTGCAATTGCATTCCTTTGACTTCAACATTTAAGCTTTGTAAACCGAATTCAACACCTATTCGACCTTCTATAAAGTATCTTTAGGAGGCTAAGCGATTAAACCGATATTTCTATGGCTAATACGAACTTAGTTAATTTTGAAACACAATTCTTTTGGTTTTAAAGGTTTTGCCCTATGTCTAGGGTCAAAAATAAATTCCTATGTCTAGGCTATTTTCGTTTATTGCTTTTATGAAATCTAAATTTTTATCTAACCTTTTCAGAATTAGACTCAATTTTTGTATACTAATCTAGGTGATCAATCTAGACTAATAATAAGCATTAAAATCAATAAAAGCAAACAAGCTATGGAAGAAGAAAGTTGCTCTCACAATTAGGCATTTATTCCTATCTTTAGGGCATCCACATGCTTGAATCCCAAAGAAGAAATTAGCTCATCATAATTAAATTAAAAGAAAACAGTAAGCTAAAATTAAAGTAATTCATTGGTAGAAAAGAAAATTTGGAAAATAAACTAAAGAATGCTAGCAAACAAACTTGTATGGAAATTCTATTATGCCCAAAAGAAGCTTTAAAGCAAAATGGAAGAAATTATAACTTTATTAAAATGCTAAAAAAAAATACAATTAGTAGCTATCTTTAATTAAAAACAAAACAGAAAATAAAAATAATAAAAACAAAACAGAAAATAAAAACAGAAAATAAAAATGAAGAACACAGTTCGTTCATGAAAGAAACCCACAAAAATAAAGTGCAGAAAACTAACTAACAGCAGCAAAAACTTCCTTCATTTTCGTGAGGAAGGATTGAGAGTCTGAACAATGAAGGTTTTGAAAGTGAAGAAGAAAAATACAGCAGCAAAACAACATAAAAGAAGTATAAAAACAGAAAATTCGGAACTGTGGGCAAGCAGTCAAAACCCAGCCACCATTTGCTTCGTTTTCCACCATTTTTATAGGCATTGAGGGCTAGGGTTTCCATATAAATCATCCTCAATCCATGGGCTAACTTCTAGGAATCAAATCGGGATGAAAATCTTCCAAAATCGTGCATAAAATCCATAATTTGCTTGATTTGCGTGATTTTCGCACTTGGTTTGTAATTCCAGAGAATGCAATTAGATTGCAATTGCATTCTTCTTCCTTGTTCTTCACCTTACATTGCAACTGGGAATGCAATTGCATTCTCTTTTGCAAAGTCTTCATTTCTTCAAATCCAAATTCTCCATAAACTGTGCAAATCACACAAATCTTGGTGATTCCCGCGAATTTCAAGCTTGACTTGTTGTTCCATAGAATGCAATTAGATTGCAATTGCATTCTTCTTCCTCTGTTTTTCACGCTACATTGCAAATGGGAATGCAATTGCATTCCCTTTTGCAAAGTCTTCAAATCTGCACAAAAGAACAACAACTTAAGCCATTTTCTTCATCTTTCTTCTTAATTCTTTTAATTATCAAGTTTCAACAAGCTTGCATGAATTTATCTCATAAACGCTATTTTTAGCTTGCTCGGTAATCAATAAAGCATGCAAAAATGGCAAAAACAACTTAGTTTTAGGGTTAAATAATCCTCATAAATGAGAATTATCAGGGGGCAGGCATTGTCTTTATCTCGCCTGAAAAACACATGCTCCCTTATAGCTTCACACTCCGTGAGTTATGCTCGAACAACGTTGCTGAATACCAAGCGCTGATAATTGGCCTCCAAATGGCTATAGAGATCGACATAACGTACATAGAAATCTATGGCGATTCAAAGTTGATTATCAATCAACTCTTGCTTAAGTATGATGTGAAGCATGAGGATTTGAAGCCTTATTTCAACTATGCAAGACAGCTGATGGAAAAGTTTGATAGCATTATGCTGGAGCATGTTCCAAGGTCAGAAAATAAGAAGGCAGATGCGCTAGCAAATTTGGCCACCGCCCTAACGATCTCAGATGAGGTGACTATAAACATCTCACTTTGTCAGAAGTGGATCATGCCACCAGTCGATGGTGAACATCAAGCAGTAAAAATGATCTCTGTCTATGCCATTGAAGAGGAAGACTGGCGACAGCCTATCATAGAATATCTTCAGCATGGGAAGCTTCCCACAGATCCGCGACGGAAGGCTGATGTACGAAGAAGAGCCTCCCGATTCATCTATTACAAGGAGACTCTTTATCGTCGTTCTTATGAAGGACTGTTCCTTCGATGCCTTGGAAAAAAAGAGTCGATCAAGGCACTAGAGGAAGCGCATTCAGGCGTTTGCGGTGCTCACCAGTCAGGTCCAAAACTTCATTTCCAGTTAAAAAGGATGGGCTACTACTGGCCCACGATGATCCATGATTCCATGGAGTATGCAAAGAAGTGTGAAGCTTGTCAATTTCACGCAAACTTCATACATCAACCGCCAGAACCTCTCCATCCAACTGTTGCTTCATGGCCTTTTGAAGCTTGGGGGCTTGATCTTGTTGGTCCAATAACACCTAAGTCATCAGCAAGGCATTCCTATATTCTGGCAGCGACAGACTACTTTTCAAGATGGGCTGAAGCAGTCGCATTAAGAGAAGCCAAGAAAGAAAATGTTGTGAACTTCATTCGAACTCATATTGTCTACCGATACGGCATCCCGCATCATATCGTGACGGATAATGGAAGGCAGTTTTCCAACAGCTCAATGGACAAGTTGTGTGAAAAGTTTAACTTTAAGCAGTACAAGTCATCCATGTACAATGCTGCAGCGAATGGCCTGGCAGAGGCATTCAATAAGACATTGTGCAACTTGTTGAAGAAGGTAGTCTCTAAGACAAAAAGAGATTGGCAGGAAAGGATTGGTGAAGCTTTATGGGCCTACCGAACAACGCATTGCACTCCTACAGGGGTCACACCTTATTCCCTCGTTTATGGAGTGGAGGCTGTGCTCCCATTAGAAAGAGAAATTTCATCGCTCAGAATGGCTGTACAAGAAGGGTTGACTACAGAAGAAAACGCAAGACTACGTCTCCAAGAGCTAGAAGCGTTGGATGAGAGAAGACTAGATGCTCAACAGGCGCTGGAATGTTACCAAGCACGAATGACCAAAGCCTTCGATAAAAATCTCAGGCCCCGGTCATTTCAAGTTGGTGATCTAGTACTTGCTGTCCGAAGACCCATCATCACAACACGACATACAGGAAACAAGTTCACGCCTAAATGGGATGGACCCTACATTGTCAAAGAAGTCTACACCAATGGAGCATACAAGATCGTTGACAAAGACGGCTTAAGGATCGGCCCCATCAACGGAAAGTTTCTTAAAAAGTTTTATGCATAAGATGTAAATACTCCTAATCGTAAGAGTATAAACTACATGATGCTCATGGCCCGCATGAGCTTAAAAGGTGAACGGCCCTAATAAAAAAACTTTGGAACTACGTTATGACTTGATCCCTCTCATTCAAAGGGTATGTAGGCAACTTAAAGGAAAAAGAAAACTTTAAGCTCAATCTTCAAAAAAAAAAAAAAAAAGTTTTCATCCTTGTGAAAACAAAATGTTACAAGTTAGATGCATACGAGAGGGCTTCAAACCCCTCAAATTCGGTTCGTTGCTCACTTCCCTAAAGTTTGAGCTTTGTTTCCCTCAAGTTTGGTTCGTTTCTCACTTCCCTAAAGTTCGAGCTTCGTTCCCCTTAAGTTTGGTTCGTCGCTCATTCTCCTAAAGTTCGAGCTTCATTCCCCTCAAATTCGGTCCGTCGCTCACTCCTTTAAAGTTTGAAGTTCACGCTTTCAAGTTTGGCCTGTTGCTCACTCCTCTAAAGTTCGAGCTTCAACCCCCTCAAGTTTGGTTCATTGCCCACTCCCCTTAAAAGTTCGAGCTTTGTTCCTTTCAAGTTTGGTTTGTTGCTCACTTGCTCTAAAGTTTGAGTTTCGCTCTCCTCCAAGTCTAAGGATCGCGCTTCGCCCGTTCAAGTCTTAAAGTTCGAGTTTTGCTAACTACAAGCTTAAGTTCAAACATCGCTCACTTGAAGTTCAAGTTTGCACTTCGCTCTCTTTAAGTTTAAGTTCGAGCGTTGATCACCTACAAGTTTGGTGATTCGCCTCCAAGTTTGGCGTTCCGCCTCAAAATACAACACTACGCCTACTAGTACGATGCTTCACCCCTATGTTCAGCATTCTATCTCAAAGTCAGGAGGTTTTGTTCGTCAACATTTGCTCTTCCACCAAGACAGGAAGCTTTGTCCGTCGACATTTGCTCCTCTGCCAAGTCAAGAGGATTCGTCCGTCGACACTCGCTCCTTTCCTAAGTCAGGAGGTTTTGTACATCGACGTTATCTCCTCCTCCAAGTTAGGAGGCTCCATCCGTTGATGATCATTCCTCCGACAAGTAAGAAGGTTTCGTCCATTGACACTTACTCTACTCCCAAGTCAGGAGGTTTTGTACATCGACGTTGTCTCATCCACCAAGTTAGGAGGCTTCATCCGTCGATGATCATTCCTCCGACAAGTAAGAAGATTTCATCCATTGACACTTACTCCTCTCCCAAGGCAGAAGGTTTTGTCATCGACGCCAGTTCCTCTGCTAAATCAGGAGGTTCCGTCTGTCGACGCTCGCTCTTCCGCCAAGTCGGGAGGTTTCGTCCATCGTTGCTCACTCCTCCTCCAAATCAGGAGGTTTCGTCCGTCGACGCTCCCCCGCCAAGTTAGGAGGCTTCGTACGTTGACGCTCGTTCCTCCACCAAGTTAGGAGGCTTCACTGATCGTTGGTCACTCCTTCACCAAGTCAGGAGGTTTCAGGCCAACAGTGGTGTCATTGAGAAAATATCAAAGAACCCAGTGGCAAGAAAAAAAAAATACACAAAGAAAAAAAAAACAAAAAAAAGAAAACAAAAAAAGGATAAATTAGAAGAGAGATTTGATTTACCTTGAAGGCTGTCTTTGAGGTAACATCCAGGAGCAGCGGAGCTGCAGGAACACCATAGGCCTCGTTAGGGTCGAGTGTTCCTGAGCCAACATCGAAGAACGGTGGAGCTTCAAGAACACCATAGGCCTCGTTAGGGTCGAGTGTTCTTGAGCTAACATCAAAGGACGAGAGGTAGCTGCAAGTACACCTAGAACCGCCAGGGTCCTACCCAAGTGTACCCGCGCTAAAGAGGGTGAGTGTCGTAGCTACAAGAGCTAATTAATCGCGAACAGAGGTAGCTGCAGGTACACCTAGAACCGCCAGGGTCCTACCCAAGTGTACCCGCGCTAAGATGGCATCTTAGCTGCAAGCAAGAATTAAAAAAAAACAAAACAAAAAAAACAAGAGGGCATATATATTGTCTAAAAAAAATTACCTACCTGTTTACCTTTTGGTAGATGAATGTATTTTTTTTGCTGCAGTAGAAATATTTGCAAGTCTTGCAAATGTAAAAAAAAAAACAAAAAAAAAAAAAAACAAAAAAAAAAAAACCAAAAAAAGAAAGAAAGAAGGGACTTGCCTATTCTTCATTCCTCAATGTGAAGCTCCACTCACTCTTTGTTGATGTGAATTGATGGAAGACCCATCTCCTCTATTTATAGTGGAGGAAAAGATAAAATCACATCTAATTTGAATCCAAAGATCATGTAGGATTCAAATTTTAGGATATTAAAGTTTGAATTTTGGGATGAGTTGACTACAAACTCAAATCCAAGTTCTATTCCAAAATTCAAATCTAAATCTAGCAGGATATCATCTCAAATTAAATTTTGGCATATCTTATCTCAAATTAAAAATTGACTGGAAGCCAAATTAAAATTCTATTCCAAATCCAAAATTCAAATTTGGTAGAATTTTATCTCAAAAAAAAAAAAAAAAAAAAAAAAAAAAAGCAAAATTTGGGCATAATCCAAAATTTATCCCAAATCAAAATTTGATTAAAGTCCAAATTCAACTTCTATTCCAATTTCAAAATATAATTGGGTAGACTTTTATCTCAAAAAAAAAGTGAAACTTGGGCACTCCAAATTCAAGCTTCAAATCAAAATTCATTGGTAGATTTTAAACTATGCCCTAAAAAATTGGGTATAATTTGAATACTACTTGAAATTCAAATTAGATAAAATTCAAATTTTGAATTAAGGAGAACATAAATTCTACCGAAATTCAAATCAAGGTTCAATGCCAAGTAAGAAAATCAAAATTATGACCCAAATTCATATTTTGATAAATTGGCACATCAAATGGAGTCTAATTTAGGAGCAAATATCTTAAATTTTGATTCCAACATATCTTTTTCGAGATTCACTCACACATACTAGTGCATAAATCTCGAAAAATGGGCATTTGTTGGAATAGAAATTTTGGCCAATCAAAAATTGTCATGTCATTGATTTAAATTAGTGGCAAAATTATTTATTTAATTAGGGATTATTTAAATTTGCAAGTATCCCTAAATTAAATTAAAGTAAATCTCAATATGCAATTGGGTTATATGAAATTTGGGCTGATTTTAGATAAAGCCCAAATGGGAGGCCCTAATCCAACAAAGTCTAGGCCCAAAGTCAATAAGTCCTAGCCCACAAGGCTAGGCCCAAGGTTAATCAGGCTCAGTCTAAGGACCAGGCCCAAAGTCCACTAGGCCCAGTCCAATAATCAAGCCCAAGCCCATCTGGAGGTCCTGGGAACTCTATAAATAGAGAGCTCCCTCCTCCATTTTGGAGGTTCAGAAATTTGAGACCTCAGAGAGAATTAAGAAACAAAAGCCAGAAGACTCTTTGAGCTCTTGAAGATCAAATCCCTCCTGAACGAAGAACACTTCCTCGAAGATCAAGAACAATTCTTCGAGGCTCCAAGAATCCATTGAAGCTTCAATATCGAGAGTAAGCTCTACAGCCCTCGAGTGAAACATACAAGCAAGAGAGAGAATCAGAGGATCAAGTATTAGAGATTGTATTCCACACATTCAAAGTTATACAAATACAAAGGTTCATTTGCACGTGTTCTTATTTCTTTGTTGAAATTCTCGTGTGAACAGGTACGTATTTGTTATTTTTTTTTTAAAAAAAAAAATTAAAATTGCTGTAGAAAATTGGAGTAGACTCTCCATAATGTCTTTCAATTAAGACCATCACTTTTTTTTACTCTTTTTTTACTTCTTATCTTATCTGATTCTGCTATTTTTTTTTCATTTAATTAATTGAGGATATTTCAATTGTAAGACATGATTCTACTCAATCCACCGGCTTTTAGTAGAAACAAAGCTTATTTGCACTATATTATCTCAGTGGAGTACTCTCTTTTTTGAATCGTTTGCCAATTTTTTTTTTTAATTTCTCATCGGCCTTTAGCTTGATTTGTCCTCCATCCACTGCAATGGACGTGGGACTTTCAGAATCATCACCCTCGTTAGAATTTTTGTCTTTTTTCTCTCCAGCATCGATGTCACTTTAATCCTCTGTAAGATTGTCGACGGGGCCGACAAGGTCGGCTAGACCAGTTCATTGTGTTCATGGGCGTCATTGCCTTTCTTATTCTCTCCTGCATTTTAGCTGAGCTCAATCTTCTTTATACTTGTCGTCATTGGTATCGACATCAATGGCGAGGGAGACACACAAGTGTTCATTTTGTGTGAGTCTTACTTTCGAAAGTCGAGTTCGTAGTTTTCATGATGGTGACGATTCGATCTGAACTTGTTTAATTATTCTTTTAGTAAATTTATTTTTTAAAAAATAAAAAATAAGTACCTATCATAGAGCAAAATGTGGCTTTGAACATATGTGAGAAATCTTTCTAATGGTGATGGAAACAAAAACTTAAACGAAGATGTAAATTTATACACTTATTCAAGTTTGAAGTTTAAATTGATGAAATCAAAAGTTGAGGGTTAAAATTGATACAATTTACAAAAGTTTGAGGTTTAAATTGATGAAATTAAAAGTTTAGGATTAAAATTGATACAATTTGCAAAGTTTGAGGTTTAATTTGATGAAATTAAAAGTTCAAGATTAAAATTGATACAATATGCAAAGTTTAGAGGTCAAAAATGTTTTTTTCCCAAATTTAAAAGAACAAGCTCGACTGCTGCGTGAACACTTCAACCAATTGACTGACGTCTATGAATTGAGATAGCTACCCGATCCCATTATATATTTTTTCTCATTACCAAATATTAATTATTAGAAGAAGTCAAAACGACATGGAAGAAGAAAAAAAATGTTCTTCACTAGAAAAAAATAGAGCAATCATCAAGAAAGCCGGCCATAACAAATCCTAGGTAATAGCTAACTCATCTAGTTGATTTAAGATAGTAGTACATCAATGCTGTTTCTTCTTCAACATCATTATTATAGAAACAAATGTAGAGTTGCCCTTAATTTCTCTGTAATAAGCTTTTTACATGTGAACCCATATGCAAAGCTTGCTTACATCCATGCTACAATATACTAAACTACGACATCGCAAACAATCTGTGGTATTCTCTCATCTTTGTGACGTGCTGATTCTTCAACGTGATTGAACTCTACTACACAGAGGTAGATATAGCTCACTGCTATAAGCTAGCTGCAGGGGCCGCCAACGAAGATGGTTCTTGTTGCTTGAGGGTGTCTGCGACATGAGCTACGACACCAGTACCGGCATTGTAAAGCCATTCGTTTTTCACCTGAATTCTCGATACATTCATATTAGCAACAGAAGCAGAGGAAATATCTCGAAATGGGGAAAATATAAGAGAGATCGGGGACGAACATGGATGTTGTTATGCGCAAAGAACGGCCAGAATGAGGAATGAAAGCTGACATCAACTTTTTTCCATCCCAACTGTTGCAAGCCACGAATCATCTCCTCTGGAAAGAAAATGATAGGCCATCATCACTCCATTGACATCGAGCAAGGAAACAATCATCTAATAATCACGTTTAACTTCCTGCTGGAGTTGGCTTCATACCTTCCATGATTTCATGATAATCCACCGTATTGTGCGTGGTTGGTGATTTTTGTGCTGCCTCCTTTGCTTGAACTGCTTCTGGGGGAAAATGGAGCCCGGCTGAGGAAACAGGAGGATAATATTCTACGTCTACGACATGCTTGTAACCATCCAAAGATCGGCGAGGGGGCTTCCAAGAATTTTAGAAGACGTCAGAATGATAATGTACACTATATATTCACATACTTCCAACATTCGTATACTCATACACCTTCCAAACGAGCATCCTACACCTTCTAAATCCTATACTATACAGCCTATGAAATAATAAAAATGGAGAGAAGTTAGGGGAAAGAAAAGGGAAAGAAAGAAAGAAGGGAAAAAAGAACTCAACGTCTGATGATATGCCATGTCATCCAAGAATGTGAAATATATATTGGCATGTTAGTTCAAACAACTAAGACCCCATTTGATAACTATTTAGGCTCAGTTTGATATCTATTTGATTTTTAGTATTTGTTTTCTGAAAATTAAACTTATAAACACTACTTTCACCTATAGGTTTATTTGTTTTGTTATCTACTTTTTAGGGATGTTTTCAAAATCCAAAACAAGTTTTGAAAACTTATAAAAGTAGATTTTAAAAACTTGTTTTTGTTTTTGAATTTGGCTAAAAATTCAAATGTTTCCTTAGGAAGGATGGAAACTATTGTGAAGAAATTGGGAGAAAACAAGCACAATTTTTAAAAACCAAAATCCAAATTATTATCAAATGAAGCCTTAGGCCCCGTTTGATAACCATTTGATTTTTAGTTTTTGGTTTTTGAAAATTAAGCTTGTTTTCTCTCAATTTCTCTACGATGGTTTTCATCTCCCTTAAGGAAGCATTTGAATTCTTAGCTAAATTCTAAAAACAAAACAAGTTTTTGAAAACTACTTTTTTTAGTTTTCAAAACATGGCTTGGTTTTTGAAAACATAAGTAAAAGATAGATAACAAAACAAGTAAATCCAAGGGTGGGAGTAGTATTTATAGGCTTAATTTTCAAAAACCAAAAACCAAAAACCAAATGGTTATCAAACGGGGCCTTAGTTTTTTGTTTTTTGGTTTTTGAAAATTAAGCTTATAAACATAACTTCCACCTATGGGTTTCTTTGTTTTGTTATCTACTTAACCAATGTTTTCAAAATTCAAGCTAAATTTTGCCAAACTAAAAAAACAAATAGTTTTTAAAAAGTAGTTTTTGGAATTGGGAATTTGCCTAAGAATTCAAATGTTTCCTTAAGAAAGATGAAAACCACAGTAAGAATGGTGAGAAAACAAACACAATTTTCAAAAACCAAAAACCAAAGATCAAATGGTTTTCAGATGGGCCTAAATTAACATAAATGAAGCCACAGCTCTAAATTGCTCCTACCTACATCACGTGCATGTATATATATATAAAAGAAGGCCAAACCAAATTTCTTCTGAACTCTATCTTGCTTTCAACATTTTTGTCAACTAAGACGACTCAAGTATAGACCTAGGAATTGCCTAGTGTCAACAATATCTATTCCCGATCCAGTATCCTTCAAGATTACTCATATCACTATGTTCTTATTATGACAAAATGGAAACATATGATAACCAAATGAATCATCACCTTGATAAGTTCATTTTCTCTCCTTATAGATGATGTGCGCCAACCAACCATATCTATTCAATGTTTAAAAGGAAAATACGGTTAACGCGGCAAATAAAAAAGGATCGACAAATAACAGGAAAAAGAAAAGGGTATGAGCCATTCAGTGGATACGGTCATAAGCTACATTGGCATAAAGGATGCGGGATCGAAAAGCACCAAGGGCAGATCTGCAAGGAAAAAAAAAGACATCAGAGCGACCATCATGTGACATCCCCCAACAACAAACGGGGGCCAAGGGGCCTTCACAAACTATACAAAGATTATAACTTACATGAATTTCCCTTCTTCACAATCAGATGCCATTCTTAAGAGAAGTGGCGGTTTATCAGGTTTTCCATCTGTAAGGAACAGCTGACTACCCGTTCGGCCCACAACAATAGGGGCTATTGGTGGAGCCAGTTTCTCTAGGAAGGGAAGTCCCAGAAGAAAAGGAAGCTGAGAAAAGAAGAGGATATAAATCCAATTACTATTATTAAAATATCTGCCACAACAATTTTATTTTCCCAATTGCATGCATGAACGAGAGGAAGCATATTGTAAGCCAAAAGATTGATTTTACAGCTAAAATATTGCAATTAGAAATAACTTTTTGGTTTGGGTATCACCAACAGGAAAGGTAGAAGAATGTACACAAGAAGCAATAGATTCATACTGCACCAACCATAATTAAGTATTAGATTGTTGCAATCTGACTCATAATGTTACACACAGGGTAGCGTTTCATTCTATGATGGAAATACATGAGCATAGGATCCATCAATGAAAAGAAAACTCAATTACTAACATGAAGCATGCACATAAGTCAGACTGTGCTTTTATTCTGTATCTAGTCATTTGGAAGTCTAGTAGTCTTATTATCAACCCAAAAGGTTTCTCTCTCATTCTCCTTTTCACTCAACTCAACAGGTATTATGCTTTCACTTTTGTAATCATGGTAAAGTTGCAATTGTTCATATCGCACACACCATTAGAATAGTTTACATTTGCAATAAAATTTATCTGATTTCAACTAGTGAACGGGGATCCATAAACAAATATCTTGAAGTTGGAATTGTAGGTCAGCCAATAGCGATAAAATATATTTCTAACAGTGTCATTCCAATGTACATTATTTTAGTATGCTTACATAAAGAAGCATGGACAATTATTTTTGACGACATTAGAGTGAATTAAAATAAGAGCCCTTCAACAATAAAATCAATATTTGTTGATTACAGTTTTATTAGGCTAGGATATTTTGAGTTTTGTATGATTTATTGGTTGGTCCATGAACAATTTTCTAATTCGTTTTAAGAAAGTGTTATGAAAAGAAATAACTAATTTCACAACTTAGTCAAGTTTAAGGATTGGTTGGATGAAATTAAAATTTTAAGATTCGACTGTACACAAATAAAGTGAATTTTTTCCCTTTTTTTGTAAGC
This sequence comes from Trichosanthes truncata, assembly GCA_033996785.1. Classification (NCBI taxonomy): domain Eukaryota; kingdom Viridiplantae; phylum Streptophyta; class Magnoliopsida; order Cucurbitales; family Cucurbitaceae; genus Trichosanthes; species Trichosanthes truncata. The sequence continues at coordinate 33,885,593 of MU867261.1, forward strand.
TTAGGTGTCTGTCTGAACTCATTTTTGCATGCTTGACCGATCCCAAGAAATAATTGCCCAACTCTAAAACATTTGACATAAGGAAACTCCAAGAATATTTAATATCCTAGGTAGGATAGGTGGTCAACATAATTTAAACCCAGGCTAATAGTAATTTTGACCAATTCTATATAGTTGTCCAACAAGTTGAAAACTCGCAAGCCTAGGCATAACAAGAAAATAAAGGCCCAGGGAGCATTTACATTAAGAATTACCAAATTTTCATTCAGTGAGATATAGAGAAGTGAATACTCTCAAAGACAAACCTGCTTTTTACCTCTCACTCCCAAATGAGGAGTTGCCAAGGTAATGAAACTGATTGGCTCTAGTCCTGCAACCACACCTCTTTTTGAAGAATTGCAAGGATCATTTGGTGTGCTGCTAAAGGTATTTGAGTTATTGTAAAGGACAGCAATAGCATATCTCGCAAACAAACCACCAAGTGAATGAGCCAAAAAGGAAATCCTTTTTAAGCTCTCTGTTTTCTTTACTACTTGCAAGACCTGTTTGTCATACAGATCATTTTTTAGTAATAATGAAATTACATGAACCTTTCAATGAGCTAGAATACATATAATCTAAATCCAAGAAACTGTTTTAAGAAATACAGTATCTGAATGGATCAAGACTTACCTCATCAGCTAATCTCTTTCCCGCTCCATCAATTCCAGTGAAAGTTTTAGTAAAAGTATTTGAGGAACTTGCTGCAAATATATGAAGATAACTAAAATATAAGATAAGCATCATACTAAGGAGAAATGTTGAAGATGGATATAAAATATGGGAGTTCCATCTTGAAAATGGTCATGTCATGATGTTAATTATTTTATTTATTGTCATGATGCAGGATTAGTATTTCTGGTGACAGGTTTATGTCCAAGATGCATAAACAAGACAACATAATACATTATTGCCTGCTGGACACTAGTATTAATAAATTTCTTCTTTCCTCACACACAATACACATTTGACAAAAGAGAACAATGAGATTTCCTTCTAAGAGTTCTATCATTAGAATTGATACTAAGATCAAGAGACCAAATGACACCATGAGTCATGACTCCAAGATGAGATTGCAAACAGGAATAGAGGCTAACAAAGAATGAGGATGAGATTTACACACAAATAAGGACCATGCTTCTAAATTCCATACCCTCGTATCTTGACTAGGCTAGGAGAGGTGAGATCAAGCATCTCTTGGAAGTGAGCCCACTCTTCTGTTTCGGTCCCAAAATGCCCTCCCAACGAGAAGATTTCAGCACAAAGAACTAGCAACCAACACTCTACTGTCAAAGAATATAATCTAGGGAACTTCATCCACAAATTATGAGAAAGAAACATTTATCATCCTGAAGTTTAATACTCGCCCCTAACCCATCTTAAGTGATGACGGCTGTGAAAGTATTTTTAAGGTTTTATTTTGAACATGTTTATTTTTTATTCCAAGTCGAGCATACTGTTGTCTAACTGGTTACTTGATGATGGGCATACTTAAAGGTCTAATTCATTGTACATACATCAGACTTTTGGGAATAATAAAATTTTATAGAAAAACAGTTGCATTAATAAGAGGAGCAACCATTGACATGTGGCTTACATTGAGCAGTTTGGTAGCAAGGGACCTTCCTACTACCATTTAAAGTACAAAATGTGGTCGACTCAAGCTCCTCCAAACCACGTCTATGGCTCTTTCTCCCAACATGTGTCCTCTCTGCAACAAAAATTCAGAATCTAGCAATCACCTTTTCTTCCATTGCCAGTTCGCGTACAAGGGGTGGATGTTTATTTGCAATCTTTTTTATTCAGCTTGGTGCTTCCCTAGAAACGTGGAAGATAGTTTGATGGACGTGCTGTCGTCAGGTTGGTGGTTTAAGAAGAAAGCAAAGATTTTGAGGATGCTAGCAGAGCACATCTCTGGATGATTTGGAAAGAAAGAAATAACAGATTATTCTCAAATACGACTTCTTTTGATATTTTTTTGTGAAATGTACAGTTTACAGCCTCCTCTTGGAGTGCTTTACATCACTCTTTTTGTAACACTTAGTGCTCACTCATCAACTGAAACTGGAGGCCCTTTATTTTTTATCCTCCTAGCTAGGCTTAGGGACCCCTCATCCCTACGGCCTTTAGGTCGTGTGTTCTTTCTTTTGTTGAATATATTCTTGCCTCTGCTTCCCATTATAATACCAAAAAAAAACAAACAAACAAACAAAAACTAGAAATAATAAAATAATAAAATAAAATCTCAGGCTCCTCCAAACCATATTTTCAAGCTGTTATTTTGCAACAGAGAAAACCAAGTTCGAAGAGGACCTCACACTTAGAGAGAAGGGTCATGTTTTCGCTCCTAGCATTACCAAAACAGAGCCCTTGGAAATAAAAGGTAGTAAAAACTGACTCCCAATGCACAAGGTAGCACCATCCATTATAACCAACACCTTCACAGAGGAAGGAATGCATGCATGCAGTTTCTCAAGCCTACGAACTCATTTAACTAAAATATTGAACGAAGACAAGTAATAAGTATGAAAGTTGGGAAGAACCTGCCACAGAGTTAATCTCTTTCCCTCAGAAATGAGAGCCTTTTACTTTTGAGTGGTTGAAAGATCCGTTCGGTAATTTCCAAAATTGTGCAAAGAGAGGGTTGCCACCATGGGAAACCCAAGGTAATTGAGAAGTAAAAGCCTTCAGCACAACTACATCTAGTCTAGCACCTCAGCTTGAATATTTAAGCCCATCCACATTGTTTTAGACATGCTAACTTTAAGCCCCTAGGAGAGTTCAAAGATCTCAAGGAGATTGAACCAATTATAGAGCTTTCCTCACAAACTGGAGGTAGGAAAGTGATTCTTATCTACCCTCATAAATCCTTCAAAGAGCTTCAACTCTATACTTTTATCGATCAAACAACCAAGTGGACAGCCACTACATTGGCTAAAGAAACACAGCAATATATCCTTTTTCTCCACGTCACATCCTGACCTCTGTGTCAACCTGTTTTAAACTAAAAAATTCCAATAGACCATGAGGTGGCCTTTCTCCAAATTAATTTTATTGATAAAGCCTTTTTCTCTTCCTCCTCCACAACTTCATTGAAAATCGAAATAGGCCTAAATTTTGCATCCTATTAATAAGGGACGATTGGGAAAGACGTAAGAGTAATGATATATTTCTTCTATATGAAACAGCATTTGATTGAGGGAGGAAAATACAAACAGGGATCCTAATTTGAAAGGAGTTAGAAAACTGCTCTCAATTGAAGGTTACAAAAGGAGAATAGTTACAAAAGAACTTAGAGCCAGAGCTCCACCAGAGCTCCATATGAAAGCAACAGAACCAATATTATCCAAAATCTCAAAAACATCTCTCAGAAATCCATCTATTACTTTCTAACAATAATTCCAAAGTCATAACATATTACACTCATGTTGATGCACCTGCATTAGAAACATTATAACATGTACATTCTTATAATTCAATGTTTGATATTCCATTAAGCATGGATGGTGACATTTACTCACATGGAAAAAGAACGTACCATATATTAAAAAGTTTCTTCCAAGACGCCTTTTTAACTCTGCTTCAAAGTAAGTCCAATCACGTGGGCTGCATAACAAATGCAGTAATCAAAAGAGAGAGGGGGTGGGGGGTGGGGGGGGGGAGAGAGAGAGAGAGAGAGATTCTTGCTGATAGCTATCCAAATATTTATAGATATACTACATCTGACCTCTAATAATCCAAAAGCTTTTTTTTTTTCCAAAAACCAGACATTCAGCCAAATGTATGCATGTTGCATAGAAAATAAGAAATATGATTCCCTTTTAATCTTGTTTTTCTTACTATCTAATCTGGTAACTAGCGATCATAATGTTTAATCAAAGGATACCTAGCCATGATGCCATGAACAAGGACAAGAAGATGATCGGGCTCGCTTTTCACATTTCCAATGCTCCTTGATGATGAGAATGTTCCCTGGGTTGAAGTACTCATAGCTTGAGGTCCAAGGCCAGGTAATCTCCAACTGTGATTCGAGTCTGCAATTCACAAGTTTTGCTGATGTCCATCAATGACATGTAAAAGAGAAAATTTCCTAACCAGCTCAAATCAAAAGAAAAATGAAAAATAGAAGAAAATAAATCTAGCATCCAAAACAAATAATTAAGCACATATAAATTTCAGACAGATTCAAACTGCTCTAGGTTACAAACTTCAAGCTCATTGGAGTCAAGAATAAGTATTGTTATCGGTTCTAAAAGCAGATACTTCTTCCAAAACAAGAAAAAGATTTATGAACCTGTATTCATTCTAGCAGGGCCTTTCTAAAAAAGAAATTTCTAGTGTGGTGTGGCATTGGATTGAAATTTGCTTCCCACTAGGATAAAATCGGGCAAAGGAACCATTAGCAAGTGCAAATAAGCCTACATGACAATCAAAGTCACAGCAGTGCATTCATATTAACAGCTAAAAATTCTTGATAGAAATATAACCTTCACTTTCTCATCGATAAAAACGAAATGTAAGAAGAAGAAAAAACATGAGTTCCATTAGGAAACATAGACACCACAAATGTCAAATCCGCAAGTTCACTTTTGGGTTATAATCTATCGATTGCATATCTAATTTCACAGCTCATAATACAGACACAATTACATACAGAAGATTGAAAATCCCGAACGAAGAGTTCGCGAATTTAAACGATACGTGGTATTTGGAACAATTGTACATCCAGCTATGGCAAAACAAGATAACCCATTCCAATTGTCGTCATCTTCACGTTTAGACCAATTCGGGAAGGAAAAACAAAAACAAAACAAAACCCAATTCCCTTATTCACTTTCAATTCAACAACAGGGGCTCAAATTCTTCAGTCCAAAATTGAATTTAAAGAAAAAAAACAGCGCAAATAAGAAAAATAACCAAGAAGGAAAGGACGAGAAGTACCAGATGAGGAACAGCAGGGAGACGAGGATGAGCAGGAGGAAGAAGAGGAAGAAGAAAACGACGATGTTCCTAAAGGACCATGAGAAGAACCGGTTCTTGAACTGCCAAAAATGGGGTTGTAGCAACAGCGCGCGTGAATGAAAGGCGCCAATGCCATATATTTATAGAGAGAAAGAAAGAAAGAGAATTGGGAGCGGGAGAGGCAGCAGCCAGAAAGAGAGGAGTGAGATTGTTGTCCAAGTGGAGTCAACAAGAAGCCATAACGTTCGTTATCCTCTTCAATGATTAAGGCAAAAGCCCATGCCCTGCAACCCAAAAAAAGAGGCGGAGAGAGAGAGAGAGCTCTAAAAATCTCTGCCGAATCAGTCGCCTGTTCTCGGGAGAACCTCCATTGATTATGGTCAAAAACCTTACACCTGTCAAGGTGAAGAAATGAAAAATCAATAATGAAAACAAAACAAGGAGAAGAAGGATACAATCCGTCGTCGTGTATTGTAGTTTATACAACCGTATTATACGGTTAGCTTTTTGAATGTGTACACGTTAAGTTAAGACTTAAGTTATGTTTGTTTCACTAATTTTGAGATGGGTTTTGACAATAGTATAAAAAATCAATATTTATTTTATTGATCTTTGCTTTGTAAAACTCAAGTAATTATTACCCGTAGATAAAAATAACAAATGAACCATGGGATTTTATTATCCATGTGGAGATGGATTTTTTTTATTTGAGACTTTTTTCCTTGGAAAATAGAGATTAGAGAAGAGAAAAAAAAAAAGTAATAATTAAATTCCCACATATTAATTATCATCTATATCCAAACACATGCATGAGTTATTTTTATCGATGGGTAATAATTACTTAGATTTTTAACTCCCAGATATTTTATATTCGCAATCCAAACGGGTCCTTAAGAGTGAATTTTTTTGGGTTAAAAATTACTTTTGGTGTCCCTCAACTTTCACCAATTTTTACGTGTAACAATTTAGTGCTGTATTTTCAATTCTATACTAATATAGTCTTTGAATTTTAATTGCCACAATTTAATCTTTATATTTTAAAATTTAAAATGATTTAATCTCTATCGTCAAAATTATTGTTAAAATTTAGTGAAATTTCTTACCTAGTTGGATGAATTAACTAATTAGGGACTCAATATTTCTATAAAGTACAAAGTCTAAATCATTAAATAATAAAGATTGACATTTAATTTTGATAGAACTTTTTACGAGAGGGATTAAATTGTTACATATTTGAAAGTATATGGACTAAATTGTTACATGCTAAAGTTCAAGAATTAAATTGTTACAAAATTGAAAGTATAAAGACTAAATCATTACAAATCAAAGTTCACCGACTAGATTGTTACTTTCATGAAAGTTCAAAGGACCAAAAGGAATTTTTAACCTTTTTTTTTTAAGAATCGTTTTCTTTTTCTTTTGAGTTTAACAACTCATGGAGATTATATATATATATATATATATATATATATATATATATATATACATGAATGTATTAATTTTCAATCCAAACTTTCAATTCCATCGAGTTGAACCCTAGATTTACACAATTGTTAAAATTCTTACCTTACGTTCAATTTTTGCTAAATGACTGATAACTCTAAAATTTAGAGTTATAAGCTAGCAAATCAAGACTTAATTTCATATTTCCTCTCATTATGTTGTGGAAAACTCCTAGCTTTGATGTATTTTGCTCTATGATTAATTTTGATATAGTAACATTATTATTAGAGCAATATTATCCTAATTAACGAGATTTATTTGATTGATTTAGGGTTTGAATGAGGAAGGAGCCCTGAAGATAAGAGCAGCAGTTTTACAACTGTTTGCTAGAACAAACTTTGCAATTCAGGCTTATACGAATTTCGCACGTGGGAATTGCGATTCATTAAACGAGTTGGCAGATGACAATACAGTCAGCGTTTTTCAGCCATCCAGAGCTCGCCACGTCATTGGAACTTGTCTAATCAGCCCTGGTTTTCATAAAGAAGGAGTATATATTGTTGGGCAGCCGTTTTTTGAAGAGATGAGGTTGGAGATCCTGAAAACAACAGAGAGAGATAAGGAGAAGTAGAGAGCTCCGATTTTGGAGGCCATGGACAGAAGATTTCCATAAAAAGAAGGTTTCTCCAGGGGATAAACGCCAATGTTGAGTCAAACGTTTTGGGGCAGCTTTTCGATTTCTTCTACTACATTTTCTGTTTTCATTTAGTTTATTTTCTGCATCATTTCCATTATGTTTACATTTCGACTTTTCTGCTGTTATTTTTACATTATGAACTAATCACCATAAGGTGAGGATTAGAGGATGATTGCTTTTGATTAATGTTATAGCTGAGTATATTTTCTTTCATTCGATTTGGTTTTTAAGATGCCTTATTCATTAGTTCATGTCCGTTTGGCCAGCCGATGTGAGCAGTGTCCCTTTGATTTTTGGGAAGAATAAGAGGGGCTGAGAGCTTAAAAACCACGTTAGCCCCTTGTTAGGGTTAGTAGCTAGCTAAGTGAGTAGGTTAGGGATAATCACTCACCTAACGCACACAAAATACAGTGGGTTCAATGTGCTGAAGTAATGGGAATGAAACAGTATATTTAGGTGATTCGGGAGAATACCGTGAAATCTGTAGTGGGTCGAATGGAATGAATATGTACTCAATTCGTAACATAATTAAAGCATGATTTACCTCTAATCCGAGCCTTGTTTTAGTTAAAAGCACCTAACCCAGTTTTCATTTGTTCTTTTACAATTCCTCTGTTTTCCCTGCTTTAGCATTAATTTTGTTCCAGCAATAGTGACTTATTTTATTTCATTTCATTGACGAATTTGAATGGTTACAATTTGAGTTACTAGGAATTGATTCAGTAAATAGAAGGATTAATAGTCCATGTGGATTCGATAATTTACTTATCGCTTGCTACAAAAGTATGTGTACACTTGCGCATAGACATCATAATATTGCATAATTATTCACATCACTCTAGCAAGTCATCAATGACCTATATTAATTTTTGGTTAAATTATAAGTTTAGTCCTTAAACTTTTAGGTTTGTGTCAAATAGGTCTCTGACATTTAAAAAGTTTCTAATAGGTCCTTAAACCTTAAAAGTGTTTAATACTCCCTATACTTTCGTTTTTGTATCTAATAAGTCATTGAACTTTCAATTTTGTGTCTAATAGATCGTTGACCTATAAGAAAATTTTCAAAATTCACAATCCTGTTGGACACAAAATTGAAAGTTTAATGTCTTAGTAGATACAAAATTTAATTTTATGTCTAATGAATTCGTTAATTTTAAAAAATGGTGAATATGCTAGAGACCTATTTAACAATTTTAAAGTTTAGGGATCTATTAGACACAAAACTAAAAGTTCAGAGACCTGTTAAACAAACATGAAAGTTCAATGACTAAATCCATAATTTAACATTGATTTTAACAAAAAAAAAATGTAAAAATTTCCTAAAGCTTGTTAATTTCAATGAAAATCAAGTTTTTCACAACATAGGTCTATCAATATTGCACAAGATATATTCTTCAAAAAAATATTGCACAGGATGTTGGGATTTATGCCCTAAAATCTCGTAATTAATAATTTATTTAATAATTTTGATTATTTTATTTGCAATATAATATTATCCATTATATGAAAAATCCAAAGTTATTAGTGTAATCTTGAACAGTATGTGGTTGACATACGGAAGAATCGTGTTCAAGAAATAACCTAAAGGCTCATAGTATATGGATAAAGTTTGGTGTCTTATCCTGGTAACACTATTGATACGTTCCACTTTGTAATAGTTACAAATGATTTGATCCAAATCATTCATATGGAGACATGTGAGCTGAGGTATCTTATACAATGAGTTTGTATAAGACTAGACCACGAAATATTTAATTTCTCTTTATAAATCCGTTAATTGAGAAGATTAATATTTCATCGTGGTGATCATATGCGACTTGATCTTAATCATGAGTGAGTTATGAACTTCTATCTGTGAGAGCTTGTCCTTTTATTTGCATGGGTGACAGTGACTTTTGTAGCCGATTCAATATATCTACCATTTTTTAGACTTGACCAAATAAGGAGCTGGGAGCATAATCTCACAAGATGAAATTCACTCATTCCCATATAAGGTAAGTAGATAAGTAATTCCCTTAAGTGTTGATTTCAGGACTTGAATAATGGGTCACACCCTCTCACTAGGCCGAAAGGGACTTAGTTTATGATTGGATCATAAACAAATTGTTCATTAGAAGATCAGTGGTACTTAAGGTGCAATATGTAATTATAGGGGTAAAACAGACTTTTGACCCAAATGTAATTACGAATAACTCGTGAATGATCGAGTTGCATGTAATGATTATATCTATGGACACAACGTGTTCTACAGTGCATAAGAGTGCAACTCTAGGTCTATAGTGGAATGATCTATAATTAATGAATGAAAATTAATTAATTAAAGAGTTTAATTAATTGATTTTGTATCATTTGAGTTTATAATCTGTAGGTCCATAAGGTCTCTATGCTAGCTTATAGTAATACTAAAAGATCAATCTCGTTTTAAAAAAATTTTGAAATGTTCAAATTAATATTTAATACATTAGATATATTAAATATAAAAGAGGAAAATATATTTATTGTATTTGATACATTAAAAATTAAAATAATTAAATGTATATTAGATACATTATATAAAAGCTATTTATAAAATTTGAGTAAGATTTAAATAAATAAATATCGTAGGATATTTGAATGAGATTCAAATAAGTATAAGATATATTTTAATATATTAGATATTAACATATAATATTTTAATTATAACATAACTATTGGCGTTGATTTTTCCATTCGTAAACTATTTCTATTTCTATCCAACCAAATATGAAATCTTGACCAAAATAAATTCCTAATACCTCCAAGCTCCAAGTAATTGATGTTGGACCCCCAATTAAACTCCTCTGTAACTACAATTCTGAACAACCTCTCCTCTCTCCAAATTTCCCTTTTTCTCTCCTCTACGGTTTTGCAAGAAGAAAAACCCCAATATGTTTTTTTTTCTTTTTTCTTTTTTGTTTAACAAACCTTGCCGTGTGTCAAACAAAGAAGAAACTACCACCACACCATCCACGTACCTACAATTTCACATCCTTCAATTTTTTTTTTTAAAAAATCTTTTTTTCTAACTTTAACAAATACTTTAGGGAAATTGGGTCTTACAGGATGTCCTCCTTCTGAATCACGAGAGGATCAATGGAGAGAGGCGGTAGATCAAGCATCTTCGTGGAGTTCAAAGCAATAGACTCGATGGGAGCTGAAGTACCTTGAGGATCCTTATGGTTTGTTGAAGTAGGAGGGTTGTCATCTGAATGATCTTGTGAATCGTTATTGTTGGTTGAAGCAGGAGGGTTGTCATCAACGCGGGGAGGGGCGGATCAAGAAAATCTGTGGAGTGGGAAGTAATGGACTCAATACAAGTAGGGGGAAGGGAGGTCATGCAGACCAATAGGACTGTCCGAGTTTGTAACGTGGCCTTCATAAGAAAACATCGGTCGCATGTCACCTAAGACATCATCCATCGCGTTGTTCCCCTACATAGGACAAAATATAGCTTACTTAATTTATCTCAACGATGTAAAGAGAAATGACCGCATACGAACTTATTTATGCATATGTACCTTACACAATCGTGTATCGAGAGGTGATGGTCTTAAACTCTAACCTAACTTCTTGCAAATCATTTTTCACTCCATGCAAATCATCTTTGACCTCATACAACCCATTTTGAAATAATCGGACATGACTATCTAGTCATTGCAAGTAAGTCCACATTGTGTCATGGTCTCTAAATTACCTGTGGAGGGCAGACGATTGTATATTCGATCGAAAGCGTGAGGCTTAGATGCCACGGGGTTTTCTGTAGCAAGGCCTTCAACGTCCATTTCATTTTAGGGATCATGGTGATGTTTGTAATTATCCTCACGACCATGATCGTCTTCACGACCATGATGTCATCGATGACCATGATCATCATCAACAGGATGACCATGGTCGTCCTGATGACCATGTTCATCTTGATCAAGACCATGATCGTTCTGATAACCATGATCATCTTGCTCACGACCATGATCGTCTTGGTGACTTTGATCATCCTCATGTTCACGATCGGCCACCATGTCTCGTTGTCGCTGTTCGACATCCGATATGCAGAGTACTGGTGTAACCACTATCTAGATTAAACAAACAAAAACATGTACATATAAATAAGTAATATAAAAAAAAAAAAAGACTTATGTTTTCTTATTTTAAATGACTATTCTAACCTTACGACAGTCGAACTCATTTTGCATCAACCACTTGAATGTTACTAATCGTTGGCATGACCATCGAAGTATGCGAAGCACTACATTATAGTTCATTCGGGTGGTAGCTTTCTTAGCTAACGTGGATAAAGTCTCATATGCCTAAACCTACAGTCGAACAAAATGTATCATCCTGCATTAAGTAAAGTAATGCAACATAAACGCATGAGTTATGGAACGTATAATACATGAAAAGCATGGGGGGAACTCGGTGAGACTATACTTCACCATATAGTTCATATTGGAGGTGACCTTCTGTTAACGTCTTCTCCCATATGATAGTTCCTCAATCAAGACTATTGAAATAGTCCAATTGCTCCACATCCCAAAAAATTGATTGATCAACAACAGTCTTCTTCTTATCCTTCTCCATCATCGTAAGCTTCATATAGTACACCAATGTAAGCTTTACTACATCATCGTCGCTCTCGAACACCAAGTCATTATACTTTTTCTCCAACATAGAAAGGTGAATGTCTTTATTATTGATATCATTGAGGAAGTACTTACTATGCAAATCTGGACTTGACTGATGCATCCTTCTCAACCGCTCTACTAAAGGTATGCCATAAACCAGTCATTAATAAAAACTCTTCATTCGAGAAGGATGCAATAATGCCCTTCAAATCGAAGTTCATTACGTCTGGTCTTTCATCTACAACCTCCCTTAGTAAAATGTTGTACACCAATGGGCTGTTGAAAACCATATCAACGTCTACAAACTGCCCAAAGATTGTTGTTCTCTTGACCAAATCAAGTTGTGTTGGCGTAAGCTTCTTCATAATCTTGTTTGCACTACAAATGTGCGACAAACAGGTACCTTGGCCGAAAAAGCGATCAGCTTCATTGATCTTCAAAATGGGTGTCATTTCAATAATCTTGCATCATGTATACAAATTATCCATTACAATAAGATGCATACGATAAACAGTGGTTTGAAAAAAACGAATTTCATTAACTCTCGACGACTCTCCATCCCTTCTTAACCTCTTGACAATCCCCATCGTCTTCTTTTATCGGTGCTCATTATGGCTCAGAAAAATGGATTTCATTTTAATTCTCGACGATCCCTCTCAACGACTCTCCATCTCTTCATAACATCTCGACAATCCCTCTCCTCTTCTTCTACCACTGCTCACTATCGGTCATATTTCATTTCTATAGACAGTCAATTTGTTCACTCAATCGCTCCACAAACCACCCACAGCTACTCTGAAACCCTGCTTTCCTATTAACTCGACAAAATCAAACATACCCACGCCACCAACATTCAACACTCAAAAATCCTCAGAAACAATCAAAAAGTATGGAAGATATAGACAATAAAAAGGTTAAACGATAGGATTTAGAACAAAAACCAAACAAAAATGGGAAAAAGATAAGTCTACCACGTAATCGATGATAATTCTACCCCTCCAGTCGCTTATGAAAAGACGATATCGAAATGGCAATTGAGTTGCTCGTGCAGCTCTGATACGCGGAAGAAGGCAAAAATTTTAGTCCAACGATCGAAACATGTAAACACAGAGAGAACGATATGAATTAATGAAAAGAAGAAAGAATGGAGGGGGGTCGTTGGATTGGTAATTTAAACGAAAGTAAAAAATATATCAAAAGTAAAAAAATAATAAAAGCTAAAATTCAGAGAGAGACTGAAAGGGAGTCACAAGAGTAAACAACTCTCATCGAGAGCTCTCTCTGGATTGAGAATTAAACGAAATTAAAAAAAAAAAAGAATAAAATCTCAAAATTGGTAAAAAAACCAATATTTTCTACATGGTGATCTCGCAAACAACTTAGAGCAAACAACTCTCATCGAGAGCTCTCTCCGAATTAAAAAGTAAACGAAATAAAAAAAAATAAAGGAATAAAAAGCAACAAAATTTCTAAATCGATTAAAATAAAAAATTACACATGTGTGTGCAATAACAAGAGACGTGGTAGCCTTGCAAACAACAAAGAGCGGTAGTTCCATACGCTTACGTCCACATTGCACGTTAAAGTCACAAAGATTCTGATGGAAGCAAAAGATTATCTATCATTAGTTTCAAAAGTCGATCATATCTCATTTTCGCCTAAAAATTTAGGTCATCCGTATGAAAAATCCATAAAAGTTGCAATAATTATTTTCGTTTAAGGTAAAGAGTATAATACTCGTCCAAACTTAAAATGTAGTTTGATGAAATTAAAAAAGTATAATAATTATTTTTTCCTTTTTTTGTTTTTTTACAATATTTTAAGACAAATAAACCAATAAAGGCGTACCGAATAAAATAAGTCTACAAATTCAAAACTACTTTAATCCAACAAACTTCTTTAGTTCATTTTCAGTCACGTCATCTAAAGATTTCAAATCCCATAAAGTTAGACCGGGGACGTAATCATAGGTAATTTTGTAAGAAACATCCTATAATTATTAGATGTATGATAAATATTTTTTACGTAATTATCACAAGATGTACCTCTCATGTTTTTTCAATCAATAAAAATTGAATTTCTAAAATCCAGGTTTACATAAAATCGACCAATTAGAATAATAAAGAATCATCCTCTTTTCCAGTATGCTGCCTGCTTAATGTGTTAAAGTTAATTTGTAATTTCTCATGTTAAATGAATGAGAACTTGTTGTTTCTAATGAGATGACTTTGTATCATTCTAAGAGTTTTATTGAAATATGTAAAAGCTCATTAAGTTCATGTATTTTCCTAGATAGCTATTTCCTAAGACATTTATATTGGCTATCTAGAATCTTCTCTAAACACCTATAAATAAAGGTATTCTTCAACCCTTGTAAGCAATCAAGCTCCAATTGAGCAAAGTGCCATAGCACTCATTCAAAATAAGTTTCTCTCTATATCTTCTCTTCATTCTAAAATATTGCCTACTTTTTTTTCATTGCGTCCAACAAATTTGGTATCAGAGCATGGTTGAAATTGAGTATGGCAACCAATTGTGTTCCAAATGTATTGTCCCTCCCAATAAACAAAATTTCAATATTTGATAGAGAACATTATGAATATTGGCAAAGACAAATGGAGACACCTTTTCTTTCTCAAGATCCTAGGGAAATCATTGAAGAAGACTATGAAGACCCTTTTGAAGGAGATGATGAAGACACTTCGGAGAGGACGCGAGATCAAAAGAAGGAGTTTAAGAAGAATAAAAGGTGAAATTTTTTAGCTCTTTGACTCATTCATCAAGGTGTTGGTAAGTCTATTTTTTTCTCGAATTTTTGGTATTAAAAAAGCTAAAGATGTTTGAGAAGTTTTACATAAAGAATTTTAAGCATCTGAAAAAATTATCTTCATCAAGTTGCAATCTTTGTGGAGAGATTCTGATAACTGTGAAAGCATTTGGAAATTCGTTTCTCAAGTTCCTGAAATTATCAACCAAATGAAGAGCTATGGAGAGATTATTCTAGAAAAAAGAGTAAATGAAAAAGTTCTTTGGAGTCTTCCTCCAAAATTTAATCACGTTGTTGCACTCATTTGAAAAGTCCAAAGTTGTGTCTAAATTGACAATCTTTGAACCTTATGGGTTCGCTTCAAGCTTACAAAGAAAGTTGGAACAAGTCTCCAAGCCAATCTGTAGAGCAAGCTTTTCATACCAAGCTCAATTTTGAAGAAAAGAAGACCAACAAGTCTAATTATAGAAAACAATAGAATCTAAAGCAAAACAAAGAGAATGAGAATCATGATCAAAGAGATAAGGGAAAATGGCAAAGCCAAAACTTCAGTAATTTTGATTTTTGCGTGTATTATTTGAAAAAAGTCAAACCATTAGTCTAAAGATTGTTACTTTAGATTCACTAAATGTTGGATTCCAAATCATTCTAAAAAAGATTGTTGGTTTCTAAATAAAAAAGAAAAAGAAGAAGTAAACTTTACAAAAGAAGACGAAGGGGAGCAATTATTTTCTTGCCTTGACCAATGTAAATCACAAAGTATTTTGTATGTGGATAATGGTTGCAGTAATCACATGATAGGAAATAAAGACTATTTTGTTAAGTTTGATCGTAGTTTCAGCTCTCAAGTAAAGCTCAGCGATGACAAGATTTAGAAAGCTGAAGGAAAATGTGTCATTATTGTTCACACCAAGAAAAGAGATTCGAGGTATATATCATATGTTCTTTATGTTCCTAGCATAACTCAAAATTTGTTGATTGTTGGTCAATTGCTTCAAAAAGGATATGCAGTTGATTTTGATGATGGCAAATATATTATTTTGGACAAGAAAAATAATCAGATAATTGTGAAAGTTGGTATGTTAGTTTTGAAAGTCTTTCCTCTTCTGATTCCATTGGCCATATGGAATTGAAAGAATACTAATGATTCTTAACTACTAAGGAGTTATCCATAAACTCTTGAAAGATCTTCAGTTAAAGCTTCATCAGATCAAGAAAACTCATAATCTCCCCCAAGAAGAATGCGTTCTTTGCAAGATATGAACACTTGTCCATGTTTGCTTGTGAGCCACAAAATTTTGATGATGCAGCAAAAGAAGAAGTTTGGATTAAAGCTATGGATGAAGAAATGGCTAGCATTGAAAGAAATAATACATGGGAGCTTTAAGACCTACCTCCAGGAAAAGATGTCATTGGCTTGAAATGGATCTTCAAGACTAAATTTAAAAAAGATGGTTCCATCCAGAAGCATAAAATTCGTCTAGTGGCAAAAGGTTACTCCCAACAACCCAATATTGACTTTAATGAGACTTTTGCGCCTATAGTACGCATGGAGACTATAAGAGTTGTTTTTGCTTTAGTAGTCCAATTAGAGTTGCACGTGTTTCAATTTGATGTCAAATCAACCCTCTTAAATGATGAGTTAGAAGAATTAAGTGTATGTAAAGTAGCCTCAAGGATATATTGTCCAAGGTAAGGAGGAGAAAGTTTATCATCTCCATAAGCCCTTGTATGGTCTAAAACAAGCGTCCCGTGCATGGAATAGTAAAATTGATAGATACTTTTGTCATAATGTTTTTCAGAAAAGTCCCAGTGAACCATCTTTCTATGTGAAGAAGGAATGTACAAATTTCCTTATCGTTTGCTTATATGTTGATGATCCGATCTATTGTGGGACTAACTCAATAATGATAGATGAATTTAAGCAAAGTATGATGAAGAATTTTGAAATGACCAATCTGGATATCATGAAATATTTTCTTGGAATTCAAGTCAAGTAACATCAAGGTGAAATTTTCCTTTCACAAGAAAAGTATATTGATGATTTACTGAAGAAATTTCAATTGAGCAATTGCAAGCCAGTTGCAACTCCCATGGCTCCAAATGAAAAGTTGTGTAAAGAAGATAATACCATTAAATCAAATCCAAAGACTTTTTGAAGTTAGGTTGGTTCATTGATCTATCCTACAAATACTATGCCTGATATTATGCATTCTGTTACCATCATTTCTAGATACATGAATTATCCACACAAATATCATTATGCTACTACAAAAAGAGTTTTGAGATTTTTGCAAGGTTTCAAGAAGCATGGACTGCAACTATGTATGGGAGAAAGATTGCAAGCTGATTGGTTACATTGACCGTGATTGGACAAGATCCCTTGATGATCGAAAGAGCACTTCAGGATATGTGTTATGTTTGGGATCTAATACAATATCTTGGAGTTCAAAAAAGTAACAATAGTAGCTCTATTTTCAGCTGAAGCAGAATATACATAATCACTGAAGCCATTTGTGAGATAATGCCAACAAAAATCCTTTGTGATAATATGTCACCAATTGCAATGACCAAGAATCCTGTCTTTCATGCTTGATCAAAGCACATTGAGCTACGTCATCATTCTATCAGAAAATTGGAGTTTGTCAACACCAATGATCAACTGATTGATATATTCACCAAATCTATTACAGTAGAGAAGTTCAAGAAGCTTTTGAAAATTACAAATTAAGAGGGAGTGTTAAAGTTAATTTGTAATTCTCCATGTTAAATGAATGGAAACTTGTTGTTTCCAATGAGATGACTTTGTGTCATTCTAGGAGTTTTATTAAAATATGTAAAGGCTTATTAAGTTCATGTATTTTCCTAGATAGCTATTTCCTAAAACATTTATGTTGGGTATCTAGAATCTTCTCTAAACACCTATAAATAAAGGTGTTCTTCAACCCTTGTAAGCAATCAAGCTTCAACTAAGCAAAGTGCCATAGCACTCAATCAAAAGAAGTTTCTCTCCATATCTTCTTTCTTCATTCTAAAATCTTACCTACTTTCTTTCATTGCCTCCAACATAATGAACACTTCACACGCCATTTTCAAATGAAAACACTTCACTTCTACTTCTTTAAAGCCAAGAGAGGGTTCTCTGCATTCCCATCCAAGCATCAATTTTTTTTATGCAGTTCAAAACACTTTCAAATATTGACAAAAACAACCTCATCAAACACACCATTGACAGAAAATTTTCACTAGTACAAAACATTGTACTAGAGAATATATAAACATATCCCTTGCTCATTTACACATATTTGTACATACGTATATTCATACATACATACATATATATCATACACAGTACTCATACGCATTTAAGTACAGGAGAGAAAAATGATGCCTGGATTCTAAATAAAAGTTATGAAAACTTGCATCACATAATAGCACAAGAATGGGGGTTCTCATCACTGAACATAGCACCAGTTTCTTCATCAATCGTTGAAAAGGGTGGCTCTTCATAATAGCCATAGTCCGTTGCGAATCCACCGCCGTGGTTGTAGTTGTAGCTATTCTCGTGTGTCAAATTATTGTACTTGTGAGAAGAAGAAGAGGAAGATAGTGAGTTGTAGGTGATGACTGGTTTAGTTTGAGGCTGAGGCTGATGGTGATGATGCTGAGGAGATTTAAGGTAATGTTGGTATTGGTGGATGAAGCCATGGTATTGTGGGTTATAAGGGTATGGCCATAGCTCCGCCGTCCGCCCATTCCGCCGCACTGCCTTCAGAATCTTCTTTTGCTTTGCCCATCCCATCACAGTCACTTTTTGCATGCTCAAATCTATTATCACATCATCCACACCTGATCATATACAAATATATGTGTGTGAATTTACTACTTTCTCGACAATATAGAATTCCAAGAAATTGAAATTTTGATATGCTTTGAATACCATTGTATTTCACTAAGGTATTCTGACATAGTAGTATATCCTGAACTTTTATGTGTAACAATTTAGTTTGTGTATTTTTAAATTTGTAATAATTTAGTCTAAATTTTAGAACATAACAATTAAGTTTCTGTAATTTCAAATTTGTAATGATTTAGTCTCTATTGTAAAAATTGTTGTTGAGGTTCCATACCTATGTAGATTGATCAACTCATTAGAACCAAATGTGTTTGTAAACTATAAAAACTAAATCGTTATCTAATAAAAATTGGAAATTATTTTGATGAGATTTTTCAAGGTAAAGACTTGAATTGTTATAAATTTGAAAGTACAATGACAAATTTTAAAGTTTCATAACTAAATGTTATTTTAATGAAAGTATAGAGACCGAAAGTGTGTCTTTTAACCTAGGGCAGTTTTGGTCCATTTTTACGACATGTTATCACTAGCTTAATGTATTGCCTTACCTTCTAGATTTTCGAGAGCTTTTCTAACTTGTTTTTCACATCCCGGACAGTCCATGTGAACCCTCATCTCTGTTACCTGGGATCGATTGAAAGTACAAAAATCCAAACATGTCATACATATATAAATTTAAAGTAAAATATTTTCAAAAAAAATAAATATAAAGTAAAATAGAGGGGAAAAAGGTTGACTAAACAC
The DNA here is from genome assembly GCA_033996785.1 of Trichosanthes truncata. Taxonomy (NCBI): domain Eukaryota; kingdom Viridiplantae; phylum Streptophyta; class Magnoliopsida; order Cucurbitales; family Cucurbitaceae; genus Trichosanthes; species Trichosanthes truncata. Next base: position 33,904,738 of record MU867261.1, read on the forward strand.
TAACTAAATAAATAAGCTTCATTTTCAATTCCCTCCACGTTAGGCCAAGATGAGTTTGAGTCTCTAATAACAGAAAACTGATATGTGGGTCCCTGTGTTTTTAGATTATATATGTTTCATCTTTATGCATAAAAAAGTAATTACATATTAACTAGTTTTTAGATGTGGAGATTTAAACTTACTACCCTTAGTAAAAATATTTTAACCATTTAACTACACTAAAATTGACAGTCAAGAATGATAATCTGAACTAAGCGATAATAAGTAGAAGACCTTACCTAATTCTAGATATAGTGCATTATTTGTTGGAAACCAGAGTATTAAAAATAAATAAAATTGTGGAAAACTTTCGTTGATAGACATATAATACAACTAATTGCATTAAAAAAAAACTAGAAAGTGACACCTTAAAGATAAATATTGACTTGTACATACTGATGTGTGAGTCGAAATCAATATGTTAATTAGAAGGTATCCACATCATTGATTGGTACAGAAACCAGAAATCCAAAATATCTCTCTCTCTTATTCAATCATATTTCTCAAAAAAATATTACAAACACACTTATACAAGAAAAGGTCGTTTTTAATGCCAATAATATAGCAAAAAGCAACATCTGCTTTTTCCTAATAAAATGGCCGTTTGTTATAATTATTATTATTATTTTAATTTTTTATATTATTCTGTTCTTACTTTCTCACAGCTGGAATGGAACTCACCAAATACTGTGAAGCTATTGTTAACCACAAGAAAAGGATTTTGGCTTTTTCCTAATAAAATGGCTGGTTGTTATACTCATGGTATTAAATTTTCGTCCACATGTCGACATTTTCACATGTTCATGGGTTCGACATCGATATAAAGGAGAATCGACATTTCCACTATATCGTACAAAATTAATTAAATATTAAAAAAATAGCAATAAAATATAACTTAATGTGAATATAATATTGTAACCAGTATTTTAACTCATTTAAAAAGTGTAAAATATTTATTTATTAATTTAAATATTTTTCTTGAATTTTTAAAAAAAATTTCCACTAATATTCATCAACATTGACATTTCCATCAACATTTCCATAAAATTGAGACTTCGACATTTTCATCGACATCAACATTTTAAACTTTGGTATTTATTATTATTATTATTATTTTGTATTATTTTATTCTTACGTTCTCACAAGAATGGACATCACTGAATACGGTCATGCTCGTGTTAACAACAATAAAATTAAGGATTATGAACACCATAGTATCAAAAATCAACAACAGCTACAGCTTTTTCCCAGTTGAAACTCTTATGCTGAATAGATACTGACAAGATAAGGTTAGCTGAAGAGGAAAAAAATTTTAAACACTCTCACAGTACTTATTTCCTATTTGTACTCTATAATTATTTAATGTTGCTGGACTCACGTCATTCTTTAAAGATACCAACATTAATGAAAATAACACCATACAGACTGTAGTATAAGAAATTTTACTGACGGGAGAGGACTTTTTCTTACAGAACTTAAACGTGTTTTATTAAATAAAGACATACTCAAATAGAATGTGTAGTCAAATGAAGAACGGTCCAATTAGAAGGAAATTCTTTTTCAGAAAGAAACAACGAATCCAAAATGAAATGTCAGGTGAAGAATCTGGGCTGTCTCGGATTCTTTCTTAGCCAAAAAACAGGTTTCTTTGTCCTATAAAAAAACACCCCAACCGACACAAACTCCAAGGATTCTGACCCCCACATACCCAATTGTTCAAAAAACAAATCGCCATCTTCTATTTTGTGATACTATTGCTGAAACTTCCCAGGGCAGGCAGATATAGTCCCAAAAAAACTAAATCTACAACATAATTATAAACAAAAAACTGCACGACAAGCTATCAACTGAACTGGCATATATTATGGGCTGTTACAATGAGATTTTTGTAATCTCCAAGAACACACACACACACACAAAAAAGAACAGTCTTCCACTAAAGAGAGGAGAGAGAGAGAGATTTACCGTCATGTCAGTATAGCAATTGCAGAGGGCCCGAAGAAGCTTTCTCTCTGTGAATGAGAGAATCAAACAAGTCTACAAAGCAAGATGAACGGAAGCACGGTCAATTTATACACATTACAATCAAGCCTCTCTCTTCCTCTCTCTATGGAACATTGGTAGAAAATGCATGGCAGTTACTTCAAACCATTGCCATAGTCAACACCTGCAAATTAAATTCATAAAAAAAACTTATTTGTTAAAGACTTCGTTTTTTCCAAGTCTTCGCTATAGCAGTTTTAATTCTAAATTCAAGAATAATACTTATAATCGTCACAATAACCAATAAATTATAAATCTCCTATAGTCACCACATCTTCTTCTATGCACTTTTTTTAATTAAAAGAAAACAAAGTCTTCAATCTAAACAAAGTCTTCAATCTATCATGGCCTCATATGTAAATTGTGTATTACATTTCCACTACATTATTTCGTACAAGCATCAATCTCTTTCGTTATGAAAAAAAAAAAAAAAGTCAATCATCTCTACGTTCTCTCTTTAATCAGATACAATGTCAATACATACATATTGTTGAAGTATTGATATAAGATTAAATTTACCATAACTTATCGGCTTAAGCTTTTGGACTAATTAGTGATTTAATATGGTATTACAGCAGGAGTACCTATGTTCAAACCCCTGTAATACTAATGTCTTATTTCGTCCCCAATTAATATTAATTTCTACTTGTTGGGTCTTCTACAAATTTTCAATCCCACAAGGGGGAGTGTTAAAGTATTGACATAAGATTAAATTTACCATAATTCATCAACTTAACTTTTAGAGTTAATTGACGATTTAACCTATATAAAAATACATACCTGGGTGTGAGATATATGTGTCGACATGTAATGGTGTATAATAGATATGGATGCACTAAAAAATAATACTTTATATTCAAGCAAGTGGTGCCTTAATTGCTGCTTAGAGTGCAAGAAAGTGTTGGGTCGGCAAGAAACAGGTAAATGGTTGCTTTCTGGCGTATACTAAAGGTAAACTAGAAATCTCTTTTTAGGTTGCTTTTGTGCATATATTTTCGTATTAAAATAAATAAAAAGGGAGTGTATTAATGTAATAAAGTGAAAACTGTGTCAATATGTAAAATGTATAGAGGCCCAACAATGTACGTCAACATTACCACTAGGTAAAATTGTTTATAAGTTTTGATTTTTTCTATTCTAGAAAAGCAACCAAGAAATAGAAACTAATTTGTGTAAACCTATATTAAGAGTTCTAATTCCCTCTCTCCAAGTTGACTTGGTAAAAGAGTGGTCTTTTTTAATTAATTAGTGACCGGTTCCTCTTGTCTTTTTGAAAAAGTTACAAATAAAAATTGAACTTTGTTGGTCTGACAGCCTTGTTCTACGAAAAACAGATGGTTATACACATGTCACCTATACATCTTTTCAATCCTACGATAAAAATACTCTGATCTTTTTTTATATCCGTGAGTGTTCAAGCTAATTTATGCACACCTCGACTATGCTCACAAGATAACCTCAAATCCTACTTTATTTGGTTGTTAAGATAACTCATAAGATATTAAATTCTACGTAAGTAGCCACCATGACTTGAACTCAAACCTTTTATTATTTACATAGTTCTTATTGATCACTAGGCCAACACAAGGTAGTTGATTTAAAATTAAAAATAAATAAAATCTAATCTAATCATGCAATAAAAATACTCTAATCTTCATCATTTTTCCCTTCAATCTTCTTTTCTTTATTGATACTATCTAAAATTGTGAAAGAAATTCATTGTAAGAACAATGCTTTACATGGAGTTGCTGTTATGAAAAATAAAAAAATTAGGAAGGAATTTACCTTCTGGAGAATCCCTCCAACTATAAGAAGTTACGAGAGAGTTGAATCATTAAGGTTGAGTGAGCCTCAGGCAAAGGGAGAAAACAAGGAAATCCCAATCGATCTTTTTATGTGTCCCAGAACAAAACAAAACGACAATTAGAAACAAATTAGGAGTTGCTTAATTTCTAGTCCAATTCATCATCTGTATTATTGCCAGCCAGAATTCCAAGCAATGGTTATAGTTTTACACTCAAGTTCATACTGCATTCATAGATGTATACCCCAAATCTTTATCAATCAACAAAATCAAACGAGAAATAATTTCTCTTTCTGTTAATGGACAGAACAGTATAATAAGATTCGTGCTGGAAACTCTACACTTCATTTCCCACTGACTCATGTATATACATTCCAATACATTTTTAATATTGTCTCCGTAGACCCCTAAATTTGTTCGATATATTTTTTTTCATCATTTTTATTAATTGTGTGTTTTCTTTCATAATTTAGAATTATTGTTGTCTTTAAGAAAAAAAAAAAAAAAAACAAACAAATATTTGGATTGATTCTTTTCCTTTTCCTTTTCTTAGTAAAAAAAATAAAATAAAATATTTTTTCCTCTTTTTTTGTTGTAAAGAGAATAAAATTTTGAAAAGATTAATGTTCAAATCTTTCTTGTATGCAAGGTTTAAAATGTCGATATCGATTGAAATGTCGAAGTCTAAATTTTATGGAAATGTCGATGGAAATATCGATAAAATATCGATGTCGATGAATATTTCTGGAAAATTTTTAAAAAAAAAATTCAAAAAAAGTATTTAAATTAATAAATAAACATTTTATACTTTTTAAATGAGTTAAAATCCTTGTTACAATATTATATTCACATTAAGTTACATTTTCTTGCTTTTTTTTTTTAATATTTCATCAATTTTATACGGTATAGTGGAAATGTCGATGGAAATGTCAACATATCGACGGAAATTTAATACCATGCTTGTATGGAAAATTATTTGATTTAACTAACTTTTGGAAGGAATCATTTTGGCCAAATATTTTAAAAATCAATTCAATCAATTAATATCATTTGTTCCTTTAAATTTTGGTTTGATTTTTATTTTTTCTTAAATGAGATTGATTTGGGATTTCTATAAATTGGAGGTCAAAGACAAGCTTTAGAGGTGGACCATTTGGGATTCAACTCTCTCACCATTTTTTCTCATACATTCCCTCTTTCTCTCTCTCTAACTCCCACGATTTTCTCCTCCTCTACAAATCTTTTCTTTAAACTTCTCCCTCTCTTTCTTTCTCCAACACTTTCTCTCAATTCTCTTTCTCCACTTTTTTTTCTCTCATAGTTTGTTTTGGCATCTCTTTATTTCTTTACTTTTTTTTTTCTACACCTTTGCAAACTAACAATTTTTTTTTCTCACAGTTTGTTTTTGTCTCTCTTTATTTCTTTACAACTTTTTTTCCACATCTTTGCAAACAAACTATTTTTTTTTTCTTGCATTTTTTTTCTCTTGTAATTTAAACTTTATAGTATGTTTTTTCCTTTAACATTGAATTTGCTTTGCTCGTGAAACAAGAGGACAAAATCAAGTGTTTTCTTCAAGTTGTAAGTTATTTTGAACTTCCTTGAATATATTTTAAAAATCTTTACTTTGATGTATCATTTACATTTAGTCGTTGGCATAATTATATTCGTTAGCATAATTTCATATCATAAAACATGTTTATGATTCTTTATTTTGTATTACTACAAATTTAGATACGCAGTCATTACTTCCATTTGAAATATTTGTGACAAGAAGTTTGATTAATAATGTTCTCAAATGTTGTTTGATGAATATGTGAAATGTATGCTACGTAGTTGTTCATGTTTTTTTTATTATTCTTTTATTTTATAGAGAATGTTTATGCATTTCCTTTAGTTAATTTGCATCTTAATTCTTTTTGTCAAAAGTTACAAAATGAAACTTTTCCAATGATGGAACTTTAAGTCTTCGGAAGGGCGATAATTTAAGGTTCTTGAGGTGAAAAATCAATATCTTAGGATGTCGAGATTTGATTTTAATATTTTTCCTTAAAAAAAATAAAATTGTATTCAATAAAGTTTTTTTTTGTGCAATTATTTATATTTTCATGAATTCTTCCTTTTTTATTATATTTTCTATAAAAATACAAAAAATCTTTGCATGAAAAACTTTTTTTAAAAAAAGAAAGTTATTTAAAAAGAGAAAATATTTGATTGAAATTTTCCTTCTTTAAAAAATAAAAACTTTTTTTATAAATAGTACCAAAAATACTTTCATAAAGAGCATTTTCATAAAATGAAGTTTTTTTTAAGGAAACTTTTTTTTTTCTAAATTTGAAGTTTTCCTTTTTAAAAAAACAAAAAACAAAAAAAGTTTTTTTCATAAAAAAATACAAAAAAAAAATATATTTTTATAAAGAGCATTTCCATAAAATGATTTTCTTAAAGAAAATTTTGATTTCTCTAAAAAACATTTCATTAATTTCTTTTCAAACCATTAAATCAAATCTAAAATTTGTTTTTTCCATAAAAGTTTCACTTCTTTAAAATAAAAAAATAATAATAAAAAATTTCCTTAAAAATAATCATTTTCTCACACATGTTTTTAAATTAATAAACCAAACATTTTCCAAAAAAAAAAAAAACTTTCCTATATGGAGATTAGGAAATCAAGATGTTGATTCCCTAATATTCTTGAGGTGACGAATTTATTTTGGGATGCCAAATTAAATTTAAATAAATTTTGAATAGCTTTATATCACCAATAATTATTGCTCATTATTTAATTTAAGAATAATGATCAATAAAACATGGGACATTTAAAAATTAACATAAAAATATATTTTTTTTCTACAAAGGTCATTTTCTTTTAAAATAACACAAAAAAAGTAAAATTTCGTTCCATTGCACAAGTGTTGTGGGGTGCTAATACCCAAATGACCCCCGAATCCAAAATCTTTTATTCGCAGATCATCTTAACACATTTTGGGTGCCCAGTCACATCCTCTAAATAAAGGCTAGTGGCGACTCCATATTCTTCCTCTTGGAAATAAGTCGGCCGCTTCGTGTCACAAACCCGTAGCGACAGTCTCCATGCGGAATACCTAACTCCAAGAATTGAATACATGCAAGTCCAGCAAGGCATTGTAATGACCCTTCTCAATTTCCTCCTCTTTCACACTATGAAGAAGAAGGGTTTCAATTATTATATCTTCCCATTCTATACCATTAGCTCTCTTACGCTTTCCTTTCTTCTCAGTATTTACATCACCAGTCGCAGCATTTGAAGGAAGCATGATCCTCTGAATTCGCTTCTTAGCAGCATTTATTTTCTCCTTCCTCCTTTTGTATGCATTGCAACTAGAGACAAATGAAGGTGGGATACCATTCAACCCTACATCAGTCTCCAATAATTGCTGCAATAGAAGCTTTTTGCTTAATTCTGATTTTCCCTCCCACCACTCTGTACTTGAATGAAAACCAGCTTTTCTTCCCTGCTTTCTTCCATAGACCTCATTAATCCCGCCCGATGACCTGAGATGAGCCATTTCATCCAAAAACTTATTGTAAATCAAGGATAAACATTCATGGGAAATGTTGAGTTTGTTTCCATCATCACAACTCGATTCATCAGGCCAACTATTGCCTTGTAACTCAAAATACTGAGAATCAACTTCCAAATTATTAACCTCACTTTCATACTCTAGCTCTTTTCTTAAACAATCATTTACAGCGGCCTGCAAATCAATCCCCACATCCTCCAAATTCTTCCCCTTACCACTGGCATTTGACATTGATTTCAACTCCATATACTGGATCACAAAAGGAGCATTCTTCACAATATTTTTTGTTGTGATATCTTTTCCCCAAGGCAACTTTTTGCCAACTTCCACAAGTGCCTCCAAAAGTTCCCTGTACCTCTTCTTACTTGTAGAAACCTTGGCATGAACCTCCATTGCTACATTGTCAATACTAACATCAACCTCATTCAATTCTGACACCAGAACCAACACAGCAGCCACCATGGGTAGCGGTTGCCGCCCAGTCGTCAGAAACCATTTCATAGCACACTGTAACAAAAAGATTCCTTGCTTAACTATTCTATCCAGTCTATCTGCTTCTACTCTTGAGAACGACGGTGAATTCCTTGCCGCCCGCTCCAATGACCCCACAATATCAAACACCAGAAACTCAGGCCCTTTCAAATCCAAAAAATCGACAACTCTGAAAACCATTCTACCAAGTTCATGAAGATCACATTCGATGGTCGATGCAACCTCCGACATTGGCAATGGAAGACTATCCTTACGCATAGAAACGTAAGCACAGGCACCAACGAGAATTTGGAACCAATCGCCTTGTCCATACTCACCCTCTGTAATCGTCGATACTAAAATCCTAACATCGTTGGATTTGGAAGCAGAAAACCCTAACCTAAACGTAATATCTTCAATAACTTTTTGAGCCTCAAAGATTTTCTTATCCTTATAAATCAAAACGCTGCCCGAACCTGAGGTTCCAACGCGTACGAATGTGCCCTGTGGACCATTGACACCGCAAAGCTGGGCCTCGTAGTTGTCAAATTCCTGAACAATACCGCAGGAGGAGCAAATTAGGTTGCCGGAAACATCGTCGCGGAAGAGGGACCTGCTGCTGCAATTCTTACAGGAGCCGGACATCGGGGAGATGAGATTGGAGGCAATAAATTCAATACATCAGTTTGAGAGTTTACTAGAGATTAGAAAATTATAGGCAGATTAGGAGATTTCACCGATAAGTAATACGGCGGTGAGGAAAATTTCAGCGATTCGTTCAAAGAAACATTCCTCTTCCAGAGGTGTTGTGATTGTCGTGTGACTGTGAGGAAGATCGGGAAGAGCTGAATTTCGAAAATGGGCCGTATGTCTTAACTGAACTGCACTTTTACGGGCCCAAATAACACTATATTGGGCCTTCTCGTGACATTATTGGGCTTGTTGAATATGAAATGAAAATTTACATATATTCCTTAATATCGAAAATACTAAAAACTATAAATATTTCAAAAGTTAAATTATAATTTTAGTCTCTGAACTTTCAAGTTTGTGTATAAAAAGTTATTGAACTTTAAAAGATATCTAATAGATACATAAATTTTTAATTTGTGTCTAATAAGTTTTTGAAATTAAAAAATGTCTAATAAATCTCTAAACTTTCAATTTTATGTCTAATAAATTCCTAACATATTCTCAATTTTTAAGAATTAATGATCTATTAGATACAAAATAGAACCCTAAACTTTTAATTTTATATCTAGTATGTTCATGAATCTTAAAAAAACATCAAATAGGCAAGAACCTATTAGACACAGAATTAAAAATTCAATAATCTGTTGGATACAAAATTAAAAATTTAAAGACTTATTAGACACTTTTTAAAGTTTATGAACCAAATAGACTCAAACCTAAGAATTCGAGAACATATTAATTACTTTTTAAAATTTATAGACTAAATAAATACAAACCTCAAAATTTATGGACTAAACTTATCATTTTTTTTTCTTTTGAAACGGATGGACTAAACTTATCATTTAACCATTGAAATTTTATTTTCAATTACTAGTAACCGGCGAGGGTATAAAATAATGAAAAATGTAATGTTTGTCAGACTCTGAAAACTATTTTCAAAACTGTTTTTTTAGAATAAAAACTCAAAGGATACACCTTTGCTTAAATGTTTTTTGCAAGTTTTTTTTTTAACTTTCAATTTTTTATAGTACAACAACAAAGAGTATGAAATTTTGAACCTCTAACCCCAAGAGAAGAAGTATATGTCAATTACTAATGAGCTATATCCAATGGTATTAACCTTTAAAAAGAAATAAAAAAAAACTATAAAAAATATATATTTAAAAAAAAAAAACTGGTTTTGAAATTTTATCAATATGTTACACCCTTCAGTAATTTTTTCTTCTCTCTTATTTTTCTTTTTCCTTCCAATAGATGTAGCATTCATTATCCCCACAAATTTATACTTTATAATTCATTAATTTTCATGACCAAAATTCAATTTTCATACTTAAAATTAACTGAATATTGTTTCCATAGTACTCAAAGCATGAAATATATAGGATGTGAAAACATAATGCCCATAATTAAAACTGTTCAAAGAAAGGATATATGCTTAAACTCCATCCCTGATCTGTATTTTGAAGGGATTCTAACTAGAAGAAAAATAATAACAAAAAGTTAAATTTTCTAGGCAGTTCACTTCTCATCCAAAAGATCTTGTATTCAAAATTTCCTTTCCCATAATCAGTATTCAACAATTCAAACTTCGTGGTTTGCATTTTGGAAATGCCAAAGATGACCTTTACTAGATTTCTGCTAAATCAACAAGTTAAGTTTGCTAGATTTCTAGTTCTATTAAAAGGAAAGAAGCAAGGGCCTCTAGAAAACCTATAGTATAGCATTGCATAATAACTGATAGCAAGTAATCTTTATTTTCTTTCTAATTTATTCACATAAGGCATTCATCTAATCTGCTTTTGTGAAGTTGAAAAGCAGGATTAACCCAAGCTCCGCAGCTGCACTGCATGCCAGCCCAATTGAAGGAACCCAAGCGAGCTTTGCAACCAATACAAACAAGTTTCTCTTCCACATGGCCGTCTTGTACTAGTCAATCAAAAACAAAAAAATTAGTCGATTTCGACTACGACAAGATTAATTGAACAGAAGAAAAAAAGGGGTTTGATTTGCTTAATCTTACAGGCTTCCATCCATTTCATTGGTTCAACAAATATAGAAGTGCAATCAGCTGGTTTGTTCTCCACTCCCCGTTGATTTCCACTTCTCTTACTCCACTTGAAGCATGATTCACCTTTTCCTCTTTCATGGGTGACTATACTTTCTTGCGTGGCAACAATTCTACGACACTTCTTACAACGATATACAACTTGAGGATTTGAGAAGGATTCTGAACTTGAGTTGTTTGCTTCAGCCATTTTTGTATCTTTACAACCGTGCCTGATACACTGGTAAAGAAGGAGGGAAGGAATAAATTTTGTTAAATAAATGGACAAAGAAGAGGAAAATATGGCAACATAGGAACAGAAACTTCAGCAACTTGGCCAGACAACAGATTAAAGAGCATTCAACAAGAAAGATTGAAACTGGGACAGCATTAAGTTGTCCATCCCTCTTTCTTCCTTTTTTTAATAAGAAGCGATCAATATATTGAACCAAAAGAGAGAACAAAACAGCCTAGGGGCTGGGGGAGGCAATAGGCTGTAATTACAAAACATTCTCAGAATCTTTTTTTTTTTTTTTTGATAAGAAACTTGAATATATAAACAGGAAAAAGGAAAAACAGCCTAAGGGCTAGGGGAAGGACCCCCACCCACAAAAGAAACTAGAGAAAAGCTTTCCAATTGTTCATGACAATGGAGAGGCTGTAGTTACAAAAGAATTTTCTATGGTTAAAACACCACCAAGAAAATGTGTATTGTACGTTTCTACAAAAAAAAAAATCAAAAGACGAGGCCTTATCTTCAAAAATCCGAAGATTCCTTTCCAACCAAATATGCCAAAGGAACGCTCTAGCTGCACAACTCCAAATGATTTTAGCATGTTTAGGAAGCCTCCAACCCTTAGGAGCTTCAACCAACCAACCATCAATTTGCTTGGGCAAGCAGCAAGCAAGATCGAACCTATCTAAGAGAACATACCACCCACTAGCAGCAAAAGGGCATTGTAAAAAGATGTGATCAATAGACTCGTCGTTTTTTAGGCAAAGGCTGCAAGCCGTAGGAGAGAGGACCCAATTCCTACATTTTCTTTGAAGAAGATCCTGCGTATTTAAACTTCTATAAGCCAAAGACCAGAGGAACACTTTGACTTTCTTTGGTATTCGAAACTTCCAAATTGCCGAGATGAGGGGGGTTCTCAAAGTAGGGGTAGACTCTGAAAGCTTCAAAAAAGCAGATTTTGAAGAAAAGTTACCATCATTCTCAAGCGACTAGTAGGCCTTGTCGTCATCGTCCCCCAGGCAGACAACATCCAACAACTGAACTAAATTCACCCAACTTTCTAGCTCCCTGTCAAAAAGGCCTCTTCTTAGGCCCAAGTCCCAGTCTCTCGATCGCTCATTCCAGCAGTCTGCAATTGTAGCTTCTTGTTTCATAGAAATACCATAGATGTTTGGAAAAGTAGCCTCAAGGTTGTTGTCCCCAATCCACCTATCTTTCCAAAATTTTAGTCTCCTCCCACTACGAGCTTTAAAATCCAAAAAACGAAAGAAGAACTCACTATTCTTTGCAATTCCAAACCACATTCTCAGAATCATGGACCGTATAAAAGGTTATACTCCACCCTCAAAACATTCATAGAACATAAGATGTGAAAACATGAATTCAAGCTCAAGACCAAATTGAAGTTGGAATACGAAGAAAATTTTCAAAAGTTGAGAGCTAATTTTGATGCGTCTTATCATCTACAAGTGCTATTGCCCCTCAAAAATCTAAATACGTATCAGCATTAAGCACCCACGCCATGACCAAATAGAACTTCAAAGCAAACCAACCACCCCCACGTCCCCCAGCCCCCAAAAAACAGGTAAGAATTATCAAATGTCACAAAATTCTTTGGCAAAAGCAAGTAATCTTCAAACAAATGCCCAATATCGAGAAATGCTAAGAGCAAATTGACATGATACAAAATATGGTCCGTACTACTACCTTCAGACAAAGTAACACTCCATTTTAATTCATGAATCATTATTAGATATGTCCGTTCACTTGTACAATCCGCCAATACCAATCCATCAAATCAAGAAAAAGAATGATTTTCTACAGTTAGATTCGCTTCTCAGAGGCTTAGCAAAGTATACAATACACATGATTCACGCCTGTATCTAATCTAGTTTTAGCCACAAATTGCCCCAAGTCATGAGCACTCATAATTTCATGAGATTTACTGTTGCGCCGTTTACCATATGCACCCCTGCAAAGCAGTGCCTAACAAGAATTAACACACAACAGTTTTGTTCAAGATACAAAAAACAAAGAAAATAACAATTCGTCCTCCAATTCTACCACAATGCAGATTATATAAGTTTCTAATGATAAAGAACACCCACGTTTTATTTTTCTCTTCCAGCTTGAAATATTATAGGTTAAACGAAAGTTTCGGCTTCCTAATCCCTACACCAAAACCATTTGAACTACTCCTCCCCTTTTTCGATTCTTCAATGAATTCTTGGAACCACAAGCATAAAAAACACAAACAATGTCAACATTCACCACGCTAAATTCAGATTCACAGACAATGGGACGGATAATAATTCATCTCAGGGCCGAAATTCGAATCATCCCTTCGTTTTAAAAAGTGGGATTGAAAAAATTCCGGTTTCCATGAGACGAGAATGAAATTACTTGTTAGTTGGCTTACGAAACTTTTCACACCTTAGAAAAATTGCTGCGTCGCCGTTACCCTCAGATCTTCGTCCTACTGTCCTCAACGATGAGGAGCAGAAGAAGGAGAATGTCGAAACAGGAAAAGAAATCGGTGGGGAAGGTGGAGACTGTGTTCATAAACTTGGCCGAGTTATTGGGAATCGGAGTCCGAATTGGAGCGGATCTTTGGTCCGATGAATAGGCGACCTGACCTCTGCACGGCGACGCGCCGAAGCTGCAACGTGCCTCTTGCCCTCGATAAAATCATGGTTTAAATGTTTTATACTTTGTGTTTTATTCTATTTTGATCTCGATACTTTTAAATGTTTAATTTTAGTCTTTATACTTTCAATAAACTTTAAAAATGGTCTCTACAATTAGGTTTTTATTAATTTTTCTTTTAAAAAAATAGTTTATATTAGTTTTTTCTTTATAAATTTTGGAAGTATGTTCACATTGTGTCTTTTCTTGTATTAAAATTATTATGATTTTTTAATTAATTTTGATAAAAATCAACTTCAAACTTATCATAGGGATCAATTTTAAGCTTTATTGAAAGTACAGGGACTAAAATTGAACATTTAAAAGTACATTGACCAAAATGAAACAAAACTCAAAGTACAAAGACCAAAAGACCATAATTGTATGTTAACTTAAAATTATTCTAGGAAAATATCAATTTGTATCCAAGTTAACAAAGTCTATTTTTTTACTCTAAATTTTCTTTTCTTTTTCCTTTTTTTTCGGAAGTTTTCATTTTGAATTTTCAATTTTATTAAATGGCACATTAAACTTAAATGAGTGTTATAACTTATAGGTTAAATTATCAAAAATACCTCTGAACTATGGGGTTGGTTTCAATTATACCTCCAAACTTTGAAAAGTTTCATTTTAAACCTTGAACTTTGAAATTTGTTTCAAAACAACTCTTGAAGGCTTTTTTTTTTCTTTGTTAAATTCATTGATGGAAAATGATGTATTTGCATTTGTATGGTTGTTTATATGAACATATTTGAACATATACGTTGAAAAAAAAACCAAAACATATGTAAATACGTCATTTTTCGTCCATAAATTTAACGAAAAAAGCCTTCAAGGGTTATTTTGAAACAAACTTCAAAATTCAAGGGTTAAAATGAAACTTTTTAAAATTCGGGAGTATAATTGAAACCAACCCTATAGTTTAGGGCTATTCTTGATAATTTAACCTAACTTGTAACATATACTTTAAACTTACAAAGTGTTGCAAATTTTACTATTAACATAAAAAAGTATTACAATTTTTATTCTAAAGTTTTTGTTTGAAGAATTGTCTTACCGTTCATGTTTGGTAAAGCATAAAATATATCTTATAGTACAAAACTAATAGTATTTTAGAAAGAAAAAAAATGACATTGGTGCTAGAATTTTTTTCATAAAATTGGTAAGTTTTGATAAAGTTATTCAATTGTCGATTTTGTAAATTAATCAAACTTAATTATATGTAAAGCTTGATTTCATTAAAATTAGCGAATGTTTGGAGGCTTTTGCATTTCTTTCGTTATTAAAATTGATGGGGATCAATGAAAATTGGATGGAGTTAAAAATTGTAACCTTTATCTTAATCTAGGGTCTAATTTTATGAAATTGAAAGTTTATAGTGAAAATTGATACAACTTGTCAAGTTAAGGGGTAAAAAGTAAATTTTTTTCGTAGTTATTTTTTAAAATGGTATAATTATCAATTATGTTAATATGTTGTTAATTTGTGGGATTTTTTTATTAATATTATATGAATATTATTTAGAATGATATCAAATTAATAATATTTTTCTAGGAAAGCGTAGCTTTCAAAGTAATGAGTAATATTATAGTTTAAGGTGAAGTAATGTATTGTCAACTTAAACATAATTCAATTTGTTAAGACATATATCTTTTCGAGAAAAAAAAAATTAAGACTTATATCTTGGACCAAGAGGTCAAATCTTCTTACTCTAAGTGGTGCGTCACTCGAAGTTTAATTGAAATAAATACAATTAGCTTAAAAAGTTGGCACTCATGTATCACAAAACATTTTTAAAACAAGACTCAACTTATTATTGTTATTTAATATTGAATCAACAACTATTAACAAAATAACACTTAGATAAGCGATGATTGGAATTGCAACTAAAAGAAAAAAAATCAAAGGAGCGTAGTTAAATGGTAATTGGCATGTACTCATTTTCTTGAGATCGGAAGTTCAAATCTCCACACCTTAAAAAAAAATTGCAACATAAATTCCACTATAAGCTCAAATTTGAGAAAATCTTGAAACTTAAGCCCTAACGATGATTTCATAGAGTTTTGGATGATTGAGACAGCTGACAATTTTCTGACTAAAATTGTATCTTCACAAAGTTGGATCATTTAGGCCCCGTTTGATAACCATTTGGTTTTTGATTTTTGGTTTTTGAAAATTAAGCTTGTTTTCTCTCAATTTCTCTACCATGGTTTTCATCTCCCTTAAGGAAGTATTTGAATTCTTAGCCAAATTCTAAAAACAAAAACTACTTTTTGAAAACTACTTTTTTTAGTTTTCAAAATATGGCTTGATTTTTGAAAACATAGGCTTGGTTTTTGAAAATATAGGCAAAAAGTATATGACAAAACAAGTAAAACCATAGGTGATAGTAGTATTTATAGGCTTAATTTTTAAAAACCAGAAACCAAAAACCAAATGGTTATCAAACGGGGCCTTAATTATTTGAGTTCAACTCTAGACCATTTAAACCTCTTGCTCGGATTTTCATCCTCAATCTAGTGGTTTATCTTACAAATTAAATAGATGTGCGATAATGAACTTTGGCAATGTTTTTGAGACAACCAAGTGTTGTCATTAAAAGTAGAGATGGAAGAATCATAACATCATAAAAATTTTATAGGATGAAATAGTCAACTGATACTTTTGAACCTTTTTCTAAAGGAAAACTTGATGCTCACAATTAGAGGTGAGTGTTCATCTATCGTTTGAAAAATAAAGATACGCGTTTGAAATTTAAGTACTTATTGATGGTATGATAATTCATGAGTAAAAGAATTTCTTCTCAGGATACAAAGCATGCAATAAAATCTCGTTCTTCATTCATCCAGCTAGAGGAGCATTCTTATTGATCCTCCTTTATTAGGAAAGGTGGAATTATATATATAAATTAGGAACCTAATTAGTGGTTTAGTTTTTCTTTTTCCTTAATTAATAAATTATAAAATAAACTAGTGACCATTGACTTATGTACAAACTATATTGGTGAAGGATTTGACCTCATGGACGATCATGTATCGTATATATTAACTCTATATAATTCTTCACCAAACTTTAAGACTTTAATTCGCTAGTGTTCATATATTATCTTATTGACATTTTCACGAAGATTAAGTTTTATCGTACATCTCTAATTGAAACTTGATAACTTCACTAGTTTGCCTTTTTTCTTTTTCTTTTTATATTTATGAATGATCAAGACAACTTGCGCGCTAACTCCAATTTAGAAATTATAGTATTTTTTTCCTCCACTTGTCATCCTAATTCACTTGCTTAAAACTAAAGGGGAAAAAAACATTCCTAGTCTTAGTTTATAAAAATATAATTGATAGAACTAACAATATGTCATTAATTCTTAAAAAAAATTGACTAAATAATGCTTTTTTTTAGTTGAGGTAATGCTTTCGTTGCTTCACAAGAAAAAAAAAAGCATTATTTGGGAAACAAGATCATCCTACCACGTGTCAGTATCTAAATAAAAGAGTCATAAACAATAAAAAATAAATAAAGTTAAGCCGTACAAAATATCTTTAAACTTTAGGGTATGTTTTAACTCAATTCTGGATTTTGAAAATTTTCATTTTTACTCTTGAAACTTGAAATCATTTAAAAAAATATTTTTCTATTAAAATAAATGATGAAAATTGACATTACAACTAATGTGTAAAAATTAGAATGTGTACGTGATATTATTTACAATATATAGAAGATCAAAATTGTTGTTACCATTTATTACCTCTCAAAAGATATTGTTAAAATCATCTATATAATCAATTTTTACATATCAATTGTTATATAATCATCTTATTTTCACAAAAAGACTCTCCAAAGATATGTTTTGGAATAAATTTCAAAGTTTAAGGGTAAAAATAAAAAATTTCAAAGTTTTGGACCATAATTGAAACCTACCTAAAATTCTGTGATATTTATTACAATTTAACCTGCAAATTATTGAATGGTTGGAAAGAGCTGTTTTGAATAATACTTTTGTATATTTAAGTTTACAATTGGTCTTAATATTCTTTTAGATCTGTTGTGAAAATATTGATGATACAAAAGGTAATAGTCCTTTTTTTTTTTTTTACTTCATAAAAGGTAATAGTTTGTTACATAACATTCATAAAAACCAGCAAAAATAAACGATTCTTAATAGAAAAGCACTTACCTAATTTTTTTAGGTTAGAAAACATTTTTTTAAGTAACAATTTAGTCTATAAACTTTTGTTTGCAATAATTTAGTCTATATATTTTTAATTTTGTAACAATTTAGTCCCTAAACTTTAATATGTAACAATTTAATCTATGTACTTTCAATGTTGTAATAATTTAAGTCTCTACTATGAAAAGCATTGTTAAGATTTAATGAGATTTCTTACATATTTAGATTGACAAACTAATTAGGGACCAAATTTGTTTATAAATTATAAATACTAAGTTTTTTTTTTTAAAACATACAAAGATGACAATTAATTTGATCAGATTTTTCATAGTAGGGATTAAACTGATACAAATTTAAAAATATAGGGACTAAATTGTTACATACTAAAGTTTAAGGATTAAACTAAATTGTTACAACTTAAAGTTCATAAACTAAGGTCTCGTTTGATAATCATTTGGTTTTTTGTTTTTGGTTTTTGAAAATTAAGCTTATAAAAACTACATCTACCTATGGGTTTCTTTGTTTTGTTATTTACTTTCTACCTATGTTTTCAAAAATCAAGCTAAGTTTTGAAAACTAAAAAAAATAGTTTTCAAAAACTTGTTTTTTTTTTTTTTAAATTTGGCTAAAAATTCAAATATTTTCTTAATAAATATGAAACTCATAGTAGAGAAATGACAAGAAAATAAACACAATTTCCTAAAATTAAAAACAAAAAATCCAATGATTACCAAACGGGGACTAAATTGTTACTTTCATGAAAGTTTGGAGACCAAATTTTTTTTCTTCACGTGATTTTGTACAATCAAAAAAATAAAGTTCAAATAGCCTCTACTCGAAGAGACAATAATATAAATCTTTTAAAACATTTTCGTTTATAAATAATTACAATCTATTTTTTAAAAAAAATTAATCCCAACATCTTTTTCACAAATAATAAATGCAAAAAAATACTCTACATTTCATGACGTCAGATAAAAGAAATACTATTAATTAGAAAATCTGCTCGACTATTTATAATTTCTTTGAAATGTATATGTACATATAAAAATATCAACTAGTGTGTGTGTGTGTATACATATATTATAAAAGTACACTTGCTATTATTAGTATAATATAGTAGAGGCATAACTTATTGGAAGACTTTTCATGGTAGACTTTCTGTGATTTAATATTACTCCATGACAATATTAAAAAAATATTATACGTGTGGTTCACAAAATCCGTAAAATTATCTTACAATTAAAATATTAAATTATCAATATACGCATGGTTTAGTTTTTTTTTTCTTAACAATAGCATAGTTTAGTAGTTAACAAATTAATCAATTAAAAAATACCGTATGTGTGATTCACAAAGTATTTGTGTCTCTTTTTCCAATTTTTAAGAAATGATCATGTTTGATAATATTTCAATTTTATAAATTTAATTTTGAAAAATATTTTCAAAATTATGTTAAGATTAACAAATATATGTTTTTTTTTGTAAATTCAAATATATGTGTCTCTATAGAGAGATTTTATATGAAAATGTTACCCATTTAAACTTACAAATTAAATGTCAAGTACAACCAGACTAAAAATCAATAACTTTAAATATAGTAATTTTTTAAATTTAGAATTAAGAATGAGAAAAAAAATCAAGCAAGAAACTATAAATAGCTACACTTTATTTAAAAATTAAGAACAAGGAAAAAAGAAGGAACAACACGTCTGTTAAATATGAATGATAAATGTCAATAATAATAAATTTTAAAAAAAATGTACAGAAAATTTTTGTTAATGTTTTTCTAAAATATTTAACTAAAGAATTTGAGCTAAATTCAAGATAAAATTGTTTCCATTTTAGATATTAAAAATTTTTTAAAAAAACTAAGTCATATATGCCTTATCAGGTGAATAAATATTTAAATATGATTATTTCAACAGTGACTCTATCAAATAATTTTATTTAAATACATACACATATTGTATATATTCATAAATTAGTTGGGTGAACAAAATAAACAATATGTAAAAAATGTTTTGATCAAGAGACTAAAATATATTGACCTTTCATGAGCTAAAGTGGTAAAATTCCTCAAAGGCCACTGCCGGGGACAAAAAACCTTAATTCAAATTAACCTATGATCTTTGAATAATCAACTTTTAAATAAAAATACCTAATTTTGGAGTAGTTGATTCAACTCTGAAGGCTTGATATATAAATTTTAAGTGTGTGTGTGTGTATATATATATATATATATATATATATATATTCGAAAATATGGAGGGACTAAAATCAAAATATTAAGTAAAAGTTTATATATATGTATGTTTATATATATATCTCTCTCTCTATATATATATTTTTTTTTGCGAATATTTATTAAATACCAAGATAAGTTATGAAAAGGTGTCTACCTATGAAAATTTTATTGGTAAATAATCCATTTGGAAACGATTAAGAGCCAATTTTGTATGTGTTTATTTTTTGAAAAAAAAAAAAATCAGAGGCCATATTATCACCCCCAACAAGAGTCAAGAAAAAGAACTATTGGCCCTTTGGCTACAATAGCCACCTGTACACCTACAATATTGTCTTATTCTTATCATAAATCAAAAAATTATGAAAAGTGGCTTAGTCACTTTTCTCCACGACATTATTTTATTAATTTTCAATAAAGTCGTCGTACGTATGAAAGACGTCATATATATTATATTATTATAAGGTTGCTCGTGAAACCGGCCAAATGTATAATAATTAGGCAAACGAACAGGGTTTCTTAAAAAAAAATAATGATTAAATTTAAAAAAAGAAGCATACTTCAATAGCAATTTGCATACACTATTGACCAAGAAGTTAGATGTTCAAAATTTTCCACTCTCAAATGTTGTTGAACTAAAAAAAGGTTTATTTAAGTAGTAATGTAGTATTTTATATTATTTATCATTTTAAATAATAGACTTTTCTTTGTTGTTATTGTTAAAAAAATCGTGGTTATCTCACCTAATGTAATTTAAAAATATTGTTGTTATCAATGTCATCCTTACAAAATATTATATCAAGTATAATAATAGACAAAATAAATATAAATAGTATTGTATTTTTTACTATTTCGTTGTATCTCACATTTTCAACAATATGATTAATTGAAAGTTGTTGAATTTTCAATGAATTTGGTTTTTATTATCATAAAGTCAAATTTAATAAATTCTTGTTTTCAAAAATGTTAATGAATTAAATAGGGCAAATTAAAAAAAAAAAGTTTCACACTAATATGTAGCATTTATAAATGTACCCAATTTGCGTTGAAAGTTTGAAATTCAAAATAAACTTGATTTTATTTTTCAATATATATTTTATAAACAACTTTAATATGTATGTAGTTTAAATGATATTAATTATGAATTATAATACAATATAGCTGACTTTGGAGAAATTTAAAAATAGAGTAAAAAAATATGGAGAAATTTATCCTAATAACTTCTGTGTGGTTATAGTATAATTATGAACATTTGGTATATGACACTGTAGTAACAATTAAATTTCATACAATTTGTCTTTATTTATGGCTTATTAGAACAACTTGGTTGAACATAGTTCTAACTTCGAATGACCATATAGAATTATTTTCTTAATACGATATATATATATATATATATATATATATATATTAAAAAAGATATATATTTTTTTTGAATCTTCTTCCCTATCTTTGTAACAAAATTTAGAAAGAAAGCCTATTTGAAAATTGGGAAGAAGGAAGGAGATGAAATCTTAGTTATGACAATTATTTATAATTAACAATCTCTTAATATTATTGCATTATTTCAGAAAATGAAAGTACATTTTATAATTAAAGAGATGCTTTTATTTATTAATTAATATTATTTAAGCTCAACAACATCTGAAATGGAAAATTTGAATATCTAATTTCTTGGTTAAATTAATGCCTAATTTAGTCTTTTCACTACAGTTATGAACCCCGCACTTAAATTGTCGTCCACTAAGCAATATCTATATGAAGCTTCAGTCAACCGGTTGCTATCCACCATCGCCTCTCTGCAATTCTCTCATTTTCAGCAAAACTCTGCTCGAACCTATATTCCAATTCCTTTCATTATCCCTTCAAATCAATCTCTGTTCAATCTCACCCTTGAATTGGTCGGAAAACACATCTGAAATCACACATTCTCAAATTTTTTCCGAATTCCGAGCACCCAATTCCAGAAATACAGTCTTGACTTCACTTCCAGACTTGGAAATGCTCAAATTCAAGACGATCAAGAAGAAAATGTGGATGTTCTCTCTTTGATTCTCCCTGAACAACTATCTATTTGCATAAATCGTTATGGAAGGTATGAGAAAACCATCAATCAAAGTCACCATTATTGCCACAACAGTTACCAGCAAGATTTTCAGCAACAGAGTCTGTGTACAACAAAGCTTCCCTCTCCACAAGCTCTCCTTCTGGTTTTCCCCCACGAATCGCCCTCCTGGACTATTGTCTTCGACCTTTGGTTCGTAAGTGATTTCCTAGTACCAATTTCTCTTTTGGGTTTTTGGGTTTGCAATCTATGGCCTACTCATACGATGCGACTACTTCAATCAACTCGTTTTTACATAGTTTAGAGAACCTTAATTGTGGATTTGTGCATGGTGCGTCAATATTATCTCAGTCTTTAGTGTTAAATGGTGAGAAGGGAGAGCTTGTAAAAGCCCCAATTCAGCCGTCGAAGAAAAGGGTTTCGGAGGAGAAAGCACTTGTGGCGTTGAAGAATCACAGCGAGGCGGAGAGGCGGAGGAGAGAGAGAATCAATTCCCATCTCTCGACACTGCGTGGCCTTGTTCCTTGCCCCGCAAAGGTTAGTCATATTAATTTGTTTAAACTGATACTCAATTTGATAATTGATTGGATGAGATTTCTGAGAATAGTAAGTATTTGATTGAATGATTACTGATTTTCTTTTCAAAGAATGTTGGTTGCAATTGCAACCCAACAGTACAATCTGTTTAATATCATTATTTCAAGAGTCTAATTGGATTACCAATCTAATTTTATGTGATGGAAACTGAAGCTTTGTACTGTGTCATTGACCAGCTGATGGTGTATTTTTGTTGTGTTGAGTTATGTTTAAGTCAACTATTGAATCATGTTTCCTTTCTTTTCTGGGGGCATTAGAATTTGAAACAGCTGGTGGCTTTTGTCTGTCTTGACAATCTAGATAAATTTACTACTTTCTTCTGATGGGTTCTCATGACTAGAAACTGAATTTACTCTTAAAAAATTCTAAAATCTAGAAGCTGTTTGTGAATTCTCAATCTCGTGCGGTAATGCAACATAAGATTCCGAAATCCACTGGTTTCAATTCATGGATAATGAGCTTGGTTCTAAGTTGATGATATCATTGATGAATGCAGAATTGTTTGTTTTTATTGGACTCAGAGATTTTGGATTGAAATGAAAATGTTGTATTCTCAAGGAAACAGGTTAGTATTCAACATGTGTACCTTGCATATTTTGTATTAATCCAGAAAAGTTTCTGATATATGGTAAATGATATGTTTGTATTCATGAACAATCCAACTGAATCTGAAAAGTTCCTGCAAATTCATGCTAAGTTCGAGCATATCTTTTATTTGATAATGCACGTTGGCTTGGTGTGCTTGTAATCGTTGTAGAGTTGTGTTTTTTTGCTTGAATTAACAGCTTCCAAATGTGCTACTAGTCGATTGCTTTTATTGGTAGTGTTTGGTAGTGTAGTAGCTATTGTTTCACCTTTCTGAAGAACTTTTATTGATCTTTTCCTCTAATAACCGTGTGATGCATTGCTGTAATCAGAGGGACAAAGCCACACTGCTCGCTGAGGTTGTCAGCCAAGTGAAAGAATTGAAGAAAAAGGCTGCAGAAGCCAGCAATGGTGTTTTTATTCCAATGGATACCGATGAAGTCAAAGTCGAACCTTGTGGAATTGGAGCGAATGCATACGTGACCTTCAAGGCAACCATTTGTTGCGAATACCGACCTGAGCTTCTATCTGATCTTAAACAAGCCCTTGATGCCCTTCATCTGAAATTGGTAAAGGCAGAAATATCAACTTTGGGAAACAGGGTGAAGAACAAATTCTTTTTCACCAGTTCCATTGCAGAGAATGGCGAGCATTCTGAGGCTTCCAGACATCTCGCATCATCGGTTCACCAGGCAATAAATTTTGTACTTGAGAAAGCTTCATCCCCAGAATACTCGCCCAGAACGACGCTCCCAACGAAAAGGCGAAGGCTGTCTAGCTTCGATACATCAAGCTTCTCCTCTGGATCATAAATTCTGTTTGTGTCAACGGGTAATACCGTTCATTTTCATCTATTTACCATGCATTTGCAGACATGTGGTAATAACCAACTGCACAAAAAACTTGTAGTTGTGTGATATATTGAGTTGTGATAATCATTTCTACTTTGTATGTTTGGTTCAATCAGCTTAAGAAGTTGGAATGCTTTTTGGACTATGATTGGGCACATTGTATCCTGGTTTGTATAATCTATTAGCCGTTTCCTTTTGCATATCACAGAGCTAGAGAGGATTCTAGAGTCCTCTTCTCCTTCCCTTTGCAAAATCTAAAGGCATGTTTGACAAGTAGGAGAGTGAAATGGACGAGAATGACACTTACCTACTGACTAGTAGTAGGAATTTTTTACCCTTAAATTTTTGACAAGTAAGAGAGAAAAATACAGAAATGAGAGAGAAAAAAGATATTTTAACTTTTTTTCAATAAAATGAATAGCTTTCATATTTTTAGTGGAGGTAAGTAGAAAGATTCATATTGATCGATCAGAAGGGAAGTATTGTTCTTATACAAATTCAAACTTCTTTCGGGATGTTTTAAACTTTATGAATTAGACTTATTAGAATTAAGAGCCAAATGCCATTTTTTTTTAATGTTTTGAGATATGGTAATAAATTACTTGCTAAATTATAATTTTAGTCATTGAACTTTCAAGTTTGTGTCTAATAGATTCTTGAATTTAAAAAAATGTCTAATATGTTCCTAAAACTTTAAAAAGTGTTTAATAGATCTTTAAACTTTCAAATTTGTTCCCAAGGGCTTGCTTGATAACATTTTTGTTTCTTATTTCTCATTTCTTCGTTTTTAATAAAGAAAAATGAAACTGTGTTTGGTAACAATTTCTTGTTCTTGTTTTTTGAAATTTTAAATTAAAAATACAAAATTTTTATATAAGAATAAGTTTTTAAAATTAATTTTTTTTTAAAAAGTATATTATATTTATTTGTAGATATTTATTATGCATTTTAGAAGTAAAAAATGATAAAATAATATTTTTATTTATGTTATGAAAAAAACTGGAAACAAAAATAAGAAACAAGAAACTTAAGCTCCGTTTGATAACCATTTGATTTTTTGTTTTTGAAAATTAAGTCTATAAATATTACTTTCAACCATGGGTTTCCTTGTTTTGTTATCTATTTTTTACATATGTTTCAAAAAACCAAACCAAGTTTTGAAAACTAAAAAAAGTAGTTTTTAAAAACTTGTTTTTGTTTTTAGAATTTGGCTAAGAACTCAAGTGTTAGACTTTTTTTATTAATATTATAGATTTTCAAGCTTATTATAAAAATATTGTATTTTTCAAACTATTTATATTAATATTATTATTTTAATGGCGTGTAGGATATGGTCGTCGACCATCCATGCGTGGAAGGATGGTTGTCTCTTGAAGAGACGACCATGTCGTCTGGGTTATTTTTTAAGAGATGACCATCTACCAATTTTTTTTTTTTTAAAACCCAAACGACATGGTTGTCTCTTCAAGAGACGACTATCAAGTCGCATATAGATGGTCGTCTCTTCAAGAAACGATCATCTTCCACGCCATTAAAACAATAATATTAATATAAATAGTTTGGAAAATACAATATTTTTATAATAAGTTTGAAAATCTACAATATTAATAAAATAAAAAAAAAAAAAAAAAAAACTCTCAAATGTTTCCCTTAAGAAGGATGAAAATCCATTGTAGAGAAATTGTGAGAAAACAAGCACAATTTTCAAAAACCAAATGGTTATCAAATAAGGCATTAATTTTGTTATTTTCAAAATTTTCACACAATTATGGAAATGAAAATTTTGGAAATGTTTTTGAAAAATGCAAAAAACAAAAAACAGTAACTGTTACCAAATACTTTTGTGTTCTCAAAAGCTGGAAACAAGAAACATAACGTTATATTTAAACGGGTCATAACTTTCAATTTTGTATTTAATAGGTTTTTGACCTATACGATATTTTTGAAAATTCATAGACATATTAGATATAAAATTGAAAGTTTATGATTTTATTATATACAAAATTCAATTCATCTAATATATTTGTTAATTTTAAAAAGTGTCAAATGTATTAGACACAAAATTAACAGTTCAAATATCTATTAGATGCTCTAAAAGTTCAGAGATCTATTGGATATAAAATTCTTTTAGATCTATTGGATTTAAAATAAAAAATTCAATGACTTATTAGATACTGTTCAAAGTTTAAAAACCTATTAGACTCAAAACCTCAAATATAGATAATAAACTTATAATTTAATCAAAATCAATCGTGTTGGGCATATGCGAAAAGGAAATCGACTTACTAGATTAATACTACCCTCTTTGTCAGAGGCAGATCCACGTAGGGACAACGAGGGGCACGTGCCCCCTCAACTTGAAACAATATATAGTAGATATATAACATTTAGTTACATAAAGAACAAAAAACTCCTTTGGTTCGTTGGTTGAGTACCTTCACAGCCCCTTGCTCCTGAGTTTGAGATCCGTGAAGAACAAGTTTGAATTTTTAAACAAAAATACTTTTATATTTTTAAAATAAAAAACATCTATTTGTCTGGTCTATAGTTCGAAACCTGTGAACAAGAAGTTTAAATCTTTAAACAAAAACACTTATATATTTTTAAAATAAAAATCATATATTCTTTTTTTAAAGTAGATAATTTATATTTTTATAATATACGTTTACATGGTAATTCAAATGAAAAATATATAGTATTATAGTTTTTAAAATATTGTTATAAACAAATTATATATTTTTTATTTTTAAATAGAAATATATTTTTTATTTTTAAATAAATAATTTGACTTTTTATTTCCGATAAATTTGCATTGTAAACAAGATTTTCATTTTTATTAATGTATATATTTCATCTTGGAGATAAAAATAATATGAATGGAGTTTTTATTATATTTCTTTATTTATATTGGCAACATGAAAATGGATAAAAATAATTTTAAATTTTTGGCAAATTATTTTTAGAAAATTAATTTCATATAAACAAATTTAACTCAATTTTAGAAAAAATTTACTACATATTTCAAGTAGGGATATTCGTGGGGCAGGAATAGGGATGACTTCTCGTCTTCGTCCCCCATTTTATTTTCCATCCTCACAAAATTTAAAATTTCTTGTTTAATTTTGCAGGGATTTGCGCAAAGATTCCATAGTAAAATTTACGAGGATCGAGTTCCCTATGAATAATTATTATTCCTTTATGATTATTAATTTGTTAATCTTGATTAAATCAAATAAAGTTCTTTTTAAAAAAAATTATATAAATGATTAATTTCTAACGAAAATTTCTCATTTAAAGAGTTTTTTTTTCTTAATTTCCTAATAAAAATAATATTTCATAAAAATTTAAATTTAGGGTTTATTATATATATAAAGAAATTGGAGAGGTGACAATATCATATTCTCAGTACCCATTTCCGTTTAGCTAACATGAAAAAATTTGTCCTCACTCCCTCTCTATTTCTCGAAAAAAATGGACATCCCAAATTTTGAATTTCATTTCTTTTGTTGAATATATATATATATTTGAAAACAATATATTATATATAAAGATTTGCCTCTTCTTCACTCTAGTCGGACAAGATCCAAATTCATCCTTTAGGCTAATTTCTAATGCCACTTAAAATGTCTTTCTTGCACTTACTTTTATTGCATAGTTCATTTCTATTGATATGTTTTTCTTCTCCATTTTACTTCAATTGTTTTTTTTTATTTATCAAATATTGATGTCCATACAATTTTCAATATTGCCATTTAATATTAAGATAAATATAAATTACACCAAAAAAAAAATGAGAGATATCCAAAATACCAATAGACAAAAAGTAACATTAGAAATTGTCGTTAGATAATATAGCATTTCACACAAAAAATGTTCTACTTTTTGAGTGTTTGTTTGGCCCGTGAAAAATTTTTGGAGCCTAGCATCAAGGGCTCCTATATGTGATGCCTATCATTTTTAAGGGGTTGCATACAACTCAAAAGGTGGTACAATTTGAATCTACCTTTAAGTTGAGTACTTTGTTGACTAAAATTACTACCTTTTTACTATATATAAAAACTTAAAAACTCACATTTTTTTTGCCTTTTCTATTGTTTTCATTTCATATGTTGTATTGATGTAAATGTGGACTATGATGCTATTCAACTAAGCCTCCTTGTTTCAATTCAATTAAACTACACTATTTTGGTGCTCATGCCACTTCAATTGTTAGTTGAAAATATATCACTTTTTGTTTTAAAAATAATGTTGCCTGCCTATATAGTGCTGAATCTACTAATAACATTTTGAGGGATTTAAAAAATTGTATGGGCTAAAATGTTCATAGATTGCTATAAAGAAAAAATAATTAATTAAAGTTTATTATGTGCCACATGCTATGCCAAGTTGAGTTATGACCATAACTCAACTATTTAAAGTATTATAAATTTATAAATGAAGTGGTCAAATGCTTGAATCCATACTCTCATATATTCTTGAACTGAAAAAAGAAAAATACAAAAAAATTAATAGATTATCAAGTGCTTCGCTAGATCTCAAACTTGTGATAGAGTGTAAGGGAAGATAAGTAGCCACTTTGCCGAAGCATGAGATGTGTTGAATAAGTGTAGATGTTGTCGATCTCTTGAAGAGACAACGTCCAATTTGTCAAATTTTTGCCATGTCATTTAATGGACGTGACATGCATTCGCGTGGTAAATTTCGAACTCTATCTAACTATTTAAAATTATAATATTTTAATAAAAAGTGGCAAAAAAATACAATATTAAAAAAAAAATTCTAAAATGTGTAAGCAATTCGGTGCAGGTTGGTTTTTGCCCAACCCCAATATAAAAATCACATTTTTTGCAAACTGAATCAAATCGACTCAACACACCAACAAAAATTTATACAAACCAACCAACTACTTTTCAATTTTATACTTTAGAAATTAAGGGTATGTTGGGAATGCTATTTAATTTAATTTTTTTAAAAATATATATAAAAGTGTTTTTATATCTTACATTTTTGTAAAAATGCTTTAAATATTTTGTTTGGTTGCACTATATTCAAAACTAATTATGTTAATAGTAAATGTGTTTTTAGTATATATTTGGAAGATTTTTTGTTAAACACTTTATAGTTATTTTTGGATAATTTATCTCAAATGTTTCTTCAAAAATAGATTTTAAATTAATCCAATTTTTTAAAGAGCTTGTTAATTATTAAGATTAAAAAAAAGGTTAAACTACAAATCTGGTCCCTATAGTTTAGAGAAAGTTAGAATTTAGTCCATATTTTTTTAAAACTTAGAATTTAGTTCCATGGTTTGATAAAACCTCACAAATAGTCCCTACTGTTAGAAGACGCTAACAAATTGAGTACATGACAATTAGGTATCCATGTGTTAATGAAGTGGTTTGTTGTATTAGCTGATTGTGTGAGTTAAGTAGCTGACTAGATAAAGAAACGAGTTGTCAATTTTCTAAATAAGTTGCATTAAATTGCCAATGTTCAACCCATATTTTATCCAATTAGTTACTTAAGTCATACAATTAGCTAAATATAAAAGATCACATGACGAAATTCTAACTTTTAAAGTCACATAGACTAAATTCTAATTTTCACAAAGTCATAAGGGCCAAATTTGTAATTTGACCTTGATAGTCTAAAATAATACAAGAAGCTATTCTAAATCCACTTTAAATTATTAATTTTTCTAAAGCCAAGGTGCATATAGAAAAATTGATTTTATTTGAAAAAAACCATTTTTTTTCAAAAGTTATTTCAAACATGATTAAATGAAGTGGTTTTTAATTCTGATCGATATCTTAAAAATACAATTTGGCAAAAAAAGAGAAAAAAAAAAACCAAAAAACCAAAAAGAAAAAGAAAGACAATAACCTGCCAAGAATATGAATAACTTCCATGGCTCGTGAGTCGTGAAGGTAATGAAATAAAAGTGACAGCTCTCTGTGCTATTCACTCACGTGTCAACATTCGTGCTCCGTACTCCCACGAAAAACAGAGTCCGTTTTTCTTTCTGCTCTCTGTTCAATTCTCATAAAAAAATCAGATTCCAAAATCAATTTCTCTTGCTCTGCTTTTCATTATTCACTTCCTCTCAATCCATCATCAATCATGCCTCCTTCTCTCTCGCTTTATTCATACGTGAAAATACGTTTCGTCCGTCGCGTCCGGCGATTCCTTCGCTCCAAATCATCGCGAAAGCGATTCCGTACGCCGTCTGATCCATCGGATGTTTCAAGTCCCAAAGTTAGGGAAAGAGAACAAAGTGTTATCCGGGAGTATGATCGGGCGTCCGTGTTGCAGAGGACGGTGAAGAGTCTCCACTTCGGCGACGGAGAGGAGAAAGAGAGAGCGGCGGAGGAAATTGAGAGGTTGATTAGAGAGAGCGCCAAGATTAGAAAGCTGGTGGTGGTTCTCGGAGTTGTACCTGCTTTGGTGGCGATGGCGGATTCCGATCAGTTGACGGTGAGGGCGTTGATTGAGCTTGCTAATGATAGTTTCCTGTAAGTTTATCTAATCTCTCATCGGAAGTTTTGGTTCTTCTAATTTGATTTATGTTCAACTAAAAGTAATAAGGCTAGCTTGTAATTCATTCATTCTTATCTCAATTAGTCTTGATCCATCTATTTTTGTTTCAATTTGGTTTCAACAAATTTGGTTCATGAAGAAAAGTTGGAATTTAGTCCCTGCTTTTAAAAGTTAGAATTTCGTCACGTGTGATAAAACTTTGTAAAATGTCCCTATTTTAGTTCAATTTAGTAGAATATTAATTAAAATTTAAGTTGTTATAACATGGAGTAAAAGCTAAAGTGAGTCTAAATCAAAACATATCAATTATTGGAATTGATTTTGAAATTGTTAAAATCATTTCGAAACATGTTTTTAATTATTCAAAATCAATTTTTATGGTGTGAAAATTGTCTTTAAAAGTATAAATCAAATATTAAATTGATTTTGAATGATTAAAATCATGTTTTGAAGTAATTTTGAATATGACAAAAATGATTTTAACAATTTCAAAATTATTCTCAAACATACCTAAAGATATTCACTAGATTTGTATTTTGAAAAAACTGCCATATCAATGCTTTCTTTGCTTTCTACGTCAAAGCTTCAATTTCTTAAATTAGCTAATCAAGACATGTTTTTAATAATTAAAAAAGAAAATACAGGTTTTTAATATATGAATTCAAATTTGAAATTCGAAATTGTGCTTGACTTTAGTGAAGAGAGTTGGCAAGAGGTAGAAGACGAACCAGCAGCAGGCTTCATTATTAAAGTGATATTATCAATTATATTTATCCTAAAAATCAACTCCAATTATTGCTTGCAAGATTTAGAACAGTTGCTTCGATCTAACAATTTGAATTATTAACCAAGAAGTTGTTCACAAATAGCTGACCAATTATTGGAATCTTGACTTCACTCACTCTGTTACACAGTGCTCTAAATGATTGCAGCTGTTCTGTTGAACCAATTCTCGGATTGATTGGTTATGATCTTCTTTCTCTATCTCTGCATTTCTTCAGGAACAAGATACTGATGTTGGAGGAAGGGATCTTATCAAAGCTTCCAAACAACGACCAATTCGCAGCAATGGAATCATCCAGCTATGAATTTGTAGAACTTTTATTTTCACTTTCTTCTCTAGCAAACACCCAGTTATTTCTTGCTTCAACAGAACCAGTTATTTTTTATCTCTTAACCATACTCAATTCAGAATCCAACCCGAACCCCATCCCCAAAACCAAAATATTTTGCTTGGCAACTTTATTCAACATTTCCACCGTCCTAGAAAATGCAGAAACCTTAATCTCCAATGGGGTTATTCCATCGCTACTCAGATTCTCCTCTGTCAAAGAATATTCCGAGAAAGCCCTACCGACACTAGCAAACTTGGCAGTGACCTCAAAAGGAAAGCAAGCTCTGGAAAGCAACTCAACATTTCCAGAGATGTTGATAGAGATTTTGACATGGGAAGAGAAGCCCAAATGCCAAGAACTCTCAGCTTACATCATAATGATTCTGGCCCATCAAAGCTGGGCGCAAAGAGAGAGATTGGCCAAGTCCAGGATCGTCCCTGCGCTGCTGGAATTGGCTCTTTTAGGAACTTCATTAGCTCAAGAGCGAGCTCTGAAACTGCTGCAATGGTTTAAAGACGATAGGCAGGCGAGACTGTGGCCGCATTCAGGGCCTCAGACGGGAAGAGTTGCAGCAGGCTCGGCATTTAATCAGAAGGAGATTGAGAAAGGGAAGAGAATGATGAGAAGCTTGGTGAAGCAGAGTCTGTATAAGAATATGGAGATAATAACTCGACGAGCCAACAATGCTGGGGAATGTTGTAGTCCAACAATTAGGAGGACCTTGGTTTCCAGCATTAGTTCCAAGAGTTTGCCTTTTTGAAAGATTATCAAATCCATAACATATTTGTGAACTTTTCATCTGCCTGTCAGTGATGGATTGTCATCTTCTGCAGGTCAATCAAAGCCAAACGAAATCCAGAAAATGGAAAAGCTGAACCTCAAAGTTGAAACTATATTGAGGGCTAAAACCACTTTTTCCATTGCCAAAATAGTTTCCATCCTAAATGTTGATGTTTCGCATGGATGGATAAGTGATTTTGAATATGGTGAATTGGTTTTGGAATAACTTAAATTAAAATCACTTGAAGCGATTTTTAGTTAATCACTTAGAACTTAGAAGGTGATTTTTAACAAGTGACTGACAGAGAATTTGTTTTAAAATGATTATTATTGGTGATTTTTAACAAGTGACTGACAGAGAATTTGTTTTAAAATGATTATTATTAATTTTAGTTTCTAAGCCCCCATTTCAAAACTAATTGATTTGTTTGTTTTTGGTTTTTGAAAATTGTGCTTGTTTCTCATGATTTCTATATAATTTTTACAATAACTTTTATCTTTTTCAAAAAAAACATTTGAATTCTTAGTCAATTTTAAAAAATGAAAACTACTTTTTGAAAACTATTTTTTTTAGTTTTCAAAACTCGAGTATGTTTTTGAAAACATATGTAAAAAGTGGATAATAAAACAAGGAAACCCATAAGTGGAAGTAGTATTTATAGACTTAATTTTCAAAAACTAAAAATTAAATGATTATCAAACGAGACCTAAATTTTTATTTTTATGTCTATTTGGTCTCTGAACTTAAAAAAATGTCTAATAAGTATGTGACGTTTCAATTTTGTGTCTTAATAGGTCCTTGACATATTTAAAATTTTTAAAAATTAATTGATCTATTAGTTATAAAATTGAATATTAGTATAATGTAACCCTAAACTTTCAATTTTGCGTTTAGTATGTCGATGAATTAAAAAAAATTGTCGAGTGAGTCAATAACCTATAAGACGCAAAATCTAAAATTCAGAAATTTATTAGACACAAAGTTAAAACTTTAATGACTTATTAGACACTTTTAAAGTTTAGGGATCTATTGGACACAAAATAAAAAATTCAAAAACATATTAGACACTTTTTAAATTTTAGTGACCAAATGAACATAAACTTGTAAGTTTGGGAACTAAAATTATAATTTAATCTATTTTAAACTCTAAGGAGTTGTTTGGGACATAAGTTATAATAATCTGTGAAATACTCTGCACTTCAAATACAAACTATTATAATCCATACTAAATAACTCTGTATCCTAAACACAAATTATACAACTCCACGACTACTATAACTCACTCAGTACCCGCTCCTAAAAATATCCTCCTATTTGCTATTTCACTCTACTTTGTTCTAAAATTTTGAGAAACTTTAATTTTCTTGCTCTCTAATTTTTTCCCTCTGTCTAATTTTTGTCTCCCTATCTCTCTGTTTTTATCTATCTAAAACGTTTGTTCCTTCTTTTTAACTTTTTTTTATTTCTATAAAATTCTTGTCAATTTGTTACTCTCAATTTTTTTTAACCTCTTTTCTTACTTCTTTTTCTCCCTAAAATTTTTGTCCCCCCCTCTTAACTTTTTTTTTTCTCTCTAACTTTATTTTTCTCTGGCTAAATTTTCTTGTTTTTATCTACAATTTTTGTCCTTTTCCATATCTCTTTTTTTTATTCTCTAAGGACGGTTTGAAACGTAGATTATAATAGTCTGAGTTATAATAGTCAGTGGAGTACTTTGCACTTCAAGCACAGACTATTATAATTCTGACTAAATAACTCTGCATCCTAAATACATATTATATAACTCCATAGATTATTATAACTGACAGACTATTATAACTTACTCAGCGCCCCAAACAGCTCTTAAATTGTTTTATCTCAATAATTTTTTGTCTATCACTCACTTAACCTTATTTTTTCTCTCAAATCTAAAATTACTTTTGAAAACAACCTTGGTTCTTCCAAAACACTTAATTAAATCCAAAATCACTTCTAAATGTGAAACTAAACATTAAAATGATTGATAAATAAACATTCTTGTAAAAATAATTATAATTAAATCACTTGAATTAAAAATACTTATTCTAAAATCACTCTTAAATTTATCCTAAAGTTCTACCTGAATTAAAAATACTTATTCTAAAATCACTCTTAAATTTATCCTAAAGTTCTACCTGAAGGGAGAGAAATGGATCTCAATTTAGAGCGAGTAAATATAATTTCATACTCAATCTCATTTGATACATATAAAATTATTTGAAAAGTCGTATTTGCTGAAAGTTATAGATACAACTTGGAGATAGATCTTTCATATTTTTTGAGATCTACCCTATAATATGGTGTTAAAAGGCCAAAATAAATTATTTTAGCCCTTATAAAAAGAAAACTGATTCTTGAACTCATTTCATTCTCATGTCTTGTTGAGGCACTGGAGAAAAAAAATTGCAAAATTTGATTCAATTGGTGTATTTTTTGTTTCAATTTAGTCCCTCACCATTTTCGTTTTGAGTTCAACAATTATATAGGAGTTAGAAATTCAAAGCTCTAACATTTTCTTTAAGGGTTATAATGCTTTAACCAATTGAGTTATGCTCAAATTGGTTAGTCCCTTGCCTTTTTCTTTTTCCTTTTGTGAGAATGTTAGTACCTTACTCTTGGTAAATGTTAAAATTGGTTGATGATAAACTTACACAACATATCACTTAGTGAATTGGTAGAAATTTAGAGAAAAATATCTAATAGAGGAAAGTTTCTTATTTACCCAAAATTCTAAAAAAAATATTAGAAATGTCAAGTTTAATTAAGTATTATTTTTTTTTTGAAACTAGGGTTTAGGGTTTAGGTATTATTTTTAATTAAGTATTATAAGTTTATCATCAACCATGTTCACATTAATCAATAAAGAAAGACTAAAATAAAACATTTCAAAACATAAGAGACTAAATTGATTTTTTTTTTGTTGAACTCAAAAAAAAAATTTTAATTTTTTTTACAACCCATTTGAAAAAAATACACTAAAACATATGTTTAGCCAAAATTTAATTTTTTTTACGTGAACATAGCTAACCCGGTTGATGCATATATCATTGACCAAAAGTTTTAGAGTTCAAATCTCCACCCTCATATCGTTGAACTAAAAAACACAAAGGTTTTTGTACGAATGACCTAAAAAAAATTGTGGCAAAATGATATTTGACTTGGTTTCTCAAAACAAGTTTTTCTAAATCTTTGCTAGTGTCAGTAAACATTTTTTTTAATATTTTTTCCTCTGGCTCCCTATTTTTCCTCTCGGCTATGACTCCCTATTTTCTCTCTCGCTCTCAATCTTGCTCCCTCTTTTTCCTCTCACTCTCACCTCTCTCTCGTTCCACCACTTTTCTTCTTCCTGTCCTCCCATCGCCGATGCCTTCTAGATTTAAAAAAATTTCCAAATCTAGGGGGCTGAGATTGATTAGGGAGGGAGAGGGTTGAAGAAAAGGGAGTCGAGGTTGTGCACAACGAGAGGGAGGAGGGGAGGAGAAAATGAGAGGGGAGAAGATAGAAAAAAAAGTTTGAAAATAGTTAAAAAAAACTTATTTTAAAAACTAGATCCAATCCCATTTAAGTGGTTTTTTTAGGTTAGACTTACAAAATACTCAACAAACAAAACAAAAAACCCAAATTTAAAAAATAAAGTTCCTATTGTAAATATAAATGCCCATTCCACATGCCCATTTGATATCCATACCAAGTGGCATTTTATCCATAGCCAAAGTGTCTTCCATGTGTCCAACAAAGACCATAGATTGGTGTCCAAATGGACCACATCATGCTCTCCTAATTGCCTATATATAGTGGTTCTTAATGGATAAATAAATGGAGACAATTGGTAAAGAAATCTCTCCAATCTTCTTTTTTCTCTCCCATTTTCTCTAATTTCATTTGTTTTTAATTTGCCATAAATCTCCACTTTCTTTTGTTTATAATATATATATATATACTCCCTTTATATTCTAACACTTGTATTATTATTATTATTATTATTATTATTATATGTTTTGGTAAAGTATTATTATTATTATTATTATTATTATTATTATTATTATTATATGTTTTGGTAAAGTTTTGGTGCCCGGTTTCGCCTCTCAATTTTACAACACGTTATCAGCACGAGACTCTGTCATTTTTCCCGCTAAAGGTAAGTCTTATAGGTAAGCCATTTTTACGCATTTGGTTTATGTTAAATTTCTAATATGAATATATTATTATTTTTGATAGTGTTATTATGGCAAACCTTACAAAGCTAGAATTTGCGGCCCTGGATATTAATGGAAATAACTACTTGTCATGGGTCCTTGACGCTGAGATCCATTTAGATTCTATGAATCTTGGAGAAACAATTAAAGAAGGAAATGATGCATCAAATCAAGAAAAAGCAAAAGCCCTGATCTTCCTTCGCCATCACCTTCACGAGGGATTGAAAATGGAGTATCTTACAATAAAAAATCCCTACGTTCTATGGCAAGGTTTGAAAGAAAGGTACGATCATCAAAAAACAGTTATTCTTCCTAAAGCTCGTTATGATTGGATGCACCTGAGGTTGCAGGACTTTAAATCAGTAAGTGAATATAATTCCGCACTCTTCAGAATTAGTTCAAAATTAAAATTATGCGGAGAAAAGATTACTGATGTTGATATGTTAGAGAAGACATTTTCCACTTTTCATGTCTCGAATATGCTCCTGCAGCAGCAATATCAAGAGAAGGGTTTTGCAAAATATTCTGAACTTATCTCATGTCTTCTCGTTGCTGAACAAAATAACGAGTTATTGATGAAAAATCACGAATCCCGACCAACTGGAGCAACACCATTCCCTGAAGTGAATGCTGTGAATTTTAATAACCGTGGTCGAGGTCGTGGTCGTTGTCGAGGTCGGGACCGCGGTAGAGGAAGAAATACCTATTTTCGTGGTGGGCATTATAATTTTAAGAAACCCACACGAAGTGATGATCATAAAGGAAAGGCTCGACAAGATAGAAGTTCGAAAGGTGATGAACATAAATGTTTCCGGTGCGGAATGACTGGGCACTGGTCACGTACCTGTCGTACGTCAAAACACCTTGTTGATCTCTATCAAACTTCCCTGAAGGAAAAAGGAAAAGGAAAGAATGTGGAGGTAAATCTTGTCATTCAAGAAGATGATGTGTTTGACCCCTCCAATATGATGCATCTTGATGTAGCTGATTATTTTGAATCTCCTGGAGAGAGAATTGATGCAATCAAACAAGTAGAGGATGATTTGTATGAAAATATATAATTAAGTACTGTTTAGTATGTTTTTGTTGTTGTTTTGTTTGTATATATATTTAAGACTCTTTGTAATCGTTTTTCTTTTCTTTTCAATGAAGAAATATGAACAATTTCAATATGTTGAGTAACTCGAAAATGAGCAATGAGGATTTATGTCTGGCAGACTGCGCAACTACGCACACGATACTCATAAATAGAAAATATTTTTCTAGATTGACAATGCTGGAAGCAAAAGTCAATACTATATCAGGTTCTGCAAATCTGATTGAAGGTTTTGGAAAAGCAAACTTTATTTTGCCTAGAGGAACAAGATTTACAATTAATAATGCTCTGTTCTCTAGCAAATCGAAAAGAAACTTATTAAGTTTTAAAGATATACGTGAAAATAATTATCATGTTGAAACTGATTGTAAAAATAATATAGAGTGTCTCTATATAACATCTATTGTTTCACATGAAAAACGTATATTAGAAACACTGCCTGCTTTTTC
Organism: Trichosanthes truncata; assembly: GCA_033996785.1. Classification (NCBI taxonomy): domain Eukaryota; kingdom Viridiplantae; phylum Streptophyta; class Magnoliopsida; order Cucurbitales; family Cucurbitaceae; genus Trichosanthes; species Trichosanthes truncata. The sequence continues at coordinate 33,943,027 of MU867261.1, forward strand.
TTCTGGATTATACTATACTCATATACGAGTAATCGAAAGTTATGCAATAATGAACCCGAAGTTCATGAATCCAGAAATATTCAGTGTTTGGCATGATCGATTGGGTCATCCAGGGTCAATAATGATGAGAAAAATTATTGAGAATTCACATGGACATCCTTTAAAGAGCCAGAAGATTCTTCAATCCAATGAGTTGTCATGTGATGCTTGTTCTCAAGGGAAATTAATTATTAGACCATCACCAGCTAAAGTGGGGATTGAATCACCTGCATTTTTAGAGCGAATTCAAGGTGATATTTGTGGACCTATTAACCCACCAAGTGATCCATTTAGATATTTTATGGTATTAATTGACGCATCCAGCAGATGGTCACATGTATGCTTATTATCAAGTCGAAATCTTGCATTTGCAAGATTACTTGCTCAAATAATTAAGTTAAAAGCACAATTTCCTGATAATACAATTAAGACCATTCGACTTGATAATGCTGGTGAATTTACATCCCAAACTTTTAATAATTATTGTATGTCAATTGGGATAAGTGTTGAGCATCCTGTAGCTCACGTTCATACACAAAATGGTCTAGCAGAATCATTTATAAAACGTCTGCAACTAATTGCAAGACCATTGCTTATGAGAGTTAAACTTCCTACATCGGTATGGGGTCATGCTATTTTGCATGCTGTATCACTGGCACGTATTAGGCCAGTAGCTTATAATAAATATGACCAGCAGCCAAATATTTCCCATCTAAGAATTTTTGGATGTGCAGTATATGTACCGATTGCTCCACCACAACGTACTAAGATGGGTCCTCAAAGGAGGTTAGGAATATATGTTGGTTTTGATTCCCCATCAATTATTAAATATCTTGAACCCCTGACGAGTGATGTATTTACTGCACGATTTGCTGATTGTCATTTTAATGAGACAAATTTTCCAACATTAGGGGGAGGAATTAAGAAGTTGGAAAAAGAAATTACATGGAATGCATCGTTATTATCTCATTTAGATTCTCGTATAAATCAATGTGAACTTGAAGTTCAAAAGATAATTCATTTGCAAAATATAGCAAATCAACTACCAGATGCATTCACAGATACTAAAAGTGTGACTAAATCATATATACCAGCTGCAAATGCTCCATCAAAAGTTGATATCCCAAAGGAACAAGTTGTCAATAATGAGTCTAGAGCACGCCAGAAGCGTGGTAGACCAATAGGTTCTAAAGATAAAAATCCTCGAAAAAGAAAAGTAGTGGAGAATCAAAATGATTCAATAAAAGGTATGGATGTTCCAGAAGAAATCCAGAATACAACTACTCAAAAGAGTATTGGTGAAAATCAAACGCTTGAGGATAATAAAGAAATTTCTATAAACTATGTTACAACAGGAAAGAGATGGAACCGAAATGATATCATTATTGACAACATTTTTTCTTATAATGTTGCTCACGATATTATTCATGAAAGTGACGATTTTGACCCAAAATCTATCGTAGGATGTCAACGTAGAAAGGATTGGCCGAAGTGGAAAGAAGCAATCCAAGCAGAGTTAAACTCACTTTCAAAACGTGAGGTTTTTGGACCAGTAGTCCCAACACCGGAAAACGTCAAACCTGTAGGATATAAATGGGTATTTGTAAGGAAAAGAAATGAAAAGAATGAAGTCACAAGATATAAAGCGAGACTTGTTGCACAAGGATTCTCGCAAAGGCCTGGTATTGATTATGAGGAGACATATTCTCCTGTGGTGGATGCAATAACGCTAAGATATTTGATTGGTCTGACTGTATATGAAAAGCTTGATATGCATCTAATGGATGTAGTCACGGCGTATTTATATGGATCTCTGGATAATGACATTTATATGAAAATCCCGGAAAGATTTAAAATACCAGAAACATATGAATCAAGTTCTCGGGAATTGTATTCAATAAAGTTACAGAGATCATTATATGGATTAAAACAATCAGGACGAATGTGGTATAATCGCCTGAGTGAATATCTGTTGAAAGAAGGATACCAAAATAATCCAATATGTCCGTGCGTTTTTATAAAGAAATCTCAGTCAAGATTTGCTATTATAACTGTATATGTTGATGACTTAAATATAATTGGAACTCCTGAAGAGTTATCCAAGGCAATAGAATATCTTAAAAAAGAATTCGAGATGAAAGATCTTGGAAAAACAAAATTTTGCCTTGGTTTGCAAATTGAACATTTAGCAGATGGGATATTTGTTCATCAATCAACTTATACAGAGAAAATCTTAAAAAGATTCTATATGGATAAATCACATCCATTGAACATTCCAATGGAAGTTCGTTCACTGGATGTAAAGAAAGATATATTTCGACCTCGAGATGACAGTGAAGAACTATTTGGTCCTGAAGTACCATATCTTAGTGCAATTGGTGCACTTATGTATTTGGCTAATAACACAAGACCATATATTGCATTTTCAGTAAATTTATTAGCTAGATATAGTTCATGTCCTACAAAAAGACATTGGAACGGAGTTAAGCATGTACTCCGATATCTTCGAGGGACAATTGATATGGGTTTATTTTATTCTAACAAATCAAAGTATGATCTAGTTGGTTATGCAGATTCTGGTTATCTATCTGATCCACACAAAGCTAGATCTCAGACAGGTTATCTATTCACATGTGGAGGAACTGCTATATCGTGGCGATCAGTGAAACAGACTATAACGGCCACTTCTTCAAATCATGCTGAAATCCTCGCTATTCATGAAGCAAGTCGAGAATGTGTATGGCTAAGATCGATGACACAACACATTCATCAGACATGTGGCTTGTCTTCAAGTAAACCTCTTCCAACGATGTTATACGAAGACAACACAGCATGTATAGCTCAAATCAAGGGAGGATATATCAAAGGAGATAGAACAAAGCATATCTCACCAAAGCTCTTCTATACTCATGATCTTGAAGAAAATGGCGATATCACTGTACAACAAATTTGTTCGAAAGATAACCTGACTGACGTATTTACGAAGGCATTACCAACTGCAACCTTCGATAAATTAGTATATAGCATTGGAATGCGGCGACTCAAAGACTTTAAGTGATGTCTCCATGAGGGAGAGTGAATGTATTATAGTAAACTATATAAAATATGTACTCTTTTCCTTCACTAGGGTTTTTTTTCTTCCCATTGGGTTTTTTTTTTCCTAGTAAGGTTTTTAACGAGGCATATTTTATAAATGGGCATTTAAGGGGGAGTATTGTAAATATAAATGCCCATTCCACATGCCCATTTGATATCCATACCAAGTGACATTTTATCCATAGCCAAAGTGTCTTCCATGTGTCCAACAAAGACCATAGATTGGTGTCCAAATGGACCACATCATGCTCTCCTAATTGCCTATATATAGTGGTTATTAATGGATAAATAAATGGAGACAATTGGTAAAGAAATCTCTCAAATCTTCTTTTTTCTCTCCCATTTTCTCTAATTTCATTTGTTTTTAATTTGCCATAAATCTCCACTTTCTTTTGTTTATAATATATATATATATACTCCTTTTATATTCTAACACTTGTATTATTATTATTATTATATGTTTTGGTAAAGTATTATTATTATTATTATTATTATATGTTTTGGTAAAGTTTTGGTGCCCGGTTTCGCCTCTCAATTTTACAACAGTTCCTTTAATGACCATTTGATTTTAATTTTTGAAAATTATGCTGGTTTTCTTATCATTTTTCTATTATAAATTTCAATATCCTAACAAAACATTTGAATTCTTAACTAAATTACAAAAAAAAAAAAAAAAAAAAAAAAGTTTTTGAAAACTAATTGGTGCTGTGGTGGAAGATAGGGGGACGCGGGAGCGAAAAAGAAAGCATCGGCAAGGCATTCACGGCCGTAGAGTACGCGCGCGAATATGGCGGATACAAGCTTGGGTCCCTCACTGTGCCTCCATCTCCCCAAAATTCCTCTCCATGTTTCTTCCAGATCTTTTCTCTCCATGGCTCTTCCTCCTTCCCATTGCAATGGCTCCTCCGCTCCTAATCACAGCCCTAACCAGCCCTCTCTCCTCGTCTTCTCAGGTCTCCATCCCCAAATCTACCGGCAACTACTCCAATTGCGTTATTTCCTTATGCTTGATTCATTTTCCCTTCTGAATGTGTGCTTTTCTGGTGGTGTAGGTGGAACTGCATTCAATGGCGTAGTTGAGGAGCTCAAGAACTTTACGACCCGTGTAGCTCATGTTCTTCCTGTTTCCGATGATGGAGGTAGCACCGCTGAGATTGTTCGCGTGCTTGGTGAGTCTGTTTAGCGTTGATTCTCTTTTGTGTAAATTATGTGTTCAATTTTTGAGTGAATCTTGGGCTAGGTGGTCCGGCTGTTGGAGATATACGGTCGAGATGTTTGAGGTTGTCTGATCAGAGTACGGCGGAGGCACTCGCGGTGCGCAGATTGTTAGGTCATCGTTTGCCACACGATGCACAGCAGGCCAAATCGGAATGGTATCTTTTTCGCCATCCGACTTTCTTTTAATTTTTTAGGTCTTTTTTTCCTTTCTAAATGATAAATGTAGCATGTTTTAGCTTTGCTTTCGTAATCATGTTGCCATGAGATAAAAACAATTTGAATGAACTTTCTATCTAAACGCTTGCAATTCTGAACCTGGCATATCTACTTACAATAAACGAATGACAGAGCTAAAATAATAAACGAAGCTGGAAGCTTGGTGCACATTGCACACTTTGGTTTCCTGTTGTCTATCCATGTGTTTTGCCATGAACTTGCTTCCATATTTTCTAAGTTTCGTAGCAGGAAATGACCTAATTGGCAATAGAAATTTCTCTATGAGAATTTGTCAGGTATGATATCGTGGAAGGAGAAAATTCTCTATGGGACGGTGTCTCAAAGCCCTACAGGGAAACTATTCGAGCATTTCTGGCCTATTTTCAGAACCAGGTATAATGTAGGCGACATTTTTGCCTCTTAGTTTATTATAGGTTAACTAGTTTTTGGGGTTCTTTTGATCTCCCACTCTACTTTTATGCCTTTAATCACGTTATTATAATGCCCCTCTTAAATTAGTCTGTTTGTTTTTTACGAAGGCTGCATATGAAATGTAATAAAATTGCATGACTACAGATTCTTCGACGGTCTGAATTGTCATTTTGTTTCAGCAATGGAAGGTATGTTTTATAGTTTATCCCTTGCTCTATCGAAGGTGTGAATTTAAAGAAAGAAAAATACACAAGTTGATTTTGCTTGATGCCAAATTGTTGCAACTGATTGGTTAATTTTTTTGAGCAATACCGTGACTTACTAACTCCCTTCATTTTTGCAGCATTGGGAATTTCTTTTTTGCAGGCGCACGTATATTTTTCCAGTCGTTAGATGCTGCAATATTTCTGTTTTCTCGTGTTTCAGACATCCCTTCAGACAGCCTTGTCCTTCCAGTGATTTCCACTAATGACAGGCTTACATTAGGATGTGAATTATTGGTATGATTGTGAACATTCTCTTGCTTTTATAATTATTGCTCAAAAGTTTATATAATCATGCCAATGACAATGAGAAAGTGCAAGAATGAACGTAAGTACATGAAAGAGCTAATAATGATTTCAATTATCTATTGCATTCAAATTCTCTATCCAAAGGTGAAAGAATGTCGAGACATTTCAATTTTCACCTTGCCTTTGGATTGAAGTTTGCAGAATTCTTCTTTCAACCTTTCCTTTTTGAAACCTAGTTGCTGTGAATCCCTTTCATACTCTTCTCTACTCTGAAGACAGCCTTCTAGAATTTCTTGATATAGTTAATTTTTTTCATAAAGATTCTGATGCAGCTGTAAAATTTCTCCTATGCTGCTTTGGGTGGGGTTCATGAATCGGAACTGTGAAAACCATCAGTTTTAGAAATCTTTTTCTTTGTTTGATCTATGTTCAGGATGGGACAATAATACGTGGTCAGAATGAAATCTCTCATCCAACGACTGGACCTTCAGAACTTATTAATAAGGTGCAGTTTGTTTAAAGCCTATTCTCATTTCACAGTGAAGTTCATATCTAACTGCCATATTTGTTTACCGATAATTTTGATTACTAAAGCTGATCAGCCATTGAATAAACTATGGTGGTGTTTCGTGGAAATTCTTTTAATATCGGTGATCTAGGACTTTAAATCATGGAAATGTAGTACAAGTTACGGTCAAGGGGTTAGTCATGTGAGGGTGAAATGATCATATGCATACTTGTACAAATGCCGTGGTCAAAAACTTGAAATCAATTTATTTTGAGGGTTTTGTACCTTGACTTGGATTACTCCAATTGATTCTTAATCTAAAAATTTCAAACAAAACTAGTAGATGGTTAATCTGGCCTAATGACTCATCCAATTTATTTATGAACTCATTGCACTGTATCTGACTTATTAAACTTATTCAATATATTTGATTGTCACTGTGATGATTCGATGTTGTAGTTGGAAATGTATTTTCATGTGATTGAACAATTAGATGTAGAGGTGGTTACTGATTTTTTTTTATTTATTCGAATGTGGAAATCTTATAGGGAAACAGTTCGGCTCCAGCACTTCCTTCAAGAATAAAGAGGGTATTCTACATGTCAAGCGAGGGCTGTAATTTGCTGCATGAGGTAAATACTCACCAATACCGATTGTAACTTGATTATAATGTGGACTATACTTACCTACTTCTAATACGTAATTTTTAATATCAATCTTGTGGTGGGGGTTGTGTGAGAATTATGATTTTTGTTTGAATATTTTTTTCCTAATTCTTTTTTAGATGTATTATCACTTATCAATTGAGTACTGTATGGAAGTATCTTGTTTCTTTTGTCTTTGGTTTTCCTATTTGTTAACCTATTTTAATGCCTTATGTAACAGAAATGCTACTCTTTAAAATAAGCATTCAAACCTGATGTCCATGACTCATGGTAATTGCAGTACTTTCATTAATTAGGTCTTCCCCGCAGCAAATTCTGCTGTCCTCAACCAGTTGAATGACGTTGGCTGCATTGTTTATGCTATGGGATCCCTCTTCACTTCCATATGTCCATCACTGGTAAAAGTCTTTATAATTTATAAGCATCCTACCATTAGATTTTGCTTACTGCAATTTACTAGGTATACAGCTTTCGTTGATATGATAATGAAATGGTATGATGAATTTATAGTTTTAATTTTCTGCTACTCTTATCTTCATTTTATTTTCCTTTACAAATCACAATATTATGTGGTAGTCAAATTTAATGCTAAACTTTTCACCATTTATTTATTGTTTTAGGTGTTGCTTGGAATTGGTGAGATCATTTCATCAAGATCCTGTCTGAAGGTAAAATTTTTCAAATAAGAACAATGATAGTTCCACACTGTCATCTGCTAGATTGCTCAGATATAATAAATTAAAATTTTTCCCATTGTGCTTTTAGTTTTTTTTGTTAATTCATCCATTAATCCGTTGAATCTTAAAATGTGCAATTAAAACACGTGGCATGGATTTGTGTTATTCCAATGACAGGTGCTTCTATTGAATGGCACACGTGATCGAGAGACTACTGGTTTCACTGCTTCTTGTTTTACGACTGCCATTTCAGATGCTTTAAATAGAACTTATGGAGACACGCACAACTGTTTAAATAACAGTGTAAGTTATTTCTTCTAATTACAAATTTAAACGATTAATATATATCATGCCTTGTGAAACAGGCAAGCTGTTGTCTGGTAACAAATATTCCTGCTCGATCATATTACTCAAGGTTTGATAGTTTTAAGCTTCGCTTTCAGAAAATACATTGTTGGGTCACTTAAGAAAACGTTTCTGTTCCAATCTCTTAATATATGTAGCCGGATCAGTACATCAATACCATTTTGGTGCCCAAAGATGGTGAGATTCCGGTAGATTCTCAAGCCTTGGCTGCACAAGGAATCTTTGATGTGGTATGCTCAAGTTCATTTCTATTGTTAATATTATCATCAGCATCATGATTATTTGCTTTTTGTTTCAATCGGATTAAGCATTTTTGCTGATGACGTGTCCAGCAGAATTATGACTTCTGGGGACACAAATTCGAAAAGCTTGTTGTTCACTGTTTGATTGCAGTTACTGATTATTGATGAGTAATTGCCTTAATTTGTGCTATTTTGGTGCATAATTAAAATGTCACTTCTGCAGATTGTTGTTGATTCTGTACGTGATCCTAAAGTTGGTGTAGTATTTAATCCAAAATCTTTGATCGAAACTTTAGCAAAGTTGATTGCAAGATATACAAGATCACATATCACAGAACAGGTTTAATTGACTGCATATGGGATTCACGGGAACGAACACACTTATCTATGCTACAACCAAGCCCTTATTGTTTCAGGTTTGAACTCTCTTATATCTTTATATCAATTATCCAATTGCAATGGTAATGTGGCATGTTCTTAAGATGAAAACATTATGAATTGTCAATACAGGAGCAGATCTTTTTATCGTCTGGCTTTTTACCTGCACTCAAGAATACAACATGCGATCTTTGCAAAGATGTTTGATTGATTCTTACCCAAGTAGCTCACTCCATCTCTTGAAAGAACTTATCATCCAATCTTTATTAATATATTTAAAATATGGTCTATAAGGTATCAGGGACATGGGAAAACCCCCTCAAGTCACCTGGAACTCATTGTTTGGTTGTGCTTCAATCTATTTTATATTTTTTTTCTTGTGACGATTCCTTCTATACCATCAATTTTCATGCTTTATCGTAAATTGATATCTGTTGTAAAAGCTCATGGGGGCAAGCTCTCTATTTGGAAGTTTTTAGCAACAACAAATACCCCCATAACCAAGCAGTCACATGCTAATGGCGACGGAAAAATATTTGACATTCTTTTTGTGTGGAAATGTTGAGATATTTTACTGTTATTAGTCAAATAAAATTCCAAGATTATAGGCCCCATTAGTTGCTGATTTAGTTTTTTCTTATAGCCAACCATTGATTTAAAGATAGAATTGTCTTAACTTAATACATCAGCCAAAAGCTTTGTGAGACATTAAAAAGTGGTGAAAAAACAAAGGGCCAGACTGGATGGGATGATTGAAGGATTGGATTTCTTCCATCAGCCACGGATGGTTCCTACATCAGATTGTACTGGCTTCGTGGCGCCAATGATCTTCCTACCTGTTGCAACAACGTTCTTCCCTTCCCAGAAATTATGTACTCAATCAACCCATTGAAAAAGGGCTTTCCAGCAAGATCAGAGTAATGGTTCTCAGCAAAAGCACGATCCACAGACATAAGCTTCAAGCCTTTTAAACCTACTGATAATCTCTCCAACCAGGTCTCACTGGTCTCCATCGGGCTTGATCATGTGATAAAGCTCTGCTCCATTTTGGTGGACCAGGGTTCTGCTGGGCTATGCTTCTCTTCAAACTGTGTGGTGTAGACGACAAGGCCTTGCTTTACTACAAGTCTTGCTTTGTATTTGTCAATTTCACCATTTTTATTTTACTTGGTTTTGTAAATCCATTTTACTGAAAATGGTGAGTTGACAAATACAAAGCAAGACTCATAGTAAAGGGTATTCTCAGAAACATCAAAGTATTTGCATCTGTAACACGTATGGAAACAATACATTTAATGGTATCTTTTGCAACTGGGATGGACTATCTATCAACTAAATGCCTAGATGTTAAATAAGTTCTTATGGCGAGCCAAATGAAGAGGTTTTTGTAGAGTAACTTTGTGGTTATGTGCAAAAAGGACATGAACACAAGGTTTATAAATTGAAAAAGGCTTTCTACGGGCTCAAGCAAGCACCACATGCCTGGCATAGCTGTATTAAAACTTATATTATGAACATGCTCAGTTTTGAGAAATGTGGCTATGAAAATGCTCTTTTTATCAAGACATGCAAAGAAAGTAAAATTGAATTTTGATTATAAGTTTGTATGTTGCTGATCTAATTTTTACCAACAATGATAAACATATGGTTTCAAAATTAAAAAATTCCATGATGAAAGAGTCTGCAATGACCTAAAATGAGGTTTTTTTTCCTTGGCCTTGAAGTTCTGCAAGATTCAAAAGGTGTATTCATCAATCAGAAAATATATAAGAAAGATTTGGCATGAATAAAGGCATTAAAATCCAATTGATGCATGGCTGAAGCGATATAATGACAAAGTCGTTCAACGTTCAAACTGGATGTTTTCCTAAAGCAGCTACGTGCATCTTTAGGACTGTTCTAAAGTTGATATATAAATTGATGTTTAATGCATTCCAGTTTAAGGGAAGAAATGTTGAGATATTTTACCGTTTTCAGACAAATAAGAGCCTGTTTGGTAGGCAATTTGAAAACAGAATTTTGAACACAAGGGATTCAATGAAAATAAAGTTGTATTTCATATTTTCAGATATGTATTTGGTAGTAGATTTATAAATTGAATTCCAATTTAAACAATTGTTCAAAATGTGTTCTATAATATATTTATAAACCATTAACTCGTTGTAGTTGCAAAACTAAATATTAAATTGAATATATTCCATTATTAATTAATTTATGAACATAATTTTTGTTATAAATTTTGTATAATTATTATTTTACAATATCATATAATTTATAATATATTATATTATACATATTTTAATTTAACAAAAATAAATTGAGTTTATAACATGAAATATTATATTTATTAAAGTTTTGGTCTTTTTCTAATATAATTCTGCATTTTAAATTTTCAAATCAAAATTTGGATACAATGAAAACATAAAAATGTTATTTTTCAGAATTTTCACTATTTGGATAACAGAATCCGAAAACAGTTCTCGATGCTCATATTCACTAAACTCAATAAATCTGAAAACATAAAACAGAATCTAAGGTCCTAAAATCTCATGATTACCAATTCAGTCTCTTTGCTTTATTTTAGGAGTTGTTAAAGCTTGAGTCCTTTGTTTTTGTTTGTTATTGGAAAGGCTATGTAATAGCCAGAGATTCTTCTTTTCGGTGAATAAGAAAAATATCTTTCAGAGCAGTTTCTCTTTTTCATCCATTTATAATTTATAATTGGTAACACTTAAAAGGCCATTCAACGAATGAGAGACAAGAAAACAAATCCATTAACGGATATCGATAAGATCCAATTAATTTTTCAAAATTTGTAATGATGGAACTGCAGCATCACAAGAGATTCCTTAATACTCTACGTATAATAATAATTTTACCTTAACTTTCAAATCGGGGATGTAGCTCAAATGGTAGAGCGCTCGCTTTGCATGCGAGAGGTACAGGGTTCGATACCCTGCATCTCCATTTCTTCATTTTTTTTTTTAATATGAATTTTGTCTTCATTTTAAAAAAGATCATGTTTAAGAGAAAACCGTTCATCATGGACTTAACCAAAAATTTCTTTTCATGGAAAATCTGACAATTCAGTAGTAGCACCATACCATGAAAATTTTACCTTTATTTGAACTTTTTATATTCTTTTCTAAATTACAAAATTTGAAACATATTTCGTCATCAATTTATTCATCATCATAATTTTTTTTTTGTCATATGAAGATATAATTTTTTTCTTTTCTTTTTTGAGTTCAACAATATGTGGGGTAGGAGATTCGAAACTCTAATTTCTTAGTCGAAGGTATATGTTTAACCAGTTGATTTCCTATGTTTAGGTTGACGTGAAGATACAAATTTTTAATAACAAAAAAAAGTAAATGCGTGAATTTCTCCTAATGTTTGTACCCATGTTCTGAAAATAGGGAAACCGTCCAGCATGAACTTAACAAAAAATTTCTTTTCATGGAATATCTGAAAAATCAGTAGCACCAAACCATGAAAATTTAACCTTTATTTGAGTTTGTATCTTCTTTTTCAAATTACGAAATTCAAAACATATTTCATTATTTATTCATCATCATAAAGATACAATTTCTTAGTAACAAAAAAGTAGAAATGTGAATTTCTCCAGATGTTCATACCTAGTCTGAAAATGGGAAAGGTATTTACTTTTTGATAATCCAAACAAAAACTTGGGTATGGTGCTATGAAAATAAAAACCTATGAATCTGTTCATCATTTTGCCCAAAAACAAAAACAAAAAAAAAATTGTCCATCTTTGCCCAAAAACAAAATGTGTGAATTTCTCCTAATGTTTGTACCCATATTCTGAAAATAGGAAAACCGTCCAGCATGGAAAATTTTATTTTCATGGAATATCTGAAAAATCAGTAGCACCAAACCATAAAAATTTAACCTTTATTTGAGTTTGTATCTTCTTTTCCAAATTAAGAAATTCAAAACATATTTCATCATCTGTTCATCATCATAAAGATACAATTTCTTAGTAACAAATAAGTAGAAATGTGAATTTCTCCTGTGTTCATATCCATAATCTGAAAATGGGAAAGATATTACTTTTTGATAATCCAAACAAAAATTTGTGTATGGTGATATGAAAATAAAAACCAATGAATCTGTTCATCATTTTGCTCAAAAAAAAAAAAAAAAAAAAGACCATCTTTTTCATTTTAATTAACAAACCCCACTGAAAATGAAGGCCTACCATATGACCCACATGAGATGACAAATTTGAACAGAAGAATCCAAATCATGATTTGTTTGTTCCAACAGAAAAAAAAGTGCTCTATGATTGACATCTAAGCAATTTGGGGGAATGGCCAATTGGGCATTTCAAGTGGGCCCTCCACCATTTCTACAATATACAATACAATACAACTGCAACCCACCCCCTGTTGGTGTTGGGGGGTTGACATTTTCATTTGCTGCCCCACAGTCCCTGCAAAATTCCACTTTCCTACATATTGCAGCACTCATGATAAAAGCCAAACAGATTTTAGGCTGTGATACAAAGTGCTTTTGCTTGCCTTTGTACATGAAATCTTTTATCTTTATATATTTTTCTTTTTAATTAAATAGATTACATTATATTATTTTCCCAATTAGTGAAATTGGTTTCTTCTTTCATTGTTGATTAAAAATTATTTGCAATGCAAGTGGTTTACTTTATTTTCATATTAGCTAAGATCCTCTTTATGCTTTTCCAAATGGTTTGTATCATGTTGTATAGGACTATGAGAGATTTAAATCATACACTAAGAGTAGGTATTGATTTGACTCTTTTTGAGTGGTGCTACAAATATATGAGGATGCTAGATTATTTGGTTTGCTTATTGATTTTGTAGTTTTTTTTAAGAATATAACATTACAAATGTGGGGTGGGGAAGTTTGAAATTGATTTATAAATAAAGTTAACTAATATTGAACTATGCTTATGTTGATGTATTGATACTGTAGTTGCTTATATAGAAACCATAACCAAACTTCCATTATTAAAAGATAATTTAAATTTGTAACATAACTATTAAAGTTTTTTTTTTTTTTTTTTTTTTTTGTAAGGTATAGGTATAGGTATAGTTTAGTGACGCCTATAATAATTTTGTAACTGTTAAAGGACATTTAATTTTGTAACATGTACTTTAGTTAAGTTAGTTAAGTTAATTTGACTATGTAGAGTTGACATGTGACTTTTAGTTTCCTTTGGCAAATTAACCTCTTTAATTTCTTTTTCTTTGAAAGATGGGTATCGTAGAACAAGGATAAGATATACCATTTGAAAAAAATTAAAATAAAAAAATAATTGGTTGCAACAAAAATCCAAACTACTTTAAATAAAGGTATATATGTCTTAACCAAATGAGTTATGTTTAAGTTGGCGATATAGTTTCGTGACGTATAATAATTTTGTAACTGTTGAAGAGTTTAGTTTGATAACGTTTAGTGTAGTTAAGTTAGTTTTGTCTCTGGCTCAACTTCTTTGTTGGACTAAGTCTCCCAATTTGGATCTCTAGAGTTGGCACATGTGACTTCTAGTTTCTTTTGACAAATTAACTTCTTTATTATTTTCTTTTCTTTGAAAGATGGGGTATACTAGAACAAGAATAAGATATATCATTTGAAAAAAAAAAATTACAATTACAAAAAAATATAAAAAAAATAATTCGTTGCAACACAAAAATCAAATTAATTTAATTAAATATATATGCTTTAATTAGTTGAGCTATGCTCAAGTTGGCGGTATAGTTTTGTGACGTATAATAATTTTGTAACTGATAATTTTGTAACTGATAAAAGGTTGTTTAATTTTGTAACGTATAGTGTGTAGTTAAATTAGTTTTGGTCTCTTGCTCAACTTCTTTGTTGGACAAAGTCTCTCCATTTGGATTTAGGTTTGTAGTGTTTGCATTTGACTTTTAGTTTCTATTGGCAAAGTAACTTCTTTCATTTTCTTATTCTTTGAAAGATGGGTATAGTAGAACAATGATAAAATATATTATTTTCTAAAAATTACAATTACAAAAAATGTTAAAAAAGAAAAAAAAAATAGTTGCAACACAAAATCAAACTACTTTAACCATCCATGTTTAGGTTGACAGTATAATTTTGTGATGTATAATAATTTTGTAACTGTTAAAGGGCAGTTTAATTTTGTAACATTTATTAAAATAAAAATTGTAACGTATAGTGCAGTTAATTTAGCTTTGTCTCCTGCTCAACTTCTTTGTTGGATTAAGCCCTCCAAATTTGGACTTGTAGAATTGACATGTGATTTTAGTTTCTTTTGGCAAATTAACTTGAATTTTTTCTTCTTTGAAAGATGGATAGACTAGAACAAGGATACGATATATCATTTGAAACAAATTACAATTACAAGAAATTAAAAGAAAAAACGAAAAAATAATTAGTTGCAACAAAAAATAAAACTACTTTATTTTTTTTTAAATTAATTGAACAATATATTTAATTGAAAATAATGTTAAGTTTTTGGTTAAAAAACACTTTTGGTCCCTAAATTAACCTGAAAGTAATAATTTAGTCCCTCAACTTTATTTTGTAACAATTTAGTCTATGAACTTTTGTATGTAACAATTTTGTTCCTATACTTTCAAATCTGTAACAATTGAGTCCCTATCGTAAAAAATTCTATCAAAATTAAATGTTGATTTTTATTATTTAACAATTTAGACTTTGTAGCTTATGAACATATGAGTCCCTAATTAGTTTATTGACCTATCTATGTAAGAAATTCCATTGAATTTGTTTAAAAAAAAATAAAAATCAAATTGAATCTTAACAATAATTTTCAAGATAGGGACTAAATCATTAAAAATTTTAAAGTACATGAACTAAATTGTTACATACTAAAGTTCATGGACTAAATTGTTACTTTCATAAATGTTGAGAGATCAAAAGTGATTTTTAACATAATTTTTTTAGTTCATTAAGTGAACGCTGGGTGGGAGATCGAACAATTAATATTAAAGAAGCCACTTAGCTATGTTCAAATTGACTAATTAAAAATATTATTAAGTTAATATCTCCATCCTAAATGAGATTGTGAAAATAATAGGTTTCCATAATTTAATTTGATTTCTTTAATTTTCACTAAGTTCTTATTTTAAAACTAAAATGATAAGACAAAATACAGTTATAAACTAAAAGACATATTTTCTTTTTGAGAATGCTCCATCACATGTAAAGGTAAAGTTTGAACTTACGACCTCTGGAAAGAAGTAGATGTGTCATAATTGTTGAGGTATGCTTATGGTAGCATAAATTAAATATTTTTTTTTAGTTTTTACATTAAATGAGGTTGAACTATGAATTTCTATGTTCTTTAGTTGATTAAGGGATGAGATACAAATCTAAAGCAAAGGGTCAAAATAATACTTTGAAATCTACCAACTTTGAATCATTTAAAAAGGTTCAATCTTTAGCTACATTGGGTCCCCTTCCCTACACAATTTGCAACCTAAATCATTCATAGAAGAATTAAAGCTGTACTTTCCTTTCCTTTCCCTTTTTTTTTTAAAAAAATGAAAGTTGCTATTGTTCTTCTCTTAAAATAAAATAAAATTGATGCAATGAACTTTTTATTTTTTCAAAAAATTTGTTAGAACTTTTCAAAGTTTTTAATTTCAATCATATATGAGTTCTCTTCAGAATTATTGAAACCCCATTATATTAGCCAGCCTAAAAGAACCTCCGTGTCCTCTCAAGGAATTATTGGGAAGAGAATTGGGAAAGGATAGAGAATGATGGGTGTTGGAAACTTGAAAGAAAAGAAAGTGGAAAAATGGGATTCGAGTTGTTCAGTGAAATACGTTTTAGAAGGTTCAGCAAGCAAACTCAAACCCCACTTTGACATGAATATGATCATTTGGCACTAATTAATTAAGCCTGTTCTGTTGTGCCCACTCTTCTCTGCCAGAATGTTTTCTAATAAAGAGGGCCCCCAATCACTCAAATAAGTCACAGCCAGCCGCTCTTCTGTGCTTCCTGTGACATTTCCTTTCACACTATTCCTATCCTTTTTTTTTTTTAATTTCCCTTCCATGATCTTCTATCTTAAAAATAATGTAGAAAATGAAGTCATTACAAAAATGTTCATGAACAAACTACAAAGTACTTTATTAAAAAATAAATCTTTTCATTTACTTAAACAACTCATTTTTATATATAAAAGTGATTTTAAAAGGATAAATTGTCTGTGTAAAAACAGCGAGAAACATGATACATTTTCCTTCCCCTCCTTTCTTACATTTAGACTAGATGACATTACGAGTGGTTTTTACTAAAGAAAAAAAATTGTGGGATTTAAAAAAAATATATAATTTAGGGCTATTTACCTTCCTTTGATACATGTAGACTAGATGACATTACATTTAATATATATTTGTTTTTATAAAAGTGTTTTTTAAATAAAAGAATTATAAGAAAATAATTTAGGGCTATTTTGAAGGTGAAAACATGATTTTTATTAATATATAGTCAACAGAAAACAATGTGTCACGTGTCAAAACCATGTGTCCACTTGCGTTGGTAGGTAGGGCAATATGCCCCGTGACATGCAGGCCTATGGATTTAATCCCTAACTTGGAAATTTTTAATTGGCAAAAAAATAAATTTCCCCATTTTACGAGTCGTAAAAAATATTGCATTTTGAAATGGGTTGTCACAATCCATTTTTTTACCCAGTATTTTTTTTTTAAAAAAATAAATAAATAATAACCCTTCAATCATTTTTCCCAACCCACGTTACCAAAGCATGTGAGCAGCCCTCTTCTCTCTTTGTCCGTCTCTCACTCACTCAGGCTGCCACTTCCGTATATAAACTCACAGAGGGATGCAAAAAGCTTAACATTCATAGCTCAATCAGACTCGTTCTCGAGCAATTTGGGGCCCAAAGAATCCGAAATGGGTTTTCGGGTCAGAGTGGTTTTAGCATTTCTTCTTCAAGCTTCATGGTTGCTGTTTCTGCAACAAGCAAACGCTGCAGAACTCAACAAAAAAAGCAACTTGAAAGGAAGAAAGCAAGCCAGTGGCTGCAATTTGTTTCAGGGAAAATGGTTTATCGACCCCTCTTTCCCTCTCTACAATTCCTCTGGCTGCCCTTTCATAGACGCCGAGTTTGATTGCCAAAAATATGGCAGACCCGATTCCCTTTACCTCAAATACTCTTGGCGACCCGACTCATGTAACCTTCCAAGGTCCTCTCTCTCTCTCTCTCTCTCTACTGTAAATAAGAAATAAAAGTATTTAATACACTGGTCACTTCTGATGGGGTCTGTTTGGTATTGGGTATTTACTTTATTTTTTGTGGGTTTTTTTTTTGGGCAGGAGTTGTAGGCAGGCACTGCAGCTCACTCATTTTCGATTCTTAATAATTTTCTTTAAATAAAAAGATGACTTTTTATGATGTTAGTTAAATGATGCGGTTTCCAAAAGGGAAATGGGGTAATGATATGTATTTGGAAAAATGCTGTTAAAATTTCCCGAAATTGGGGGGGTTTTGTTTCTAGATAATAAGGAAACAGGGGTTATTTTATCCCAGCAGGTTTGAATTTGGTTTTGAGTGATTTTCAGATTCGACGGGGTGGATCTTTTGAAGAGGTGGAGTGGGAAAAAGATAATGTTTGTGGGCGACTCACTGAGTCTGAATATGTGGGAATCGCTTTCCTGTATGCTACAAGCGTCGGTGCCTAATGCCAAAACCCCCTTCGTCAGGAGGGACTCTATCTCCTCTGTCTTCTTTCAGGTTTTGCCTCTACTTTTTACTCTCTCTCTCTCTCTCTCTCTCCTTTTAGTTCTTTATGGATAGATTCAAACTTTTCATGTTTTGATCTAAGTTACCTGTCAATTATCAACTGAACCATGTTCACCTTTGCTGTCTCTGTTTCTCTCTCAAAATTATGTTTATTTCAATGTCGGACTAAATTTAAGATTTGTTGAAAGTACACTGACTAAATTTGAACTTTTGCCCGTATATGAATTAAAATAAAACAAAGTCTCAAGTTACAAAGACGACTAAAATGGTATTTTAACCAATTTTATTACATCAAGAGATGAAGAATAATGTATGAAAATTAATATTGTTCAAATATTCATATTTATTTTATCAGAATTAAATTTTTAAAAATAAAGCTCTTTGTATAACCATTTTATTTATTTGAGTTTTATTATTATTAAAAGTTGTTTATTTAGTAATGATTCTTAATTTCGATCTGACTTTCTAGGAAAGCTCTCAAATCTTTGGCCAATTTTTTTTCTTAATTAAGAAATAACATGGGTAAAGTAAAAAAAAGTTTCTTTGATAGCCTTATTTTTAAAAAAAATATATAAATATGTAACTAAAAATAATAATAATAAAAATTAAAAAAAAAAAATTATACATACAATATTTTTGTAAATAAGAAATTGAATTACAACAACAGCATTAGAAATGATGACTTTTTAATTAAAAAAAATAACAGACCGGAGTTTTGAACTTAAAGATTTAGAAAGTAAGTAATGTCTTAATTAATTGATTTTTTTAGGATCTATAATGATAATAATAAATGTTTAATCTACTTTAAGTATGTTTTTGATTGGTTAGATGAATTGATTTTAGTCGGTCTAACCATGGGTAAATTGCATTTATGTAAACATACTAAATTTCCTCGTAGATTTGCTGACCTTCCAATCTCATTTATGAGACAGAGAATCTGTTTCCAATCATAAAAAAGTATTTAAGAATTAAAAAGAAGGATAAGACTTATCATTTTCACCGGGACAGCAAGCAATGCATGCTCTGATCTATTTTATTGTGATCTTGTGTGTTTTTTTTTTTACTTATTTTATTGTGATCTGGCAGATTATATTTTCGTATTTTAATGTAATGTCATACTTTTTTTAAACTTTTATTTCCATCAAAATTATTTGACTCAAGCACGCATGGCCCCGCAAGAGAGTGGCAATTTCGGTGGCCACGTGTATTACGTTGCCCAGCCGGCTGACAGCCTGTGATCGGCAAATTCGCCCAAGCTCGCTGACGGTGGCGGGTAGAGATGCTCAGTTTATTATTATTATTATTTTTTAAAAATCATTATTAGATAGATCGGCAAATGACATGTCGGTTAAGCCGTTAAGGCCTTGTTAAATTAGAGAAAAAAAACATTTTTGAGTAATTAACCCTAATAGTTGAGGTCTTAGTTGATAACCATTTGATTTTTAAAAATTGTGTTTGTTTTTTCTTTACTTTTCTACACTGAATTTCATTTTTTCTAAGAAAATATTTGAATTCTTAGGCAAATTTCAAAAACAAAAACAAGTTTTTAAGGCTCTGTTTGATAACCATTTGATTTTTGGTTTTTGGTTTTTAAAAATTAAGCCTATAAATACTACTCCCACCTATGGTTTTACTTGTTTTGTCATATACTTTTTGCCTATGTTTTCAAAAAGCAAGCCATGTTTTGAAAACTAAAAAAAATAGTTTTCAAAAAGTAGTTTTTGTTTTTAGAATTTGGCTAAGAATTTAAATACTTCTTAAGGGAGATGAAAACCATTGTAGAGAAATTAGGGGAAAACAAGCTTAATTTTCAAAAACCAAAAACCAAAAATCAAATGGTTATCAAACGGGGCCTAATTTTTTTTTTTTTTTTAAAATTTCAAAACTTGGCTTGATTTTTGAAAACATATATAAAAAGTATATAACAAAATAAAGATATTCATAGGTAGATGTAGTATTTATAGACTTAATTTTAAAAATCAAAAATAAAAAATTAAATGATTATCAAACGAAGCCTAAAAAAAGTAATTCCCAAAAATTTGTTTTTATTTTTAGAATGTGGTTAAGAATCTAAATATTTTTTTTAAGAAAGGTGAAATTCATGGAGAAATAATGAGAAAATAAATACAATTTTTAAAAACTAAAAACAAAAAAATTAATGATTATAAGGGGTCTGAATTTTCTGTTTTTGAAAGGATATATAACATGTTATAAGACATTCTAGAAGTCAAAGTAGGTTTTTGTGGATGTTATTGGTTGTGTCAGGACATTTTTTGCTATATTTGGATGTTTTGGCCTTAAATTTGGGTGTTTTTATTTTGTTTGATTTTGTGTCTGGGTTCAGGTTACTTAGATGGTTTATTTTGGACCTTTCGGTGACTTAATTTTTGATGCTCTATTAGTCAATATTAGTCAATTTTTGTGTGATTTATTAGTTGACTTGTGAGATTTTAGAATTTGAAGGGATATTAATCTTATAATTTATTCAAGTTTTGGATTCAAAGTGGATGGTCAAAATTGACTCAATCTAATCTTAACGATAAGAACAATTGAATGAAAATTTTCTTACTTTCCATTCTTACTTTAATGTTCCAAACAAAATCATTATAATTATTGATATATGATGTAAATTGAAGAAATACTGGCAACTATTACGGAGTGAAGAAAAGAATATCAATGAAGTAAAAGTTCGTGTGTGGACAGGACTATGGAGTAACATTGCTCCTATATCGGACGCCGTATCTTGTGGACATAGTGAGAGAGGATGTTGGGCGAGTGCTAAAACTAGACTCTATCGAGGCTGGAAAAGCATGGCTAGGAATGGACGTCCTGATTTTCAACTCCTGGCATTGGTGGACCCACACAGGAAACTCTCAGCCGTAAGATCAAAATCAAACATCAAAGCTTTCTTTTGGTCCTCTCCTCGTGTTTTTTCTGGGTTTTAAACTTTGGAGGGATAAACGAGAGTGTAATTTTGCAGGTGGGATTTCATACAGGATGGGACGACACAGTATCAAGACATGGACCGTTTGGTAGCATTTTACAAGGGATTGACGACATGGGCAAGATGGGTTGACTTCAATGTCGATCCTACAAAAACAAAGGTCTTCTTCCAGGGAATATCGCCTACCCACTATTTGTAAGTGAAACTTCACCTTCAATCAATCTCAGGGAAATGCGGTTCCAAACTTTCACAAAACACCTGGTTTCCAAGCCAGCAATGCATTGCTTAATTTGTCTTCTACTCTACATATTGTGTGATTGTCTTAATGCATACCTAAAATTGGCATGTTTTCCATCAAATCAACAGCCCTGAATAAGATATTATCTAAGATCTGAGTTCGAGGATACCACCTATAGTTAACTTGGATGTGTTTTATTTAAAAGCTTAAGCTTTAGATTGGGGTAAATTTTCTTTTTCAATTATTTTAGATTCTTCCATTTTGGTTTCGTCATTATGTTCAAGTTCAACTAAAAGTTGAACTGCAATGAACCAGGGGGAAAGAATGGAATCAGCCCAAAAAGAACTGCAATGGAGAGAGTGAGCCATTAACCGGATCAATGTATCCGGCAGGCGCACCACCAGCTGCAGATGTTGTAAATAGAGTGTTGAGTAGGATAAAAGTACCTGTTTACTTGCTGGACATCACAACACTCTCTCAGCTGAGGAAAGATGCCCATCCCGCTGGGTATAGTGGCGAGCATGCAGGCACGGACTGCAGTCACTGGTGCCTTCCGGGATTGCCAGATACATGGAACCAGCTCATGTACGCTGCTCTCTTAACCATGTGAAGAAGTTCAATAAACTCTTACTATGAGATCTCTGCGAAGAATTTGGAGACAACTCTCTCTTTCTCTACAACAGAAAATAAGGAACAGGTAACAAGTATAATATTCATTGGATTGGTACAGAGAATAGGAGCAGAATGGATAAGATACTGTAAAAGGTGGTTTGTTTGTGCTTGTGATTAGGAGATGAAATTTTACAGGACTAGGAATGAACTTCTGGTTTATTCAGTTTATCTTGTACCATTTAGCTTTACACCTGATTTGATGGATAGTTTTGTAATCTTTTCACAGTGATTCAACTTGTCAATTTAATGGTTTCTTAAATTTGTTACTGAAATCAGCAGTCTCGTTTGCATTATTTTGTAGTAGTCTTCCACGTTGACTTGCATTTACTTGGATTGACAAGATATATTCCTGAACTTAAAAGCCTTCCTAACTCTAATTCAATCAAAACTTAAACTTCCTTAACTTCTTCTACACGATCAATTTAAAGTGAGTTCTAATTGAGAAGATGCTTTTGCACAGTTCACCCTAACAGAAGCTCAAGCATCTAATAAAAGGTAAAAAAGAGAAGGGTGCAACACAATCCAAGGCAGGAAGTATTGGTAATCCATCAATATAATATTCTCAATAATTAGAGATGACAAATTTATTGATCTATTTATGCACATCCCAAGTATTTAAGGAGAACTAATTGGAGTATTCCTTTACATTGTATATATTATGAATTGCTCTATGGAAGCTGTCGTTACATATACAGAAAAATGACATATCTCAAAAGCAGAATGAGAGACACGAGGAATTCTGAACCTGAGTTTGCTGCAAACTATAAGTCAGCTGTAGAACAGCCGACAGCTTTTTGTTTCTGACCTTGGCAGAATCTGACTTTCTCTCTCAGCTCTTGGAATGCCGTGATTGCTTCCATATCGAATCCTCCAACAAACTGGAGAAGAGAACATGTTTCCATCCGATCAGCAATAATTAACAATGGACCTGACAATGCTTGTCTACACAAAGCAGAAGTTCTTCCTGATTTTCTGATGTAGTGTATTTCCATTGTCTATTTTTACTGTGTTTAACAGATAAGTGGGTCTCACTAAAGATATTAAACCACTAAAAATACACCAATTAGAAAGACAATAAGAGCTCTTACTAATTGACTTACTAGCTGGTGTGTAGGTAAGTATTTTTTATCCACGTGTTTAAATTTTATAATGCCAATATGATGGAATGGAATAGTTAATTACTTGATGTACTCGGAATGCAAATCTTACGCCTTGGATGATTAACTGTTCTTTGGAGCAGCTATAAACCGTATCAAGTTTTGCAGATACTCGTTTCAAATACTCCATTACCAATTTTAAGGATTGAAGCTTTATCTGTCAATCCACAGCTTTCAAAATGTTACAAATGACATTATTCATCAAGAACATGAATGAAATTTAGACCCAAGTCATATAAATGGCTCCTGCTGCCTCATGTTGAGCCCTAGATTAAATTTTGCTGTCAAGCTCCACCTAATATTTTCTCTTTCTGGAAATAATCTATAAGCATGAAGCAGAGATGAGAAATAACCTGGCTAACGATGCCGGTATCAAGCATCCAATCCATGGGAATGTGAAACACTCTATATCTCTTAGTAGCAGATTCTCTCATCCGACAAAGATTATAAACCCCATGCTCCAACCTGTTTAAAAGTGCAGGCAAGAATGGATCAGCTGGTGACAACTTCAGTAAATAAAAATATTTGTCATATTTCGATTGAAGAGAAGTCATACTTTTCAAACAAAGCTTGCATCTTCTTGAGAGTGATGTCGCGTGGCTGTCGTTCATCATCGAAAGATGATGCCTCCATGCAAGCTTCTTCAGATCAGAATAACCAAATGCAGCCTCACGTAGTGCGTCAGCCTTTTGCTCTGGCCACTCAAAATGTTTAAGCACTGCTCGTTCATCAACCTAGAGATAAAGAAACCACAACTTTCAGTTTCAGTATCAATCATCTATCTCAGGTTCTTAATTTTCCATGCAAAAATGAAACAGTACACATATGGTCATGAGTTGGGGAAGATGAAGAAGAAAAGAAGGTACAAAAGGATACCAGGTAAGATAGCTCATCATCCAGCCATTTAACAAAAGTCACAGCATCCTCAATATTCGTAAACTCCGCATTCTCAACTTCTTTGATCAAATGCTTTATGAACTCTCCTTTGGTTTCTACGTCCATTTTTATCTGCAAGTTCTATCACCATATTAATCTCTGAACACAGATTTTCTTAAAAAAAAAAACTATACCATCTTTGTTTGAATAGATGATCTTTAGCATACAACTTGGTTTTCTCAATTCGTCAAGAGCAGAAAAATCAGAATATGTAGAGACTAGAGAGAATCATCTTAATCCATCTATAGTGTTATATCTAACTGGATTTGATCACTAGAAGGCACGCTTTAATGACAGATTAACTATAACTAAACTAAATTACTTACTGGTAACTAATCGTTTTAAATAAAACATGAATGGAGTAAACAAATGTATGATTTATCTTTCGATGGTTTATGTCTTATTTAATAGTTTTTTTTTTCCCTTAAAATCTCTTATTTCTTCAGAGAAAAAGAAAAAGTCGTCATGATATGACTCATACGTCTCATCTTTGGAGCAGTATAATTAATGAGACAAAGTTGCAGAAATAGAAAAAAGAAAAAGGTGCTAATAAATTAATTAATTAAACCGGGCCAAGCAGTTATTGAGGACAACGAAGGCGGGAGACTACAATGGCAACGTCGTAAATATCAGATCAACTTACGGCGAGCAGATACGCGGAACGGTTTGCAATCTCCCCGATCATGTCACGTGAATTGGCGCCTGTCGGTATGTCGATCACGGCGGAGCTGCAGTCTTTCCGGGAGTCTCTCCGCATCAGAGAGTGGTAGAATTCCACCAACTCCGGCACTCGCCTAACCTTCGGCCAGATCGACCTCTTTTCTTTGGATGGCGGCGGAGGTTGTGGCGGTGGCGGAACTGAATTAGACAGCGGAGGAGGAGGCTGCGATACAGGCTTCACCGGAACTGCTGGCGGTGGTGCAGGGGGCAATTGTAGTTTTGAGATAATCGACGATGTGGACTGTCGTATTGTCGGGCATTTTGGATTCGTAGAACGGTCAGATATTAGGTTGAAGAGCGCGGACTCGGCGAGTTCTTCCGAGTTGCATTCTGAGTAATCCGGTCTTTCAATATCGGCTCCATTATTCGCACATATAGCTTTAAGTTCTCGATCTTCATTGTTCTTGACTTTATTTATGCACTCGTTTCGCTCCTTGAAATGACTGATCAGATTTGGCTTAACCGAGACCTCCATCAGTTTCTGAATCTTCCGAGAAACAGAAGACTCTTCGTCATCCAACGTCGGGTTCACATGAAGACGATCCGACTCCGTTTTCTTCAATTGCACGATCTCATCCTCCATAACTTTCATCATTTCCAGACTATTTCTCCTCTTCTTCTGTCATCCGACGAACTTCCTCCAACTCCTTTGTCAGCCTCTCATTTTCGGCATTCAAGCGTTCGATTGGAACCAACGTTCTTTCTAATTCCGTTTCCTTGCGATAAATCTCAGTCTCGAGCACCGGAACAATGGCAAGCGATTCCTTCAGGAGTTTGTGGTCGAGGAGCTCGGTCTTCAGCCGCGACTCTAGATCGCGAAGCTCTTCATCCAGGCGGAGAAGCACTGTAAAGTCGGGTGTCGAGGCTGGAAATGACCGGCACTCCGTGAAATGCACTTGCCGAAGGTGCGTGAGAATAGAGACTTATGAGGAGCGTTGGTGTAGCTTGGTGAGGACAATGGGGATTTGAGCAGAATCTCTGCAGTTGGCTTCGCCGGAGATTTTTGGGTCTTCATTGTCACCCTCGCTTACTATAATTCTCAATCTGCTTTGATTATATGTATACCAGTCCTTGTTTATATCTCAATTACAGTCATCCTAGCAATTTGAATTTTGTGAGTATAAATAGGGCTTTCTAGCCTCTCCCAATAATTTCTCGCAAGAGTCGCAGGCTTAACCTTCGTGCATATTTGAGAGAGTAATTTTAGAAATAGTAGTTTTATTTAAAGTGTTTGGAGATTTGAATCTCGACTTCTTGATTGAAGATACATGACAATAAACTCACTTTGGCTTGCTGCTTGGTGTTTTGTTCTACGCTTTAAAGTGATTTTCATACAACCTCAAAAAAAAAAGAAAAGATTTTCATACTATCAAATATCAACAGTTATTTAGTTACTTTAAATGATTAAGGACAAAATGATTTTAGAACAAATGTTTTAAGCACTAATGATATAATTACAATTAGTTTTGTAACCGTGTTTAATTGTAAATCATTGTAAATCATTTTAATATTTGGTTGTATGTTATAAAAGTGATTTTGATTTAGTTAAAAGTGTGTTTTAACTGTTAATGTTTAATTTCAAAAATGATTTTAGAAACATCAAATTACTAAAAAGTACATTACATTTAAGAGAATTTTTTTTTAAGGGTGATAGACAAAAGTTATAGAGAGAAATTAGGAGGGAAATAAAAATTTAAGAGAGAAAAAATAGAAAGCTATAGAGATAAACAAAAAGGGTTAGAAACAGGGGGAAGAGTAAAAAATAAAAGAGAAGAAGTTGGAGAAAGAAACAATTATTGAGAGAGGAGAGATAAACAATATTATAGGAGGAAAAAAAATTTAGAGATAAAAAAAGTTAGAGTCAAAGATGGAAAAAATAAATGGTCCAATTGCAAGAGTGTCGATGCTTTATCCAATTTGCAAATATGGCAAAAAAAAAAAAGCTCTCCAACCCAAATGGAACCTACAAAAAGTCGAAAATAGCCCTCAACGAAGTATATCAACAATCTATCAATGATATATTGTTGATATACTAATGATATACCTAAAATGAAGTATATCAGTGATATACTACTGATATACTTTATTTAGGTATACAAATGAAATAACATTCCTAATATGAAGTATACCAACAATATATCAGAAATATCTAATATGAAGTATATCAATCGTATATCAATACTTCATATTCAGTATATTAGATATACCTAAAATGAAGTATATCAATGATATACTACTAATAAACTTTATTTATGTATATCAATGAAATGACATTGAAATGTGAAGTATATCAACAATATATTGATAATTCATATTCAATATATTAGATATACGTAATATGAATTAGTGAACTATATCAAGAGTATATCAGTAATTCATATTCAGTATATCATATATACTTAATATAAATTATATCAAAAGTATATTAATAATTCATATTCAGTATATCAGATATATCTAAAATGAACTATATCAATGATATATTACTGATATACTTTATTTATGTATATCAATTTAATAATTCATATTCATTATATCAAGTATACCTAACATGAAGTATATCAGTGATATATTACTGATATACTTTATTTAGGTATATCAATTTTGTAATTCATATTGATCAGTATATCATATATACTTAAACTGAAGTACATCAGTGATATACTACTGATATAGTTTATTTAGGTATATCAATGAAATGATATTCCTGATATTGTATATCAATAATTCATATTCAATATATTTTCATTGATATATCTAATATGAAGTATATCAGTAGTATATCAATAATTCATATTCAGTATATTAGATATACCTAAAATGAAGTATATCAATGATATACTACTGATATAGTTTATTTTAGGTATATATTTTTACTGATATATTTAACATTGATGTATCTAATAAGCAGGGTATGAACTGATACATAAAGCATAATAAAAAAACATTGTGAAACAAAAAACATAAAGTATACCAGATATATTAAATATAGATTATATTAGATATACTAATAATATACCAAATATAAAGTATATCAGATATACTACTGGTATACCTGTTGATACACCAATGTGGGTAAAATTGGAATAATGAAAAAAACGAAAATCAGATTAAGTTTTTTTTTTTTTTTTTTTGTTATTTTGCAAATATGAAAAACTATTGCTAGATTTGTAAATGTCCTAATATTTTTTTGTTACCCATTCCAATTTCTCAAAAAGTTAGAAAGAGTTCTAAAAAGTGTTGGAGATAGAAAAAGAAAGTGAAAAAAAGGAATAAAAAATTTAGAGAGAATAATTTTTATAAACAAAATCCGTTACAATTACCGGACAAAAATCATTTAGGAATCATCTCACATTTCCAAGTGATTGACCGAAAGTTACTTAAAGTAATTTTGGATTCTTTCAAAATCACTTATCCACTATTGCCAAATATCACTATTTTTTAAATAAAAAAAGTGATTTTGAGCGTGATAAAAGTGATTTTGACATTTCAAAATCACTCCCAAACACGCATTCTCCTGTAGAATTTTTTTTTGGTAGGAGTAACAGTATTTTTAAAGTAATTTTATGAAAGTAATTAATATTTAAAAAAATTCATTTACCATATTGATTTCAATAATAGTATACAATATATTCTGATAATATTATTATTGTAATTAATCTAAATACTAATTAAGCATAGTTCTACCGGTTGAAAGTTTTTTTTTTTTTGAGTTCAACAATATTTAAGAATAAGGGAGATTTGAATCTCTGACCTCTTTGTCGAAGATACATGTCAATTACCATTGAACTAAGTTCATTTTGGCCTATCGATTGAAAGGTTAGAAGTTCAAATATCTGCTAACATATTTTGAATTTAAAAGAAAATGAGTAGTAATAACTGTAGGCGTAGCACTCACTAATTAGCTTAATATTGATTTGATACAGTTATAAATTACTATTTACATACAATTTTGTTCTAGGAGTGGTATTCTGATTTTGCAAAAAAGAAAAAAAAAACTTAAGCAAATTACGTTTTTAAAAGACAAATTACCACTAAAAGACCATTTTAAGCATAAATTATTTTTTAAGAAACAATCTGCCCAAAATCCTCGTTACCCTCAATTTGGCAGTAACAATTAGGTGATTTTACTATTATAGTAAATCTGGCCTACATAATAGTAATTATATAACATAATAAAATATTTTACAAAAATGACATAAATGTAAGAACCATATAGTGTGATATAAATAGCTCAGTGGTGAAGTCGTCTGCTCCTTTCACGGTTGGGGTTCAATTTTACATTCCAAATTTGTTGTATTAAAAAATTGCATGATATACATATATCTCTGATGTAAAGTATTTTTACGTGCATTCAATGAATTATAAACATATGATTGGAACGAAATTGATAGGACTTAAAAAAAAAAAAGACATTAGATCAAGATTTTTGTTGAAATTTTGTGAGTATTAGTAGAGTTATTTAGAAGTTGATTTTGTGTCCAATGAAAGTTAATTTTGTGCAAAAATTGATTTTTATTAAAATTAGTGAGTTTTGGTAGAGTCATTAAATAGTCGATTTTGGGGTGAATAAGCAGAAATTTATCAAAAGAGAAAATTTGCAACACTTATCTAAGTCTAGGGTCTAATTTAATGAAATTTGGGAAATCCACGGTGAAAATACATCTTACCAAGTATAGGGGTAAAACGTAAATGTTGGCTTATTTTCTTTTTTCTTTTTTACTTTTTTTTAACTGATTAATTTTTTAGTACTATTTTTAAAATACTCTGCGTCTAATTTAATATACTAACTTCATTAATGATCGGTTAAAATACCATTTTGGTCTATGTACTTTGAGTTTTATTCTATTTTAGTCAATGTAATTTTAAATGTCCAATTTTTTTAGTCCTTGTACTTTTAATAAATCTTAAAATTAATCTCTACCTTTAGTTTGAAGTTAAATTTTATTGAAATTGATTCAATAATAATAATAATTTTTATGCAAGAAAAGACACAATATAAACATATTTTTAAAATTTATAGAAGAAAGACTAATAGATATCATTCTTTTTAGAAAAGTTAACAATAAACTAACAATAGGAATTAATTTTAAGTATTATTGAAAGTACATGGGCTAAAATTAGACATTTGAAAAGACTGTAATTAAAATAAAATGAAATCCAAAGTATAAAGACCAAGATGATATTTTAACCTTAATGATTTATTGTAGATGGAATGCCATTTTCTACATTTATGGACGCATCAAAATTATATAAAAAAACATATGTATTAATTTTTTTTTTCCTGAGTTCAAACGTATGTATTAATTTAATATCACCATAAATGGGATCAACTTGCACCTGCTCTATTATAATTCACATAGTTGATGAAATCCGGTGTTACATATTCATGCATTTGACAAAAGAACCTTCA
Organism: Trichosanthes truncata; assembly: GCA_033996785.1. Classification (NCBI taxonomy): domain Eukaryota; kingdom Viridiplantae; phylum Streptophyta; class Magnoliopsida; order Cucurbitales; family Cucurbitaceae; genus Trichosanthes; species Trichosanthes truncata. The sequence continues at coordinate 33,973,240 of MU867261.1, forward strand.
AATACTTTTTTAAGCTTGAAGGTTCAATCTTTACCTCCACATTTGTTGAACACTCTATACATACATATTAAGTACCATATCAAGAGCTAATAGTATTAAATTATTATTTAAATGGTCATGATATTTCAACTATAGTAAATTCTCATCTATTTTTTTATGGTTGAACGTCATCAACTAGACTACACTAATAGGCAATTTGAATTTCGACAAATTATCTAAAACTAATTCGATATGTTTTATTATTATAGATTTCAATCATTTTCTCATAAAAACATGAAGTTATCATGGGAGAGCAATCAATGAGAGAAATGTTCATTTTCCTGTTAAAGAATATAACATTATATCATCAAAGCAATGTGAGAATTAAAACCTCTCAACCTATAAAGAAGGCTATTAATGCCTTGATTGGTTGAACATGGTAGGTGGCAACAATCAAGTTATTATTATCTTATACAGATTTGATAAATGTTTGTTGCATAATCTTTGAGCAAAAGATCCTAACATGGGATTTTGGAGGTGAACCATTTCATGACTAGAATTGGAGCATTGATCAAAGCCAATGCGAACTCAACTAACACAGTCACACACAAGCAGCAAGGACATATGCAAGTGAGCACCGACCTGTAAAACCAAATCAAAACAAGCTTCAATGACTATTTAAAAGATTTAGACAAACTATTAAAATAGAAGTTCGTAAATGAAACAGTTATAAAACGAGAGAATGACGTGTGTTAGATGTAGGTAAGTACACACTAACCCAAAGATCCAAATAACAACACCGACGAAGCTAATGAAGACGGCAAGGAAGGCGAATGGCAGGCCGAGAAGGAAGCCGAGAGGCCTGCAGTTACAGTCCTCACAACAGCAGCAGCACATGATTATCTTCTAATTTGTTGCTCTTCTTTTAGGCTGTAATTGGTGAGGTTGACAAAGAAGCATTCAGCTGCAGCCTGCAGATTGCCATGCCTAATGTTATTCCTTTTGACTATAGTTTATAGCTATTCTAAAGCTCTTCATTGGAATGAACGCAAAATAGACAGCTATAGCCTGTAAGCATTTTCCCACATTATTTCCTCAATGAATCTTATTGTACCGGATTGCGCCAGCCTTTTTGTATTGAAAAAGTTGAATCCCTTTTGTTCTGGTCAATTGGATCAATAAATAATAGTACAAAATTCGACAATATAATACTATAACATTGGATAATTTTGAAAACTTCAAGAGAACTAAACGAAGTATGAATGTTCAAACATGAATGGACAGAGATTGGCATTGTCAACTCTTGCTAGTGCCATAGCTGATAGACGTCCACGATCTCATGAATAACTCATCCAAATTTTCTTCAAATAAATCTGCGGGTGAATTGCTGAATCCTTCCGTTATTGCTCCCTTCGCTCGATTCGAATGCTCTTGCAAGACATTTGACTGCAAACGCCAGAGTTGCAACGAGTGAGCCATTAAACTACAGCAACCAAAGCTATCTGAAAATTTCACCATCTTTACTTCCATTATGCGATACTTACTACGTCGTTGTTAATAAGCATCAGCATAAGAAATGTTCATGGACAAGAGATTAACTTTGAAGCACCAAAACCGTCCTGTTGGTAAATATTGGATCGATATTGTTATTGAATGGTTGAATGGGCTATTTTATCAATACTACTGCCCATATTCCTGCTTCTCAAGAATCAATTTTGCCCATGCTGGCTCACTGATCAGAGGCTTCAAACCCAGGATCCCAACCAAGTATGGCATCGGCATTTACAAAAATATATCCCCTTAAATGAAGAGTGCAATAGAAACACAAAAAGTTAATCTGGAAAGGGCATTCCTACACCAAGATTCAGCAAATTATATCAGAACAAATACTTCTCTGACCAAACAAGCAATACCGCGTTGTTCGTTGGGACATTTATAAGTTGCCATCAGCCCCTACCCAACTGCTACCTTTGCATTTAACTCTTCTCGTCTTCATAATCTCTCTCAGTTCACTAACATTGTCCCATTTCCCAGCTTCTGCAAAAGTATTAGACAATGCAACATAAGCCCCTGGCCGACTGTCGACATTCAGCTTAAATAGTTCATTGGCAGCAATGCAAGCCATTTCAATATTGCCATGAAGCTTAGCTGAGCTCAGTAGAGCTGCCCATACATCAGAATTAGGAGTCTCATGCATTTGCATAACGAATTCCCATGCCTGATGTAAACTTCCTGCACGTCCCAGCAGATCAACCATACATGCATAATGCTCCATTTTTGGCTTCAATGAGTAGTCTCTCTCCATGCTTTCAAAAATCTCCCGGCCTTTCTCTACTAGCCCTCCGTGTGCACAAGCCGAGAGAGCGCTAAGAAAGGTAACAAAATTTGGCTGAATTTGGTGTTCTTCTTGCATAACGTGAAAGAGCTCAAGTGCTTCACTTGGATATCCATTTTTGCCATATCCATCTATCATAGACGTCCATGAGAAGACATTTCTTTCCAGCATTTGGTCGAAAACTCGACGAGCGTCCTCCGTTCTTCCACATTTGGAGTACATGTCAATAAGAGCACTTCCCATTCTGATATCTGTGAAGAATTTAGTCTTCATAATCTGACATTGGATTTGTTGGCCTGCTTCAAATGCTGCCAACACTGAACAAGCACCGATCACACTGGAAAATGTTGAAATATTTGGTGAAAAACACAAACGTTGCATGTCAATGTAAACCTCAAGCGATTTCTTGGCATGTTCAAGCGTTTTACTATAACCTTCAATCATTGCATTGAACACAACTATATCCTTTTCAACAGTCTTGCCGAAAATTTCTTCAGCATCTTCAACTAACCCCTGATTCATATATCCCGAAATCATCGATGTTGAACATATCACATTCTTTTGCAACATCATATCAAACACTGTCCTAGCAAAATAAACGTCTCCATTTTTAACGTATGAGTCAACAAGTGCCGTGTAAAGTACATCATCTGGTGAGACATCCGACTTCAATATCTGAGCATGAACCACTCTTCCTAAACAACGCGGTACAGAGTCATCACGTGCACAAGTAGACGCCTTTAAAAGCATCGAAAATGTATACCCATCGGGCCTCTCACCGGAAATGAAGAGCTCACGAACCAGAGCAAGCGATTCTACTACTTTTCCCACCTTTATGTACCCGCTGATCATATAGTTGTAAGCAGAAAGAGTCCTTCGAGGCAATTCGTCGAACACGTGGCGTGCATACTTCAATGACTCGCATTTCAGGTGCAATATGAGGAGCTTAATGGAGATATTTGTATTGGGTATAAACCCGGTTTTGAGAATACGGGAATGGATCTTCTGGCCAGGAGAAGGGTCGTCTGAATTGATGTAATGTTGCAGCGCTGATGACAAAGAAGTGGATGTTTGGTTCGAAGTTTGGGTTGCAGTGGAGAAGGGAACAGAGTCACTGAGTGATGAGAAAATGCGCTGTGTAACAGCCTGAAATCTGCCATTTTTCATCTTCCCATGACACCGGATAGAATCATTCGGTTTCGGTCTTGGATTTGGCCGATGAAACTCGGGATGGCCAACCTCAGAGAAGTGTAATGTCTGAACAAGAATTGAGAGAGTAAAGATCAAAGGAAGCTCATACAGGATTCAGGCCCAAATTGACATTCGGTTTAGCTCAAGGTTTGCTTGTTCTTGAAAGGATTGGACCAAGAATACCAGGTCCAACTTCGCTGAGCTCTTCCAAATCCTCCTGGAGTGTTATCAAAGCAATCACATGTTTATTATAGCCCAGCCCATAAAATAGCAAATAGCCTCTTTCCAAGATTTTTTTTTTTTTTTGGACTGGATTATTCTTTCTCAGCCTTCTTAGTTGGGTGATTTTAGAACAAATTCTGAAAGGTAAAATTTTCTTAGCTCATTATTGATTAGATGATCAAAAGGAAATTTGAAAACTCTAAAAATACTAATACTAATACTAATAATAATAAAGTGTTTTTTTAGTGTGCTTGTGTTTTTTTTTTAAAATGCTTTCATTACAAAGCACTTTTGTCAAAAGTTATGTCAAATTCATTGTAGTCATCCATTGCGACTTACAATAGAATGAATTGGAGAAAATGATGTTTTCTATGAATCAATTAATTCATCACACAAAATTCAACAAACAAAACATTCAGAATGATGTCAACAAAAATTCAAAAGCCAATCACTAAGTCTCCATTTGATTATCATTTGATTTTTTATTTTTAGTTTTTGAAAATTGGGCTTATTTTTATTTCTCTACGATGAGTTTCATCCTTCTTAAGAAAACACTTGAATTCTTAGCCAATTTAAAAAAAAAAACACAAATATTTGAAAACTAAGGCCCCGTTTGATAACCATTTGGTTTTTGGTTTTTGGTTTTTGAAAATTAAGCTTGTTTTTTCCCAATTTCTCTACAATAGTTTTCATCTCCCTTAAGGAAACATTTAAATTTTTAACCAAATTCTAAAAACAAAAACAAGTTTTTAAAAACTATTTTTTTTAGTTTTCAAAACATGGTTTGGTTTTTGAAAACATAGGTAAAAGGTAGATAACAAAATAAACAAATCCATAGATGATAATAGTATTTATAAGCTTAATTTTCAAAAACTAAAAACCAAAAACCAAATGGTTATCAAACGGGATCTAATTTTTTTAGTTTTCAAAATTTGGCTTGGTTTTTGAAAACATGCGTAAGATGTAGATAACTAAACAAAGAAACCTATAGGTGAAAGTAGTATTTATAGGCTTAATTTTTTAAAAATCAAATAGTTATCAAATGGGGCTAAAAAACATATGTACTCATTACAAAATCAAAAGTAAAAAGGTTTTCAAACTGAACAATAAAATGTACAAACTCAACCAAATAGCATCCAATACAACTAATAAAACTAATAGCTACCAAAATAGTTTTGTCTAGCCATAGTAAAAATTAGAGCAAAATACACATTTGGTCTTTAAAGTTTGAGTTTGAAAAGTTTTTAGTTCATGAGGTTTGGACAATAGTTAATAGTTATGTCCTTGGTTGATTAACGGAAGGATAATTTGACAATTATTTACATGCTAACTAGATTTGCTGACATTGATTTTTTATTGAGTTAACAAATTATTCTAATTTTTTTAAGCTTATGTGGCATTTCTTCTCCTTTTCTATCCCTATCCTTTTTTATTTTTTTGGTTAAAATACCATTTTACTCCCTATACTTTAGGCTTTGTTTCATTTTGGTTCCTGTACTTTTAAATGTTCAATTTTAATCCATGTATTTTTAATAAAGCTTAAAATTGGTCTCTATGATAAATTTGAAGTTAATTTTTATCAAAATTGGTTAAATAATAATAATAATTTTAATACAAGGAAAGACACCATGTGAACATACTTTAAAAATTTATAGAGGAAAATGTAATATAGACTAATTTTTTAAAAGAAAAATTAACAATAAACTAATGGTAAAGACCAATTTTGAGCTTTATTGAAAGTACAATGACTAAAATTGGATATTTGAAAGTACAAGGACCAAAATGGAACACAACCCAAAGTACAGGGACCAAAATAATATTTTAACTTTTTTTTTTCTTTCCTTTCTTCTCCTTTGATGAGTGTCAACTGTTGCAAATCTAGTCAGCAAGTTATTTTAAAAAAATCCATGTCAGCAAGTTATTAAAGTAAAACATAATATTTATCTCTAAAAAAATTAAGTGGAATTAAAGTATAAGATATATTTTTGACATTAACATAAATTGGGCTGTTTTGTTTTATTAGAAAATAAAGTGAACAGAGACAAATCGTACGTATTTATGGAATAGCTGTCGCTTTTTATGAAAAAAAAAAAATCTTTTCACAGGACAAAGAAAACAAAATCTGAATAAAAATACAGTATCTCATGACAAATGTTTTCTTTTTCTGTTTCATTTTCTTTTTGAAGGAAAAACTAATGTTCTCTTTTATAAAAGTATAAAGTGTCAAATACTAACAAAAAATCCCCAAACTTTACTATAAAATATCCCGGTTTCGTCCTTCATTGATGTGCAAGACAAACACTTCGAATGAAACAAAATGCCAGAATTATATTTATTTTTCCTTTTATATTTCTTTTAAATACCATGAAACAAAAAACTGACAAATAAAAGAAATGCGGGTTTGAAATTCAAAAGCAAACAAAAATTAATGTTTTGATTTATTGGATGTATTACGATAGGATAACCAATAAATTTGGAAGTGCAGTGTCCCGTCATATTTAGCAAATGCGGAGCTTTTGATTTTGAATATTTATTTATTTAGTTTTTTAAACAAAGATTGGGAAACGACATGTCGTCATCAAAGCCTTTTGCTTTTCTTTTTTAGTTGGACTATTCTCAAAGATGATCGACTTTTCTGTGGACTTCGGTTCTTTACAGGCGATCTCGCTTATGGAAATATTCGCCTCCCCCACTTCAAATGATATTAAATTATTTACTTTTTATTTTTTTGAGTTTTGCGTTTTTCTTTATCGTTTTGTAGAAACATTTTTACATATAAATATTTGAGGAATAAATTTGATTTCTTGTTTTATTCACTTTCTATAGTTGCGACATTTTTGTCGTTGCGTTGCCTAAATCCTCACAAGCTGCATATCGTGTTTTAAAAATTAAAAATGATATAAAAAGTTGAATACAGTATACACACAAACTAAATTTCATAAATAAAAATAATATTAGGTGTTGCAATTTATATAAAATATTATAAAATAATAGTTAAAATATTCAAATTTGTGGTAAGGGATTTGGTTTGATATTGTTTATTTTGAGTATAACTACTGTAGGCTGGCATGACTTTACTTTTAATTTTATCCAAAAGATCTCATATAAGTGAAGATAGTTGGGACTTTCGTTGCACTCCCAACATACTTAGGAAGATTCTTAAAGCCCTTTCCTTGATAATCTTTCTATTACAAAACAAACGATTATTAAAAGTGTGTCACAAAAGGTGATTAACACTAATTATTTAGGAGGCATTTGGGACGCTGAGTGGAGTTATTAAGTATGTGAAGTTAAATAATATGTATTTGTATTGTTTAGGTTGGATTAAGGACGTCTGTGTTTGAGGTGCAGTGTTGTATAGTCTGGATTAATGAAATCTATGTTTGGGGTGCAATGTTGTTTAGTTTGGATTTATGAAGTCTGTATGATGCATAATTATTTAACATGGAGTTCTAAAGTCTATGTTTATGCTGTTTGTTTTTTTCTTCTACATTTTTTTTTGTTGTACTATACAATTAGAGCTAAATTAGATATTAATTTTTCAACATTTAAATATTAAAGATTTGGTCCCATCATAGGAATTATTTTTTTTATTTTCATTTTCATTTATTATCTGATTTAGATAGCTAGGGACATTTTTCAAGGAATTTCCTTCAAAATTATCCTAATAGAAAATCTTTGTGTGTGTGTGTGTGTTTTTTAAATATAAAGTTTATTAAAGACATTTGTTCCAATGACCAAAAATGTATGTGTGTGTTTATATATATTACTTATATAATTAATTGCATAACAATGTCTCATGTTTAATGTAAAAGATTGTTGAGGAAAAGAGAATCTTTTGTTCTAATTTTAACTTCAACTCCATTGCATATCTATTGCCTATAGTTTATCGAAATTTAGCATTTGTGGTTAAACTTAGTATCTATTGTAACTCTATCTTTTATGGAGGGTTTGTTTATCTATGATTTCAAAACCTAACGAGTTTTAAGTAAATTTTGTTGTTATTATCATATGAAATTAAATGATGTTTTTATATAAGAAAAATTATGACAAGAACAACCATATTTTGCTAGTTTTCCTATAATTTTAAAATTATCATTTAAACACAAATTTGCAAGTATTTCATCCTTGTAATAGTCACTAATGAAACATACCCTTAGCATCTTTATAGTTAAACTTTGTCTCTATTGTAGCTTCATCTTTTTTGTTATGTTTGTGTGTAGGATCTTGAGTGATTTCAAATTCTAACGAATTTTAAATCAACTTTATTGTCTATCATATGAAATTAATGATATTTTTCAGTCAAAAAAGGTTCTTAATTACCAAATTAGTCATATTTTGTAAGATTTCTTAGAATTTCAAAGTAAGTTACTTAACATCAATGTTTAAAATGTTGATGTCAATAGAAATATCAAAATCTCAATTTTATGAAAATATCAATAAAATGTCGATGTCGATGGATAATTCTAAAAAATTTATAAAACAAAAAATTTAATTTTTTTAATTAATAAATAAACATTTTACATTTTTTAAATTTGTTAAAATACTTATTATTAACATGAGAGTGAGGGAGAGAGAGGAAGATGGAGAGGGAGAAAGAGAGGAAGATGGAATTTCTCGATAAATGTGCAGACTTCAATAATAAACATTGTTGAAGTTGGTGGGGGTGAATTTATTTACCCACTGTGTTGTGAAGTATGTGGGCCAAACAAGAAGTGAGGTATTTTAATCCATTCCACCCAACTCCAAGTTGGTGGGCCAAACACTCCTTAAGGGTTCGCTTTGAAAAGTTCATTTTGAGAATAAGCTCTCGTGATTTTGATTTTAGTTTCAACCAAAAGACTTCATACAAATGAAGATAGTTGTCCTTAATTATATACTCGTGGTCTTCTCCTTATCTAGTTGATGTAAGATTTTTATTGCACTCCTAACATATTTTAATAGAAAGATTCCTCAAGGCCCTGTCCTCGACAACCTTTCTATTAAAAAAATAAATAAATTAAAGATTGGTCATAAAGAGTGGTTAATACAAATTATCCAATCTACGTATGATCTTGGATGCCTATTTGAGAGGATTTTTAATATTTTTTGTTTTAACAAAGGATACTCCTAGGGATGTGACCAATAGTTACCCATTAATTATGACCGGGTTGATTTTGCGTTCACAATCAGATAGATTTAAATTCAAAACTAACATTAATATTGTAAAGTGTTAGATTTTCAAATTTAATATTATCATTAATGTGACTCATATACATTTATTTTTATCTTAATATTTTAGGCCCACTACATTAATGAGCTAGTTAATTAAAAGGTAATTTTCCAATTTAAAACCCTGATAGAAGATGTATATAAAAAGATTAAAACCCTAGGGATTGGTCCTCTCTCTGCCTAAGGAAGTAGAAGTTTCTCTCCATCAAGAAATCTAATCAAGTTCTAAAGGAAGGCCAAGAGAGAGATACACAATCCTCCTTTACAACAACAATATCATGGATCAAGGTATGTTATTCTAATTCATGTTATTGTGAAAATCATCTAGTTCAAAGATCTTGACTTTTATTGAATTATACAATGTTAGGGTTTTATTGTATAATCATGTAATCTAAAACTTACATAAAGATCCGATATTTAATGAGGAGTTTGAAATCTTTGAGCCCAACTTTGACTTTTTCATGAAGAGAATAGAAATTGTGAAATAATAAAGTGTTTTGTCAGATAAATTATTAGATGAGGCTGTTATAATGTGACTAGTAGTTTTGTATGATTGGACGTGTGAAAGAAAAATTATTAGAGGAGGCTATTACGATGTGACTAGTAGTTTGTACAATTAAACGTGTGAAAGAGAAATTATTAAGAGACAATCACATTTTGTGGCGACCTCATTGAATAATTTTTCGTTTCGTTTGGTTGGTGAGCTGTTGTCAATTAGATTACCAATTTAGAAAAGATATGGATTTTGTACATGCACCTAACACAAAAAGCTTGCTCCTCGGCTGTAGAATCGTTGAATGTATCAATCAAATATGCTTATATTCGAGAGGTTGCCCCTTTTCCCTATTAAGTGTATATGTCTATGTACATTGTAATTAATTGGCATCATATTATTTAAACAACCGTGCCCACATTTTTTACGGCGCCCACCCAAATTCCTGCCCTGCCCTTTGCTAGCGCAATAAGATATCATATATGTTATTTAGTTTCAATTATAAATTTAGTTTTTATACCTAGAGGTTAAAAATATTTTTGGTCTCTCAACTTTCATTGAACATAACAATTAAGTCCATGTACTAATTTTGGTTTGTAACAATTTAATTCTTGAATTTTGGTATGTAACAATTTAATTCTTGTACTTTAAAATTTATAATGATTTAACCCCTATTGTGAATAATATTGTTAAAATTTAATGAAATTTCTTACATACGTAGATCAATAAACTGATAAGAAACTAAATGTGTATATAAAACTACAAATATTAAATCGTTACATAATAAAACTCGATACTTAATTTTGATGTGGCACTTTCACAGTAAGGCTTAAAGTTGTCACAAATTCTAAAATACAAAGACTAAATTATTACATACTAAAATTTAGAGACTAAATGTTACAAATTTCAAAGTACAAAGACAAAATTGTTACAAACCAAAGTTCAGGAACTAAATTGTTATTTTTATGAAAGTTTAAAGACTAAAAATGCATTTTAAACTATAATTAGAGTATAATTTCAATCTGACTCATATAGCTAGTTTTAACACTTTTAAGACATGCATTTAATAACACTTTGAAACGTATTCTTAATTTTGTTTTTCTTGTTGCATCCTTAGCAAAACTAATTCGACACATTCATTCCTTGAAATGAGTAAACGACGTGAAAGACTAATGTCAAATTTATTGTGAAAAAATGTCATTTTTCTTTAAAATTTCATTAACTTCCATACCAAACGCTTGTCTTGCGCACATGAAAATATTTTCTTCAAATTAAAGTTTATCAAAAGGTAAGGTTGTCATGCTTATTTGTGTTTAAAATAAAAATTGCAACACTTAGACCCCGTTTGATAACCATTTAGTTTTTGAAAATTAAACTTATTTTCTCCCAATTTCTCTACAATGGTTTTCATCTCCATTAAGGAAGCATTTGAATTCTTAGCCAAATTCTAAAAACAAAAACAAGTTTTTGAAAACTACTTTTTTTAGTAGTTTTCAAAACATGGGTTAGTTTTTGAAAACATAGGTAAAAAGTAGATGACAAAACAATTAAAATTATATGTGGGAATAATATTTATAGGCTTAATTTTCAAAAACCAAAAATCAAAAACCAAATAGTTATCAAACGGGGCCTTATATATCTAAATTTAAGGTGCAATATGATAAAATTGAAAGTTTAGGTCAAACATTAATACATCTTAACATGTTTAGAGGTAAAGTTGTTGAAAAAAAAATTTACGTTTGAAATTGGCATAGGAGAAAATTAAAAGTATTATTATTTTAAAATAAATCCAATTTTTGAAAATATTGTTGTTGAGAAATTGTCTCTTTCAGGTGTCATGTCAAAATCATCTCTTTAAGAAGATTTCTTGAAGAATTATATAAATATTTCATTTGTTTATTTTTTTAGTTCAACACCATTTGAGAATGTGATTTAAATCTCTAACTTTTGATTGAAGATATGTACTTTAATTAGTTTAGCTATTTTCGGCCTATTTGTTTGCATGTTGAAGGATTTCTTTCTAGTTCAAATCTTCAAAACAATTTTATTTTAAATATTTTTATCATTTTTCTCTCTCCCATTAACCTCTTGTATTTACTTATTTTTCTATTTTCCTCCCTCTCAGTTAATGTCTTTCTATATGTTTAGAAGGGAAATATGAAAATAAAGAAAGTCATATTAAGGAGAGAAAATATGAACGTCTGAACAAATCTCAACTGGTTAAAGTATATACTTTATGACAAGAGGTTTGAGGTTCAAATTTTCTCCTTCACATGTAATTAAAGTTAAAGAGAGAGAGGAAATATGAACCAAGAGAAGAGTGGACATTAATGGAAGAGGAGAAAAAAAAAGGAAAAATACCAAAATAATGTCGTTATCCAAATTTGAACCCAAGACCTAACACACCAGCCATGGATATTAAAGTAAATAAATGGTGAAATCATCTTTTTATGAGAAAATTTTTAGGTTAAAATACCATTTAGGTTTTCGTACTTTGAGTTTCATTTCATTTTAGTTTATACTTTCAATAAAACTTAAAATTGGTCTCCATTGTGAGTTTATTATTAACTTTTCTAAAAAGTAATTAGTTTCTATTAGCATTCTTTCTATAAATCTAAAAATATGTTCACATTGTGTTTTTCTTAGATGAAAATTATTATTATTATTTAATCAATTTCGATCAAAATAAATTTCAAACTAACAGTAAGGACTAATTTAAAGATTTATTGAAAGTAAGGGACTAAAATTGAACATTTGAAAGTATAGGAATTAAAATGGAATGAAATCCAAAGTACAGGGACCAACATGGTATTTTAACCAAATTTTTATAAATAGCTGACAATTTTGCTCTAACTAATTTTTTTTTTCCTTTTCTAAGTTCCTTAACATGTAGGGGTAGAGATTGGAACTTGACTCTTGATTGATAATATATACTTTAATCAGTTAAGCTATGCTAAGGTTGAATTTTTTGCTCTCTAATTATCAAACGTATGATATTTTGATTGAAACAATAATATTTTGGCAAAATAGTTTTAAAATGCTACAATATTTGCCAAAATGACTTTTAAAATATATTTTTAAAATTATGTTATAAAAATAACAATATTTAAAAAATCCATCTTAGCATAGTATATCAATTTTTTATCCTAAAATTTCAATTTTATTAGATTGAATCCTAGATAAACAAGTGTTGCAATTTTTATCATATGTTCAATTTCTATTACATTTACCCTCCAATTTTAGCAAAAAGTAAGTAAAAATCTCTCAAAACTCACTAATTTCAACAAAAGTAAATTTTGGCATAAAATTAAGCTCGATTAATACACATAATCAATAATAAAATAGATCTCTCAAAAAGTCACAAATTTCAACAATATTAAGCTCTACTATCATTTCTCTAAAGTCCTATAAATTTCATGCTAGACATATGTTTTTTAATGTCGTTATGCTCGATGAGACTCCTGTGCATATGTCAGGGCACATAAAATTCTTCAATTTTCTTTGGTCCCTTCTTGCTCGAATCAATATAGCCTTCCAAGTCTAAAAGGCTCACTTGCTTCTCTAAGGTACTAGACAAATCATTATTTTTGGAATTTTTTATATAAGGAATGAAGGGCATAAAATAAAACTCAACTGACTCAATTGACTTAAAAGAAATAAGAGACTCCACAAACTCATGAGAATAAAGAAAAGGCAATACAAATTCAAGAGAAATGCAAGGGAATAGAACAGATATAGGCTTTTCAGCCTCAAACTCTATCACATGAATCTCTTTTTCGTGGTAAGGCTCATATTCTTTTTTTTTCTCACAAACCTGGATCTCGCATGGCACAAAATTCTCAAGCTCAACATCGCTATCATCCATGTACATCGTCACTTCAGCCTCAGTGGTCTCGATATATTGATGCTCTTGTAAACTCTCCAATCTTCTCACTGAATTAGCCAACTGGGTAATTTGGTCCTTCAAGCCCTACATTCCAGCTCGAGTCTCCTCTTGAAATTGGAGAGTATTGTTAGCAAGTTCATAAACTATAGCCTCTAGAGACATACCTGACTCTGAAGTCTGATGGCACGGGCTTTGCTGCTCCTCCTGGTATCCACAACCATAGTTGGATTGATCCCATTCAGGATCGTAGGGATCCTAAGACTTGTACTTCACTTGATGGCCAGAAAATTCTCTCAAGGTGCAGGCGTTTGGAATAAAGTTTCGCTGCAGCTGAGGGCATGCTTCTGTGGGGTGTCCTTGAAGCGAGCATAATTTACATGCCTCTACTGCTGGCAACTTCCCTACAACTACTTGAAGAATAACAGAGGTTAATTCAGAAATTTGAGTTTTGAGCTCACTAACCTCATCAGCGTACGGTGCAGCTCTACCAAATGTCCAATAGTTCTAAAGATTTTCTGCCATGTAAGAACAGGTATAGACAAAAGTAATAAAAATAATAATAATAAATAGAAAAATAGAAATAGAAATAGAATTTTTTTTATAACAAATGTAACAATGAGAATTTAATAATGGTTCCCCGGCAACGGCGCCAAATTTTGGTCGGGTTGTCGAAGCCCTCCAAAATATTTACTGATTCTCTAGATCTAACTTGTAGAAATAGTGGATTAGGTCGAATCCCAAGGGAACCAATGAAGTTAATTTCTCAATGTTAAAAAATAATAATAATAAAAAAAGTAATAATAATAAAATAAAGGGGGGATTTGAATTGTTGAACAAATTTCATCCAATTGTAATCTTGATCATAGGCTTTAAAAAAAAGAAAATATCAATTTCAAATTTTCTAATTTCAAGAACTTAGTCTACTTATTTGGAAAAGCCATAACAAGTGTAAATTCTCCTATTTTAACTGACTCTGATCAAGCATCAAAATCAAAACTTACCAATTAATCAATTGGGCACGATAGCTTTCCATATCGATTAAATAATAGCATTAAAAACAATGAGAAGGACTAAACCAAAACTAACTAATCGAGATAGCTACAAATTAATTAATTTTGTTTCTTTGTTTCCCTAGAGTCTATTATGCAAGCTATGTAAAATGGAAAAGCCATAATTACACACACATAAGCCAACTCCTTACTACATTGTTCAATCATTTGTGACAATTACGGATCACAAAATCATGGATAGCAATAAACCAATCGAAACTAAATTAAGGCGTCAATTTAATTAGTAACAATCAATCACAAAATAAGGACAAGAAACAAAGAATTCTTGAATTAAAAATAAAATTTCAATTTGGCCCAAGGCCTCACAAAATTACAATTGGAAATTAAATCTCCCTTGAACTAGAAATTAAAACTTAGCCACACATGGTGGAAAAACAATAAAAAATGTAAAGCAGAAGAAACATGTTTTTGCCCAAAAGAAAGAAAAAAAAAACTGAACAAAACAAAACTCACACTTCCTATCTTTCCTACACTCCAAAGAAGAACTTTACTCCCCAATACTCACTGCATCTAACACCTTTTTATACTTGAAGGGGAGGGAATTTTTTTTTCTAAAAATAGAATTTTCTACTCCTTCAACTTTGAATGCATGAAAAGTCTCCTCCAAAAATGGTTGAAGACTTTGAAGAAGCTTTTATTGAAGAAGTCCTCACATGCCACCTACAAGAAAGAAACGAACTCAAAGTTTGTTAGATTAATATATTTATTTACTATTTATATTATTTTTTATGTTTTATGTTTTTACTTTTTTTTTTAATTTTATTTTCTCACTTGAATTTTCTTTAGTTCTTTTTTTTCTTTCAATTCAAACTGTTTTTTTTTATTAATTTATAAAAATAAACTAAAACGTGCTTTTTGCTTGAATTTCTCCAAATCTTTGGTAATTCACCCCTAAATAAAATTAAATACAATTTTCATAATTAGGCACAAAATTCAATCAAAATAGAAGGAAATTAGACATAATAAATGTGATTAATTAAGACTTATCAAACACTCATAAGAATATTTTTTTAACAAATTTTCAAGCGAAAGTCTATCAGAAGATAAAAAGTGCAACACTTATCCAAATTTAAAGTCAAAATTGCAACACTTATCAAAGTATATAGTCCAATTTGATTAAATTGAAAAATTAGTGTAAAATTAGTTAATACTCCTGTGAAGTTTAGGGATAAAATTGGTTTTTTCCCAAAAATAATTATTTTAATTCTCAAATTTTCAAAATGTCTTATCTTAGTTCTTAAACTTTGAAAAAAATAATCATTTTGGTTTTTACTATTATTTTGTCATCTACTAACAATCTATTCAATACCCACCTCTACCAACGTATGTGGGTTCAATATGCTTACATCACCTTTCAAATACACATATTTGAAAGGTACATCATCTATACGTTAAGAATTTAGACCAAAATGATTGGTTTTTTTTAAAAAATATTTAAGGTCCAAAATCAAACAAAGTTTATGCACTAAAATGAAATTTGAAAGCTCAAAGATGGAAATGGAATAGTTCTAAAAGTTTATAAATCTAAATGAGATTTAATTTTATTTTATGAGTTCAATAATATTTGAGGGTGGAGGATTCAAACTTCTGATCTCTTGGTCGAAGGTACATGTCAATTACTGATGAGATTTACACTTTTAATTTCTTTAAATAACAAAAATAAATGAGTTTCAACATGAGGTATAACTACAAATATGACATAATACACATATAATATCACAAAAATTGAACCTAATTAAGAAAGTATTTGCAAATATGGTAAAAATTAGAACGCACGTATAAATTATCCAATGATTGTAGTCAATCAATGTGTACGTATATAATTATTATTTTTTTGATAATGTGTACTATATAATTGATTTCTATTATTATTGTTAATCAATATATAAATGTAATGTAAGTATATCAATTGCTATAATTAATTAATATTTAGCCAAAGTGAGCATAGCTCTTAGCAGTAATTGACATGTACCCTCGACTAAGAGGTCAAATATTCAAATCCCCTAACCCTCAAATGTTGTTGACTGAAAAAGAATTAATTAATTAATATTTATGGTGTACATTAGCGATTGATATGTTTTTTTAAAAAACATACTAAAGCCTCATTTGATAACTATTTAGTTTTTAGTTTTTGACATGAAGCTTATAAACATTACTTCTACCTGTATGTTTCTTTGTTTTATTATCTACTTTCTACTCATGTTTTCAAAAACCAAGTCTGTTGGGATTTATGCCCTAAGCCTCGTAATTAATGATATATTAAATAATTAATAATAATTTTGATTATTTTATTTGCAATATAATATTATGCATTATATGAAAAATCCAAAGTTATTAGTGTAATCTTGAACAATATGTGGTTGACATACGGGAGGATCATGTTCAAGAAATAAAACATAAAGGGTCATAGTATATGGATAAGGTTGGGTGCCTTATCTTGGTAACACTATTGATATGACCCACTTTGTAATAGTTATAAATGATTTGATCCAAATCATTCATGTGGAAACATGTGAGTGGGGGTATCTTATATAATGAGTTTGTGCACGACTGGATCACAAAATATTTAATCTCTCTTTATAAATCCATTAATTGAGAAGATTAATATTTCATCAGGATGATCATATGTGACCCGATCTTAATCCTGAGTGAGTTATGAACTCCTGCTTGTGAGAGCTTGTCCTTTGATTTGCATGAGTGAGAGTAGCTTTTGTAGCCGATTCAATATGCCTACCATTTTGGAGACTTGACCAAATAGGGAGTTGGAAACATAATCTCACAAGATGGAATTCACTCATTCCCTTATAGGATAATAGATGAATAGTTCCCTTAAGTGCTGATTTCGAGACTTGAACAATGGGGCCTCACCTTCTCACTAGCCTGAGAGAGACTTAGTTTATAGTTAGATTGATAAACAAATTGTTCATTAGAGGATCAATGGTACTTAAGGTGTAAGATGTAATTACAGGGGTAAAACGAATTTTTGACCCAATTGTAATTACAAACAACTCATGAAGGATCAACTTGCATGTAGTGATTATATCCATGCACACAGGTTGTTCTACAGTGCATAAAAGTGCAACTCTAGGACTATAGTAGAGTGACCTATAGTTAATGAATGAAAATTAATTAATTAAAGAATTTAATTAATTGATTTTGTATCATTGAAGCTTATAATCTATAGGTCCATAAAGTCTCATTGCTAGTTCATATAAACAAATAGGAATCAATTTCATTGAGAGAAATTTTGAAATGTTCGAATTAAAATTTAATATATTTGATATATTAAATGAGGAAAAACATATTTATTGTATATGATGCATTAAATATTAAAGAAATTATTAATGTATTAAGATATATTAAAGAAAATATATTTATTAAATTTGAATTAGATTCAAATAAGAAAATAAATGTCGTAGGAGAATTTGAAAAGGTTTGAATATGATTCAAATTGGTTAGATAAATATATTTTAATATATTAGATATTAAAATATATTATTTGATTATTTTTCCTAGGCCACTCTAAATAGGGCCCTAGGAGTGAGTCATTGATGTGCATTCCAAATAACAGAAATAAACTCTAGAGAATTCTCTCCTCATTTTCTCATTCTATTTTCTAGAAGATTCCCACAAACTCTTTGATCATTTGTTCGAGTCATAGCTAGGAAGATTTTGTGGAAGTCTTGGAATTCAACCTCATTGAAGTTAGAGTACAAGGAGAAAAAGACCCTCTAAAATATTCTCCATATTATTTTCAAGGTATGTTTTGCTTAATCTTAATTTTTATTATTTAATTCTAAATAAAATCAAAGTCGATTCCAACGCTTTCGCTGTGGGTTTAATTCGAAAATAAATGAGTTTCAACACGAGGTATAACTACAATTATGACATAATACACATATAATATCACAAAAATTGAACCTAAGAAAGTATTTGCAAATATGGTAAAAATTAGAACACATGTATAAATTATCCAATGATTGCAATTAATCAATGTGTACATATATAATTGATTGCTAGTATTATTGTTAATCAATATATAAATGTAATGTAAGTATATCAATTACTATAATTAATTAATATTTAGCCAAAGTGAGCATAGCTCTTAGCTGTAATTGACATGTACCATCGACTAAAAGGTCAAATATTCAAATCCTCCAACATTCAAATGTTGTTAGACTAAAAAAGAATTAATTAATGAATATTTATGGTGTACATTAGCGATTGATATATATGTTTTTTTTAAAAAAACATACTATGACCCCATTTGATAACTATTTAGTTTTTAGTTTTTGACCTGAAGCTTATAAACATTACTTTTACTTATATGTTTCTTTGTTTTGTTATCTACTTTCTACCCATGTTTCTAAAAACCAAGTTAAGTTTTGAAAACTAAAAGAAATATAGTTTTTAAAAACTTGTTTTTGTTTTTGGAATTTGGCTAAGATTCAAATGTCTCTTTAGGAAAGATGAAAACTATGATAAGAAATAGTGAGAAAATAAGCACGATTTTTAAAAACCAAATGGTTATCAAACGAGGCTTAATATTTACAATTTTTTAAAAATAGACTAAATGGTCCCTAATCTTAGCTTTTAGGTAATTTTCATTTCGGTCCTTCATTTTTTGCAATTCTAAATTTTACCCTTACCCCTAATGTATAAAAAAAATCTTAATTAGGTGTTTTAAAAAAAAAACATCTCAATTAGTCAATACTTTTATTAAAAAAAATGTTAGAATTTGTTAAAAACAGTTTATATATCATTAAATTATTGTTTTTTTAATATATTTAGGCATGTGCATATATGACACTTGAATGTTACTTGACACATGAAATCCAACTTGTTCACTAACAAAATTTGACTTGATCATCAACAAATTATAACCAAAGTGAGTATATAAACTTAACGGTAATTGACGTGTATTTCTTTCCTTAATGTCGGAGGTTTAAATTTCCATGCCCCACATTTTTGTTGTACTAAAATAAAGTTAAAATAAACACATGAATAAGAGAGAGATGGAGAATGAGTCAAAAATATAAAATAAAAATTTCCAAACTCAATTGAACTTCGCCACTTAGAACACAATAAACTAAAGACAAAACACCTGATTCAAAAATCAAAAGGCGGGACTCAACTAGCTAGTGAAACACACTACCTCATAACAGCGAAACTAAAAACTCTTAAAAAAAACACAGCAAGGGAACGAACGACATAGTGGCCAACAGCAAGAACTCTTAATTAAAACATTGAAAAAACAGCAGGCAGCTTCTTCAAATTAAGGTCTCAATGATTGATGTTTATGATGGTGTTGGTCTGGTCCTCCAGGGGTCGATCTTGCAGGCTTGCGATTTGGAATTTCTTTGGCAGCTTCATTCAAGGCCTCCATTAATTGGCCCACGCTTCTTCTCTCTATTAAATCTTCAGCCAAACGCCGCCCTCCAACTACACTTCCAAACAAAAGGAAGCTCAAAATCACCAAAACAAACAGCTTAAAGCTCGACATTTTTGTGGAAAATTAATGCTTTTCTCTCTTCAAATTCTCTCCTTTGCTCTTTCACTTCACTTGAGCTTTGGGTTGCACACTTTGCAGTACATAACAAAAGAGTTATTTATATAGACAAGTTTTTGGCCTTGGCTGGCAAGCCAATCGTATCCTTTCTCTCTTAGTATTGGTTGATTTTTTTCTTTTCTTTTTAATGCATCAAATTAATTACCTCTAGCTTTAGTTTTGTTGGACTCGACTAGACCCTTTTTATCGGGGCTAATAATAGGTGTGTTGAGAATATTAATAAAATATTGAATACATAGTTGCTAACAAAAACCAAAAACCAAAAACCAAAAACTAAGGCCCCGTTTGATAACCATTTGATTTTTGATTTTTGGTTTTTGAAAATTAAGCCTATAAATACTACTCCCACTTATGGTTTTACTTGTTTTGTCATCTACTTTTTGCCTATGTTTTAAAAAACCAAGCCATGTTTTGAAAACTAAAAAAAGTAGTTTTCAAAAACTTATTTTTGTTTTTAGAATTTGTCTAAGAATTCAAATACTTCCTTAAGGGAGATGAAAACCATTGTAGAGAGATTTGGGGAAAACAAGCTTAATTTTCAAAAACCAAAAACCAAAAACCAAATGGTTATCAAACGGGGCCTAAATGATTACCAAAGGAGGCCTAAGCTTTTGAGTTTAATGATTTTTTTTTCCTATTCATGTTACTAACAAAATTTTTTTTGTTTATTTTAATTTAATCGGCTAGAAATAGGTTGTTGTTATGCATATAATCTTTGTGCGGAATAACAGACCTTTCTTGTGTTATTTGGAACTAGGAAGAATTTTGAATTGAAAGTAAACTATCATAATTTAGAAAAGCCAAAGGAATAAATATGGGCAACTCGTTTTTCTTTTTCTTTTTCTGTTTTCTTTTGGGAAGAATTCAGCAACATTAAGGTTGCTGAAGCAGATGAATGAAAAAAGAAAAGAAAAGAAAAGTAAAAACTCATCTTCTAAAGGAATGTTGTACTTGAAATTTTCAGGCTCGGCTGGAATATATTAGGTGAAGCGATAGCATTAAGAGAGGGCATTCTATTATCAAAGGAACTTGGCTTCCGTGAAATATTGGGAATATCATTTCTTTGATAATATGGAACTTGGTTGCTTGAAAATGTGAAATTTTTTTAGAAACTCTGTTGATTATATAGATGATATTATGAGCTGAGGAATGGGAGAAATTATTGCATCTGGAGACTGGAATAATGTGTAAGACAGTTTTATAATATATATATATATATATATATATATATATATATATATATGATTTCAAATTATATACTTATTCAATTTTATGAGCAATTGATCACTCATTTAGTGCCATTTTATTTCCTATATTTATGTTAGTTTTGTTATGAATTTGTGAGCTTTTATGCATATTTTTTTTGTCTATTTTGTAGAAACCGAGCTAAAGGAGCAAAATCAAGTGTACGAGATTATTTTGATGGATATTGGAGTCTTTTAGAGCTTTATTGAAGATCTAAGAAGAGAAGAGATGAAGAATATAAAGTTGAGCAAGAGCCAATAGCGTCGAGACGCTCAAAAGAGCGTTGAGATGCTTGAAAATGCAATTTTGAGGCTCTTCTACCTAAGAGCTGGCGCCTAGACACTAGTATTAGGAGCCTAGGCACAACGATTCTGGCAACGCACGCCTCTTTGGACGTTGCGTCGATCCCTGCTATAAAAACATCATTTTCTCTTCGATTTGGGGAGGCAAAACCGAGGATTTTTTCCCTAAACTTGATTCCATGCTATTTTGAGAGGTTTTGGGAGCATTTTGTGAGCGGATTGGAGCGGAATTAAAGATTTGGAGCTCAAGGATCGAGGAGATCACGACAGGAATGTGGGATCGACTTTCCGTTTGCATTTTCTTCCTTTTTCTTTCATCTTTAGCTATTGTATAGGCTGAAAAGCTAGGGATTTATGGGTTGTTTGGACTAAATTTGTATATCATTGTCTCTAATCACTTAGGTTTATTGTATTTAATTGTTGGACTTGTTGGACCACTTGCATAGTTTATGGATTTTTATAACTATTAGTGCTTTGAATCATTTGTGCTTTTGTTGCTTGATGCATTTAATCCTTGATTCTCTAATTAATTGAGGTATATCTAAGCAGGGCTCGACAAAGAATACTTAGTTTAGCTTAATGCACAATTAATTAGCTACTCAAGTGACAACGAGATTAATAGTTAATTAATTGTAGTTGGTGATGAATGTTAATTAGATGGGCATTGGTTAATTGACTAGTTTTCTAAGTGGAAACTCGACGGAGAGAAGCTTAGACAATAACCAAATTGCATAACTAGTGTTTATTTACCTGAGTGACAGTCAAGGTTAATAAATAGACATTAGAAGTTCGTAATAAAGAGTCATAACGCTTTGTATGAGTTAGCTAGCACTAGGGACGCTTATGTTAGTTAATTAGTACTTGATAGTGGAGGAAATTGACATGAGATTCCACGTCCTTAGAGATTCTAGACTAATGAGTTCACTGTCCATTGGTTTATAATTTTCTGTTAGCTTAGTAATTAATCATTTCCCAAGTTATCCCTCGTGTTTGTGTCTCTCATTTACTTTCTGCACTTTATTTTCTATTGTTAGTTTAGTTTATCTTCTTTTGACTTCTGTTCTCTAAATAAAGCCAAGTGAGATTATTTGCGATAATTAATTGAATTAAAAACCAATCTCTGTGGATTCGATACTCGATAAGAATACTGTTTTATATTACTTGACCCATGCGCTTGTAGTTATACGTAAAAGTACGTGCATCAACAACATTGTACTAAAAAAAAAACTTCGGGGCAACATTATCTTTTGATTATGATTACAACTTCAAATTTTTTGTAGGATAGGACGAAAAAGGAAAAAAAAAAGGACTAAAAGTACTCCCTATCTTTGAACGTTTATATAATTTTAAAGCTAAATTACAATTTTTCAACTTGTGCATATAGTTCCATTGAATTAAGACATTCTCGATTAAGAAATCAGAAGTTAGACTTGAAAAAAAAAAGAAGGTAAATTACAATTTTAGTTCTATGTTTGAACTCTAAAGTAGCATTGGGGAGAGGATAGTGCTCCTTAAATAGTAGGAGACAATAGACGTGGACATCCATACACCCCACATCGTAATTCATAATAAGTTCGAGAGTGCTTTGTGTAAAAAAATTATTGAATGAGGCCGCTATAACATGAGACTTCTAATAGCTATTAGATACATATTAAAAAAATTGTATACCCCTTAAGAAACATAAGATACAAATTCAAAATACTTTTATATTTTTTTTCTTAAACATCCAACAATGTAAAATTTTCAGTAATGTGACAATCAATTATGATGGTGTCAATATTTCCAAACTGTCAACTTTGTAGTTTTAATTTGACAGCTATAAATTTCAACTTTATATCTCTTTGTTGACATCTTTTTTTGTTATCAACTAAATTAATATTGACGGTTAAAAAATGTCAATTATGGCTTTCCAACCCATCAAATTTTCTGTTTTAGTTGACGGGTAAAAAAGTCAACTTATATATATCTCTTTGTTGCATTTTTTGGTTGTCAACTAAATTAATATTGACGGCTAAAAAACATCAACTATGATTTTTCAAACCGTCAATTTTTTTGCTTGAGTTGAGCCTAAAATTGTCAATTTATATCTCTTTGTTGACGTTTTTTGGTTGTCAACAACTAAATTAATATTGACGATTTTTAAATGTCTATTTTATTCACAAAAATATCAACTATTCCTTTTTTATTTACATTTTTTAGCCATCAACTTAGGTAAATATTGACGTTTTTGAGCCATCAATTATATTTTGGTTTATTTTATTTTTTATCCCGTTTTTACTACCTCCTTTTTCGTTGTTCCATTTTTTTCTTTTTTTTTTTTTGTTTCTTTTTCGTTTTTGGGATTTTTTTTTGGCAAAATTAATATTTGTTTTTCATATTTTTTAGGAAAAAATTCAACTTCACCCCTAAATTTGTATAGTTGTATAATTTTTTAATCTAAACTCTCAATTTCATCAAATTAGACCATAAACTCAGCATGTGTTGCATTTTTTTACTCTCTATTCAATTTTCGCTAATTCACCCACTAAATTTAACAAAAAGTAATGTAAAAATCTCCATAAAGTCACCAATTTCAATAAAATTAATATTTGCACAAAATTAAATTTGATCACAAATTAAACATTGAAAACTTTGCTAAAATTCACAAATTTCAACAAAAAGTTAGCTTTAATGATATTATTCTTTGAAATGTTATCAATTTTGTACAATACAGGATAAAAAAACATCCTCACATGAATTCAAAGAATGTATGTGAGGATATATTTTTTTAATAATCTTTCAAACGAAAGCTTATCAAAGGGTTAAAATTGCAACGCTTTTTAAAGTTTAGGGTTAAGATTATGCAATACTTATCTAAGTTTAAAGTGGAATTTGATGAAATTGAAAGTTTAGGGTAATAATTTACACAACATATATGACAAGTTTATGGTCAAAATTAATTTTTTTTTCTATTTTTTTTAAACAATTTAAATTTATATATCATAACAAATATATGATATTATAATTATTTTTTCAATTTATTTTTTATTTTCTAGAGTCAAATGAAGAAAGAACAATAAAAATATTTTTTTTTAGTACATTATATTTTAAAATTAATTACATAAAAAATTTATAATTCTCATGAAAAAGAAAAAAAAATCTATTTGTTGTTTCAATTTTCATTTTTTATATATATTTTATAAGTTCGGTCTATTCTAATAGGCTTTTAAATTAAAAAAAAATATGCACTTGGACTTTAAACTTTCAATTTTATATCTAATAAGTTTCGGAATTTTTAATTTAATGTCTAATAGATCTATAACCTAATAGATTTTTTTTTAATAAAGTTCAAAGATCACAAAATTGAAAATTCAGGGACTTATTAGATAAAAATTGATAGTTCAGTAATTCAGTAAAAACTTTTTAAAGTTAGGGACTTATTAAACACAATCTTGAAAATTTAATGACCAAATTTATAATTTAGCCTATTTAATATCAAAATATATAAATGATATCAATATATCAATGTGTTCAAATTTATTTTTATATAGCCCCTTTGACACATAGTTCTGTATCCGCCACTGCTGACAGGTAATACTTTTTAATATATAGTTTTTTTTTTTACAATTTTACCTGTCAATAAAAAAGAAGTATTGACGATTTTTAGCCATCAACTAAAATAATACATTCACGTTTTATAACTATGAACTAAGTATAAAATAAGGTAGAGTATGAAAAATGACAAAAATACTATTTCATGACAGTTAACAAAAATATAAAAGTTGATAGTTTATCGCATCAACTTTAATATAAACATATGTTAATGTTTTATACCCATCAATGTATTTATTTTTCTAAAAAAATTATTTTAAGATGAAATTTAAATTTGTATTGACGTTTTATTTTTTCCCAATGGTCAACTAAATAAAAAAATTGAAATTGTTAAATCACCAATCAACCCAAAAGTTTAAGCTAATGGATTATGGTAAATTTAATTATATCAACACTCCAACACTCCCTCTCACTTGTGGGTTTGAACTCAGGATCACTTGCTCTAATACCATGTTAAATCACCACTCAACTCAAAAGCTTAAGTTGATGAGTTATGGTAAATTTAATTATATTAACATTCCAACACTCCTCCTCACTTATGAGCTTGAAAATTTGGTTATTGTAAATTTAATTATATCAACACTCCAACAAAAAAGAGGTGCATATGAGGTTTATGTGTGAATCTCATTCAAGTATAATTACTTCTAGGTAGGTAATCTAGCCCTTCCACTTTTAAGAGTTCGTTTATCATCCTGATTACTATTTGATTAAATTTTACTAAAAATCATCGTAGCGAGTTCAAAGTCAATTGATTCACTTAGGAAAGTTTCGGAGTTTAATTGATATAATTATAAGTTTGCACACATGTAAACTAACGTTTTTCAAATGAAATCTAACAGATGGTGTAAATTGTTACACTTATGAAAGTTCATGGTTTAAATTGGTACAATTATTACTTTTAAAGTTTTTATTGATACAACCTCCAAAATTTAGGGGTATAAATTGATTTTTGTCCTTAATTTTAATGGATTATAAATTGATCCTTAAGCTCAGAACCGATGCATTGTCTACCAATGTATAAAACTTTCTTAAGGAGGAAGAATGACCAAAGTAATGTGCATATGTATTATTATTATTTTTTTGGAGTACAACTGTGCATATGTAATTTGCCGGATTGAATTTGTTATAAAAATCTGATCCAAATTAAAAGGATCAAAATGAAAAATAGTTTAAACTTTGACGTATAATTTAAAATAGTTTGGGTTTGATTGACTCAGTGCTGCACTGATGGTAAAAGACAAAGGATCTAACGGGGACGAGCCAAAAGATATATATTTAATTTTCTGGCATGAGACGATATGGTTTCCACATATTTTTATGTTTGTGATTTTCTCCGAATGGATAATGAAAAAGAACACATTTAGAACCCTCGTTTATTTTACATTTTAGTGTTCAAAAGTCAACATCTTATAAGTAAATTGTTTTTAATTTGATAAAAGGAACATGCATGTGTATGCACCATCTCTTGCTCAATACAAGAAATTTGACACTTGGCAACTAATTTTTACCAACAGAATAAAAAATCTTTAAAAATTAATCTTTAGCGATGCATTAAAACAACGCTGTTAAACTAAAAACTAGTATGTGGTAATGCATTTGTACGAAAACGTGGCTGAAACTTTTACCGACTATGATTTAAAAGGTCTGTGCTGAAAATTTCAGCAACATTTTTTAATAAATGCTTTGCCAAAGTATAGGGTTAAGCCACTAAAAGAAATGCTCTCCTCTCTCCATCCCTCCCCTCTCTTTCTCTCAACTTTCAGATCTTTATTATTAAACTTTAAACTTTAAATACATAAGTATTTTTCTTTTATTCTTTTTTTTGGGTTCAATATGTGAAGATGGAGAGACTCAAACCTTTGATCTTTTGAGCGATGATCAATATAAGTTTTTTTTTGGGTAAATTTGAACAATAGGATCAAACCCAATGATATAGAAGACAATCAGGGCCGTGTTAGGAATTTTTGGTGGAGCCCAAATGACCACCAAACTACATGCAGAAAAGGAAAAATGGACCAAGGCCCATTTATGTTTAGGTATTTTTTCTATATATATATATATGTGTGTGTGTGTGTGTGTGCGCGCTTCTTTGGCTTGCAGCAGTGAAGAAAAAAAAATCGAGAGAGTGCCTTATGTCCTTTGAAGAAGATACACAACAATGTATATATTGTGAGTGACAGTGAATTTTGAGAGAGAAAAAGAGTGTTTTTTTTTTGTGGGTTTGAGGGTTTATTCTTCGTTGTTTATCTCAAGCTATCGGATTGTGATACTTGAAAGTCAATAGCCATTGTTGGGCTATTGAGGTTAGTTTGTGTCGCGATTTTGAGGGCTTCTTGTAATCTCTCATTATAGTAGAATCTATAGTTGCAGAACTGGACGTAGTCTCAAGTTTGGGGCGAACCAGTATAAACTCCAGTCTCGTTCTCTTTTCCCTATCTCTCTTTAAATTATTATCTGTGACTTTTGTTTGGTTGGTTTATCCGGTGGAAGGAGAGAATTAATATTGTAGTAATTTAAATTATTATTATATTATCTTTTTTCTCCCAACAGGCAGAACATGGACTTCTTTAGAGACTCTGGTGAGATTGGGCCAAAAGGCCTGGAAACCTGGCTCGGCCCAAATCTGACCGACCCGACCCTGCCTACCTGGGCTGAACACGTGTGGACGTGCACCCCACATACCCATAGCCCAGTGAACCCTGAGAAGATCTAGCTTGTTTCATCTTAACCTAATCTTATTCGAGAAAGGGAAAGATACCCTAGGTCATCCCATATAAATACCTCATTATAACTCTTACTCTATTGAAGGTAACTCAAACTTCATCCTCAAACTCTTAGTTTGCTACACTTATTTCCTTTCTGACATAAGCATTAGAGTAGATATGACAAGTACCACACTGGTGTGCAGTATTTTTCTTATTTTGCAGGCCACATTTTTCCTCCACAAATACAAATTCACTATTGGATTCACGTATAAATCAAATGCGTGCGTTCTCTTTGTCCAGATTTATATATCACTATATCTTAACCAATTGTGTCATGCTCCAAAAAGATAAAGTTAAGAGAGTATATTTAATTTTACTTTTAACCATGGATTATACCAATCGAAAATTGAAATCCGCCCATTTTTGGATAAGTTTTGAGCCTCTCACCACCACCGAAAGGTGAAACTTTTATAATTATAAAGATGGTAGTCAGCCAAAGTTAGTTAATAAAGCTAGGTGGGATTCTGTTAGTCTAATATCATAATTTTATGGATTTTTTACTCGGTTGGATAAGCTCTAATGGTTCCGACCTGTGAGTTAAATTTTGTACTTTTTGGATATAAAAGGGATAAGCTCAATGACAATGTTATTGAGTTTTTTCTTTTCGAACCATATGTTATTATGTAATGTCGTATATTCTAAAAATTGTGGTTGCTTTCAATCTGAAATGGAGATTAATGAGTTGATAATATTATTTTTGTAAATGGATATGGATATCAATAATTTAACATTCTTTTCTTCCATCTATTTTTATAAGAATGAATAAATTTAAAAGTAAGTACGATAGTTCCATTTTTCAACATTAACTATAGTAATTAGTATGCAACTATATAATTCTGGTATTCATAGACCATGCTGATATGTACCTTCCCTGTTAATAGGAAAATGGATCCACAATAAAATTTATGCAGGTCTAAAATTTAAAAAGTAAATGAATATTACATATTTAGAGAGAAACTTTATAATATTCTACCAAGTCATTTGGTAAAAATATATATATACACACAGGGTTAATGACAAATAAAATTGAGATTATTTAGCTTCGGTTTGAAATCAAGCTGCCTATAAATATAATACTACTTCCACCAATGAGTTTCCTTAATATGTTATCTACTTTTTACATATGTTTTCAAAAATTAAGTCAAGTTTTGAAAACTTAAAAAAAATAGTTTTCAAAACCTTGTTTTTGTTTTTGGAATTTGGCTAAGAATTTAAATGTTTTCTTAAAAAGACGAAACACATTGTAGAGAAATGATGGGAAAACAAGCAAAATTTTCAAAAATAAAAAACCAAAAACTAAATAAAAATGGTTATAAAAAATGGACCTTATTTATTTTTTGTCCAAAAAAGATGGCTAAATAAATACAAAAAGAATCTTTATTTTATTAAGTATTTATATATTTTTTTATTAAAATGCTAAAGAATGAATAAGGTATCTACACAAATTGATTGTTAGTTTAAACCATCTGAGGAGGTAAGATGAAAATAGAATAATTAAATAAAATGGGAAAATTTTTGGGAAATTGTAAGTAATGTCTACAAATAAAAGAATATGCATGGCTAAGATAGTTCCAATATTGTATTTATGGCTATCTTGTTTTTAGGAGGAGGTTAATATAATGTTGATTTCCCAAAATGCCCTTGGTGGACATTCGTATATATAGTCATGTCATCATCATATCTACCACCTTTAACTAACTCTTAGATTATATATAGGGTTTAGGTCTCCAATATGCTTTCTAGACCTCCAAACAGTGCTTCTATAGAAAATATGGTTTCACTACAAGAATTTTGGGTTTTCCCGACGCTAAAAATGGTCGGGAAAAGTCCAAAAACCGTCGGGAATAACTTTCCCGAAGGAAAAAAGAGCGTTGGGATGATCGTCGGCATATCCCCGTCGGGGAACCTTTTGCCGACCAAAATTTGGTGGCGTCGGCATTTCTAAGGAAATGCCGACGCAACTTTGTGGTCGGCAATTAAAGGATTTGCCGATCAAACTATGTTTGGTCGGCAATTCCCATAAAGGCCGACCAAACCACACATTTGGTCGGCATTACTTTATCTTTGATATTTTATTAATTTCAAGAGATTTTTGCCTAGATTTTTACTATAAATTGTACACAAAATAAGTCAAATAATATTTTATATTAAACCAAATTTGATTACACGTTTTTCATAAATTCATACAAGATAAAAATAAAACTTTTACACAAATAAATCTAATATAGAAACAAAATTTAATAAATATAAGTTCACATCATCTTCATGGTAAATCTTTGTCTTGCTTTTAGAATAATGTCGACTCAACACACCTATGAAAAACAAAGACATGAACATAAGATTAAAACTATAAACACATAACAACTAAACTAATATTTCAAAAGTATCAAAATTTAATTAGTTACAAAACTATATAAGCAAAACACCAAATTTGAGAAAGCAACCAAGTTCATCTAAGTTTACTAAGTAAACCAAATTACAGAACTATATAAGTTACTTTTTCTAAACCAAAAGCACAAACACATTTACATATAATTTAACATATAGACCTAATACTACTATATACCAACAAAATCATATATATATACCAACAAAATCATATAACTTATAACGAATTATAAGGAACTAAAAAAATTAAATTTAACAAAAACAATCAAAACTTTCTACTAACTTCTAAAGTTACAAAACCCATGAATATAACAAAGTAAAACGATCAAAACAACAAAATGAATCTAACTTACTAAGTATACTAATAATAAACTCATCAAATTACAAGTAACTTTTTCAAAACAAAAATTACAAACACACTTAAAACGTAACTTAGACTTATCAAAAAGTATGAGTATTACCTAAAACTTCTCAATAGACATACATAGCATCTAAAACTCCCACTTCATGAACATAAGCTCAAAGAAACCAAATAATCAACACATCAAATTTATAACCAACTAAAACCAAAATTACAAAATTACAAGTAACTTTTACAAAACAAAAATTACAAACGCACTTAAAACTTAACTTTGACTTATCAAAAAGTATGAGTATTACCTAAAACTTCTCAATAGACATACATAGCATCTAAAACTCCCACTTCATGAACATAAGCTCAAAGAAACCAAATAATCAACACATCAAATTTATAACCAACTAAAACCAAAGTTACAAAATTACAAGTAACTTTTACAAAACAAAAATTACAAACACACTTAAAACTTAACTTTACTTTGTCAAAAAAGTTACAAAACATATATATGAGTTTTGACTAAACTTCTCAATACACATGCATAGCATTTAAAACTCAACCATCATGAACATAAGCTCAAAGAAACCAAATAATCATTCGTTGCGAACTCAAACAATCAAATTTTTACCAAATAAACTAACTTTACCAAGTAAATCAAAAGTTACTAAACATAATAAGCAACTATTTCGAAAACCAACTACCATGAACATAAACTCAAACAAACCAAATAAATTCAAAACTTAAGAACTTAAACTCACAATTTAACCAAAACATAGCATCTAAAACTCAACTATATCATGAACATACATACAAACCAAATAAACTCAAATTATTGGCTACATTTACTGCAGGATAGCCATACACAATTTGTCTTACTATGTATAAGTATCTCAATTAAATATCAAAGCATACTAACCCCCCCCCCCCCCCTCCAATGCTCAAATCATTGGCTACCTTTACTGCAGGATAGCCATACACAAATTAGTTGTAGAGAGATCATACCTATTTAGATGATCCTTGTGAGTGGATGAATTGTGTAAGCATTGCTCGGAGGCTACACAAGTCTACTTATCAAGTAGCTACCTATTAAAATTTTCATTTCAATTTCTACTTATCAAAAGCAAAACTTAAGTATGAAAAGTATACGTATGAAAAAAAAGTGTGAAAAGTATAAGCTAGGTAAATGTAAACAACATAAAATTGTTACAATTAAACTAAAAAAGTAGGAAAAGTATAGACTAGGTAAAAGCAAGCTTGAGAGGATGAGAATTGACCTTGAATATGTAGTCCGTTTGAAGACTTTGTTTTAATCCTTCAACAGAAATGCCCTGTTTTAAAGCATATATAATTTAGTCAAAATGAATAGAACTCATTTGAATTTCTACTTATCTTCAAAATTTAAATAAACAACATAAAAAGTCTAACCAACCTAAGTCATAATTATATAACCAACATAATTATATAATTCATCTAGAATTTATCATGTTTAATTACTTGATAACGAACATAAAAAAAGTCTAACGAACATAGGTCATAATAACCAACACATCTACTAACTTATGTTGTTTACTTGATAACCAACATAAATATATAATCAACATAAGAGTCATAATTATATAACCAACATAAATATATAATCAACATAAGTCATACTTATATAACCAACATAATTATATAACTCATCTACAACATAAAAAATCTAACCAACTTATGTTGTCTACATAACTCAACAAACCTAATTAGTAGTAAAATGTCTAACCAACCATATGTAATGTTCAACTCCATACCCATATGTAATGTTCAACTCCATACCCATGAATAAGAATAATTAACATTACAAAATAACTAAAAATAAAATTTAAAGTACAAATTAACCATATGTAGATCTACTTATTTACAATAAACTATAAAATACAAATTCAAAATAGAGAATAGAAAGGAAGAGTTCCAAAGTTTAAATATCAATTTAAACTATTTTAACTGTATTCGAAATCAACCCAAACCTACCTTAAATTTTTTTTCAACACTTCGAGACGGAGCCAAATCCTAAAACAAAATAATCCAAAGGTTAGATACCAATTTAAACTATTTTAAGTATGTTCTAAAAAGCCTAAACATAGATTTATCACCTAAAATTTACCAAAACACACTTAATCTTTGGTTAAAAGTGTTCAAAATATTAGCGAAAGTGTTCGAATGAGTTCGAAACTACAAAAAAAAAAAAAAAAGACTTCTCAAATGTTAGAAAATGATATAACATACTTTCTTTGACTTCGAAAAGATTTAAAAGGGGATTTCTACATACTTTGTTCACCAAAGAAGTTAGAAACTTTGTTGGTTCAAGTTCCAAGTGTTCGAACTCGCAAATATGAGATTATACAAACCAAAACACAATAAACCTAAATAGATTTGCAAAATAATCTTGAATCTAAGTATATTAACTACTCAAAAAAAAAAAAAACTTTACAATCTTACCAAAATCAAAGAAAATGGTGGGTGGTAGTGTGTCGGCGGGACGTGGGGGCGTGGGTGGGAGAGAAGGAAAGGGAGAGGAGAGAAAGGAAGGGGGCGGCGGTCGGTGAGAGGGTGGGTGGGTGGATGGGAGAGAAGGGAAGGAAGAGGAGAAGATGAAAGGGTTAAGAGAAAGGGGGGAAATTTTTGGAAGGAGAGGGAAAATGGGGGGAAGAAGATGGAAAATGGGAGGGAAAATGGGGCTTATTTTCGAGCCCCATTAATGAGGAAATGCCGACGGTTTTAAAAAATGGTCGGCAAAAGTGGGAGAAATGCGGACGGTTTTGAAAATGGTCGGCAAAAGTGAAGAGAAGAGAAATGCCGACCGTTTTGAAAACGGTAGGAAAAAGGGAAGAGAAATGCCGACGGTTTTGAAAACAGTCGGCAAAAGTGAAGAGAAATGCCAACCGTTTTGAAAATGATCGGCAAAAGTGGGAGAAATGCCGACCGTTTTGAAAACAGTCGGCTAATGTGATGAGAAATGCCGACCATTTTCAAAATCGTCGGCATTTCTCCCACCTTTGCCGATCGTTTTTTAAAATCGTTGGCATTTCTCCCACTTTTTCCGACCGTTTTTTAAAACCGTCAGCATTTCTCCCACTTTTGCCGACCGTTTTCAAAACTGTCGGCATTTCTCCCACGTTTGCCAACCATTTTCAAAACCGTAGGCATTGCCACTTTTTTCCGACCGTTTTTAAAGCGTCGGGATAAATAACATCGGAAAATGGCAAAATTCTTGTAGTGTTTAGGTCTCTCCAAAACGGCTCCCTTTGCTTGAATGAAAATTTTCCTTTTATAGAGTCGAGACAGTATTGCAACGCTAGGGACAATGTCAACTCTGTCCCTCGAATTTTATAAAAAAGGAAAAAATAAATTTGGCTAGCATTGCAATGCTGTAAGTAGCGTTGCAACCCTATGTCTGCTGGTCTCCAAGGCTGAAAGGTTGCTGAAGTGGCGTTGCAATGCTACAGATGGCATTGCAATGCTATACTCTCGGGTTCACAAGCTTGTTTCTTTCTCTTCAACAATTGGATATTCAATTATAGATCCAATTTGCTCCATATTCATCCAAATACTTCTCAAAACTCTGGTTTTGCTCCAATTGCTCGGTTTATGTAAATTATACATAAAAATACATGAAAGTACACACAATCATAGCAAAACTAGCATAAAACTAAGCCTAGAAATAACACACTTATGCATGCTATCAAACTTTCCATAGCATGTGGGCTTAGGCTTTAGTGGCCTTTGGGCCCAAACCATGGACTTGGGCTTTGATTGTCTTTGGGCTTAACCATTCGGATTTGAGTTTTATTTAACTTTGACCCAAATTCCATATAACCCAATTTGCCAAATTAAATTTAATTGTTTGGTCAAATTTTCATAATGAAGACATGTGGCCTTTTAATTTTTAGAATTTGCCAATTTTTGTCTTCAAATTAAATTTGGGATACATGTGATAAAGATCTTGTCGAAGGGTCTATCAAATATATTTATAAACTTAAACATCTAAAATTTATAGTAATAGTGGCCAGGGTCGATCACAGGGACTGGATTCTTTAATTTAACTAAATACCATTGTTACTAATTGTAACGACCGGTATATTTAGAAGCATTAATTTTGAAATCTTAGAAATCAAGTTGGATTAATTCACAAATAAGTATTTTGATTTTTGAGTTAATTTGAAATTTTGGATGGTTAGAAGGGCAAAAATGGAAAGAAAGAATTGGTCAAAAGGCATTTTAGTAATTTAAAAAAAAAAATAATAATTCATCCTTATCCTCTTCTTTTCTCTTTCTTCTTCCTCCTCTCTTCTCCTTCTCTCCCTTAACCGAAAACCAGCCATTTTTTTTCTTCTTCTTCTTCTTTCTCTCTCTCTCCCGAAAAAAATGGTCTCACCGATCTCTCTCTCTCTCTCTCTCCCCTCCCGTAGACAGCCATACCCGTCAGTCGTCGGAACGCCTTCAGCCTCACCGTCGCACGCCCAGCCAGCCGCCGCACGCCTGTTCTCCACCCCCGGTGAAGCCACGCTGCAAGTCGTTGCCGCCGCTCGTCTGTACGCCGCCGCACGCCAGCTCGTCGTGGGTTGATTGCTCCTTCTCTCTCTCTCTCGGTTTTCTGTACAGACAACAGTAGGGGTGGTGTTTTGGGGTCGTTTTCCAGCAAGCTTGGTGTTCGATCAAGCCGTGTATAGGTTCGGTTGGAGTGGGTAAGTGTTTTAATGACGATTCGAAGTAATTTTTGGGTTGTAAGATAGAATTGAAGGGCTAATTTAGTAAATTGAAACTAATCCATAATGTTTTGGATTTTAATCTAGAATGCCCAATGTGATTGAAGGTCGAATTAGGAGAATTTGGAGCATTTAAGCTGCTGTCCAGTGGGCTTTGGTCTCGATTTCGGGGTAAGTTCTCCTTGGATGTTATGGATGTTATTGTTATCATCTTAATTGAAGTTAGGAATGAGATTGGAGATAGTTGGCACATGTTTTAGGAGTTTTTGATGTGTTTTAAGGATTGTGTAACGACCCTATAGGCTCAACACGCTACCTAAGAGTCATTACTAAGTCACGTCGCTATATTACCAATAATTTCGGCAGCATAACGACGTAACTACGCGAAAACCAAAAATTTACCCTTGCCTGATAAGACATAGAAAAACACACTTCTAAGATTTTCAAACAACCTCCTAGCATCCAACAAACTTCTCAATATGATGCTAGGGTTCAGACAGCATAGACCAAGTGAATTCAAACTTAGAAAATCAAATACACGTGCACGATTTACAAAGAAAGGTTAAAAGATTTTGAAACATCCTTCTGACATTTAAAAACTTGACATGAGTTCTATATACATCTAGAAACATAAAAGAAGCGGAATGGCAATCGCTCGGCTCCCATGACTCGAGTAGCTGATCTCCGGTCACGCGCTAGGGCCGATCTTAGCCTTACCTGAAAACATTTTAAAAAGGAAAAGGGTGAGTATTAACGAATAATACTCAGTAAGTCCATCATAGTTTTAAAATAAGAGTTTCAATCACATGCAACATGTCATTTTAAATCATAAAACCATCGTAAACCATCGCTTTAGTAGGGGACCTAAAATTCCTTTTATAAACCATGTACTTTTCCTCGCGGCTCTCGTGAACGATTAAATTCTTCCGAGGGCCTCGTGATCAGTCCGAAGACAATTTTTCCATCGAATAGAGTCCTCCCTACCTCTGAGAGTTAAGCTCGAAAGCTAACATATATCATGGAGTCCGAAGACTCAGCCCGAAGGCTACCATCGTAGAGTCCGAAGACTCAAGCCCGTCGGCTACCATCGTGGGGGCACTCTCGAACCCCGGGAGCATATAGAGTCCGAAGACTCGGGTTCCCTCAAACCCCACATAAAACTTTTGGGAGAATTATCGTCACGGCCTACATAAATCTTTTCATGAGCACACAACACATGCATGAGGTCCCATTCGTTTTAGAACATAATCATGAATGCATAAATCATAGCAATCGCATTTCAAAGACATACATATAATACAATTTCTTTCTTAAATACTTAACATGAAAAACATAAACTTTCAAAGTAAACATAGAGCTAGCTCAAGGTTTTGAAAACTTCTTTCGTTGTGAGATCCCTTACCTTAAATCTTTACTTACTACAATACCCTTTCTTCACTAGTAATGAGCTTCTCGAGTTCCCACTCCAAGTACGAACCAAGGTCCTCAACAATTCACCTAAAAAGTGTTCTAAACGTGTCTTAAACCATCCGAATTACGCTAGAACACATTCTAACATTAATAACTCGACGAAACGGACCAATTGGCAATATTTACCCAACTCCGGCGAACGGCGGCGCGTGACCGGAGCACGGCGGCGCGTGCAGCGGCGGACGGCGGCGCGTGGCCGGAGCGTGGGGCTTCCAAACGGCGCGTGGAGGTTCGCTTCTGGTGTGTTGCAGCCCGATCTACAATAATCCGAGGTTATTTTGCTGAAAATCGATCAAACTCGAGCTCAAATGCCAAACTTCTCACGGAACGAAAACCCACCTTGAAATCGCGGCGGAAATGGTGTTTTCCGGCGATGTTCAGTGCTGTGGCGGCTTCAAACACTCCACGGCAGCGAGTTTCTTTGTTCAGCGAGGCTAGGCGTGCAGGTCGACGGCTTCAGGCGAGACTTAGCTAGCGAATTCCGGCGAGATGACACCTGCGGATCCGACACCGGCGGGGCTGACGCAGACCGGCGTTCGTGGAGCTGATCGGAGAAGAAGAAAAGAAATCGCGAGCAGCGGCGGACGGCGGTCGTGCCGCGGGGTTCGTGGCTGTCGGCGACGGCGTGAGGCGGGGTTCGTGCGGCGGCGCTGGAGCTTCGGCGAGAGAGAGAGAGAGAGAGAGAGAGATCGGGAGGGAGAGAGCTGCGCGAGGGAGAGAAGAAAATTAAATTTTTTTTTTTTAAAATAATAATAATAATAATAATAATAATAATCAAAATATCTTTTCTCTAAAAGACCATAATACCCTTTTTCTCATTCCAAATTTCAATTAAACCTTCAAATTTAAATTACCCAATGAAAAATCATTCCACTTAATTTCAAAAATTAAAATTTAAACTCCTAAATAAGCCGGGCGTTACAGATTGTTTTAAGTGTTTTATATTTTACCCATAATGCGTAGGCTGTTGTTTGACGATTCTGGATCAAGTATGTGAGTTTGAGCTGTTTTGAACCTTGGAGTAAATGTAAGTAGTTATTTGGATTTTTAGCCCCTTTAAGTTCCTAAATGCTTTAGATTTATGTTTGATAAATTGCGAATTGTGAAAGCATGCTTGAAAGTGATGTTCTTGAGGTATGTAATGGATGGTGGTTATATTTGGAAGTTGCTTGAGCTAGAAATGGCCTAAGTTGTGGTTATAAAGGGAATAGGGGTTTAAAGTTACAAGTTTATTCTAGTTAGTATGTGAATTAATTTAAGAATTTGCCCAAGGTTGTGATTGGTTGAGTTTGGGCGTATTTATGGTGTTTTGCGAATAATCAATGGTTGCCTAAATATGGATATGTGAAAGATGGTGTGATTGGTTGAACTATCCTAAGTTGTTCTTGAGCTTAAGTTACTTAAGTACGTGTGAAAATAGTAATAGGGGAATAATTTACTTTAGAATGCTCAAGACTATCGACTCTAGTATGATATCCAAAAAGGTCTAGGTTGTATGTTATGTTTACTGTGCGCAACTCATTATAGTTTGGTTATAAAAGTGAGCCTTGGAATACCTGAATGATCATAAGTGGTTAAGCAAGAGTCTACATGTGATGTTGAGATATTTGACATAGTTTAGAATGTTTGAAACACTTAAGTGGTTGGCTAAAGTTTAGCCTTCTTGGGATATGGATGAGTTAATCGTGTGCAGGGCGCCGGAGTTGTTGGTTTGAATTAGTGGTTGAATTAGAATACCTTAAGGGTATACAGTGACCAGTGGTTGTCTTAAATTCTAGTGTGTTTAGGGGACTGGATTCTGGATTAAATAATTGGAGGGTAATATGCCACTGGCACATGTATGGCTATAGTTATGCAAAGTGCTGATTTAGGAAGGTGGTGTCAGGGCGAAAGTCCATACTTGAGATTCGTGTTTGTGATCTATGGCAAAAAGTCACTACGATGAGATTGTGGTTGTTTATGAAAGGTGGGCCTGGGTCATATGCTACGAATAACTTCTTAAAAGAAAGAGAAGTGAGTTTGGCCTAGAAAGTAAGTAGCCTTTCGGATTTGTCCGTTAGGATTTGTATTCGCCTCGATATATATATATATATGAGGCGTAAGACGTTGTAAATGTTGGAAAGGCTTGAGGGTGGCTTTCCCTCTTTGCTTGTGTGAGTTAGGGACCTTTTTTCCCATTGTGTGTGCTTGTGAATTTCGGGTCGGTTTGTGATTGTGAATCAGTCTTGATGGAAGAAATTTGGTATGATAGATGACCCGAAAGGTTCCAAAACTGTTGTGAAAGTATAAAGGCTGTTAGATTGGTGCTACCTACCATAATTCTGTCATTCCGTGCGAGTTTGTAAGCCTAGAACGTATGTGATGTGATGAGCATAGGGGATGCATTTCCCTAGTGCATGTGAGCTAGCTTAGGGGTGATTCCCCACTGTGTTGAGCATAGAGATGCGTTTCCTATTGCCTGTATGCTAGCTGAGGGGATGTGTTCCATGGTTGCCTGTGTGGCTATCATGATGAGATGAGCATAAGGAATGCGTTCCTTATTGCCGATGAGCTAGCTTAGGGGTGATTCCTCATTGTGTTGAGCATAGGGATGCATTTCCTATTGCCTGTATGCTAGCTGAGGGGATGTGTTCCCTGGTTGCCTGTGTGGCTATCATGATGAGATGAGCATAAGGAATGCGTTCCTTATTGCCGATGAGCTAGCTTAGGGGTGATTCCCCACTGTGTTGAGCATAGGGATGCGTTTCCTATTGCCGTGTGCTAGCTGAGAGATGATTCCCCAGTATGTTGAGCGTAGGGAATGCGTTCCCTAGCGCCTGTGTGCTAGCTTAGGGGTGATTCCCCATTACGTTGAGCGTAGGGAATGCGTTCCCTAGCGCCTGTGTGCTAGCCTAGGGGTGATTTATCTATTGAGATGAGTGTGAGGGTTATAGACCTTCACAGGTTTGGGTTCTAGGTTACAGGACTCGCAGGTATGACACGAAGTTAGGTTCGGGTAGTAGTGAGTGTTGTGGAAGGTCAAATGGACTTTTAGAATGACTGAAGAAAGTAATTGAAATCTAAGCACACGTGTGAGTAAGAGCTTGGTATGGTTTCTTTAAACATTGGACCCTTAAGTGGGCTACTTACTGAGTATGTTTATACTCATCCTTGCTACTTTGTTTGTTTTGCAGATTGTGCACATTCTCGGGGTGGATGACGCATGCGACGACTTGACGAGACTATGGATGCTCCACCAAATTTCTTTTCTATGTTTAGCCTTTAGTTTTGTTTCTTTGTTCCCTGTTGTTTGTTGGTTTGTAAAGTTTAAATTACTTTCGCTTCCGTGTATTTAGTTAGAAGTTCTTAGGTTCTTTTGTCTATTGATTGAGCTCAGCATCATTTATCGTAGTTTGGTGGGTGCTGAGTCTGTTATCTGAAGCATAGAAGTGTTTATGCCTCTTTCCAGGTCTTTGTAAAATTTTGGTTTCTCCTAGTTACGTCGTCATGCTGTAGAAATTTCGGTCATGAGTGAGGTAACTAGGTCGTGTGTCCGCATCTAGAGAGTCGTAGGAATTCGGGTCGTGACACTAATACTCAATTTTATATAGAGAATTGAAATTTGAGATAGAATTAAATTATAACATAAAAATATATATATTTACAAGATTGAAGACAATTTTAGAAAAATTACATGCGAGTAATATTTTAGCCATGAAACATCACTTGGTTTAAATTAGGAAACATAAATACATGCAACAATCATAAGTCAGAAGATCACTAATTGGTTAAATGACTTTTCCAAGCCCAATTAAAAATCATGCCAAATTGAATCCTTAACCTTTCAGTCTAAATCTTCAATTATGCATGCCAACAAGTGAATCTTTTACAACTTCTAATAATAAATCATTCATTCCCATGCAATAATAACTTATTAGTCATGCATCCACACCCAAATTCAAGTTCCACTTTCCCATGCTAAAACTCAAATTAAAGACAACTAAACTTTGGCCACAAGTTCAGATATAGAAACATGAATAACATTGCATGGTAATATAAATCAAAATTCAAGCCAAGTCTTAACAATTACAAGTTCTCAGAGTTCACCTATGCAAAGTTTACAATAACAAAATCTAAACTCTAGAAATAGTTCAAATACAACAACAAGGTAGATGGAAAGAGAGAAACTCTTAGACGCGTGCCAATCCTCGTTCCCGTCGTGATGTCTTGCAATTTTGAGCTTAGAATCCTTTCCTTGCTCTCAAAAGTACTCTTTAGGCTTCGAAACTAGGATGTATTTTCTCCAAAACGCCTCCCTCAATCCGCAGCCAAAGAGACAAATTTATAATAATTGAGACAGCGTCTCGACGCTGTACCCTAATTCGCACATTTAAGAAGGAAAATCGGGGTAGCGTTGAGACGCTACACTCAGTGTCTCAACGCTGCAGACGGAAAGGACTTGGTGCGCGTGTTTTCAGCGTCGAGACGCTATAAAGTAGCATCTCGATGCTACTTGTG
Source organism: Trichosanthes truncata (assembly GCA_033996785.1). Classification (NCBI taxonomy): domain Eukaryota; kingdom Viridiplantae; phylum Streptophyta; class Magnoliopsida; order Cucurbitales; family Cucurbitaceae; genus Trichosanthes; species Trichosanthes truncata. Next base: position 34,014,551 of record MU867261.1, read on the forward strand.
CGGAAATTCTGCTTTGAAAGGCTGCACATATAGCATCTCTTCGCGTTGGCTTCAGATTTTCTACTTCATTTCTCTTTTCTTCTTCACTTGATAGCTCTAATTGAAGTCAAATTACTTCCTTTTTCATCCTAATACTTGAATTTTTCTCGGTTTTTCTTTGTTAGCTTAAAATCTACAAATTACACACAAAAAACATCAATATCATATTTTTTAAAAAAAAAACTAGCATTAGTCTAAGTCCAGGTAATAGCACACTTTCGTGCACTATCAACATGTCAACTTACAATTGGTTCTAAATTTAATTATTTGTAGTTTCGTCATTAATTTGGAATAACGACGTGAAAATTGGAGATTGGTCGAAATTTCTCTGTTAACAGTGTTCTTCTACCTTTTAGATCTAAAATTGTTCATGATTGCATCGTTTTATTAAAAAGAAAAAAAAATACATTATCATTCAAAATTTAAGTAGAAAAATCGTTATAACTAATGAAACGTTAGTTGATTAAAGATAGAAGAGTTTATGGAATATGTTGAAAAAACTTTTTAGACCATCAAATTCTTCAAATTAGGATAAAGATAATTCTTTCTCAAGTCTCAAGAATGGATACCCACTCATGATAAAAGTTTAAGATAATCTCTTATCTACGTGTAATTGTCAATGTTGTTGCCAAAATCTGGATAGGGGAACTCACCTGGCCTTCACGTGACAACAACGATGAATTTGTTTGAAAGAGAAAGAACGTGGCCTGCAAAAGAAGAAAGATCTGAACATCGGTGTGGTGATTGTCATACAGGCTCCGATGCAAGTCAGAGAGTGAATAGGTGTAGCAAGTTAGGGTTTCTAGAATGAAGAAGAACTTACCTCCTCTGTAATAAGAAGAGTATTTATACAACATTTCTAGGGCTTAAACCCTAATCTGTGACGAAGTAGGAAGTGGAGAAGGTTGATCGGGGTTTGGATCAGGGCTAGGAAGCAAGAGAAGGACTGCCCAACCCCATAATGGGGTCGGCCTCGGCCTAGGCCTTGGCCGACTAGTGAATTTAGGTTTTCGAGCCCAAAATTTCCTTTCCCCTATTGTCCGGAGGCCCGATCCCTTTTGGATTTTAGCCTAATTGGATCCATTTTTGCTTGTTTTGGGTCCTTCTTTGCATATCTACCCTTCCATTTCCTTTGTATTTTAAATTTGTTCTTATGGTTGAAATCTACCCATAACATTAGCTCCCACTCCCTAATTAGGATCCATGGTTTAGCTTTGTTGTCATGGGCTATTAGCATGGAAACTGATTTTTTTTTTAAATATTTAGAAGTTAGGACCCTAGAAAAAAAAGAAGAAAAGAAAAGCTCTCTGCTCATGTGGTTAGGAATGTAGTAGTGATCAGGAATGTAGTAATGATCTCCTGCGCTCGTAGTAAAAATGACAGTATGTGTTGCTTCAGCCTTCTAACTCTTAAATAAAAATTCTGAATGAAGTGCTTCTTGCTTAAGCCTATTACGAAAACTATTAATTTGAATTAGCATAATTAGAATTGCATGTCAATTAAGTTGTGCTCTGCTTGTACCTTGAATTCTTATGTTGAGTCAAATTAGATCATGTATTCAAGACAGCTAGATGATTACTGATGATTTAGCATTTTAGGTTAGTGCATCTTTTGCACAATAAGCCCTAAGCTTTAAACAGATTCTTATAGAACCATTCCTTTTAAAGCTTAGAAATCTAGGAATGCTCATTCTCAACCGAGTGATACCAAGTTTACTTTCCTGTCCAATTCTAGTCTTTTTAGCCAGCTTGTAATAAGTTGGGGGGTCTTCCCTTTACTTTCTCTCATTGGGGACAATGGGCGATTTCAGTTTGGGGGGGTCGTGTTAAAGTTGCTAGAGCATTTTTGAAGATTTTGCTTGTTAATTTTTTTTTAGGATCTACTCTTAGGGAGAACTCCTCTTCCACTCCTAAGATGCATTCCTCTCCCTTGCAAGCAAATCCAACCTGTTTTGCGGTTTAAAAAAAAAAAGAAGAAGATGAGTGTTAGCCTGATAGTCACAACTCTCCTAGAGCTTAGGTGAGCTTCATCATAAAATGTCGTCATTTTGAGAAGTAAGAGGGGAGTGACATGAGGGTCAATGTTAGAAAAGAAGTGGAATGAGTGTTATTCCTATGAGGTGATGAGCCTGAAAGCTAGGGTGAACGACATCATAAAATGTTGTCATTCTAAGAAATAGGACTGTGACTTCAAGGATCTCCGAGAGAGTAGTAGGTTGTTAAAAAAAAAAAAGAGAAAAGAAAAGTGCAAGTTTGGTGCTAGCTTAGAACATTAGATCTATTTTGCTCTAAGCTCAACTTTGATGTAGTAATATTATTATTAGAGCATTGTTATAGTAATTAATGAGCTTTATTTGATTAATTTAGGGTTTGATTAAGGACTCCCAAAGCGAAAGACATCAGTTTTGCTAGAGCAATTTTGGTGATTTTAGCCAACACGAATTTCGCACATGGGAATTGCTGTTCATTTAATGAGTTGGCAGATGACAGTACAGTCAGCGAGAATCAACCATGAAGAGCTCGCCACATCATTGGGGCCTGTCTAATCAGCCCTGATTTGCATAAAGGATGGAATATAGTATTTGAGCAGCCATTTTTTAAAGATGGAGAGAATGAATGGAGATCCCGAAAAATTGCAGAGACAGAGAAAGAGGAGAAGAGCTCCAGTTTTGGAGGCCATGGGCAAAAGTTTTCCATAAAAGGAAGGTCTCTCCAGGAGATTCGATGTCGATGCTGAACCAAGCTTTTTGGGGCAACATTCCGACTTCTTCTTCTACTTTTTCTTCTTTCATCTATTTTTCTCTGCATCATTTCCTTTATGTCTATGTTTCGATTTCTTTTCTGTTTTTCCTGTAATATGAACTAAACACCCTTAAGGTGAGGATTAGGGGTTGAATGTTTTGATTTATATTACAGCTTCATGCATATCATTTTAGCTCAATCTGGTTTTTAAGAGTTTTGATCTATTTAGCACAATTCCGTCTGGCCAACCGTTTTGTTGCAGCATTTCTTTGATTTCTGGGAAGAATAGGAGGAGCTGATAGCTTAAGAACCACATTAGCCCCGTGTTAGGGTTAGCAGCTAGCTAAGTGAGGAGGTTAGGGATAATTACTCACCTAATGCACACACATTTCAGTGGGTTAACTATCGTTGGAGTAATGGGAATGAAACAGCGTATTTCCAGTGATTCGGGAGAATGCCATGTGGGCTGTAGTGGATTGAGAGAAATGAATATGTGTTTAAGTTGTAGGATCGATTAAAGCAGGAAACTACCCCTAATCCGAGTCTCTTGATTAATTCAAAGTACAGTTTAATCAATCTCTGTTTAATTTCAATTCCTCTGTTTCACTCTGTTTTAGCAAATATTTGGTTTCAACATTGCGGTTTTATGTTAATTAAGTTCTTAATTAGTTTTTCGTGTTACAAATCTAGTTACTAAGAGCTAATTGTAGTAAATAGAAGAATTAATAGTCCATGTGGATACGATAATTTACTTATCACTTGCTACAGCTTATGTGTATACTTGCGCATATCAGAACCTAACTATTGCTAAAATAAGTAGTATACATTAGCAAGAGGTATCAAGTAACCTTTTGTGCTTTCTTAGAAGCATTTTGGGCTATTTGTAGCTTCAATTTAGGTGGTCGTGACGAGGGAAAAGAAACCATTAGCAAATGTTGGGATTTTGGAGAAAACAGAGCTGGACCGAAGTTGAGGAAAGGAGAGAGGATCCGGGTCGACCTCGTGGTGGGGTCGGCCTTCATGGTCAGCCTCGGTCTAAGCTGAGGTCGACCAGGAGATTTGGGCTAAGGCCAAAATTTCCTCCTCCTCTGATGCACAATGGCCAATTTTCTTGATCGTTGTTGAGCTCATTTTGTCCTAAAATTATGAGATAATTAAAAACGGATTCAAAATAGAAGTACATTTTAAACCTGAAAAAAAAAAAGACTTAGATTTTTTTTTTTCAAAATTAAACTTTTAAATAATTAGAAAATTTAATCCAAGTTTAGAAACTTTTGGAATTTCAAACATGCAAATACCTTGTAACTTAGAGGAATTTAAACCCCTAGCGTAAAATAATCATGACACATCACCTATATGTATCACTCTAATCATAAAAGTAAAAATATTTGTTACACTAAGCCACACAAATGCCTTGTACTAAAAAATTGGTAAAATCTAATTTGTCAAACTGAGCCCCACAAATAACTTGTATTCGATTGATAGACAGAATGATATTGTGACACAGTAGAAATGTCAATATCCTCAAACATCGAAATTTGTGCTTTAATTTTCTTCTTGATGAAACGTTAGAATACTGTGTATTCAATATTGAGCCACACAAGTACCTTGTACTCCCAATGTAAAAATTGTCGTGGCACGAGAAACAATTAAGAAAACTTTCGTTCTTTTAACATCTTGCTTCCACCTTTGCCACGCTTCCACATTTTCCATAGTCCAAAAGCATAATAATCATTGTATCATTGAACACTTCAATCACAAAAGCTTCTACCATGAAGCTTCGAATACATATTGGCTCTAAAATCGTTTTTATGAAAATTAAATCATCATTGATGTACTAATTTTGCTATTAGTTTTAGTTTCGAGAAGATTAATCAATACTTCAACACCTCCAAATTGATCCAAACACCCATAATCCTTCTCTCTCACCATGTCGATTAGAACTCTTTGATCAACATTAAAAAATGCAACCCATCATCATCATTTGGCTACACATCAACAACAAAACAACATATGAAAGTGCAAGTGCACAAGGTCGCCAAATTTGCAACCAATGACTTCAACCATCTCATCATTTTTTTTTTCTGTATCTCTCAATGCCATGGATGCAACTTGAGAAGGTTTAACGATCGAAACAATAGATGAAAAAAGAGAAACTAAAAAGATAAAATGAAATGTAAATCTATAAGGCCCCATTTGATAACGTTCTTGTTTCTCGTTTCTTTGTTTCTTGTTTCTGTTTCTCGTTTCTCATTTCTGTTTCTTAAAAACTAAAACCAGAAACATGTTTGATAACTATTTATATGTTTCTTGTTTCTTGTTTTTTGGTAAAAATAAAATATATAACATGCATTAAAATAAATATAAAACAATTATAAAGAGGTTATAGTATTTTATTAAGGCCCAACACCTAATTAATAATAATAATAATAATAATAATAATAATAATAAATTTTATCCTTCAAATGTTGTTCAAATTTGATTTTCAATGTTATTTCTCACTTCAATCAATTCACTTTGAACGATTTTGACTTACAAGAGTTAGTTCAATTAGACGAATTTATAAATTGTCTAAGGTCAGACAATCGAACATACTCACATTTCTTTAATTTAATAATAAATTTTATTTTTATTTTTTCTTTAAAAATGCATTAGCCAATAAAACAAGCAAGTAACATCAGAAAAAGAGAGAATGAAATACATTATTAGTTTATTTATTTAATAAAAAATAAAATCGTACCAAAAAAAATAATAGAGAATTAAATAGAAAATAATAACTATAAGCTCGTTAATGTAAAGTAAAAGAAAATAAGAAAATAAGAGAGAAGAAAAAAACATAAACGAAAAGAGAAAAGAAAAAAGAAAAAAAAAGATAATGAACTATAAAAAAAAAGATTATGATGAAAGAGAGAGAACGAATAGAAAGAAATAAATCAAAAAATAAGAAAAAATAAATAAAAAGATTAAAAGGTATTAAAAGGAAAAAAAATAGAATGGAAAAGAGAGAAATAAGGGAGAGGAGAGAGACGGGTAAAAAGAGAAATATGAATACATACATGAAACCTGAAAAAAGAAACAGAAACAGAATTTGAGAAACTACTTTTTGAAGTTTCTCAAAATCTGTCATTTTTTTAGAAACGTTTCTAAAAAATTTAGAAACAAGAAACATGATCGTTTATCAAACATGTATGTTTCTTGAAAATGAGAAACATAAACAAGAAACAGAAAACAGGAACGTTATCAAACGGGCCCTAAATCTTTAGTTAGAGCATCCATAAATTAAGGGATTGACGTCTAGTTTATTTGTAAGGGTAAACAAGAAAGAAAAAAAACAAATAAAACGAAACTCCTAATTTCACAGTGGCCATATTTAAAAAAAAAAAAAAAAAAAAAACTTTGGCTATTTTTCAGAATGACAGTGTAATTGTAGCCATCTAGTCGAAATTCCCTTTTATCCCACTTTTTAAAGGATAATTTTTCAAAATAGGCAAAATTTCAAATTATGACTGTTTTTGAAAAACAATAAAGCATTTAAGAATAATTTTAGCCTTTTAGCTCTAAATCTGATTTTGATCTTGGAGTTTTAAGTTTGTTATATTTTGGTTTAGCTTTTAAAATATTTACTTTAGTTCTCTAAACTCTCAAATTTGTTCCATTTTAATATTTAAACTTTCAAAATATGTATTTTGCCCCCAAAATTAAAAAATTAAAAAATAAAAATAAAAACACATTTTGGTGATCTAAACTATGATTTGGAGAAAATTAAAATCAATAAGAACTATTTATGAGAGTTTTATCAAACTATATGAACTATTTATGAGGTTTTATCAAACTATCAGACGAAATTTCTAACTTTAGGAACTAAATTCTATCTTTCTCCAAACCACAAAGACCAAAATTTTAATTTAACCAAAATGATATTTAAACCTATATTTAAAAAAAAAAAAGTTTTACCAATTGACTAGAATTCTAATAACGTTCTTTTTATTATTACTTTAAAAAAAAGTATATGACAATTTTTTTATAAAAAAATCCAATAAACAAATATAATTTGTTAAAAACAAAATCCAAAAAGTAACATAGGGCCTGTTTGATGATTCTAATTAAAAAGTGTTCGGTATAGAAGTGCTTTTTTGCCTTTTCTTCTCATCTTTTCCTTAATTATATATATGCAATAGTAGTATATTGTAGAGACTTTTCTATTTCCATGGCCAACATCAATTGCCACCTAAATCCTCCATTACACTTCTGCAACTCCCTCTGGTCAATGGCTTCATTTTTTGTGGATGGTGGTGAACCTGATAACCTAACCTTAAGATTCACCACTTAAATTTCCTCATTTCTATTGATTGCCACTCCTTTTTCTAATCCATTTTTCAGTTTTAACCTAACCACTGTTTTCTTTTTCTCTTTTTCTTTTTTTATAAAATATATAATATCGACCTTAACCTAAATCTGGTCTCTGTAACAACCATACAGAGACAACTAATTACAATACTTTTTTTCTTCATTGTTTTCTTTTTCTCTTTTTCGTTTGTTTGTTTGTTTTTTTTTTAAATATACATAATATCGATTCTTGACCTAAATTTGGTCTCTGCAACAAACAACGATAGAAAGACAAAAATAATTACAATACTTTTTTTCTTCATTGTTTTCTTTTTCTCTTTTTCGTTTGTTTGTTTTTTTTAAATATACATAATATCGATCCTTGACCTAAATATGGTCTCTGCAACAAACAACGATAGAAAGACAAAAATAATTACGAATACTTTTTCTAAAAAAAGAGAGAAATTTGAGAACTTTATCGTCAACTTATATGCTTGCTAGCTTTTGGCAGCCACCCAGCCGTTTCCACTCTTCTTAATTTTTCACAAGTTGACTTTAATTTATTGCATCTTAGCCTTCGTTAATTAATTTAAGCATTGGCCAACGCTTTTCCGTACTTTAGATATCTTAAAAAAAAAAGAAGAAAACAATTGGATCATATTTTATAAAACTTTTACATTTTTAAGATTGGGCGGTGTGTATATATATATATATATATATTTTTTTTTTTCTTAGTGATTAAATTACAAATTTAGTCTCTGAACTTTTACGCTGGTGTATATTTGGTTTCTAAACTTTAAAAGTATTTAATAGGTCTCTGAACTTTCAGATTTGTATCTATTTGATCATTGAACCTTAAAAAGTGTTTAATAGATTTTTAAACTTTCAATTTTGTGTCGAAGAAGTCCCTAAATTTTCATTTTTATGTCTAATAGAACTTTGATCAGTTCAACGTTTTTTAAAATTCACAGACCTACTGGGTAGAAAGTTTAAAGTTTAGGGTCATATTAGACATAAATTTTAATTTTATATCTAATATATCCTGTACCATGGATGCAACCAGAAGATGAAATTTTCAAGCTGAAGAAGAAGGTCGACAACATGGATAAGTACCTTATGAAAATCCTGAAAAAACTCAAAAAGCAGGATCATCAAAAAGAAGAGAAACGTGAGGAAAGAAAAAGCGAAGGTGGTTGAGGGCATGGGAGAGTCATTACCCTATATGGGAATGAGTGAATTCCATCTTATGAAATTATGTTCCCAACTCCCTATTTGGTCAAGTTCCCAAAATGGTAGGCATATTGAATTGACTACAAAAGCCACTCTCACTCATGCAAATCAAATGACAAGCCCTCACAGGCAGGAGTTCATAACTCACTTAGGATTAAGATTTAGTCACATATGATCATCCTGATGAAATATTAATCTTCTCAATTAACGAATTTATAAAAAGAGATTAAATATTTTGTGGTCCAGTCTCACCCATGCAAATCAAAGGACAAGCCCTCACAGGCAGGAGTTCATAACTCACTTAGGATTAAGATCAAGTCGCATATGATCATCCTGATGAAATATTAATCTTCTCAATTAACAGATTTATATAGAAAGATTAAATATTTTGTGGCCCAGTCTTACACAAACTCATTGTATAAGATACCCCCACTCACATGTCTCCACATGAACGAATTGGATCAAATATCCATATACTATAACCCTTTAGGTTATTTTTTGAACATGATCCTCCCATATGTCAACTACATACTATTCAAGATTACACTAATAACCTTGGATTTTTCATATAATAGATAATATTATATTGCAAATAAAATAATCATAATTATTATTAATTATTAAATAAATTATCAATTACGAGGCTTTAAGGCATAAATCCCAACATGTAAGAATGATTGAATGTTATTTTGGAAAGAAAATGAGCAAGCAGAAATTTTGGAAAGAAAATGAGCAAGAAGGGAAAAAAAGTTGCACAAGATTTTAAGACATTTTCCCTTGAAACCAATATTATAGAGATTATTTCATTCCAAGTATACTGCTAGTGATATGAGATAGTATAAAGAAAAAAGAATGAACATCGATAGAGTTTTGAGCCATTTGGTAGATGCTGAGGCATGGAAGACTTTGATACAAAATGTGATTGGTTTGTAGAAGATCCAAGGAATATAAGGTTAGCTCTAGCTACTGATGGATTCAACCCATTTGGCAACATGAGTACATCATACAATACACATGGCCAGTAATATTAATTCCATATAACTTGCCACTATGGAAATGCATGAAGGAAACATTTTTCTTCATGTCGTTACTTATACTAGGACCAAAATCTCTAGGAAAAGAGATAGATATTTATTTATAGCCACTAATAGATGAATTGAAAGACTTATGGAGTAAGGGCATTGAGACTTACGATGCTTATAGTGGTCAAAACTTTCGTTTTCATATAGCTTTGATGTGGACAATTAATGACTTTCTAGCATATGGTAATTTGTCGAGATGGAGCACTAAATGATATAAGGCATGTCTAGTTTGTAATCAAGATGTCACATCTGATTAATTGCATAATAAGATATGTTACATGAGACATCATCGATATTTACCTATGAATCATTTTGGAGCAAAAACGAACAATTTAATAGCAAAACAAAATATAGAGTTGCCCCACGATCTTTTTTAGGATTAGATGTTCATAATGAATTAAATTGGGTGAAGAAAAATATTTTTTTAATTACCATACTGGTTAAGTCTTAAGATTCGACACAAACTTGATGTAATGCATATTGAGAAAAATATTTGTGATTATCTATTGGGTACATTATTGAATATTGAAGAAAAAACGAAGGACACTGAGAAAGCACGTAAAGATTTAATGACTTTTAATATTCATAAAGAACTATATCTGATAGTTTTGCATCGAATATCTCAAGATGTATTAGTGTAAAAGATGGAAAAATACATGAACTAAAAAGCTACGACTCACATGTTACTACAAAGGCTTTTACCAGTGGGAGTTCGTCCTTTTTTACCTGAGCATGTTAGTGGTGTGATCGGGCTTTTTGCTACAACACGCAAGTGCACGTGATCAAAGTAATAAAGAAACTGGAAGTACTCCAGAGTATCGTACCCAAGGGAACGGGGTTTAATAAAACGAATTTTAGTTGGCACAAAATTGTTGACATATTGCAACTTAAAGTAACTGTGGGTGAAAATGATTTGTGAGGTGTTTTGACTAAAAGAAAAATTGTTGAAAATATCAATGGAAATGAAAAAGGGATTCAAGATGCTAATGCCCCTTTGGAAAGAAAATGCAACAAGAAAGCAATTGTAATCGTAGCTAACTCAAGAACTAAGTAAACCGAATTAATTCAACTCCTATTCGACCTTCTATGAAGTATCTTTAGGAGATTAAGTGATTAAACCTATATTTCTATGGTTAATCTAACTTATATATTTTTGCGCACAATTCTAGTGGTTTTGGAGTCTCGCCATATGTCTAGGGTCGATGTTTCAGACTTATGTCTAAGCCTTTTCCTCCATTGTTTTTGCTACTTCCGCTTCCCTTAACCCTTTCGGTATTAAGTTATAGCTTGGCAAGCAACACTAGATGACCAACTAGGTTTACCCAACATTTAACTCACCAAAAGCAAACTAGAGTTCAAGAATTAGCTAGGTTGTTTTTACTCTCGAGCTTTACATCTTTCCTCTAGGGCATTCACAAACTTAAATCCCAAAGGAAATTTAGCTCTTCATGATGGAATAAATTGAAAATAGTAAATGTAAATTAGTAAAATTCATTGGTACAATCAAGGTAAACAATGCAATCAAATTACAAATACAAAGCAATTCAATAGCTTAAAGAAACAATGTCAAAATTTCAAGATACACATTAACTTAAAGAAGCTTGTATATGCAAAAATCAAAGTGCAGTGGGACTCCAAATCAAAATTTGCTACTGACTTACAATTACTGAATTAACAATACAACAAACCCGTAGCTACTAAACTCAAATAATTGAAATTAAACTTGTTGAAGCTAAATTTGCTCTTCCAAGATTCAAATAACAGAAACTAATTTACTGAATTGAAAAAAAAAAAAACAAACCAGTAGCTAATTTAACAGAAATTCAAGAACAAAGTGCAGAAATCGAAGAAACTCAACCATGCTAAAAACCCATCTTTCTTCGGCTCAATCGAACAAGAAGTTGTTCATAACCACATCCAAATCTTATGGAGATGGGATTGAGGAAGAGATTCGGATTGAGATCTACAAGAAAATAAAATTAAAAAAAAACAACTTAAAACTGAAAAAAATTCTGCAATCGGCAATGAAACCCACGAACTTTTCTTCAAAATTGAGCTCCCTTTGTTCGGCTTCTTTGTTCAATATTTATAGGGATCTCATGCTAGGGTTTCCCTCTTGGTTGATGGACAATCATGGCTAATCATCTTGCTGAATTCGTGAGTCAATTTTCCTTCAAAATCTCGAAATTCTTGTTTTTTACTTAAATTCCAAATCTGTCTAGATTGCAATTGCCTAGCAATTGCACTGCAGTTGCATTCCGCGAAAATCCTGCATCAAAACATTAAGTAAGTGTGAGTTTTTTTCTTCTTTCGTCTTCCATCAATCATGTGATTAAATTCAAGCATTTTTTATTTTTCATCAAATAATATGAATAAAAATCACAAATATAACTAAGTTTAAAGGCCAAATAATCCTCATGAATGAGAATTATCATGGTGCAATTTCTAAATTGTCAAATTTTTTTAAAGCATTGATTGCAAAGACATTGAAAGTTGAAACTTTGAACAAACTACAAGAGTCGATTGTGATAATCCTTTGTAAGTTTGAAAGAATAATTCCGCCCACTATCTTTGATATTATGGTTCATCTAGCTGTTCATTTATCAGATGAAATCAAACTTGTTGGATCTATGAATGATGTATCCAATTGAGAGGTATATATACTTTCTTTTCATTCTTATTCTTTAAGTTTTGTTCATTTTGCAAACTATTTGTTCATATCAAGAATAACACATACATATTTATGAGTTTGAGAATACTGAAACAATATGTCAGAAATAAAGCTCGTCCTGAATGTTCAATAGCTTAAGCATTTATACCAAAGCATTGACATTTTGTTCAATGTACATGCATGGAATTAAAACAAAATTCAATAGGACAGTTTGAAATGATGATACAATAGACTTGGGTACCTCAACAAACAATGGACATTTATCTATATTTTCACAAAAAACACGTCCAATCGATGATTCACAATTGAAAGAGCTATCACGGGCTAAATTACAAAAAGCTCATTGGTATGTCTTAATGAATTGTGAAGAAGTAGATCCGTACAGAAGGTATGAAATTATCTACATTAACTCAAAACTTTTTATTGATAGATTGTATTTATTAATGATTTTATTTTATAGAGCACACGAGGTTGAGCTATAGAATATAAGTCAAGCTAATATTCTACGGATGCATGTGTTGGGATTTATGCCCTAAAGCCTCGTAATTAATAATATATTTAATAATTAATAATAATTTTGATTATTTTATTTGCAATATAATATTATCCATTATATGAAAAATCCAAGGTTATTATTGTAATCTTGAATAGTATGTGGTTGACATACGAGATGATCATGTTCAAGAAATAACCTAAAGAGTCATAGTATATGGATAAGGTTGGGTGCCTTATCCTGGTAACACTATTGATACGGCCCACTTTGTAATAGTTACAAACGATTTGATCCAAATCATTCATGTAGAGACATGTGAGTGGGGGTATCTTATACAATGAGTTTGTATAAGACTGGACCACGAAATATTTACTCTCTCTTTATAAATCCATTAATTGAGAAGATTAATATTTCATAAGGATGATCATATGCGACTCGATCTTAATCCTGAGTGATTTATGAACTTCTGTCTGTGAGGGCTTGTCCTTTGATTTGCACGGGTGAGAGTGGCTTTTGTAGCCGATTCAATATGCCTACCATTTTGGGGACTTGACCAAATAGGGAGCTGGGAACATAATCTCACAAGATGGAATTCAATCATTCCCATATAAGATAAGTAGATGAGTAGTTCCCTTAAGTGCTGATTCGGGACTTGAACAATGGGGCCCCACCCTCTCATTGGCCCGAGAGGGACTTAGTTTATAATTAGATTATAAACAGATTGTTCATTAGAGAATCAATGATACTTAAGGTGCAATATGTAATTATAGGGGTAAAACGGAATTTTGACCCAGCTGTAATTACGAACAACTCGTGAAGAATCGACTTGCATGTAATGACTATATCTATGGACACAACTTGTCCTACAGTGCATAAGAGTGCAACTCTAAGTCTATAGTAGAGTGACTTATAGTTAATGAATGAAAATTAATTAATTAAAGAGTTTAATTAATTAATTTTGTATCATTGGAGCTTATAATCTGTAGGTCCATAAGGTCCTCTTGCTAGTTCATAGTAACACTAAAAGATCAATTTAGTTGAAAGAAAAATTTGAAATGTTCAAATTAATATTTAATTTGAAGTGTTCAAATTAATATTTAATATATTAGATATATTAAATATAAAAGAGGAAATTATATTTATTGTATTTGATACATTAAATAAAATATATTTATTAAATTTGAATTGGATTCAAATTAGGAAATAAATGTCGTAGGAGAATTTTAAACGGTTTGAATAAGATTCAAATTGGTTAGATAAATATATTTTAATATATTATATATTAAAATATATTATTTAATTATTTTCCCTAGACCACTATAAATAGGACCCTAGGAGTGAGCCATTGTGTATTCTTCACAACACACATCTCCTCAATAGAGAGAATTAGAGAATTCTCTCTAGACCTCTTCCTCTCCAATCCCTTGTGGATTTTCTTTCAAGAGACTCCCACAAGCCTTAGTCCTGTGTTCGAGTCATAGCCAGGAAGACTTTGTGGAAGAGATAAAGATTTGCTAGAATATTCTCCATAATATTATTTTCAAGGTATTTATTGCTTAACCCTTGTATTTTAGTTTAATTCTAAATAAATCAAAGACGATTCTTATGCTTCCGTTGTAGGTTTAATTCGATTATTCCCTTCAGCATGAAGCACAATTCCCAGAGTGGTTTAAAAATAAAGTGAGTTTAAAGCATTTTATTGTATGTTTGTATGATAATCAGAGTCATAGTTGTATAGTGATCGTGAATTTGTTAATGATGTTTAGATTCAATCGCAAGTTCAATCAACGTCTAATGAAGTTGTATGTGAGTTGTATGCACTTTCATGTGCCCTTGATGTTTGATTTAGTTCGTATAATGGGTGTAATATCAATGGTGTTCAATTCAACTCAAAAGATTAGGATGATCATTGCATAACTCAAAATAGTGGAGTTTGTGTTTTCGGAGGATATGATAGTGAAGAAGCAAACTTCAATGGTATCCTCAAAGAAGTGATTAAATTAAAGTATATTGATAGGAAACGGATCATTCTATTTTGATGTGATTGGTATGATACTGAAGGAATGAACGTTTCACTCTACAGCAGAAGCATTGGATCGTCTTTGATTTTATTTAAAATTAAACTAAAAAATAAGATTAAGTAAACTTACTTGGAGTAAATATGGAGATATTTCTTGCATGTCTTTATCTCCTCCACAAAGTCTTCCTAGCTATAACTCAAACACATTACCAAGGCTTGTGAGAGCCTCTTGAAAGAAAATCCACAAGGAATTTGAGAGGAAGAAGTCTAGAGAGAATTCTCTGATTCTCTATTGAGGAGATATGTGTTGTATCTAATGGTTCAACCCAAGAGTCCTATTTATAGAGACCAAGAGAAAATCTTTGCCATAATTAAAATATTATATTTTAATATCTAATATATTAAAATATATCTTATGTTTATTTGAATCTCATTCAAATCTCCTACGATATTTATTTATTTGAATCTTATTCAAATTCTGTAAATATCTTTTATTTAATATATCTAATATACATTAATTATTTTAATATTTAATGTATCAAATACAATAAATATATTTTCTTCTTATATTTAATATATCTAATATATTAAATATTAATTTGAACATTTCAAATTTTTCTTTCAACTAAATTGATCTTTTAGTGTTACTATGAGCTAGCAAGGAGACCTTATGGACCTACAAATTATAAGCTCCAATGTTACAAAATCAATTAATCAAACTCTTTAATTAATTAATTGTCATTCATTAACTATAGGTCACTCCACTATAGACCTAGAGTTGCACTCTTATACATTGTAGGACAGGTTGTGTCCATAAATATAATCATTACATGCAAGTTGATCATTCATGAGTTGTTCGTAATTACAGGTGGGTCAAAAGTCTGTTTTACCCTTATAATTACATCTTAAGTACCACTAATCCTCTAATGAACAATCTGTTTATATTCTAATTATAAACAAATTCCCTCTCGGGCCAATGAGAGGGTGGAACCCCATTGTTCAAGTCCCGAAATCAGCACTTAAGGGAACTTCTCATCTACTTACCCTATATGGGAATGAGTGAATTTCATCTTGTGAAATTATGTTCCTAGCTCCTTATTTGGTCAAGTCCCCAAAATGGTAGGCATATTGAATCGGCTACAAAAGTCACTCTCACCCATGCAAATCAAAGGACAAGCCCTCATAGGCAAGAGTTCATAACTCACTCAGGATTAAGATCAAGTCACATATGATCATCTTGATGAAATATTAATATTCTCAATTAACGAATTTATAAAGAGAGATTAAATATTTCTGATAGGAATGAACTCTTCATCCCGCAGCGGAAGCATTGGATCTTCTTTGATTTTATTTAGAATTAAACAATAAATTAAGGTTAAGCAATAAATACCTTAAAAATAATATTATGGAGAATATTCTGGCGGATCTTTATCTTTTCCACAAAGTCTTCCTGGCTATGACTCGAACACAGGACTAAGGCTTGTGGGAGCCTCTTGAAAGAAAATCCCCAAGGGATTGGAGAGGAAAAGGTCTAGAGAGAATTATCTAATTTTCTCTATTGAGGAGATGTGTGTTGTTCAGAATGGCTCAACCCAAGGGTCCTATTTATAGAGACCAAGGGAAAATCTTTGCCATAATTAAAATATTATATTTTAATATCTAATATATTAAAATATATCTTATATTTATTTGAATCTCATTAAAATCTCCTACGACATTTATTTATTTGAATCTTATTCAAATTCTATAAATATCTTTTATTTAATATATCAAATATATATTAATTATTTTAATATTTAATGTATCAAATACAATAAATATATTTTCCTCTTTTATATTTAATATATCTAATATATTAAATATTAATTTGAACACTTCAAATTAAATATTAATTTGAACATTTCAAATTTTTCTTTCAACTAAATTGATCTTTTAGTGTTACTATGAGCTAGCAAGGGGACCTTATGGACCTACAGATTATAAGCTCCAATGATACAAAATTAATTAATTAAACTCTTTAATTAATTAATTTTCATTCATTAACTATAGGTCACTCCACTATAGACTTAGAGTTGCACTCTTATGCACTGTAGGACAAGTTGTGTCCATAGATATAATCATTACATGCAAGTCGACCCTTCACGAGTTGTTCGTAATTACAGCTGGGTCAAAAGTCCGTTTTACCCCTATAATTACATCTTGCACCTTAAGTACCACTGATTCTCTAATGAACAATATGTTTATAATCTAATTATAAACTAAGTCCCTCTCGGGCCAATTAGAGGGTGGGGCCCCATTGTTCAAGTCCCGAAATCAGCACTTAAGGGAACTACTCATCTACTTACCCTATATGGGAAGGAGTGAATTCCATCTTGTGAGATTATGTTCCCAGCTCCCTATTTGGTCAAGTCCCCAAAATGGTAGGCATATTGAATCGGCTACAAAAGCCACTCTCACCCATGCAAATCAAAGGACAAGCCCTCACATGCAGGAGTTCATAACTCACTCAGGATTAAGATCGAGTCGCATATGATCATCCTGATGAAATATTAATCTTCTCAATTAACGGGTTTATAAAGAGAGATTAAATATTTCGTGGTCCAGTCTGTACAAACTTATTGTATAAGATACCCCCACTCACATGTCTCCACATGAATGATTTGGATCAAATCATTTGTAACTATTACAAAGTGGGCCGTATCAATAGTATTACCAGGATAAGGCACCCAACCTTATCCATATACTATGACCCTTTAGGTTATTTCTTGAACAGGATCCTCTCGTATGTCAACCACATACTGTTCAAGATTACACTAATAACCTTGGATTTTTCATATAATGGATAATATTAAATTGTAAATAAAATAATTAAAATAATTATTAATTATTAAATAAATTATTAATTACGAGGCTTTAGGGCATAAATCCCAACAATTTCGTGGTCTAGTCTTACACAAACTCATTGTATAAGATACCCCCACTCACATGTCTCCACATGAACGATTTGGATCAAATCATTTATAACGATTACAAAGTGGGCCGTATCAATAGTGTTACCAGGATAAGACACCTAACCTTATTCATATACTATGACTCTTTAGGTTATTTCTTAAACATGATCCTCTCGTATGTCAACCACATACTGTTCAAGATTACACTAATAACCTTAGATTTTTTATATAATGAATAATATTATATTGCAAATAAAATAATCAAAATTATTATTAATTATTAAATAAATTATTAAATACGAGGCTTTAGGGCATAAATTGAACAGATACAAATCCCAAAAAGAATCAAATTCATGAAGACCATCATTTTACAAGCATGGATACTCGATACTTTTGGTACCATAATAAACCATTCATTCTCGCCTCCCAAGCACAACATATATTTTATGTTGATGATATTCATTTATGTAATGGATGGAAAATAGTTCAAAAAAATTCAACATAGACATTTGTGGAATATGCGTGAAATTGAAGAGGTTGATTTTGAAAGCCAAACATTTTATTGAGATGATGTAAATCCAATTGTAGTTTGTTAAAGCAGTGAGATTGTTGGGATTTATGCCCTAAAGCCTCGTAATTAATAATTTATTTAATAATTAATAATAATTTTGATTATTTTATTTGCAATATAATATTAACCATTATATGAAAAATCCAAGGTTATTAGTGTAATCTTGAACAGTATGTGGTTGACATACGAGATGACCATGTTCAAGAAATAACCTAAAGGGTCATAGTATATGGATAAGGTTTGGTGCCTTATCCTGGTAACACTATTGATACGGCCCACTTTGTAATAGTTACAAATGATTTGATCCAAATCATTCATGTGGAGACATGTGAGTGGGGGTATCTTATACAATGAGTTTGTATAAGACTGGACCATGAAATATTTAATCTCTCTTTATAAATCCGTTAATTGAGAAGATTAATATTTCATCAAGATGATCATATGTGACTCGATCTTAATCTTGAGTGAGTTATGAACTCCTGCCTATGAGGGCTTGTCCTTTGATTTGCATGGGTGAGAGTGGCTTTTGTAGCCGATTCAATTTTCCTACAATTTTGGGGACTTGACCAAATAGGGATCTTGGAACATAATCTCACAAGATGGAATTCACTCATTCCCATATATGGTAAGTAGATGAGTAGTTCCCTTAAGTGCTGATTTCGGGACTTGAACAATGGGGCCCCACCCTCTCATTGGCCCAAGAGGGACTTAGTTTATAATTATATTATAAACAAATTGTTCATTAGAGGATCAGTGGTACTTAAGGTGCAAGATGTAATTATAGGGGTAAAACGGACTTTTGACCCAGCTGTAATTACGAACAACTCGTGAAGGATCCACTTGCATGTAGTGATTATATCAATGGACACAACTTGTCCTACAGTGCATAAGAGTGCAACTTTAGGTCTATAGTGGAGTGACCCTAGAGTTAATGAATGAAAATTGATTAATTAAAGAGTTTAATTAATTAATTGTGTATCATTGGAGCTTATAATATGTATGTCCATAAGGTCCCCTTGTTAGCTCATAGTAACACTAAAAGATCAATTTAGTTGAAAGAAAAATTTGAAATGTTCAAATTAATATTAATTTGAAGTGTTCAAATTAATATTTAATATAAAAGAGGAAAATATATTTATTGTATTTGATACATTAAATATTAAAAGTTGAAATGTTCAAATTTAATATTTAATTTGAAGTGTTCAAATTAATATTTAATATATTAGATATATTAAATATAAAAGAGGAAAATATATTTATTGTATTTGATACATTAAATATTAAAATAATTAATGTATATTTGATATATTAAATAAAAGATATTTATAGAATTTGAATAAGATTCAAATAAATAAATATCGTAGAAGATTTGAATGAGATTCAAATAAATACAAGATATATTTTAATATATTAGATATTAAAATATAATATTTTAATTATGGCAAAGATTTTCCTTTGGTCACTATAAATAGGACCCTTAGGTTGAACCATTTTGTAAAACACACATCTCCTCAATAGAGAGAATTAGATAATTCTCTCTAGACCTCTTCCTCTCCAATCCCTTGGGGATTTTCTTTCAAGAGACTCCCACAAGCTTTGGTCCTGTGTTCGAATCATAGCCAGGAAGACTTTGTGGAAAAGATAAAGATCTGCCAGAATATTCTCCATAATATTATTTTCAATATTTATTGCTTAACCTTTGTATTTTAGTTTAATTCTAAATAAATCAAAAACGATTCCTATGTTTCCGCTGTGGGTTTAATTCGATTATTCATTTCAGAGATGACTTAGAAAATGTTAGATTTTAATGACACGTGGAAGATGAGGAAGATGAAGAAAATGAGGATGTAGAAGACGAAGAAGAAGATGAGAAAGATTAAGTGATGAAATTGATGTGGACACGTAGTTCATAGAATATACTTTTCTTTATGTTTATATTTATAATATAATTTGCAATGTAGTAGTATTATATTAAATTTTGTGTTTTACAGGAAAAGATATCAAATAATGATGATAACATTGTAGAAATGGATGATGATGCACCGGCTAATAGTCAAGATTATGGTGGTACATGGGGGTTGGCCTAGATCAGATTATTAAGGCCACAGGAGAAAGAATCAAAATTACGTGGACTCCAGTAGCAGGAAAACGGTTGGGAGTGTTGCAAGCCTTTTTAGTAGTGAGATCGGGACATTAGTGAGGTCGTTTGTCCTTTTGAAGTATGAAAAAAAGAAACAACTTCTGAATGAAGTTTATACTACCATAGTAGAACGATTATTGGTAAGTTAAATAGTATGTTGTTTTTTTATTATAGAGTTTGTTAGTGCGATATTAACTGATGATATTTTATTCATTTTAAAGAATAAATTTGATGCGGACTACTCTCAACCACATGTCAAGAGCTTCATTCACTACGAGGTTGGTACTTGAGATTGAAGGACTACAGGTCGAGATTGTACCAATACTATAGAAAAATTAGCGACCCAGCTATAGCTCGTCAACGTCCATATAAAGGTGTTACTTCTCAAGATTGAAAAGTGTTGTGTGATAGATGGGAGACTTGTTCATGGAAGGTAAATGTTAACTGAATTTTAAATATAAGTGAATATCTTTTAAGTTATACATTGTAATGTAGGAAAAGTCAGCAAAAACGAAAGCTAGCATAAGCAAACTCCCTTTCAATCATTGTCCTAGAACAAAATCATTTTTGACTCATCGAGAATATAAGATATGAATATATATTTAATTCATAGTTTTCTATATTATTTTATTTTACTAAGGTTGAATAATATTTTTGAACAGAGAATGGAAGATGACACATATTTAAGCCCCATTGATATCTTCTATGAAACTCATTGGTTTGTTGCAAAGGTTGGACAAACCCTTAGCAAGTGAAGCACATGTAAGTATTCTTTTAAATATCTTAGTAGATAGTATTAGTTTTAAAAAATAGAATTTAGGGTTTATGATATTTTGTATGTTTATTTTGAATTGTCTAGAAAAATATGGTAACATTAAGAGAAGAACAAGCCAACTCAAGTACACCAATGAGTGGTGACGAAATTATGGCTACTGTTCTTGGAAAAAAATCATCATATGTCAAATGGATGAGATATGGACCAAAACCACCAGAAAGTCAAAAGAGATCATCTTACTCACAGGAGTATGTCCAATCCTTGGAGGCCCACGTTGCAAAAACGCAAGAATTAATGGAGATTCAACGTCAAGAGAATGAAAGAAACCGAGCTATGTTAGAACAACAAATCACGACACGATGATTGAGTACGGAAGAAGCATTATAGAGTCAGCGTCAAGAAACGAATATGCAACGTCAAGAGTATGAAATAAGGTTGAGTCAAATGAATGAAAATTTAGTAAGATTTACTAGAGCAAATCCATCACTTAGGAAGGTAATTTCATAAAATTTAAATTATGTTCAATATGGCACAAAATCGTTGACAAATTGCAACTTAAAGTAACCGAGGGTGAAAATAATTTGTGAGGTGTTTTGACTAAAAGAAAAGTGTTTGAAAAATCAATGAAAATGAAAAAGGGATTCAAGATGTTATACCCCTTTGGAAAGAAATGCAACAGGAAGGCAATTGCAATCGTAGCTAACTCAAGAACTAAGTAAACCGAATTCAACTCGTATTCGACCTTCTATGAAGTATCTTTAGGAGACTAAGTGATTAAACCTATATTTCTATTGCTAATCTAACTTAGATATTTTTGCGCACAACTCTAGTTGTTTTGGAGTCTCTCCCTATGTCTAGGGTCGATGTTTCAAGTCTTATGTCTAAGCTTTTTCCTCCATTACTTTTGTGACATCCGCTTCCTTTAACCCTTTCGGTATTAAGTTTAGCTTGGCAAGCAACATTAGATGACCAACTAGGGTTTACCTAACATTGAACTCACCAAAAGCAAACAATAGTTCAAGAATTAGCTAGATTGTTTTTGCTATCGAGCCTTACATCTTTCCTCTAGGGCATTCACAAACTTGAATCCCTAAGGAAATTTAGCTCTTCATAATGAAGTTAACAAAAAACAGTAAACTTGAATTGATAAAATTCATTGGTGCAACAAAGAAAGACGTGCCACAACTCGTAAATTCAACTCAATGTCAAAAACTCAATTGCCAAAGTATTGTGTATTCATTAAGTAAGGAAATTCCAAGGTGCCTCAACAATTCTAAGAAACTTATATTTAAAAAAAAAAAACTTGAAATACAGTAGCTTCTAAGTCAAATAAAAGAGAATAAAAACTTGCAGAAGATTAAAAGAACAAACCAGTAGCTAATTTTAAATCAATAACAGAAACAAAATTACAAAGCTTGCAGAAATTGAATAAGAATTCAACCATCCTAAAAACTCTTTCCTCTCGCATCAATCGAACAAGAAAATTGTTCATAACCACACCCAATTCTTGTTGAGATGGGATTGAGATAGAGATTCTGGACTTTAAGGAAGAAGAATAACAAAACAACATCTCAGAAAATAAAAATAAACAGCATTGCCGTCGGTGGAGAAAACCCAAAAACACATAAACGAAAATCTTCCAAAATCGAGCTCCTCTCTCACGGCTTTCTCCTCTAAATATATAGAGACTTCATACTAGGGTTTCCCTCTTGGTTGATGGACAATCATGGCTAATTATCTTGCTGAATTCGTGGGTAAATTTTCGTTCAAAATCCCGAAATTTGAGTTTTTCCTTAATTTCCAAATCTGTCAAAAATGCAATTGCATAGTAAGTGTGAATTTTTTTCTTCTTTTGTTTTATTTTCTCAACTTACTTAATCTAAAAGTCTTCCAACAATAATGTGATTAAATTCCACCACTTTTCTATTTTTCATCAAATAATATGAATAAAAATCATAAGTATAACTAAGTTTAAAGGCCAAATAATCCTCATGAATGAGAATTATCAATATATATAATTTATTTATTTAGATTTAATCTTGTGTATGTGATTCTTATTTTGGCTTATGTCCGAGATTGAGATTCTGATTAATGTTTGGGAGACTTTGAGACTCTGATTGGAGGGGAGGTGTTCATATTTTTTGTTGTTGTAAATGAGGTTTTTGAGTTTGTATAGTGCGTTTTGTGATGATTATGTTTGAGGCTATGTGACTTGAATTTTGTAATGATTATGTTTGAGACTGTAGTTTAGGATTTTTTGTTTTGTGTGTATGGGGGAGGGAAGGGAATTGCAATCCTTATATGATTAAGTTTTACCAATTGACTTCTGATTTAAGTTGAAGGAGGGGGGGGGGGGGGGGGGGGGGGGGGGCGGGGGTTAAAAATTGACTTTAAAAATTGCTTCTCACTATGCTTAAGTTAAAAAATTGTGACTATCCTTGGGTTTAAAAATTGACTTGTGACTTAAGTTTGAGGATCTGGTGAGAGGGAGGAGTGACTATACTTATGATTAAGTATTTACTTGTGACTATGCTTAAGTTTAAGAATTGTGACTATGCTTAGCTTTAAGAATTGACTTGGGGAGAAAGAAGTTATTTCAATTGTGATTATGCTTAGTTTTAAGAATTAACTTGTGACTTATTTGACATTATATAATGTATGTTCGAGACTATTTTACATATGTTTGAAAAAGGAGTTGAATTTTTAGCTTCAAGTAGTGATAATAATTGTTTTGTGATCACCATGCTTATAACTTTTGTGGTGTATGTGGTTGAGGATTTTGGGAGGGGGGAAGGGGGAGGGGGGAGGGAAGGGTTCATATTGGTTGTTGTGATGGTAGTTAGTGAGTTTTGTGATGATTATGTTTGAGACTATGTGACTTATGGTTGAAGATTTATTATATTTGTGGTACGGGGAGTGGGAGGGTTGTATATATTTATTGTTGTGAATATGTGATTAGGGTGGGAGAATTGCAAGTCTTATGTGAATTATGATTTAGTAGATGTGGTTGAGAATGAGAGGGGGAATAAATTTTTGTGAATGTTGTGTTGATTGTGACTATGCTTAAGATTGATCTTTTAGTGTGTGGTATATTTATGACGTTTGAGTCTATTTCACTTCTAGCTTAACCTAAGTTTGAGATTACATGATTTATATTTGAAAAAAATGAGATGGGCTTTTTAGTTTTTAGTGATATATTGTTTGTACACTTATTAATTAATTAAAGTATTGATGTGACACAACAATTATGTTTATGTGCAGGACTAAATCGATCCCTTGTTGCCAGCACGACAAAAGAATTATCTTCATCTTTTCACTCTTGTTGGGATACTACATTTTGATAGTTCATTTAGTGTACACATTCCATGTTAGACGTTATTTTGTAATTTGGAAATTAAACTTTATGCAAAACCTAGTACATGTGTATATAGGTTTCATCTTAGTAGCTTTCAAGATTTTTATGAATATATAATGATTCTATTTTTGTTGTAGTTTATTACTTTTATAGTTGCTCTCATTTGGATTTAGAGATAATTCTTAAAAATGTCTTTGACAAATATGATTTTTAAAAAAATTAAAATTTTGTGACGAAAAATAAATATCATCACATTTAATTTTGCGACGAAATGGTTATTAGTTGCAATCGTTCTTGCGACAAAAAGATTTTCGCCAGGAACTCCTGCAACGTTTTATAAGTTGTTGTAGAGTGCGACGTTTTTGTAGTCGTTGCATGTTGCAACGTTTTTGCAGTTATCGCATGTTGTGACTTTTTTAATTTCGTTGTAGGTTGCGACGTTTTCTTGTTCATTGCAAGATGCGACGTTCGTCAATAAACGTCGCAAGTTGCGACGTTTCAACGACAATGTCCCTTAGTCTTTCACCGACGTTTTATGCGATGATGATAAATTCATCGTAAAAGATATATTAGTTTTAGCGTCGTTTTATTTTCGTCGCTAATTGCAGTATTTCTTGTAGTGTCTACAATAACTTTCATCTTTCTTAAGAAAACATTTAAATTTCTAACTTCTTCTTTTAGTTTTCAAAACTTGGATTGGTTTTTGAAAGCATAGGTAAAAAGTGGATAACAAAATAAGGAAACCCACAGGTAGAAGTAATATTTATAGGCTTAATTTTCAAAAACCAAAAACCAAAAACCAAATGGCTATCAAACGGGGCCTTGGTTTTTGGTTTTTGGTTTTTTGGTTTTTGAAAATTAAGCTTATAAACACTACTTCCACCTATACATTTTTTATTTTATTATCTACTTTTAACAAATGTTTTCAAAATCTAAGCCAAGCTTTGAAAACTTAAAAAAGTAGTTTTTAAAAACTTGTTTTTGTTTTTAAAATTTGGCTAAGAATTCAAATGTTTCCTTAAGAAAGATGAAAACCATTGTATAGAAAAAATGAGAAAACAAACACAATTTTCAAAAACCAAAAACAAGTTTTTAAAAACTACTTTTTTTAGTCTTCAAAACTTAGCTTGGTTTTTGAAAACATATATAAAAAGTAGATAACAAAACAAGGAAACCCATCGATGGTATTTATAGGCTTAATTTTCAAAAACAAAAAAGCAAATGGCCATCAAATGGGGCCTAAATTGGTTATCAAAGAGGACTTGAAGATGACATTTATATAAAAATGGCATAAACATTAAAGAGCGATAATTTGAAGATAAAGAAATAAAGCTAGAGAGATATACAAAAATTTGGGGAGAATGACAAAAGGTTTAGGGAGAAAAAAGGGAGGAAATTAAGAGTTAGGGACAAAAAAGTTCAAGAGCAAAAAGTTAGAGAAAAGGGTAAAAAATTAGAGAGAAAAAAGTTAAAGAGATGCAAAATTATAGAGAGAAAAAAGTTAAAGAGATGAACAAAAAAATTTAGAGATAAAAAAGTTGGAAAGAGGCCATTGGAGAGAGAAAAAGTGAGAAAAATGAATAAAAATTTTTAAAATATAATAAAGTTAGAGATAGACATTATAAAAACTTTAGAGAAAAAATCAGAGAGAGGGTGCTAAAAATTAGAAATAAATAAAGTAGAGATGGACAAAAAATTTAGAAAGGAAAAAAACAACTTTTCTCAAAATTTTAGGACAAAATAAAGTGACACAATAGGAGTTTTTTTAATATGAAATAATAGTCATTTTAAAAATAAAATCACTCACAATCACTACAAAAATCACTTGGGAATCACCTCCCAAGTGATTGACTGGAAATCACTTAAAATGATTTTGGATGCTTTCAAAACTACTTAATCACCATTGCAAAACATCACAATTCTAAAAGAGAAGTAATTTTGAGCATGTCAAAAATGATTATGGTCATTTCATAATCAATCCCAAACATGTTCCATGTTTGTTTGCAAGATTTGCGCACGAGAATGTCTTAAGATTATGTCCTTACTAATTTTTTAAGTAATCTACATATTTGTTTAATATAATTTAAATTTATATCACATATATTTTGGTCTTTATTAATTTAATATTATATTTGTATCTCAATTTAGTTTATACTAACTTTTATGTGTTATTTTGTAGAAAACATTAATTTGTATTAGTTTGAGATTTTTATAAAATATTAAATATTAAATATTAATTCGATTTTAACTATTTTTTTTTTCAAAAGAAGACCATTAATATAATTGATGGTGGTTTTAGTGGATTATATTGATCACATTGTCAAATTAGAATTCTTTAGAGGAATAATATTTATTTGTAATGAATTTGTGTGTGTTTTGAAATGTATATTAGTAATAGTCTTAAAAAAATTACAAATAAATAACTAAAAGAAATAATTTCAATAGATGTACAAGAGAGAAAACTCACAAAATACAATAGTATTGGTCTATTGGATAACTATTGAAAAAATAAAATAGAATGAAATCTCAATGTATTCTACATTGCAACTAAATAAACGAAGTAATCTAGATATCCATCTTATGAGAATGTTAGATTACCAAGAAACAATCCGCCTCTAAAATGAATAATAAAAATAAAAATAAATCGAAGTAGATAATTTTTTTTTTCTTTTTTTTTGAGAAAATCGAAGTAGATGATTTGAGTTGAGGCAATTCGTGTAATAAAAAGCAACCCACTTCAAAATTAGACATTAAAAATAACAGTATTAAATTCGTGTCTAGTGCTCTTTATCTTATCATCTCCACTTCAAAACTTCTCTTTTCCAAAGACAACACATTGCTACTTTTGTTTTTTTTTTTTTGGCTTTTTTCTGAGGTAATCGCATTTTCTTTTTTCATTTCTAATTATTTGAATCTACCTAGGCAATGAAAATGCTTTGTCTTCTTCCTTTTTAATTTTGCTTCCCTTTTCTCCAGTGATTGGCAATACCCGTTCGTCTTTGTGTTCCTTTTTACCAACTTTTCAATTGTTTAATTTTGGATGGAAAGTATGAGATTAGAGGTACTCCAATATCATAGTATAATAAAAGGACTAATTAATATATAGTAAAAACTATCATTTGAGAAATAATTATAAATATAACAAAACTATAATACAAAGCTACTTAATCAATAGTTTTCATGATTCCACCATTCATCTTTATCGAGAACAATATTAAAAAATTCTTTTTAAAAAATTATATTCATAATTAATTTTTAGAAAAATATATATTTAGAAATTGGTTACAACCCGATTTCTCTTTTTTTAAAAAGTCATATTTTGAACCTAAAATTTCTTGTTTTGATACCATGTGTTAAAGTCATAAGTAATATACATGGAAGAAAGTGTCAACTTGAGCAAAGTTAAATTAGTTAAGACATTATAATTTCGACTAAAAGATTAAAAATTTGAATCGTCCAATCTCAAATATTTTTTAACTAAAATAAATATATACCGGAGAGGTAAGTTTAATTAACTAACGATAGATCATAAGTACATAAACATTACAACATTGTATTTTACAAATACTGGCTCCCCAATTTATTTACCGAATAGAAGGAGAAAAAATCAGCCATGGAGTTTCAGTTTTGAAGAACAAGAACTGAAATTCAAATTTAAAAACAAACAAACAAACGAAAAACACAGCAGAGAGCTTTTATTCATTGCGATCAAACCAAATGATCACCTTCTTTGATCTTTCCTTGAGATATGATGTTCTTGTAATCTTTTATTCATTCAGCTCTTGCTCTGATCTCCGCAGAATGTTGAATGTTTCAATTGAAAGCTTTTAAATCTCAGTGGAGAGCATGTATTCGGCAATCGCTGTCCATAAGAACACAACAATTGAAGTTCATAATTTCGCATCGGCATTTCGCCATTTCTACAATCAAATTTTCTCGAAATGGGCAATTTTGAAATGAAGTGTTTTTGGGGGCATCTTCAACCTGGGAGCGTTTGTTTATTCCACTGACCAAAAATCTGAGCTTTTTAAATACCGAAAAACACCCCCAAATCCGGATCCTTAATCCTAATGGTGGTGCATATCGGGTCCTCCGGGGCTGAGCCGGGCTGGTTTGCACGCAAATTTCTTGGCGTATTCACTCCCCAATCGAGCTATTTCGGTGGCCATTCGGGTCAGTGCTGGGTTAAGTTTCGTCGGGTTCGGACTCGGGTTGGCCCGGATTGGGAAGAAATTATGAAATTTGTTGGTGCGTTCGTTTTCCTTTATGGGTCTGAAGATTTCTCTGGCGATTCTTCTGATGGGTAATGTTGGGATTATAAAGTTTATCGCATTATCTTTGTCTTCTTCGGATTTTTTTGGACCAGCAATCAAATTACGAGCTTCGAGCGTTGAAGGTGAAACGAGTACGAGGAAAATCACGACGCAGACACACAGATTGGCCATGTTTTTCTGCTGTCTGCAAATTTTGCTTTGAAAATGGAGAAGTTTGTTGGAAGTGGGAAGGAATTGAAAGAGAAGAGTTTCGAGAAGAGCCGAAGAGGCAACGTCTTCTGGGTTTCGCTTATCCCTTCTATGTTATTGGCTATATATATACTATAGTGCTCCATTATATTAGGGATTTTCTTTTCCAATTGGTACCTTTTTTTTTTTTTTGTTTAGTTCTTCTAGTTTGTACTTATCTTTTAAAAATTCTCAATTTCTATCCATTATGTATTGAATTTATTTTATCAATCGAGTATTTATTGTCGCAAAAGGTTGGATTTAAGGGCATGTTTACTAAACCATAATGAAAATCAAACAAATGGCAATGGGAATAAAATTCTTTTGATTGTCTTTATAGCTAGAATTGCAATCAGAATCTAATTGATGTTATTTACTTACATCTAGAATTGGAATGAAATAGATATGATTATCATAATAAATATCATTTTTATATTTCTAATTAATTAAAATGCAATAACTAAAGAATATGTTACTAGAATTAAAATGCATCTTCTCATTTTTATTTAATTATTCAAATTTTTATACTATAAAAAGATTTAATACCTAAATTAAAACTAAAAAAGGTAGAATATTAGAAAATAAAATAGTAATTATCTTAATTTTCACTCATCTAATTCAAATTTCAATTTAAAAAACACAATTTAAATAAAAAATAAATTCACAATTTTCAAAAAAAATCTACATAATTTGATTTAATAAGATAATATTATTTAATTTATTTTAAAATGATATTTTTTAACATACCAAACCAAAAATATGATTCCTCCAAATCTCATTCTCGCAAATGTGGATCACGCACGTTAACTCGATCCTCGTTCACGCAAATATGGTCTGGCTAAAGATCACGGATAAAAGCTAACTATATATGATCTCGATCTCATCTAAATATCGATCTCTAGTTTTGTTCTTGCAAATGGCCAAAAATCGCTGATAATCTTTCTAGCAAATGGCCAAAAATCACGTATAAAAACAAAAATGCACTATCGATCTAGAGTTGTCGTTATCGTTCTCGCAAATATTGTAAAAAATAACATCATCTTCTTCCTCGACGATGCTTTATCCAACTTTGTTTGGATTTATGAAAAGTGTCACGATTTATGTAAAGGGTTAGTAAATCAGTAACCAGAAATTTACGGTGTTGCAAATATGGCCTTTTAACATGGCCAAAATAATGGCAAAAAGTGTCATTATTATTGCATCATATCAAAAGAAAATAAATGAAAAATAGGAAATTGGGGAGAATTAAGGAAGCGGATAAGAAGAAATTTTAATAAAACCATAAAAATAATTATAGATTTTTATGTTTTTTTTATCAACCTGAAGAAATTCGAAGGAAGGAGGAAGAGGAAGAAAAAAATAATAATAGGTTAAAGGAGAGAGAAAGGAAAATGGTGGAAAGTAACCAAAAATATGGTGTGGGTGTCACATAATAATCAATGGAAATAAGATTGAGTGCTACGGAATAGGGAATTGGAGCCCACAATTGGTCTCCGTTGCAAAATGCAGTAAACGCAATCAATCGCAATCACGTGGTACCCATAGTTTTGAATTCCTATTGATTGATTACGATTCTAGAGACATAAAACATGTCTTAAGTGACAAAGACATGTAAGAGTGATAATATGAATCTATGTTTATGTTTTTTTTTTCTTTGATGATCTAATGACTTAAATAGTTGAACTATATTAATTGAGTTGAAATATTTCATTTTAGTTTTGCTCCTTTCGCGAAAATAATTAATTGTTATAGAAATTTTATCATATGTAGTATACATAAGAATTCTTTAAAAACAATAACTTATTGACTGTGTTGTCTTCCTTTAGTGCGGTCCAATATACGAACGAAGAGAATAATAGTTTCAAGAAACACAAAGAATTATTATTAGTGTCAACTGATTTCAAACAACGAGATCATTGAAGTTATCAAATTAACTATTGTCTAGTCTCTGGTCTATATTTTCAAGGGTAGAATGGCCGGCTAATAACCTCATTAAAGATTACCATTTTAAAATTAAGGTTAAATTATCAAAAATACCCCTGAACTATATGGTTAGTTTTAATTATACCCCTAAACTTTGAAAAGTTTCATTTTAACTCTTGAACTTTGAAATTTGTTTCAAAACAACCCTTGAAGGCTTTTTTTCGTTAAATTCATGGACGGAAAATGATGTTTTTGCATTTATATTGTTGCTTGTGTGAACATATTTGAACATATACGTTAAAAAAAAATCAAAACATATGTAAATAAGTCATTTTTCGTCCATAAATTTAACGGAAAAAATCTTCAAGGGTTGTTTTGAAAAAAAATTCAAAGTTCAAGGGTTAAAATGAAATTTTTCAAAATTCAAGGGTATAATTGAAACCAACCCCATAGTTCAGGGATATTTTTGATAATTTAACCTAAAATTAATACATCGTCATTATATAACTATTAGTGTTGTAAGCACTCAACTTAAAAAAAAAGTTATACGTAACAAATGAGATTGAAGCTTTTAGAAGATCAAAGTGAAAAAGGTTCCAACATTAGAATTGTCATGTATATATTTAGCCCAGATTAATCTAGTGAGAGCTAAGTGTGGCAGTGTGAGTTGTCCCATCATTTCTTTCTCTTCTCTCTCTCATACTATTATTTGATCAAAGACAAAGCGAAAAAAAAAAAAAATCCATGAGGCTGCCACAATGTGGTTATCTCATTATAATCATTCGATGTGGATTTAATAATTTCTATACCTCCTAATAACCACTAGATATAAATTTGATGTATTCTCTTTTTCCATTCAACAGTGAAAAATTGGCAGCCACATTATGGCGGTCTCATCGAATAATTTCATGCAAAAAGAAAAGATGCTCGATTTATTTTAAATTAAGAAAATCATATATATATAGTTAATGCTTTCATATTTTCTCATTAATTTGCCCACTTCTAAATTTTCAAAATTGAAAGATTATATATGTATAAAATTAAAATGTAAAACTAATTTGCTCCTCTCCATATAAAAAATTTTGGCTATGCTTTGCCATTATATTTTCTTTAGGACAAAGGGACTCATAGATGCTATCAACAAAGTAACCATTTTTTTTTTTTTTATGTTGAGAGAGATGCACTGTATAACCTCATTTGATCATATGCAAGGCCGAAGAACATGAATATAGATTAATTAAGATTAGATTGCATGCGTAACGTTGTATGAAGACTAAGCACGTTTTAATTTGATGATAAAAAGTTGATTAGGATTGTAATTTAGTTTAAGAGTGAGTTTGACTAAAGGATAAAGGATATGGCTTTTTGTGAAGAAAAAGAGTCTCTCCAATAATGGCGCATTCAAAATGTGAGAAAAAAAAATATCGACGGCGGCGGCCGGCCTTTGTTCCAACTTCCAGATATGAATGGAGGAAAAAAGTAAAAGGCTTTTCAAGTGGGACGTGGAGGAGGCTTAGGCCGAGGCAGAAAGTGGATTCCATTTTATCCCTTGTGTTCTGTAATTGTTTGAAAGTGCTGAAATAATGCACTAATGGCGGTTTTGTCGGCTGCTTCCACAAGATAATGCAGAAAGTCGCGCAATGCTCTCATTATATTTACATTCTAGGATATACTAAAATATAAACTATGCTTTTTTTATATACCTTTTATACCTATATGTATTTTGTTTAATTTGTAGCCAATCCGAACATAGCTCATGGAATAAGACATCGATTACCATTCAAAATGTCAACAATTCGATCCCCACCCATGCAATTCTTGAACTCAAACATACATAGTTCAAGAGTTAAAACATCTACTTATTATATATATATATATATACATTCTAGGTCAAATATATCAAATAGTTTTTAATCTTCTAGACAATTTTCAATTTGGTTCTTATTCTTTTAAAATTCTCATATTTACCTTTCATTTATTGAAAGCTCTCTAAATTATGTCTTTTTGAAAAATATTAATTGAAATTTATTAACAAAAAAAGTTATGTCTCATTAAATTATTATTTTATTAACATATGTTGAGAGTGGGCATATGCCACTTGGAAAAATGGATTTTGTTAATAGATGGGTTAGATTTTGAGAATGAATAAGTTGGATCTTATAAGTCAAATAGAATTTAAGTGGAAAATTAGTATGTTCGATATTGCTAATAAAACAACAATTTAATGATCAATCATTTTTCTTAACAAATTTTAACGGCCCTTTTTTTAACAAATGGCCTAATTGAAAATTTTTAAAACTTAAGAGTAAAATGGAAAACTTTAAGGAGCCGTTGGTTTTTTTGGGAATTTAGATGTCTAGCATCTATAGATAGCCATGTTTATTTTGTAGGAAAGTTTTTAAGAATGTCTGACAATATTTGGATTATTATGTTTGTTTTGCAGCATTTATACTTGGGAATCTCTTAAATTTACATAATGTTCCAAGAATGCGCTCATGACAATTCATGTAATTTATACATTAATTTAATACAATTTGAATTTATATAACATAATTTTTTTTATTAAATTTAAATTTTGTTTTTAAATCAATTCAGTTTCTATTATACAATTTGAATTTATATAACATAACACTATCAATATGAATACTAAATTTACCAAGTAAAATGTCTCATATGATAATAACAAATAATTAAAAAAAAACTTTCTTATTGGCAACCTTTCAATAATAAAATAGTAAAAAGACATAAAATTTGTTCAGTTAAATTATAGAAAATTAAAA
Organism: Trichosanthes truncata; assembly: GCA_033996785.1. Lineage (NCBI taxonomy): Eukaryota > Viridiplantae > Streptophyta > Magnoliopsida > Cucurbitales > Cucurbitaceae > Trichosanthes > Trichosanthes truncata. The sequence continues at coordinate 34,048,150 of MU867261.1, forward strand.
TGAAAAGAAATTCAGAAAAATTATATACAAAAAATTAAACTGCAAAAAATCCCAAAAAAATTAATTTGCATAAAATATTGAGAACATAGAAAATTAATTTGCAGAAAATGAAAGATCGAAAAAAAAAATCCAAAAAATTTCAGAATATTATTTTGCGAAATAAAAGAACAGAAAATGCATAAAATTAGTTTCCATACAAAATGAAGAATATAAAATAGCAGAAAAAAATGCTAAAAATGCAGAAAATAAAAATGTAAAATACAAAAATTTATTTTTCAGAAAAATACAGAAATAGAACTTCAGAAATTTTGAGAATTCATATTTTTTAAAATATATATATATAATTTAATTTGTTGAAAATGAAAATATTGAGAAATCAAAAATCTAATTAACAGAAAATGCATAAAACTAATTTGCAGAAAATAAAAAAAATGTAAAAATGCAGAAAATGAAAATGTAAAAGATATTGAAATTGAAGAAAATAAAAATGGATAAATTTCGAAATGTAAAAAAATAGAAAAAAAAATTCGAAATAAAAAAATCAATGATTAGATGATCTATAAAATGAAGAGACATTGAGACTTCCAATTTTAAGTTCAATGTCTCGACATATATCTCATATGAAAAAAAAGTGATCAAAATTGAATAGACAACATAATGAAAAAAATGTGAAATGTAGCAAAAGGAAAAAAAAAATGAGGAAGAAAGTAAGAAAAGAAACATGAAAAATACCGGGAAGATGAGAACATAGAAAATTAATTTGCAGAAAATGAAAGATCGAAAATACAAAAAAAGAAACCAAAAAATTTCAGAATATTATTTTGCGAAATAAAAGAACAGAAAATGCATAAAGTTAGTTTCCATACAAAATGAAGAATATAAAATAGCAGAAAAAAAATGCTAAAAATGCAGAAAATAAAAATGCAAAATGCAAAATTTTATTTTTCAGAAAAATACAGAAATAGAACTTTCAGAAATGTTGAGAATTCATATATTTTTTTAAAATATATATATAATTTAATTTGTTGAAAATGAAAATATTGAGAATTCAAAAATCTAATTAACAGAAAATGCAGAAAACTAATTTAGTTTGAAGAAAATATAGAAAAATCAATTGCAGAAAATTATAATGCATAAAACTAATTTGCAGAAAATAAAAAAAAAAACATGTAAAAATGCAGAAAATGAAGAAAATGCAGAAAATGAAAATGTAGAAGATATTGAAATTGAAGAAAATAAAAATGGATAAATTTTGAAATGTAAAAATGTAAAATACAAAATTGGAAATAAAAAAATCAATGATTAGATGATTTACAAAATGAAGAGACATTGAAACTTCCAATTTTAAGTTCAATGTCTAGACATACATTTCATATGGAAAAAAAAAAAGTGATTAAAATTGAATAGACAACATAATGAAAAAAAATGTGAAAGGTAGCAAAAGGAAAAAAAAAATGAGGACGAAAGTAAGAAAGGAAACATGAAAAATACCTGGAAGATGAGAACATAGAAAATTAATTTGCAGAAAATGAAAGATCGAAAATACAAAGAAAAAATCCAAAAAAATTCAGAATATTATTTTGCGAAATAAAAGAACAGAAAATGCATAAAATTAGTTTCCATACAAAATGAAGAATATAAAATAGCAGAAAAAAAATGCTAAAAATGCAGAAAATAAAAATGCAAAATGCAAAATTTTAATTTTCAGAAAAATACAGAAATAGAACTTTCAGAAATGTTGAGAATTCATATATTTTTTTAAAATATATACATAATTTAATTTGTTGAAAATGAAAATATTGAGGATTCAAAAATCTAATTAACAGAAAATGCAGAAAACTAATTTAGTTTGAAGAAAATATAGAAAAATTAATTGCAGAAAATTATAATGCATAAAACTAATTTGCAGAAAATAAAAAAAAAATCATGTAAAAATGCAGAAAATGAAGAAAATGCAGAAAATGAAAATGTAGAAGAAATTGAAATTGAAGAAAATAAAAATGGATAAATTTTGAAATGTAAAAATGTAGAAAACAAAATTGGAAATAAAAAAATCAATGATTAGATAATGATCTACAAAATGAAGAGACATTGAGACTTCCAATTTTAAGTTCAATGTCTAGACATACATTTCATATGAAAAAAAGAAAGTGATCAAAATTGAATAGACAACATAATGAAAAAAAAAATGTGAAATGTAGCAAAAGGAAAAAAAAATGAGGAAGAAAGTAAGAAAGGAAACATGAAAAATACCTGGAAGATGAGAACATAGAAAATTAATTTGCTGAAAATGAAAGATCGAAAATACGAAAAAAAAATCCAAAAAATTTCAGAATATTATTTTGCGAAATAAAAGAACAAAAAATGCATAAAATTAGTTTCCATACAAAATGAAGAATATAAAATAGCAGAAAAAAATGCTAAAAATGCAGAAAATAAAAATGCAAAATGCAAAAAATATATTTTTCAGAAAAATACAGAAATTGAACTTTCAGAAATGTTGAGAATTCATATATTTTTTTAAAATATATATAATTTAATTTGTTGAAAATGAAAATATTGAGAATTCAAAAATCTAATTAACAGAAAATGCAGAAAACTAATTTAGTTTGAAGAAAATATAGAAAAATCAATTGCAGAAAATTATAATACATAAAACTAATTTGCAGAAAATAAAAAAAAATCATGTAAAAATGCAGAAAATGAAAATGTAGAAGATATTGAAATTGAAGAAAATAAAAATGGATAAATTTTGAAATGTAAAAATGTAGAAAACAAAATTGGAAATAAAAAAAATCAATGATTAGATGATCTACAAAATGAAGAGACATTGAGACTTCCAATTTTAAGTTCAATGTCTCGACATACATTTCATATGAAAAAAAAAAAAGTGATCAAAATTGAATAGACAACATAATGAAAAAAAATGTGAAAGGTAGCAAAAGGAAAAAAAAAATGAGGAAGAAAGTAAGAAAGGAAACATGAAAAATACCTGGAAGATGAGTAGAGCAGAGCAGAGAAGAAAAAAATCCTAATGGAAAGTGACGACTGATGAGACAACTTGAAGAGAAATAAAGCGAAAAAAATCCTAATGGAAAGTGACGACTGATGAGACAACTTGAAGAGAAATAAAGCGATTAGTGGCAAATAATTAGGGTTAAGTATAAATAATGTAATTTGATAAATGCCTGAAAGAAATGAATCTTAAAAATCCAACCTTTTCAACGCTATTCAAGATAGCTTAAAATGGGGATTTTAAAATACCCGATATCTTTAGATGTCTTACTATTTTAAGATTACCACAATACAAACACGGTAATCTAGATGTCCATAAGATTACCACAATCCAAACACGGTAATCTAGATTACCATCAAACAAACGACCTCTAAAGACTAAAAACTAAATTGAGAATTACTCAAAAAACTATAGATATATTCTACCTTTGTTATGTTTTGATCTATGAAGGTCAAAAAACGTGTGTTTAGGTTTTCAACTTTTTAACTCCATTTCTTTTTTAGTTCAACAACATGTGGAGCAGGAATTCGAACTTCTAACATTTTAGTCGATAATATATGTCTTTTTAAGTACTTGAGTTATGTGAGGTTTGCTTAACTGTTGTCATTGCTATTTTGTAGTCGAGGTTTTTTTTTTTTTATGGTGTCTCACAATTTTTTGGGGGGATTGAAACCCAATACCTACCCCACACATTACTTGTTTTAGCTAAACCTATTTGACTTTGATACATAGTACTCATGTTAATTAATCCTCGTATATATTCAAAGCTACATACACTGCTCCAATATTTTTTGAAAGCTCACAAACTAATATATACATTTAAAAATTTTAACAGATGAAATGCAATAAATTTAAAAGTTCATTGACCTAAATAAGATCCAACCTATTATTTTAAATACTTTTTAATGACTTTCTGTAATGGGATATATTTTTTTCCTACTAGGCATGATTTCTCAACTTAAGGAGGATGGAATTTGAGATGGAGAAATTCTTATCCTCTCCCTTGATCTTGGTCTTGGTGATCTCAACATTTTAAATATATTTATTATCATTATTATTTTTCTATATGCAACTTTTGAAGCAAGAATTATCAAATATGTTTATAAAACTAATGGTTGAAAATAATGAAGAGCTTAAAAGGTTAATTTTCTCCAACTTTGAACCTAATTAAAACTGTATATTTTTATATATTGATTGACATACGATTATTTTAAATTTAAGAAATAATTCAAATTATAAATTGAAAACTCTGCCAGAAACATCCCAGAGAGATTTGAGAAGTGTTAGTGAAAATCAGAGGCATACAGAAAAAATAGCGGTAAAAGAGCAAGAAGAAAGGCCTTCACAGTTCACATCAATAAAGAATAAAGAGAGGAGGTTAATGAGAAGACGAAACTGCCCTCAAGAATAGAGAATCAATTTTGGAAAAGCATACATTAACCTGTATGTTGAATCTTGATAATTACAATTAGTACAAAACAAGAGGGATTACAATTTACAATTAGTTTTTTTCCCCATAATTTCTTCTGCTGCCTAATGCAACAAAAACATTGCCTAATAAGAATCATTACATTAATTATTGAGATTTTTTTTTAAAGTTCAACGATATGTAGGGTGGAAGATTCAAACCTCTGATCTCATATTAACCAATTAAGCTATGCTCAAGTTGACATGAATTTAAATTACAAAGTATTACTACTATGGTATCCAACTAAAAACTACTGCAGGTGATTATATAAATTAAATTATTACTACTATGGTACAGTAGTTTCTGCTACCCCTAAAGTATGGTGGTTGTAATAATTGCACTCCTAAACTTTCAAATGTAAAAATTAAACCCTCAAACTTTCAAAAGTGTAAAAATTGGATCCCTAAACTTTCAAGTGTAAACATTGAATCCTCAAACTATGATAAATGTAAAATTTAAACCCTCAAACTGTCATAAATATAAAAATTGGATCCATTTTATTCAATTTATCTCTCATATTTCTTCTCTCCCTATATCTAGGAATTGACTTGCAAAACGCTCTTCTACACCCCATCATTGTAAGTTTGTAACTATCTAAATCCTCTCAAAAACTCAGGAACAACTGTAAAAGAAATTGGGGGCAAATTGATATGGGGAATGGGATTGTGAATAAGGAATCAGATATGAAAATGGATAAATGGAATAAACTGGGAGAGTGGGTGAATGCAACGGTGTTTTTCTTCTTTCTTCCTTGCAATATTTCTTCTTGTGTCTGGTTCTTCTGTGATTGTTATTAATTTGCTCCTATCTATCTTCTTGTAAGGAGAGGCACGAAAAAGAACTAAAATGAAAAGGCCACAGTGTTGCTTCCAAATTGAAACTCTGTCTCTGTCACTGTGTAAGGACTAAGGAGAAAGAATACAAAAGAGAAAAAGAAGGCTTTCCCTTCGCGGGGAGAAATAAACACAAACCGATGAGCTTTGCCAGAGATCAAAATGCCGATCAAATTTCTGGCAAGAATTCTGGCGAACGAGCTCCTTGGCAGGAACATATATTTTTACATTTATCATAGTTTGAGGGTTTAATTTTTATATTTGAAAATTTAGAGGTTTAATTTTTACATTTGATAGTTTAGAGGTCCAATTCTTACATTTTTGAAAGTTTGAAGGTTTAGTTTTTACTTGAAGAGCGTGCAATTGTTATAATAAACATACTTGAAAGTTTTAGAGGTGGTTTTTGCAACTTGCCAAAAAAAAAATGTATAAGACAAAATGGGGTGGGTCCCTCCATAGCATCACCTAACCTTATAAAGTGCCAACCAAAGTAGAGATTCTCCATTTAAAACGAGGTCACCAAGGAGGTAAATTGTGCTTGAAAATTTTCAAGTAGGAATATTACAAGCTAATCTGAACATAACTCAATTGGTTAAGACATATGTTAAACATCTTGTGTTGAAGATGCTAAATCCTTACTTTGACCTGTTTTAAAAAAATTCACATTCATTATTGTCTTCATGTTGATACTACCATTCTCAGCAACTGCAGTTCAGAAAGGAAAAAGTCATGCCTTTTCCTAGAAAGGACCTGACACCCATATTAAAGCCATTTTGTCCCATTGCATCTATGGACTAAAGATCAAATTTTTTGTTCTCAGAATCAGTAATAATTCTATGAAATTCTCAGATTGTTTGAGTAAGGCAAAGCTAAGACTGCGTGGGAGAGATATCTCATCACAAGTGTCACGAATCAACTTCTTTTTTTGATAAGAAACTTGAGTATATTAATAGAATCAACTTCATCGCATTAATAGAATCAATTTGCCAATGGAAAGATTGGCCAGCTAGCTAAAAGGTGTAATATTTACGACAAACTATACGATTAATGGTTTAAAACAATACAAGATGCATTAATAGTTTTATCTTAGGATAATATTTTCTCCTCTCTTCAAAATGACAAACACCTAATGTTGCAACAATCTAATAAGATTGTAGGAATAAGGTAAAGGTTACAAATAAATGTTAGTATACAAGAAATCCTATACTGAATGCAACATGATAATGCAGCGCATCAAAAATAACTTCACTGCTACCTGTGTGAAGTTTGGCTGCCATTAGCAGAAGCATTCCAGAATCTGGGTCGCTGCTCCAGAAAGGCAGGTGGCCGCTCAAGCACCAAGGAAGCTGCCTTGATCAAGATACCAGCAGTCAGAGCCCAGATCACATACGTTTCGTTCTCATGTTCGTAGTCAAAGAAATGTAAAAGATAATTATATCCCATCCATTCCTTCTCCACAGCTCTTCTCTTCTCATCCTGTGGCAACTTCAAAGTGAGACTAATGCAGAATGAATCACCAACCAAAACCATTCTGTATAATTTAATCTAATCAATGTAACGTCAAACAAGTATGATAAACCTTGAGGAACATTTCCAAGGGAACATCAAATATTGCATCTACTTCAGCAGCATTTGGAGTTGGATTGAATGCTTCCTTGCTAGATAACAGGCCAAGTACAGGAACTACAGTCATACCCTTCTGCACAGAGAGAACATTCATCACATATCAAATGGTGGAAAGTTCACAAGTCACAAGAAACAACAAAGAGCAGAAAGGTTCAGAATTAGCAGCAAAATGCAAAATATGGCATAAAAATTATACTCTAACAGAGAATCAATAGAACTCAGAAAAGCAATTTGCAGTTAAACCTAAAGAACTACACCTTCAATCAAATGATGGTCTACCCTCAACCAAATGCTTTATCTAATCAGGCAAGTTTAGAAGTTCCCTAAACAAGGTTAAATGAATACTGGAAGGGAATGTGATCCTATCAATAAACTGGAGAGAGGTATGGTTAGTGCCAAATAGGTATTGGAGTTTTCCATTTTAATAGTTCTAAAGGTGTGCGATCGATGAGATGTTCATGTAGTCAATATGCACTCATTCCAAAAATATAAAGGGACTCGAGACTGAAAAACAATACTCTAGCCACATTCAATATATGATGGTGCTTCCTTTTGACTACTGAATTTTGTTCAGGCCTCCCTACACACGAAAACTGCTGCACAGCTCCCTTTTCTTTAAAAAACTCATCAAACAACAATTCAGGGGCATTATCCAACCTAAACTTCTTAATGGTCTTGTAGTGCTGAGTTTCCACCAGAGTAAAAAACTGAGGGATAATATTAAGAATGTGTTAGACCCCCAATCAGAGCTGTTTATCAGAGGAGGGGCAAAAGAGACAATTCGGGGAGATCAGTTAGTTAGGAAACAGATTTTGGGTAGTGCGTGGGCTGTAAAGGGGACCACTGTGTTTGCCGGGGAGGGAAGGGAGTACTTAAGGAAGGGGGATGGGTGTGTCTAGGGATGTTTTTTGCCATTTTGCTTGTATAGCAAGTAGTAAAGCAAGGAGAGATTACCAGCCCTCTCGAATTGGCTGGGAGTGTTTGTTTCGCCTGAGGGCACTTTTATCTTCAATATCAACATCTTGTAAGGGAAACCTTACAAATTGGTATCAGAGCATCAACCTGGGGAAGACGAGAGGAATGGCGCAAAGGTTAATGGAGGACCGAATGGAGGCGGCTGACCTCGAAAGGCAAGCGATGAGGACCGAACTGGAGGGAATTCAGGAGCAGGTTCTCCGGATTCCGTCGATGCAAGAAGGAATTGACTCGCTGAATAAATCGATGGAAATGGTGATTACAGAGCTAGCAGCGATTCGTGCTCTTTCGTCGGTCACCGGGGTGGGTGAGAGTTCGGGAAGTAAGCAAAAAGGAAGAGGGGAGGTAGGAATAACGTCTGTAATGAAGGAACAAGGAGATATAGCAAGCGAGTCGGAGAAGAGCGCGGACACGTTGGGAGATCGTAGTAAATTCAAGAAAGTTGAAATGCCAGTATTCGGAGGGGATGAACCCGACTCATGGCTCTTCAGGGCAGACAGGTACTTCCAAATTCATAAGTTGACGGATTCTGAGAAACTCACTGTTGCAGTGATTAGTTTTGAAGGAATGGCGTTAAACTGGTATCGCGCTAAGGAAGAAAGGGAACCGTTCAAGGATTGGCCGGATTTGAAGCGCCGATTGCTCGAACGTTTCCGGCGGCCAAAGGAAGGCAGTGTACTAGGGCGGTTCCTCGCCGTAAAACAGGAAACCACGGTGGAGGAATACTGCAAACTTTTCGAGTTGTTAATGGCGCCGCTGCCGCATCTGACGAACGAAGTGATCGAGAATACGTTCTTAAATGGTCTGGATCCAGTGATTAGGGCGGAAGTCCTCTGCTGGAGGCCCAAAGGATTGGATAATATGATGGAAACGGCCCAATTGGTGGAAGATAGGGAACAGACCCGAGTCGAAGGAAGAAAGCCCAATTCGGTACATAGTAAATCTCAGAATACGACCCATAAGCAAGGGGCCAGTGGACACGTTACTAGATCAGGGGAGCCGGTAGCCACGCGTACGATCACATTGACAAGTAGTCCATCAACGGCGATACAGCGAGAAGGAATGAAGAAGCGATTGTCCGATGCAGAGTTTCAGTCTCGCAAAGAGAAGGGGCTGTGTTTTCGGTGCGAAGAGAAATACACCGTGGGGCACAAGTGTAAGGCCAAAGAACTGCGTGCAATGGTGGTACAAGCCAATGGGGAGGAGTTAGAAATTATCGACGACGATGACAATAGAAAGGAAACAGAGGAAACGATGGAGGAAGAAAGGGATGCTGCTCATCTCTCTTTGAAATCCGTGGTTGGATTCACACCCCCAGGAACCATTAAGTTGAAGGGTATCATTGATTCACAGGAGGTGATCATACTGATAGACTGTGGGGCCACCCACAATTTCATTTCGCAAAAGTTAGTAGAACAGTTGAAGCTTCCGTTGACTGAAACAGCCAACTATGGCGTAATAATGGGGGCTGGAATGGCAGTAAAAGGAAAAGGAGTGTGTAAGGGGGTCGTATTGAATATGGGAGACTTAACTATCGTCGAGAGCTTCTTACCGCTGGAACTGGAAGGGGTGGATGTCATATTGGGCATGCAGTGGCTACATACGCTGGGCGAAACGAGTGTCCACTGGAAGTCGTTGACCATTCGAATTGGTGAAGGGAAGGATCAAGTCGTTCTTAAGGGCGATCCGAGTTTGACGAAAACCAGAGTTACATTAAAAAAAATGGTGAAGTATTGGGAAGATACCGACCAGGGGTTCATGGTGGAGCTAAAGTCCATCGAAACAATCCAAACAGGGCAAGATGAGGAGACGGTGACCCCGGCGACTGGTTTGCCTCAATCGGTGCTGCGATTATTGGATGAGTATGAAGACATTTTTGAAAAACCGAGGGCTCTTCCCCCTTATCGCAGCATCGACCACCAAATCCATTTGAAAGGAGGAGCAGGGCCAGTGAACGTCAGACCTTATCGTTATGCGCAAACCCAGAAGAATGAGATCGAGCGATTGGTTAACGAGATGTTACAAGCGGGCATTATACGTCCAAGCATCAGTCCATACTCGAGTCCAGTATTATTAGTGAGAAAGAAGGATGGGGGGTGGAGGTTTTGCGTGGATTACAGGGCCCTGAACAACGTGACCATACCAGATAAATTTCCCATTCCTGTTGTGGAGGAGTTGTTGGATGAATTAAAGGGGGCAACTATCTACTCAAAGATCGACTTAAGATCAGGGTATCACCAAATTCGGGTGCACCAGAATGACATTCAGAAAACAGCCTTCAGGACACATGAAGGACATTATGAGTTTGTAGTCATGCCCTTCGGACTTACAAATGCACCGGCGACATTTCAGGCTTTGATGAACCAGATTTTTCGACCCTTCTTGCGTAAGTTTGTCCTGGTTTTTTTTGATGATATTCTGATTTATAGTGCCACTTATGATGACCATCTGCGCCATTTGGCTATGATTTTTGAGGTATTGAAGGATCAGCAGTTGTTTGCTAATCGGAGTAAATGCCAATTTGCACAAGAACGAATCGAATATCTAGGCCATCTGATCTCAGCCACCGGGGTAGAAGCCGACCCTGAAAAAATTCGAGCAATGTTAGCATGGCCTCAACCACGAACTATTGGGGAACTGCGAGGGTTTTTGGGCCTTACGGGTTACTATCGCCGTTTTGTCCACAACTACGGCAGTATTGCTGCTCCGTTGTCCCAGCTGTTAAAGAAAGGGGGGTTTGAATGGTCAGATGAAGCCACGGCCGCATTTGAACAACTCAAAGAGGCCATGGTTACGGTGCCTGTGTTGGCTTTGCCCGATTTTAGTCAGCCATTTGTGATTGAGACTGATGCATCTGGAAAGGGATTAGGGGCTGTTTTATCGCAGAACCATCGGCCCATTGCTTATTACAGTCACACTCTGTCCAATCAGGCCCAAGCGAAATCGATCTACGAGAGGGAATTGATGGCGATAGTTTTCGCAGTTCAACGCTGGCGGCCATATTTGTTGGGCCAAAAGTTTCTTGTCCAGACAGACCAACGAGCGTTAAAATTCCTGCTCGAACAAAGGGTCATTCAACCACAGTATCAGCGGTGGTGTTCGAAGTTGTTGGGCTATGATTTTGAAGTCGTTTATCGGCCAGGCACTCAAAACAAGGCTGCTGATGCATTATCCCGCCTACCAATCACTGCCCAGTGTGCTACCTTGACGGTACCATCATTACTAGATGTGCAGACCATTCGCGAGGAGGTAAGTCAAGATCCAAAACTCCAGTCCATTATTCAAAAACTTGGGGAGGATCCCGATAGTGTGCCACGGTATTCACTGTTCCAAGGCAAATTGTTTTACAAAGGACGATTAGTGCTGTCTAAGTCGTCTTCCCTGATTCCCGCTATACTCCATCTATATCACGATTCAATAGTGGGGGGACACTCTGGAGTATTACGAACCTACAAACGTTTAACGGGCGAACTATTTTGGGAAGGGATGAAAAAGGACACCAAGGAGTATGTGGAGCAGTGCCTAATTTGCCAAAGGAACAAGTCGTTAGCCACATCACCTGCGGGTCTACTACAGCCACTAGAGATACCTAGTCGGATATGGGAAGATATAACCCTTGACTTCGTGGAAGGTCTACCTCTATCTTCAGGCTTTACAGTGATCCTAGTAGTGGTGGATAGGCTGAGCAAGATGGCTCATTTCTTAGCACTAAAACATCCTTTCACAGCAAAGACCGTGGCCGAAGTTTTCATTAAGGAAGTCGTTCGCCTTCATGGCTACCCTCGCTCCATTGTCTCGGATAGAGACAAGATTTTCCTTAGCCATTTCTGGAAGGAGCTATTTCGAGTGCAAGGAACCAAACTGTGCCGGAGTACATCGTACCATCCTCAATCAGATGGACAAACCGAGATTGTGAACAAGTGCTTAGAAACGTATCTTCGATGCTTCTGTGGTGACAAACCGAAGCAATGGCATTCATGGCTAAGTTGGGCTGAATACTGGTACAACACAACTTACCATATTGCCATTGGAATCACACCGTTTCAAGCAGTCTATGGTCGACCACCACCCCCGCTAATATCGTATGGTGAAAACAGAACATCCAATGCAACGTTAGATCAACAACTCCTAGATAGGGATGCAGCCCTTGATATTTTGAAAAGCCACTTGTGTATGGCTCAAAATCGAATGAAGAAATTTGCTGATCTAAAGAGAAGGGAAGTCCATCATGAGGTGGGAGATCAGGTCTTTCTCAAACTCAGGCCTTATAGACAGAAGACAGTAGCCAAAAGGAGGAACGAGAAGTTATCACCTAAGTTCTTTGGGCCTTATTATGTGGAGGAGAAAATTGGACCAGTAGCCTACAAGTTGCGCCTGCCAAAAGAAGCATCGATCCATCCGGTATTTCATGTGTCCCAACTGAAACGAGCTCTTGGCAATCATGCTGAAGTGCAGGAAGGTCCTCCCATGCTTACCGACCAGTTTGAATGGGTGACTCAACCCCAGGAGGTCTTTGCTACCCGGATGAATGACAACACAGGGGTACACGAGGCTTTAATGAGTTGGAAAGGGCTACCACCGCACGAAGCTACCTGGGAGTCTATCGATTTCATGCGCCAACAATTCCCTGATTTCAACCTTGAGGACAAGGTAGCTGAGCAAACCGGGAGTGATGTTAGACCCCCAATCAGAGCTGTTTATCAGAGGAGGGGCAAAAGAGACAATTCGGGGAGATCAGTTAGTTAGGAAACAGATTTTGGGTAGTGCGTGGGCTGTAAAGGGGACCACTGTGTTTGCCGGGGAGGGAAGGGAGTACCTAAGGAAGGGGGATGGGTGTGTCTAGGGATGTTTTTTGCCATTTTGCTTGTATAGCAAGTAGTAAAGCAAGGAGAGATTACCAGCCCTCTCGAATTGGCTGGGAGTGTTTGTTTCGCCTGAGGGCACTTTTATCTTCAATATCAACATCTTGTAAGGGAAACCTTACAGAATGTCAGATTTTTTCTTGAGCATAAACACCCAAGTATATTTACTGCAATCATCTACCAAAGTGAGAAAGTATCTATGGCTAGCATGAGAAACTGATGCTATGGGTTCCCATATATCAGCATGTAAGAGTTCAAACAAATGTTCTAATTTATTATTGTAAGAAACAAAAGACAGACGTTTCTGTTTGGCAAGTGGACAGACTTCACAAGGCCATTCAGAATCAAAACGTACAAAATCAATCAACAAAGTATCTTTTAAAGCAGTGAGTTTACTAACAGAGGGGTGTCCTAGTCTTAAATGCCTTAACGAAGCTGAATTACCAGATACAACATTAACAACATATGGAGCAGCCGTATTTTGGAGTATGTAGAGACCATTTTGTAGTTTACCCTTCCCAATCGTCCTCAAAGTGGATTTTTTCTGAATTTGGCAGTAATCAGCAAAAAATTGGACAGAAATGCTATCATTGGAGGTAAGTGCACTGATAGACAACAAATTATATTTGAACTCTGGAACATACAACACACACTTTAGGGGAATCGATCCACATAGAGTCACAGAGCCAGCGAATTTAACAATAATATGCTTCTTGTCGGGTAGAATTGTAGTAATAGGCTTCAATGAGGTAAAAAGATCAAGAGAGAAACAATTATGCGTGGAAACCCGAGTCTATGATCCAATTTGAATCTCTATTGCAAGTAATGTTAGGACATGTACTTGCTATGTATGAAGTGGAGGCATTGGCATGAGAATCGGTTTTAACTGCAACAAGTTTGGATTGGAGCATGTTCAATATACTATAGCACTGTGTCAGCGTAACCTCAGCTTTAGTTTCTACTGGAGTTGATTCTCATTAACAACGGCATGGGTAGTAGTGCTTCCCGTATTGTTTTGAGTAGTATTCTTTTGATTACCTCTATTATTCTGACGATAGTCAGGCGGATAACCATGTAACTTATAGCATTTGTCGACCGTATGCCCTTGGAGGCCACAATGTGTGCAAATTGGCCAATTTCCCCTTTGCTGAGTTGGTTTATTATTCTGTGCAGGAGCTCTAATGGAGGAATTAGTTGTATTAGTAACAAGAAGTGTGATAGCAGGTTGGGAGGTCACAAGATGATCTGATTTCTATTGCTCTTCTTGAACAATCAAGGCAAAGGCCTTGTTGATCGCGGGAGGGGGATCCATAAAAAGAATTTGTGAGCGCGCATGACCATAAGAGTCGTTTAATCCCACCAGGAAGCTCATCAAGTATTCGAATTGAACAAAAACTTCAATCGATTTTAATCCGCCACAAGTGCATCCAGGTTTGTATGAGACATATTCATCCCACAGACTCTTCAATTTCAAAAAATACATCGTCACTGAATCTTGATCTTGCTTTAAAGTGGACATACCTCGTTTTAGATGAAAAATCCTCGGTCCATTGCGCTTTTGGGATCGATCTTTGAGATCTTTCCAAATTGCTTGTGTTGATTCTGTAAAAATGATGCTGGAGGATATGCCTTTCGAGACATAATTCAGAATCTAAGCAATTACCATATGATTATTGCTCTTCCAAAGAGGGAGAAGGCTTCCAGTAGGCTCTGGAATAGTTCCATCAATGAAACCTAATTTGTTTCTGATGGATAAAGCAATCAGCATTGATGTACTCCAAGCGACGTAGTTGTCATATATGAGAAGCTCTGAAATGAGAACAAGATTTGATGAGTCACTATGGTGAAGATAGTAAGGACTTTGTGAAATTTCACTATTCGATGGCTGTTCTTGCTGCGAAGAAGAGGAATTAGTTGCTGGTTATTGAACTCCAGTTTCCATTGAAAGAAAACGAGAAGAAATCAAAGAAATGGAATCGCAACTTCGAGTGAGAAAGAGCCATTTCAACGCTTTGATACCATATAACAGCTGATGTGGGATAGAAAAAGATACTTGTATTCATTAAGAGTTTCCACCCAAGAGTATATACATGTGTAAGGAAGAGTAGTTTACATAACAAACGTAACTACTCTCTAATTGAAATAACGGAGTACTAACAGAGGTTAACAACAGTTAATTAACTAATTACAACAAGTATTAACTCCAATAATAGGCAATTTATTTGGTAATTTGATGTCCTAAAACTCAAACAAATCAGAATACCATCAGTGATTATCTGGTAATTTGATACCCTAAAACTCTGGAAATTGGCGACAAGTTGGTATGAAATAGACAAATTAACCAAAACCGTTCTGATCCCGACAAGTTTATATTCCCTTGTACACCAAAACAAAGTATAGATTGTGCAGTGAATTCGCTACATGGACAAACAGAATCTAAGCTCAATAGTAAAAACAAAAGGGCATATAAACCTTATTAACAAATGGTTCTAGAACGGCGATAATGTTAACAAGAGCAGGGGGTAAGCCAATTTCCTCCTCTGCCTCCCTCAATGCCGTTGCAACATCATCGGCATCACTCAGATCCCTTTTTCCGCCGGGGAGTGCAACTTCCCCTGCAGCCAAATATTAACCATCTAATTGATGTCCTATTCTATTGCCCTTACAGCAACAATTCCAAATTGATGAATTAGGGTTTCGGAGCGAGACTCACCAGAGTGGGAAGAAAGTGTAGAGGCTCGCTTTGTGAGAATGACGCGGAGCTCGCCAATGTCGCTTAGGAAAAGGCAGATGAGAACAGCAGCACGGTTGGTCAGTTGGGCGGCCGCCGGAGTTGGTGTCTGCGACGACGGAGACTGAGAAGAATTGCTTTTGCGGAAATGTTCTGCCAAAGCCTGCAGCCTCTGGAGAAGTTCTCCAGAGCTTTTGGTGGCCATTGACATGGAGGATTTCTATGGCTGCTGTTGCTTTTCGCATTTCCTTTCTTTATGATCGAGATCTAATTGGTGGAAAATTCCATCCGGTCGATAGGGAATTTTGCTAATGTCATTTTTCGAAAGGTTAAATTACAACTTTAGTAAAAGTTTAAGTTTATTTGTAAATTTTAAAAATGTTAAATAATGATCAATAAAATTAAAAATTAAACTTATCCAACCCTAAAAAAAAAATAAAAAGTTGAAAGATATATTATAAATTTGTTTAGATGAAATACCACTAAAAAAATGTCTAATATATCTTTCAACTTTTTATTAGACATTTTTTTAAAATTCAAAGACCTATTAATGATAAAATTAAAAGTTACATGATAGAAACTAGGCCCCGTTTGGTTTGTGATCTGAAAATATTTTTCGAAAACAAAGAATTCAGTCGAAAACAAAAACAAATTTCTTATTTTCATTATATCTGAAAACACGTTTTGTTCCAATTTAAAAAATTTAAATTTGAATTCAAAATTTGAAAACTGTGTTTGGTTGAAATTTGAAAATGTAGGAAAAGATTAATATGTGTTTCATAGAATCAATTCTTTAAGAAAAAACTAATACAATTATCTTTTACTATAGCGAATTTAAGATTGTAGAGATAGAAAAGATAGCATAAGAAGAGATGATTCAAAAGATTTTTGGTTTCTTGAAATACAAGCTGTAAAATTTATAAAATTAATAAAACTTTTCCAACCAAAAAAAAGGAAAAGAAATTCTTTCCAATTAGAGAGAAAAAAAATTCATTTATCGAAAATGATTAATGTTTATACAACGTTGTGCTAGTTAAATAAACATTATAATCATCTATAAATATTTTCAATAACCTTGGTTTGTTAATCTTTATTTTTTGTAGTTTTTGTAATAAAAAGTTATTCATAAAAATTTAATGATAAGATCCACTTTGTAGATAGAGATACGCTTATGAGTTTTGAAGAAAAAAGATAAATTATAATATTCAATTTTGTTGTTTTGATGAAAACCGTATTTTTTGAGGAATGTATCTGTTGTTTTTATAATTTTTAAAAACAAAGAAAACAACAATTTATCGTTTTCGAAAATAGGTCATTTTCGGAGTTGTTTTGGAAAACCGTTTTTGAAAATAATTGTACCAAACGCATTTTCATCGTTTTTCTTGTATTTTTTGTTTTCGAAAACATAAAATTAAAAATGAATCACGAACCAAACGGGGCCTAACTCTTTCTTTTTGAGAAAGTATTAGAAACTAACTTAAAAGTTTAAACTTGTAATTTAACATATTTGAAAAATATGCTTATATATAATTTTTCGTATTTTAAAATTAAAAAATAAAGTCTTCTACGGTTTTATTTTTTTTAAAAAAAATAGTAAACTATACCAATAACATTTTATTACTTCATACTTTTTATGAAATCGTCAATTAATTATCTACTATGATTTTAAACACTTTTGACTATTTAATTTTTAAGTTGTTTTGGAAGTGTGCATGGCATAAATTGAAATAATATGTGAGGTAAGAAATTCAAATATCTAACTTTATGTTTAAGAATATATATCTTAATTAATTAAGTTATGCTTAGATTGACTAAAACTTGTACTGTTTGTATTGTAGTTGGTTGCAAATGCAAATCAAAATTTTACCTTTAAAGTGAAAAACAGTTCAAAAATTAACCAGTTTGGATCAGTTTGGGTTCAGCATCTTTATGAGAAGAAAAAAAAGCTTTAGAATGTGATGGTGTTTGTGAGAGTGACTGTTGTCAGACGCTCATAAAAGGGTGATCAATGATAGTAAGATTTTTTTTTTTATAAAAATAATAATAATAATAATAAAGTTCCCATTATAGTGTCAGCTTTGGGTTAAGACATTTTTTCAGTTTTATTAATTTTTGTATGATATGGTCATATGGAAATCTAGATTCAGTCAATTCTACTTAGTTTAGCTTTTCTTTTTCATTTTTTTTACAACAGTAATTAATCGAAAAGTAGACTTTATTTCAAAAAATGTAATAAATGTCTTTTATCTTTGAGTTATATTTGAATTGCCTAGTTTAGATCTAGTTTTCATAGTTTTCTATACTCTAATTTTGTAGTTATTTATTTTATTTTTTTTAAAAAAAAGAAAAAACTTACGCTATCATTTTAGAGATATGTTTATTAGCCTTTCTTAAACCAATTTTTAGGATGTTAATTAATTATTTATTCAAATTTTAGATTTTATTTCATAAAATTAAAAACTTCATGCATGACTCTACTCTCTTTTGAAAAAAAAAATCTATAATAATAAAGTTTGATTATGATCCAATGTTTTAAATTTCATGCTTCTTAATGGATCAAATATATCAAAACATACTAATAATAATTGAGTTAAAGTATCCGGATAAAGTTGTACTTGTACTCAATTACTAGGTACAATCTTTAAGGTGGGTTTCTAGCTATTGTAAAAAAGTTTGTTCTATCCATTTCGATAGGGTACAACGTTACAAATATACATATATTTGTGTATATTTGAATTACATCTTCGTTCATATCAAAATCATATCACACAATTCTTTTCTTTTTTGATGTTATTTGCTCCTTACAATTTCAACTAAAAAAAAAAACTTACCTTCACCAGAAGCGACAAAGTTGAAAAATAAGAATAATAAGTACATAAAGGAAACCAACTTTATGTAACCTCTCAAAATAATATTGAATGAAAATATTTTTCTGAGTTGTTGTTGGTAGACAAATCTCTACAAAGGTTTTTATCTATTATATTATATCAACACTTTTGAAAAAAAAGAACTCAAAAAAAAAAAACACACTTTTGGTAAAAAAAAAATAGTTAAATGTTTCATCTTAAAACACTTTTAAGTGCTTTTTCTTTTTCTTTTTTTTTTAATCTATTTTTAAAATTTCATAAACCTATAAAAAAAATTTAAAACATTTTTTATTGGTCAAAATCAATTCCTATGAATGTTTAAAATTTTAACCAAATACTATCTTCATTTCTTTTTTAGCAATCTTTTAAAAATATACTTGTAATTTTTCGTCAAGCACTTTAAAAGATATGTCAATTACCATACACTTACCACCAAAGTTTTAAATATTAATATCAAAAAAAATATGAAGATCTCAATTTAATGGAAAAGTCAATCTAAATGTCGATAAAACGTCGATGTCAATGTCTATTTATGAAAAAAATCTTAAAGTAAAACAAAACCATATAGAATATTTAAATCGACAAATAAACATTTTCACCTTTTTAAATAAGTTAAAATTTCTTATTATTAACATTATGTCTATATTAATGATTTTTTGTTGATATTTTTTTGTTATATTTTTTCAATTTTTTATGATAAGATACAAGCATTCATGATATAATTCTTATGTCAATATCGAAACTATGGACATATGAAAGTGTTGATAGAAATTTAGCTCTTACAATTATTATTAACATTATGTCTATATTAATGATTTTTTGTTGATATTTTTTTGTTATATTTTTTCAATTTTTTATGATAAGATACAAGCATTCATGATATAATTCTTATGTCAAACTATGGACATATGAAAGTGTTGATAGAAATTTAGCACTTACAATTATACATTTAATGGCTTACTTAACATTATAGTTACACGCTTAATTCATTGGATTCCAAAAGGTTTCTCAAAAGTTTTTTTATTCCTTTGAAATCAACTAAATTAACATGGCTTCAATCAAATGAATTTTTCCAACCTAAGCATAGCTCAACTAGTTAAGGTATATACTTTCAACCAAAAGGTTGGAGGTTTGAATCTCCTTGCTTTATATGCGTTGTTGAAATAAAAAGAAAAATGAATTTCATACTATCTCAAAGGGTGATACTTATAAAATTAAAAAATAATAATAATAATCAATAATAATCTCATAAAATAATAAATAAGGGTTTGTTTGTTTTATGGATTTTTCCATGAGTTTTCAAACAGATATTTAATATCAGTGTTTGTTTCATTAGTTTTCATTTTTTAAGACCCAAGATATTATTGTTCACACGAGATTTCAACAAAGAAATTTAATACCTGTAAATGAACTTAATTTGTATTGATTTGAATGTAATGGAATACAATATCTAATGTTTGATTGGTCAAACTAAAACGTGGGGGTTTAAGAAAAAAAAATAGTTTAAAAACAAAGTTCCAGTCCAATGCGAGTGCACACTGTCGATTCAAGTAATATAAAAATAGAAGTACTCCAAAATATCAATCCCACAAGGAACGGATACAACAAAATTCAAAAGATAGAAAAAATTGTTCTCAAATTGTAATTTCGGTAACCAAGGTTATAAAAATGTGGATAGGTGTTTTTGCTGATGAGAAATATTGAAAAATCAATAAGAATGATAAAGGGAATTCAAGTTGCTCAAGCCTATTTTGAAAGAAATGCAACTAAAATGCAATTGCAATTGAAGCTAACAAGAAAACTAAGTAAATTGAATTTGACTCCTATTCAATTTTGCTTCAAAATATTTAGGAGGCTAAGTGATTAAACCTATATTTCTATGGCTAATCTAACTTAGATAATTTCGTGCACAATTCGAGTCTCGTCTTATGTCTAGGGTCGATGTTTATGACTTATTTCTAAATCTTTTCTCCTATAGCTTTTGTAGCATCCGCTTCTCTTAACCCTTTCGGTATTAAGTTTAAGCTTGACAAACAACACTAGATGGCCAGCTAGGTTTACCTAACATTAAACTCAACAAAAACAAACAAAGTTCAAGCATTAGCTAGATTACATGTGCTTTTAAACTTTACATCTTTCCTCTAGGGCATTCACGAACTTGAATCCTTAAAGGAAAACTTAGCTCATCATGAAAAGGATGAAAAACAATAAGTTAAAGGTCTAAAAATCCATAACAAAATGAGAAGTGAATGAGAATAAATTCGAGTTTAAAGAAGATTCATATTTAAATGGTAATTCTATTAAAATGAACACTAACATTCAACAACTTATAACAAAGCTTGGGAAACTAAACTATTGCAGCAAGAGAACTACAATGAAAAAGAAATAACAACAACTAAAACTTCCTATGAAATGAAATGAACAAAACAAAATATAACATGAAGAACAAATAAATTGACCCGTATCACTCCTTTGCTTAATCGACACAACCACTCTTTCTTCAAAGGCGATTAGGTCTTTATCATCTCTAACTTTCGTTAAGGTAGGATTAAGCTTTGGAGCTTCACGAATCTAGAACGAACAAAAAAAAAAACAACAGCAAAATAAAAGGAAAACAGTAGAACGATGGACTCTTTCTTGCGTGAAAAACCCATACTCCATTGCCTCTGTTTCTTCGTTCTTTTATAAGCTTTATGGGCTAGGGTTTTCATATTTGTTCATGTGCAGCTTGGGGTCAACTTGCCTTGCTAAATTCGTAGAGAAGAATGGCATAAAATCATACGTTGGTCCCGTGTTTGGTGCGTTTTCCAAATTTGTGCAGAAATGCAATTGCATTTGTGTTGCATTGTTTTCTAGATTTGCCAAAATTGCAATTGCAATGCAATTTCATTTCTGTTGCATTCTTCAAATTAAATTCCTGCACAAATTTCATTTTCTTTTGCTTTCTTTTCTCCACCTACTTAATTTAAAAGGCCTCCAATAATAATTCAATTTAAATCAATTTTTTGCTAGCCTCTTTATCTAATAACAGACATAAAATAACAATAATAAGTAAGTATAAAGGCCAAATCATTCTCATAAATGAGAATTATCATTGATCTTCTGATTCTTTCTCTCCAATGCACATTTGTCTAGAGAGCTTTGCAACTTGTTCTTGAACGTAGATTTGTCTCAAGGGCTTTGCAGCTAATTCTCGAATGTGAATTTGTCTTGAGGGCTTTGCAGCTTGTTCTCAAATGTGCAGTTGTCTCGAGGGCTTTACGACATATCCTCGAATGTGAAGTTGTCTCAAGGACGTTTGCAACTTGTTATGGAATAAGAAGTTGTCTCGGAATAAGAAGTTGTCTCAAGGGCTTTTGTAACTTGTTCTCGAGATTGAAGCTTCAATTGATTTTTGGAGTCTTAAAGTCTTCGAGTCTTGAAGTGTTTTGGATCTTCAAGGAGTATTCTATGTTCAGGTCGTGTTTGATCTTCAAGAGCTTAGGGAATCTTTTGATCTTTATTTCTAAATTCTCTGTAAATTCTTCTTATGAGGTCTTCAATTTCTGAACCCTAAAATAGAGGGGGAACCCTCTATTTGTAGAGTTCCTTAAGGCTCCATGTGGGCTTGGGCCTAATTGCTTTTGAGCCTAACTATTGGACTAGACTTGGTTAACTTTGGGCCTAGCTCTTTGGGTTGGACCTTTGTTGGATCAAGGCCTCTCATTTGAGTTGTGTCTAAAATAGACTCAAATTACATATAAATGATCAATTTGACCAACCTAAACTTAATTTATTTGATCAAATGGTTATAATGAAGACATGTGACATATTTGGATTTGCCATAATTTGATTTGGGGATCCACGTAAATTATCTCTAATTAAATAAATGATTTTGTCATTAATTTCAAGTAATAACATGACAATTTCTGATTTGTCGAAATTGCTATTCCAACAATTATTATCTAGGAAACTTTAAAACTCATCCAACATGGGTTTTCTTATACCTTCCATATAAAGTGAGATTTTTATACGATGAAGAGTAACAAATAGCACCTAATTAATTAGTTAATTTATATTAATTAATCATTATTAATTGTTTTTAATTAATTATTATTATCAATATAGTATTTAGACTTAATAAAATTATAACTAATACATTTAGAATTATTATTTTATATTATCTTAACTATTTAATATAGAATTTTGTAGGCAACATACAAAAACCATCCCTAAAGTATGGTGCTTGTTGCAATTACACCCTCAAACTTTTAATTGTAAAAAATAAACTCTCAAACTTATACAATTGTTAAAATTGATCCGTCAAACTAACATATTTATAAAAATTAAAACCTTTAGCTAACATAATTGAAAAAAATTGGGTGCTTTTTGTTCAGTATTTTTTTCTCTTTCTCGTTAGTTCTGCCACCATCTTCTCTCCTCTCTCTCTTTCGAAGATCAGCATTGCTTCCACCGAAGAATGCTTTGATGCTAATGAGGTGCAGATTGGGTCCAGTAAAAATGGTGGAGCTTGCGAAACAATTCTTTGAATCTCTTGCTCCAAAAGTCGAAGAAGAAGATGAGGAAGAGAAAAAAAAAAGAAAAAAAAAGAGAGAGATGGGACTGTGTCTATGATTGTGACTGTGAGTAAGGAAGAAGAAGAAGAAAGGAAAAAGGAGCTAAATGTGAAGCTTTAAAACAAGGAAGAAGTATGAGTGAAGAATCTTTTTATGAAGGCGAAGAAGAAAAAGAAGTTAATTTGGTTTTTTAGTTTTACAGTAAGAGGAAGAAGAAGATAATGGAGAAGAAACCATAGAATAATAGCCACAAAATACGAAATGGATTATCTTTAATCTTACAGAATCCTTCCAATCCACCACGTATACGCCAACAAGCGCGGCCGGAACTTCATCCGAAACTTCGACCACGCTTGGTACTAGTAGTGATTCACCACTGCTTCCTCTAGCTCTCATTTTCCTCGACCGAAACTCCTTCCTCAATAAAAAAAAATGGTGAATGGCATTCAACAGCAACAGAAGATCATGGATGACAATGGAACTTATCGAAAAAGAAAACCTTTTTAACAAAAAAAATTACCCAAATTTTGCACATATGTTAGTTAAACGGTTTAATTTTTATAATTGTGTTAGTTTAAGAGCTCAATTTTAACAATCGTGTAAGTTTGAGGGTTTAATTTTTACAATTATAAATTTGAGGGTCCAATTTTTACAATTGTGTAAGTTTGAGGGTTCAATTTTTACCATTAAAAGTTTGAAGGGTGTAATTGCAATTGTCCAAATTTTATTAGTATTTTAATTAATTTATATTTATTTAATTATTTTTTAGGATAGAGAAACTACCCATTAATTACTTTCTAATTAATGTGAAAATTAATCTCAATTACTTTAATTTATTATTATTTAATTGATTAATTTTCTAATATAAATATTTTTTTTAATTAAATCTAATAATGTAAAATGGTTTTTTCCATAAGCAAAATTATATTATAGTTTAATATATATTATTTTATTATGTGAGAGAGAGTTAAAAGGCAGGCATGAAATATTTGATGGCTTTGATGTGTTTATAATCTAATTAAAATTAAAAAATATATTAATATTTATATGTTTATTTTACCTCCATTCCAAAGAGATATCTGTAAATTTCCATTGATAATTAAATAAAAAATATGTGTTGATTTTAAATTGTTTTAACATAAGTTTAATATTCATTAACAAAAACAGTCAAAAAGTAAAGATAAGAGAGGAAGGAAGATGGGATTGTTGCACAGATGGCCTCTTTTCAGCAGGGTTATCGATGGATGGCCTGCTTTTTAAATTTAACGATGGACGGCATTCTGCTATCATTATCACTCTCGAACTAGGCCGAAATACCAGCAAGTTTCGCATTCCAGAAGACTCTGGGTCAGGGTTGTTGTCGACTCGCTAACGCAGTGTGATTCACTTCCGTTAAATCCCCATACTAACCGTTTTCTCAAGCCTAAATTGGTTTTTCAGATTTTATCGCTCTCGATCAAGGTTATTTAATTGATTATTAATTCTTTAATCCAATGAGACTCTCGGTCTGAGTTATTTAGCAAACTCTTGTACGCTCTCGGTCTGGATCCTTTTCGACCCGTTATGTCCATTGTGACTTTTTTATTTTATTTTCTTTTAATAACAAAACTCTTAGTTCAGGTGGTTTGTTCGACTTTCGTAACCTCCCGATTTGGATCCATTTTAACCGTTAATTTTACCTTTATTTGAAATACTGCCGTTTAAACCTCTCTCGAGCCTAAATTGGTTTTCCAGATTTTATTGCCTCTCGGTCTAGGTTATTTGGCAAACTCTTGTACGCTCTTGGTTTGGTTCCTTTTCAACCCATTATGTCCATTGCAACTTTTTTTTTTCTTTTCTTTCAATAATAATGAACCATTCTCTCGAGCCTAAATTGGTTTTCCAAATTTTATTGAGAGCATAAGGAAGCTATAAGAATCCCAATGAAAATGGTCAAAATTCACCGGGTACGAGGGGAAAAAACTATCGAGTGCAAAGGGTGCGATAAAATCTGGAAAACCAATTTAGGCTCGAGAGAACAGTTCAGATGGGGGTTTAACGGAAGTGAATCACACTGCGTTAGCAGGTTGACAAGAACCCAGACCGAGAGTCTTTTGGAATGCAAAATTGCGGGTCTTTTTAGCCTAGACTGAGAGTGCTAACAACAGCAGAAGGTCATCCATCATTAAATTTAAAAAGCAGGTCATCCATAAATAACCCCGCTAAAAGAGGTCATCAGTACAAAAATCCCAAGGAAGATTAGGTAGAAAATTTTGAAACTTTTATTTTTAAACTATGATTGAATTTTAATGTTTTTATTTCTCTATAATGTATATAATAATGGTTAATTTTGATTTTATTTGGTTTTAAGATAAATAAGATTTTTGACAATTTTTCTACTCAATTTTTATTTTATTTTATTTTGATTAGTTTATAAACATATTATTTAAATTCTAGGAACTAAACTTACAAAATAAACACAGACATTTAATTCTCAAACATTAAGGGGCTGTTTAGGGCAAGGGTTATAATCAGTGGCGGATCCAGAATTTTTGTTGAGGGGGGGCTTCATTTATAATTTTATAAAAATAATTTACAAGTAAGCGAACCAAAAATTTAATAAATAAATACAAACTATTAATTTAATACATTGTGATGGTCTTCTATGAATTTTCATACTTTAAAATTGTTGCATAATAACTCCATTTTCTAATAAATTTTTTTCAATGCGTGCTATAAGACTTAATTATCTATCTTATCAAATAAATATTTTTTAACATAAGCATTAAATAAAATATAGAAGGTATTTAAGTAGGTATATTTTAAATTTTTTTAAATGAAGAGGGTGTGCCCCTTGGGCCATGGTGCATCCACTATTGGAGGCGAAACCAAAACTTTATGTCTGACGATAAATATTGTAAAGAGAATTTTGAATGCATTGATATATGTTGATATTTGTTTATATAATTTGATATTAGTTTGTTCAATAAGAAGTATAATTGATTTTTTTATATAAATATACAAAAAAAAAAAAAAAACTAATGAAACTTGAAATAATAGGTAAATTTTTTTTCATTTTATTATAGCAATTAGAGTGTGTTTTTATGGGATTAATTTTTTTTAAAATAATATACTATTGATATTAGTTTGTTCCTAGAAAGTATAATTGATTTTTTTTTATATAAATATACAAAAAAAAAAAAAAAAAAACTAATGAAACTTGAAATAATAAGTAATTTTTTTTCATTCTATTATAGCAATTAGAATTCTTTTCATGGATTAAGTTTTAAAAATAATAGACCAAAGATTTAAAGGAAATATAGTTTATAATTTAAATTATAAAATATAAAAGTCTAAATTAGTTTTTTTTTTTAAAAAAGAATATAAAATAATAACATTTTTTTTTGCTTCATTTCGTTGACCATATATAAAGACAGCAATCTCCTAGTAATTAGCTGCTATATGTAATATAAAATAATAGTAAAAGCGCCTCCTAGAAGGCTTGAACCAGGAATCCACGCTGCTGACAATCACAATATATAAAGGAAAAAAATAAGCCAAAAGGTGCCTTTATGAAGGCTCGAGCCTTGGCCTTTGAGGGGGGGCTTGGCCGCAAAGACCACTAAGGCAACTGCTGTTGTTTGTGCATGATGGCAAATTTAATAACACTTATATAATATATTTCAAAGTTGAGGGGGGGCTCGAGCCCCCCCTAGGCCTATGCTAGATCCGCCGTTGGTTATAATAACTCGTGTTATAATAACCTATGGAGTACTCTACACCCAAACACAGACTATTATAACCCTAGACTAAACAACTCTGCATTTTAAACAATATTATATTATTTTACAAACTATTATAATCCCTAGACTAAACAACTCTGCATTTTAAACAATACTATATTATTTTACAAACTATTATAATCCACAGATTATTATAACCCAAAACTGCCCCTAACTATCTTACATATCCAAACATAGACATCTAACTCTCAAACATTAATCATCTTGCATGTCCAAACATTTATCACCTAGACATTTAAATTTTAGATATCTAAATTTCATATATTTAAATTTTAGATATTTAATATCCATATCCGTCCAAACGGGCTATAATGAATCTGAAAAAAGAGTTAAGACCAGGCAAATAATGGAGGTCATTTGTTCTGTTCTGATTAATGCAGAGACTGTTGGGCACTGATAGCCAGCTTTATTCAATTGAATTAAAAATAAAAAAAAAATAAAAAAACCAAATCATTCATTAGAATTGCCATTTCTGGAACAATCCACTGAACCACAGAATTCAGAATGGGTTCTCAAAAGCGTTCCCTTAATGATGCATATGAGAATACGGCGGAGCTTGGCCGGAGAGACCGTCGCCTCCGCTCGAGCTACGCCGCCGGCAAAGTTTTCACTTCAAAAGGAATCCGAGCAAGGAGGCTCCGGCTGTCGGCTCCGACCGCCATCCAATTCTACGACGTTCAGGATCGCCTTGGCTGTGAACGAGCCACCGAAGCCGTCGATTGGCTTCTTCAGAATGCCAAATCCGCCATTGATGCCCTCTCTGAACCGTTAGAAACAGACGGCGACTGTAGAAAGCAGAATTTCAGCTTCCCTACTATGGCTACTTCTGTTCCTTTGTCTTCTTCCTCCCAGTTCCAGAGTTACCCACTTCAAAATTTCTCCCAAAAAGTTAGATTTCTTTTGAAAATTTTGAGTTAGATTTCTTTTGAAAATTTTGTTTTCATAAATTCTTCTTTATTACATTTGCTGGAAATGAAGTCTTGTGTGATTCTGTAACAGGGCAACTTCTCTGTTTTGAGTCCAATGATTTTGAATGCCTCGCCGACGGAATTTTCCGGCCAGGAGCCGCCGTCGTCTGTAAGTCAGAGCAATGTAGGAACTGATTTTCCTTCCTTGCCGATGTGGGAGCAGCTACGGGTAATTTCCACGGTGAATTTACCCTCTCTTCTAATTTAAATACTTCTCACAAAAATATCTAACACTCCTTATAAAAAAAAATAGTTTAATTATGGTCCAGGTGTTTTAATTTTGGTTTTTAAATACTTCTTCCACGAGCGATTTTCTTGTTTTATTATATACTTTTTATATATGTTTTTTGAAAGTTAAGATATTATTGATAACCATTTGATTTTTTTGTTTTATATTTTTGAAAATTATGTTTATTTTCTCATATTTTTCTACAATGAGTTTCATCTTTCTTAAGAATACATTTAAATCTTAGCTAAGTTCCAAAAACAAAAACAAGTTTTTGAAAACTATTTTTTTTTTAAAATTTCAAAACTTGACTTAATTTTTTAAAACATATGTAAAAAGTAGATAACAAACTAATGAAATTCATAGGTAAAAGTATAATTTATAAGCTTAATTTTAAAAAAGCATAAATCAAAAACTAAATAGTTATCAAATGGGGCCAAAATAAATTAGTTTTCAAAAATTCTTTTTTATTTTTTGAATTTAGCTAAGAATTCAAATATTTCTTTAAAAAAGATGAAAATCATTATAGATAATATTTTTATTGTACAGAAATGATGGAAAAATAACACAATTTTTAAAAACCAAAAATTAAATAATTATCAAATATAACCTAAAATTCGAGTTGATTGCACTACATTCTAATATGATTTTGCAAATGACGAATTAACATAGAGTAATTCCTAGTTAAATATTTTTGGAATATTAAATTATTTTTAAAGTAATTTTTATTTATTATCAAAACTCTTGATTTTAAAAAATAAATATATTTTTTCTTTAAAATCACTTGGAAAATTAGTTCAAATAAAATAACACAAAAGCTGGTCGATTTTTGGAATTTTTTAAAAACTTTTTATTGAACCTCGAACCGGGGGAAAATTAACTTCTGTTTATGAATTGACATGCAATCATTAGGTTTTGTTCTGAACTCAAACTTCTGTTTCAGATGGATTCTCAAAGTTTCACGCGCCGCCGGAACATTGATTTCAAGTCAACGGGAAATGGTTTCTGACGGCGTAGCATCATAATCAGTGGCATCCACGTCCTTTTTTTTCTTTCTTTTTTTTTTTTTTTTGTGTTTTTATTTTCGTTTTTGGATTAGGTTTCTCATTCAGATCAACTGGTTTTCCTCAAGGGACTTGAAATTTCAGTTGATTGATCCAATGTGTATTTGCAAATCTTCCTGATAATTTTATTTTTCTAACTTCATTTCAAATTTACCACTAAATTACTCCATTTTCCATCGATTTTCTAATCTCTCTCTTCTTTTTAGTTAATCTTTTTTATTTCTAATAGTTATAATAGTGAGAATTTTTTTTATAGTGTAGTAGGAGTGGAGACCCAAATTTACAACTATTTAAAAATAGAAATGTTTTAACTATGTAAAAGCGATAATTAGTTGCATGTTGAATACTTTTTATAATTATCACTGAGATAAACTTACTTGATAAACTGAAATATTTATGGTCCATTTGATAACCATTTTTTTTTTTGTTTTTGAAAATTATGCTTGTTTTCTCACAATTTTTCTAATAATTTTCATCTTTCTTGAAGAAATATTTGAATTCTTAGCCAAATTCTAAAAACAAAAAAAGTTTTGTAAAACTTTTTCTTTTTTCAAAACTTAGCTAGAATTTTGAAAACATTTGTAAAAAATAGATAACAAAAACAAAAAAAAGCTTAATTTTCAAAAACAAAAAATAAAAAACTAAATGATTATCAAACGAAAGCTTTAGTAATTTGAGTTAAAAGTTGAAAAATCTAAAAATGTATTTAAAATATATATGTATATATACAAACACATATGAAGAGATTTGAACTTTGTATTTTTTAAACTCATCTTTTTAGAATATAACATTGGAATTGTGGTGGTACAAACATTTGTTTTTTGGAAAACAATGAACATTTGATTTATAGAGAAGGTTTTTGATGCCCTTAGACATTGAGCTATAAGTTGAACGAGAAAAAAAAACATTAAACTATACTCATGTTAACATGTTTTAGAATAAACATACTTTAACAATGGAAAGAAAAATGACAATTAAGCTTGTGAAATATATTAATAAATTAAACTTAATTAATCAAGTTCATAAATTTTTTTAGTATGATAATAATTTAACATAAAAATGGAGTAAAACCTTTTAGTCCTCATTAATTTTCATTACAAATATCCTTTCAACAATTTTAAGAATAGATCCCTATAAATCAATTTAGACTAACTTGGGCTTCTAAGTATGATTAGGGTTTTTTCTTTAATCATTAATCTTTGCTCGGGAAAAGGGGGTAAAAAAACTTTTCTTAAAAGTTAACGTTTATGAACAAAGACAGGCAATTCAAGAATAAATTTCAAATTCAAGTTTTTGTGTAAATTTTAAAGATATGTTTGATTATACTACTTTATGTTTTTTGGTTATAAAAACTAAGTTTGTCAACCAATAGTTTCTCAGAGTAATATTTAAACTTTAAAAAAAAATGACAAGCTTAAAAAACCTATCTTAATCTTGGCTAAAATTTTCAAAGAGTGTTTTCTTGAAAATGAAAAGAAAACCATAAAAATTGATCTTTTTTAAAAAATAGAAAATAAAGTTATCAAATAAAACTGATTTTTAGAGGAAAAAAAGGCATTAAATTTGTAAATTAAAAAAAAAACCCCACAATTAATTAACATATATGTGTGGTTTAAAAGAATACAATAATTAGTGGGGTTTAAAAGAAAAAAAGAAAAAAGAAAAAGAAATCACATGACCCAAGTAGTTATAAGTGTGGAATATGATGATTGTGGGGGATGCATGTACATATAAGGCACCAGCCTTTTTTTTGTTACAGAGCTGTCGGTTGCTTAATTTGGTCAGATTATTGAACATGTTTATTTATGTGTGTAAAGTTTGAAACTGCAACTTTCAGTAAAACAGTGGGGGGGGTGGGCTCACACTTCTAATTCTGTAGTTCAAACATGTGAAAATGATGGTCAATTATTGACTTCACTTCAGATACAACAGTACAGGGCCCCTCCTACCTATCTGTTCTGTTCTGTTCTTTTTTGTGTTTGATTTGAACCACTCCCCATTTATTCTCTTATTCACTCCAACTCTCTATAAAATTACTTGGTACTCCTCACACCAATAACTTAGTATTTCTCTTTGGAAAATATCATGCTTTTTCTCTAAAGAAAACAAACCATATGCTTGTTTTTGGAGAAAAATGATCATCTCCTCCTTAACTCCTTCCATTTCCATTTCTAACTCCAAACTAATATATTTGTGGATGGCATATATTTTAAAACGAATAATCTACATGGGTGTTGAGAACATGCCTCCGATTAGAGTAAGATTAAATGGTACGCAGGTGTGAAGTCTAGACGAGTTCAAGTACTTGATAGATTGTTTAGTGTTGAAGATCCGACATCAAAAATATAAAAAGATCTCACAATTTTTATAAAATACATGTATTACTTCTCTCCTTGTCAATTGATTTTAAGATGGAACCTCATGTTAATTTAATAATTAGGTGTTTGGAGTTGGTTTGAGGAGGTCATATCAAACATCCTTTCTACTACTTTTTGGAGTTGACCATGAATTTCTGATCTCTTAGTTAGAAGGATATTCCTTAATAAGGTGAACTATACTCAGGTTTATTATTAAAAGTTAGAGTTTAAAGTTATTTTTTTTATATTAAAAAAATTGAGAATTTTGAAATTTCATCTTAAAATTTGCAATATTAATTTATGTGTAATCTAAACTTGTAAGACTTGGATAAATGTTGTAGTTTTTAGTTAGACTTTGGTCACATTTATCAACTAATTTCAAAAAAAAAAAAAAATCATAAAAGTATTTCAAAACTTCCCAACTTCAACTAGAATCCAACTCTACTATTGTTTTCTAGACCAATATTCAACTTGTCATGTATACCTTTTTTTAGCATAACTTGTAATAAGTACCTAATGCTTGATTAAATTAAGGAAAAAAATTCATTTATATTTCTAAGCTTGATAAATTATATCAATTTTCATCATAAACTTTCAATTTCATCAATTTGGATTCCAAACTTAGATAAGTGTTGCAAAATTTACCCTCTATTCAAATTCCATTACTTCACCACAAATTTTAACAAAAAATTAAATAATCTAAAAAGTTCAAAAAACTCACTAATTTAATGAAATCAAATTTTGCACAAAATTAAATTTGATTGTTGCACAAAATTTACTATTAAATGACTATCAAAACTTACAAATTTCAATAATAATAATAATAACCCAACTCTAAGTCTCTAATGTCATGTTTTTTTTGAATCATATCAATTGTATACCACATATATGTTATATAATTCATTAGACATATAAAAATACTTTTTTCAACAATGTCTCAAATGAAAACCTATCATTAGATATAAACTTTACCCTCTATTTAAATTCCATTAATTTACACACAAATTTTATCCAAAAATAATGTCAAAATATCCAAAAGCTGACTAATTTAATTAATGAAAATCAAAATTTGCACAAAACTAAATTTGATTGATGCACGAAATTGACTATTAAATAATTTCACCAAAACTTATAAATTTCAATAATAATAATAATAATAATAATAACTCAACTCTAATGTCATGTTTTTTTTTTTTTTTTTTGACAATACAGGAAAGAAACAACAGATTAAAAAACATTAAAAGAAGTATGCACCACTTCTTCTTAAAAGTCCAAAGCTATGACACGTCTTTCCCTTTCATAAAAGAAGGTTAGTTCTGGGGCACCTCTTCCATCCAAATTTGCGATACACCAAACTTCAAGGTCTAATTTACCACAAGATGAGCTAATTGATTCTTCTTCCGCCGAGGATCCACGCAGGGGCCAGGAGGAGCACATGCCCCCACTCATATTGTCATTTTATTATATATATATATATATATATATATATACACACACACTTGGTTTACTACATAATTAAAATGTAGTTTTCGTCAGGAGGCATGTTGCCTTGCTCACTTTTAGTTGAGTATCTGGGTTCGAAACTTCATGGATGCCGTTGGTAGTTAATTTTATTCCAATTTTTAATTTTGCCATGCATGCATATAATAATACAAACGCTGAGGTGCTATTTTATATTTAGTTATTAATTTTGTGAGTGTATATATATAAGTATATTCAATCTAAAAAAATACTAATATTTTTTAGTAGTTAGTAAATTATTGTTAAAAAATTAATTGGGAAACTATTTAAAAAATATTGGGTATATTTCCTTCAAAAAAAAATATTGGGTAAATATTTCAAGTTTCATTATATAGTTTATTTATTTATTTAGATAATTTTGTAATAGCTTATTATAATTTTGTAATTAATAATACTTAATCTAAATGTTATATATGAACATAAATAAAATTATATTTATACAAAGTTTAAATTATAAGTTTAGGCCATGTTGGATGACTATTTAGTTTTTATTTTTTTGGTTTTTGAAAATTAAATTTATAAATACTACTTCCATCTATGGGTTTTCTTGCTTTGTTATCTATTTTTTACATATATTTTCAAAAACCAAAGCCAAGTTTTAAAAACTAAAAAAATAGTTTTTGAAAACTTATTTTTGTTTTTAGAATTTGCCTGAGAATCAAATGTTTCCTTAAGAAACATGAAACTCATTGTAGAGAAATTTGGAGAAAACAAGCTTAAGTTTCAAAAAACCAAAAACTAAAACCAGATGGTTCTGAAATTTCAAATTTGTGTGTAATAAATTCTTGAACATTAAAAAGTATCTAACAAAAATCTCTCAACTTTATTTCAATTTTATATTTATTAGATCTCTGACATATTTGAAAATTTTAGAAACTAAATGTTTTATTAGACATAAATTTTAATTTTGTGTCTAATTGGATCTTAAACTTTCAATTTTGCATCTAATAGATCCGAGAATTTTAAAAAATTGTTGAATAGGTTAAGGATCCATTAGACAAAAAATTAAAAATTTTGGGACATATTAGACAATTAAATTAAAATTCAAGAACCTATTAGATATTTTTAAAAGTTTTAAAGATCTATTTGCACAAAATTCAAAGTTCAAGGGATTTATTAGACACTTTTTAAATTTCAAGGATCATACAGATAACTTGAAAATTTATGAACTAAACTTATAATTTAACCTTACATGTAGCTGTGCCCCGCTGACATAAATTTCTAAATTCGCCCCCGCCCACAGTGGCTAAACGAGCAAACTGAGAAGAGGTTTGATTTCACCAACACTTCCCTGACAATCATTCCTACCTCGGATCCCTCATTTGCCTTGTTTTTTAGCAAATTAACCACTCTGAAGGAGTCGGTTTCAACCTCTGTAAAATGTAAATCACAGAAACCAAATATGTGTTATGTAATTTTTTGAACGAATGTGCAAGCCATGTTCAGGGTTAAAATGGAAATCATCATAATGTCATTATTAAATTTAAACAACAATTTTACACTTTATTCGCACTTTAAAATATTATTATTCCTTATATCTCCCGTACATCCGGTAAAACCAAAAGTTCATTAAATTATGGTCCCGGCGAGGCTCGAACTCGCGACCTCCGGCTCATAAGACCAGCGCTCTAACCAACTGAGCTACGGGACCAACTGACGACAAATTTTTTCATTTAAAGTCAACTTCTATTGAAAAACGGAAATTTTGAACCCACGAACTGTCGACTGCATAATTGAGCACTGAACCATTTGCAGCAACTCTGCTATTTATCATGAGGTTGTACATGCTTTTCTTTTATATATGCTTTTTTTTTTTCATTAAGGGGGTGTTTGGATTGAGGAGTTGGGGGAGTAAAGTTTGTAGGAGTTAATAACTCCCCCCAACTCCTTGTTTGGCCCAAGGATAATTTTACTCCTATTGTGGACCCCACAGATTTATTAACTCCTTCTCCAATTCTCAATTGTGGGCCCCACAAACTTATTAACTCCTTCCCCAACTCCTCATTATGGGTCCCACAACTTTCTTATCTCATTTGTCTTCACCTCACCTCACTCATACCTCTCTCTCTTCTCCCCTCTCCTTTCTCTCTCTATTTTTTTTTACATTATTTTTTTTAATTTCTTAATTTGAAAAATTTTCTTTATTTTTTATATAAATTTTCTCATCATTGTTACTAATTACTAATTAAATATATATAATTATTTTTTTTATTCTATAATTTTAATCAATTTTTTAACAAAAATATTTTCCTTTTATTCTATAATTTTAATTTTTTTAAATATAAATTATATAAGAATGTTTTAGACATGATACTATTATTTAAATTGACAATTTAATATAAATTATAGTACTACATAACAATTTTTTTAATTGATAAAAATCTTCCTATTTCACTTCTTCCATTTGTCATCTACAATTTTTTTTTAAGTTTCAACTAAAATTACTTATAACAAATAACAATCTCATCTTTTTTAAGTTTTTTTTTTATTAATAGCTCAAAAATATATATAATTTTATGATTTGAAGATAAGAAAAACATATTTTAAACTAACCCGTATTACATTTTAGAAAATTAGTATTAAAAAAGATTAACGTATTAAAAAATTTTGATTTTCAAACTAATCATATTCAAAGTAAAAAGATAAACAATTTCTCATTCCAAACTTAATAAAATAAAATTATTACAATAAATAACATAAATATATAGTATTTTGAACAAAAGTATGTATAATATTCATTTTGAATGATTTTAAAAAACATATATATTCATTTTGAACTTAATTATTTTAAAATAGCATAAATATTTGATATTTTATTTTTAACTTAGTTATTTTAAAACTTCAAAGAATATATTATTTTCAAATTAATCAAACTTTAGATAATTTATTACATTGATTATGTAGAAAAATAAAATCTTAAATTATGTAAAAAAAATTATTTTATTAAGCTTGAAAAACAAATCTTAAATTAAAATTTTAAAATTGACGAAAACAAGTCTTTAATAAAATTATAAAATATTCATAAAATAATATAATTTAAAATCCCAATTTTAGGATTGACGGAAACAAATCTATATTATTTCTATAATTGAAAGAATAAAAACGTAAAAATCTTGAAGTTTATTTGAATCTCTTTAAATTAATGGATTGAAATATTTCCAAATCACATGTAATATTTTAAAAAGTATTGTAAGACTCTTTTATTTGAAAACTATCCAAGATAAATAAATAATTAATGTGAGATATATTGAAAAAAAGAATGTGGGGTATTTTGTTCAAAATTATTTTTTTTTACTTTAAAGAAATTTGTAAAATATACATAAATTAATAAAAACAAAAAATCTCAATCTTAGAATTTATGAGGACAAATTCTTAAGAATGAAATTTTGAGAAATTGTAGAAAAAAACTATATAAAATCAACTTAGAGTTCAGAACTCCAGGTTTAACAAATCTGCACCCCAAACACAGACTTCAGAACTCCTACTCCCTGCAACTCCTTGCCCCAAACACAGACTTCCTAACTCCAGACTAAACAACTCTGCACCCCAAATACAGACTTCCTAACTCCCCAGACTTTCTAACTCTCCAGACTTCCTAACTCCCCAGACATATTAACTCCTCCCTGCAACTCCTTGCCCCAAACAGCCCCTAAAGTTTAAGTAATAGCATATATTTCTCATCTCAAAAAAAAAAAAAAAAAAAAAAAAAAAGAGTATATTTCAAAAACTACCAACTTTATCTAATATGAGACCAAGTAATGGAAGTATACTTCCATTTTTCGATATTATTATACCAATTGCTCTGGACAACGGTAAGGGAGAAAATAGGTATACAAACAATAATAAAGGATTTTTCCAATTTGATTTCTTTTATAAGGGTAAAGACTAATAATGACTATAAAGAAAACATAAAATTCTCCCCGTCATAGTTACTTTATTAAAATAATGTTTTTATTGAGTTAAAAGAGCATACCTATAATTTCTGGATTCTAAATATACTAATTTTTCCTATTCGGAAAACAATTTCTAAAAAATGAGAGACAAATTAATCCCATAAAAAAAAAAATCATGATGTTTAAGTTATTAATCCAATATATACTTTTCTTGCCTGCTTCCCCCTGAGTTTAATGCCTCCACGATTTCCAGCTTAATTAAACATATAATTTCACCCCCAAGAAAAAAAAAAAAGACATTACAAGCAGAAACGGTTTCAGTTTTCTAATTAAACTTGTCACAAACCAGCTGTACTACAACAAGTTCTTAATATCTAAATCTAATACAATCTTTTGATTTGCCAGTAAATTTAAGAAAATCTGCTGGGTTATTTATAACTCATGTCACAAAATCATATAGAATTTGGATTCTCTATGATTCTCCATAAGCAAAAACCATTAAAGTAACCCATATTTAGACTGCATCCAGCTGTGTGATCTAATAAAAAAAAATAAATCACAAATAATTTAATGGACTCTTTAAGAGAGAGAAGAAAACCATATATCCAAAGAACTTGAGGATTTGTTTAGGATACGACATTCATAACATGAATTTAAAATTGTGTTCTGAAAACTTAAAGATTAAGATCCAACCATAATTTTGAGAGGAATATGAGATTTAATCAAACTTTTAAAAGGTAAAATATTAAAATCTGTCTTTATTGAAATTGTATCTAGAAATAGAATAGCATTTCAAAAAAAAAAAAAAAAGGTTAAATTACAATTTTAGTCTATAAATTTTCAGGTTTGGATCTATTTGGTTTCTAAACTTTAAAAAGTATCTAATTGGTCCCTGAATTTTTAATTTTGTGTCTAATAGGTACTTAAACTTTAAAAATGTCTAATAAGTCCCTAAAGTTTCAAATTTGTGTCTAATAGGTACCTGACATTTTCAAAATTTTAAAAATTAATTGATCTATTAGATATAAATTTGAATTTTATGTCTAATAGGACTCCAAACTTTCAATTTTGATTCTAGTAGGTCCGTGAATTTTAAAAAACATCGAATAGGTCAAGAACCTATATAGGACACAAAATTGAAAATTCAAGAACTTATTAGATACAAAATTAAAAGTTTAAGAAACCTGTTAAATACTTTTTAAAGTTTAGGAACCAAAATAGATGCAAATATGAAAGTTCAGAGACTTATTAGACATTTTTTAAAGTTCAGAGACAAAATAAGCACAACACAAACTTGAAAGTTCATTAACTAAACTTATAATTTAACCCAAAAAAAAAAAAAACATCTCCAAGGAATCCAGATTTGAATTGAATCAATGGAAAAGGGGTTTGAAAAAGAAGATGGTTTTGGTTGTGTTGTGATTCTGTTGATGATTAGATAAGATTTTGCATGTCCTCTCAAAGGCCATGTGAAGGCATTTTGCTGCTAATTGGCAAGCCCCACCTACTCACCTAAAGAATCTGACATTGATTTTTATAGAAAGATTTGGTGTTAGAGAAAGGCTATCAAAGCTTTGAATTTCTTCCAATCTTTTGCATCTTTGGAAGGTTTTCAACTTGTAGATTGGTTGCCTTATGGAGTTTGCTTCGCTGCATTTGCATCAAGATGCTTACTCATTCATCATAATTTATGGTAATATATAGCTAAAGATTTTTTTTTTTTTTTTTGTAAAAATTTTATTGAGGGTTTTTTTGGATTTTGTTACACACATATATATATGATCTCATGTTTGTGATTCCAAATGGGTTGTACTATTTATTAGATTCCATTTGATGAAATTAATGATCTATTAAGCATGTAATTGGTTAAGTTTTTTTAAGGGTCAATTTCAGAAAATAGTGGGAAGAGCAAAAGTGTAGAAAGGTGCAGAGTGCTCTTCGGTGGAGAATAGAGGAATAATTTATGAAAAGAAAAGAAAAAAAAAAGGCAAAACTTCTTTTATTATTATTATTAATGGTTAAGAAGAATAAATTTATTGCCAAAGTGAGCATAACTCGATCGTAGTTGGCATGTACCATTGACTAAGAGGTTAAAGGTTCGAATCTTCCACCCAAAATGTTGTTATTGAACTAAAAATATATATATGTTGAGGATGTGAATGTGTGCTCCCATGCACTAGAAGTTGGAAATATTTTTATTTTTCTTGACTTCAACAATATGTAGAGGTGAAAATTCATACCTCTGACATTTTGGTCGAAAACATATGCATGTCTTAATTAGCTGAGTTATGTTGATCATAATAACAAAAGTATGTTAACAAAACGTAAGTAAGAATAATGTTTTTATTGATATGATCGTATAGGGATACTAAGCTAAGGCTAATAGTGGGCAACATCATATAAATATAGAGAGACTTGTTATACGAACAAACTTGGCAAAGAATAATGAGTACAAACGAGAACTAGATGCCACCATTGTTGTATTAGGATGAGCACACCACATGACATGCAAATGGGCTAGGTGTGATGACCACGTGAAGTTAGAGTATGTTCTCTCTTTAAAAGAGTCAAGGATGACAATTGACAAGCACATTTATTCAATCAACATAAGTGCTTTTTTCTTAAAGGTGAAGTAAGAGTAAGACGAGCACATCATGCCAAAATATTTGGCCAATTACTCATGATAAATGCTCTTCTCTAAAAGTGCTAAGGAAAAATTGGTATACTAGGGCCCGTAGGACCAATGTTTGTTACTTAGAAGAGCCAAGTCAGATGATTACACCAAATGCTCTTCTTTTGAAGAGTTGAGTGAGATGAACTCATCTAGACCACCTTCCAAATTTAGATGGAATAACACACATCTTAATAGTGTATAAGTACTTTAATTCATATAAATGAACCGTGAGATGAGGACATCAAGCCTGACATAAGTTAATAAGGCCAATCCATGCTCTTCCATTTATATATTTTAAGATGAACACACAAAAAGCCATTGAGGCTTGTCTTACAACTATATATATGAAAGGAAAAAAGCAAATACACTCCACCTCACTTGAACATATCATAATTGATGAAAAAAAACATTAATAATCTCTTCCGTTAAATCTTCATCAATACTATTTTATTTATATATAAAAAAAGTGAAACATTTAAAATTAGCAAAGCAAATAATGGAGGTCATTTAGTTTTTTCTTTTCAACAATATTTGGCATAGAGAATTCGAACCTCTGACCTCTTGGTTGAGGGTATATATATGTCTTAATCAGTTGATATGCCCGGGTTAAGAGGTCATTTAGTTGGTATTATATTAATATAAAGTGAGTTGACACTTAATAGTATTATGTTTTACACTAGTGTGTGTTCTTACTTAGAGAGCCAAATTGAGTGAACACTATTATAATCTTATCCATATTGTTTAAAACGTTTTAATTTAGTTTCTTATATTTTAATGTTTTTCAATGTAGTCTTTTACAATTAGTGAATGTTTGTTGAAATCAATCAATAATAAACTTACATTACATAATTATACTAGAGGAAAAAAATTCATTTAAGAGGGTAAAGTTTCTAATTCCTTCTCCAAAATTTTAAAAAATTGATAGAAATTTTGAGTTTTCATCTCTTAGATGACTTTTTTTTTTCTCCTCTAAATTTCTATCCATTCATTAAGTGTTATGTCAGGTAAGTTTATTTGTCAAATTGTTGCATGGAACACAAACAAATTGTCTTCGAAATATGCTTTTGTTGGTTATTTTAGACGGCTTTAATGGTATATTTCCTAATTAGAGAAATAAAGATTCAATTTGCACAAAAGAAGTAGTTTAGACGCAATTTGATAATAAATTTATTTCCTATTAATTATATTACATTTATTTACTCATACTTTTTTTCATCTTTTAATAAACATGTTTGTGTATCTAGTCGGTTGTTAAAAAAAAAGTAATTATTATTGTTGTTGTTAGTATTATTGTAATAAATAAATAAAAAAAATATGCAAGGTAGAGATTCAAACCTCTAACCTTTTAGTTGATGATATATGTCTTAATCAGTTTAACTATATTAAAGTTGGCTAAATTTTTTATTATTTATTAGTTATTTAAAAATATTTTTAGAGATATAGTACAAAGTGAAGAAAATCTACTAAACAATATCACAATCTTTAAAAATGTAAGGTTGGCTAATAATGTAAGGGTTAAAATTTAATCTAATCTTTGAATAGTTGGTATAATGTCTTAACCAAGCTGATTTGTTTAAGTTGACATTATAAAATAAATTTTTCAAAAAATAATTTTCAAATTTGTATTTAAGCTATTACTTTAAACTAAACAATAATTGGAGTAATAACATATAAGCTGGTTTTATGAAAATGATGTCTTTTTCATAATCAGTATTTCTTTCGACTCAATGAATATATATAATACGCACACAGTTTCAAGATATAATTTGAATAATCTAGAGTTTTATTCTTATCCAATTATTTAAATAACTTTTCAATTATATTATGAATTTTCATTTTTCTCAAACCTTTATTTGTTACAATATAAATTTATTCCTCAAAATCACCATTTATCTTAAGAATATTTTATTTGTCTATATACGAAACAACCATTACTGACTCTGACTTTGGACTATTAAACTTTTTGCTGGCCAGACTAGCTGCTCATAACTTCCATACATTTTCCTCATAAAACAAAAAACTTCCATATATAAAAACATTATAATTTTTCAGATTCAAAATTTTATTTCCAATCTAATTATATAGCAAAAATTATGAATTAAAATGAAATAATTAATTTTAAAAATCAGTTCTATCATATAAAATAAGAGAAACTAACCTTTCAACTTTTGAGCTTTTTTTTTCTTTTTTTTAATTCAACAACACGTGGGAATAGAAATTCGATTATTTGACCTTTTGGTCGATGATAATATATATACTTTAACCTCTAAGCCAAACAAAGGCTTAGTATACATTTAGCTATATCTTTTCCAGTAGGACCAACTTAACTTCTTTTTCAATAGAACAATACTCACACACCGATCCGTAAAAATTTCCATCTACTTTTTGAAACAGGTTACTGTAATGGTCAAAATATATGCGAAACAAAAAAAAAAAAATAGACCAAAAAAAATAAGTGTGACTAACAAGAAGTGAGTAGCTAATAAGTTATGTGTGGGCAGGTAATATATGAACATATTTATATGGCAAAAGGGGACCAAGAGACCTAGTCCTTAACTATTCCATGCAATAACAGGCATGGAAAAAGTACAAAAGCTGTCCATAAAAATGGCAAAGATTTTCTCAGATTTGAAACCTCAGTGGGCAAGAAACAGATGCCTCATCCTCTTAATGCCCTCTCTTCAAACTCAAAACTCAAACCCCCATCAAACTTTAATTTTCCCCTTCCTTCTGAGCTGTCTGTGACTGAAAAACTTTGAATTTAAATATAAACCCCAAATTTTTTATTTTTAAAAAAAAAATCACAGAGAGAAACAAAGTTACGATAAAACCGAGGAGGAAGGAGAAAGAAGAGGATGAAAAGATTCAGATGATCGCCTGAAATTCCGTGCTTTCAAAAAGCCTTTTTCTCGAACGGACAGGTAATTAAGAAATTCCCCGAAACTTTATACAAAATCTT
The DNA here is from genome assembly GCA_033996785.1 of Trichosanthes truncata. Taxonomy (NCBI): domain Eukaryota; kingdom Viridiplantae; phylum Streptophyta; class Magnoliopsida; order Cucurbitales; family Cucurbitaceae; genus Trichosanthes; species Trichosanthes truncata. Next base: position 34,090,528 of record MU867261.1, read on the forward strand.
TCTGAGCTTCAAACATGAAAGAATGGCCTTGTTCTTGTTCTTCCTTACGAATGGAATGGCTAATTTCCACTGCCAATCTTTTCGATGATTTTCCCCTTCCGTGAATCTCGGTGTCAATTTTTTTTTTTTTTTTGTTTGAGTGATTTAGATTTAGATTTTGATTACCCGTTTTGCAGATATTTTCTCTGTTTATTTGGAAATTGTAGATTCTTGTTCATTAATTTTCTATTGCTACTGGCACCCTCAGCTGAATATCTCTCTTCCCAGTTCTTCAGGATTTTAAAATCTTTTTTCCACCATTTTTGGATTAATTGTGTTTTTATATAAAGAACAGCTTGTTGTATCTTGTATTGTATTTATCTGATTTGTTTTTTTTTTTTTTTTTTTTTGAAATGTTGTTTACAGGGAAAAGAAGCGAGAATGTGAAATATGCAAAAAGTGAGATGAGGAAAACTCAGGCAAAACGACAGCGTATTCCCAGGAGAGGACCTGGCGTTGCAGAGCTTGAGAAGATTTTGAAGGAGCAAGAAGGCCAAGACTCCGAGACCCAATTTCAAGACGTTTCCCCCCCGCCGCCGCCACCGTCACCACCGCCGCCGCCCTTTCTTTTTCAACCTCACCACCAGTCGCCGAGTACTCCGTCGTTAAACCCTCCGCCGCCGCCGCCGCTTCCCCCGCAACTTCCATTCCTGGCGCCGCGCGACTACTCTTCTTGGTCAGATCTTCCGTCGTTCCCAAATCTTGGTCTCGTTCCCCCGGCCCTGTCAACCGCCGCCGACTCAGCCGAAAAAGCCATCTTTCCAACTACCCCAACATCCGACACCCAAATGAATATTCCTCCACATTTTTTTCCCAATTTTCAATTTTCTGCTTCCTCACTCAATCGTCAATATTATAATTCAATGGTGAGACAATATTAAATAGTAAATGTTTTTAAATTTTTATGGATGTAAATATATTAAATTCATGGAAAAGGTTTGCAACTTTTTCAGGTGAATTTTATTCCAGGCTCCGCCTCATCGTCTCCGTCAGCTACGTCATCGGCGGCGAGATATTTTCATCAAATAGAGCACCCTTCAAGCCAAAGATCAACCGATTTCAACAACACATGGACCTCGCCGGAGGAACAAGAAAAGGCAATTACTTCTCAGCTCTTTTCTTTTTTTTTTTCTTTCAATAACAATGTATGTTTATTTTATGTTAAAATACTACTGCTTTTACTTTCAATAATAAATTTTAAAATTAGTTAAAATTTTCTAAAAAATATTTAGTCTCTATTAATTTCATTTTTTTTATAAATTTTGAAAATAAATTCGAATAAAATGGAATGTACATGGACAAAAATGGTATTTGAACTTTTATTTTACTTCCAATCATAAGATTAATTAAATGTCAAAAATATGGCTAAATTTCCCGTAATTATTTTTACTTTAGGAAAACATTTTGTTATTAAATACATCATCTTGCCACCTACTTAGGATACAAGGGAAAATAATGACACTACTAAAATACTCTCATTGGCTAATTAATTAATATATCAATCTTTGTGGAATTTTAAAAAAAAAAATTAATATGATTTTTTTTTCATGGCTTATATATGTGCATGGAAATTTGAATTTTGAAAGTGAGAGGAAAGGGAATAATAATAATAATTAATGATTACTAAAAAAGTAAGTGTTTTATAATGGTGTGGATAATTTTGACAGATGGTAATTAGTGCAAAGAGGCCGAGAGCCTTTTTGGAAGAAAGCCATAGGGATCCAAATTTTCAGAGCAGAAGAGTTCCGATTTTCTCAGTGAAAGAGTCTTCTTCGTCTTCTTCTTCTTCTTTGGAAATGAATCGCACTGCAATTAATTTGGATTCAGACATGAGGTTCAGGTTTGCCTTCTTTCTTTTCAACATCTCCCTTTTTTTTTCTTTCTAGTATTATTATTATTATTATCATTATTATTTTAGTTTTTTGAAACCTCTCAATTGAATTTCAAACAAAAGAAATTTTCTTGAAGACTATTTTATTTTTATTATGAGAATTTTTGTAGATTTGATAAAAGAATTTCAGAAAGTGGACTATGCAACAAAAGTATTAATTGACAGGCAACCCCAATCTTTATACAAAATATTCCTCTTTAAAAAAAAAAGAAAAAAAAAGCTGAAGAAAACTATTGTTTCTCTCAAGTTCCTTTCTTTAGTTTCTAAATGTTATGTTGGTTTATAACTCAAAACATCTTGCAAATATGTTATGAAATAGAGAAAAATATGTAAAATAAACACTAAAAAAAAAACTTATACTAAAACTAACACATTATCAATTGGACCTTTACTTATAAAAAAAAAAAAAAATTTAATCTTGTTTACTATCTATTATTTGTTTTTGTTTTCTTCTTCATTGTCTAAAAGAAATTCAAAATGAAAGTAAATTTCTTTTTAAATGTTAGAAAAATTGTTTTAAAACATTAAAAATTGGGCTAAGGTACAATTTTAGTTCTTACGGTTTTGTGTTTGTTCTCAGTTTAGTCTCTTTTGACCTCTCAAGATGTCTTAAAACTTTTTGTTTACCAACATATCGGGTAATAGTAAGGAAGTTGAGAGATCTAATCAAATTGTAGAGATTAGATCAAAATTTTCAAAACCACAATCACAAATCTAAAACAAAGCACAAACCATAAGACATTAGCACCGGCCTCTCGAATACCCACCTTGAATTACAATGCTCAAACTAAAATCAAAATTGTTATTATGCTGTCTAAGTTAAGTTATTAAAGCTTTGTTTTCCTTTTGATTAATTGGGATGGATATCTGTAATTAGCAAGGGAAAGAAAGGTTTGGTGATATAATTGGTTTTGTTTATGTTTTTTTTTTGGTGTGCAGAGGTACAAAAAGGGGTTTTGCAGGCCAGTTAATGAGCTCCACCAAAAGCAGTGGAAGCTACCAATTAGCAGAAGATAGCAGCAATTTAATGGCACTAGGATCTTCATCAACTCCAAATCAATTTGCACCATTTGATTTCCAAGTAAGAAACATCCAGCCATGTTCATGGATCATCAACCCTTTCTTCACTTTTCAGAAATTCCAAATGCTTCATCAATTTCAAAATCCTTTTTCTTTTTCTTCCCTTCTTATGAAATAAGTTCCCTTTTTTTTCATTCGGTTAATTTTAATTCATAAAGAAAGGAAAGTACACGGCCTCATTTGATAACCATTTGGTTTTTGAAAATTATATTTATTTTCTCACCATTTCTTTATAATGATTTTTATCTTTCTTATGAAAACATTTGAATTTTTAGTCATTCCAAAAACGAAAAAAAATGTTTTTAAAAACCTACTTTTTTTAATTTTCAAAACTCGCTTAAATTTTAAAAACATTTGTAAAACGTAGATAACAAAACAACGAAACCTCATAAATAGAAATAGTGTTTATAAATTTAATTTTCAAAAATCAAATAGTAGTTAAATTAGTGAAATTTGAACTTAGAAAGCTTTAATTTCCATCCATTAAACCCTAGACTTAATTAGGCAACAAAATTTCAATACCCCTCCTTAGAATCTTCAAATATTAATCCATAAATCACCAAAAATCTGACCAAACAAAATATTCCAAATCCAGCTAGGTGGAGAAATGCTCAAACCCAAAAAAATGTCTAATCCAACACCAAAATGTCTAAAATCCAACCAAAAACAAACATCCAACATAGCTACAAAAGCACTCACAAAATTAGTGTCTCCTTGCTAGTAATAATAACGAAAATTTTCATTTTAATTTTTATCTTTATACTTGAATCAATTTTAACTTTAAATTTTATTAAATTGAATTCTAAACTTCAATAAAGGGTGGAAATTAGTCGTTTCGATTAATTTAGTTTTCATTATTTTGAAAATCTGTGCTTAAGTTAAAGTATTCTTGTGGCTTCACAATATTATTCTTATATGTAAGTTTTTCCGGATATATTATATATTTACACGCACATATATATTATTAAAGTAATTACAAATATAGCATACTTATAAAAGTAATTATAAATGTAATATTTTTCTAGAAATTACAGAAGTAAATCAATATGTCTTTATATATATATATATGACTACTCTTGGATGAACATAAGTTTACCATTATCCTATATATAGATTAACTAAAATTATAGTAATCGCTAATTTATTAAATTGCAATCATATTCTTTTCCTTTCAAAATATTTGGAATTATGTCTTAATTGTTGTTTTTTTCATAATTATTCTTTTTTGCAGTCACCCTTTGTATTGTTGAGTTTGGGAGCATTTTATCAAGCTGATTTCATGACTATGTTTAGGATTAAATATTTCTATATGACTTGACATTTTCTAATTTAGTTTTGAAAGAGTATTAATTTCATGCTGGGCACTCATTGAAGTCTAAAATTAATTTGATAAAATTAAATGCGCTAAAAGTATGTGAAGAGGGCAAGAGGGAAATAATTGTTTAAAGCATTCTTGGAACTAAAAATTGACATGTGGAGAAATGATTTTGAAGGAAACTGTGGAGGCTTCACAGCATAGAGATGAAGGAGGAAGTCCCTCAGATTACAACAAAATTACTTTCAACTCCTCCTTGTATGAATCAAACTCGAAGTTGAAGTCGAAGGGTGTCATAGTAGCTACCACCGAAGCCGAAGAAGATGACATCGATCTCGATTTGAAGCTCTAAATGTCGTGTTTGTATCGAAAAATATGCATACATACAAAACCTCTCAACACGCAATTTGTATTTAGTTTTAGTTTTGGAGAACTACATTCACAGAGTTGTTTCGTGTTACTTTAGAGTTTCAAGATTTGGAGGAATTATTTTTCCTAACGGATATGTAAGTGGTAGGAGATTTTAATTGATCATGATAATACTTTAAACTACCTCTAAAGTTAATGATTCGATCTTCACATTAATTGACAGAGAAAGAGAGATAGAAGAAGAAAAGAATGGGAGAAAAAGAAAAGTCAGTTAAACCAAAATTCATATTAAATTAATAAAAACTACCACCTTATTTAAGATTTGCTAAGATATCATTTTTCCTTCTTGTTGTTTGAAACCACCACCAAATGCGTTCATATTCGACCAAAAATATAATTTGCCCTTTTAATTTTTAAGCTATTTAAAAATATTTATCTTTGTAAAAGACATTTACGAATATAACACTTTTTTAAAATCCATTCATGATTCACTTTAATAATTAATTTGCACAATCAATTATTCCATTCGATGATGATTGACTATAATCATTTCAATAACTTTTCTTTGAAAAAAAATACATTTTTAGTCTTTGAGTTTTTAGCAATAGATTTATTTGGTCCCTAAGTTTTCAAAATATACTTTTTTAGTCCCTAAATTTTAAGAAATAGGTTTAAAACGTCTCTCGAGTAATTTTTTATTATTTTAATGTCACATGGAAAATTAAAATATTAAAAAATAATAATAATAATAATAAACCTTCTCTCTTCTCTCACTCACCTCGAGCCCCCATCCCCTCTTCTCCCCTCTCTCTCCTCTCACACGACTACCCCCTTCTTCTTCCTCCATCTTCTTCACACTTCTCTTTTCTTCATTTCTTCAAAATTGTCCATAAAAGAACTCATACAAAGATATGTTAAACTCTTCTTCCACTCATTTCTCTCTCTAAAAAATCTTCCTTCATTTCTCTCTTTATAAAACTTCTTCTAATTCTACAGTAACTCGTCATTCAATCCAATTCTACAGTTTCTCAGGGCATTCCCATTTGAATATGGAACAGACCCACCGAATTCAGGCCCACTTCATCAAAACCCAATTCCAATTCACCTTCTCTCAATCCCACTTCACCCCTCAAGGGTTTTACTTTTACTACATTCTATGCCCTACTAGAAACTCTAATTTCAAAATTGGGATTTAATTGGAAGATGAAAGTAATCAATTTCATGTGGATCCATAATTTTAGTTTTGGGCCAAATGTTGCGAAGTCACTTAGCCACAATTTTCTTTCTTTGAAATTCAGAAATTTTCCTTTAGGCTAGGCTCTGTTTCAAAGAAGTTTGGAGATGAAACTTTATGGGTCTTTTTGATCTTGACAACGTTTTCTTCAACTCTTTGACCTTTTCACTTCCATCAAGTAACTAGTTCTTCAGTGAAAAATTCAAATCCTCTTTTCTTGTTCAGATGACAATTTTGTCTTTCCCCTACACATGGAAGTCACTTAAATTTAAGCTACATAGATTAGAGAAGAACATTAGACAAAAAAAAAAAATATATATATATATATATATACACACACACACATAAACAGACACTTAATTTATGTATATATATAATAAATGATGAGTTACTATAGAATTGGACTAAATGATGAGTTACTGTAGAATTGGAAGAAGTTTTATAAAGGAGTGGAAGAAGAGTTCAACATATCTTTGTATGAATTCTTTTATGGGCAATTTTGAAGAAAAGAGAAGTGTAAAGAAGATGAAGGAAGAAGAAGGGGGTGGTCGTGTGAGAGGAGAGAAGAGAGGGTATTGGGGCATGAGGTGAGTGAGAGGAGAGAAGATTTATTATTATTATTACTATTATGTTTATTATTTTTTTATATTTTAATTTTTCATTTGGTATTAAAACAATAAAAAATTTACTTGAAGAACCTTTTAATACTTAGAGATTAAAAATGTCTATTTTAAAAACTCAGAGACCAAATGAAAAATTAGGGACAAAAAATGTATTTTTTCCCTTTTCTTTTTTATATTCAGTAATCATTTCAATAACTAATTAACCTAAACATCACTTTACTCATCATAGTAGCCATTGACTTATGTGATACTTTTTACTATATTTACACTTTTTTTAACTATTAATTTTGTAAAATTTTATCATTTTTACAACAGTTGCAACTGCCCCTTGAAAATATATGATCATCACGTCATTTAATGGGAATTCTGTTTTTTTTTTTTTTTTTTGGTATCACGATTTCATGTATATGTTTTCAAAATTCTGACTACTTTTTGAACAGAATAGTTTTACTAGTGAATAAATATCAATAGATTGTATAATATTAGAATTTAGACGTAAATTTCTCATAATAAATAGCACTTACAGTTCAAGACAATTGAACTCTAACTAATACAACAATTGAAGGCAGTTTTCATATAATAGTGAAAAGGAGAAATAAATATTTCAACAAAAGGTTAAATAATTTCAATCATCAATTGCCTCATAATTTTAAAATCAAACTATGTTCAATTTATGTCACAAGGTAAAAATAATCTTTTTATCTTCATACTCCAACTTCCTTGTCTGGGTGTTTTCTACATCAGTACTCCAGTTTGAGAAATGTGGGTTAAGATCTTCACTCTTTAGAATATTTAAAATCTGCCAATATTGGTTGACATTGACAACTTCTTCTAGCAACTCTAGACAAATACAGCATCAGTGAGGCACATGGCAGAGCTGCCTGTCCTGGTAAAAATGGGGAGCGGCCTCGGTTAACCATCCCGGATCAATGGTGATGACATTACGCATATATTGTCGGTCAGTCGACACAAGCGAATGATACACGACCCACTTCGGATTAACTCTGCAACACCACCAAGAAAAGCTTAGCAAATATGGATCAAATGATTGCTTCCCAGTTTCAAAATTCTCATATGAACTAATATTTTCCGTTTTTTGACTTCCCCGTTTCTTAAACAGCCGAAAAAATAACATGTTCATGGGGAAAGACGAGTTCCTTAATCAAAATACCTTAAGCCAACTGCCAATGCTTTGGACTTGAAAGAATCTCATGAGGTTTCTGGTAATTTAATATCACATCAGTTTTTGAAACTAACCTGAATAACACTGAAGAGGGATGAATATAAACTTCTTGAGAACCTCTTATAGTCTTGTACATTCCATTGTGGCTGTATGCCTACAGACGAGCAAATTTATCAAACTTATACAGAGGGACAAATTGATCAGTTTCTAAATGTATGCCTAGAGACGAACAGTTAACATAGGGACCAAACTTAAATCAAAAGTGTGGCTATTTACTAAATTAGTTTCTAAACAGATAAAGATTTTTATGATACGCTTTTAGTTGTGTGCACCGTGTTAAACCCTTTCTTCCGTTTTTATTTTTTTTGTAGTAAGAAACTCAATTCATTGAACAAATGAAGTTCCCAGAAGGAGAGAAAAAATGCCAAGCCAGGATTACAAAAAGCAGAGAGAATACAAAAATTTGAACCAATAACCACAGATAAGATTATCCCAAAAAAAAAGTCTAAAAGATTCTTCCGTGATATACCCGTGTGAGCATTTAAAATTTCTAAGAAATAAAGTTTTTGACCTTTTCTACAGAGCGTTAGAATATAAAACGACACTAAATTTGAGGAGATACTGATGGGAAAACAAATCTAGAAATTTGGGTGGCCAGCTCCGGCGTCTACCAATTACATTTCTCCATTTAGATAGATGAAAGGAAAAACATAAGAGAAACAAGAGTAAATTAGAACAGGAAATTGCTCACCTCTAATTGACAAGCATTGGCAAAAAATCCAGCAGTAACCGCCTTGCGTACAGCCTGTTAGAAGAAAATGAAAATTAGTATATTTTGATTAGAAATTAAGAATTCTGATGGATCAATAAGAACCCAAGACAAGGTTGGAGAACGACATGCTCAATACCAAATACCATCCAAAATGCACAAATAAAAATAAAGGTGATGGTAAAAGTAGGCTACAAACTTACTGTTGTATCTCTTTCACATGATTTCAAGACGATGCCTAATCTCTGTGCTATTCTTCTGAGTTGTTCTCTAACTTCCATAACTTTTTTCTGCACACAATTTGCAGTTTGAAACTACTATGACAAATATTTGTGGAAATACATACATGTCAGACTATAAATCTCACGCTCTCTCTCTTTTTGGGTCATGGGTAATCAGTGAATAAATTGTGCATTGAAGACTATGAAATGTACAAAGAAATATTTTGTATGCTTACACGTATGACTTTAAATGCATACCATAGCTTGGTAATTGATAAAGTTCTTATGACACCACTGTGAAGATTTATTGGATTGAAGAAATCCTTTGTACACATTAAGAAAGGTCACATGGTCACCCTGCATGCATCAAGATAATTAGTCATAAGTCGTAAACTGGATGTGTTCATCGGCATTTTGTACATAAGATGATAATTGAGAGGCAAAAGAAACTCCTTTACAATTCGTAACACAAAGTTGACCCACTTTTCAAACTAGGACTGTTTCATGAAATGGTAATCATACTGACAGGGCATTGATGGATACATCAAGATCAGGGGTGGTAACTCGTAAAACTTAGATATCAATCAAGAGTAGAATAATGGTCTCTATTCCCTTATTAATATAACTTGCAAGGAATTTGTTAGGTATCCTAACGTGAAGAACCTGTTTGTCAAGCAGAAAAACACACAACAAAAGATAATATGGATAAACCAACACTGTTCTATTGAGAGTTCTTCAATGGACAGTGGGTTATTAACCGAGTGAATTGAGAATAAGGCAAGCAAACACAAAATAAGTCTACCCAGTTGTTAGAGAAATGGTCCTCTCCTCTCCAAACACTTAGTCCACAAAAATATCCACCTAACCCTGCACAAACAAACCCCTATATAAACCTCCCTCACAACCAGACCGTACAAGCACAATCCACTCCTTGGTCCCCACAACAAAAGCTTCCATTAATTCTTTTGTTCCCCTTTTACCCTTTTTTACATAAGTGTGAATAATAGGAGGCCTTACAATACACCTAGGGGGTCAACAACACCTTGTCCTCAAGGTGAAAATTCGAAAATTGGCGCTTGATGAAATCAACAGATTCCCACGAGGTATCACACGGAGGACGATCTTGCCACGGAATCAACCATTCCTCTTCATTTCTGTCATCATTCCATCGAAGTCCCAACACATCTTCAAGCTCAGATTGCCATTCAAACTCCTCGATGTTTACTGGAGGTTTAGATTGAATTAAAGTTTTCGGTCCAAGTACCTTCTTTAGCTAAGAGACATGAAACACGTTGTGGATCGAGGTGGTAGGAGGCAGCCCCAATCTGTAAACTACGGGACCAATGCTTTTCACAACCCGATAAGATCCAAAAAACTTGGAAGAGAGCTTTTCACATCGTCATTTAGCTACTAATTTTTGGCGATAAGGTCGTAACTTTAAAGACCATGTCTCCCAACTGAAACTCAACATCTCTTCGTCTCCAATCTGCTTGTTTCTTCATTCTTTCTTGAGCAATACCAAGATGTTCTTTGAGGTTTACCAAGGTGTGGTCCCTGTCAATTAACTGTTGTTCCAACGTATTGTTAGATTCTTCTAGTCACCATATGAGATTAAAGGAGGGGGTTGTCGTCCGTAGACTACATTGAATGGAGTGGTGTTAATAGAGACATGGAAAGTAGTGCTTTACAAATACTCGGCCCAAGACAACCACTGCTCCCACTTCTTTGGTTGTTCACAACAAAAACACCTAAGGTAGTTTCCACACAACGATTTACCATCTCATATTGCCCATCAGTTTGCAGGTGGAACACAGTGCTCATCTTCAATTGGGTACCCTGCCGTCTGAACATTTCATTCCAGAAATGGCTAATAAAAATCTCATCCCTATCCGACACAATGGATTGGGAAAAACCATGAAGACAAACAATCTCACGAATGAAGCGGCCGACCACATCTTTGGCTGAAAATGGGTGTTTGAGAGGGATGAAGTGAGCATATTTACTCAAAGGATCAACCACTACCAGAATGATTGGATTTGGGCAATCCTTCGATAAAATACATGGCTATATCTTCCCAAATGTGATCAGGGGTTGGCATGGGCTGAAGTAAACTAGCTGGTGAGACCGATTCAAATTTATTTCGCTGACAAATTGAACATTGTTCCACATATGCCTTGACATCCGCCTCCATCCCCTTCCAAAACAGTCCCCCAGTCAATCTTTTATATGTTTGAAGAAAACCCGAGTGTCCCCCAACCACAGAGTCATGAAAAACACATAAGATTGAAGGGATCAAGGTGAACTTACTAGACAACACCAGCCTATCCTTGTAGCATAGTTGCCCTTGTTGGACAAAGAACTTGAGGTGACTGAGATGATCCTTCTGGATATCAATTACAATCTTTTGTAAATCCATATCAGATTCAACCTCTCTTTGCACCACCGTGGTATCAATAATCGATGGGATCGATATAACAAATAATTCTATAACTAGGGGCTTCCGACATAACGCATCCGCTACTTTGTTCAGCAAACCCGGGTGGTACTTGATTTCAAAGTCATAGCCAAGCAGCTTGGTGAGCCACTTTTGGTACTCCGGTTGAGTCTCTCTTTGTTCCAGCAAGTGTTTTAGTGATCTCTGATCTGTGAGGACAGTAAACTTTTGGCCGAGCAGATAATGGCGCCACTTTTGGATAGCAAACACAATGGCCATCAATTCTCTTTCATACACTAATTTAGTACGAGCCCGATCAGACAGAGTTTGACTGAAGTACGCAATGGGCCTCTGTTTGTGTGATAATACCGCCCCAAGCCCTGTTCCTGACGCATTGGTTTCGATCACAGATGGAAGGGAGAAATCGGGTAGAGCCAATACTGGCAGCGTGATCATGGCTGATTTCAATGAGTCAAAAGCTTTGGAAGCTTCTTCTGTCCACACAAAACTATCCTTCCTTAGCAACTGATTTAAAGGAGCAGCAAGAAGGCCGTAATTTAACACAAATCTTGGTAATAACCGGTTAATCCCAAGAATCCACGTAACTCTTTGATCGAGTTAGGCTTGGGCCAATCAACCATGGCTTTAATCTTGCCTTGGTCAGCCTCTACACCTTTGGCCAAAACCCAGTGACCTAGGTATTCAACTCTATCTTGAGCAAAACCACACTTGGATTGATTAGCAAATAGCGAGTTATCACGCAGAATGTTGAATACTACCCCCAAGTGTTCCAAATGAGTAGAGTAATCTAGACTATATACCAATATATCATCAAAGAAAACCAACAAAAATCGTCTCAAGAAGGGGCAGAATACCTAGTTCATTAACGACTGGAAGGTGGCCGGAACATTAGTTAACCTGAAAGGCATTACCAGAAACTCATAGTGGCCTTCGTGGGTTCTAAAAGCTGTTTTTGGAATATCTCCCTTTTGCATTCTTATCTGGTGGTACCCTAATTTGAGTTCCAACTTAGAGTACACCGTGGATCCATGGAGCTCGTCTAGAAGTTCTTCAATAACAGAGATCGGAAACTTATCTGAAATGGTCACTTGATTTAGAGCTATGTAATCCACACAAAAACGCCATCCCCCATCCTTCTTTTTGACTAATAAAACAGGGCTTGAAAAAGGGCTAGTGCTAGGTCGAACAATACCATATGCTAATATTTCATTGATAAGTTTCTCAATCTCTAACTTCTGCACATGGACATACTTATATGGCCGCACATTGATCGGGGATTGTCCTTCCTTGAGTTCAATTTGATGGTCTATCTGTCATTTAGGTGGTAGACGAGCTGGGAGTTCAAAAGCATCCTTATACTCCATGAGAAGATCAAATACCCCCAGGGATACATTCTCAAACTTAGGATCATTGCCCTCCATATAGTCATCAACTTGTTCCTCCATTGTCAGCCCTTGTAACTCAATAAGGAACCTCGGGTCAGACTCGCACCAAGATTTAGCCATCATCTTCAAGGAAACTTCTGCTTTTGTCAAGGATGGGTCTCCCCTTATCGTTATCATATGTCCTCTTACCTCGAACATCATGGTCAGTTCCATCCAATTCACCCCTATGAAGCCCATTGTTCGCAGCCATTGCATTCCCAAGATGACGTCTACTCCCCCCAGCTCGATGGGTAGAAAGTCCTCTAAGATCGATAGTTTTGGTAGGTGCACAGCAACCTCTCTACAGACCCTCTTCCCCTTCACGGCAAGCCCATTGCCCATGACTATGCCATAGTTTGTCGTCTCAAATTTGGGGAGTTTTAGTTCCTCGACCAGCCTTTGGGAAATAAAATTGTGGGTGGCTCCACATTCTATCAGGACCACCACGTCTTTACCTCGCACCTTCATCGTTCCAGGTGTTGAAAAACCAATCACTAATTTCAGGTCTAACTCGACTACGTTTGCTAGTTCTAACGTATTGGTCTCAACTTCCACTGGTTCGCAACCTTCTTCCTTGAAATCGTCTTCAACTTGATGTCCCCAAATTCACTGACTAGCAACACACGAAGCTCCCTCACTTTCCTATTTTTGCAATGGTGATTTTTGGTGTATTTCTCATCACATCTAAAACATAGGCCCTTCTCTCTCTTGGCTTGGAACTCTGCGTCAGACAACCTTCTAGACGGTGGATCTTTCCAATGCAATTTTTCCCTCTTCTCGAGTATCGTCACTGAGCGTGTATTTTCAAATGCCTTGTTCCTGCTTTTAGCGCCTTATTTCCCTCACTTTTATTCGAGGTTCCTCCACCACTCTTTTTCGAATCCGTTTGTGGGCTCGAGCCCATTTCTTCGATGGCCATTTTAATAGCCACGTCTCTTTCTTCCACTATTTGGCCCTGCTTCATGATTTCCTCCAGCCCAACAAGTTGTCTACTAACAACCTCAGCCCTAACGGGTGGTTTGAGCCCATTGAGAAATGTGCTCTCCAAGACGTCTTCCGATAACTCCGACAACAGTACTAAGTAAGTACCAAACCGAGCTTTGAAATCAACGACGGTGCCTTCTTGCTTAATAGCCAAGAACCTTGCACATAGACTACCTTCTTGCGATGGCCTGTATCTAGTAAACAATCTATCTTTCAAATCTGCCCATGACGAGATTTTCTTTCAGTTATTTGTCCATATGTACTAGTCGACTACCAGTTGCTCGAAGCTTACTGTGGAGACCGCTATTTTCTCTTCATCGCTTAGCTAATGAACCTCAAAGTAAGTCTTGGCTCTAAACAACCATGAATCTGGGTTCGATCCTGAGAAAACTGGCATTTCCAACTTCTTGAACTTACTGCGATCAGTGTTCTGCGGCTCCCTTTTGCCTTGGGAGGATTCACCTTCATCAGTACCGCCACTATGAGGGGTTGATTCCATCTTCTCGCTTTCTTTCATTTTTGGTACTGATTGATTAGACACCATCGAAGTTGCTTGTCCCTTACTCCCCGAGCTTTCAGCCATCATCATAATCAACACCTTTTGATTTTCGCACATATCTAGCGATAACCTTTCCATATTCTTCCCGTACTCTCTCTAACTTTCGCACATATCCATCGATATTCGTTCCATATTCTTTCCCAAAATCTGAATGGCTTTTTTCATCTCCAATATTCCTTTTTATGTTCCATCCAGTCTTTCTTCTACTTGTTTTTGCGCCATACTCTATGTTCTCCCCAGGGCGAAACGTGCTCTGATACCAGTTGTTAGGTATCCTAACATGAAGAACCTGTTTGTCAAGCAAAAAAACACACAACACAAGATAATATGGATAAACCAACAATGTTCTATTGAGAGTTCTTCAATAGACAGTGGGTTATTAACCAAGTGAATTGAGAATAAGGCAAGCAAACACAAAATAAGTCTACCCAGCTGTTAGAGAACTGGTCCTCTCCTCTCCAAACACTTTGTCCATAAAAATACCCACCTAACCCTGCACAAACAAACCCCTACATAAACCTACCTCACAACCAGACCGTACAACCACGATCCACTCCTTGGTCCCGTCCCCACCACAAAAGCTCCCATTCATTCTTTTGTTCCCCCTTTACCCTTTCTTACATAAGTGTGAATAATAGGAGGCCTTACAAAATTTCAGCATCAGTACCTCAGCTGCCGCAAATTGCAACCTTGCTTCATCAAGTTCCTTCTGTGCTCCCCTACTAGAAGTCCAAATGGACTGCAAGATGACATTTTCATCGTAAACATAAATTATCAAGCAGAACCAGAATCAATCACTGATTATTTGTGGTTGCATTTTATATTAGGTTAGCTTCAATAAAAGAGAAACTCTGACGCACTTAACGGCTAAACACTTTTATTGCTTAATTTCTAGGCATGAGCTTGAAGATCATTTTTGACATCCTTGTGGGCATACTAAAACAATAAGGACTTGCCTGGATTGACAGTACAGCAGCGATTGTAATGATCTCCTCTGAGCACCCAAGGTCACCAGAAGCTAAGATCATTTTTGAGATCATTGGCTCCTGAAATTTATTTTGGAATGGGAACACATATTCAATAATATAGTATACAGGTAATATCACACTTAAATAATTTCATTCCTCTTAATGAAAGTGGTTTAGATTGCTATTAATGATTGAAATATCTGATCAATCAATTCATCGTAGCATTAAATTCAATTTAGAAAAAAGTATGCAGAATAGTAAACTCTAAATTGCAAAAAGATTAGAAGAGAAAATCAGCTTAAAGAACAATATTATTAATGTACAAGACTACAAGCAACGTACAAGTGGAATCTCTGCAACTTGAAACCCAACTGGAGAAGTAAGCTTTGCATCATCATCCAGGACTCCAAGTGAATAAAGAACTTCTAACGCCCGAACCATTACTTCAGTAGATGGAGGTGATAGCCAATCAAAGCCTAGAATATTATCAATTCCTAAGGCTTTCAACTGAAATAATAATTCAAGATTAGCACTACTAAGGATCATGACAATTAGATAATCAACTAACTGATGGATGGAAATCTTATAGCATATTAAAGGACATATGACATTATTGAGATTAGAACTTGGAATGCACAACTATAAGATGATGGATGGAAAACTTTTTGGCAAGGGTGTAAACATGTTATATTCTGGTTTCTGACTTTCCAATTAGAGGTTTATCTAACAACCATTAACAACATTGCCGTATCATTTTACAACTTCTGATACTTATCATTTTTGTTGTGATTAATAACTGTATATCTTCTTCATCTGTCAGAAAGAAGAAACACCATATGTCATTACAGCAATGAAAGTACTATAACAAAAACACTTACCTGAATGACACAGGTAACAAGATTTGATCTTTGCATTTCAGGAATACCCTCAGCAGGCATTTCATTGATGAAATACTCTTCTGTATACAGTCTGCTTGAAGCCACAGAAAAAGTTGAATGAATAAGTTGAGACATACCAGACAAGTATGCAAAAGGAAGTACTATAATACTCTATTAAATGCATTGGGCATAAAAAACTAATAACTCGATCAAAAGGATTGCAACCATAATGTGTTCAACTCCGGTCAGTAATAAATTTAAGAAAAGATGGGAAACAGATAAAATAATGAAAGGCAAAAAGATCAATTAAAATAACTCAACCTCCCACTTTCAATAAGAACATTTTTAGAAGATAAATATATGCATCTGTATGTCGTGGTTAAGCAGAAAAAACAGTGATTATTATTTTAGTTCAATATGACAGTATAATGCAGAAATTTTTCCAAGAGAACAAAATGGGTCTCAAAATATCAACGGTGATCATTAATTATTGCAATCAACTGTGAATTGTATATGATTCTATCATACAGTGCCATAAAAGGAGATCCTCGTCCCTAATTTCTCGTTGGTTGCCAATTAAACCAAATAATCTCCTCAAACGCTTTCATACAAGAAGATATCAAATTCAAATGAATCACCTGCATTTCACCGAATATACTACTCTTAAGCATAAGGAATGAGGAGAGGAAGCGCTAGTTTGCTCAAGTGCTAAGATTTTCTGGAGGTCTTTCAGAATAGAAGTGAATCTGTCTAAAACAGTTATGACCGGCATTAACTTTAGTAGAAAAAAATTATGGATCAATTTTGCACATGGAATTAGTCTTTGATGTCAAGGGGCAGACTCTACTCTAGCTCAACCAATTCTCTATAGCATCCCCAGTGACTACTTACTACTACTAAATTTCCTAATAAGACAACTCTGAAAATCATTATTAAAGACAGCCTCTTTTGAAGTGTCCAAGACATTTTCCATCAAGGCATTCTTAATTCCTAAATTAAAGAAAATTTCATAACTCGTAAGCTGAATTCCAGTAAAAATCGAAGCTTCTACAGTAGGAGATTTAACACCCATAAGCCTTATGACTTGTTTACAAAATCAGTTTTAAAAGTTCAGTTAAGAGATTGAATGCAGTTTTTGCTTAGGCCAGTAACCAGACGTCATTTATCGGTGAAAGAAAAATTGTTAACTCCATTTTAATAGTTGAGAAAGTGTTCACAAGGTCTCATGTCCTTGACTGTCGGTTTAATACAATAGGGAGTAAATAAAATAGCGAACATTACTTCATCGATGTCTTGACTGTGGCAGATTAATGAACTGAAATAAATGATAGTATTTGATGTGATATTAACATAACAGTAGTTACTACTTAATAGCAAAGATGAAGACCTGTAACACTTCCCAGGTCGAATTCTTCCAGCCCTACCAGTCCTTTGTCTAGCCGAGGCCTTAGATATAGGTGCAACAATAAGGCTTTCAATATCTGATACCTACAAAAGAGGAGGTAAGTTAACAATACATTTCTAGATCATCGTCACCTATATGATCCACAGAAAAGATACTTCATGAATAAAGATGGTTAAGATAGTCCTTACTATCCAAGTCTTCAACACACATGACACAATTGTTAAAACACATTATGAATATACAGCATCAGTAATAGCCAAAATCCTGTATCAGTCTATAGAAAAATGGATTGATTCCGGTTACAAAAAATTCAACCAAAGAAATGGGAGGAAGCTCAATCTTTTGCAGAAGATACAAACAGTGAATCTTTATACTCATTATGAATTAAAAGAAAAATGAAATTACTGGATTGTAGAACCGCTGCTTGGAGAACCCACTGTCAACAACATAGACAATGCCCTGCACAGAACAGAAGAGTTCAGAGTGAAAGGAATGCCAAGCAATAGGAAAGTCTTTTAATAAAACACAAATCTAACCTCTAGAGTTAATGATGTCTCTGCTATATTTGTTGAAATCACTACTTTCCTCTTCCCCCTGGGTGTCGGTGAGAAGATAAGCTCCTACAGTATTTATGCAGTATGTGTATAGACAAATCAAATGAGTATTCAATAAAAGCAAATGGTCCCACTAAGATACAAGATAACTTGTCACAAACCTGCTCTGCACGTGAAAGCCCAGAGTACAGAGGCAAGACGATCAATTCTGGAAAAGAAGCATGTAACTTGTCACAAACCTGCATCAACTCTATGTGTGTGACATTATGAGTAGTTTTTGGGCAGAGCACAAACTGTTTTCATCAACTATTTTTGTGCCAATAACCAAACAAAATAAGCAAACTATAAGAAATTGGATCTATGACTCTCTACAAGCTTAGATTCTTGGGGTGCTAGGAAAAAATTCATAAGAAAGACAATGCTGAATTTTTATCTTATTTCAAAATTAACAAAAAAAAATTGTAGGTAGGGATGATGAGACCCTGACACAGAAACGATGGGGCCCATCCAATCTCACAAGAACATATCATACCTATCACACTATTTCCAGTTCTAGATGTTACGTGATCAACAAGTGTCCATAACCCATATTTAAATAGAAGGTTGCATGAACGGACCTGATTTTTTTCTGTCATTTCGCTCTTCTTCTTTAAGCAATTGAACAGCAGCATCAATATCATCTTGGCCAGTGAGAAATACAAGTATATCACCTGGAGGTTCCTAAGGAACAAACATAAATTTTAACAAAATTATTGTTTAATGAGAAACATTACATTATGGTATGCTATGGTTAAGGAACACAAAATTTTCCACCTATCTGAAGAACTTTCACATGCCATAGAAAGGCCAATTTAGCTTCTTAAAACCCACATTTTACAAATCAGCCACAATAATGGATTGAGGTAGTTACTGCAATTGCATGGTTCATATACTAGAACTGACGTTCTAAAATATTGAACTCCACTCTCACCAGACACCTCTCTTGATGAAAGTTGTCCCTTGAAAATAAATTCAACTTTTGACTATTGTAGACAAATAAGTTCAAGTGTACATTGTCTATATCTACTTGCTCGTGCAAAAACCTTCATATGCCTGCTTGAACAGGTCATTCATGTGCTGAGCAAAGCACCCAACTAATAGTAATGGAAATCTAACGGTTAAGTTGTAATTGTCCACTACTCTTTTGATGCTACTTTTTGAACTTCGTCTTCAAAATTAATTGCATATAATTGAAAAATGCATGCATCAGCTATAAATGTACCAACAGTTCTCGTACTACATGTAAATATGTAGTTACTGGCAAATCAATAATGATATACACAATCTCAAAGGTCACCTGTTCATGAATTGACAATACAGTTGAAACGGCAGACTGGACATAGTTTGAAACAGGCTCCTCAAGGTAAAAGATTTGTACATTAAACCCTCTTCCCTGAATGTCAAAAGGTATAATATGCTTCAGTTACAATTTCCATTGGATATGAACGTCAACAAATACAAAATAACATCAAGAAAAAAGACAAAAGAGAAAAGGAGAACTTGCATCTCCCAATTTCTAAAGTAGAGAAAGATGGTCCGACAGTATGAAATCTTTGCCAATTTTTATACCTCAACTGATAGGATAGCAGGTTCCACCTTTGGTTCAAGTGCCTCACCTTCAAGTCTTGGACGTCTTTTGCTAATTTATAGAAAAATAGAAAATATCTGCATCAATATTGGCTTCAGTAGCCATCTTATTGGCTGGCTAGTTAAAAAAGTGCATAAGGTGTTTTCCACTTTTAGTTTAAGTTTTATTTATAAGAAACAATCAAACAACATTTCATTTGATTAGATGAGATACACAAACAAGAGAGGAAAACCCCCCATCCTACTCCAAAGAAATTGCAAAAGCTCTTCAATCAAAGGCACTGTAAGAGCAAGAGTAATCATAAAAAAATAATGAAAAATTAGATTTCATTAAGACAAATGAAATAACAAAAAAACAACCCCCAAAAGGGGGGTGGTCAACCAAAAGTGGGGAACACAACAAACAAAACTCCTTCGACCAAAAGCTCCAAGAAAAGGCTACAAAATCTAGAGTACCACCACTCATTCAAACTTCAATTGACACCTTGAAATCTTCCATTCCTAACAACACTAAGTAGCACTGAGCTACAAAGTTTTGAGCTATTTCAAAGGAGGAAGACCACAAAAAATAATGTGAGTGAAAACAAGAAACCTCCATCCCAAAAAAGAAACAAACTAGACGTTCATGTTTAGAGCATATAACATTCCAGCCTGAACACCATTAAAGGTATTCATGGTATTCAGATATTCAAGTTCCATCTATTTTGCCTAAGAATTCAAATGGTTCCATCCATTTAAAGTAAATTCCTCGTATAGTAGGATTAAGATTAATCTTTTAATTCTTAGTTTTGAGTTTTAAAATTGTTAGTTGTTAGTTGGATTTAGTTGTTAATTGGTTTCAGCAATTTGTTCGTTATTTGGTAATTTTGTTTGTAGTCAGTTCAATTATGCCCCCTTTGATACTCACATTTGGTTTTTAGTTTGTGTTTTTTAAAACAAAGCTTATAAACATTATTTCCACCTATGAGTTTCTTTGTTTTGCTATCGACTTCTTTAAAAGGTTTTCAAAATTTGAGCCAAATTCTGAAAACTAAAAAAAATAGTTTTTAAAAACTTGTTTTTGTTTTTGAATTTTTGCTAAGAATTCAAATATTTCTTTGGAAAAGGTGAAAACTCGATTAAAGCAATTGTGAGGAAACAAACATAGTTTCTAAAAACAGAAAATTAAGAACACAATTGTTATCAAAGACTTAGTAATTGGGTTAACATTCTCTATAAATAGAGCGGTACCATGGTAGCCGCTTGCACTTGTGAACTAAAGACCTTTTTTATAATCCTTGATTCCAATCTCTTAGATGCCATGTTGCATGAATTCCTTACTTTGATCCATCCTCTTAGATGCTAGGTTATTTGAATTCCTTATTTTGGACCATCCTCAATCGGAGAAAATAACATCCATGCAACTTATAGAAAACAATAACACAGTGTTGTATAATTCTACCTATTGCTTCTTGGTGGTGTTATACCTATAGCAAATTCTTTTGTAACTACCCAGCTATGATCATTCTAGATTGGAACGCTTTTTGTAAGTAGTTTTCATTTGGAGGGGGAATCCTCTTCCCCCCACCCTTAGGTTGTTTTTTGATTTGTGTTATTACATCTTCTAGGTTTCTTTTATATATAAAAGGTTAATGAATCAAAAGCATAATATGTCAAGGAACATTCTCCAAGTCCAATACACCAAAACCAAAGATCCCCCCAAGGGGGAAAATATCACATTTCCCTCAATTGTTAGCACACAGCTTATAAATTATATTCTGATGCATGCAACATGCATCACTGAAATTGTATTAGCCAGCACAATAGTTGATACATGACACTAGGCCTTAGAAGGAAAAGGCCTAACTGAAACAGCAATGAGCAGCTACCCTTATCAAAGTTAAAAACATGATAAGATTCAAATTTTAAAATAATTAAATAAAATAAAACCTGGTTTGGAAGAAAGTTGACATCGATTTAGCCTCAATTGTAGCAGAAGAGATAATCAATCGTAGATCTGGCCGTCGCCGTTGAATCTGGATTTCAAGCAGTCAACACATTAAAGAATGCATAAGCTGCCAAGTTATTGAAAGTACATACTTGGTCCTGATCAATGATTTTCGTACCTTTTTCAAGAGACCAAGTAACATGTCAGTTGAGATAGACCTTTCATGTGCTTCATCCACCATTATTACACTAAAATGGTCAATGAAATTATTTTAATTTTAAAAATTAAAAGTTGCAAGCATAGCATGATATGATACGAATTGCTCCCACAAAAATACAGATCAACAACAACCTCTCTTTTGTAAACTTAAGAAGTTCATGTGAACGACCAGAAGAAATATTAAACGGACAATGGAAAAGAGACTGTCCAATTGTAATTTTTTTTTTTATTTAAAATTTCATACTATCCAATTGTAATTGGAAGCTAGAAAAACCAATAAAATAATATATTAGAAAAACGAGATACTAAAAAAAATTTAACAATGAGACCATACTACAAAAAGTTTCAACATTCAATACCTATACTTAGTCAAAAGTGGATCGTCCATCATCTCTCTGAGTAACACACCATCTGTGAGAAATTTTACCCTTGTCACATCCTGTGCTGCCAAAATAGAAAAATTATCAATATCCATGTCATAAGGACAACCATTCTACAAGAAATATAAATTACATCTGCAAATATTTATTTTGCATTGAAAATATAAGATTAAAGATTGATCTGTAAAGAAGAAAAGGCTCACTGGGTTTGTAAGATCTTCAAATCGAATAGTATAACCAACTTCTTCTCCAAGCTTAACGCCCATCTCTTCAGCCACCCTAGAAGCAACTGTCTGCGCAATATTAAAAAAAATGCTCAAGTATAATATGTTTTCTTTTTTTATGAAAAATCAAGCTTTTATTAAGATAGATGAAAATACAAACGAGATATACAAAAAAACCTACTACAAAAGGAGCTTGTACAAAGGAAACAGCCTATAAATTACAGAGGTTCAACTGATGAGAATAAAAAAACAAAGTATAACTGCAAAAAACTTTAAAATCCAACCCCAAAACAGGCATGGAAACCTAGCCATAGCCCACGCCTTCCCCAAAGCCTTTCAAGCCCTCTAAAAATTCTCTTATTTCTCTCAAGTCAGATGTTCCAACAAATAACCGAAAAAAAAAAAAAAAAAAGAGTTGCATGTCAAAGGGTCCCTCCCTTACCTCAAAAGGGTAGGTGATGCAACAGCTCCAAAAAATATATATCTATCCCAAATTGAGTACACAAAATAACAACTCCGGTACTCTATAATACATGATCCAAGTCCTCTAAGAACACTTACATTAAATGCAAAAATGCAACCCCAATAGAACAGTAGTACATTCTAAGTATAATTATACTAGAAAGCACAAATTTCATATCAAACTTAAATTGGTAGAAAGCTAGTTATATGTGATTCTTCCACCAAAGAGGAAAATTATAACATGATATGTCCTAAGTAATTCACTGTTTAGTTGATGGTTACAATCCAAGAAGAAAATGAGATGGCAAAAAAATTTTCCAAGGTTCACTCAAAAAAAAGAAAAAATCAAAGGTGGAAAAGATTTTTTAGAAGTTTGTCCAATTAATTTACTTATATCATCTCTACTGACTCCTATTCCCAGTCATGAAATAGATAAAAACATTTTATATTTTCAAATGACATTCTTGTGAAAAGGAAAAGCTAACAAGAACTTTAAGGGCAAACTCATCCCACGCATTTCTTGTTCCACATGGATCATACTATATACTTCCTGAAATGACAAATGGAAAAGTATACTTTCCATTCTAAATATTTGGCCAGAAACTACATCAACAACAAGAAGCTTAGTCCATCAAACTGAGCCTTGACATAATTCACACCACAAATTTATAGACTGTTTAAAAACAAGACGGCCAAAATTTTCCTTGAGTAAAGACAATGGCAGTAAGCTGCGTGCTATAGCAACGACCACAACAACATTATAGCAACTGTTAGCAATATAGAGCAAAATTTTGCATTGGACGCCAGTAGTTATTATCTGGCTGCAAAATGCAAGCAGCATGACGAGCAAAGCTAGAAATGCACCTGTACAGCCAGTCGTCTTGGTTGAGTGCAGGCAATTACTCGACCACCATCAGCCCAACCTGCTTCTTTGAGGTACTGCGCTTCTCATAAAACGTTATAACAAAATTAACAAACTAAATAGTGAAGATATCAAAGTTCAATTGAACCCTTGAAATCTTTTCTTTCAGAAAAATACCAAACCTCAAAGCATATAGAGATAAAGAGCTGACCTGAGGAATTTGAGTGGTTTTGCCGCTACCCGTCTCACCAACAATGATAGTAGTGGCATGAGTTTCCACTAAATACAGAATGGAGGTGCGATATTTATAAACAGGAAGCCTCTGCCTCTGCTTCTCAATGCTCGAGAACCCAAATCTATTCCTAAAAAAAAAAAAGAAACAGGGGAGTGAAGAGAAATATGATGCTTAGCTATTGACACTGAAAGAGAATGAAGAACATGAACGTACCCAGATGAAGAAGAGTAAGAAGAAGAGAAGAAAAGAACGCCACCCTCTCCATCGTCGAGAAGACGGGGCTTCTCGGTGCCCGGTTTCCAGAATTGCGACATTTTTTCACTTGCGATGCTCGGCACAAGCTTTCCAAACTATGAAAGAATACTTGAGCAGAGTAAAATGGGCAGTTGAATGTGAAGAAGAAAGGCCCATCAAGAACCGAATCGAGCAACTCCAACGATTTTGGGTCATGGAATGGGCTCCTCGATATTAGGGTCATTTTGTTGAAGTGTTTTTTTTTTTTTTTAATTTTTATTTAAAGAATATTACATCACATAGGTCAAGAAATTTCAACCTCCGAACTTTAAAACTAGATAGAAATACTTTAGCAAAGCTCATGTTAGGCTGGTGTTTTAAGAATATAAAATAATGATAGTGGGATACTGTTTAGATGATTTCATTTTCTATTTTATTTTACCAAATGGTTAAATATTCGAATCTTCAATCTCACAAATTGTCATAATAAAAAAAAGGACCTCAATTATTATCAATGGAATGTTATTTGTTGTCAACCTGGTTTATTATTAAATTACTAAAGTTGTAGTTGATACAATAACTAATAGTTGATTTGAACATAGCTCAATGAATGAAACACTTATTACCATCTCAAATATCAATGGTTCAATCTAACTTCTACGAGTATTTTTTTTAGTGCAAAAATTATTGTAGAGGTGAGTGACCGAACCATCGATCTTTAAGATGGTAATTAGTGTATTTATCTACTAAGTTATGTTCATATGTAATATTACATATATTAATCTTGTTCTATTCATTTAGGATGATGATGATGGGAAAAAAAAACTACGGATTTGTATAGAAAAGTAACAGCGTTCCAAATTTATGAACCACAATGAATAAACACAATGCAAATTCAACAAGTATAATATGATTTGAATCTAATCTTTGAGGCCTACATACATAATACATTTTAAGTTCTCTTATTTATTTCAACTAGTTAAATTATAAGTTGACATTTTAAAGTTGTGCCAATCTGTCAACTTATTTTCAAAACATTTATAACAAGTCTATGAATTTTTAGAATTGTATATACATGATCCATATCTTTTAGGAAAAATTGTAAAAACCACTCATGAACTATAGCGGTTGTTATAATCACACCTCCAAATTTTCAATTTGATGAATTAACCGTCTAAAATTATGAAATTGTTGCAATCTAACCTTTTAAAGTTGCAAATTGCTCAAACAACCCATGATCTATAAGTGTTGTTCCAATCAAACCCACAACTTATAAAATTGTTACAATCAAACTCTAATTCTTTACATTAA
Source organism: Trichosanthes truncata (assembly GCA_033996785.1). NCBI lineage: Eukaryota > Viridiplantae > Streptophyta > Magnoliopsida > Cucurbitales > Cucurbitaceae > Trichosanthes > Trichosanthes truncata. The sequence goes on from MU867261.1 coordinate 34,115,959, forward strand.
TTTTCCATCTTCTTAGAACGAGATGACAGTTCAGCGTCGATTTTAAAAACAAAATAATTTTAATTGTCAATGTCATGGTTTTCAAATTTTAAGAGTTAAAAAATAGGATTAAATTGTGGATTATATTGCAATAATCATTATAGTTCAGGGTAGTTTGTGCATACAATTTCGTAAGTTCGGGGGTGGTTGATCAAATTGAAAGTTTAAAAGTGTAATTGTAATAACCCTTAAGTTCAAGGGAGGTTTTTATACTATTTCTTATATTGTTAAAAGATTCAAGTAAACATATGAACTTTTAATTGTCCAAATAGGTATTGTTGACTCCGAATTTACGCTTACACACGTGATTTCAACAAAGAGAAATAAATGAGACACGTGTAAATAGATTTATATTTGTATTAATTTTGTGGGTGTGATACAATCTCTAATTTGTTCATTTGATTATTTCTCTCTCATATACAAATGTCTTGAGGGCTGAAAGCTTGTTCTCTCGCGCGCTTGTTGGTCTTTTCTGAACGGCCTTTGGCTTGTTGACTTTGTTGGATCAGCATTTGGCTTGTTGATCTTTAGATCGACTTTTGGTTTGTTGATCGTTGGATCGGCCCTTGGTTTGTTGATCGTTGGATCAGCTCTTGGCTTGTTGATCCTCTTGAAGATACGATTGAAGTCTTGGAGTCTTGTACGCTTCAAATGCCTTCGACTTATTGTCAAATATATTTTGGTCTTTAAAGTCTTAAAGTCTTATGGTCTTCAAAGCGTCTTTGGTCTTCGAAGAGTCTTCAGTCTTCAAGGAATATTTAGCACCCTTGTCTTGGAAGGTCTTTGGTCTTCCAAGGGTGTTCAGCACCTAGGGACTTTTCTTGGAGGGTCTTGGGTCTTCCAAGAATGTTTAGTACTTCAATGAGTGTTCAACACCTAAGGACTAGTCTTGAAAAGTCTTTGGTCTTCAAAGAGAGTGATAAACCTTAGTATTAAGGCTTATTTAACTCCTAATTACTTAAAATATTCTTGTTTTGTCTTAAAATCATTGGGAAATAGTTGAAAGAATCTTAAAAATTAGGAAGAAAGAAGAATGAAGGCAATTAGGGTGAGAATATTAAAAACTAAACTTATGTGCAGGAACTGTGGAAATTGCAAAACCAAAATTGCAAGATGAAGTTGAAATTCTAGAGCAGGAGAAAAAATTCAAAAAAGGAAAAAAAATCTGCATTTGACCCATATATGGAATCTTCATTTGCTGCACGGTTTGGGGGATTTTGAGCATGAATTATGGGCATTATTCAACCCTAATGAAGGCATACAAAAGGAGAGAAGATGAGTGGAGAATGAATGGGGGTTTATGGCATTTTCTTGGAGTTTTGCTCGTGGATTTTCTTCCCCTTTTTCCTTTGTTTTTCTTCTATTTTCCTCTGTTTTTTTTTTTTTTTTGCCAAGAGTTGCTGTAGTTTTTTTGTTTTATTTTTTCTTGGATTTTCCAATCTAATCCAAACGAAAAATGGGTTGGAATTGATTCATTCTTTCCTATAAATAGTTGGGATTGAATCGATTGAAATCTAAAGAAGAAAATGAGTTTTTGTTCAAGTTTTCTATTTTCTGGTTGGTTCTTAGTTTAAGTGAATTTAAATTTTGTTTTAGTTCATTTGGGTTGTAATTTTTCATGTTTTTCGTTCTTTATCTACTATATTAAGCATTGGAATTGAGTTGAGATTGTTGAAACAATTGAGAGAAATTTTATGGAATTTTTTCTTCATGGGTATTGCTTCTAGGAGCTTTTTCTTTGCTTTTTTTTTGTTCATGGGTTGTCCAGGATTGTGTTTACTTTTTATTGCTCTAAGTACTTCATATTTCAATTCTGATTAGGATGGAAAAGTTCTAACTAATTCCTTTAGTTTTTTGTTACAATTAGCATTTTAATTTATTCTTCTAGTATGGAATTAATTTCTAGAGTTTGTTGTGGGATTTTTACTTTTAATATGAGCTAAAATTCTTAGGGGGTTCAAGTATGTGAATTTCCTAAGAAGTAATTGTAGCCAAAATTCCAACAAAGACCAAGTCTACTTCTCAATTGTTTGCTTTTGTTGAATAAAATTTCGTTGAGATCCTAGATTGATCAACTAGGGTAGCAACTCAAACTTAGATCTAATACCGACGGGATTAGTGATAAGCGGATTTCGCACAAGTGATGGAGACAAGATCTTAGACATAAGCCAATTCTTTACCCTAGACATAGAGATCAAAACTCCAAAACCTAAGAAATTATTGAGCCAAAATTACCTAAGATAGAGGGACTATAGACATATAGGGTACTCACTTAGTCTCCTAAACCCTAAGTTCAAGGTGAATAGGAGTAGTAATTTCGGTTTAGAATTGAATGTAGAATAGGTTGGAATTGCAATTTTGATTTGCAATTACAACTTAGGGCAATGACATTCTTGAGCCTCCTTTCTCTAAATAATTTATTTTGCAATTTTCATTTCTTTTATCAAGTCTGTTTAGTTTTCTATTCAATCTTGCAATTTTCGATTCTGCAATTCATTTCTGCAATCTTTGTCACTTTAACTTAAAATTAGATTTTGCAATTTTTTGTTTTTACCAAATACACCATCTCAACCTTGTTTTTGCAATTTTTAGTTTCCAAGTTGCAATTCTCCTTACATTTTACTCTGCAATATTTTTGTTACATCATTCCCTGTGGGATCAATACTCAAGAATACTCATGTTTTATTACTTGCATGAACAGTGTGCACTTGCGCTGGGTTGAACGTATTTACTTACTTTTCTTCACTCAAAGTTCACCCGATCAGAGGGTTCAACACCTAAGGATTTGTCTTGAAGTGTTCATTACCTAAGGACTTCAAGGAGCATTTAACACCTAAGGACTTGGCATTCTTTGCTCTCAATTCTTTCTGAGTTCTCTGGAGAATAAAATTTCTGAACTCTTCAAATAGAGGGGAAACTCTCTATTTATAGAGTTCCCTAGGGCCTTAAGTGGGCTTGAGCCTGACTATTAGATTGGGCCTAAACCCCTTTAGACTGGGCGTAGTTGGCTTTGGGCCTAGCCCTTTGGGTTAGGACTTTGCTGAATTAGGGCCTCCCATTTTTGGTTTTGTCTAAAATCGACTCAAATTTCATACAACCCAATTGCATATTTAGATTTGCCATAATTTAATTTAGGGATGCTTGCAAATTTAATTAATCCATAATTAAATAAATAATTTTGTCATCAATTTTAAGTAATTAAATAACAATTTCTGACTGGCCAAAATTTCTATTCCAATAATGTCCTAAAACCTTGTAAATTAGGATTTATTATAATAATTATTTGATTGTTTTTATCTGTAATTTAAATTATCCATTACATAAGAAAATCATAGGTTATTAGTGTAATCTTAAATAATACAGGGTTTCTATATGCATAAGGTTGAGTGTTTTATCTTGATAACACTATTGATACGACCAACTTTGTAATAGTTACAAATGATTTAATCCAAATCGTTCACGTTGAGATATGTAAGTGAAGATATATATCATATACCAATGAGTTTGTATAAGATGATCATATGCAACTTGATTTTAGTCCTTAGTAAGTTATGAACTTCTGTCTATGAAGACATGTTCTTTGATTGCAAGGGTGAAAATGACCTTCATATATAGAGTCTAACTCTTGTATTGTTCTATGCAATTTTTTCAAATAGTATTGTACGTTTATGTTGCTAAAATATGAAGTTGCCATTTAGTTGAGTTCTTCTACCTATGGTTTTATTTTCTTGATGTGATGGTTGAATGTTTTTGTATTTGAATCCTATGCTCGGAAGAGCAGGTTTAGATTAGAACTTAAATGCATGACTGAAATAGTTCTAAGATCGAGAGATTTAGAACCACTTTAGTGAAATTGTTAAAAAGCATTAGACTATATTTAAGGTCTTGCATGTTAATGAATCTAGATATGGGTATTGGATTCTTAATGTGCTTGAGAATTAATTGCGCTCGGGAGAGACATTTATGACCTTAGGATCCTTGAGTTTATGGCATATTACATGTTTGTTATTGCATCCAGTTTAATTAAATCATGAATCCAATTGGTGAAATAAACTTCTTAAGACACTTTCCCATTGATTTTTCTCACATACACAAAACAAAAACTCACACAAATATCTCTACTTTTCTTTATATCCTCTTTTAGAACATTAGAAACTTATTAGACATTTTTTAAATTTAGAGACATATTAGACATAAGATTGAAAGTTTAAGGATCTACTAGAGATTTTTTTTAAAGTTTAAGGGCCTATTAAACATAACATGAAAGTTTAGACTAAACTTGTAACTTAAACTAGAAAGAAAATCTTAAGATATAATCTATGACTTTTAGAATAAGTATATACCTTAATCATTGAACCATGTTCATCTTGATTTAAAAGTAGCAAGAGAAATTATCGTGTAGTTCTTTCTAAATAAGTAGAGAAAAATAAATGAAGTCAATAACATGAAAAACTACTTATATTAATGAAAAATCGCTACCGATTTAATAAGTCTACCATTTTGGAGACTTGACCAAATAGGAAGCATAAGTTTCACAAGATAGAATTCACTTATTCTCAATTGGAAAAGTAGATGATTTTGCGACTTGAACAATGAGACTCCATATCCTCTCAGAAGCCTGAGAGAGACTTAGTTTATAGTTAGATCATAAACAAATTGTTCATTAGAAGATCAGTGGTACTTAAAACATAAGATATAACTACATGGGCAAAATGGACATTTGACTTAACTATAATTACGAACAACTCGTGAATGATCGACTTGTATGTAATAGTTATATTCATGGACACAACTTGTCCTACCATAAGAGTGCAACTCTAGGCTTATAGTGGAGTGATCTAGAGTTAATGAATGAAAATTAATTTATAATGAGTTTAATTAATTATTTTTGTATCATTGAAGTTTATAATATGTAAGGGGTTGTTTGGGATGTAGGTTATAATAATCTATATTATAATATAATAACTTATGGAGTACTCTGCATCCCAAACACAAACTATTATAACCCAGACTAAACAACTTTGCATTTTAAACAATATTATATAATTCCACAGACTATTATAACTAATAGACTATTATAATTCATGTTATTATAACTCACTTAGTGCCTCAAACAACCCATAAGTGTTTAAGATCCTCTTACTAGCTCATAGTAACACTTTGCAGGGTGAATAATTTATTCCTATCAATATAATCTTTAAGTCCTACCGTTGATAGGAATTCCGTCAATTTATGCTTACACCACCAAGTATCTGACCTTATATGAAATCAACTTGTCATATAATCTTTAAGTCCTACCGTTAGTAGGTACTTTTTTTTTAGATAAAGGATTTGGCTTTAACAACAATGACTATTTCACATAAAATCAAAAAACAATAATAATAACAACCTGTAAGAATTTTTTCAAATGAGAGGAATTTAAATTTATTTCATCTTTAATAACATTTTAACATGAATTAAACTAGGAATGCTTTAATGTTGTGTCCATCCAATTTAGATAGACTAGGTACATCTATTAATTATTATCCTCAATAACCTTCTTCAGAAAAAAACAACCCTACAAACTTTTTACTTTTTAGCTTTACTTTATGAAATAGATGAAGATGATCAGTACTCTAACTTTGATGTGAAATATTTTAACTGGGTGGGGAATCTCACAAACGGCTGAGCCAACCTCCTCCATGTTCTTCCATACTTTAATCTTTGAAACCAACCATTTCTGACTTTGAAGCATCAAAGTAATCAAACAAAACTCATACAGTTTCAGTGGAATAATGGCTACAGAATAAAAACACAAAACTGAGAAAAAAACAGCAAAATTTAATGTTGTTTAATCATGAGAAAAAAACAGCAAAATATAATGTTGTTTAATAAATATAATATAATTAAATCCTTTTGTGAAATATGTAATATTGGATTTATCCCTTCTGAAAGTATACTAGATTCTTTGTTCAAATTTTGTCTCTAATTTTGTTGCCACTATGGAAAGCTAATGCTGAAAGTGTCTGCCACTCACAAATGCTACCATCTTATTCTTAAAAGAATTTAATAAACTTGATTGTTGAAAATGAAAACAAAATGCAAGGAATTTATCACTTAGAAATATAAAATAGATTAAATTGAAAGTTGAGTTCCTCAACTTTCAACTTTTAAATGGTGTCTATTTGGTTCTTGAATTTTTAATTTTATGTCTAATATGTCCTTGAACTTTAAAAATGACTAATAAGTCCTTAAATTTTCAACTTTGTGTCTAATAAATCTCTAACATGCGCAAAAGTGAGCATAGTTCAACGGTAATTGACATGTACTCTTGACCAAGATGTCAAAGGTTCAAAGTTCTCCACCTCCAAATGCTGTTGAACTAAAAAAAAAGGTCCCTAACATGCTCATTTTCTTTTAAAAATTAACTGATCTATTTGATATAAAATTGAATTTTATGTCTAATGGGACCCTAAACCTTCAATTTTTTGAATTTTGTGAATTTTAATTTTTTTTGAATAGGTTTAAGACTTATTAGACACAAAATTGAACATTCAATGATCTATTTGACACAAAATTGAAAGTTTAGGCCCCGTTTGATAACGTTCTCGTTTCTCGTTTCTCATTTCTTTCTTAAAAACTAAAAACGGAAACATGTTTGATAACTATTTATGTTTCTTGTTTCTTGTTTCTTGTTTTTTGGTAAAAATAAAATTTAGTACATATACTATAATAAAACATATAATATGCATTAAAATAAATATAAAACAATTATAAAAAGGTTATAATATTTTATTAAGGCCCAACACCTAATTAATAATAATAATTATAAATTTTATCCTTCAAATGTTGTTCAAATTTGATTTGCAATGTTATTTCTCACTTCAATCAATTCACTTTGAACGATTTTGACTTACAAAATCAAACATACCCACATTTCTTTAATTTAATAATAAACTTTATTTTTATTTTTTTTAAAATGCATTAGCCAATAATAAACGCAAGTAAAATCAGAAAAAGAGAGAATGTATATATATTTTTACATTTAATGGTAAACATGAAATACATTATTAGTTTATTTATTTAATAAAAAAATAAAATCGTACCATAAGAAAAAATAATAAAGAATTAAATAGAAAATAGAAAATAATAACTATAAGCTCGTTAATGTAAAGTAAAAGAAAATAAGAAAATAAGAGAGAAAAGAAAAACATAAACGAAAAGAGAAAAGTAAAAAGGAAAAAAGAAAAAAAAATAATGAACTATTAAAAGAAAAAAGATTACGATGAAAGAGAGAGAACGAATAGAAAGAAATAAATCAAAAAAATAAAAATAAAAAAGAAGAAAAAACAAAAAGATTAAAAAGTATTAAAAGAAAAAAAAATGGAAGAGAGAGAAAGAAGAGAGAGAGGAGAGATGGATAAAAAGAGAAATAGGAATACATGCATGAAACCTGGAAAAAAAAAACAGAAACAGAATTTGAGAAACTATTTTTTGAAGTTTCTTAAAATCTGCCATTTTTTTAGAAACGTTTCTAAAAATTTTATAAACAAGAAACAAGATGGTTTATCAAACATGTCTGTTTCTTGAAAAATGAGAAATAGAAACAAGAAACAGGAAATAGGAACGTTATCAAACAGCCCTTAAAGACCTAATAGACATAAAATTAAAAGTTCAATGACCTATTTAACACTTTTTAAAGTTCATAGACCAAGTAACAAATTTAAAAGTTCAAGGACTATTCTTGAACACAAAATTGAAAATTCAGAGACTTATTTGACACTTTTTAAAATTTATGGATTGAATAGATACAAACCTAAAAATTTAGAGATTATACTTGGTAATTTAACCTATAAAATATGAAAATGTTTATTACATTGTTCTTAAGTTTCTGATATGTGCAGTGACTCCATGTTTAGTGATGACTGAAACCAAGCCATAGTGGGCGGCCCCTCATCTACCAATTAATAATCCAAAAGGCCATTTATTGTAACATTATTATATGAAGTGCATTGGCACTGGGAAAAACACACAGAACTTTTGTTCTGGGTTGCATTCATTACTGCTTTTACAGGTCCATAATTTTTGTGGTACCAATTCAAAAAGCCACGAAGAATGTGGGAGTGAGAGAGAAGAGACAGATGGTCCCTTCCTATAGCTTTTAAATCTCATTCGCATAGCCACTTACAGCCTTTTTCCACAAATGTAAAACAAGAAAAAATATTCTCCACCCACAAAGATGGATTTTTTTTATTCATCTATTTCTATCGAAATTGTATGGATATGAATGAATGATCTCACTCGTATTTTTTAACTACTAAAAATAACTTAACATCATAAAGTTATTTATTTATTTATTTGTTTATTTTTTAGTATAAACATATAGAAATATGGAAATTTGCATCATTAATTAACCTTTTGGTTGATAATATAATGTATCAACTAGATGAATTATGCTCACGTTAGCACATACATCATAAAGTTATTAGAACTTATTAATTAAGTGAATAAGTGAGTATTATTTAATTTTAAAAAAAGGAAAGGTCATTAGAAAGTATAAACTCAATTTAATTTTTTAATTATTATCACTTTGTTGCTCTTTAGATTAAAACATATTTTTTAATTATAGTTGACTTTTCTTCTTACTTCCATTATAAAAGAACGTGTTTCTTTATGTATATATTTTCACCATAATATGATATTGTTAATTTTAAGGTTAAACTCGAACTTTATTTCCACTCAAGGAAGTCTCTATCAAACCAATGAACATATTGTCCTTATTCATTTGTACCCAATATTTTGTTCACCTTCCAACCAATATCGAACAACTTTAGCATTTCCTGCATTTCATATTTAGTTCATATTAAGCATTTTAGATACCAGATCGTAGATGCAAATATAGTCTCACGTCAACCAAGTGGAGAAAATAGTAAGTATATAAACAGGAATTAACAACACCTTTATACCTATAAGAGATAAAGCAAACAACATCATATCATTATATAAGTATGGTACCGCTCTTAATTTAACACGAAAGTGGGGGAGGAAATATGGTGGGTGACATTGATATGTGTAGGAAAAATGGGGTAAAGTGAAGTGAGTGAGGCCCCTGTGCTAGCACATGCCTTGCATTTATGAAGTTCATTACTCATGCTTGGCTTGGCTTATTACAGGGCTTCTCTCCACGCTCTCTCTCTCTCTCTCTATCAGCTTTTATCAGCCTTCCATTTACTTCATTGTTTTCAGTGGCTGCCAAATTTTGTACCAAACTGCAAATATAAATGGCAATGCAACGACATAAAGTACATACATATTTTATGTAATAAAAACTATTCGCGAGAAAAAAATTACAAACATAAAATAGGAATTCACTATAGTGATAAAATAAGGTATAACATATAAATATATGACCAACTCTCCTTTGTTAATTTTGTTTTGTTTTCCTCCATTTTATAAGTTGCACCACAAATTTTCTAGGTTGGGACAAGAATTCAAGCCACACACATCTGTATCATCACCCTATGTTAGAGTTAATTATCAGAATAAGATATGGTATTCTCAAGATACGTGAAAATTAAGATTTCCAGAAAGTATCAATTTTGAGCAATTTCTTTTTAAGAACTGCATATTCAAAAATAAAATGCTCATATGATATCATCTACAGATGAAGCTATAAAAGAAAAGTGATTCTATAAAGAGTAATTACAAATTATATCATTACAATTCACAAAACATGGAATACAAGCCCGTTTGAAAGGGCTTTTCAAGTGCTTTAGAAAAGGTTTTTAAGCACTTAGAAAGTCATTCCAAACATGTTCTATATCTATGTATTTTTAAAGAGTAAACATCTATTTGTAGAGATGTCCACGGGGCGGGGTGAGGCTGGGGAATGGCTTCCCCGTCCCCGCCTTCCATTTCATTCCTCGTTCTCACGAAATTTTCCATTTAATTTTGCGGAGAACGGGGAGGGAATTCGAGAGGATCGGATTCCCCGTTTATAATTTTTATTTTTTAAAATTTGGTCAAATAAAATATATATTTTTTAATTTCTATTTAAATTGTTAATTCTTAATAAGAAATTTCTATTTAAGAAATTTTTTTATTTCCTTAGAAAAACAAAATAATATTGAATAAAAGTTTGGATTTATGGTTTATTATATATATACAAATATACATATTAAAAAAAAAAAAAAAGAAGAAATCGGGACGGGGTAGGGAACGGGTCGGGACGGGGAATGTATTCCCTGTCTCCGTCCCCGTTTAGCTAACGGGGAAAAAATCTTCCCCACTCCCTCCCCATTCCCCTCCTATACGAAGATTCCCTGCCCCGTTCGAGACGGGTCCTTGTTCCCGCACGAAAAATGGACATCTCTATCTATTTGGTTTGCTAAATCATCACATTGTATAATTATATTTAAAAAGAACAGTGTTATGTTATGTATACCATTTGTAAATGTGACTTATTTTATACGTATCATGATGTATAATGGTTCCTTCGAGAAACCAACTACTCCAATCCAAGAAACAATGAAGGATGAGACCAACATAAGCATAATTCAACCGTTAAGAAACTTCTACTTCATCTAAAAAGTCATAAGTTTGAATACTCCACCTCATAATTCAACCGTTAAGAAACTTCTACTTCCTCTAAAAAGTCATAAGTTTGAATGCTCCACCTCCTAAGACGTCATATCAAAAAGAAAATAAATAATAAAATGATACAATTAGCAAAATTTAGCAATTTCCTTGTATTAAATTAGATAATCAGCCAACCTCCTATTATTGTTCCTATAAATGATTAATTGCTATATATTATATGCCTATAAATGAGCCGTGAAAATGAGATTTTGGTACCCTATAGATGCTACTGAATGGTCTTCATTTGACCCCCAGACCCACTTACAATATCAAACACAAAATATAATTTTTGGGTACCAGTACTACCCAGTACCCACAAACAATATATATATATATATTATATAAAATATTTCGCTCTCTCTCTGTAGCTTTTCTGTTGGCCTGTTGGTTGTTTCTCTCTCTAGCTTTTTGCTATTAAAATTGGGTTTCACGGGTCTTGATTCTTCCCTTTTTTCTTCACAGCAATCTGTCCTCCAACAACTTCAACTCCTGGGGTCTTCCCCTTTTTATATTCTTCTTTCCACTATTCCTTCTTTGTCCTAAGCTGCCTCTTCACTCTCACACTGAGTCATGCCTGTCCCTTCTTCTTCTTCTTCTTCTTCTTCTTCCCTTCTCTCTCTACTATGTTTTCTCACTCTGCTTCTCATTTTCATCACACCATCACAATGTGCTGCAGCAGCAGCTCCTAAACAAGCCCCCCCCCGCCGCCACCGCCTTCTCTCCGTCGACTACTACAACAAAACATGCCCTCACCTTGAGCAACTTGTCTCTTCAATCACTACACAACAGTTCAGAGACGCACCAGTCTCTGCTCCAGCAACACTACGCCTCTTCTTTCATGATTGCTTTGTAGAAGTAAGAAAAAATTGAAACCCCATTTCCCCACATACAGAATCATGCACTTTTATGCTGCATGCATTGTGCAATCAATTTCAATTACCTGGTTTTTTCTGAAAGTTGAGAAGCTCTTGAAAATGGCAGGGCTGTGATGGGTCGATTCTGATATCGACGAAGCCTGGCAGCAAAGTGGCGGCGGAGAAGGATGCGGCGGACAACAAGGGGCTGAGAGCGGAAGGGTTTGAAAGCATCAAGAAGGCCAAGGCTTTGATTGAAAGCAAGTGCCCTGGCGTTGTGTCTTGTGCTGACATCCTCGCAATTGCTGCCAGAGATTTTGTCCATTTGGTGAGAGCCTTTCTCTTGATTCAAAGAAATCTGGTCATTTTTCTGCATATACATAAGAAAATTTTATGCAAAATCCAATGAATTGTGTTTGGTAGCTAGTTGGTACAATGATTTGATATTGGATTGACATTGTTACTATTCTGCTTTAAAAAAATGAAAGATGGGTTAAATCAAGGGAAAAGAAAATATGTATTCGACAAGTATCATAATAAATTTCACAAAATCCTAGAAAATTTGCCTTCCATTTTGCCATTTTCTCCATTGTTTGATTAGAAAACTTGGGCAATACAAGAAGCAAAATGACAAGAAGAAGATGCTTCTGTTTATTATTGGCCTGCAAATGTTTACTTGATCCACAGCATCAAAATGTAGATAAAAAATTGTCTTTTCAGCTTCACCATTTTCCAGCTCATTATGAAATCTATTTCTGTAAAGCAGATTCTGACACAGCCTCAAGTTTATGAAAATCATACATTAAATGGAAACTTTATTGTTAAGTTGGTTATATAATTATATTCAATAGAATAGAAATACAATTGACTGCTGTCATGGAAATAGCAACTAGGCAAACAAGAGATCCAAATCCAAATTAAGCAAAAACCAAAGCAATGGATCAAAGTTCCATGTGCTTTAACCTTTTGTTTTTTCATCTATAATTGGTTTACTACTAATCTGTCCTTTGCTAAACTCCATTATTTAATCCTATATTCCTCTCTCCAATGATGCTTTAGTGTCTTACCGTTGTACATGGAAGAGAGCAAGAAATAATTGAAATTAGTTCAGCTAATTTACTCTCTTCTCCAATCATAAAGGCCTATCATCACCCGTTGTATAGGGGTGAAGAAGTAATTTCATTCCCACATTGGGCCGAAGCCTGTCAGGTCCATGATGAAGATATGGTTAGCCCAAATTGATTGATAACGTAAAACAGTTTCTGAAACTAGTGAGAATTGCAGGCAGGAGGGCCGTATTACCAGGTGAAGAAGGGACGATGGGACGGGAAGATATCAATGGCGGGCAGAGTAGGATCCAATCTGCCGCGAGCAAATTCCACCGTCGATCAGCTTCTCAAACTCTTCAATTCCAAAGGACTATCCGCCGATGACCTCGTTGTTCTCTCCGGTGCGCACACGATCGGATTTGCGCACTGCGAGCATTTCACAAACCGTCTCTACGACTACAGAGGCACGAAGCAACCGGATCCGGTGATCGACGGGAGGCTGCTGAAGGAGCTTAAAATGTCGTGCCCTCGCTACGGCGGAAATACGGACATAGTGGCGCCGTTCGACGTAACGACGCCGTTCGTGTTCGATCATGCGTACTACGGGAATTTGGAAGGTAAATTAGGGTTGTTGGCCACGGATCAAGCTCTGGTTTCGGATGCGAGGATGAAGACGATGGTGCAGAGTTTGGCGAAGGATAAGCAGAGGTTTTTTCAAGCTTTCGCGGCGGCGATGGACAAAATGGGGTCGATTGGTGTGAAGAGGGGGCAAAGACATGGAGAGCAAAGGACGGATTGTAGCATTCATCAGAGTTAGATTTGATGCCTTGATGATGGCATATTTGAAAATAATCCCTTTTCATTTTTTTTTATCATTTTTACTTTTAGCAATACATGGGAGAAATTTCTCGTGAGGGGTGTTGGAGCTTTATATAGTAATCTTCGGAAATTATTTTTCAGCTCAACTTCCTAAAAATCAAATATATATATATATATATATATATATATATATATATATATATATATATATATATATATATATATGGGGACCAACATTTGATGGGCATTTGATTTTTGATTTTTGGTTTTTGAAAATTAAGCCTCTAAATACTTTTCACTTATGAGTTTTCTTGTACTTTTACATATGTTTTCAAAAATCAAACCAAATTTTGAAAACCAAAAAAAGTAGTTTTTAAAAACTTGTTTATTTAAGAATTCAAATGTTTTCAGATGAAAGATGAAATTCATTGTAAAACACAATTTTCAAAGACCAAATGTTTATCAAATGGAACTTAAATTATTAGATAATTTTTAAAGTCGTAGGACTTATTTGCCACAAACTTGAAAGTTCAAAAGTAAACTTGTAATTTAACTAAATAATAAAGTTATCACACTGCTAAAGGATCAAAAGTAAAAAAAAAAAAACATGTTCAACCAAGATAAGTTAAGGATAAAATACACTTACGATATTTGAAATTTGAGATTTTTTTTATAAGGATTTGAACCTCTAACTTGAAAGGAATTAGTACATGTCAATTGCTGCTAAGTTATGCTCACTTTGGTGGTATATTAATGTCTTTTTAGTCTATGAGATTTTAAAAATAACATTTTAGTCTTTAAAATTTGAAAAATGGTTTTAAATAATCCATAACCTCATTTGAGTGTTAGTTGAACAAACGAAATGTTAAAGTGACAATTTGTTTATTGGACTATTGATATGGTCATCTCCTTCCTCCTGTTCCTTCCTTCCATTCCCTTCCCTTTTTCTTTGCTTCGAAAACCTAATTACACCTCCCTCCTTGTACATTTTCCTCCTCTATAGTACCAGAGATCAGTATTTACTTTGCTTTGTCATCTCCTTTTTCTACTCCCTTTAATTTCAACCATTTTTTTTCTTCTCAATTCTCTTAGTTGCCCTATGCTTTTTTGTTTTTTCTTCCTTTCAATTAACCTCTTACTCTGCGAACCTTAAGGCACATGCCTTAGATCAAAAAGTCAGAGTTTCGAATCCTCCCACTCTTACTTGTTGAACTCAAAAAAAAAAAAAAAAAAAAAATCAACCTCTTACCATTGTTGAGACCCTTTTGATGTTCTTGGATTCTATCTATGTCAATCATGTTTCTTTCTAATATTGCAAAATTTGACCTGCTTTGTGTTGGCTGCATTTTTTTAAATTAATTTTTTGTTTCATTTGATTGTGTTGTGATTGCTTTATGTTTGTTATGTTCGAAAACTGAACGTCAGTATCGTTTTCTAATTCTGAATTTGGGGAACAAATGTTCGTTCCTAGTAATCTAACCTCATTTGTTCAATCATGACGGCAGTGCAACGACAAGCAACAAATGGAGATGACACGAACGGCAACGGCAAGAATGACAAGGTCTGTCAAAAAATAAGAGAGGAGAGAAGGAGATGACCACTTTAGCAGTTCAATAAGCAAAATTCCCACATAATCAAAGTTTAAGTTTAATCATTTTAACCTCTCTTCAGCATTCTCTTAAATGAAATCATTGACCATTTACAACCATTTTAAGACTAAGGCCCGTTCCATTTAGTTTTTAAAAATTAAACCTATAAATATTAGGTCCACTTTTCATGTTTTCTTATTTATTTTTTACATGTACTTTCAAAAATCAAGCCACGTTTTAATTTTTTTTTTTTTAAAAAATAGTTTTCAAAAACTTCTTTTTGTTTTTGGAATTTGGCTAGCAACTTAAATATTTTCTTAAGAAATATGGAAATCATTGTAGAAAAGATGAAAACCATTGTAAAGAAATTGTAAGAAAACAAACACAATTTTCAAAAACAAAAAATACAAAATCAAATGATTATCAAACGGGACCTAAAATGTCCATTTTTATACCTAAGAAACTAAATAAACATAAATCCCAACTCATTGATCAAAAGTATATTTTGACCTAAATTTAATTAATAGTCAATGTATATTCTTATTCATATGTAATGTTTTAGAAATTCGTGTAAAAATGCAAACAAAATAAATTCTATAGCAATATTATAATTCTTTGGACCAACCAGAACATAATTTAACTAATTAAAGTACTCTCAACCAAAAGATCAAAGGTTTAAATCTTCTGCTCCAAATGTTGAACTAAAAAAATAAGGGAAAAAAATCCTTTGGCTCCAAACGTTATCTTTATTTCAAATTTTTGTTAAAAAAAACCATATGGAGCTAAAATAATATTCTTTAATATTTTCAACTTTGGTTAAATTATACATTTAGTCCCTAAACTTATAAATTTGTGTCTATTTGGTCCTTGAACTTTAAAAAATGTCTAATAGGTTCTTGCACTTTCAATTTTGTGTCCAATAGATCCCTGAACTTTAAAGTTTAAAAATTGTCTAATAAGTTTTTAAACTTTCAATTTTGTATCCAATAGATCCCTGAATTTTTAAGTTTGTATCTAATAGGTCTTTGACCCATTGAACATTTTTCAAAATTCACGAACCTACTAGATACAAGATTCAAAGTTTAGGGTCCTTGTTCACACGTAATTTCAACCAAAAAAAAGAAATGAACACGTGTAAATAAACTTGATTTTGTAATGATTTGTATATAATGGAGTACAATCTCTAATATATGGTTCTCTGATTCTTTCTCTTGTATGTATACTTGACTAGAGGGCAATAACGCTTGTTCTCGAGGTTGAATCGTCAACTTTGAACTTGAGAAAAGTTTTCAACTTTGAGCTTATTGAAGGTCTTCGGCTTCTAGTTTCTTGAAGGTCTCCAGCTTGTATCTTCAACTTTGAGCTTGTTGGAGGTTTTCAGCTTGTTGCTTGTTGAAAGTCTTCGGTTTGTAGCTTCTTGAAGGTTTTCAATTTGTAGCTTTGTTGATTTGCTTGGATGATCGGCCTCTGACTTGTTGATCTTCTTGGATCGTTCTTGATCTTCAAGAAGTGTTCTATATTCAAACAGTATTTGATCTCCAAGAGCTTCTAGAGACTTCACAACGTTGTTTCTGAATTCTCTCTAAGCTTCTTCCGTTCTAAACCCTTCAAATGGAGGGGGAAACCCTTTATTTATAGAATTTCGGCCCCAAATGGGTTTGGAGCCTGACTATTAGATTGGGTCTGATTGGCCTTGGGCCTAAACTCCTTTGGACCGAGCCTGATTGACCTTGAGCCTAGACCTTTAGGTTGGGACTTTGCTGGATTAGGGCCCCCATTTGGACTTTGTCTAAAATTGACCCAAATTCATATAACTCAATTACATATTTACATTTGGCATAATTTAATTTAAGGATGTTTGCAAATTTAATTAATTCCTAATTAAATAAATAATTGTCACTAATTTTAAGTAATGACATGACAATTTCTTATTGGCCAAAATTTCTATTCCAACAAATTAGTTAATTTTAAAAAATTTCAAATATGTCATAAACCTGTTAGATACAAAATTAAAAAGTCAAGAATCTATTAGACATTTTTAAAGTTTAAGAACTTATTAGAAACAAAATTAAAAATTAAAAAATTTATTAGATATTTTTAAAAAAAATTTTAAAGTTTAAGAATCAAATAGATACAAAATTAAAAATCGAAACTTCAAGGAATAAACTTACAATTTATTCTTTAATATTTTCAACTTTCTATTTTCGTCAACGTGGTTCCTACAATTTAACAAAATCCCGAAAAAGAAAAAGAATGAATAGCGTAGCAAACCTGCCATTGTTCGCAGCCAGCGTAGGTACCAAGCGAGCCACACTGTTCAGCAATACCAAAATACAGCCGATTAGATCCATGAGAGCTGTGGTTCAGAGAGTCGCCTCTGCAAGCGTCGAGGTCACTTATCCTCCTATCTCTCTCCCTTGCTCTCTCTTTTTTTTTAAATCGCCAGTGTGAGATGCTGCATTTCGCAGGTCGATGGGAGCACCGTTTCCGAGATTGGACCGGGCCTCCTCGTGCTCGTCGGCCTTCATGACTCCGACTCCGATTCCGACGCCGAATACATGTACTGTTCTCTCTGTCTTCTATACTATACTAATTCTATGCTCAATTAAAACTTGTTCTTGTTCTTGGTTCTTATCACGAAGCTATTTCTTTCTTTTTAAATTGGGTTTCAGATGCCGTAAGGTCCTGAATATGAGATTGTTCCCAAATGAGAGTACCGGCAAAGCTTGGGACTTAAATGTAATTATATATACTCTCTTTGCTTTGCTCCCATTTCAATCCAATTAACAAGGACTAGGAGTTCTCTACTATTGCTTTTTCCCCATTCCAAAAAACAAAAGCTTCGGGATTTGCTTTACCATTTCCATGATATTTGCAGGTAATGCAGAAAAACTACGAGGTTCTACTAGGTAAGCGAAGGGGTTCGCTTCAAACTTTGAGTTTTTTTCTTAAATTACAGAGAAGTGTTGATGGTTTAGTTTTATACTGGGAAATTGTACCTAGAAAGTGAATTAGAGTCAATCCACTAATTAAATTATACTCGGTGGATTGGAACCAGTTAGTCAGTTTACACTCTATGGAATGCTAAAGGGAAACAAGCCGGACTTTCATGTGGCAATGCCTCCCCAAAGAGCCAAACCCTTCTACGCTTCTGTAGTTGAGAGGTTCGGTAAATCCTATAACCCAGATGCGATTAAAGGTAATCTATGCTTCTTTCTTCCCCTAGTTTCAGTCTCACGAATTGGAATGGGTTCTTCAACCAGTAGAACAACGAGTATACTGAATCTTGTCTTTGTTCCCTTTTCCTGTGGGCAGATGGAGTGTTTGGAGCAATGATGAAGGTAATTTCACTTTGCTTAATTTTGAATTCCAAGTAACTTTGATATTTTATTAGATTAAACAGTTCTGATATTTGTCACTGATGTTTGAGAAGGTCAATTTGGTGAATGATGGCCCAGTCACAATGCAGATAGACTCCAAACCGTCCAAGTAAGCTAATCCAACCAACGTATGAGCTCTCGGAGATGGCAATTTGACAATGATTTTCATTAATTTTCATTTCTGGAATACAGTTGAAGCTCCAGAACACTCATAATAGGTTACTATCGGATTCGACAATTTAAGATCTGGCTGTCGATTCTTTGTCGGCTTACAAGTTGAAGATTTGCTTGATGGGATGGAAGATTCACTTCATCAAGGTGGAGATGCTTATATCCTCACATTGAGCTATATACTAATTTCTATCAGCATTGCCTCTGGGGTTGTATGGTGATTTACTCTTATGAAAATATCAATTTTTTTTTCCTCATACCTTTCGATCTCTAAGATCAGAGCAATCTGCAAAGGCTTAGCTAAGAATCCTTATGGGAACTTCAAAAAATTGTTCAGCTCCCTTTGTTAGTTTTAGACGTATTCAATTCAAATCCTCTCGTGCTTAAACAAATATCAGCGAAATCCAGACTCAAAAGCCAGTGTGATCTAATTTACAAGATACGAATAAAGTACATCGTTGTCTTTGTATTCTCTGTAAAGGCTTTTGGAGGGTAAGCTCATGGACAAAAAACTCGTTATGAAGCATGACGCAAATATTTTAAATGTATAATACTATCTGTACTCTTGCATGCACAAGTTAGAATAAGTAATACGATGAACACTGAAAATGCAAAAACTAGAGTCTAAATATCCTAATGAAGTGGGCGGAAGATGCTGGACTAGTTATATGATCTACTCAACTTGGTTAACATTAACTCTGAAATTGGTAATTTTCTTACCTGTACATGGCACCATCCTCCATAATCCGAAATATCTCAAAATGTTTTTTTCTTCATCTGCTATTGACTTCGATGTGAGGATCGTTGCTGCTACTATAGGGGACCCTTCATTTGCATATAATGAGATCTCCAAGACTAAACATCTCAAAAAGTGACTTCATTTGAGCCCTAAAACTTTTTGGAGAGGATTGTTGCAGCTACAAAAATGGCCTCTTTTGCACAGGATGAAATTTCCAACTGCCTGCAGTACGACATGATCTTAAAATTTGAAAGGGGAGCCAAGAAGTTGAAAAACTACTTCATAAAATTGTAGTAATTGTGATGCAACATATCAAGAACCAAGTTAGAAAAATCAACCTACACGCATTAACTAAGATGGCAGTGATGTCTACAAATGTTTTTCGAGTTCATTCATGTTATAATGCAACTCCTCCTTCTCCCTACCACAGTACCACTTTTGTTGTTTGGCCCTTCAGTTCCTAGATTTAAAAAGGTTCATGCAGCTCATGACATTTAAGGTTCCCTAAAGTCGTTTTAGAAGAGACTGATTGTAGTCATCGCCTTTGGGGGGTAAGAAAGAACCAAAAATTTATTACCAAAACCCAGAGTAGTGTAGAAATCAGATATTTTTCCCAGTTTTGAAAGAAACAAAGTAAACATGTTGAACCACATTGTAAATACACTTAAATTATCCAAGCAATTCAAACATTAATTGGTGATAACTAGAGATTTGCCAAGGACTAAAGTGGATAGAACTTTTTAAGTTAAACTATAAGTTGACGTTCAGTTGACACGCTTGCAAGGCGTAGGGCATGGAGAGACATTGATAATGGACTTCCATTCACTTCCAGCGGCAATACAAACGTCTAAGCTTAGAAATTTTGACATACATACATACATTACATACATACATACATATATAACTTCATACATCATAATAAACCGCAGGCTAATAATCATATTGAGCGGGAGACACATAAAGACAATGGAATCCGTAGAAGATAAAAGACGAGAAACTTACGTGTCCAATGTCCGGAGGCAATTAAAAACTGAGATCAAATTCTTGCAAGTTTCCACGACAGAACCGTCAGCTACTTGTTCTTTGGAATCGGAAGGGCCTTCAACCGGTTGTTTAGTGGAGAGCAATAGAAAAGCCTGAAGGACAATGGACAAACTCAATAAGGTTCCCGAACTATTTATGGCCTCTACTAGCCAGAGCCAATAGATTACAAGCCGATAGGCATAACATAAGATAAAACAATTATTTTAAAGTAGAAGGTGCAAGGCAGCAACTGTATCTCTTGGTACTCCTTTCTTTTTCCTTTTTTTAGAAAAAAAAAAATCATAATGTTTTATAAGAAAAACATCTGCTGGAAGGGTTATATTTCTAGGGGTCCAGGTTAAAAGTTAAAGAGATCATATGAAAGCTCTCCAAATAGCCAAAAGAGAAAAATAAAAGGAGTATATTGCTCAAAGAGTTGGTAGTAACTGCCGAAAGGGATGCATGAAGCTGGAATCTTTCCCAACCACCAACCATCTCTCCAGTCCCCCAGAAATCCTAAGAAGTTTAAAGCCAGAAGTAGGATTTTCAGGGTAGGGCCGGTGACCATTTGAAACCAAAGGTTACCAAGGCATCAGAGAATGCATACAACAATAAAGAAGTGCCCCCACACAAATGTCCCAAAGGTCCAAAGAAGAAGTATGGTCATTGACTCATTAAAGAGGCAACCCAAGATTTCTCCATCAGCTTCACACTAAACACATCTATGAGGGTAAAGAACCATGGAGAGTGTATTTTCGTACTCTCTAATTTGCACTGCAAGCAATACTCTTCATAATTAAGAGGCACAAAAGCCTACGCACACAAGTCTTTATATGATCTTGTTATCACTTACTAAGAGTTAGTACCGAAAACATTCAGGAAGTGGAGAAAAAATGATAATCATAAATTTATAATGATATGTAAACCTTCAAAGAATAATCCAACAGATTTTTTGGCATAATAAATTGAAAATTTTGAAACTATATAAGCTTATTCAAGTACTCATGAAGAACCTATTAATTGAACACAGATTATCTCGTTTCCCACAAAGGGTACCAAGAGCTAGGACGAAAAGCTTTTCACGAAGTATTGATGAAATTTATCTCATCTTACAAACAGTAAGCATTGACATGACCAGAACTAACATTGTAAATAAGAATTTCAAGAATGCAGCAAAGTCAACAAAGCAACCATTAGCAGCATTGCAGTGGGTCAAGGACAACTGAATATATTGTATATGAGACGAGAAGTGAATCACCTGAAAACCATGTGCTAATAAAAGATGAATTGCATGTGCACCAATCTTCTTAGTAATACTTTTAGTACTAGAGCTGTTTGAAATGCACTTCAATACACCAGAGAATGTTGCATCTTCTGCAGGACCATTAGACTTCCTAGTACGAATAGAAGGCTGCAATTTGAAAAATACATTAATAGTTGTTTTGTTTAATATTTGAATACTCCTTTTTAATATATATATATATATATATATATATATATTGATAACTGAGCCACAGAGCCTGTATGATCAAAGATTATACTCGGTAATTATAGCAAATGCTTTTAAGAAATAAATTAGGCTAATATAATCAAATACATCTAAAAGAAACCAAATAGGAACAGTATTGAGTAAAACTGATGGTGCTGATGACATATATACCTTGGAGATGTATTTCCAGAAAAATTGCACGATTATTTCCAGTTTCCATTTTGAGTCCTTGAAGACCTGCACACGAAAAATTGCAAGATTAAAAAAACATGTAACACATTGAAGAACTTGAAGCATAGGACTAAAATAAGGTGAAAAAGCCTTGACAAACTTGTATGAAAACTGACAAGGAAATTCATGCAAAAGAAAATAATCATGATGAAATCAGGGGAAGCCATGTAGTTATATATTTGAGATGCTGTGTTGACAAATGAACCTCTAGTATACAAAACATATGTATGACTCAGAATATCATGAAAGGCCCACGAGCTGTATAATGTTTCTCGTATCCTGCCACTTGCCACTACCTACATTGCCCACTATGATTGCAGAAATTAAGAAAAGCATAAAGTTCCAAGCAGGAGAAGAATAAACATGGTTGGATGCAACCTGAAGAAATGGCCAAAGAATGTTTTTATCATAAGTTAGTTCATCTTGAATAATCTCTGCCAGTGGCGTTCTGAAATTTCACCAAAGCATATTTTTAGAGAATAATCCCTATTCTAAGAAGAGAGAGAATATACTGCAGGAAAGAGAAAAGAAAGAATCTAGTACCTCACACCATCAGCCCTTGTAGTATGACCTTGCATATCCGCATCCTTTTTTGAGGAATCAAGCTCCATTACCTATGCCAGTTCTCCATTAAGAGCAATAATGAAGAAAAACAATACTGGACGACCAAATTGCCAGAATACCTACCATTACCATAAATTTCACCGTGGCAGCACATGTTATCCTTCCAAAATGAAGTAACGCAGTTGTCAAAGCAGTATCAATAGCTTCAGGTTGTTTCACTACAGAAGTCTCAGAATATGGGACAACATTGTCGTATTCAGCAAGAAATTGACCCAACCCACACAGGGTGGTCATACAATCTTTCATTAATCCTTTGTAGTTCATTTTCCTTGAACACTAAAGAAGAAAAAGAATTTTAAACATAAGCAAAATAGAGACTTCCAGCATGCTAGTTGCTATACTAAAAGAAACCTCCATTTTAAGTGCAATACAGTAAAATGGAGAATCACCATGTGAATGATAACTATTAGTGCTAAAACAGGGTGAAAAAGATATCATACCAGAATCGTGTTGAGCAAAGACTCCCGTACAAAGATCCAATTCATGGTTTCTGCATGCCAATAAACTTCTTAATTACCAGAACTTTACGAGGGCATGACTTATGGATATAGTAGGGTTACCTTTGTACATCTGATTTCGAGGCACAAAATCTCCTTCCAGAACCCTGACAAGATAATGAAACAATAACATGTTGCTAAGGACCTGCAACAAATTTGAGCAAGGAGGTTGGCAACTTCGACTAGACAAAAGGCTAAAACTTCCAACCATCCCCTTCAAGTTATATTATCACTTACATGAAAAATAAATAAATAAATACATAGACTTCATATCATAATTATATTACATTCCCCTCGTGAATTCACAATTGTGGTTTGCACTAGACTCTTTTCAAAGACAAAGCAAACATAAATAAGGAGAAAACCTTCGTATCTGATGCTTGGAATTTTTCAACATCGGCGACTTCTGCAAGGCCTTGCAGAAGTAGATGAAAACCCTGTGAACCACAGAAACTTCATTGAAGGCTGAAATAGTACATGCACGAAGGATAGATTCCAGAAGCACATCAATTCAATACTTCAAAGTTACAGTACAAAGTCAACTAGCTCAACCTAAACTTTCTTTCAAACAGAAAGAAAACTAGCTGACAAGTACTTAAAAGTTATATCAGTAAACGCGGTGCAGTCTAAGATCATTCAATCAGGCAGACAGTAATATAGGGTGAGTTTGGAAGGTAAAACTGACAGGGGGGTCAAGTAGTCCGCCAGTGAGATCACTGGCCGTTGCCCTCTCACTATCTGGAATGTCAGTGCCTAGAGCAAATGGAGTCCAAGCCTATAAAGGAAACATAACAATGACTAAAAAAGGAAAACAAAGTATCACATTTCCATGATTTAGAGATTGAAGACACAGAAATATAAAGTTTGAGATACCTCCTGAAGCACAACTAGTTCATGGGACATACTGGATCCATCGGCATTCGTTATATACACCCTAGGGAATTGCTGTATGGTAAAATAAGAGAGTCAGACTCACACATGCCCGCATGCAGAGAGAGAAAGAGTTTGATATGTATAAACTGATATATATAATAGGGATAGCTCTGAATACCCTGTCTAACTCGTTCAAAAGCTGGTAACTTGTTGTAATCAGTTCGAGGGACTTCCCAAACCTCAAGATTTCGAAAATTGCTTCGCACATTTTGCTTCGTCAAACAAAATTTCATGTAATTACAAGGTCAGCTAGTTAGTGAAGATTATTTATCACAATTCCAATATGTGATTTGATATGCTCGACCGAGCTTGTATGAGTAGAAAGAGAAAGAAGAGTTTTACAACGTCGGTGGCGATTTATTTTCCGGCAAAAGTGAAGCCGCACGAACAGCTTCGAGAAAAGCAATTCCTGATTATGAACATCTTGATCAATACAATGAGAACCAATACAAGTAATTTCCTATCAGCGGATACATTAGGGCAACCAATGAAACGCAGGGTTTGTTTTGTATCAAAGATTTTCAAATTAATCATAACTGAAAGACACTCCGCAGAGAGTATTCACGAAAGAATCCAACCCATTAAAAGAAAATCGGTTCATCTTCTCATAATTCCCAGCAGTTTTCAGAATCCAAACAGTAAAAAAACCAAACTCGAGATTTAAAAAATAAAGATCGTACTGTCATCGTCGGCGTCTCGAGTGTGTTTAGTGGCTTCGGATGCGTCGAGAATAGCCAAGGTGTTCTCCTCGATCGCCCCTCGAATGCCGCTGCTGGGTTTTTCCATTGTGCTTGCCTACCTCTGACGGAACTCTTAACAAAAACGACAGCGAAGTTCGAAAGCTTGTTTCAGTTTCAGTTTCAGTAGAGAAGTAAAATTAGCCTGAGTTGAGACGCTTGATTTCCCGCCAAACTTCTAAGTGGGGAATCGAGAAATGTCTGGTGGCCGTGAAAGAGAAATTGGGAATTGAGAACATGGGAAGCAATTTAAATAGGTAAGGGTGAAAAATATATTTTGGTCGATGTAGTTTGACCTTTGTTTTATTTTATTCTTTATATTTTTAAATGTTTAAATTTACTGTCAGGACTTCTAATAAAGCTTAAAATTAATCTCTATTATTATTTTAAAGTTAATTTTTATTTAATTTAGTTAAATAATAATAATAATAATAATTTTCATACAATAAAAGACACAATATTGACATATTTTCATAATTTATAAAAAAAAAAAAAGGTTAACAGAGACTATTTTTTTTTAAAAAAAATAATAATAAACTAACCTTATGGACTAAAATGGAATTTTTTACTTAAAATTAGACTTGAAAATGGGAAGTTTCTGTGAGATGGGTTGTCTCGTTTTTGGGAAGAATCGCATTGGATTGAAATAAATTTGAATGGGGACAAGGGGGCAATGGGAATGGAGGATAGCAATTAACATGGGTTTTGCCACAATTTAGGACTTATATTCAAATCCATGCGGAAATATGATTGGAAATGACGAAGGTGATAGCACACAAAATGTACTATATTTATACTTTATTTATCTCTAATTTTGTGGCTTAAATGTATGTTTTTACGTTTATATTTAGATGTTTTTATAGATTTCGAGCATTTGGAGCAAAATTGGAATTTCTAGAAGAATTAGGATGAAAATGAGCAAATAGAGCATAAAGTGAAGCACCCAAGTGAAGCGAAGGAATATTCTTTCTCTTGATTGTCTAAATTTTTATTTTTAGTCATTGTTTTATTTTAATTTGATCTCATCATTCAAATTTATTCTCTAAATAAATTAGGTGATATTATTTATAGTACTTGAGCGAACTAAAAAAACCAATTTTGTGGACGATACTTTGTACTCAAATTCACCATATTAAAAACTTGACCCATATAGTTGCTGTATTATTTTAAAATCACGCATCGGTCACAATCTAAGATTGGAATTACTACTCTATGCTTATACTTCTCGTGGTCATTCTCATTGATTGAACCAAAGGTCTTAACTGAGCAACAATGGCGGAGGCAGTAGGTGCAAAGATTATTGTTTTCAGGTAGAGACCTTTTATCGAGATTTACGGCGTAGATTAGAACCCATCGATTTAGGATCTCAAAATATGCCGAAAGGGTTTTGCATAGGTCAATGAAGTAAGAAAGACGTTTCAACAACAAAATCGGTAATGCAATTGCTATCAATCTTCTAGAATGGACCAAGGTGTTGGAGATGGAGCAAAGGTCTCAACGTGGTTTGCACCGGCTATGGTTGCCGGATTGCAAAGCTATCCTAAATCTAAATCAAAATTTAGATATACTGAAAACATAAATATATTATTTTCAGACCTTCCACTACTTTGGATCACAAATTCCAAATCTACCAAAAACATATTTGGTGAATCCAGTGGATGGAATGAATTTGAAAACATAAATCATAATTCAAATGGAATAGCAAACAATCCTGAACTATTTGAGATTTGAGAAGGTGCCTAGACAGCTAAATTATAATTATAGATACATTCCAAACAATCAATATTTTGAAGCATTACTCATATTGCAATCCTAAATCTAAATCAAAATTTAGATATACTGAAAACATAAATATATTATTTTCAGACCTTCCACTACTTTGGATCACAAATTCCAAATCTACCAAAAACATATTTGGTGAATCCATTGGATGGAATGAATTTGAAAACATAAATCATAATTCAAATGGAATAGCAAACAATCCTGAACTATTTGAGATTTGAGAAGGTGCCTAGACAGCTAAATTATAATTATAGATACATTCCAAACAATCAATATTTTGAAGCATTACTCATGCTTATAAGACATTTATTCATTTTCTTTTCATTCTCTGTAATATAATATAATATAGGATAAAATACCATTTTGGTCCCTATACTTTTAGCTTTATTTCATTTTGGTATCTGTAATATTAAATGTCCAATTTTTACTTTCAATAAAACTTAAAATTGGTCCCTACTATTAGTTTATGGTTATTTTTTCTTTGAAAAAAGTTAGTCTGTATTAGCTTTTGGTCCCTACTATTAGTTTATGATTATTTTTTCTTAAAAAAAATTAGTCTCTATTAACTTTTCCTCTATAAATTTTGGAAATATGTTCACATGGTGTATTTTATTGTATTAAAATTATTATTATTATTTAACTAATTTTGATAAAAATTAACTTTAAACTTGTCATAGGGACCAATTTTAAGCTTTCTTGAAAGTATAAGAACTAAAATTTGACATTTAAAAGTATAGAGACCAAAATAGAATAAAGCCCAAAGTACATTGACCAAAATGGTATTTTAACCTATAATATAATAGGTTTTCAAAAAATAGAATGGTAAATACTACAATAAAATCAACGCAAGTCTCTAGTGATGTAATCAAACGCCGGGATGCCGGCCTGGAAGAGGATGTAATACGCCTTCTCCGTTGGATGAATCGCGTCAAAAAAAAGATACTTACCGGCGTCAGAGCACACCGGCGATTTGTAATTACAAAACAGCGACATCTCCATGAACCCGCTCCCACAGCATCCGACGTTCACTTTTTCAAACCCTAAAAAAATCAAAATCGCGACACCAAATCAAATCAGAACAAAACACAGCCATTTCAATCGGCCTTCAAGTTTCCCCTCCGATTTATTGATTGATCGGTTCAATTTTAAGAAGAGACATGTAAGAAAGGAGGCTGACCTGATTTTCCGACGTTGTGGATAATGTCGATGATGCGGTCGTAGGCGTTGATGTAGCCGATGAAAGTGGGGGATTTTTGTGAGAGATGAGTCTGTAAAGTGAGGAGGTCGGCTTGGAGGAGGGCGTTGAAGTCTCTGGAGGCGGCGGAGTAGTGGTCGATGCAGCCGCGTTCGAGGAAGGCATTGCTGGAATATAGTGTTATCACCACCGGCAAGCACCCCATCGGCGCTAACCCCGGCATCACGAATCTTCTTGCTCCTTCGGCCCACAAGGCCTGCTAAAATATAGAAAGCCCATTAGTTGTGTTTGTCAATTTTGATTCTAAAATTTAAATAAATGGTGAACTTAATTCTATCTATTAAAGTTAAAACTACAAATTTAGTCTAATAATAGTTTTAATGTGAAGTTTAAGAGTTTCAATCGTTTCCGCTTAATTTCAATTTAATTCTTATGATTTAAAAAGTTTCAATTTGATCTTTATAGTTTAGCCAAACTTCGCAAGTTCTCTCTAAACAATCTTTTATCCACCTTAAAAACTTAATTATTTATTTCTATTTTCTACTTGACTCTGAACTTTAATACAACCAACTAAAACAATTAGCTTAATAAAAAGCACATATTTTTATATTTAAAAAATGTTAAATAGCAATATAAGTATAGTTCAACTGGCTAAGACATATATCATTGACCAAGAGGTCAGATGTTTAAATTTCTCTATCCCTACATATTGTTGAACTAAAAAAAATGTTAATATGGTAATGACAGTTAGCCTATAGACGATATGTGAAATTTGATTAAAACTACTAAATTCAAACTTTTAACTCACAAGAATCAAATTGAAACTACGCCCGGAAGCTTTTGAAATTGCAATGATCAATTTGAAACTATGTCCAAATCATATGAATCAAATTTTTAATTTAACCTAAAATCCCTTAGAAGATTGTATATATCTCACCAATAAAATACCTAAAATCAAGGAGGAAAAAAATAAACACGCACCAATTGTATAAATGCTTGAACCTAACCACGTACAACATCTAGAATAAGATGTCTAAATCAAACTAATAATCATCTAATCCAATTCGAAGAATCAATATCCACAAAAATAACACCGATGCATAAGAGATACCCACCATTACTAAAGTAATAAAAAGTAATGATTTTATATTAATTCTTTATTCAATTCGATAAACTTAAAACTATAGGGTTAGATTTTTTTTTTTCTTTTTAAGTTCACTGTATGGTTAGATTTGACTCACCCAACTAAAAATAAAAAGATGGATAATCAAGATATCAATAAACTCTTTTATAGTTCATAGATTTGAAAATCTATCTTTGGTTTGGATGGTCAATTATAATGCTTTAAAATCCTAGACAAAGGGAAAAAGATAAATTTACATGCTTGGCTATTTACAGAAATACCCTTATATTGTATTCAATATGTAAAAGACTTCCGAGGACCCTACAATTTAATGGCATCAATAAATGGTAATAAATGAGAAAAAAGAGAGAAGGATTTATTCTGGTTCGGACCTGCAGGTCGAATTGAAAGTTGAAAACATATATTTTGCCTTTGGGATGTGCTGTCTGCAACATATCTACATTATTGATTCAGACCTACTCAAGCTACCTCCTTTATGTTCTTAAAAAACAAAATAAATTAACATAACAAATCAAGCTACCCTACTTTATTATAAATTTTTAATATGAATTGACCTCCTATCCCAACATTTATATATTTATGTACATTGCAGCTCAATTTACAATTTGATTTTAATAGAAACATTGTCATTTAAGAGAGATTTTTAATGTCTTCAACCAATTTTTTTTTTGAGTTCAACAATATTTGAGAGTGGGGTGTTCGATTCTATGACCTCTTAGTCATAAGTCCATACTTTATGCCAGTTGAGCTATATTTTTGTTGGCAATATCTTCAACAATTAAGTTAATATTCAAATTGGCAGCATTCTAATAAATTTTTGTAATAACTTGACCCATTCGATAAATTTTTTAGTACAACAAATCTAGAGTATGGAGATTTGAACATCCGATCTTTAAAGAAGGAGTATATGCCAATTACACCTATACTCATGTTGGTGATAAATTTTAGTTTGATGTAAAAGATAAATCTTATGAATTATTTTACCGTGGAGATATTTCAAAATTTAATTGAAAATGCTTTCAATAGATAGAAAGTTGGTTAAAAAACACTTTTGATTCTTGAACTTTCATGAAAGTAACAATTTAGTCCTTGCACTTTCAATTTTGTAACAATTAAGTCTCTGAACTTTAGTATTTAACAATTTGGTCCCTGTAGGCTGTACTTTAAAATTTGTAACAATTTAATCCCTACCGTTAAAAATTCCTCAAAATCAAGTGTCAATTTTTATTATGTAGCAACTTAATCTTTTTAATTTATAAACATATTTGGTCCCTAGCTAGTTTATGAATCTACATATGTAAGAAATCTCATTAAATCTTAATAATATTTTTCATGATAGGAACTTATATCGTTAGAAATTTTAAAGTATGACGACTAAAATTGTTACATATTAAAGTTTATTGACTAAATTGTTACAAAATTAAAGGAACAAAGACTAAATTATTGCAAACTAAAGTTTAGGGACTAAATTGTTAGGGCAAGACTTGGGTGCTGTGTTGCCCACATCACAACCATCCATTTTCAAAAAAAAAAAACCCAAAAATTAAAAATGGATGGCTGTGATGTGGGAAGCACAACAGCAGCACCCAAGTTTTTTCTAAATTGTTATTTATATGAAAGTTCAAGATTAAAAGAATAAATTTTAAGTATAAAAATAGGCATTATAAAGGAATGGGGCTTAGAATCGCCAGCTTGACATGTCTTATATTCTTACCCAACTATTTCAATTATCATCCCTCGCAATGAGCATGGGGCAAGGGCAATAGGAGCTTTTATAGTTTATTCCAACTTCCCATACATTAATTTCATTCAACCAACTTTTTTTCTTTTTGTCTCTCTTTCATTATTTTCTACTATTTATTTTTTTACTCTCTCTTTTTTCAATTATAATTACAAAAAGTAGCAGTAATAGCAACAACATATGCTAAGGTTTGTACCACCACAATGATTTATGGTGCATTTTAGTGTCATACGCTTAAGATAGAGCCTAAATTTAAGGTAAAGTGGAAAAGAAAAAAAGACACTTTGAATATATTATTATCTTGTATTACTTTTATGAAAATTATTGTTATTATTTGACAAAGTTTCTGAAAATTATTAATCCTTGCATTCTAAAAAGTTAAATGTTATACTTTTAAAATTATTTACGCTTAAATCTCATTGGTCCTTAAATTCTTAAATTATTTTATCTTATCCTAAACTACTAACATATTTATTTTACTTTCTAAACTTAAAATAACAACAATAATAATAAAATCAATTTTGGTAATAAATTTTCAAAATGTCCATGTATTAACGTATGAACTTTCTAAAAAATAACCATTTTGATCCTATTATGTGTCCATCATATAATTAATCCACCCAACCTACCTAGCTTCAACCATGCATATTACATCATATAATTAACCCGACCATTTGTATGTTAATAGCATTAACAAAATTACCAGCAAATTAATGGCAGACCTAAATAGTTAGCTTTAAAAAGTTTTATCATCCGAAATAAACACTTTGAAAGTTCTCAACCAGAATGGAACGTACTTTAAAGTTTACGTACTATAATAGTCACTTTAAAACTTTGTAGATGAAAGCGAAATAATTCTAAAAACTTATGAAAATTTAAACCAATGTTAGTATAACAACAATATAATATAGAAGAAGGATTAATGTGAGGTAGAACCTGGAAAAATTGGGAGATTTGTTGAATGATGAACTGTTGGTAAGCTGAGAGAGTGAATGTCTTTCTTCGAAGGGGCAAGTTGAAGTAAGTGATGACAAAATCGTTGGTTCCTGCACTGATAAAGAAGACTGTATTTTTTATATGATTTTTTGTTCTTTGCTTTCCCATTACTGACTCCAATCTTTGTTTATATTCTTTGAAATACTCCACTTGTGCTGCAATCGACACAACGTTCTGAAGAAGACACAGCAGAAAAAAAAAAATATATATATATATATATATATAATAATAATAATAATAAATTGAAATTCAATTCCATCCAAATCTTCAAATTCAATTCTCACTCAATATATATATCTTAGTCTTCGATGTTTTATCTCTTTTTTATATTTCTCTCTTTTTTTTGCACGATTTTTATATTTCATTATTAATTGTTTAAAAATTATACAAGTCATCACTATCATCATAATACGTAATTCACTAACTGATGCTAAATATTTATTTTATATAAAAAAAATCATTTTTCTATACTTAAGACTTGCTAACATTTATCTATTAATAAATAAAAATGTTGATGATTAGATAACATGAATTTTGAAAATTTTCTAGTACTCCAGCAATACACACTCTCGCATTCACACTAGTAATTTTTCCTTATAAATAATTATTTGATTAAAATACTATTTTGGTCCCTGTACTTTGAGCTTTATTCTATTTTGGTTTCTATATTTTCAAATGTCCAATTTTAGTCCATGTACTTTCAATAAAACTTAAAATTGATCCTTATTATTAGTTTATGGTTAATTTTTCTTAAAAAAAGTTAGTCTCTATTAGCTTTTCCTTTATAAATTTTAGAAGTATGTTCACATGAAGTATTTTCTTGTATTAAAATTATTATTATTATTTAACTAATTTTGATAAAAATTAACTTCAATTTTAAGCTTTATTGAAAGTACATTAACTAAAATTTGACATTTAAAAATATAAGGACCAAAATGAAACAAAGCCCAAAGTACATGAACTAAAATGATATTTTAACCTAATTATTTAATGTTATTCGACCCTACATACTTATTAATAGATAGTAAAATAGCAACCAACGATTGGGAGCAGTGCCCATACTACTTTTGGAGGTGAAAATTTCCAACAAATTTGAGTCAGAATTAAATTTTTGACCAACTAAAGAAAGTGAGAGAATATAGATTTAAAGAAAACTATAATAGAACAATACTTATTGCACACCACCGTTAAATTTTTGACAACTAAAAGAGAAAAAATATTTTCCACTAT
Source organism: Trichosanthes truncata (assembly GCA_033996785.1). Taxonomy (NCBI): domain Eukaryota; kingdom Viridiplantae; phylum Streptophyta; class Magnoliopsida; order Cucurbitales; family Cucurbitaceae; genus Trichosanthes; species Trichosanthes truncata. Next base: position 34,148,838 of record MU867261.1, read on the forward strand.
TCTTCGCCTAGTTGTCAAAAATTTAATAATGAAGCGTAGGAAGATACCTACACACACATGTATGCATTTACGTATTGTTAACTACGATATGATTGGTAATTTTGAATAATACTTGGCTACACTGCATATTGGCGTGTAGTTATCTTCTTATACACCACTGTTAAAATTTTGACATCTAGAAGTGCAAAAGTAAAAAAAATTCAATTTCTCAATTTATACCTTTCTCCGTCTTAACTGTCAAAATTTTAACGATAATAGGTAGAAAAATACCTATAGTGAAGTATTGTTAGGTAGTTTTTGGACGACTTGATTTTGAACTTGACTGTCATACAAAACAGTATCTTCCTCTACTAAATGCAGTAGAAATATAGACCATTAAAAATCAGACAAAGTTAAAGAAGGAGTTGCTATCAACCCATAGGCAAATATTCTTCTTTGTTGAGAAAAAAAAATCAACAAAAGATATAAAATTCGAAAATGACAGAAAAAACAAAAGAATTTATTATGGAAGCTTTGAAGGCAGTACGTACCCCAACTGTGGGAGTGAGCGGGTCGAACCCGGAACCGGCGGAGGCAAAACTGACGCCGGTCATCAACTCCTCAATACTAAGCGTCGGGTCCAGATACGGCGGAACATAATCCTTCACTCCTAAGTAAGAAGCTGCCAACCAAAATCCCAAAATCAATCGATTGATCAGAGACTAACATTTTTTTAATTCAGAATTTCGGAACAGTACCTATAAAGTCGGTGCTAAGGCGGCCATTGGAGAATCTTCCGGTGGGGGTATGGAAGGGGAAATCTCTGCCATAAGGAGGAAAATTGCTTCTGAAAATGGTAGGAACGAAGTTATTGTTGCCGGGATCGACGGTGGAGTCGCCGAACACCAAAAGTGCCGACACCGACGAGTTGATCGGAGGCTTATTCCGGCTTCGCAGAGCTTGGGTTTTGGAGAAGAAAAGGGGAATATGGAGGAGGAAGATGAGGGCAAAATGGGAAAAAGGAGGGTCTGGATTGCGCCGATTCATGTCAGTTCAGGATCGGCGGATTTGGATTGGGGGAAGAGGAGACGGAAATGGTGGAATCAAGAGCGGCTGGATGAGGAACTGGTTTGTCAGTTTTTATTGCAAGTGATTTTTGGATGACGAAAGTGCCCTTATTGAAAGCGGTGAAGATGATAACCGTTGAATATTAGTTAGCCGGAGAATCTTGTTAATTGTAATAATGGTTGGGTTTTCCTTTTTAAGAAGTCGTAAAATTTGTGAGAGAGTGAAAATACGAAAGAAAAAGAAAAATAAACTTTTACAGCTAAACTTGTCAATTGTCATGTTTTTATCCCTTTTAACTTGTAAGTTCATAAAATTCAACTCTAAATTTAGATAAGTGTTGCAATCTTAACTCTAAACTTTATAAGTTGTTATAATTTTAACTCTCTAATTAGTTTTTCTTTGAAAGATCATTAAAAACAGTATTCTCATATGTATTCAATGAATTCTAAAACATATGTATGGTACAAAATTGATAATATTAAAAAAAAAAAAAGACAATAGAGCTAATTTTTTGGGTGAAATTTGTGAATTCTAAAAAGGTTATTTAATGGTCAATTTGTGCATTGATCAAACTTAATTTTGTGCAAAACTTGATTTTATTGAAACTACCAAGTTTATAGATATTTTACATTGTTTTTTATTAAAATTAGTTGGTGAATTAGCGAAAATTGAATATTGGGTAAAAATTACAATACTTGTCTAAGTTTAGGGTCCAATTTGGTGAAATTGAAAGTATAAGATAAAAATTGATACTGTTGAATGAGAAATTTTGACAACTGGCAAATTACCACATCATTATTTGTAAATTAATAATAAAATCATAAATTATTAAATTTGGGACCAATTATAAATTGACATGTGTCCCAAATATAATTTAAAGAGAAAAGTTGGCAAATCCTAAACTTTAAGGCCAGATGTCTTCATTATGGTCATTTGATCAAATAATTAAATTTAATTAGGTCAAATTGGGTCATATGGTATTTGGGTCAATTTTAAACAAAGCCCTAAGGGGTAGACCATAATCCAACAAAGTCCAAGCCTAAAGGGCTAGGACCAAATTTAACAAAGTCCAAGTTCAATGGTTGGGCTCAAAAGCCATTAAAGCTCAAGTCCACGTGCCTATGAAAAACTCTATAATAAAGGAGTCATCCTTCATTTGAGGGGTTCAGAAACTAAACTCTCCAAAAAGGACCAGAGTAACTCAAAGATAATTCATAGCAAAGAAGGTCAGAAGACTCCTAAAGTTCTTGAACGTCGAACACTCCTTGAAGATCGAAGACACTTCAAGACTCTAAAGATCAATTAAAGCTTCAACCTTGAGAACAACGCTCCAATCCTTGAGTGAAACACACGTACAAAAGAGAGAATCAGAAGATCATATGTTAGAGATTGTACCACACCCACAAAATCAATACAAACATAAGTTTATTCCACATATCACCGTTTCTTTCGAAATTACGTGTGAATAGATACAACTTGACAAGTTTAGGGGTCAAAAAAGTGTGTGTGTGTGTGTGTGTGTATATATATATATAGTATTATTAAAATACTCTATTGCATTTATGTATGGTAGTCTCTATTCAAAAATAGAAAATTACATGATTGAAAAAAAGGGCGATATTTGGATATTTTTTGCCGTACACTTAAGACATGAGATATCATGTGGCCATCCAACAACATTTGAGTCACTATCGAAAATGAGGATCATTTGAAGATCTATTTTTGCTTAGATCACATGTTGGATAGCTTAGACATGCTTCATGAGTTACTTGACAGTCCCTTTAACTCACCTTTAAATAGTGTAATATGTTTATTTTCTACTGGCTCACGTGACAACTACACTTAATTGAATTGAGAAGCTATATCGAGTAAAAATTCAATATAAATAAATTTTGTCCTTAATTAGTTTATTGATTTACCTATGTAAGAAATTCCATTAAATCTTAATAATAATTTTCACGATAGCGACTAAATCGTTACAAATTTTAAAGTATATAAACTAAATTGTTACATACTAAAGTTGTTACTTTCATAAAAGTTGAGGGACCAAGAATGATTTTTAATCATATTTTTGGGGTCATAGTTTTTCTTATAAATATATATATATATATATATATATATATATATATATATAGAGCTTTACCTCTAGGATGATTCTTCTATGACTAAAATATCATTTTGGTCTATGTATTTTGAGTTTAATTTCATTTTAGTCTATACACTTTCAAATGTTCATATTTAGTCCTTATACTCTCAATAAATCTTAAAATAAGTCATTTGAAATTAGGTTTTATTGAAATTGATCAAATATAATAATAATATCTATTGTTGCCAAATTTCAGATAGGAGAACGCATCTGACCTTTACGCGACAACAACGATAAATTTGTAATTTTGGAGGGAATAATGCAGCCTGCAAGACAAGAAAAATTTGCACACCGGTGTGGTGTAGGCCACATACGCTCTGATGCTTAAGTCAGTAAGAGAATTGAAATAGAATTATGGTTTCAAATGAACTCACTCTTTCTTTCTCCTTGGGAGAGAGCTTAAATACCTTATTTCTAGGATTTTTGTGGGTTTCCTTGTTGAATCGGGATAAAGAAGACCAGACTGGGCTAGATCTGGGTTGTCAGGACCAAGGGAAAGGAAGACACAGCCTAAAGGAGGGTCTTCCTATGTGGTCAGCCTTGGCTTGTGTGGTCGCCTCAACTTGGGTTGAGGTCGACCACAGATTTGGGCTTCGGCCTAAGTCCGTTCTTTCTCTTCCTAGCTTGTTGGTTTGGTTCTCGCTTGGTTTCAGTTCATTTTGATGTGTATGGGACCTCTTTACTCCATTTGGCCTTTAATCGTTGTGCTTTTTCTAGTCCGTTCTCGTGGTCTAATATATATGTTTTCAAATTTTACAGAGAGAAGATTAATAGAGATTGAATTTTAAAAAAAAATGCAAAAGTTAAAAATAAACTAATAGTAGAGACTATTTTAAAATTTTACTAAAAATACATAGACTAAATTTGAATATTTGAAAGTACATAAACTAAAATGGTATTTCAAACTTCTTCTATCTTCTAAACTTCTAATCCCATTCCCAACAAGGAAGTTCACTCGCATGGGGAAGATTATAAAAACAAGAGGTAATAGAACACAAACGAAGAAACAATAATATTATAAAATCAGATAACCTGAAAACTCATCTAACTCAAACCAAAGTTTATCCTATTTTTTTTGGTACTAAAAACATGTTTAAATAAGTTGAATTCATTCTGGTTGGTTTAATTAGTTCTTAGTTTTGTCAGAAACGTGTCAGTGGAATGTAGTAACCTTTTTAGTTTATATATATATATATATGTGTGTGTGTGTGTGTGTGTTATGTTTGCGGCTGGAAGTGTGAAAAAAAATCAAGAGTGAACCCTTTCTTTTGTTCTTTAATCGTAAATCATAGTGTGTGATTTTAGTGGTGTGGGAGTGAGTTTTGAGAGAGAGAAAGTGTGTTTTTTCTTGTAAGTTTGAGGGTTTTTTTTTCTTTGTTGGGGATTGTGGTACTTGAAAGTTAATAGCTTTTGTTGGACTATTAAAGATTAGTTTGTAGTATAATTATGAAGGTTTCTTATAATCTCCTATTTTAGTAGAAACTACATTTGCAGAAGACTGGACATAGTCTTGAGTTTGGGACAAATTAATATATCTTTAGATGTTGTCTTTCTTTGTCATATCTTCTTATTTGTTATTTGTGTGACTATAATTTAGTTGGTTTTATCATGCGAAGTGGGAGAAATAATATTATAGTTTATCGCTTCCGCACGCATATTATTATTATATATTTTTTTTTCCAACATTGGTATTAGAGTTATGTCCCTAACTTAGCAATGTGGTAAAATCCTTTGGTGTCGAACAAAGAAATTGATGAGTCTAGAAAGGGAAGGATTGGTGATACTTTATTTGAAGGGAGAATTGTCGGGAATGCAAACGCAAAGTCCCACGATGGCTAGGGAAGGGAATGATTATGGGGTACATAAGTGAGAGACAATATCTTTATTACTATGTGACCTTTTTGGTGGTTCAAAAAACAAAGCCATGAAGGGTTATTCTCAAAGTGAAAAATATCATACTATTGGCTCAATTCTCAAGGACCAAAAGGTGTATTTTATCCTAGTTTTTTTAGTACAATAAATGTGAATGTATGAGAATTTGAACCTCTAACCTCAAATGAAGACATGTGAATTACCATTAAGTCATGTTTACTTTGGCAACATTTTTAATTTTGTAATACATTGGGTGTAAATACTTTCTTAGCGCATTACTATTTTACCAATTTTGAATAAAGATTCAAACGTCAAACCATCCAAAACTAATATATGTACATGTTTGGGAGTGATTTTGAAATTGTTAAAATCACTTTTGTCATGTTCAAAATTACCCCAAAATATGTCTTTAATCATTCAAAACGAACTTAATGTTCGATTTTACACTTTTAAATGTGATTTTCATATGATAAAAATTGATTTTGAATAATTGAAAGCATGTTTTAGAGTGATTTTGAATACGACAAAAATGATTTTAACCATTTTAAAATCACTTCCAAACATGCCATAACTCAATTATTCATTTATTGAAGATGCATTTAAATTAAATAATTTTGCAGATGAAACCGTTTATTTTGGTTATTTATTCATTTACAACCCAATCTAACCCACGGCCCTAAATTGATATCAATCGTTTCTTTCTTTCATACGCTGTCTCTGCCGGTAAGCAATTCCTACGTTTTCGGTATACGTATACCTTTCCTTTCTGTGTGCATTATTGAAGTAACTTATGAGTACAGAATTGAATGTTCAATTTTTAGAAAAGTCGTGGAAATTATTCGTTTGAATTATTATTATTATTATTATTAATAAAGTTCACACGTCTTAATTGTTTTTTAAATTTTTTTTTAATATTTATCTTATTTCATAGACATTTTTATAGTAATATAATTTGATCTTTTTTTTTTCTTTTTTTCTTTTTTTTTTTTTTATCAATATTACATTTTCATCTTTAAAAATATGGGAAAATTTAAAAAAGAAAAAAAAGAAAAAACCTCTAGTACACCATGCCCTTAAACTTTCAATTTTATATATCTTCCCCTAATCTTATGAAATTTTATACTTGAACCCTTAAATATTGTAAAATGCATAATTTACCCCTAAAATGTAGGGCCTAACTATAAGAGTTTTTACAATCAAACCCGAAAACTATGAAATTATTACAATTTAACCCAATATATATTTTTTAATTCTATCAAATTCGAAAACTATAATGTTAACCATTATAAAAAGATTTAGTTTTTAGATGGATATCGGCACAATTTAAGAATTTAAAAAAATGATGTAAAAATTTATTATTTAATTGTAACAATCTTTATAGTTCGAAGATTTAATTCGAACAATACTTAATTATAATTCAAGCGTGGTTTGTACATTATGAAATATTGAAAGGTTTAATTGCAACAATTATGAAGTTTAGAGAGGCAATTGATCGAATTGAAAGTTTGAGAGTGTGATTGTATTAGAAACCCAATAGTTCAAGAGTATTTTGCAATTTTTTCTAAAAATATTAATATACCAATCAATATCTTCCTCCATACCTTTCTAAAACCACCCGAGGGTAGAGCAAAAGAAGTTGCCCTCTTGGTTCATCTTATTATTTTTTTTTTAAAAAAAAAAAACTATATAGAAAGTTAAAATTTTTAATATTTTTTCTTTAACTTGTTCCCTCTGAAAATTTTCAAAATGACAAGATTATACACACAAAAAGTTAGAATAAAAATATAATGGTACCACCTACACACTATACAAAAGCATATCCACCATGTGGAAATTAGTTTAAGAGATTGAAAAATAAACAGAAATTCATTACTGAAAAAAATGACACAAAATACAACAAACGAAGGCACATTAGTAATCATAAGATACAGCAAAATTGGAAAGTTAACAATCAAAAGATTTACAAACTAATAATAATACATGTAAGAAGCTTATGATGGTATTAGCAATCTCTGTACATTTTTAATCACATAACAACCGCCGCTGTTCAACATAAAATGAGTATAGCTGATTCTGCATCTTCTTCCCCCTTTTATTTTCCCTTCTCCATAGAAAATAAATCTAACGACCTTTTATCTTATTACTTTTTTTCTTTCTCATCAAACCTACATGTATCTAATAACTTATTCGATTGTTACATCACAACAATAATAAAAAAAAAAATTAACAAAAGAAAAAGAAAAAAAAAGATAAGAAAGAAAGAAACAACCCACCAAATCTTGCAGCTCAGAAATTCTGTTGTGTGAAATTTGTTACACGGGGACATGTCAGAGTTTCCTGTCGAGCTTTCTTTTGGTCGTGTCCGCCGGTGGGAATCGAATGAAGGAAGACCCGTCGCCGCTGAGAACTAAATTGGGCAATAACTGAGGTGGGTTGTCGGAGTTGTGGTCAAAGCTAATGAAATTGGAAGCATTATTATTGTAATAATCGACGAGGCCGGCGGTGGAATCGGGGTGGTGGTGGTGGTTGGCGGCGGCGGCGTTTTTGAACTTGATTTCTGATTGGAGAATTAGGGCGGCGTTGGCGGTGGAGCTGCACTGTCGGGGCTGAGTTTGGTAAAAAACCTTGGAGACGACTAATTCGCCGTCTTTCTCTTCCTCGTTGGTGCCGAGGTGGTACTGGTGCATGACCCAATTGGTTTTTTCGGGCTTTCTTTGGCGGCCGTAGTTGGTGTAGAGGACGAGGATTTTCTTGAAACCTTTGACGGCGCCGCCGACGAAGACGGGTCGGGTCTTGCCGGTTTTGTGCCATCGGGTTTCGTTGCCTTCCTCGTCGGTGTGGACTTTCCGGCGTTTTCTTGTTCCGGTCGTGTACGCCTTCGACGGTCGGTGGAAAAAGTGCCGGATTTGCCCGTCTTTGCTCACTCCTGCCATTTTCGTCACTCTTAGAAATAATTTTTGTGTTCCAGATTTCAACTAGCAGAAAATGAAGAGAGGCATGAAATAAGCTCAATAACATAAACAATTTTTTAATTCTTTGCTTTACCTTACATGGTTCATTTTGGTCTCTAATTTGTTTAAATATTTATTTTAGACATTGATGATTTTTTTTTATAAGATACTTGGTTTTTTAGGAGCACTCCTACACATGTATTTTTATTGGCTAAATAAATATACTAGAATCGTCTTATCGGCTAAATGCAATAGAACTTGATTAGTAAAAATACACTATATCATAATGTCGTTAGGAGCTCTTATTGATTGGCGTGTGGCGAGACTAAAATAGATATTTTAAATTATCAAAACCAAAATAAGTATTTCAAAAGTGGAAGAACTACAAATAATCTTAGCTGAAAATGAAGAGAGGCATGAAATAAGCTAGGTTAAAATATCATTTTACCCTTGTACTTTGAGTTTCATTCTATTTTAATCATTGTACTTTCAAATGTCCGAATTTTATTCCTATAGTTTTAATAAATCTAAAAAATGGTCCCTATCGTTAGTTTGAGGGTTAGCCCACCGTTAAAGATGAAAAAATTCTCACTCCTCAAGCTTTCTCTTTCTCCCGTTCTCTCTTTCTTTTAACTCTCTCTCTTTCATCTTCATTTATGGTTTCTCCCCCTTTTCTCCTTATACTTCTTCAACCACCCCTCCGCGTAACTATTGCTCTCCATTGCACCACCACAAATTAAATCAGAATTTCGTCCCAATTTTAATTAACAAAAAAAAAAGGGATTTGTTTACAGAAATAGAAAAAATAAAACCTAGAATGGAAGAAGTTAAATATATATATTTATATAGCTGATTGATACAAATAGATTTTCACCAACCCATTTACAAAGGAATTTGGGGGATTCTTTGTTGGAGAAGATTTTATGGGTTTCTTGCTTTGGATTCTCAACGTAACTTAAATTTTAATTTTAATATCATTTATCTATTTATTTAATTACTCTTCCACAATAGGGTAATCGGAATGAAGAAAATGATGGGGTTTTATAGACGAAAAGCTCCCACTGGAAGAAATACAAAGTGGAAGATGAATATTCATATGCCATTGAAGACAATCCTAGCAATTCTAGTTTCTTAAGTTAGTACATACAAATTTAGTTTCTAAATTTAAGAAGGAGAAAAGGGGAGAAACCAAAAATAAAGATGAGGAGAGAGAAAGTTAAAAGAAAGAGAGAACAGAGAGAGAAGGCTTGAGGAAAGAGATTTTTTTTTTTCATCTTTAACGTTAGACTAACCCAAACTACTAGCCATGACCATTTTGAGATTTATTAAAAGTTTAGGGACTAAATTTGGACATTTAAAAGTACAATAGCTAAAATATATATTTTAACCAATAAGCTAATAACATAAATGATTTTTTTTTTATAAAGTGAATTTAACTCAATGATAATTAACAGGTACTTCTTCTCTAGAGGTCAAAGACTCAAATCTCCCATACCCCATTTATTGTACTATTTTTTTTTTAAAGTCTTCGGTTTACGTCGCTTATTTGATTTTAGTCTCGAATTTTAAAATATTTATTATTTAGACATTGATAAGTATCTACTAAATGTAATATAATTTGATCAATAAAAATACAAGATATCATAATGTCAGTGGGAGCTCTCATTGGCGGGTGTGTGGCAAATATTATTCTCATTTTGGCCGTCTATATTCATTCACTATACTGAGTGGAAACCAACCTATATATGTACTTCAATACATGTCTAGCACATAACATGAAAAGTCAGATTCCCTATTTGATTAAAGTAAAGTAATGATATGGGCTAAAATGATTGTTTATTAGAGTTTAAAGAATAAAATACATATTTTAAATTCCTAGTAGTAAGATCAATATTTCAAAAGTTTAGGAACTAAATTTTTTTTTTTAAAAAAGTGAATCTTATTGTCTGAAACAACAAAATAAAACTTAAATCTAATTTTTAAAATTCATTGGTATTGAAAAACATTAAATTTTTTTTAAAAAATAATAGAAAATAAAAAATAGAGGTAGAAATAATTATATTTACGATATTTGGTATATCGTCAATATTTTAAAAATATCGGTGATATATCACGAGATGGTTGTCGATAAGTAAATTTTCTGTGATATATGGCTTACATTTACGTCATTGGGTAGAAATCATCAGGAATAGGAATACTGTTGATAATATATGATTTTTTTTCTTCAAGAAACTTCATGACTCATGAGGCATTAAGACTTTAATGTGTGTGTAACATGCCTTAAATGAATGAGAAATAGCTTCATTATTTTCTCCGTTTATAAATAATTTAAGGGAAATTCTTTTAAACAGTGAACTTTTAATATATATTAAAAAGAAATTGTTTGCAAAAATCGTGATAATTAAAACAAAGAACATGGCCAAACAGTTCCCAAGAGACTAAAAACATTTACATATACTCAAAAGTCATAACTCAAAACAAAAACATGGTTTTATATGTTTCTTTCAAAATGATCTTCTATTTCTAAATAGAGACATACCTCCTGTATAGGAGAGAGATTGAACACCATGTAATTTCATTTTCAATTAATTACAACTCAAACAACATTTAAAAAGAAACAACTGAATTTCAATTCCACACGCACTAATTTAAATTATCTCCCTTAGCTTCACTTTCAAAATCAAATTAATTAAACCTCAAATAAAGCAATCAATTAAAACATAACTTTGCAGTTCAAATTCCGCAAATACCCATGCAATGTCAAATTTTCAACAACCCCTTAAATCGAAATAAAATCTTTCCATTGACATTATCCATTAATCTTGGAGTTCAAATTCAAGGTTTTTTTAAGGTTAAATTACAAGTTTAGTCCATGAATTTTCATAATTGTGTCGAATAGATCTTTGAATTCTAAGAAGTATCTAATAGGTTTCTAAACTTCCAAAGTTCATGAACTTTAAAAATGTCGAATAAGTCCCAAAACTTTCAAATTTCTGTCTAATATGTTCCTAACATATTCGATATTTTTTCAAATTAACGAATCTATGAAACATAAAATTAAATTTTGTGCCAACCAGAACATTAAACTTTCAATTATGTGTTTAATAAGTTTGTGAATTTTAAAAAATGTCGAATAGGCAATGACCAATTAGACATCAAATCAAAAACTCAGGAATTCATTAGACACAAAATATAAAAAGCTTAGAGACTTATTTGACATAAACTTTTGTTTGTTTCTTTGTTCAATGTGATATCATGTCAAATTAATATAAGATCATGAAAAAAAACTTAAAAGCAATATTTGTAGAATGAAAGAAAAAAGAGAGGGGGGGGGGGGGGGGGTTACCTGGAAGCTTCTGAGGGTGAGTATAGCAAATCCCATTCTCCCCTTCAAGAGTAGGAATGAACTCATCAATAAGAGGATGAAGCTTTCGAACATCAGACATTGCCTTAGCCTCTAAATGCTCGAGAATTTCTTGATCCGTTGGATCAAATTTCACTCCAGCTGGTAGCCCAGGCAAATCATGAATCCCAGCCTTCAATTCAAAATTATAATTCCATTCCCCATGCAAAATTATATTATTCATTCATTCATATATAATAAAAAAAAAAAAATTTAAAAACAATATTGAATAATTAGTAATTATTGTAGCAGTACCTGGTCCTGTAACTCAATCTGATGGCCACAGGATGGGCATCGGATGGCTGGGGATTGGCGATGGTGAGGCTTGAGGACGATCGACGAGGCGTTGTTGGAATTGGTTAATTCAATAGGAGCAGACGACTCGTCGTCCGAGCCACTGCACCAAGTCATGATCTCTGTCGTTTTGGATTAGCTAATTCAAACCACTCCAACATAAGAACAAAAAGGACCATATGATTGGTGGACACAGAGAGAGAGAGAGAAAAAGAAAGAAAGAAAAGGTAAAAGCAAAAATCAAAGAGTTGGGGCTGCTCGTGTTTTAACACCAAACAGAACAACCACCTCGTTCGGATGTCGGGGGAAGGAATTTCATTAAATTTTTATTTTTTCTTTTTTTTTTAAAAAAAAAAAGAATTATAATTCCCCCTTTTTGTTGCTTCCAAGCTCTGATCTTGTGCTGAGCCCCCGCCTTCAAATTAAGATCGAGAGAGAGATTAGGTTAGATGTAAAGAGGGAGAAAAGAAAAAAGAGTTTTCTAGAAATAGGAAAAAGGTTGCTTCGAGGTCAAGTTTCCTCCTAATGCTTGCGTATCTACACATGTATATATGACACCATCAAATTATTACATATATATTTAAAAAAAAAAAAAAACCCCAATATTTTTTTATTATATATTATATATGCTTGTAAAAAAAACAAAAAAAAAGATGAAAAAGAGAAGATGCATGGGCAAGAGTGGAGATGGGGCAAAATCGGATTCTTCACTTATTCAGTGGACGTTTCAGTTTCACCATCTTTTAGTGAAAAAAAAAAAAAGGAAAAAAAAATGGTGGGTTTGTTTTGGTTTTATGGATTAGAGAGGCAGCTGCAGTGTCAAAGTTGGAGTGAGATTAAAGCTTTCTAAGATTGAATTTGAATATACAAAAAGGAAAAATACGTATCAACACACACCAAACAAACACTGCAAAAATATCAATTAAAATTAAAAACTCAAATATATATTTCATGTATATGATCTTACCTGTATATTCCTACTTAATCTCTTCCTTTACGTCCACTTCTCAGCTCAAGCAAGGTATCCTTTGTCTCTCTCTTCTGTGGAATTTGTTTTAAGAGCAGCTTTTTTTTTTTTTTTTTTTTTTTTTTTTTTTTTTCTTCTGGTTGATGAGCTAAAGGGCCGAAAAGGCAAAGACGCAGTTTCTCCGTCTTTGAGGTTTCTTTTTCAGGACAAAAAAATTTTGGGGGGGACAAAGTGAAAATTAAAATGGATTAATAATAATTCTTTTGGGATTTTTTCGTGAAAGTGTTTTATGGTTTGCGAGTTGCAGAGAGAAGGAGGTTGTTCTTAAATGAGATGCCTAAAATTAATGCTTTAGCTTAACCTACACGAATCCAGTTTTCGGCATATATCTTATCTATTTGGGATTTTGCTCTCTGTGGTCGTTTGCATTCTTCGGCCACCTGTCATTCGCTGGGAAGCTTTGTTACACATTATCTTTTATGTCATTGGTGAACAAAATAATCAATGATTTTTTATTTTTTTTATTTTATTTTTCTAAGAAGTAGTATTTCATTTGTGAGGTTTCTCTAAATCATCGAAACTGAGTTGATTTTTCATTTTTTAGTTTGGAAATGTTGAGGTGAAGGTTGGAACTTCCAAGCTTTAAGATAGATGTATTATTATGTTTTAATTAGTTATATTCTTTCAAAATTAGCATGCTTCAGCAGTAATTGACATGTACTCTGTCAAATTAGAAGTTCAAATCTCTATACTACATATTTATTATACACTTTAAGATTACTAATATTTAAAAACTCTTGAGATTTTAGTATCTGTACTTTCAAATTTTCAATTTTAGTCCCTATACTTTCAATAAAGCTTAAAATTAGTCTTATCGTTAGTTTTAAGTTAATTTTATAGAAATTGATTAAATAATAATAATAATTTTCATGCAAGAAAAGATACAATATAAAAGTATTTCCAAAATTTATAGAAGGAAAAAGGCTAATAGAGACTAAGGGGGCATTTTGCCCACCGTTTCATAATCATAACCCTTGGATTCGGAACCCTGGAAGGTTTATTCAGGGGGGTTTGAAAGCCTGAAAATCATAAAACAATATGTTGGGTTGTAGTGTTATGAAGTCTGAGAATCAAAAAACAGTGTTTGAGGTGCACTGTTCAAAACCACCTAGTTGTGTTTCAAAAATCATGAGTTTTGAACACAGTGGCCCAAACACCGTTTTGAGTTTGGATTCTAAAGCCAGCCAAACTCAAAACGGTGGGCCAAACACCTTTTAAAATTTTTTAGAAAAGTTAACCATAAACTAACAATAAGAACCAATTTTAAACCTTATTGAAAGTACATAAACTAAAATTAGACATTTAAAAGTGCATATATTAAAATGAAATGAAACTTAAAGTATATTGACCAAAATGCTATTTTAACCTTAAAAAATTAATAAAATAATATCGACAACAAATATTTCTTTTAAAGATTCAATGATAGACATTCCAAGCGTTTATGAACACTAATGAAGTAAAGATAAAACTTGAATATTCTAATTTTTAACAGACATTTTAAAACTTCAAAAATCAAACTAAACAAATCTAACTAAAACGAGATGTAAACGTTATCCAAGGTTATTTTGATGTCACAAAACCCAATACTACTTCGAAAATAATCTTAGAATAGAATTGTTTGGCTGGATCAAAATTCAAACGTAGAATTTGGCAACAGTCAACTGAATGGAAAGAGGAGATGAAATTGATAACAAGTATTACCGTGGACTTGGCCGTATGTGAAAAATTCTCTGCATCCTTGTACATCATTGTATATGGCCGTCAACGTCTGTAATCTTCTTCGACAAGCTAAAGCAACAAGAAGCTTAGACATTAAGCTTCACGAAATTTACAAAACATCATTATTATTATTATTATATTTATTTTTTATTATTATTTTATATTCTTTTTTTCGTCTATCAAATTATGCCAACTTGAACCTCTCAAACTCCATCACATAGGTTCTAGCTTCTACCTTTGTATTCAGATTCAGAGATTAAGATTCTTCCTAATTTTCATCTAAATTAAAGAATAATTCTTCCTAATTTTCATCTAAATTAAAGAATAATTCTTCCTAATTTTCATCTAAATTAAAGAATAATTCATTCTTATTTACTAAAACGAAAAATAACTTTTAGCGCGTTTTGAATGACTGTTGAGTGCTATCTTGTTAATGTTAGTTTAGTAAAATTTTAAGTTTTGATCATATTAATTAATTTTTATTTTATTTTAACCACGTGAAGGAATTCAAATTTCTACCGTTTCGATCGAAAATATAATGTCTTAACTAATTAGATAAGATTCAGTTTTGATTCTATAAACTTGTATATTGTATTAATATTATGTTAACTAAAAAAAAAGTTTAGAGTAATTATTATATGTAACTTATACTTTTTACAGACGATTTTTATTTCAATGAGTTTAGTGCATGAACTGTTATTTTATTAACGAATTAAGTTGTATTATTGGCAACGCATGAGCATAACTCAATTGGTTATTAATATTGTACTATCTACCTAGAGGTCAAAGGTTCGAATTATTACCTCCACACATGTTATTGAACTTTTAAAAAAATGGTATCTCATTAATGGTAGGACCATAAGTCAAAGTTGAAAAAGAAAAATAAAACTAAATTAATGGAATCGTATTCGTTGCGTTACTTTGATACAACAATTGTCAATCTATGCATAGTTCAATTGATTAAAATATATATATTTAACCAAAATGTCAAACGTTCAAATCTCTTCACCCTCCCAGATTGTTGAACTTAAAAACAAAAAAATAAAGAAACTTTTAGAATCAATTAAAAATATTTAAGTTGGTTTGATTTTTGGGGAAGATTTATTACTAGTTCTATTGAATTATACCTATTTACTTTTCTTGAAAAAAGAAATATATATATATATATATATATATATTTATGTATTGGTTTTCAATTTTTCTTAAATTGATAACTCGATTCAATAATTTTAATTATAAACTAAATTGCCTTCGTCATACCCTTAAATAATGGTTGGTTGATATAAATGATGGTTGACTAAATAATTTATAAGCATTATTGAGCGTTTAATTCTACAGGGTTTATTAAGCATTGAAATTGAGTTTCATATGACGATGATTCTAGTATTTAGCATATATATTAGTTGAAATATTGGCATGCATTGCACAACACACTATTATTTAGACTTATGAACAGCGTGTATAATGTAACTCATAACTAATTAACATACATTATTTTTTAAAATACATCAATTAAATCAAGAATGAATCATGAATTTTTTCATATGCGACTTTTTTAATATATTGAATATAAAGATATCAAATGTTATATAATTTGACATATATTATGAATAATTTGAAGTTTAACATATTATATTACATTACAAAATATAAAAATGATGTTTTAAAATGTAATCATATTGTTTCCATTAACAGTAAAAAAAACTATCTTATTTTAAAAGAAACTCATTATTTGTCCATATGAATATGATTGTCCATTTTAAGCATTAGCAGCATTTTCTAGTAAGTTGAATGTTCAAATATCCATCTCATTTGTTTGAGCCTTGCTCAACTAGTTAAGACATACACCTTCAATTAAGATGTCAAAAATTTGAATATTCTCTCCACATATTGTTCATCAACTCTTAAAAGAATAAAAAAGATTCAAGCTAAATTTGTATATATATCAAATATAGCTTGGGAATGGAAGACTTTGGGTCCTCCACCTCCATTATTTTAAGACTTTTTGAAAAAGAAGGGAAGAAATTTATGTTGAAATTGTAGCCAAACTTTCTTGATTGTGAATTTGTGACTATATAGGGTGACTTCAGTCAACTTATGGCTGATTTAATTTCACTTGCATATATTATGTATCAACTTGCTCAAGTATTGTTGTAGCAAATTACAACATTTTGTCTTATTTCAGTTGTCTTTTACTCCTTTTGTTTGTATTTGTTGATTAGAATATTGTATTTTAAGAGTACCATTGAAGATCTTACATTTATTAGATCGGTAAAGCTCACACTACAACAAAAAGATATCTAAATGTTACAAATAGAGACAACGTGCTTAAGTGGACTATCACGTAGCTCTCTGTCAGTGCCATGTAGTAACTTGTGTGGAACTCGATCTTAACCAATCCGAGGTGATGAGAAGAGATTGGGAGCTATTGAACAACTCGACCTATGGAGCTTGGTCTTAACTGATCCGAGTTGTCTACCCGCCACCGACGGAATCCTCATTTGTCATTTTAGGTACGGACGAATCTACCAAGCGATAGTGGGAAACTCTAGAAATAGTGAAACCTACTCTGCAAAAAATGTAGGTACGTAATTCCATCCCTCCTCACTTCGTCACCTAGCTATTCGCCCGCGTGGAGCAATGACTTGATTCTGTTGGGAGTACGACCAAAGTCCCACATCGGCTAGATAAGGGGAAGATCATGGTTTATAAGTGAGGGACACTATCTCCATTGGTATGAGGCCTTTTGGGGAACCAAAAGCAAAGCCATGAGGGTTTATGCCCAAAGTGGACAATATCATACCATTGTAGAGATATGTTGAGGTCCGTTGTCCCTAACAAGTGGTATCAGAGCCATGCCCTTGAGCCGTGACAGGTAGAATCCTCTGGTGCCGAACAAAGGAGGCGAGCCCCAAAGGCGTAGTCATGGTGGAGATCTGTGGTAAAGAGCTCTATCGGATAGGCGGTATGCTCTAATAAAGGAGTTGGCCTGGACTGACAGTGTGCTCTGGTAAAGGAGTTGGCCAGAATAAGAGCTAAACGGATAGATAACTATTTGAGGGGAGGCTCGGTTGGTACTTTGTTCGAAGGGAGGATTGTTGGGAGTGTTGTCCCTAACAGATTCTATATTTATTAATGAGATTCTAAAAGCAGAGATCAAATATAGAATTCAACAAAGTCCAAAATATTAATTATATAAAGATAAGCACCTAAAAGAGTCCATAACCAGTTTTATACAACCTCAATTATTGTTATATGAAAATAAAAAAATTTCCCACACTTTCTCGAATAGATTTTAAAATCTAACAGTTATTACGCGCCGTTTGCGAAGGAAGTCCTAAATATTAACCTAAGACTTATGTTCTTGTTACTTTGAGCTTGTTACAGATGTGCACCTTCACCTCATGTTGTGTTTTTGCCAACTACAAAAGGTAGATTTGTAAAAGTTTATCACCTGTCCTGACATTTTTTCATAGACATTGAAAACTCTCTTTATGGTCAGATAATCATTTATATAATAACTCTAATGAATTGGAATTAGGAATTCTGAATATATAAACCCCTAATTTTCAAACATCAAAGCCTCTAAATGGATTCGATTTCAACCTTAAGGATTAGAATTGATTCGATTTCAACCCTAAGAATTGGAATCGTTTCATGTTGGGAGTCTGAATTCAATGGGATTCGAGAGCCACAGGAGTCAAAAGCTCTGGTTGCCACCACCAGAAGGAAGCTGGAAGATGAATGCAGACACTTCTTGAAATGATAATCTAAGAAAAGGGCGGAATCATCTAGGTACTTCGTGACTTTTGAAGGTCTCCTATATGCGTTGGATATCAAACAATTAGGAAAAATTGGCCAATCAAAGCCTTGGAAGGAAAATCGATTCCCACTAGTCTTGTTTCTATTCGAAAGTTTGTGTAGAATCCTCACCATTATGTTATATTTGAATCGAATTCCCTGGAAGTCATCAACGTTTTTGGGCATGTTTGGGAGTAAATTTGGAATGACCAAAATCATTTTTGACATACCCAAAATCACTTTTCTTTCAAAATTATGATGTTTGGCAATTGTGAGGAAGTAATTTTGAAAGTATCTAAAATAACTTCAAGTGATTCCCGGTCAATCACTTGGGAGGTGATTCCCAAGTGATTTTTGTCAAGTGATTGTGGGTAATTTTGTTTTTAAAATGACTATTATTTCATATTTTTTAAAAATTATTTTCAATGACGGTTAAAAACCGTCATCTATTATAAAAATTCATAAATTTCAATCAAAAAGTGTGTTTTCTCAAAACCGTCACCATTGAAGTTATTTGTCATTGTTTACATAATGCCAATTTTTCTCTCTAAAGTTTTTATAATGTCTCTCTTACCTTATTATCTTTTTAAAATTTTTATTCATTTTTCTCACTTTTTTTTTCTCTCCAATGGTTTTAACTCTCTCTAACTTTTTTTACCTCTAAATTTTTTTATTCCTCTCTTTATAATTTATATTTTATCTCATGCTCTAACTTTTTGTTTTTGAACTTTTTCCCCTTTTGCTCTTGAACTTTTTGTCCCAGACTCTTAACTTTTTTCTCTTCATTAAAGTGTTTCTCCTTAAAATTTTGATCATTCTCTTCAAAAATTTTGTATATCTCTCAAATTTTATTTCTCTATCTTCAAATTTTCGCTCTCTCTATTAAATTTTTCTTTCTCTAAATTTTTTATCACTCTCTAAAATTTTTATTCCTCTATGTCTCTAACATTTTTTTCTCTTTGAAAGTTTTTTCTAGTTTTTTCTCTCTTAATTTTTAGTTCTCTTTGTATAACTTTTATTGATAAGTTCATTTTATATTTATTTATTATATCTTGTTTAGGTTGTTTTTTTGTTAGTTTTCCTATAGTTTTTGGATTTTAATTCATGCATTTTTTGTATTTTTGTAGGTGATTAAGGATTTCATTTTTGAAGACCAACTCTAGGCGCCACAGGCAGTGTGGGAGGACAGAATGTTAGCGCCTAGGCACTACGAACTTGGAAGCGTGAATTTGAGATGCGCGCCCAGATTTTTTAGCCTATAAATACATCTCTTTATCAAATTTGAAGAGGATTGGAGGGGGAGAACGAGAGGACGATGGCTGGATACTATTTTGGAGGATTCGTGCAACCGAATGGAGCGAGAGCGACGATTGGAAACTCATGGAATCACTCAGATTTGTTTCTTTTCCCTTTCCCTTCTCTTCTATTGGTTGTAATGACTTCAATAGTTTTCGTTAGGACTTTTATTGAGATTTTTAGTATGAACTAATTTACTCTTTCTAGAGCTTTGATGTAATCGCTATTCGAATCCTATTATTCCTAGTTAATAGTTGATATTTCAATTACGTATTTGGTTGTGAAAAATTTTCTGAGCTTAATGCATGTTTAGATTTGGCCACTCTTTGCATCGATTTCATGTCATAATTCGAGGTTGAGAGACAAGAATTGTTGATAGATCTGAATAGTTTTCCCTAATTTACACTTAAGATAGAGATATCCTTGTAGGTTTGGTGGCAATTTAGGTTCTACATTCGTCATAATTGAATTGTTGGAATTGTCATAGAGATATAGGCAATTTACTTTTCAATGAATATCGTTATTGCTTGAGAGATAATATTGAGTCTATAGGGTAAAACTTGCCAACAATCTAGAAATAGAATTTGCTTCAACTATTAATGAATGAAGAATATGAGGAGACAACGGTGAAGTCATAGCTCTAGAACCTATTGCAATTAAATTTAATCATTTGTTTGACGTTGTTATTTTTAGAGCCTTATTTCATTCTTTTGCTGTTAGTTTTAATTCCACCAATCATCAATTATTCGGTTATCAGATAAAATTGAAACTTACGAATTTGGTAATTGATAGCATTCATTCCCTATGGAGAAGGATACTAGTACTCACACTACAATATTACTTGTAACGATTCGTACACTTGCGAATTCGACCAACAAGTTTTTCTACCACCTTCTAATTATTTCTAATCTCAAATGTAATACTCTTTTTAGTAATTTGATGATTCTAAAATCACATTTGAAAACAAGCATTAATCATTTAAAAAAATACCTTTAATTAAATTTAAATCACTTTTACAAGTGTGGAACCAAAACTTAAAATGAATTATACTAAAACTTTTACAAAATTAATTATAATTGAATCACTTAGCTCAAAATACTTATTCTAAATCATTCCTAAACATGCTCTTGATCATTGAAAATCACTATTAAAAGTATAGAACCAAACATTAAAATGATCATATGAAAATCACTTTTAATTAAGTAATTATAAACAAATCAATTGTACGAAAATCACTATTTCTAAAATCATTCCCAAACATGCCCTTCAACAACAGTGGAATGGATCTTTTGGAAACAAAAAAAAAAAAACATGATGGAGACAATTTTAGAAGAAGCTTCACTGGTGGGGGTCGTCACCTTCTTGAAATGTCATAGAAAAAAGGTTAGACACAGATTGCCTTAAGATCAAAGATCTTCAGACAAATAATAAGTTCATTTCCTAAGAGTCGAACACTCCTCAAGATAGGATGATCAATCCTATTTGAATGTTCAGTCATGCAACCCTAGAATAAGAATTGCAAAGTGACAAGGCTTATAACTCTCAAGAATAAAAATACTACTACAGTTTTATTTAAAACTCAATCTCCTTTTACATTGAAATAACTTAGGCATTAAGTAGTCAATTTTATGACTCAATTAATCCTAATAATAGTGGTTCGAAATGAAATCCTAATTTGATGCCCAAATCATCACTCTATACCAAAAAAAATAAATTAATAAAATAAAATAAAATTTAAATACCCAAAAATTAAATAAAATTAAAATACCCTTACCTAAACATGCTTAGAAGGGTAAAAATAGAAAACAATAAAAAAACTTAAATAAAAAATGTGAATCATAATTTGAAGTCCTTTATTGGTAATTTGTCATCTGCATAAAAATAGGTGTTATAATTTATAACAAGAAAATACTAACAAAATTATGTAAATTGACCTCCCTCTTTAAAAAGGCTAGTAGTCCCTCTACATAGATTGAGAATAGATATGGAGAAAGAGGGCGTTTTGTCGTAACCCTCCCCACAATAGGAACACTTCCCTCCAAACACCACCATGAATAAAACTGAGAAGAAAACAGCTCCACACAATTCATGATGAGTTAAATCTACCTTTCGGAGAACTTCATTCCTTAAGGAGTTCCATTCAACACTAATATAGGAGTTGCTCATATCAAGCTTCATAACCACAGCACCATCTTTCCCAAATAGCTTGCTACTAATCGCGTGAATGCATTCAAAACATATGATAGCATTATTTGATATATTAGATGTTTGGATACAAACACATATTATGCCGGTGAAACTACAAAATCAAAAACCCTTTTAAGCCTATTTACTAGTATTTAGGCTATGATATTGTATATCACATTGCAATGACTAATGGGACGATATTTTATGACACTTTTTGCACCTTTAATTTTGGAATCAACATAATATGAGTCTGAATAATACTTACTGTTATGAGTGAAAGTGGACCAACAAGAATGGGCTGGCTAAAGGGCTGCAACGAAGGGCCTAACGAGGAAAGAAGTCCAATAAGAAGTCTAAACGAATCGAAACCGACAGGAGACCAACCCAAAATGAGAAAAAGGAGAAAACGGATTTGGGCTTTGGCCCAAGCCCGTGGTCAGCCTGGCCGAGGCCAACCAAATTAGCATGGCCCATTTTTGGGCCTTGCCTCAATCCCTCATGGCCCGTGTACCCTCGGTTCAGCCCAGTTCGGTCCTTCATTTCCCCATTCGAAGATGGAAACCCACAAAAAACCCTAGAAAGGAAGATATTTAAGCTCTCTTTAGGGGGAGAGCAAGGTAAGTTCATTCACTCTCCGAGAACTACCAAATTCTCTCTAAACCCTCACTGACTTACATCGAGCCTGTGTAGCCTACACCACATCGGTGTCCAGATTTTTCTTGACACACCCCACCCCAAATTATCCTAACTAACCTGGGATGAGGCATGCCGACATTAGATCCCTACTAAACCATGGAATCCAATATCAAACTTTGCATGACAAAATCTTATTTATTATTTTTTTTAAAACCACAAATGGCTAGCCAAAACTTTGTTAACACCAAATATTATAAAAATTTCGGCAAAGTTTCCCCTGAAAACTGAGTAAAACACACCTGAAAAGAAATATATATACTTCCATAATAATATATTCAAACTCCAACCATCATTTCAGAAATTCAATATAAACCCACAAAACTTAAAAGTAGATAAACAGGTGAGTTTCATATTACAAACCAAAGGGAAATCCCAAAATGGTACTAGCCACATCAGTTACACAATAAGTATTTGTAAAAATGTACATACAAAATGATATGCAAACTATCAAGTCTGGTGGCAGATATCGACTTCTGTAGGCTCATTAGAAACTCAGTCGCTACCTGGAGGAAAAATTTAGGAAGAAAGAATGAGCTAATAGAGCCTAGTGGTGGTAAGTTAATAGGAAAAATAACCTCTCGACAAAAACCTTTTATATTAAAAGGAATTCAAAGTTTAATAAAACTTTATATACGAAGCACAATCTAAATACACAAGATAAGTAAAACATCACAGAGATTTGCAGCAATAACTCTTTAAAGAAAGCACAAAATAATAGGCCAACAAAACTCATCACCAAACTTGTACCTAAATCTCTGCCATACTATGCATCGAGTAATCTCCAGATACATAGCAGAGCAAATTATGTCATACGTGCACGTAAAACAAACTCTAACATCTGTAATGTCTCAGGTCCAGGATTTGGACCAGGATTCGGAATCCGAATTTGGCACCTAATGGCCCCGGCATTCCCCTGCATCCCCTACGGCCTGAGCACACTAGCATACTATAAAAACACATTCTCATAGCATACGGGTAATAACCATGGGTACAAGCTCTAGTGGTTTGAAAACAATTTCTATATAATAATCATCGTAAGTTCTCAAACCCCACACATTCTCAAATTGTGGTTCCATAACTTTAAGCCATAAGTCAAAGATCAACTAAAATCATGATTCAAAAATCAAGTTATTTCTAAAACTCACAAATACTTGATTTCACCTCAAATAATTTGAACTTTTTGCCAATTGGCTACAATCAAGAGATTTCCATAAATTCACCTTTCATAAGCTTAATTAATTCAAATAATTAAGTCATTGTAGCTAAATTTCAATAAACATAAATCTCTTCAAATTCAAATATGCTAAATCATGAATTCAATTTAGTGATCATATGTCACTTTCTTATCAAATTAGTAAATCATCAATCTCAATAATAAACAATTTGTGAAATACACGTAATTTCCTCCAAATTTTCAAATAACTAAATCATTTGCATTAATATTAATTGCAATTGATTTCAAATCTCATAAAGTCTCATCAATTACTAAAATAATTGAAATACTTTATAAAATAACCACTCACAACTACTACGAACGAGGTTTGTTTGGGTCGTAAATGGTTCCAATCTCCGCTTGCCCTGAAATCATAATTTGTCAACATATTACTAACCTCTTAATGCCAAAATTAAAGTGTAACAACACTAAATTATCCAAGCCTTTAAATTTCTCCCTAACCCAAGAATTAACAATTTTTTTCATCATCTTACTCTTCAAATTACCAAGAAATTGAGACCATAACCCAAAATAAAGTTTCCAATAAACTTCATTGTAATCCTTCTCCATAAGAAATCTCATTCTTTTCATTTCTTCTTCTCCATGAATAAATTCATTGGTTTTCTTTCCCTAAAAAGTTTGCAATTTCTACATACAACTAATCCCCTTCAATCTATACTTTGATAAAACTCATGACTTTCATCAAATTTCCTTCTTTTACTCAATCATCACCCCCACCTTAGTTTTCAAGCTAGTTTATGGAGTTTCCAACTATAGGAAGGAAACCCACCAAATTAGGTTCTAAAATTCATGAGAAACCTTAATCAAAAGTTAGAAAACTTACCAAAAGCTTCAATCCAAGGTTGTGAGAGGTTCTCTTTGTTTATTTTTTTCTTTTCCACTTCAAAATAGCCCAAAATCACTCTTCTCTCTTCACTTTCTTCCTCTTCCTCTTCCTTACGTGATACTTCTCCAACAATACCCTCTTTTTTTTTAAAAAAACAATATCTATTAAAGCCACATGTTTTTATTTAATAAACAAATATATTTATTCCACTTTCTCTTTCTTTAATGTCTATTATTTAATTAATAAAAAGAAATCAATTCTTATCTTCCAACCAAAACCATAAATATCCAAATTTCTAATTTCTCAAATTTCATACTTTTCAATTATATAGTTTTTCCAAAATTGTAGAAATAGGTGTAACATTTCTTGTCTTAAAGGCCGCATTTTTCTCCCAAGAATACAAATTTACCGTCATTGTCACGTGGAGGTCAGGTGAGATTTCTTCTATCTAAAATTTGGCAACAACACTTATCATAGATTCTTGGTGATTAAGTATCCTTAAACAATGATGCAAAAATTGCCGAAATATCAATATTTTAGGGGGGTCGATAGAGATTTCAGGGGATAAGATCATTTTAACATGATTTTCAGAGATATATCGTTTCATGGATTTATCGGTTTGGTTTAGAAGAAATCGTGGAAATATCTCTAAAAATTGTTGATATATCGCTGAAATATCTCCAATATTTGGATAGAATATCGGCCAAAAATATGCTAAATATTTCTGAATATCTGCACAATATTCACATTTTTGTGTCCATGTAATTATGATGAGTTTTCATTTCCAACTTGATATAGTGAGCTTTTGGCATTATATTGTCACTTCAACATCAATGTTAAAGTGATTCTTGCTTGTTTAACTAGGTAAAACACTTTCATTTCCAACACTTTTATTTAAAACAACCAAAAAAAATGTATTTTCACTTTCATTTCCAACACTTTTACATATGGTAAGCTTTTGACATTGAAGGAATGAAAGTTTCACTCCGCAACGGAAGCATTGAATAGTCTTTGATTTTATTTAAAATTAAACTAAAAATTAAGTTTAAACAAACTTACTTAGAATAAATATGGAGATATTTTTTGCGGATCTTTACCTTCTCCATAAAATCTTCATGGCTATGACTCGAACACAAGACCAAGGCTTGTGGGAGCCACTTGAAAGAAAATCCACAAGGTATTGGAGAGGAAGAGGTCTAGAGAGAATTATCTAATTCTCTATTGAGGAGATATGTATTGTGTCTAATGGCTCAACCCAAGGGGGAGACCAAGGGTAAATCTTTGCGAGAATTAAAATATTGTATTTTAATATATAATTATTAAAATATATCTTATACTTATTTGAATCTCATTCAAATCTCCTATGATATTTATTTATTTGAATCTTATTCAAAATTTATAAATATCTTTTATTTAATGTATCAAAATACATTAATTATTTTAATATTTAATGTATCAAATAAAATAAATATATTTTCCTCTTTTATATTTAATATATCTGATATATTAAATGTTAATTTGAACATTTCAAATTTTAATATTTAATGTATCAAATACAATAAATATATTTTTCTCTTTTATATTTAATATATGTAATATATTAAATATTAATTTGAACACTTCAAATTAATATTAGTGTTCCAATTAATATTAATTTGAACATTTCAAAATTTTCTTTCAACTAAATTGATCTTTTAATGTTACTATGAGCTAGCAAAGGGACCTTACGAACCTACAGATTATAAGCTTCAATAATACAAAATTAATTAATTAATTTTCATTCATTAACTATAGATCACTCCACTATAGACCTAGAGTTGCACTCTTATGCACTGTAGGTCAAGTTGTGTCCATAGATATAATCATTACATGCAAGTCGATCATTCACGAGTTGTTCATAATTACATATGGGTCAAAAGTTTGTTTTACCCTTATAATTACATATTGCATCTTAAGTACCACTGATATTCTAATGAACAATTTGTTTATAATTTAATTATAAACTAAGTCCCTCTTGAGCCAGTCAGAGGGTGGGGCCCGATTGTTCAAGTCCCAAAATCAGCACTTAAGGGAACTACTCATTTATTTACCATATATGAGAAGAAGTGAATTCCATCTTGTGAGATTATGTTCCCAACTCCCTATTTGGTCAAGTCCCCAAAATGGTAGGCATATTGAATTGGTATAAAAGCCACTATCACCCATGCGAATAAAAGGGCAAACCCTCATAGGCAGGAGTTCATAACTCACTTAGGATTAAGATCGAGTCCCATTTGATCATCCTGATGAAATATTAATCTTCTCAATTAACGGATTTATAAAGAGTGATTAAATATTTTGTGGTCTAGTCTTATACAAACTCATTGTATAACATACCCACACTCACATGTCTCACATGAATGGTTTGGATCAAATCATTTGTAACTATTACAAAGTGGGTCATATCAATAGTGTTACCAAGATAAGACACCAAACCTTATCCATATACTATGACTCTTTAGGTTATTCTTGAACATGATCCTCTTGTATGTCAACCACATATTGTTCAAGATTACACTAATAACCTTAGATTTTTCATATAATTGATAATATTATATTGCAACTAAAATAATCAAAATTATTATAAATTATTAAATAAATCATTAATTATGAGGCTTTAAGGCATAAATCCCAACAGACATTGTATTTTCACTTCAACATCAATATTGAAGTGATTCTTGCTTGTTTAACTAGCCAAAACACTTTCATTTCCAACACTTTTACCTGTGGTGATACATGAAAAGGTAATAAATAGTAGTTCAACTAGTTGATCGCTATGCTTTTCGCTACAACACGCAAGTGCACGTGATCGAAGTAATAAAGATCTGGAAGTACTCCAGAGTATCGTACCCAAGGGAACGAGTTTTAACAAAATCTACTAAGACGACACAAAATTTGTTTGCAAATTACAATTGTGGTAACCAATGGTGTAAAAAAAATGATTGAGAGTTTGGGTTGTTAAGAAAAATAAGTGAAAAATCAATCAGTTAAAATAGAGATTCAAGTGATTCAAGCACCTTTGGAAAAATGCTATTCAAATGCAATTGTAATCATAGCTAACATGTGACAACTAAGTAAATCGAGTTCAACTCCTATTCAATTTTGATTCAAAATCTTTAGGAGACTAAGTGATTAAACCTATATGTCTATGGCTAATCTAACTTAGATACTTTCGCACACAACTCTAGTGGTTTTGGTGTCTCACCCTATGTCTAGGGTCGATGTTCAGAACTTATTTCTAAGCCTTTTCCTCCATTGCTTTTGTGACATCGGCTTTCCCTTAACTCTTTACATATTAAGGTCAAGCTTGACAAGCAATCACTAGTTGGCCGACTAGGTTTACCCAATTCTAAATTCAACAAAAGCAAACAAAGTTCACATGCTAGCTAGATTGGTTATGCTTTAGAGCTTTTACATTTTTCCTTAGGGCTTTCACCAACTTGAACCCCTAAAGGAATTTAGCTCATTATGGAGATAATGAAAACCCAAAACTTACTTTGTGTAAAATTCATAATTAATACAATAGAATAAGGAAATTAACCTTGAAGCAACCAATGGTAAATATTAATTTACGAATACCCACAAGGAAATAATAATGCTAGAGTTATTAAATTTAAATCAAAATTACATAAAACATGATTATGGACAAAAAAAAATACCATAAATAAACAAGCTTTTGTATGGAGAGAAAGAATTCAAAGTCTGGATTTCAATTTTTCATATCAATTTTGCCTCATACAGGAATCGAATGTAATCAAAACTAATTCAATACTCAAAATTAAGCAACAACTTTAAGATGAATACTGACAAAGAACAATTTTTTAGCCCAAAACAGAATATTACTGCCGAAATTCCTTACTAAGATCAAATTAGAATCCTTTACGAATTCTTAAATCTTTACCTTCTCTAACAAAGTTGAGAAGGGATCAAACCACGGAATTTAGGAGCAAAACAAGCAAAGATTAATGGACGAAAAACAGAGGAAAGAAATTGAAAACAACTGTTGTTAGGAAACTTGGGAAAAACAGAGAAACCCACGAGAACAAAGTGCATAAAAACCGATCTTTATTGAGGATAAATCAAAATTCAGAACTTAATTGAGCAAAACTACAAAAATGAAATACTGAAAACAATAGAAATCATCTAATTGTTGGATGCTGTCCGAAAGAAATTTAACAGAAAAATAAACCCAGAAGAAAAACAGAGTTTGAAAAAATTGGTTCCTTCTTCTTCGTTCTTCCTCCCTTTTATAGAGATTCCGAGGCTTCTTCTTCCATCTTGGGCTCTTTAATTCGTGGGTAAATGATTAAGCACGAGATTTGGCTGTAAATTCTCCCATAAATCAAGTAATTTCCATTAATTGAGGTGATTTCCCGTGATTTCCGTAATGCTTGATAGGTGCAGAAAATGCAATTGCATTTTCCCTCTTTGTTCACCACCTTTGCTCTCTCAAAGAAATGCAATTGCATTTCATTTGCATTTTCTTCATTTTTTCAAATCTGCACAAAAACCACAATTTTAGCCGACTTTCTTCTATCTTTTCAACTTAATTTTTCTTTTACCCTATTCCAACAAGCTTGCATGAATTTATCTTATAAACACTATCTTTAGCTTGCTCGGTAATCAATAAAGCATGCAAAAATGGCAAGAACAACTTATTTTTAGGGTTAAATAATCCTCATAAATGAGAATTATCAGTAGTGGTGATGATTATTCGATGGACTCTTTTGAACGAAACATGTGTGCCACGCACTACAACTTAACTCCTGAAGAAGAAAGATAGTTAGATCATGGTCAACAAGGTCAAGGTGATAATGATGATGATGATGATGATGATGATAATGAAGATGATGGTGATGATGACAGTAATAGATGTGATGGAGGTAGTCAAGTTATGGAAAATGTTGGAGGAGGTGAACAACATGAAGAACTTAACCCCTTCACTGGAGAGTCTAAATTCACATGCGCCACACAAGACTCCGATCATAGGCACAGAGCTGGTGGTCCAGAAATTGGAGCAATAGGAAAACCTTTCAATTGTAAAAGATCCACAAATTACAATGCTCAATTTGATGAAGAATCTCTTGTTTCAAGTATGGAGGGGACGAGTTTGGACACCGAGTATCGAGTATAGACATGGACATAATGATTATATCAATAGTAATTATAGCTATAGCAGTAGTAGTAACTATGGCTATAGCAATACTAACTATGACTATAACAATAATAAGTATGGCTATAGCAATAACAATTATACTCATTCAAGTGGTTACAATACTTATTGTTATAATCAAGGACAGAATACATTGATTTATACACGAGGTCCACAACTTCCACTTGAAGATGATCCAGACTCAAATTTAGAACCACAACTTCGACATCTTCATTATTATCTATTATTGTATTACTATTCATATTTGACTTATAATTAGTGATATATATGCCTGAAATAGTAGTTTATTGCTTAAATAAGCTTATTCTAAAGTTTCACAAAAAAAATCACAATATTTTTATAAGTTTCCGTGATATCCGTGATTTTTCCTGAAATATCTGTCGATATATCTGTAAAATTGAGTTACTGATATCAATATTTGCATCCTTTCCCTTAAACACATATTCACGTTGTCTAATCCCCTACCATTTTTTAGTACTTTTGGTAGGACATAACATTGACCCCACCAAGAGTTGGGGATCTGTGTTTGGGTGCATACTTTTTTAGTGACCCTTCTATCTCTTCTCATGTGAAATTTTTGGTAAAGTTCCAAATTTTGCTCCTAAGCTATGGTTGTAGGAATGCAATTAAAAATTGTATCAATCTTTGCCAAATTGGCCATGATAGAGAAAAATGTTCCTAAAATATTCCAGGGTGATGTTGTTTATTTTCTCCTTGTTACACATTCCAAGCCCTTTGATTATCAGTATATCTTCAATGTGACTTTGTATGAAACCACTTTGTATTTTTATCTTTTCATTTTAACCTATCCTCTTGAAAGTGCTGCCTCCAACATATCTCTTTCAACAATCTCTACAATCCCCATGTTAGGTCCAACTTTCTTTAAAGAAAATAGGTCTAGGACCTGTGAAGCCTCCATCACTTTATAGATCATTGTCCCATTGGGTCAATTCAGTCCATGATGAGAGAGTCTGACATAAATTCTAGTGATTACTTTGAAGTTCATAAATACAACAATCCATTGAAAAATTTAAAAGAGACCTGTCTAATCTCACCCACATTAGATTACTAGAAAATGGTTCATTGGTCCAAGTGTAGCCTTCCCTTATATCTGGGATCAATTTCATAGGTGATTGGTATTCACGATTTGGCTGCCATCAGCCTTGCTTTAATCCACTCTAACTAATTTTACCTCAAGTGTTCGTCCCCAACAAATTCCTCCCTCTCGTATCTCAATTTTTTCAAATATTTTCCAACACATTCCCTAAGGTTGTGGCTTTTATCTTTGACAAACTAGCTAATTAAGGGCAGGTTGTGAAAGTAAATCCATAAGGGTACATGTGTAAAGTTTGGATATGCAAAGCTATAATTCCTCTATGCTTCTTCCAAGAGTAGTAAGGATCTGTCAAAAGAACCAAATATGTACAGGTTTTGGCCAACATTTTCAATGTTGATGCAATTTTCTAATATTCTAGATTTGGGGCATCATAGTCCAAATTAATTCCTCCACATTCACTACCTTGTTACATAAAATTTTGCAGATTAAGATAGTCTTCAATCTTTCCTCATTATTATCTATATATATCTTCTTGTCTTCAAAATCAATAATTCCCTCTTAAGCTTATGTCAGTTGCATCTTTTTCTCTTGTTTTGTAACCAAATCATCCTAATTCATTCTTTTTCTTCTCTTACAGAACCCCAAATGAGGCTCTCATAAAAAAAATTATTAAATTTCTATTGATATGTTGACATTTTCATACGTCGATATCAACATAAAGTGTAAATCTGAAAGAATGGACATTTCACTTCGTAGCGGAAGCATTAGATTGTCTTTGATTTTATTTAAAATTAAACTAAAAAATAAGATTAAGCAAACTTACTTGGAGTAAATATGAAGATATTTCTAGCATATTTTTATCTCATCCACAAAGTCTTCATGGCTATGACTCAAACACAGGACCAAAGCTTGTGGGAGCCTCTTGAAAGAAAATCCATAAGAGATTAGAGAGGAATCTGTCTAGAGAGAATTCTCTAATTCTTTATTGAGGAGATGTGTTATGTCTAATGACTCAACCCAAGGGTCCTATTTATAGAGACCAATGGGTAAATTTTTGCCATAATTAAAATATTATATTTAATATATAATATATTAAAATATATCTTATACTTATTGAAATCTCATTCAAATCTCCTTCGATATTTATTTATTTGAATCTTATTCAAATTTTATAATTTTATTTAATGTATCAAATACAATAAATATATTTTTCTCTTTTATATTTAACATATCTATTTTAAATTAAACATTAATTTGAACATTTCAAATTTTTCTTTCAACTAAATTGATCTTTTAGTGTTACTATAAGCTAGCAATGGAACTTTATGGACCTACAGATTATAAGCTCCAATGATACAAAATTAATTAATTAAACTCTTTAATTAATTAATTTTCATTCATTAACTATAAGTCACTTCACTATAGACCTAGAGTTGCACTCTTATGCACTGTGGGACAAGTTGTATTCATAGATATAATCATTACATGCAAGTCAATCTTTCACGAGTTGTTCGTAATTACAATTAGGTCAAAAGTTTGTTTTACCCTTGTAATTACATCTTGCACATTAAGTATCATTGATTCTCTAATGAACAATTTTTTTATGATTCAACCATAAACTAAGTCCCTCTCGGGCCAGTGATAGGGTGGGACCCTATTATTCAAGTCTTGGAATCAACACTTAAGGGAACTACTTATCTACTTACCCTATATGGGAATGAGTAAATTCCATCTTGTGAGATTATGTTCCCAACTCTTTATTTGGTCAAGACCCTAAAATGGTAGGCATATTGAATCGGCTACAAAAGCAACTCTCACCCATGCAAATTAAAGGACAAGCCCTCACAGGTAAGAGTTCATAACTCACTTAGGATTAATTTCGAGTAGCATATGATCATCTTAATGAAATATTGATCTTTTCAATTAACGGATTTATAAAGAGAGATTAAATATTGCGTGGTCCAGCCTTATACAAACTCATTGTATAAGATATCCTCACTCATATGTCTCCACATGAACAATTTAGATCAAATCATTTGTAACTATTACAAAGTGGGTCGTATCAATAGTGTTACAAGGATAAGGCACCAAACTTTATCCATATACTATGACCCTTTAGGTTATTTCTTGAACGTAATCTTCCCGTATGTCAACCACATACTGTTCAATATTACACTGATAACCTTAGATTTTTCATATAATAGATAATATTATATTGCAAATAAAATAATCAAAAATATTATTAATTATTAAATAAATCATTAATTACGAGGCTTTATGACATAAATCCCAATAGAATCAACATTTCTAGTGTTTCATAAAAATTTAACAAAATATAAAATATAACTATAAATATTAAGAAGTTTTAATTTATTAAAAATGTGGAATGTTTATTTATTAATTTAAATATATTTTATATAGTTTTTCTAGAAATATACATTGACATCAATATTTTATCGGTATTTCTATTAAAATTTTTGTAAAAGTGAGACTTTAACATTTGGATCGACACCAATATTTAAAACCTTGGTTTTGATCCATTGAATGATTCCAAAAGTCTGGAAGCTTCATCCCCTGGCATAGTTGTTAGATTAGAATTGGTGTTCAAACACCCTATATAGGGATTATATTTTAGTGATTAAATTATAAATTTGGTTCCAAAATCTAGTCTTGATGGTTTAGAAAAAATTAGAATTTAGTCTCTATGGTTTGATAAAACCTCATAAATAGTCCTACGTGGAAGTTAGCTATCCATTTGTCAATGATGTGATTTTTGTATTTAGCTATGAGTTAAGTAGTTGACTGGATAAAAAAAACAGGATGGAATGACTTCTTTGAAAATTGACAACTTGCTTTTTTATCTAGTTAACTACTTAACCACACAGATAGCTAAATACAAAAAACCATTTCATTGGCACATGAATAGCTAACTACCATGTATTTAATCTATTAGTGACTTCTAACGATATAGACTATTTATGAAGTTTTATCAAATCACGAAATTCTAACTTTTAAAACATTAGGAACTAAATTTTAATTTTCTTCCAATCATAGAGATTAAAATTGTAATTTAACCTATTTTAGAATAATAAGTTATCAAGCCACACCCTATTTAATGCATTTAAAAATGAAATATTAAGTACTATAAAAGTACAAAACATTAGTTACAACTTACAAGCTATCCTAAAAAAACACAAAACAAACAGACAGACATAACGAAAACAAAAAACTAGCTTCAACTTACAAGCTCCAGATTTTTATTTTAAAAGAAAATTTAAAACCAAAAGCGGCTATTTGAGACTATTTCTGACTAACATATTGAATTCCGAGAACTTGTGGCTGGGAGATTTTACTTGGGCCAAGTCCAAATGGCCCATACAGAAGCCCACTAGCAATAGAGCAGTGGTGCAGTTTTTTTTTTTTTTTTTTTTGAATAATAAACTTGGTGGGGTGCATTTTCAATTTAGTCCACACACGAAAAATATATATTTGAATTATTAAACTGTTTCTCAAAATAGATTATGAAATAAATAAAAATATTAATAAATAAGCAAAAATTAAAAAGATTTAAAAAAATTGTTATCAAAGGACCTTTTTTTTTTCTTTTGCTTCATTTATTAAAAATATGAAAAATAAAATTCATAAAACATTACCAAATACACACAACATTACCTAACCACCTTTAGGGTAAGAAAGCCACACTTATATAGTGATATAATTCCTTACTTTATCTTTACTATTGGTCATGCAAATTAATTTTACTGCTGTATTATTATTCCAATTTTTTTTAATAGGAGAATCGCATGACATGAGAAGATGAAATAGGGTAATTTAAAATTTGAAATCTGTAGGGAAAAAAAACATATGAATGGATGGAATTGATTTTGTACAGAAAAATAGTACAATATATATTAAATAAGGCATGGTCCCATATTTAAAAATAAAAACAGACAATTCCCTTCTCAGTACGTAACAGAAGTGAACCATTAATTATCGTCCGAATTAAATTGTGGAAAGTTGAACTGACATTTGAATGAAAAGGGTACTTTTGTTTTTATTTTTATTTTTTTCCCTTAAAGAATACTTAATATGTTTCTATATTTGAAAAGGCATTAACAATTTAACACCATTTTCAAATAGTATGTGTGTTTTTTAAGTTGTAAAAAAAATCTGCTTTTTGATACCTTAAAAAAAAACCTACGTTTTAAAATTTAAAAGGACTGTTTAGAATTTAAAGCGTAGATTATAGTAGTCTGTGTTATAATAATTTATGGATTATTATGTACTTTAAACATAGACTATTATAATTTAAACTGAATAATTCTACATACTAAATACAAATTATCTAATTTTATAAACTATTATAATTCACATACTTTTATAATATACTCAGCACTCTAAAAGAGTAATTATTTAAATGCGACAAATAAGAGATTAGGAGTTAGGATGGAGACAGATAATTAAGAATATTTTATTATTTAAAAAAGTGAATCTCTTCTGACTTCTCTATCAAAGGAGTTATTATGCAATTTAATAATAAATAGGAAAAAGGACGCAAAGTCAAAAAAAAACAAAATCCCATATTCCGAGGCCATCTTTGTTTTCGAGGAGCTTAGAGAACAGAGCTGCCTGCCGCCAATGAATGAGAGATTTGATTTTTTTTATTTTTATTTTTTTTTTGAGTTCAGAGATTTGAATTTATTTTTCCAAATTTTGAAATATTATGTTAGGATAATTGGAAAAGTAGATGGTCCTTCGGAAGCGGCGGGGTGTGGGGTACAATCCAGGCGTCTCAGCAATGTCACCGGTTTCATTTCATCTCAAAACTATATTTATTTCTTTAATACATTTTAAATTTATAATGATATTTTTTTTATTACAACAATGGCGAGGTTCGAAGATTTGAACCACTAACTTTAAATACACAAGCACATGTTAATTATTGTTGAGCTATACTCATGTTGGCTACAATAAATTTCTTTTAGTGCAACAAATAAATTTCTGTAGTTGTCATGTTTGGAGATTAGCTTGGTGTGCGTCATTTATCATATTTGGAGGGAACGAAACTCGTGTCTTCATGGTTCGAGTCCTTCCTCTCCCCAACCTATCTTGAGTAGTATTCAGTATGATTTGTCTAACAGTCGATGGTCTTGGATGCGTATCCTTCCTTGTTCTCTCCCCCCAGTGGGATCTACTGTTTTTCTGCTTGGTTTATGAACTTTATTGTTGTTTCTTTAGTGTCTTGGCCTTGGGTTGTGAGATCCTCTCTTTGTTTTAGTAATATATTACCTTTGCAATATGTATATAAAAATTTGAATTAAAAAAAATGAGTAGATGTTTTAATCAATGAATTGTCTTAATAGTTTATCTAAAATGTAATTTATTCTTACTATTACTTTAAGCAAATAAAGAGAGCTAAAACTTCTTGTATAATTTCATTTTGACTTTAAATTTGTCAAAACATGGTTAATTGTCTGTAAAAAATGTGTATTGATGTATTGGTGAGTGTATTGAAGCTATAAAAGTTGGTAAGTGAGTATTGGCTAAGATGAAATTGACTACAAAAACAACGGAGATCAAAGTACTTCCTTTTTGAAAGCTCGAGAATTGAAATGGATATTTTAAAAGTTTATAGACTAAAATAAAATAAACATGAAAGTTTAAGGCCTACTTGGTATCTTATCTAACTCAATTAATTATTTTTGCATTCAAATTCATGTTTGACGAGTTTAGTTTTAAAAATAGTAGTTGATTCTATTTGAATTCATTGATTTAGAATGTTAAAAATTTGAAGAAAACATTTACATCTTTTCATATTTTAAATTTTCTACCAAACACATTAAAAAAAATAGTGAAAAATATGAAATCAACTTTGTTTTCATGAGTCAAAGTGAGCTTAACTCAGCAGTAATTGACATGTACTCTAGACCAAAAGATTAAATGTTCAAACTAAAAAAAGAAAAACTTTGTTTCCATGAAATTTGTTGTTTTCAAAGCTTGTTCTTTAGGCTCTATTAAAATATAGTTTTTAGATTATCACTCAAATGGGTAATCATGAAACTTTTTTTTTTAGTTCAACAACATTTAGGATGAAAAAATTTGAACTTCTGGCTTTTTGGTCAATGGTACATGCTAATTATTGTCGAACTATACTCAATTTGGTGATTAATCATTAAACTTAACTACCTTTAATAAGTAAATTTAAATTTAAATTTAATTAATCAAGACACACACTTTCGCAAGAAATTTAAATTCAAGGGTACATGCTAAAGTGTTTTCACAAGAAAAAGAAAAAAAAATGGGGGCATTAATTGAAAAACAGGCTACACTGCAGCGGACGGACAGCGGCGTAGTGCAGAGGCAGCAGGGGGCGGTATTGTACGGTTGGGTTGCAGCCTCAACCTAACAAGAACAGCTATCCAAATTCCTTTCCCCAAACCATTTCTCTGTCATACAAACTCTAATATTAGTATATTACCAAATATTTCTATTGCTTGACCAAAAAAAAATCTAAATTGTTAATATGAACTTTTCTAAAAAAGGTGCAAAATCTTATTTTCAAACCTTTTATTTTATATACTTAACCATTTTATTCCAAAAATTACTACTCACCTGAGAAACTTAAATCTAATAAAAATTAAATTATAAGTTTAGTCTTCAAACTTTTAGGATTGTGTTAATTTGGTCCATGAACTTTAAAATTTGTCTAATAAGTCTTTTGTATATAATAAGTTCCTAAACTTTAAAAATGTCTAATAGGTCTATGAACTTTCAATTTCGTGTTTAGTAAGTTCTTGACATGTTCGAAATTTTTAAAAACAAATGGATCTATTATATATAAAATTGAACTTTATGTTTAATGAAACCTGAAATTTTCAATTTCGTGTTGAGTAGGTTTGTGAATTTTTAAAAATGTCGAATGGGTCAAGAACCTATTAAACAAAAAATTGAAAATTCAGAGATCTATTGAACACAAAATTGAAAGTTTAAGCATATATTAACACTTTTAAAAGTTTAAGAACCTATTAGATACAAAATTAAAAATTCAAGTATCTATCAGACACTTTTTAAAGTTTAGAAACTAAATAGACACAAACATACAATTAAAGAGACTAAACTTGTAATTTAACCTTCAATAAAATTATGGTAAATTTCACTTGTGAACTTAGAAATTAGCATAACGCATCATGATATAACTTTATGGATTAATATTGTATTAGACTATTACAAGATGTAAAAGTTTAAGTGGATAGGTTGGGTTAAATCTAATCATTAATCCAATTCCAAATGTAGGATAGAATTGAAGAGGATGTTTGGGGCGTGGGTTATAATAACACAAGTTATAATAGTCTGTGGAGTACTTTATATCCCAAACACAGACTATCATAACTCATACTAAACAACTCTGCATTTTAAATAATATTATACAACTACACAAACTATTATAACTCATGTTATTATAACTCATTCAGTGTCTCAAACAGCCTCGAAGTGTGTTTAAAGAAAGAAAGAAGAAGAAGAAAAAAAAAAAAAAAACCAATGCAATTAATTTGATACGGACCGTTGGGTAGTCCAGTTATTGTGAGAATGAAAGAAAACAAAAGCATAGAAATAAATAAGGCAACCTACTGCCACTACTTCTGCGCAACGCAACCAACTCTCTGCAAATTCCAGATTTTCTTCACTTCAACCCCATTCAACAATCTTCTGTTTTTTAACAGTCCAACGAATTTACCAGGGTAATTTTAATTTAATTGGTAAATAACCAACCAATATTAAATGGCTCAACTCATAATAATGATAGTAAGTTCGAGCATAACTCCGTGGATAGACATCAATTACCATCCTCCCAAATTTTATTCACTCTGGCAATTATTGAACTCAACCAAAAACAAAATCAATATGTATAGTATATACACAAATTTTATCCATTTGCTTGGTTTGGTGCAGTTGTTTGAGGTATTCGTACTAAAAAATTAACTGTTTAAGGTATTTGAAAGACAGTACGTGTTCATCATGTTTGACATCATTCTTGCTTAGACAAAGACAACTTTAGATAATGTCCAACTCCAAGACACTGTCTCCTTGCTATAGTAGTCTTCTATGGCTAAATTAAGGAGTTGTACTCACACATTTAACGCCTAAATAAATTAAAGAAAATTATATCACCAATAAAGAAAAAAAGCTCATGTCTCTAAGGAAATATTCAAATGTCTTAACCGCTTACTCATGCTTAAGTTCGTGTAGCAACCTAACACATCTATTACAATTGGTCTCTCACAACTTTTTATTTTTTTTGTTTTTTTCTCCTGAAAAGACTCACAACTATTTGAAGTACAAGTTTTACTCATATATATAGTATATAGTTTAATAATATGTGGAGTGGACTTTTCAAAATATATATATATATATATGTGGAGTGGACACTATATGATATTTGTAATTTTTTTTCTTTTTTTTGAGTCTAGCTTCAATAGAGATTATAAATTATAATTTATAATACCTTAATTTGAACCAATTGAGATATAGGTTGACTATTGTTTTTTCTCTATACATCCATAACCCACTTGAGTTTTAGAATAATTAAAAGAACTACAAATAACTAGTTTAAATTAATAACAAAAATAATTACCAAATACTACAAATGTGTGTTTTTTTTTTCTATATCAATTTTCGAAAGATCATAATGTGTGCGATTCACCATTCATAATATCTAATAGATCATTTAAATAATTACTGCCTTTGTAGTTTGTAACACCAATAATCATTTTTGAGAAACCAATAACTTCGTAACACCATCGAAAAACTCTACTTGAATAACTGAGATTAAATTAAGAACCCAATAATTTTGTAACACCATCGAGAAACTCTACTTGAATAACTGTGAAAATAATAAATTGAGAAACCAATAATTTTGTAACACCATTGGCAAACTCAACTTGAAAAACTGAGATTAAATTATCTTATCCACTTTTGTCGGAATTAGAAGGAATCCAGGATTTTGATATTTTTTATGTCATCAAAACAGGCCCACGAGAGAAAACCATCACATGGAAATTAATTGCCAGAGATCCTCTTCGGGGTCTTTTCGCAAATACTTGATAATAATAAAAAATAGAAATTTTCTACTGTAAAAAAACCACCATTTTCATAACTATATAAAATTTCACTACAATGATGTTAGAGATTCAGCAAAGCAAACAAATTTACATCCAAATCGTTCTCAACAATGCTGCTATTTCTGGCATCTTCTCAAAGCCATCCACCTGAATTTCCTTTTCCCATTAAAAGAAACCAAACCAGCGGGAATATGGGGAGTCGAAAAACTTTAGAAATTTCTGTATGACTGAACTGGAAGATTTTTATGCAATCAAATCAAACTGTGTTTTGTTCTATGCTACACTTCCCTGATCTGAGGCATCTTCGTAATAGTAAGGAGTTAACTTTCCATCTTTACTGTTGGTCTTGAATTGGTTCTCTGCCCCAACTTCTTGCAGCATTTTCACCACTTTTCTCATTGATGGCCGGTTGATGGGCAGAGGGCTGGTGCAGAGCAGGCCAATGTTGAGGACTCTGCATATTTCTTCCTTGAAACAACTGTCCAGTTTCAGGTCGATGACCTGATCGAT
This sequence comes from Trichosanthes truncata, assembly GCA_033996785.1. NCBI lineage: Eukaryota > Viridiplantae > Streptophyta > Magnoliopsida > Cucurbitales > Cucurbitaceae > Trichosanthes > Trichosanthes truncata. Next base: position 34,189,235 of record MU867261.1, read on the forward strand.
CCCGTCTCGATCTAATGTGAAACACACCCATTTGACCAAGTCCTTCTCCCCAAACTCCGGATCGATTGGGAGCCTCCCGGTTATTAGCTCGAGGATCACCACGCCGAAACTGTATATGTCACTTTTCTCGTTTACTCGAAGTGTATAAGCATACTCTGCAAGCAAGTAGTTCAAAAGAGGGCTATTAGGAAATGAGGCCCAAGAATGGGAATGAACAAATTGGTACTTTTAACTATTCTAAGGAACTAGACAGGAAAACTAAATTACCTAATCACGAGGGAATTTGCTTGTTACTTGTTAGTCAGACCAAGTTCGATAACTAGTTTGATTTACTAACCTGGAGCAATGTAACCGCAAGATCCTGCGATGACCGACATGGATTTAGGCCCCTTCGGAGTTGAATCGATGACCTTCGCTACACCGAAATCGGCCAACCGTGCCCCAAAATCGCCATCCAACAAGATATTGTTAGACTTAACATCTCGATGTACGATGGGAGGGACGCAGTCGTGATGAAGATAAGAAAGCCCTTCTGCAGCATCCAAAGCTATCTTAAACCTTGTAGGCCAATCCAGCAGTCCTTTTTTACTACTATGAAGCAAATCTCCCAAGCTTCCATTAGGCATATATTCATAGACCAAAAGCTTGTAGTCTCTTGTGACGCAGCAGCACCACAACTTCACAATGTTCTTGTGCCTAATCTTTCCCAGAGTATCGATTTCGGCTTCGAAGCCATTGTCTTGAACTTGACCCTTCTCAACATCGCCTTTCTCGCCCTCTTTCCTCATCCCTCCAAACAGCTTCTTCACTGCAACAGCCTCGCCATTGTTGAGCACAACCTTGTAAACTTTACCAGAAGATCCACTGCCTATGATGTTGTCTTCATCAAGACAATCCAAGATCTCATATTCACTGAAATCCAACTTGTGGAAGGACATCAATGTCCATTTGCCCTTCTCCATTTCTCTCTTTGCCGTCTTGAACTTCCTGTATCTGAGGTAAAACCAGATGATGCCACCGATGAACACGACACCGGCAAGGAAGAAGATGGAGCGCAGCAACCAGAGATAGCCTTCGCTTTTAGCTTCCCCTTTGCTGTTGCACAATCTTTCCAAATGTCCACACAAATCTGGATTCCCTAAAGAGCTATTTCCGTAGTTTCCTTTGGCTAAAAACGGAGGAAGCTCGCCCGACAAGTGATTGTTTGATAAATTGAGCAGATTGAGATTCAAATTCTGTAGCCCAACTGGGATGTTCCCAGAAAACAGATTTCCAGACAGATCAAGGTAATTAAGAACGGGCAAAGCCCCGATTTCGTCAGGGATTTCGCCAGAAAATTCGTTATTTGCTAAATTGAGTTCGTTGAGATTCTTCCAGGATTTGATTCCACTGGGAAGTTCCCCAGAGATTTCATTGTTTCGAAGATCCAAACTCGAAAGCTGCCTGAGATTCACAAGACTCCCTGGTAATGATCCATTGAGTTTGTTATCAGTCGCTAACAACTTCATGAGATTCTCCAACCGCCCCAGCTCCGCCGGAATCGTCCCCGTGAAGTTGTTCTTCGAGATAATGAAAATCGAAAGGTTCTTCGCAGTGGCAATGGCATCGGAAATTCCCCCGGAAAACGAGTTACTCACCAGCTCAAACAGATATACATGTGGGAGCCCCCAAAATCCCGCCGGAACCTCGCCGGAAAGCCGATTGTAACCCAATCGGACCCTTGTCAGACTCTCGCAACCACCTAAACTGGCCGGAATCTCCCCGGAAAACTGGTTGTTGATCATTAGAAGCTCCTCCAACTCGCGCTTCTCACATAAATTCCCCGGGATTTCGCCGGAAAACTGGTTGTCAGAAACATCAATCCATCTCAACGTCGAGTTCTTCCCAAGATTTCGCGGTAACTCACCGGTGAGCCGGTTCCTGAACAGTCTGAGTTCGTACAAACCCGGCGAGTTCGCAATGCTTTCCGGTAACTTCCCCTCGAACTTGTTCTCATAGAGATTGAGACTCTCAAGCGGCAGCTGACACAACTCATCCGGAATCGCCCCAGTCAAACCATTCATCGACGCGTCAAACAGTCGCAATGAGGTCAGATTCGAAAACCCAGAAGGCAACTCCCCGGTTAACGAGTTATTATACAACTCAATCTGAACCACACTACTCAACTCCGTCAGCGACTTTGGAATCGGACCATAAAGATTATTCAACGCCAAGTCCAAATCGGTCAGCCGTTTCAACCGACCAAGGGACTGCGGAATTTCCCCAACCAAATTACACTGAGTCAGCCAAAGCACCTCAAGATTCGTCAAATTCCCGAACTCCGGCGGGATCCGGCTAGGCGCAAACGGGTTGTAAGACAGGTTCAACATCTTCAACGACGTAATGTTGCCAAGAAACGCCGGCACCGGCCCATCGAGAAGATTATAAACAAGAGACAGAACCTCCAACTTCCGAAACCGGGCGAAACTCGCCGGAATGTCGCCGGAGAAGTTATTCCCAGTCAAATCCAGATACCGAAGGTTCGGAAGATCAGAAATCGAACTGGGAAGCTCGCCGGTGAGGAGATTCTGAGAGAGGTCGAGATACTGGAGGCTAGAACAGTCGGAAATAACAGAGGGAAGGGACATATTGATGGAATTGTTGTAAAGGGAGAGGGAAGAGAGATTCTGGAGGCGGCAAAGGAGGGAGGGAAATGGGCCGGCGATGTTGGCGTTGGAGAGGTCGAGGGAGTGGACGGAGTTGGTTTTGGGGTCGCAAGAGACGCCGAACCAGGAGCAGGGAGTGTCGTCGCGGTCGTTCCATGAGCGGAGGGAGGAATCTGGGTCGTCGAGAGAGAGCTTGATGGTGTGGAGATAAAGGCCTTCTTGGGAGAGGGAAAGGGAGAGAAGAGAAGGGTTTGAGAGGAAGGTGGAGAGGAAGAAGAAGAGTGGGAGAAGCATTGTTGGAGCTTCTCTGGTCTATGTGGAAATGGAGGGGTTTAGGGTTCGAGTGATGGATATATGGAGGGGGAAGGGAGAAATGGGAGTGGGAGAAACCGAGAAAGGATGAGAGCTTTGTTTCAGTGTTTCAGAGCCCTGCCTGCTCACACCCAGAGACAGCTGCCATGAGAGAGAGCATGTAGAAGAACAATAAATTTTAAGGACCTTTCCAAAAAAGAAAAGAAAAAAAAAAGTAAGGAGTTTTATTATTATTTTTTTTTTAATGGGGTAAATTTGAATTTCAAAAGAACAAAAAAAGTTACAAAATTTGCATATATCTCGTAAAAAAGAACGCTAATTTATAAAAAATACTCATAAATTTTATTTATTATTTTAAAAATACATTTATTCTTTTAAAAATTGTAATATTACTCTTGACTTTTCACAGACATTTTAAAGCCTATTTGAGTAGAAATCTGTTAGAATGTTCAACGAAAATCAATGTGGCGATAATCTAAAACGATGTGGCAGAGACTATGTTGCTTGTCTGGATTAAGTCTCAAATAACAACATTTAGACATGTCAACTTTTCATTAACATTCTAACGATTTTTTTACTCCAATGTCAGTTTTGAAACATCTATAAAAAGTCAAATGTAATATTGTAACTTTTGAGAGAATAAATGTGTTTTTGAAACAATTGGCAAAGTTTATGGATATTTTTTATAATATAGTCTAAAAAGAAAGAAAAAAACCTATTGTTATATATATATTTTTAGCAAATTATAAGTTTAGTACATCAACTTTCATGTTTGTGTTTAATAAATCTCTAAATATTAAAAAGTATTGATTAAGTCCTTAAAACTTTGATTTTGGGTCTAGAAGTTCATGAACTTTAAAATTGATTGATATTAAACTTTGAATTTTGTGTCCAACACGTTTGAGAATTTTAAAACTATTGAATATGTCAATGACCTATTAGACACAAAATTGAATGTTTGATGACTTATTAGATACAAAATCGAAAGTTTAGAGATTTGTTAGACACTTTTGAAAGTTTAGGGACTTAGTAAGTACAAAATTAAAAGTTATAGACCTATTAGATACTTGTTAAAGTTTGATTACCTATTTGACATAAACTTAAATATTCATGAACTAAACTTAAAATTTAAGTTAGTTCTTTTTTAGTGTCTTTTGATTTAATTCATATTTGTTTTTTTTTAATAAATTTTACTAATACCTTTATTATATGTGAATGTTAAAATTGATAAATTTGTACAACATAATACTTATACATGTTTAGAATGACTTTTCAAGCACTTAAAAAAAGTTTTTTAAGCGTTAGAAAATATTTAAAGCATTCCAAACAAGTGTTTAGTGAGTTAGGAAAAAATTAGATGAGAAGTTAACACCAATCTAGAGAATAAGAGCAGAAATGTTTGCCAACTTTCTACAAATTCGGATGAGAAAATAAAAAATAAAACCATTTTTAATAAAAATATTTGAAATTAGTGTTTACATTTTAATAATCGTTTGTATTTTTTTTATTAAATGATTTAGTGAAACTTTAACAGTGTGCATTAAATTTTTCCATGTGTCATGTTAATTTGATTATTATTGTCTTGTTTTATTTGTTATAGTAACAAATTAAATTCACCTGTCGCGTTAATTTGATTATTCTTAATGTTCTGTTTTATTTGTTATAGTACCCAATTAAATTAATGTGTCATGTTAATTTGATTGTTATTATTGTCTTTATTTTTTGTCATAGTTCGATATTTAAATTTTAAAAGAATTCAATCATTATTAAATGTTGTTAAAAAGTTGAAAGTGTGGCTATCTTTCATAATTCTAGCATTAAAAGCATGTTATTTGTTTTAACTGGTCCTTTTCAAACCTTGAATGTTAAGAAATATTGATGATTTTTATCTAAAAAAAATTGATGATTAAGTTAAAAGAGTTTTTTTTGGGGGGGAGGGATGATTAAGTGAAACTTAAAATTTTAGAATAAAATAAAAAAAAAATTGTGATTGTTTTAGAGTCTTTTTGGAACACTTTTTAATTTAAAGACTTATATTTAAAAATATTTTTATATCTTACATTTTAAAAAATACTCTAAATAACAATTTTTTTTATTGCACTATATTTAATAATGATTATGTTAGTTACAAATATATATTCTTAATACATATTTTGAAGATTTTCCATTAATCATTTTTAATATATTTTTTTATAATGATCTCAAGTGTTTCTTAAAAAAATATTTTAAATTAATTCATTTCTTAAATACTTTTTATATAAAATGATTTTTTAAAAAGTATTTTTGATTTTATCATTGAAGAAGTTATATACACTACAATTTAAATTATTGATTTTTTAATTTGCATACAAAAATATTTATTTTGTTTAAAAAACAATTTTTTCCAAAGTTATTCCAGACGATTATTTAATAATAATATGTTGTCCATTGAAAAAGGATAAAAGAGTAAAATTTAGAAATATTAGGAAACATCGTGGATAATAATGTTACTTTGAAAAGTTAAAATTTATTTTTTTTTGCAGGTTTAATCTTCAAATGTCATTCATCAATGCTCATCCTACTTTTAATTTTTGTTTGTTTTTTAATATTGACATGGAAAGACTACTAACGACAGTTTCTCACAATTAAAAATTAATGGTCATATGTTAGATTTTTATTTTTTTTATTTTTTTCTCAATAGTTTATTACAAAACAAATACTAGATTGAGTAAATCAATTTTAACATGTACTTAACAAAAATCAAATTTATTAGTAAACCTTTAATTTCACCGGATTTGTTTCCTCTTGTGGTGTGTGCCAAACTTACAATTCAAAAGTAGACCAGAAAAAGAAAATTACAATCCATGAGTGTGTTTAAACTTTAGAGTGCTTTATATATAAGTGATTTTAGCGTAATTACTTTGATTTTAAGTACTTTGGTAAAAAGTGTTTGACGATAGGCCATTTCAATGTTTAGACGTTTTGCATCATTTCTAAAATACTAGTATTTTCTCACAAAGCATTGTAAGTGACAACTTTTTTTTAAAACACTTTCAAGTTGCTCTCAAACACTTTATTTATTTTTAGTTTATTGTCGTGACAAAAGTGTTTTTAACCATGTCAAAAGTATTCACAAGTAGAGTTTTATTCTTAATTGTTTTGACTATATCTAGATTACATGCAAACTTTTTTTTTGAAGCAACATTATACATATGATCAAATGTTAGAATCCTCACCTAGTATCGTTGAATTAAAAAGAAATCAAAATCTTTATATTTGTCGATACTTGGACATGTGACCCTTCTAATAGGGGTTTTTTTTAAAAAAAAAATTTAACATAGGCGATATCCAACATTCAATTTTAGAGAAAATACTTGTGTCTTGTCTACAAAATTAGGTTTGGATTTTTATTTTTATTTTTTAATTTTGTTGAGTTTAACAACATATAAGGTAGAAGACTCGAAGCTCTAACTTTTTAGTCGAAGTATATGTCTTAACTAGTTGAGACAAGTTAAGTTATGTTCAAGTTCAAGGTCTTTAATTTTTTTTTTTAAAATTCAATAATTGTGAGAGTTGATGTTCTAACCATCAACCTTTAAAATGATAATTAATACATTATCTACTGAGTTATGCATTGGATTTGTGGGAATATAATTTGTTAAAATATATGTATTTTAATGTAATTAATGAAAATGTAATGGGTGGATTAAAAGGATGTGGAAGACCAGGGCGTGGATGTCGATCACATCAGGAAACAAATGACAAGTGGCCGTAGGATCTTGATGCGATCGGACGGCTGATGTTGCATTCAATTGATGGATTACTGCATATTTGACCCATTAAAGTCTCTCTCTCTCTCTCTATCTCTTTCTCTCTCCTCACAAACATGGAGTAAGCAGTTTGAGTATTTAAAAATTAAATCTCATCACCCCTCTATTTATTCTCATTTCCATGCGTCTTTTTCCCTCTCTATTTTTTTCCTTTTTAAATCTTTAATCTTGTCGTTTAAATGTTTAGTTTCTTTTCATTTTTTAAAAGTTGACAGGGATTACTCCCGGTTCGTTTATTAAATGCTAAATTATAAAAAATACTCCTAAAATTTATACTTTATTTCAAAAATATTCATGAATTTTTAAAATTTTCATTAATACTCCTACACTTTCAAAAAAAGTTCAAAAATACCCTTACCGTTAGTTTTGGATGGAAACCGTTAGTACTTTATTTCAAAAATACTCCTAAATTTTGTACTTTATTTCAAAAATACTCATAAATTTTCAAAAGTTTCATTAATACCCTTAAACTTTCAAAAACAGTTCAAAAAAACATTTACTGTTAATATATGGAAAGAAATCGTTAGTATCTCATTTTAAAAATACATTTGAACTTTCACATTAATACCCTTAACAGACGAAAACCGTTTATCTACACCAGATTTTCTCCCTCTTTTATTTCTTATTCTCCTGATTTGCTTTAATCTATGGCCTAACACTTATCTATTTTGATTCTCTTTTTCTCTTTCTTTTTCAATACTCTCTTACTCTTTTCATCCATTTTTCAATCTCTAAAACTTCCCTCATTTCTCCTATGTTCTTAAATATTAGAACTTTAGATAAACAGGAAGAGCTCTCTTTTATTTCTAAGCATGTCCAAACATAAGTACAAGAAATTCAACACCCAAACAGTCAATATCTTTGAAGTTATTTTGAGTTGGAAAAGAACCAATTTGAAAACAACTCATATAGATACCCACATTTTTTTTCAAATAGATACTATCATTTTTTTCTCCATTTGTCCAATTCTCAATCAGATGAACCTTCTTAATTGACCACAACAAATAGATTAATTTGAACTGCAAAAAGGATTAATAAAATCTTCATCCGTTACAAATTTGGTAATGCATATATTTTCTTTCTTTTCCCTCCCACTGGATGTCCTCAAAATTATGACTCAAATTCTCAATATGTCTCTCTTTTGTGTATTAAACTCAAACATATTAACTCAAATTACTAACGTGCAACTTTGTTAAAGCATTTAAGTCCTATGGTCCATTGGTGGTTTCATTATTCTCTTTTCTTCTTGCTATAGTTTTATATACCTTGATTGAAATTGGTAGTTTTAGAGATTAAAAAATGGAAGAAGAGAATAAAGAGGGTATTGAAAAAGAAAGGAAAAAAAAAAATAGAGAAGTGTTAAGCCATAGATTGAAGCAAATCAAGAGAGAGAAGAAATGGAAGAATGAGGTAATGGGGTGTAGATAAATGTTTATCATCCATATACTAACGGTAAGGGCTTTTTTTAACTTTTTTTTTAAAGTCAAGGGTATTAATACAACTTTTGAAAGCTCATGAGTTTTTTAAAACGAGGTCCTAACAATTTCTGTCCATATACTAACAGCAATGGTATTTTTGAACTTTTTTTTAAAGTTTAATAGTATTTTTGAACATTTTTTTTAAAGTTTAAGGGTATTTTTGAATTTTTTTTAAGTTTAAGGGTATTAATGAAACTTTTGAAAGTTTAAGGGTATTTTTGAAACAAAATACTAATGGTTTCCATCCAAAATTAATGGTAAGGGTATTTTTGAACTTTTTTTTTTGAAAGTTTAAGGGTATTAATGAAACTTTTGAAAGTTCATGGGTATTTTTGAAACAAAGTACAAAGTTCAGAGGTATTTTTTAAAATTTAGCCTTTATTAAAATATATTTTTAAAAATACCTCACTATTAGTGATAGTAATTAGTAGGCCGAATTATAAAAAATATCTTTAAACTCTGTTGTTTGTTTCAAAAATGTAATTATTTTTTTTAAAACATGCAACATTCTTCCTAACATTTTATAAATGTTTCAAAACTATTATTGAGTAGAAATTCGTTACAATGTTTGATGGAAAGTCGACTAGCGGCAACCTAAAAACGACGTGACGGTGACTAGGACTCTTGCTTATATATTAAGTATGAGAAAATAGTGTTATGCCACATTAATTTTTCATCCAATATTTTAACAGATTTTCTACTTGAAGAATAGTTTTGAAACGTTTATGAAATGATTAAAGGTCAAGTGTAATATTGCAACTTTTGAAAGGACAACGGTATTTTGGAAACAAATGGCAAAATTCAAGGATATTTTTTTTATATATCACTTAGCCTAATTAGTAAAGGTGATTGAGAAAAAGGAAACTTACAAGCGATAAGATTACATGCTTTTCAAATGTTAAGAGAATAATTATTAAAAATTAGGCTAGGTGAAAGTTCATTGGCATAATTGAAACACCTTTTTGTAACTTAGTCTTATAATGCTCAAGTTTAAGGAAGAACATTCTGTCTACTTCAAACTTTTAGGGATGCCTGATTAAGAGTTTTTAAACGTTCATCGTGCATTTCAACATAAGAACCTTAATATATCGTTAAACAGTACTTGTCATGTTTGGTGAGAGGTATTGAAATGGTCAAAGAATCGTTTATAAGTACTTTTGGTATCATTGACTCGAACTATTCATTCCTTTTTCTACGGGTAGAGATTAGGCTGGAGGGTAGATTTCTCATCATCTAAAATTGTTAGGTGAGAGACAATGCTCTTATTTCCATTATGACCATATATTGCACAAACATTAAAGAAATTTTTTCTTTATGTCATAGCATGCTTCGAGTTAAAGCCATTGTGAAAGCTATTTTGAAGAAGAGAAAAAAAAGCACATAATTACCCATTATTTGTGGTAAATTTCATGATGAATGATGAGAACCAATATTTGCCTCACTCCCTTTTTCAACGCCTGTTTCTTTACTCTTCCGTAAAATATTTTTCATATTCATTTTATAATAATCTTATCTACTAATAATCTCTGTCGTTCCAAAACAATTTTTGTATTCAACTTTTCAGGAAACTCCAAAAAATTGTTCTTAGTTTTTTCAAAACTATATATTTATTTAATACAATATTAATCAGCTGCTGCTCCCTTGGTATCTCATTGTCCAGGATTTAAAAAAAAAACGAATAAGGACAAAAGAGAAAACATAAAACATTATCAACAATCATGTAATTGTGAAATAATAAAACAACTACTCATATGTTCGTTACCGACAAATTTAAAAATTAGTGAAACGATATATCAAACTTCCAATTATTAGGTATGTCCATAATGTTTGTCTAATTGTAGTGACCAGACATATGGATTGATTTAAGTTTAAAACGACAGAAAAATCCCTTTTTTTCTACTAATATTCATAGAAAAAGATTTGAAAAATGCGATGGTTATATAATTTAATGGAAAATGTTTAATTTTTACTTCTAAACTTGTCACATTCTATCAATTTTTATTCTGAACTTTCAATTTCATCAAATTGGGCCCTAGATTTAGTTAAATGTTGTAATTTCTACCATCTATTCAATTTTCGCTAATTAACTCTCTAATTTTAACAAATAGCAATGTGAAAATATCCATAAACTCATTAATTTCAATAATATCAATTTTTCTATATATTGCCAAAATGATATCTCAATATTAATTGGCATGTATTCTTTCCTTTGAGATCGAAAATTCAAATCCCCATACCCCATCTTTGTTGTACTAAAAGAAATGTTTTGCCCATATTTAAATTTATTACTCAAATGAACTATTGAATAACTCTGTCAAAACCTACAAATTTGAACACAAATTAGCTCTAATGTCATTTTCATTTGAATCTTATTAAATTTGTACCATTCATATGTTTTATATTTAATAGAAAGCGTAAGAGAATACTTTTTCTAACTAACTTTCAAACGAAAATTTATCAAAAGGTAAAAATTACAATAGTTTTCAAGTTTAAGGTTAGTCCTGCAACACGTATCTAAATTTGAGGTGTAATTTAATGAAATCGAAAATTTAGAGTAAAAATTGATAATAAATTTAGCAGTAAAATTTAATTTTTATCCTAATTTAAGTATACATGGAGAGAATTTTTTTTTTAGAAAAAAAAAAATAAATGTTACCTATTTGGGATAAATATAGATAATCAGAAAAGAATCTCAGACAAAAGATTCGGAGAAGCTACGGAAAAGTAAGATGGAAAAAAAGATTTAATATTTTGGACACATTTTCCAAAGAGAAAATGAATAGAAAGAAGTAAAAGTTGTCATATCATTCCCTAATTTTTGCAATTTTGTAACCATTTAGTTATAATAATTAAGAAAAAATTTCGAAACAAAACAATCAAATCCTACGTTATTCGATGTCCATTGGAAATTTGACCGCCTTCTTTCTTGCCTGTTTTGACCGCCTGCCATTCTGCACCTGCCACGGTCATTCTACCTTAAAGTAGTTGTTATTTAGTAGTCCTAAAATAATTTTTTTAACCTTTGCAATATATATATATTTGTAACAAACTTAAATTTGGCACGCATAATGTGTTTTATTATAAATGTTAAATTATCAAAAATACCCCTGAAGTATGGATTTGGTTTTAATTATATTCCTGAACTTTGAAAAGTTTCATTTTAACCTTTGAACTTTGAAGTTTGTTTCAAAACAACTCTTGAAGGTTTTTTCCATTAAATTTATGGACGAATGACGTATTTGCATATGTTTTGATTTTTTTTTCAACGTATATATTCAAATATGTTCACATAAGCAACAATATAAATGCAAAAACATCATTTTCCATCCATGAATTTAACAAAAAAAAGCCTTCAAGGAGGATCTAAATTGATTCATTTATGAAAGTTTGGATTCTAAATTGATACAATTAATAGTCCAGACTTTTAATTAATCCAACCCCAAAGCTTAGCGGCATAAATTGGTGTTTTTCCAAATCTTTAAATTCAATCTTGGAAATATTGAAAATATATATAAAAACCAGCTAGTTTAACCTTACCAAATTAATCATTATTTGTCAAAGTAAACATAGCTCAATAGTAATTGGCATGTACCTTCAATGAAAAAGTCAAAAGTTCGAATCTCCCCAGCTCCAAATATAGTTGAACTCAAAAAAAAAAAAAAAAAACCATTATTTTGTAAATGAAAAGGAATTAGAAATCATTGAGAAAAAAATGTCTTCATTCTTAACTCTATGTACATGTAATTAAGGAGAAAAATCAAACGAATGTCACTCTCTCTAGGATATGCACACCAAAACAAAACAATCCTTTTCTTTTAGAATTATATTTTGGAAGAAAAAAAATCATTACTCTTATCATTTCTGTCGTCATTTTTTTTAAAAAAGATTTCTTTCTACATATTAAATAAACAATATTTGGATTTTTTTTTAAAAACTAAATACTTGGAATTTACAAGTTTAGTTTGTGCTAAATCGAAATTGCAGTATGTCAATTACTAAAATGGGATCCACATTAATTAAACAAACAAACCCATGTGAGATTGTTGCTCTTTCAAACTCAATGAGCCAAACCATACACTAAGAGACCCACCAAGAGGGAAAAAAAAAGTGACACAAGATTTCATTCTTAATTTCACTTGATTTTTACCTAATCAATTTAATTAAAATAAAATTCACATACAATCCCATCCCAAGCCTCTGGATCTCATTCTACTAAATAAAAAATAGTATATATTGTCATTGTAAAGTGAAAAATAAGAACTACAAATCTAATATTTTATAAGTTGAGATATTCATTGCGAAGAACAAATTGTATATATCATATCATGATTTTTAGATGTATTTTAAGATGTTTTAGAGTATAATGGATATGTAAGCATCCTAAATGCTAATGAAGATTGAAGTTGAGTAGATTTGATACCAATGGCATGAGGTTGCTTTTGAAGAATCTCATCCCATATTGTTAAAAAATTGTATATAATATAGCTTTTTGAATTTTAGGGTGACTATATAAGAGCGGGAAATCATATGTTTAAATGTTTACAATATATGTCATTTCTAATGAATTTGGAACAATTTTTAAAAGAAGTGTTATGGTGTCTTTTTCTAAAAGCATTTTAGAGTACTTTTGGAATTTTTAAAATTACTTTTAAATTATCTCACAAAACATCATAACATTTTGAATACTTTTGATATTAAAGGTTCAATATATGTAGATTAAAATATCATTTTGGTCTATATATTTTGAGTTCAATAATTTCATTTTAGTTCCTGTATTTTTAAATGTCCAAATTTAGTCCATGTACTTTTAATAAGTCTTAAAATTAGTATTTATTGCTAGTTTGAAGTTAAATTTTTTTATCGAATTTGATAAAATAATAATGATAATTTTCATTCAAGAAAAACACAATATGAATATGTTTCCAAGCTTTAATTGATAGAGGGGAAGACTGATAGAGACTATTTTTTTTTTGAAAAGTTAATAATAAACTAACAGTAGAGACTAATTTTAAAATTTATTGAAAGTACGAGAATTATATTTGGATATTTGAAAATACAAATGACTAAGTGAAACAAGACTCAAAGTACATGGACCAAAATGATATTTTAACCAATATATGTTTTAGCCCCTAATATTTTGAGTATTTTTTCAATTTAATTCCTAATTTTTAAAAAGTTTCAATTTAATCTCTTACATTTTAACAATTTTAAAGGTACCCTCATTATTAGTAAATGTTAAAATTGGCTAAAGATAAACTTACCTCGCATGATATGCTCAATGAGTTAGCATAGATTAGAAGATAAATTAGGTCATTCAAGAGAAGAAAAATCAAAATCTATGTTAACTTCTAAAAAATGTGAAGGAGGAATAATTCTAAACTTTCCTTTCTCAAATGTGGTGTAATTTCGATCCTCTTTGAATTTATCAACTTCCTAAATATAATTCCACGTAAGTTTATCATCAACCAATTCTAACATTCTTAATCAAAAGTGAGTCGTGTTGGGTCTTACGCTAAACTTTCAATCCTAAAGTATAATGATAGAGGGCAATGCATGAATATAGAGGAGGTGGAAAAGGACAAGTATATAGACAAGAAAAAGATAGGGTTCTGAGAGAGAGAGAGAGAGAGTTGAAAACTAAAGAGAGTGACCCGCGGGAAAACAGGAGGTTCAATTGATCTCTCCATAGGCATAGGCAACGATCAGCAATGTGTTGGCTTTTCAGTTTTCTGTAGTGATGATCCTCATGCCAATGCAAAGCCAAAGGGCATGGCCTATTGGCCTTTGCCTTCTTCTTCTTCTTCTAACTTTTACACACAATAATGTCCTTTGTTTTGCATCAGCCTGACTTCCCTTTCTGGCCTTTTTCCCTCGACACCCCAACCACTCATCATTTTTTGTCACTTTCTCCTTGCAATTCTCTGTATCATCCATACTTTATTTCCTTAGGCCTTTTATGTCCATACCTCTCAATTTTTTTCTTTACTTTTGTTGTCTCTTTGTAGTACGGTGTATTTGAATTATGTTTGGTATGTGAGTTGGTTTATTTGAAAACACAATGCAATTTGTTAAATCCCTAAGATTTTATCACGTATAAGGTATTTTGGGTTATGATTGATGATTTAATATGATATCAAGCAGGAGATCTTGTGGTCGAGCTCTTGTAATGTCATTTTCTCCCCAATTAATCTTAATTTTCACTTGTTGGGTCTTTTGCAAATTTTCAAGCCTACAAGTGAGAAGAGTATTAGAGTATTAATGTAATTAAATTTATCGTAACCCATCAGCTTAAGCTTTTGGGTTTGATTGGTGATTTAACAACATAAGTTATTAAGAAAAATTATTCAATGTGGCTACCTCATATTAATAATTGGATGTAGATTTAAAAATCTACATGCCCCCTAATAACCGCGAGATACAAAATTGAAATATTTTTGTAATTTCTCTCTCATACATCCAAAGGTGCAAAACTGCCAACCATGATCTTCGAATAATTCTTAGGATCGCAGACTAATTACAAACCAAGCTTATTCTTTCGCACAATCTAAATAGGAAAACCAAAAGAATCCAAGGTTTGTTTTAATCTCAAGTTATATAAACTAAGCGTTATGATTGAAACCATGACACATCAACATGTGAAATTATTTACAGAGATTGGTATAATGCGATTTTATACCATTAGATGTAGGAGAGAAATTAAAAATGACGATTTCACCCGATATATTGAATAATTTTCCCATCAACATACTATTTAAAATGGACAGGTGCTTTATAAAGGCCACAACAATCACAACTTTATAAACCAATTTATGATGCAAACTCTAACTCATGATCACTAGAATGTGTGCATGAGTTTCAAGTTGAGATAGTGTATGTGAAAATTAATGAAACAATTAGACAAATGTAAGGGCATCGGCTCATTGAAGTAAATAATGAGGTATTGATTTTGCTGGGCTACCAGACATGAGACATAGACATTGGATTTGTTTGTATGCAGCAGCAAACACGAAGCTTCGCAGTTTTAGACCAAATGATTTCTGGATAATGTTGATGCCTTGTTTACTGCACTCTCAACACTCCTCAAAATCCCATGCCCCCAAACATGCTAATTTTGTACAACTTAGGTTTAAATCTTATTATTTCTACCACTTCAAAATTCTATATTTATTTTTTAAAACAATTATTGCAATCACATTCTCCAATTTTCAATTTGAAATTGTTACAATTAAAAGATTGCATATTGCACAAACCGTTTATGAACTATAAATGCCGTTTGTGTATTTTGCAAAATTTAAGAGCTTAATTATAAAATTTCTTAAGTTCAAGGGCGTGATTGTAACAACTCTTGTATTTTTTTTTTTATAACAATTACAGAGCTGGGGATTAAGCCATGACCTTTAAAATGGTAATTGATACCTTATTTACTAAGTTATGTTCGAATTAACAACAACTCTTGTAGTTAAGAAATCAACCATCTTAAAAGTTTTAGTTTCAAAATCCTCACGTTTTTTTGTAATTGTAATATGCTTTTAAAAAATAAAGTTGAAAATTTTTATACATAGTGACTCAAATAGAAGAATAAAAAGTTAAAAGGATTAAAATATGATACTTTGAAGCAAAGTAAGATTATATGACTTTAAATTTCTTATATGCAAATGTAACCAAACAGGAATATTGACTGATCCATTAATCATCCTGCATTAAAAAAGACCCATTTTTTATTTTTAAAAAACCACTGAGAATATAACCACTTAAGATTATATACAGAAAAGAAAAATGATGATTTCAGCTTCACATTTTTTTGTGATAGAGATGTGACTAACACAGTGGTCCTAAGAGAAGAAAAAAACCTACACCAGGGACTTCCCTTAGTTTCTTTAATGATGATCAAAGTACTTTGTATTACTTAAATATGTGACAAAAAGAAAAAAAAAAAAAAAGGAAAAGGAATGTAAATTTTTTTTAGATCTTAGAGGCATAAAAATGAGGCATAGAGCCCAAGATGTGTGGGGTCAATGGAGAGTTTTGTTTTCAAACTTTGAGGCAGAAAAATGGGCCAAATTTCATTATAATAAGTTTGATTAATCTGAAAAAAGGAACAGTAAAGGCAATGGTGGCTCCAACCCATTTGAGTCTGTTCCTTCCCACAATCATAATTGTCCTCTTGTGCTTCTCCACTCTTTTTTTGTTCTTCCATTTTCCACTATCTCCCACTTCCCAACCATTTCTTTTTCCTCTCTGTTTTCACTTTGCTTTTCTTTTCTAAACAGAGCTTTCTTCAGGTGGAGCAAAAAAGGTGGAGGCTACCAATTTGTCTTAGATTTAAACAGTATTTTAAACAAAGAATTATTTCAAAAGGTCCATTTTAGTTGTTGAATCTAGATTATTTTAGTCTCTAAACTTCAAAAAACATTAAAAAAAAATAAATTAGAGTTCAAACATTTGACTTTTTGGTTGAGAACATAACGTTTTAACTAGTTGAGCTATGTCTAAGTTGGCAACATGTCTATTTTAGTTCATAACTTTAAACAAATAATCATTTTGGTCTTTGTTGTTATTTTGCTATCTAATATCTACGACCTGATACTCCATTTAGCCAACTTATGTTGTAGCTCTCATACATGTATATAGACAAAAATATATGTTTGAATCCACAATATCTATTTCCTTAAATAGTTGACAGCAAACTAACAGTAAGGACTGAATGATTATTTTTAAGTTCATGAACTAAAATATTCATTTTGAAAGTTTGTGGACAAAAGAAAATTTTTGTTATAAAAAAATTAAGAGACTAAAATAGACATTATAAAATTTTAGATAAAAAATGAAATTTAAACTTGAATCTTAAAATTTTAAAATAAAAACCCAAATTTCTTATCCACCTTGGCCCTCTCCTCTCCTCTCCTCTCCTACTCCCCTAAATTATTATCGAGGATAGGGGAGATTCCAAGAGATTTTTGCTCCCTTTTTAATACAAAAAAGGTGAGTTAGGATTCCCCTTTTTTATTTTATCTTTCCAAAAGCACATGTGAATTGTACATTTATTTCTTTTAATTTTTCTAATGTAATGATCATACTATGATATGAATATTGGATATTGACATATGTTATTATTAAACATGGGATGCTGTTGTACGATTTTAATTCCTTGAGTTGTATGGTTCATTTTACTAAATGTTCGATATCTTACACTAAAATTATTTTAACATTCGAGATTAAATAGACTATATTATTTATAAATACTTGATATAAAGTAAAGTGGGACCTGGCAACAAAAACGTAGAAGAAAAAAGACCCCAAAAAAAAGAAAATAATGAAAAAATAGAATTGGTAGACCAGGTAAAAAATTATAGGCTAAAATATCATTTTGGTCATTGTACTTAGGGTTTCATTTCATTTTAGTCCATGTACTTTCAAATGCCCAAAGTTAGCTCTTGTGCTTTCAATAAATCTTAAAATTAGTCCATACTGTCAGTTTAAAGTTAATTTTTATCGAAATTTATTATTATAATAATAATTTTCATGCAATGAGAAAACACAATGTGAACATATCTAAAATTTATAGAGAGAAGATTAATAGAGACTAATTTTTTTTTTTTATAGAAAAGTTAATAATTGACTAACAGTAGAGACCAATTTTAAATTTTATTAAAAATATAGGGACTAAATTTAGACATTTGAAAATATAGAGACTAGAATGAATTGAAACTAATTTTAAATTTCATTGAAAGTATCACAATGGTATTATAATTTATAACCAAAAATTCACTCGTAAATTGTTGTATAAGACATTGTTTCTAAATCTAAAATGAAAATAGGAAAGAATAAATCATGGTAATTTTATTTAACTGATTGGGTAAATATTACAGAAATGGGCAAAAAAATTATGAAAAGTAACCAAAGAAACGACAAAACACAAGATTTGGTTAGGCTTAACCATATTTTTTTTGGTTAATGTAGTGTCAAAATCAAAGCCCAGTTCAGAGATTGGGTACAACAAAAAGTAATTTTGACCAAAGAAAAAAGAGAGGAATTGAGCCTTAAAAAAATCCAAAAACCTTGATGGCTAAGTGACTGATGGATGGCTCTACCTGGACAACACAAGTATCAAGTAATCTGAACTACAGAATCTCAAGGTCCAGAACAACTCAACCTACAAAAATGTTGTTTTTTTTAAAATACAACAAATGTAAAGTGGAGACATAAACTTTCAACATTGAGAAAGTTATAACATCTTTATTTATTATTGAGTTATGTTCATGTTGGCAACTTACAAAATTATTTTTTTCATTCGCAAGATACACCGTCTTAACTTAATTCAACTTTTTTTTTTCAGTAATGAAATTCAATTCAACTTGAAGGTCTTAATCTATATACATTAGCGGCTTGAATATATAGTTTAGTGTATTTGTGATCAAATATTTTCAAAATAAAAAAAAAAAAGTTACATACATTCATATATTTAAGAAGATTATTCGAATTAAATAAAAAAGAAAAAGAAAAAGGAAAAAAAAACTAAGTACTACAATGAATTAGAACTTAGGACGCCGAGGGGCTCAGTTGAGAAATTAGGTGGTTTAAAAAACTATCTTTTGTTTTTTTTCAAAGGATTACAAAACTCATTTGTTCATATTGAGAAACTAATTCTAAATTTATGAGTATGTTGTTGAAATTATTCTAAACTTTTAGTTTCATCGACTTTCAACTCTATTAATTTACTTTTCAATTTTTTGAAGTTTAAAATTCAATTTAGTATAATTAAAACTTAAGTTAAATTTGACTCAGTTATGAGCTGAGTTAACTGACTATAATAGTAAAAAGATGTTTTTTTTTCTAATATTTATTTTTTTTTAAAAAAATCTTTACTAGAGTATCACATTTTATCACAGTGGATTCAGGTCTGCAGCATCAGGCAGGCAACCTAGCATAAGGAGAAATACTTGAAAAATGTCTGTTTAAAATCAAAACTGATTCAAATTGTGAGGCCTTTTTTTTTTTTCTTTTTTTTTTTTTCTAAAACCAATCAGCTAAAATTGGGAGATAGAATTAGAAAATGGGGAGATAACAAAAAGATGTGTTTGTTGATTCTGAAGGAGGTTTGATCTTTTTCTATGATTGTATGAAATGAATGTATATAAAGAATAGGTCATCATGAGTACTTTTGGGGTTGCCAACTAGTCCTTAAATTGAGGGAAAAGTGCTAAATGCAACAAACAAACTCATTGCTAATAAAGCCTAAATCAGAAAGGGAAACTGACATCAAAATAAAGTTTGGAGGCTATCAATTATTACCATTCAAAGAGAGAGAGAAAAAAAAAAGAGAGAAAAGAAGAATGTCCAAATAAATATTTCAACATGCTTTTTTGTGTGTGCCAAAGAAAGGATGGTCACATTCCAATTGCCATTGAGACAACTCATCATCACACTCTTCACACCAGATATCTACAAGGATGTTGTGAGTTGAAATTTTGGCACATAATCACTCAAAACAGGAAAGGCACAAACCAAACAAGACAGTCAATTATTGCAAGTGGTAATATTGTCAAAAATTGCATCAAAAAAGAAAAATGATCTTGGGAGTTCCTTGTAAGGGAGAGGCACATGACTGAATAATGAGGGCCTCCCACTCCCACTACCACTTGAGTCCCTGTTGCAACCACCAAACACTAATGGCTAGTTTGTGGTGGTCAACTTGGTAAGGTCTACAACACAACATTGTTCTAAGAATGGCCAATCAAATCCACACATCATCTTATAGCTAGGAATGAATTATGATATCAATTATTCCATTGGGTAATAATTTGACAAACAGATAGATGGTCCATAACTTCCTCCCTAAAATGGATAAATTAGAGCTACCTAACCATTGGGACCAAGTTCCTCAATTGCTTGTTCATTAATTATTCTCACCCCCCCACCCCTCCTAAAAAGAGAGCAAATTAATCATCTTAATAGTTTTATGATATTGGTACATGTTATAGGTTCAAATCATAATAACCATATGCTAAAATATTAAATATGCTAAATTTCTAACGCATAATAGTGTATAGTAGGGCCAAAAAAATGGTCCTAATGCTAATAGAGTTATTGAAAAGGCACACATCTAGCTCAAAAGCTCACAATTATCTCCTATGACCTTAACTTCTTCCCCATGGTGAGCATTATATCCCATTTGGTATGGATCAGAATGTTGTGTTCATAGATCACACAATAATTTAATCATGAGACCATTTGTAAATAGTAGTGGCATAACAAAAGTGATTTTGCCAATTCCAAAATCACTCCCAAACATGCTTTAAATATAGTTGCCGTTGCTTGTTCTATTAAAAACTCTACTATTACTTCTTTTGGGAGATACTAATTAGAATTCAAGGACACAGTTGTACAACCTATTTATTCAAGTAAGGTTGTGAGAGATGCTAATTAATTGATAGAAGAAAACTCAGGTGGGAAGATTTCATGGAGAATGATGGAATTCATATCCAGACTTCACAAAACTCGATCTATGAAGGGCTAGCAATAGATTTCTATATGAATAGGTTGCCATTTGTTTTTTCCAAAGCCAACTGATTAAAGACCAAATCTAGAGTAGCATCAATCATTCTAATGTTAGCCACTTCTAGAAAGTATAGCACACCACCATTTACCATACTTTCTTTTCGAAATGCTAATGAGCATTTATGCATACATGGAAAGTCAGCCCACCTAAGCTAAAAGAGAATATTAAAGCATAAAAGTTCCATAACATGTACAAAGCCTTCAAAACCATGAACAAAGTAAATTGTAATCAAATGATAAACTCTAGAGCATTGTCTGTCATGTAATGTTTCTACTACTACAAAATTACAATTAGGTCTTTAGAGGAAAAAGGACAAAAGAAAAAAGACGTAAAAGAGGCAAGTTACTTTCATGCATGAGAAAGTTGTATCGGCAATGAGAATAGTTCATAAAAAGAAGAAACGGGTGTTAGAAAACAAGGCTAATAATACGTACCATGCATGGAGAATGCAAGTGGCAATTCGCATGGCTTTACACCAAAAGTTACCTACAACAATGTCTGGATGTAAGGATATAAATGGAGCAAGACAAATCATCTCAATTGGTATGCCAATGTTCTGTTTGGCTTCCCATAGACACCATGATTATACAGAAAATACCATTAAGAAGACTGGTTATTGTTGAGCTCGTTAATGATATTTTCAAGCGGTAAAGGGTTGAGAGAGAACAAATAAAAGAAACAGTGGTGCATACTTGTCCAGGGAGGAAAAATTCAATTTGCAGCTGCACAAAAAGAAATATGTGCTCATGAAATGCAATTTCTAATAAATATTATAGACCCAAGAGATCAATTCATCAACTCAAGTTGCAGTAATTTCATAGCATCGCAAGCTTTTCTTTCATCACAAAAACAATTAACCATGGTACTCCACATTTCTCTCTCAGGAATACATCCATTAATCATCATCTCATCTAGAATTCTAGAAGTTTTATGAAGATCTCTTTTGTTACAGAAGCATTTTAATAAAGAATCAAAAGTATCAACGGTGATATTAATACCACGTGTCTGCACGCTAAGATACAACTGCAATGCACGATTTGAATCGTTGATAGTGCAGAGACCGTGAATTACTCTGTTATGAGTCCTGACATGAAGGCTCCATGTTACTCTATTAGGTGTGATCCCACAAACGACCATCTCATCCAAGAAGTTTGCAGCTTCTTGGAATCTGCTAAGATCACAGAGGCCATTCACTATTTTCCCATACAACCCGGCATCTGGTGTCAAACCTTGAAGTTTCATTCTGTCGAGAATCTCTAAGGCTTCATTTAGTTTTCCTTCTTTACAAAGTCCATTAATCAATGTACTATAACTGATCATGTTGGGCCTCAAGCGTTTTTGGACCATCAGCTCCAAGAGTTCTGTAGCTTGCAAAGAATGGCCAGCCTTGCAAAATCCATCCATTAGGGTACTGTAAGTAAACACATTAGGTTCAATACCCTTTCCCATCATGTCTTCAAGTAATAGCATTGCTTCATCCACCTTGTTCAACTGACACAAACCATGTATCAGTGAAGTATAGGTGACGACAGAAGGTGAACACCCTTTTGTCTCCATCTCTTGCAATAATTCCTTTGCTTCAACAATGTTTCCCAACCTACATAACCCATTGATCAGAGTTCCATATGTATAAGAATCAGGTTCACACCCATGATTAGACATTTCACAAAATATGTGCATTGCTTTATCCATGGTTCCACTATTCTTGCAAAAGGCTTTGATTAGAACATTAAGAGAAGCTACAGTAGGGGGAATACCCATTTTTCTCATATACCTATAAAATCTAAAAGCCAATTTTAATTGATTTTCTTCAACAAGAATGGCAAACACAGTAATGTAAGATTTCTCTGTTGGCTTGCAAAGGAAATCCTGCATTTTGTGGAAAACTCTAATGGAATCCAATGGCTTATGGATACGACCATAAGCCCTGCAAATAGTGAGAAATATATCCTCAGTGACATCAAATTTCTCTTCCTTCATCCTATCAAGAAGTGTTTCTGCTAACCTGAACTGGTTTGCAGAAACTAACTTACTAATCATGAGCCTAAAAGTATTGAGATCGTGCTTAAAACCATTTGTATACTCAGCTGTTGCAGAGTCAAATATGAGAAGTGCCTTGTTTATGTCTCGTTCCGCTCGGATTAGCTGTTCAACATGAGAAGGCGTGACTGTTTTTGCCCATTTAAACATAGCTTTACTGCCCATTGTTCCTCTCTTCTTAAAGCATCAGACTTCTAACTTCCGATTGAACCTGAAGCATATGAATGTTTTTCAATACTTTCAAGCCCATCATTTCCAATGCAAAAAAAAAAAAAATCGTACAGCACATTAACTCTTGGAAAGTTTGAAGTTCATTAAAAGATGCCACAAATACATCAAACCAATGGTTCACATCACATCACCAACGTTTTATTGCTTTAGAGAAGACAACATGCATTATTACCACACTGTAGATAGTTCATTGCATTTCACAACAGATCAAGTTTCTTAAAAATTAAGGAAGGAAACATTTGCTACTATAAGTAGTAAAATACACGGGAAAAAATTATAAATAGATAAAAAATAATAGGATAAAATTCTTTAGTTCTCAGACTTAAAGGATGGAAACTCACTTTTTGACACTAGAGAATGAATGTCCTATTGAATTAAAACCATAGAAGTTTCTTTTCTAGTTTTTTTTATTCTAAAAAATAAAATATATCATCTAATTATTCCATCCCACAACTGCCTATATCTCAGGAGTCATATTAGGCTGCCAAAGACTAACCGATCATTTCACTGTTGAGTGAGTCTACCTGTTTTGGTTTTCATTTCTAAAGAACCTTTTCTAATAGAGAAATTGATAGGTTAGCTTCGCTTCTTTACATAATTCAAAGGGTCAGACTTTATCTTGGCATAGCCATGGTTAAGTGTAGTGTAGTATTTGAGCCTTCTAGTATTTTCTCTGCTAAGCCTCAATTGACTTCGTCCCAATTTTCGTCTCCCCACTCTTTTTCTCTAAGCTTTGGAAGTAACTCGTCCCACAAACAAGTTAGTTCTTTACTTGGCTTGTTGCAATGGGAGGATATACCTTTAAATACATTCAAATGACTCTACTTTTGTCCTTGGCCCCAACTGATGTATTTTGCCCTTGGAATGTTTGTTTCTGGGTTTGCTTTGTTATACTATTGTTCCTGTTTCTAATATTCGCTCTGTTCATCTACCACTATTCTAAAAAGAAAACTTTAAGCTAGGTAAATTATCTCTTACATATATTCTTAATAGTATTCTGTAAAATTTTGACTATTTAGCTTAAAGTATTCTTCAATCCTCGAATACTCTGTCATTGCAGCACAAACCCCACAATAGCAATCGGATTAGGGAATGGTCCAAAACGGTCACACACAAACTAGTATCAGAATCTATTTTCTTCTTCCACAGTACTAGTGAATAATCTGAAAAAGAATCTTTCCTCAAATTTTCATCTACCATTTCCTATGGCCAATATACCAGTTTTCCGTAAAGAAGGGGGCGTACCTGTCGACGGGGAGCAGGCTAACAAGTAGTCGCAGAAGAGCTCGCACGGATTTGAACTCTTGAACAGCGTTTGGTTCGAGTGAAGTGAGAGATGGATAGTTTCAGTAGCAGGGAGAGGTAAATTGAAGAATCCGCTGGAAGGGCAATGGCTGAACTCTGAATCCAGGCTGCACAAGCAGCTTCTCGTAGGGCTGAAAGTGGGTGGCAAAAATCCTGATGAACGATGTCAATCTCAATATTTATAGTCACAAACAAAAGGGTTAAATTATATAAAATATCCTGAATTATGGGTTGGTTTTAATTATACCCTAAACTTTGAAAAATTTTATTTTAATTTTTGAACTTTGAAGTTTGTTTCAAAACAAGTCTTGAAGGTTTTTTCCGTTAAATTTATGGACGAAAAATAACATATTTGCATATATTTTGATTTTTTTAACGTATATGTTCAAATATGTTTACATAAGTAACTAATCAAATGCAAAAGCATCATTTTCCATATTTGAATTTAACAAAAGAAAAAAGCCTTCAAAGGTTGTTTTGAAACAAACTTCACAGTTCAAGGGTTAAAATGAAACTTTTCAAAATTTAAGAGTATAATTGAAACCAACCTCATAGTTCAGAGGTATTTTTGATAATTTAACCCAAACAAAAGTTACACAACAATTATGTTATAATTCCACCAACCTAATCAACAGTGGTGGATCCAAAACTCTATGTTAGAGGGACTTGAATTCGTATGAAGATAATTTTAAATACATTGATATATATTGATATTAATTGATATATTTTGATATTAATTTTTTCAATAGAAGTATATGACTAATTTTTCTACACAAATATACCCAAAAAAATACAACTTGAAATAATGGGTAATTTTTTTATAAGAATTATAGTTTTTTTTTTCTTAAAAATAAGTTACTACAAATTTTAAAATATTTTATTAATTTTCATTTATATTGGATATAGAGATTAAAAACCAAATTTAAAAAATAAATGAAAATAAATATTAGAACATTAAATGTTAATCTGAGCATAACTTAACTGGTTAAGACATATATGATCGATGAAGATGTCAGAAGTTCAAATTCTCACTCTCACATTTTGTTAAACTATATATATATATATTGAAATCTTTGAAGGACAATGTATATAGCATTACATATTTGTTATTATTCATACTTTTAAGTAGTTATATTAATTTTTAAGAAAATACCATATCTCAAAAAATATATGACGTACCATATAAGATTTTTTTTATAATTTTTTAAATTAATAAAAACAATATTTAATTTTTGTTTATATGTACACAATGTACACCAAAAACACGCTAACAGGGCTTGAACAAGGGCCGAATTTCAGAACATGAGGGGGGCTTCAATGTACAACCACCAAACCACCAGATGATTTTGTTAATTTTTATATTTTATTATATATTTAATATTTATGGTTTGAGAGTTGAGGGGGGCTCTGTTAGGAGTGCAAACAAATGTCCAACATTGGCTAGGGACGAGAGTGATCATGGGTATATAAATGAGGACAATTATCTTTATTGGTATGAGGTATTTTAGGGGAACCAAAAGCAAAACCATGAGGGCTTATGCCCAAAGTGGACAATATCATACCATTGTGGAGATATGTAGAGGTCTGTTGTCCTTATCAATTGGTATCAGAGCCATGGTCTAAACCTAGCTGTGTGCCGGAGGAATCCTCAAAGTGGAACAAAGTAACAAAGCCTCATGTTGACATTGTGGATGAACCCCATAGTCGAACAAAAAGTGCTTGGAGCGGCAAACAAGCAGTAACTCTATCAAGGGCCACTGGTAGAGGAGTAGTTCTTTGTTTGAGGGGGAGGAAGTGGATGGTGCGATAGGTGATCGAAGCCATCAAAGAAATATATCCCACGATGTGAGTGATCCGTTGTGGAGTAGATGGATTTGTTTGAGGGAAGACTCAACTGTGGTACTTTGTTTGAGGGGATGATTGTTAGGAGTGCAAACAAATGTCCCACATTGGCTAGGGAAGAGAGTGATCATGGGTATATAAGTGAGGACAATTATCTCAATTGGTATGAGGCCTTTTGGGGAACCAAAAGCAAATCCATGAGAGCTTATGCCTAAAGTGGACAATATCATACCATTGTGGAGATATGTGGATGTCCGTTGTCTTTATCAAGCTCGAGCCCCCCTGGGCCCATGGCAAATCTGCCTGATAAGCCTTAGAATTAAGGTTTATTTAATGCTCATAAGCTTAAAATATGCTTGCTTTGCTTTAGAAATCATATGAGAAATTTGGTAAAATGCTTGAAAAACATTAATAATTTGTGAGAAGTAAAAACTTGATCGAACTGAAACGTGGGGCTTAAAGAAAATATTTGTAAATGAAAACAAAGCTCTAGTTCAGTGCAAGTGCACACTGTCGATGCAAGTAATATAAAACTGGAAGTATTCCAGAGTATCGATCCCACATGGACGTATACAACAAAACTCAAGAGAATAAGCAAAGACGTTTTCAAATTGCAATTTCGGTAACCAATGTAAAACAATAAGTGGAATGGTTTTTGTTGTTTTTGAAATAAAAAGAAATAAAAATGATAAAAGAGGGATTCAAACGTGTTTTTGCCCCATTGAAAGAAATTGCGGCCTAATTGCAATTGCAATCCTTTGACTCAACACTTAAGCTTTTGTAAACCGAATTCAACACCTATTCGACCTTCTATGAAGTATCTTTAGGAGGCTAAGCGATTAAACCAATATTTCTATGGCTAATACGAACTTAGTTAATTTTGAACACAATTCTTTTGGTTTTAAAGGTTTTGCCCTATGGCTAGGGTCAAAAACAAATTCCTATGTCTAGGCTATTTTCCTTTATTGCTTTTATGAAAACCAAATTTTTATCTAACCTTTTCAGAATTAGACTCAATTTTTGTATACTAATATAGGTGATCGATCTAGACTAATAATAAGCATTAAAATCAATAAAAGCAAACAAGCTAGAGAGGAAGCAAGCTTGCTCTCACAATTAGGCCTCTATTCTTATCTTTAGGGCATTCACATGTTTGAATCACAGAGAATGAATTAGTTCATAATTGAAGAAGAGAAAAACAAAGCTTTAAATAAGAAGAAATTCATAATCAACTTATTTTTAAAAAATACAACTGCGGTAAATGAAAATGGAATTCAAAAAGTATGGGAAATGACCTTGCATTAACAACTAAAACTTCTCAAAATCTTCAAATTAACACTTGTTAATAAGTAAAGAATAAGAATACTAAACTGGACATTGTCTTTTAAAGAAGATGAAAGACAAAATGAACTAAAGAAACAAAAGTGCAGAAAGTTAAACTTGAACATTAATTCATAAACAAGAACAAATACCCACTAGCTTCCTTGCTTGATTGATCCAAATACCCATTAAAAGGCAAATGGATCTTCACCTCCTCTAACTTTCGTTGAGGAGGGATCAACCTCGAAAATTACAGGGCAAGATGAAGACAAACTACTAAAGAAAATGGCAGAAAAATCGAGACTTTCGGACTGTGGGCGAGCAGAACAAAACCCAGCCACGTTTTGGATCGTTTTCCTCATTTTTATAGGCATTGAGGGCTAGGGTTTTCATCTTTGTGCTCCTTCAATCATGGGTCAATGTTTGGGCATGAGATTAGGCTGAAAATTCTCCAAAAATCGAGTAAATCCCGTGAATTTTGGTGTTTTCCCGAGATTCCCGCAGCTTCCAAATTTTCCAGAAATGCAATTGCATTTCTGTTGCATTATTTTTCAGCTCTACCAAAATTTTTCAGAAATGCAATTGCATTTTCATCAGCATTTTTGGGCTGAAAAGTCTCCTAGAATCGAGCCAAACGTCGTGGGTTTTGGAGCATTTTCGTGATTTCCACAATAAATTGATATGTCCAGAAAATGCAATTGCATTTTCCCTTTTGTTCACCACCTTGCTTTCTCAAGGAAATGCAATTGCATTTCATTTGCATTTTCTTCATTGCTTCAAATCTGCACAAAAACAACACTTTAGCCAACTTTCCATTATCTTTTCAACTTATTTCTTCTTTTTCTATACTCCGATAAGCTTTCATGAATTTATCTCATAAACGCTGTTTTTTGCTTGGTCGATAATCAATAAAGCATACAAAAATGACAAAAATAACTTAGTTTAGGGTTAAATAATCCTCATAAATAAGAATTCTCCTTACATTTTGCTCTGCAATATTTTTGATACACCGTTTCTTGTGGGATCGATACTCAGGAATACACCTGTTTTATTACTTGCATCAACAATGTGCACTTGCACTGGGGTTGAACGTATTTATTTACATTTCTTTACCCAAAGTTCACCCGATCACCGCCCCTGCTGATCAAAGCTCAATTGGTTGTGGCATTATAACTTCAAGGCTAATTATAGAAAATACTCCTAAATTATAGGTTTTATTTAATAATACTTCTAAACTTTAAAAGGGCTATACATGGAGGGTGGGTAACGGTAGAAGCATCTGAATTGCAGAGGACCCTTGGATTTCAAACCACCGGAGTTTTAGACCAAGCTTCACTCTTATCAATCTTAAGGAAAAGAGTGTTGACCACCTTTTTAAACCCGAGGGAGGGTGGAACGAAGAGCTTATAAAAGAGTCTTTTCCTACCCATGACGCTACTGATATTCTCAATATTCCCCTAGGTAGGTCAAGAATGAGTGATGAAGTTTTGTGGGCTGTTGAAAAGAAAGGGAGATTCACTATTAAGAGTGCTTACCACTTGGGTATGAAGATCTTTTCAAGAGGTGAAAATTCCTCTTCCACCTCTGTAAGATCCGACAAGATCTGGAAAGCCTTATGGAACTCAAATGTTAGGCCAAAAATCAAAATTGCTTGCTGGCATATTATCAATGTGTTAATCCCCACAGCAATCAACCTTCAATCAAGAGGGATACCCACTAACATCCTTTGCTCTTTCTGCAGGAAATTTGGAGAAACGAATAGCCACATTATGTGGGAATGTAAGTTTTCCAATCAGATTTGGGCTTTACATCTAAATCCTATTTGTTTTTCTGATTGTAGGGTTAGGGGTTGTTGGTCAATGATAGACTACTGGGACTTTCTAAGATCCTCTTGCTCTAGCAATGAATTGGATATATCCTTAACCATTATGTGGAGTATTTAGAGCATGAGAAATGAGATTCGCTTCAGGGATGGGCAGGTAGACCTTGCGAGAATTAGCATCAGTATTGACAAGCACATAGAAATTCTGGATTCGGGGAAAGGTGCAAACCTGATTGTTGAAGTGACGCCTTTTGCAATTCTTATCTATGTCGTTTCTCCCCAAATTACCTGGGCACCGTTGAAGGAAGGTGGAAAATAAACGTTGATGTTGCCTGGTGATGACTTGCTAGAGTGATGTGAATAATTATGCAATATTATGTTGTCTATGCTCAAGTGTACACATACTTTGTAGCAAGCGATAAGTAAATTATCGAATCCACATGGACTATTAATTCCTCTATTTACTAAATTAATTCTTAGTAACTCAGTTTGTAACCGTTCAAATTCATCAAGGGAAATGAAATAAAAGAAATCACAATTGTTGGAACAAAATTAATGCTAAAGCAGGAAAAACAGAGTAAAAATTTCAGAAAACAGAGAATGACTAACTTGTACTTTTAGTTAAATGGAATGCTCGGATTAGAGGTAAATCATGCTTTAATTAAGTTACGAATTGAGTACATATTCATTCCATTCGATTCACTACAGATTTCACGGTATTCTCCCGAATCACCGAATATATGCTGTTTCATTTCTATTACTTCAGCACATTAAACCCACTGTATTTTATGTGCGTTAGGTGAGTGATTATCCCTAACCTACCCACTTAGTTAGCTACTAACCCTAACAAGGGGCTAACGTGGTTTTCAAGTTTTCAGCCCCTCCTATTCTTCCCAGAAATCAAAGGAACACTGCTCATACCGGCTGGCCAAGCGGATACGAACTAATAAATACAACCTCTTAAAAACCAAATCGATGGAAATGAAATATACTCATCTATAACATTAACTAAAAACAATCATCCTCTAATCCTCACCTTATGGTGATTAGTTCATACTACAGGAAAAACAACAACAGAAAAGAAATCGAAATGTAGACATAATAAACAAAGCAGAAAACTACTAAATGAAAGCAGAAAACATAGCAGAAGAAATCGGAAAGCTGCCCCAAAATATTTGACTCAGCATCGGCGTTGATCCCCTGGAGAAACCTTCCGTTTTGGGTAAACTTCCGTTGATGGCCTTCCAATCGGAGCTCTCCGCCTCATTCTCTCTCTTTCTCTGTTATTTTCGGGATTTTCAGCTTCTTCTCCCCCAAGAAAACGGCTGCCCATACATATATTCCCTTCTTTATGAAAACAAGGGCTGATTAGACAAGACTGACGACGTGGCAGGCTCTGGATGGTTGAAAACACGCTGACTGGACTGACAGATGCCAACTCATTTAATGAATAACAGCTCCCACGTGCGAAATTCGTATAGGTCTGAATCGCAAAGTTTGCTCCAGCAAACAGTTGTAAAACTGCTGCTCTTGGCTTCTGGAATTCTCCTTAATCAATCCTGAATTAATCGCATAAAGCACCTTAATTAAGACAATTTTGCTATAATAATAATATTACTATATCAAAATTAATCATAGAGCAAAATACATCAAAGCTTGGAGTTTTCTAAAATATAATGAGATAAAAATCTACAATTTAGCCCGAAAATACTAGCATATAACTCTTAATTTAAGAGTTATCACATGGTCTCATGAACGAGCTAGGGGAGGTGTGAGTTGTGTTGTGCAAAAACTCACTATGCAAGCATACGCAACCATAGGTAGTAATTGATGGACAAAGTCGATCCCACGAGGACTAAAGTAAGCAAATTTTATAAAATTGAGACTCACTAAAAACTAATGCTAAAGCAAAGGATGTAAAGAAACTAAAGGAAAGATTAGGCAACAAACAACTCAAAATAAAGTAAACAATAATAACAACTTAACACTAGAATTAAGGACTCCAAACGGCAAGTTAAACAAAACTAAAAATGATAAAGAGAAGCGAGTCGAGATTTATGAACCCCTAACTTAAATTCTGTTTTAGCCCAGTTTGCTATAGCAAAGTCATAGCAAAGTTCAAACAATAAATGGAAATGATTAATTTGTGCCTGAAACTTCTTCCAAAATCATGAACTATGGTTTATAAACTAAGTTCAACATACTCCTACGAAAATCCAGCCATATAAACACAATTAAGCCCATATTTCACTTGTTTTACAAGCTAAGAATATATGTCTATACTCTTAAATTCATTATCAAAATAATAACGAATGAACTTGCATCATTTGTGCCTTTCCACTAGTTTTCAACCCTTCCATTATCAAAGACTAGCTAGAATCATACCTAAGGTGGTCAATCTTAAGTAAGAAAGAGAGATAAATAAACAACCACAAATGAAATGCTCAACACTTGCAATAGCTATAACAAAAGAGCTTCCTCAAAATGTTAGGGTTCCATAAATCCCAACTCTAAAGAAATTAGTTCATGCTAAAATTAAATCTTAGATACAAAAAAATCAAAACTACAATAATTCATAGAACGATTAGAACAGTCTATCAAAAATTACAATATAGAGTGAAATATAATAAGAAATAGAACTAAAAATAGAAGGAAGAAAAGTTTTGAGGTAGGAAATGCTGTAGCAAAATTGATCCACTTTGAGCTTCTTCTTCTCACAAACTCCCTCTTTAAGCTTTTTCTCCTCCTCTAGAAATCGACTTTTCTTCCCCCCATTTTTTCTCCTCTTTTGCTTATCTTTCCATTTTCTCTTTATATGGAGGGCTAGGTAACACATTTAAGGGCTGATTTGTCTATTTTAAATTAGGTGGCATTGAGTCATATGTCAAATTTGCGCAGCTTTTTCCAGTTCACAATGCTACAGCTTTACTACAACAATCCCATAACAAAATGCTATCCTCAACATTATGTTTTCTACCTTCAAAAGCAAAACAAAGGATAAGAGAACCCTTCTTGAAAACACTAGAATAGGGCAAAAATTAGAAAAATAAGGAAAAATAAAACTAAAAACAACATCAACTTAACTTCTAAGATAGCACTGAACAAACCACACAAAATACGGAAAACTAATGCAAATCACTCCTACTTTGTCCCATAAAAAGTTATGAAAAGCGCTAATCCTATTTCATAGGATAATCAGGTTGGATTATTCGCGATTCGTCTGGTCACCCTGTCTTGGGAGGGTGCAAGTTTGTTCAGCATGAATGGTCGATTGTGACTTTGGAAGCTAAAGCTTTGGTTGAAGGCTTGAAAGTAGTCTGAAGGTTTTGGAATGGTAACAATCCGTTGCTGGAAGTTGAGTCGGATTCACTGGAGTTGATAAATCTCCTCAATTGAAAGGCAATGGATTTCACGTAAACGATTTTTTTTTCTTTTCTTTTTTTTTTTTTTTTGTGGAAGACATTTCTTCGATTGCTTTGTTGACTAATGTTCACCATTTTTGTTATATTCCTAGAGAGGAGAACAAAATTGCTCATGCAATTGCAGCTTTGGCATCCTTTTGGGGTTGTTCTTTGATCTAGAATGAGAGTTTTCTAGATAGCATTTCTACCCTCTTTAAAGAGGAGTTAAGGGTGTTGGTGGGGTAGTTGGGGCATTGTTCTCTCGCTTCTTTTGTTTAAAAAAAAGTTTTAAAAATATCCTTAAACTTTCAAAAACATTCAAAAATACCTTTACCGTTAAGTTTTGGATGAAAAATGTTAAAGTTTCGTTTCAATAATTCTCTTGAACCTTCAAAAGTTTCAAAAATACCCCCAACATTTAAAAAACGTTCAAAATACCTCTACTGTTAAGTTTTGGATGGAAAACGATTTCGTTTCAATAATACTATGCATTCGTACACTCTATTCAAACTTGACCCGTACATTTGCAACATTGTATTGAATAATTTTACGCAACACCAACTTAGAGAAAGTCATTGCACGCTAGCCTGACTAGCTAGCATTTTTCAGCTAGTTGTTCTGTTAGTTGTAGCGCGCCTTAAATTTTCAAGTTTAATGATTGCTAGAGGGAAACTCAGAAGTTTAAAGCAAACATGCATAGAGTCACAAATGAACTTCAAATTTGAGTGTTAATCTTGATGCAATGAAAAACAACAAACCTAGAGATGGGAAGCAGTAGGTGGGTCACTGAGAATTTATTTTTCATCCACACAATTTGATGTCAAATTCAAGCATATGGGTAGCTAGATTTTAAACGAATTCAAGTTAGAAATTGATCCCACAAAGCAATATGATAACAAATAATCTGCTTATTTAGGTTTTCAAATCCATCCCAACAATAATTTAGCTTTTTTTTTTCTTTGGAGAGTTATGAGGGAGGGTTATGGTTATGAATTTTGGGTTTTTTGAGCTAATTTGGTTAAATTGTTACTACGACCTTTCAAATGCTAATAATCCATTCATTCTCATTAATTTTCATGGATGAAGAGTTTGCAAAGAGAGGAAAAAGAAGAAACATTTTCCAGTAAGAGTATTTTTAAAATTTTTTGAAAGATCAAGGGTATTATTGAAACGAAACTTTAACGTTTTCCATCCAAAACTTATAGGTAAGGGTATTTTTGAAGGTCGGAGGTATTTTTGAAACTTTTGAAAGTTCAGGAGTATTATTGAAACAAAACTTTAATGTTTTCCATCCATAATTAATGGTAAGGGTTATTTTTTTAACATTTTTTAAAGATCAAATGTATTTTTGAAACTTTTTAAAGTTTTAAGGGTATTATTGAAACAAAAACCCATAGTTTAGGGGTATTTTCTATAATTTAGCCTAAACTTCAATGGAAAAGAAAGTTTGAATCTTTATCTCACATATTGTTGACCTAGAAAAAAGTTATGATTTATGAAAGTAATAAAATAAATAACGAATCTAATTCTATCGAATAAGATACTTGTTATATTTTCTAAAGTTATCCATTCCCAAACTCATATTTATTGAATTTAAAAAAGTTCGAAAAAGAGTAGAAGATTGAACTTTCAATCTTAGAGAATGTGATAAATGCCCATCTACTGAGCAATGCTCAAATTGACATGATATAATTATATAATAAATATTGATTTATTTGGATGGTGTGATACATAAAAGTTGACCACTACAACTTTTGAGTGATATGGTCCATGAGAGGGATTCGAAACAATGTTTTTAGAGAAGGATTGTTGCACGTGTCTTCATATTTATTCAAGCTATTCACTTTTTTGATATTTATCTAATAGCCATACAATATTTTTATTTAAATTAATATACGCTATTAATATTAATAACAGAGATCATGCAGACTCACAGTTCAAAAAAGAGGTAGTTAAACTTTTGTTAAGATTTAAATCATATTTTAGTCTATGCACTTTTAAGTTTGTTTCATTTTGATCTCCAAATTTATGTTCATTTTGATCCTTAAACCTTCAAAATATTTTTATTTCAATCCATGATCCTTAAACCTTCAAAATATTTTTATTTCAATCCATGAACTTTAGAAAAATAACCATTATGGTGCTTACTTTTTAAGTTTTGTTTTTAGCTAATTGATAACGTGACATTGAGGATGCATATTTATGTAATAATGTGAGTGATAAAATAATACACCCACGATAAATTGAGTACTTTTTAAAAGTTTAAAGACTAAAATAGATATATATATTTTTTAAGTTAAAAGGACTAAAATGGTTATTTTTTTAAGGTTTAGGAACTAAAATTGACAGTTTAAAAGTATAGAGATCAAAATTGAACAAGTTTGAAAATTCATGAATCAAAATAGGTTTTCTAAAACAATATACAACCTAAATAAATGCATACTAAATTTATAAAACATAAATTTTAAAATGTTAAATAATACAAAAAACTCCTAAATTTTAGGATACGTTTCAATGCCTCCTAAACTTAAGTCTAATTTTTATCCTCAAATTTTAAAATTGTTTCAAAATAACTCTTTCATCAACTTTTCTGATATATAAAAGTGATGTGATGGTGATTTATTAAATAATGGTCCATGTGGTGTAGATGACATGTTTCAATTATGTCATAAACTTTAGGGTAGGTTTCAATTATATTCTTATCATTTCAAAATTTTTACTTTAACCCTTAACCTTTGAAATTATTCAAAACAAATATTTCATTAGTCTTCCCATATAAAGATGAAACTATAATGCAGTGATCGGTAGAAAAATAAAGCTTACACATGAGCATACTTTGGTGGTGAGTTGTAAAAAATTGGTAGGATTTTAATCACGTTCAAAATTTTCTCAATTATAGGTGGAAACAAATTTTGAAGATAGAGTTTTGGTTAAAATGACAGATGAAACCACATATTATGCAAAAAGTCACACACTGATAAAAATCAACAACCTCTTCTACTAAATCAAACATTGGAAAAGCTGAAAATGAGATGAGTCTAGAGAAAACTTTGTGAAAGAAATATGTTTATGTCTTTATGTCTTTAGGAGAATAACAGAGAAAAAAATTGACTAATGAAGGGAGACGATTTTCACACTCAAATGTAAGAAATCTATCAAGAAACAATAATCCATAAGTTCGATTGTCTTGGATTTATTATCTATCTCTCTCTTCTTCATTCATGCCCAAACATTAATTTTTGTCAATTGATCATGAGAGGCCTAAATTTTTTGTCCATCCTTCGTGGACTGCAATGATTTCCCCCTCAAAAATTTGTTTTTCTTTAAATCTTTTGATCATGAGAGGAGGAAAACAACATTTTACCATAATTCCCAAATTCACTTTCTTGCCCCTCAATTATATAACATAACTGAAAATTAATGTGACTAAAACTTTTTTATTTTGTTTTTTACATCTCATCACCACATCACATTTTCATTTTTATTTTAAGTGAGTAAGCTAATGAAATGATTGTTTTGAAACAATTTCAACAATAAAAAGTTAAAATGAAAGTTTTGAAATGATTGAAGTACAATTGAAACATATCCTAAAGTTCTATGGACATAATTGAAACTCACCACTTTTGCCACATGTACTACTATTTTACAAGTCACTATATCTGTTACTTAGTTTTGAAACATGTTTAAAGTTTACGGGTAAAAAAGAAGCTTTTATAAGTTTAAGTATAATTGAAACTTACACTCTGGCCATCTCATATAATTTAACCAATTTAAAAAATACATTTAGACATCCAATTAATTACTTAGTTTAAAATTACAAGTTTAGTCCAAGAACTTTTAGGTTTGTATCTATTTAGTTTCTGAACTTTAAAAAGTATCTAATAAGTTTATGAATATTCAATTTTGTGTCTAATTGGTCCATGAACTTTAAAAATGTCCAATAGGTCGTTGAACTTTTAATTTTGTGTCTAATAGGCCCCTAATACATTCATTTTTTTTAAACATTAACCATTCTATTAGATACAAAATTGAATTTTATGTCTAATAGGATCCAACTTTCGATTTTGTGAATAGTAGGTCCATGAATTTTAAAAAACGTCGAATAGTTTAAGGGTCTATCAGATAGAAAATTGAAAATTTAGGGACGTATTGGACATAAATTTAAAAGTTCGAGAATTTATTAGACACTTTTAAAGTTTATAGACCAAATAGACACAAATTTAAAAGTTTAGGAACCTTTTAATTTAACCAATTACTTATTAGTTTTTTTTAATTAATTTAATACTGTGCTTATTAGTATTACATGGATCACGTGGCTCCACGGGATTCCAAAGATGGAAAGATCGACGGCCTCATCGACATGTCAAAATTCACGAGATGTGGAACTTTTTATTGATCTTCCAAACCCATCACATACTGACACGTGTACTCCTAAAAGTAATCAATGGTTGAAATTCTCTCTGATCAATTTATTTCGATTCTGGCCGTCCAGATTTTGCCACCTCCTCCAAAGAGTCGCCCTCATCGTTCTTCCAGGGTGTCAAAGTCAACGATTTTTTTCAAAATTTATTTTTCTTTTTTGGTTTTTTTAGTACAAACCTTTTTCAAAGTTAATTAAGCTGAGAATAATTCATTATATTATTATCTTCACAATTCATTAACTCAGCCACTTCGCTCCGGCAACCGCGCTTGAATTTCTCAAATGTCTGCGTTGTCGTCGTTACCGATTCTCAGTGTTCCGGCTCGATCAAGCCTTTCATTCTCCTCCCCCACCACTCTCTTTCCCCAGTCTTCAATTCGCGCCAAGAATTTCCCTTCGCGTTCGGTCTTCTGTCAGGCCTCAAATGGAAGTAACCCCACCAGTGAGACTGTTTTTGCCGTGTCAACAATATCAGTTGACAACTCTGAGGAGGATGAGTCCACCGCGTTCGTGATTCGGGCCCGCAATCGAATCGGCCTCCTTCAGGTGATCACCAGGGTTTTCAAGGTCCTCGGCTTGCGCATTGACAAGGCTACTGTGGAGTTCGAGGGTGAATACTTCACCAAGAAGTTCTTTATCAGCGATTCTCATGGCAATAAGATTGAAAACCTGGAGAGCATTGATAGGATCAAGAAGGCACTGATGGAAGCGATTGATGGCGATGATTTGACGATCTCCGCCGCACCTGCCACTCGTGGCATTGTGGTGAGGAAGCCTGGGCTGTTGTCTACCTCAGGAGAACGGACGGCGAAGGCGGAAAGGATGTTCGAGTTGATGGATGGGTTCTTGAAAAATGATCCTCTTAGCCTTCAGAAGGATATTCTTGATCATGTTGAGTACACAGTTGCCCGGTCTCGCTTCAGTTTTGATGATTTTGAAGCTTACCAGGTAATGCCGTTTAGTTCTTTTTAAATTCCAAACAAAAATTTTCGAGTACTCAATTCAAGAACGCTCGTGAGGTACAAGATGTAGCGATTTATTTGGACCGGATTAGAAACCGCCTATTTATGGAAAAAAATATATCCCTGCTGTTTAGACGTGATTACATGTGAAACTTCAGAGATGTCACATTCACTTGGAGAAACGATGAGCTGCAAGCTTTGACCCACGAGTTGGTAAACAAATTGGAGTTTGGAAAAATATTTTGTATCTATCATTGAGTCTGTACATGGTTGCCATTCTATAAGAATGATAAAGTGCTATTTTAGGCGAATTGAACAATCTTAGGGAAAGATCCTACAATTACTCTAATGAAATAAGCTTGACCCACAATTTTCTCCATCATGCCACATGTGATTGATTTTCTTTCCTTCAACATTTCAAGGTCTATTATGACATAAATGTTGAACTCTCCCATTTGTAGAAACAAATGAAATGTCAATGCCAACGAAGTTCTGAAAAAGAAAAAGAAAAATACAGAGATCACACACTTAAAAAGTGTTTTAAATTAATAAATTTATATATAAGACTGCTTAAGAAAGTTATAAATCATCACTATTATATTTATACCTTATCATCGACAGTTCTAATATATTTTCCCATCTTTCGTATTTTTATGACACATGAAAAAACAATATATTGATTTCAAATCCTCTTCATTGAAAATATTGGCATGTAAATTTTACTCCATGGATGAAACTGTATGCGTTGTGACCTTTTCCTCGAAGAATTGACAGGGTATTGTTGTATATGTAAGCATCTTTTCCTAAGCAACATGTCTTGTGACATGTATATATGATCTTTCTTTCTAAATATAAAATTACTAAAGCATCAAAATTCTGAGTCATGTTGTGCTAGTTTTGGCAAATTATTGTTTTCATCATTATTTATACTTGCATTGACTGTTGTTTTCATCATTATTTGATAATTGATTTTAAATAGTGGTATTTGTAGGCTTTATCTCATTGCATAAGAGATCGATTGATTGAACGATGGCATGATACTCAACTACACTTCAAGAGGAAAGATCCTAAGCGCGTATACTTTCTCTCACTTGAGTATCTTATGGGTATTTATGCACTTTTCTGGAGTTAAGAGTTTCCTTTTACAATTCCGGTATTGTTTTCTCTATCACAAGCTGTCAATGTGATAAAAAGGTTTTCATTATTACGATAATATGGGTTCAGCCATACGGTTTCTTTTGGGGACTTCTATGAGATGTCCAATTTTTATGTTTCTTTGAAATGGAATGTAGTGGTCGTGTAACTTCTTTCTGAATTCTCTTGTAAAGTCCTTTAGTATGTTGGTGTTAGCTGTTAGCTGCTGTTGTTAGATAACTGTCAACTGACAGTTTGAGAAACGGCAGATATAGCTAGCTTTCCATTTGGCTGACACTAGATTATGAGTGTTACACCCATTTTTAATATATTCATTTTGAAATTGAATAATTGAATCCATTTATAATATTTTTTGTTTTCTTTTATATATACACAAAAAAAAACCAGGTTATTCAATTATGAAACTCTTTTTTTTTTTTGGGGACAAAAGCATGAAACTTTTAATATTTAATTTGACAATACATATCATAGCAAAATTGGCACTTTTGAAATGTGTCACCTTTATCTCCATTGCAATCGTTTCTAACTTTAGCATTTTACCTACTTAAAGTTTCAGGTCTTGCATTTTGATAGGACTGTCCTTGTGTTCTATGGCCTCATATTCTGCATGGTCGATCAAATTAGGATGAAAGACCCATTACCGTGTGCCATTTCTTTTTAAGTTTTCCTGCTGCTCAACTATTGTTTCACGTTTTTTCTATGCACGCTTTGATCTTACTCTTGGTTTTTAATCTGAACTTGTGTTTTGGACTTTTGGTTTACTATCTAAACGTTACTTCATCTGGTTATATGCTCTTGAGTATCATTGTAGTTGATTTTCTCTCTCTTCCAGTTCCATCGTCTCTTATAGTCCTTCCCCTGCTATCAGTTATTTTCTATAATTGTATTTTAGAAAACGATCTATATTATCGAACTTGTCCTCATCTTTTTAGTCCTTTGTTGTTGACTATTGATGCCATTATAAAGCTTTCTTTGAAACCAGGTCGTTCTTTGTCAAATAGTATTATCAACCTTGGTATCCGTGACCAATGTGCTGATGCTCTGAGCCAGCTTGGTTTTGAGTTTGAAGTTCTGGCAGAACAGGTTAGTGCATACTTGGTAGTCAATTTGTTGTCTTAATCTCTTCAATCATAGCTTTCTTGAATGGTTCAGCTCAATTAGATTTCTAACCAGATGCCACTCTTTTTCTTCATCTATACTATACTATATATAAATTATGGTACAGAAGAGAAACTTTATGTTCTCATTTGCCCTTCAATTTTTGTAGGTTTCTATTTTGCCGTTCATTTTTTCAAAATGAATAGATAATGTCAAATAAAACTAAAAATTAGTTTTACTTGCATGTGTTAATGGACTGGTACTCTTGAATTGGACATGGTTTCCTTTGATTTTCTGCTTTACTGCATAGATTATAGATATGTGAGTTTTATCTTAAATGTGGATGCTACAATTTAATAACCTTTGTAACAAGAGGCGTAAGTGTTTGTTTTGTTATAATGTAATTTAAAAGCCAAGTGCGTTGAAGTATCATGAACTGGCATGCTTGAGTTATTTGCCTTCAGTTGGCAATCAGTTTTGAAGTGCACACAATAGGAAAAAGATCCTACCTAGAATGACCAGCATATGCCTGGTTACGCTATTACAATGTCAAAGATTTTTAACAGATTTTTGCTGAGTAACTTTTGAGTTATACTAGAGATGGTGAAGTATTTCTGGCACCTTACTGTCAACCTCAATCTTCCAAGTTGTGTTGTTAGCAGGGAATAGGAATGAAGTTGCTGTTGCCCTTCTTTTCCACCCATGGATTCAAGAATTTCTTCCAGGCTTTTTCCTGGTTTAAATATCATATGATATTTTCTTGTTTACCACATTTTACCATACCCTACTTCTCTATCTTTCTTATGCTAACTGAACCCAATGATCCCAGGAAGGAGATGCTGCCCTTGGCAATGGTGGCCTAGCTCGTCTTTCAGCATGTCAAATGGATTCTCTAGCAACTATGGACTTTCCAGCTTGGGGGTATTACACCTTGAGATAAAATTCTAGAATTTCATGTTTATGAGTAGTTATAATAATCTTGATACCCACAGTACGGTATCTAGTGGAGCTTAGTGTATAAGAGAGAGAATTTGTAGTTGCACTCATATTCTTTAGAAACCTTTCGAACTGCTCTCTCTAGTAGGATGAATTAAATTCAGTTATTATAGCTTTCTGTGTGTGTGAGAGAGTGTGTCATATTGAAACAATTATGTTTCTATTTCTAGCTATGGACTACGATACCAGTATGGATTGTTTCGTCAAGTCATACTAGATGGCTTTCAACATGAGCAGCCGGATTATTGGTTGAACTTTGGGAATCCTTGGGAAATAGAGAGAGTTCATGTAACATACCCTGTCAAGGTTTGAGCACGTTACATATCCTATCTCTTTGAAGCTTTCCTCTTTTTTCATGTTTGAATTTTGCCTAAAATTTCCAACTGACTGCCCGTGATGCCGGTTTAGTTCTATGGTACTGTTGAAGAGGAAATTTTGAATGGAGAGAAATACAAAGTCTGGATCCCTGGTGAAATGGTAAGAAACATTTTTCTTATTTCAGGGGTCCACGTGCTGTTTATTTAATGTCTTTTCCTAGTTTTTTTCTTGAGAAAATTAAAAGTAGACTTTTGAAAACTACACCCTAGGTTGAAGGACTATCTTGAAACTATATCAGCTGAGTTGTCTGTCACAATTATTTTAGGTTGAAGCAGTAGCTTATGACAATCCTATACCTGGTTATGGAACAAGGAATACCATTACTCTCCGTCTATGGGCCGCCAAACCAAGTAATCAGCATGATATGGTAATTACTGAATACCAATATACTATCGAAATAATTCCAATGTATTTCTAATATCATATGTATGAAAAACACATAGCTTTCACACTGTTTAGCAGTATATATTCTTCATTGCATCATATAATTATGAGTTCTTTCCCAATAATGAAAATATAAAAGTTTATTATACTCCATTTGGCAGCTGTTTTGGAATCTTTTATTTATCTCTCTTCAGAAAAATGGCTCTAATACTGCAGAACAATGTAATTTGCAGGAAGCATATAATACTGGGGCTTATATTGATGCTGTGGTAAATAGGCAAAGGGCAGAAACAATTAGCAGTATTTTGTATCCGGATGACCGTTCACATCAGGTTGGTTTGATTTTGTTTTACTTTTATCTTATCTTCCTTTTTGTACTATGGTTCTTATACTACTCAATTATAGAGAGAACCAAGACATTAATGCTATTAGATGTGCATTTTATTTTCTTGACGTTATTAGTGCTTGCAAATAGTTTCTTTTTGTATTTTTATTCATCACATGCTCTAGTCCTCCTCCATTGTTTAAATATGTTCACTCTATGAGCTTGTTGTCTTTCAGGGGAAGGAACTGAGGCTGAAACAACAATATTTCTTTGTCTCAGCATCCTTACAAGACATCATTCGCAGGTTTAAAGATGTTCATAAGGACTTAAATCAGTTTCCTGAGAAGGTTATAATTTCAGTAGTTCCTTTAGCTGTTGAGATTTTCTTTCATTTCATTGAAAGATAATTTATAATCCTGAAGGGATTAACACAATTGTTTTAAATTAAATCAAATATTTTTCATCTTTTATTATTTGCATTTTGTTTGAGAAGGTATATGGTTCTTAATTTACTGGATATCCGGAGCCCAATATGCAACTGAATGGGATTTTTCCTGATACTGATAACAAATATACCTTCTTGGAATTTAATGAACCTACGATGTCTAATCCTGATACTAATAGCAAATATACCTTCTTGGAATTTAATGAACCAATCTACGATGTCTATGTTAAAATTGAAGAAGGAATACAATTAATCTTGTATTTAAATTGGTTGAGAGCTGCATACTCCAGCTGTTCGAGAGGCCTAGTACTCTCCACCTTTTGAAGTATTTCTCTAGGTTGCTATTGGATTCTGCCTATCTC
Source organism: Trichosanthes truncata (assembly GCA_033996785.1). Classification (NCBI taxonomy): domain Eukaryota; kingdom Viridiplantae; phylum Streptophyta; class Magnoliopsida; order Cucurbitales; family Cucurbitaceae; genus Trichosanthes; species Trichosanthes truncata. The sequence goes on from MU867261.1 coordinate 34,232,524, forward strand.
TTCCCTCTAGCCTCCTAGCTTATATTCTCCTCTAAATTTCTTGAACAAACTTGTCTTTTTCTGTTTCTAACTGATTCCTAACAAAATGACCAAGCACCGTCCCTGAAATTTGAAGTCTCTCTCTTGCCTTCCTGCCTAATCTCGCAAGTTCTGTGCCTACTTTCTGTTTGTCCTTCTATAGCAATTATAGAATGAGTGGGCATCTTTACATTTCATCCAGTTCAATTTTTCATCAAAAAACTTTCCTTCCTGAAGTTCTATTTTCTTTCTTAGATAATGGTACCATGCTTTTGTTCCATAAACTGTGCCTGCATCTTTGTATTAGGTTGCTCTGCAACTGAACGATACTCATCCGGCTCTTGCAATACCTGAGGTCATGCGAATACTTGTTGATGAAGAACATCTAGGCTGGAATAAAGCATTTGACATAATATGCAAAATTTTTTCATTCACAACTCACACTGTATTAGCTGAAGCGCTAGAGAAGATCCCTGCCGATCTATTTGAAAGTCTTCTCCCACGGCATTTACAAGTATGTTCTGATACATCGTTATTTGTTTTATCACAGATTTTGTTTTCCTTTGTTCTGGTTCATTTGAATGATAAAGGTTACTGGATTGAGTTGTCTCAGAGTCAGCAAGGCTTCTCTGCTGTATTCCTAATGTTGTCTTAATTCCTTTTAACCACTTTTTTTCTTCTGATAATATCTCATCTACTTATTTTAAGTTAAATAAATTTTCACAAGCTTACGAGGAATTGCTCTTGTTAGATTATATATGACATAAACTCGCATTTCATGGAGGAGTTGAAAAAGAGGATTGGTTTAGACTATAGTAGGCTGTCCCGGATGTCAATTGTGGAGGAAGGTGCTGTGAAGGTATTGCTAAACCCATCCCGAGTTCTCTATTATGAAGAAGTTTCCATTGTTGTTGGTTTTCAAATGTTTTTGCTGATTGTGTGGGTAGTGTTATTGAAGAATGTTGAAAATTTATTATTTTATGTGTCGTATGGCAGAGTATTCGTATGGCAAACCTGTCAATTTTTTGTTCCCATACTGTGAATGGCGTATCGAGATTACATTCAGAATTATTACAAACAAGGGTGTTTAAGGTATTGTGAACTTCATCTGCTTTTGACAGACTTGATGCTCGACTTTAAGGTTATAGAGTTGACACCTGAACATCTTTGCAGGACTTCTATGAGCTGTGGCCAGAAAAATTTCAGTACAAAACAAATGGAGTAACCCAGGTTGGAAGATTGTAGTGATCTGGTACATATGTTGGCACGTGCCTGAACATATATTTCTTTATGTATAACAGTATGATTGGAACTAAGGGGATTGGCAAACATGATGAATCTATTTCACTTTTTTTTTGGCGAATTAAATATGAGCAGACCTATTTATTAGCTCTTTTGCAAGTAAAAGTATTAGCTGAGTATGCCATGTGTTCCAATAATTTTGGGATTTTCAATATTTCCCTTTGTCATTAAAATTGGTTTTGATTTGTAATTTAGTTTGCGTTCTAATGAACTATCTTTTGGTGCCATCTTGATTATTAAGATTAAAGTCATAGATATACTTGTTTGGTTATTTGTTCACCACCATAAGTTTAGATATTCCATGCGTACTTGGAAAAATCATTGTTGTTTTTCTCTTTCTTGTTTTTGGTTTGCTGAGAAAAATTCTAATCAGATTCCACGAAAGTGCATGACTATTCTGTTCAATGACTGATTTCCTCAGCGTCGCTGGATTGTGGTGAGCAATCCTAATTTATGTGCTCTCATCTCAAAATGGCTTGGGACAGAGTCTTGGATACGTGATATTGACCTTCTAATGGGCTTGCGTGAATATGCTGCTGATATTTCCCTGCATCAAGAATGGAAAATGGTAATTATTGCATTCATTCTCTTGAAGTTGAATTGAATACCTGTTATGGATGTTGGGTGCTTATTCTTGGAGCGTGAACTTTTAGGTGAGGAGGGTAAATAAAATGAGGCTTGCCGAATACATTGAAGCAACAAGTGGCCTCAAGGTGTCCAGATATTCCACATTTTATCTCTGATTTTACTTGCTCGCGTTTAATCTTCTTTATTCAAGTGTTGCTGTATTATTGTGGTAATACCTCGACAACTAACGCAGGTCAGTTTAGATGCAATGTACGATGTGCAGATAAAAAGGATACACGAGTACAAAAGACAGCTGCTGAATATATTAGGCATTATCCATAGATATGACTGCATAAAGGTAGATTGGAGATGCAATTGTTTTCCTTTTTCTTGATTTGAGAAGACGGAATCCCATGTCAGTTTCGAGGAATTATCTTCTCCAATCTCATAAATTCTATGCATTTGGTCTCCTTATTAGATTTTCATTGTAATGGAACTTATAAATTTGTCACTGCTTATTTGCTTATTGCAGAATATTCTATGCATTTGATCTCCTTATTAGATTTTCAGTGTAATGGAACTTATAAATTTGTCACTGCTTATTTGCTTATTGCAGAGTATGGCAAAGGATGACCGGAGGAAAGTAGTACCCCGTGTCTGCATAATTGGAGGAAAAGCTGCTCCTGGTTACGAAATGGCAAAGAAGATTATCAAACTTTGTCATGCTGTAGCAGAAAAGATTAATGACGACAGTGACATAGGGGATCTTCTAAAACTGGTAAGAGGCTTTTCTATGATCTTCATATGAGATATCTCTAGTCTTCTGCCAGCTCAATTCTCTATCTTGTAAATGAGCAATAGTTACATCTCTTCACAAATACATCCTACGCTTCAACTGATTTTCACCCCCTTTACAACTTTTGAAATAATGCAGGTTTTTATTCCTGATTACAATGTATCTGTTGCTGAATTGGTGGTACCTGGTGCTGACCTTTCTCAGCACATAAGGTTGATTCATTTGCTTTTGATAGAAAATAGTACTGTTATGAAGAAAAATAGAAGAATATTATTATTTGTCACATTATTGTTAGAAGCCAGAAAGCAGTCCCAACAAAACACCAAGGAACAAGGCTATACAAAACTATAAAGGCGTGAAAACAAAACCACCCCATTGCAAGTATCCTCCCAATTATCCACAATAAGAAATGCAGCAATGTACAAAAATGATGAAGTGGTTGGTTGTGTGACTGTATCAATGACTTAAAATTTTAGTTTTTAATAATTAAAAGAATGCGGCATCAAAAAACTGATAATGTGGCTCAAATTCATTTCAAATGAATTCCTATCCTGTGTTCGAAGTCACTGGAAGTCTATCTCTTTGATAATTCAAGTATAAACAAAAAGCTCCACGAAGCTTTACTTTTCTTCTTATACTTCTTTGGTGCATAACATGCAATAAATTTTGATGTAGTACTGCTGGACATGAGGCATCAGGCACTGGTAGCATGAAATTCCTTATGAATGGTTGTTTATTATTAGCTACAGCAGACGGATCTACGGTTGAAATAATTGAAGAAATTGGGGAAGACAACATGGTCAGTATACCTTTCTCATATTTATAGCTTATCTTAAGTTCCTAATTAACCTTTTTCTATATTGAAAAGATTATAACCAAATCATCTTGCTTTTTGGCAACTTATGGGTTCTTGTCGTCAATGAATCAAACAAGGATAATGATGAAATAACTACAAGTTAATGCCTTCAATGAAGTAGTTGTATAATCATTTCAGATCGATCTTTTGTCTAACAATATTTTTTCAAATGCTAATTACAGTTTCACATTATATCTGTGTTGTAAGGTTACCGAAATCTTCTATCATGTCTTAGTTGTCTTAGCATTAGAGAGAAATGGAACTGATATGGCTACTCAAAACTGGTAAAGAGTCCTCATAAGTACAATTGCGCCTTGTCCTTTCCATTTGCAATTATAGGTGTTCGTTCTTTTTCTCTTTTTACATGATCAAGCCAATCTTACCCATATGAGTCATGTTGAAGAATTTAAGGCAGGTTGACTGCCTTTCCTAGAAAATAACCACCATACCATTTCATCATCTGGAAATAGAAACTCTCTTTTATAAAAGTTTGGTCTTTCAGATGTCAGAAACCTTAAGTGCACTAAGTTTATCTCAGGAAATAAGCATTTACAGTTGTCCAATATATTTGGTTCAGTTTTTATTTGGAGCAAAATTGCATGAAGTTCCAACATTGCGTGAAAAAGGATCTACAATTAAGGTGCCTTTACAATTTGCTCGTGTTGTGAGGTATACATACAATCACTCTCTACTGTTATGATCTACCGGGGAATGCACAATGAGCTTACTCTCATAATTGTAAAATCCTTTTTATGTTTTCTGTAATGCGTTTAAGAATGGTTCGAGATGGTTATTTTGGCTTCCAAGACTACTTCAAATCATTATGCGACAGTGTGGAGGGCAGTAAGGATTATTATCTCCTTGGAGCCGATTTTGTAAGCTATTTAGAGGCACAGGTATTCCTTTGGTTTCTTCAGTAGTGTATTTAAGAGCTTTCGTGTTTAATAGCTTTTCCTCGTAATTTGTTTTAAAATGATAAAGATCAATTGTATTCAACTCCAGGCAGCGGCAGATAAAGCATTTATTGATCAAGAGAAATGGACACGGATGAGCATCCTCAGTACTGCAGGTTCGGGTAGATTTAGCAGTGACAGGACCATTCAAGACTATGCAAAGAAGACTTGGGGAATTGAGCCTTGTAGATGTCCTTTATGATCACCTTCTTTCTGAAAGAAAGCAGGCCAAGTGACCTGGATAAAGCGGATAACTCATAAATAGTACTGAAGGACCAGGTGAAATTTCCTTTCTGAAAATTTCTTCAAAGTCTTCCTTCCTCTATGTTGTGAGGACTAACTGTATTTGTACACTGTAAAGCATGTGTTGGAATCAGTTGAGTCTTACCTATGAATACAAATTTTAGAAAGTTCGCATAAGAATTTGTAACTGTTTGTAGTGGATGGTGATTTCTAGTGAGGAAAATGCAGGATACAAGAATGCAGTGAAGTTGTAATATGTGACCTCAGTATATTACTCAAAGGGGAGGGATTGTTTCTCTCAAGTCTTACCTCTCAATCTTTAGAGAGCATGGAGTTCTTTGTTATTTTGATAAACAAAACTGAAAAAGCAATTAAATGGCACACATATCGCGAACCTGAGCATAGCTTAACTGGTCAAAGCATATATCATCGATCAAGAAGTCAGAGATTCAAATCCCTCACTTTACTTGTTGAACTCTAAAAAAAATGGTACACATCAACATTGAATTGGGGATTAAACTTTTGTACTCATAAAAGGTAATAGGTATCTTTATCTGTTGAGCTACATGCTTGAATAGATGTACATTTAATATTTTTAACCATGTCGAACTAAGCTTAATTGAATTCAGCAGCTTCAACTTAACGTGGTATATCAAAAGTGATTTTAGGCTAATTACAATAATACCACACAATTTGAAATTGTCTATAAAATACTCATCTTTTTTTAACTTTCACCCAATTTTCACTACTACTCTAATTGTTTTTTTTAAATAATAATAAAAAAGGGTAAAATATACTTTTGGTCTCTGAAATTTAAACTTAGTTTTTATTTGTTCCATAAGTTTTCAAAACTAACACTTTTGGTTATTGAGATTTGGATTTAGTTTCCATTTAGTCATTTAGATTTCAAAAGTAACATGTTTGGTCCTCAAGATTTGAATTTGGTTTCTAATTGGTTCTTGAAGTTTGAAATTGGTTTCTAATTGATCATTGAGTATAAAAATAAAAATATACATATAACAAAATTTCAACTCATTTAAAAAATAAATATCATCAAAGTCTAGTTAACATATGTTAACTATCACGTCATTATTCCATTAGGTCAATTAACGTCAACTTTACTAGGGGCTATTTAGAAACTAATTTCAAACTTTATGGACTAATTAGAAATCAAATTCAAATTTTGAGAACCCAACATGTCACTTTTGAAATCTTAAGGAGCAAACGTGTTAGTTTAAAAAAACTAAATTATAAAAAATATCCCTGAACCTTGCTCTTTGTTTCAAAAATACTCTTATTCTTTCAAAAGTTGCATTATTACTTTTGACATTTCATAAATATTTCAAAACTACTATTGGAGTAAAAAAACCGTTAGAATGTTGAATGAAAAATCAATGTGTCTAAATATCGTTCTTTCAGACTTAATCAAGATAAGCATTCTAGTAACTGTCACATTGTTTCAAGTTATCGTCACGTTGATTTTTCATCAAACATTCTAAAACATTTATGAAAGTTTTAGGAGAATATTACAACTTTTGAAAGAATAGAGACATTTTCTAAATAATGGACAAAATTTAGGGATATTTTTTAAAAATAATTTAGCCTTTAAAAAGTCCAAAAACTAAATAGAAACTAAGTTAAAATCCCAAGTACCACAAGGGTATTTTACTCTAAAAAAATAATTCTCAAGAGTTTAATATAGTTAGCGACAAATGAAACCTTACACAGGAAATTGAAATCGAGTAATTTCATATAATTTCTCTTTATATATATATACAAATAAAAAGGTTCAGAACTTAGCGCAACACATGATTTAGATTAGTCGTTGTCTAAATCTATAATGTTTATTAAGTTATCCTTAAACTACACCAACAGTCACTCCTGTCGAAGATCGGAGTTCAAATTTCCACCCACTTGTTTGTGGTAGTAAAAGCAAATATGTATCTTGAGAAATGAAAATGTCTTCGGATAAAGTTCTCTTTATATTATATTGCAATTGAGACGAGGAATGAAACTATTTTTGACAAATTGAGATAGGTTTAAGGTCATCTAATTCTTTAAAAATTAATGTTGGAATCTCCAACCAATAATGGCTATGTTTTATTTTACCCCAGATTAAAATGGCTTAGGCTTACAAGTAAATTTTTGGTAAAAAAAAATCAATTTTTACTTCTAACCTTGTTAACTTGTGTCAATTTTTATCATAAACTTTCAATTTCATCACATTGAATCTTAATTCTAAACTTAAACATGTGTGCATTTTTTACCCCACATTCAATCTTTTTTACAAAAAGTTAAGTAAGAATCTCTCAAACTCACTAATTTCAACAAAAAGCAAGCGTTGTACAAAATTAAGCTCAATTAATTTGTCTAAAATTAGTGATAGAAAAAAATCTTTCAAAACTCACCAATTTCAACAAATAATTCATCTTTGATGTCAATTTTATTTGAAGTTTTATTAATTTTGCATTAGACAAATGCTTTAGGTTCACTAAATGAACATGTGAACATTTTTATCGACTATATTTCAAATGAAAGTTTATTATCGGGTAAATATTAGTAGATATGGCCAAATTTAGTGTTCTTTTATAAAGACCAAATTTAATGTTAAAATGTCAAGGTGAATTTAGTTCAACAGTAATTGACATCTATTATCGAAAAGTGGATGGAAGTTCAAATCTTCTTCCACCGTTATTTTTTTGTATTAAGAAAAAAAGCGTTAAAATTGATATTTTCCCTAAATTTTTCATACAATAATCATCTTACGTTGACGGCGAGGAAATGATTTACTAGCGTGAGGGTGGCTCCTCGTTGCAGAGGGGGTTTCTGGGTTGTGGAACTCGGAAAGCTCTGCAAAAATGGGGGTTCACCCGATTAAGATCTTGTATCTCTTTCCCGCCTTATTCTTACCTCTTTTCGCCGTCTGCGAAATCGCCTCGCCTGCTCGATCAAGTAACGATGTGTTGATCGACGAATTACTGGAAATCAAGCTCAGGATCTCTCGCTTAGGTGCATACCATTTACTGTTTTCCTTTCACATGAAATTGAAATGTTTTAATTCTTATTAGGATTTAGCTAATTCTACTTTCTGTCAATCTAGACTTCAGGCTGACGCATTTATTACATAAATTTTCTGTGGTGTCGCTATCTTGTACTTAATAAAATCGAATGCAGAATCCGTTCTGGAGGAAAGCAAGCAAAATTTAACCGAGAAAAGCAATGGACTCATGGCGCAGGAAAGGTTAATTGAGGCTATGTCCCATAAGATTCAATACTTGGAGTCTGCTCTATCTGATATGAAGGTTTGATTCGCTTCACCTTTGTGTGCATTGTCAGAGATTCATTCCGTCTCGTCTTTTGATGATACTATGTGTCTATTTATCCTAGATAAAGAATGTTTTGTATGTAGTTGGTTACGAATTTTGGAGTTGGGCAGTTAGCCATCCACACGTCCGAATTTACTAAATGATTGCAAAAAAAAAATTGTCTGATTATAGGTTGAGTTCTCTATTTTCAATTTAAGCTAATAATTCTCCATTTCATGACAATAGGCAGAAAATTTCCAGTCGGACATCATCTGAATGCTTTATTTCTTTGAGGAAATGTCGCAATTTAGTATTGAGACTGATATTAGTTTAGTTGATTTGCAGAGGAAAACATCAAGTCATGATGAACGGATTGCTGCTCTGGAGGATGAGGTTTCTGCCTACTTTTTTCTATTTAATTTTTTATGTGAAAAGTTGCATCTGTGGATTTTCTGATCCAGAAGCCAATTATCTGCTAAATTTTGATGAAGCATCTTCAAAGGTTCAATTGATCCGTATAGTAGGCTTGGGCATGTTAGGTACGACTTCTCTGGGCTGTGTCAAGAAAGAACAACTTTGATATTCATATTTTGAAAGCCAAGGTACAAGAAGCTGAGGAAAAACTGGAAGATGTTACCTCACAAGTTGAGAAGGTATAAATTTCTGACTAGAGAAAAGACTAGGGTTTTTTTATTTTCATAGCAGGCATTGTTTGAATGTTTCATGCAACATCCTCACATATTTGTCATGGAAAATGTATAAAACTAAGACGAATGTTTAATTATTATTTTTCATGTTTATGTGACACGATGTATATCATTTTTTTGGCCTTTACACTGCATGGTATCCAGTAGCTATCATTATCATGAGATGATAATTAGATTAAGAAGTACGGACACTTTAGTTTGGCTAGCGTGTCCGTGTTTGACACATGTTGGACACTTGGATACTCCGAGACTTGTTGGACACGTTTAAAACACTTGTTTGCACAATAGATGTGTTAGACACTAGTTGTACAAAGTCAATATAGGTCTAACATTTATTAGACACTTTATTGATGTATTTCGCTCTCAAAGTTTATTATTATATGTCTATTTTAACAAGTGTTTGATAGGTGTCAAAATACATCAATAAAGTGTTTAATCTATAATCTATTGTATCCATAACTTGTGTCCGTATCCGTGCTTCTTAGATTATAGACAAGAAGAAAAGAGAAATCCTTCAACATCCTGTCATTTGTTGAAGTTTTTCATGTTTTCCTCCCATTTTGCATGTTACCACATAACATTGTCTACGATTTACTTAACTAAAGAAATGCGGTGGATACACTTGTTCATGTTCTGGACTCTGAATCTTATTGAGAATGAGTTCATTTCTCTTTATAATTAACATATCTTCTCCTCAACCAACTTATATCCACTGATAAAATGTCCCTTTATGCAAGTATTCCTTCGTTAGTGTGCTTACTTTGTGACCATTGTATTTTCCAGATGTCTAGCATAGTATCTGAACAGTGGATTCAAATTCGGCATCTAGAGCAGGCTCTTGAAATAACAAAAGTATGTTCTACGGGAGTGGGCACAATGATTGAAAATTTTATTGTTGAGCTTTCATCAAAAAAAAAAAAAAAAATTATTGTTGAGCTGTTATCCTGATGTATGCACTAACTTTATTGGCTTATGACTAGATAAGAGCTTTGAAGGTCCGCCAGCAAGTTGCCCTAACCAGATGCACCTTTTTGAAGGTAATTTTTTGACAAGCTTGGTTGAACATTTTCTTGTTAGTTACTCTGGCTCACCTGTGCATTATGATTGCTTGAACCTTCATAGAGTGCTGCACTACAAGTTATGGCCAATGTTAGATACAAATGACGTCAATCATTTCACACTTTTTCCAAATAATTTCACTTGTAAGCTTCATCGAATGTTTCATCTTGTTTATAGTTGGTCAACACACGTTTTATCAATCAACTTCAGAAGGTCCTTCAGACATTGAACTATCATCTGTTCAGCAAAGTGCCTACCTTGAATTCCATGGTTACAGGAGCCATCCATCACTTCCAAAGAGTCTATGATGAAGCCAAAAAGTATCACCATGAGGTGTGTGTTTGTCAACATAAAGCTTAAAGTCAATCTAATAACTTCTGCAAAGACATGGGAATAAAACCAATTGCCCACCATATAGATTCTTTTAAAATGTGCTACCTCCATCTTTTAAGCTTTGACATTTGTATATCACACCAGAATATAGATATTTCAGTTGAATATGCATTGCCAATCTCACCTATATCCCTTTGTCATAATGACTACAAAGTTTGAATATTGATATCTGCAGTTACAAGGACTGATTAAACAAGAAATGGAAAGAAATGAATATGCAGCATATCTTGCCAACAGGGAAGTTATTTTTTTTCTGGTAAGCTGCAAAAATCTTGATGCTTCATCTTGAACTTTCTCACCTGTTTTTTGCGTACTTGCATAATCTAATCATGTTTTATGGATTTTTAGGTGTCTGCTCTAGTTACCTTCCCAATTTTTGGTACTTGGATTTTCCTCTCTTCATGGCTTTCCAGGTAAAGGGTCATCCTTGAGAAAAGAGGGCAAGGTTATACTCGAGCACCTGTCTTTCCCGACTATCCTGATAGTTTTGCTTAGCCAGTAAATCAATTTTCCAATATTAGATGCGAATTTCTTCATGAACAAGTCTAGATATAGTAGCAACTTAGCATTCAAGTGAAATATTCATACTTTGTGTAAAAGGTCGAGATGTTTGTTACAGAACACTTTCTTTTTAAAATTTTACATAAAAAAGAAAATGTTGAATTACAGAACTGGTGAGTATCAATTCCACAAGATCAATACGATTAATGAAGGGGGAAATGTAACCCTTTCTTTGGTTAAAGTAAACAGTGGGCGCGATCAGATATCGAAGGAAGCTGTGCCACCAGAAATTTTAACTCCAAAAAATTGTTCAAAAAAATGCTTAATACAGCAGAAATTTACATTCTCATACTGTTTTTTCACTATGAAGTAAGAATGATGGTGTTTCGTGGCCGACTACATAGGACTAATATACAAAACACATTTACAGCAGAAAAATAGTTGTATCTACTCACTGCCTAGTTTTCTCTTTATCAGATCATAGAATCCTCCGACAATATGGTTAACAATGAGTATTTCACTTTGATAGAGATCCGGGCACCTTCCACACAAAGCTTGGCTCCGGTGACCACCCAGTATCCAGGTGAATTCTCAGGGCCACGCACCATTTCTTTAGTATCGATGATGTTCAACATTTTCATTGCCCTCGAAGTCAAAGGCGGACCATCAGGATAAACAGCTGAGTTCAGTTCAATTTTTGGTTGCGCTTCTGGTTGATGCAGCCCTGTACTAAACCTTGTGCTGATAAACGTGGAGATGAGTCCAGATTTTCGGGATGTAGTTGAAGGTCCTTCCCATTCTGATCGACGAATCACTGCCGAAGCCACCATTGAAAACCCGAGCCTCAGGAACAATACCTTTCTCATTCCAATAACCTTAACTTCAAACCAAGCCTTTGTGACGATGGAAGCAGAGTCATCATCAATTAGAGAACCATTGTACTGCACTGGAGCAGTGCAGACATGTGAGAATATGCTCCATTTAACTGGTTCGAAGTAGCCCTTCTCCTCTGGCTCGTCAATGGGTTCATAACTTAGATCATCTGAGAGTTGGAGGGTCTTGGGAAGAGTTGATAGATGCTGAAGATGAATTGCCAGATGGTCACTTTTCTTTCCTTCCAGAAACAAGCGAACTCCCGTTACTGGACGATTGCTCGAATCAACCTGCAGTTGCAAAATTGTGGCACCATGAGAAACATTCAGCAATTTACATCCAAGCAATTCATGTAGCAGGGGAAAAACTTTTTCGTAGTAGGTACATCAGTTAAAATCAACCGCAATTATCACATATGCAATCTCCATCGGCATCGTCATTTTAACAAACCCAAGTCATCAAGTCATAAGATTACCTTGGTAGTATTTACATAAAGCTTGGGCCCCATCAAAGTAAACTTGAGAGATGGAGAGGCTTGCTTCCTATGCCGAGTAGCAAGAGGAAGATCAGCGTACACCGGTGCCCACTGTCTAGGCAGCTGAAATTCAAGAAATTGCTGGAGCTCCTCAATTGGAGGTTTATCTGCACAATTTTTCAATGATCAAAATCTAACACTAATTTTAATGTGAATTAGAACTTGTTGGCATGAATCTGGTGTCAAATTCTTTTAATGGGAGCTTCCCAAGTACTAACGCTTCAGTGGGAAAAGTAATTAAGATCAAACTTCAAGAGGAAATATACATTGGTCCATCACCTGGCGATGTCTGATCTCCATATTTCAGTTTCTCATTACAGGTTCAGGCAATGTTTTTAGGATAAAAATGCTCCAAAACTATTGAAAAATAGGCCATTGGCCATAGAGAGACAAGACTTAACAGCAGGACTAGCATACTTACATCTTAGGTACAGGTTTATGGCATGGCTTAGAAATCCATTGCCTCGGACACCATTCATGAGCGACGTTATGGGCACGAAGGTCATCGAAATAACATTAGGTGACTGAGATATGGTTGAGAGCCATTGATTATGACTTTGACCGATATCAACACCTCCCCTCCTAACAGTAATTGTCGTCAGCTCCTGCATCCATTCATTAATTAAATAAGTCAGTTCTCATCTACTTAATAAGCTGATGTATTCTACTCGAACGATGAATATGAAGCCGAGACGCTTACATCACCCTTTGAGTGATTGATCATTGGTGGTTTGATAGAGGCAGCAAATGCATTACGAAGCTCCCATGGCATAGAATATTCATCCTGAAAATTGACATGTATGATCCTAATTATCAATATAATCGATGAGGATAAAATTTTATTTCTCCTGTCAGGACTTCAGATGTTTAGTCATAGGCATTGCATTAAACCAAGAAACTTGTTTGGATGCCATTGCCAAAGCAATAAGAATACCATACCATTTATCCTACCAAATTGGTGTGGGAAGTTTCCTATTGTGTTAGAAAAAGAATCATCTATCGGAACAAAATTTGTCAGCCCCTTGGTTACAATGATTATTTTGTTTTGTTGGAAAATCTTATAAGGAAAAACCCTTGTCTGACTTGCCAAGTTCATGAAGTTCTCATAAATCTTAGTTGAGTTGTATTTAGCATATATGTGAACTGAATAAAGTAGTAGTAGAATAATTCACAAGCAAGCCAAGTCGAAAATAAAGGGCATGTTTGAGAGTGATTTTGGAATGACCAAAATTACTAGAAATTGGATGATAAAAGTGATTTTGGCCATTCTAAAATCACTCCCAAATATGTCCAAAGGCAACTGATATATCCGATAACAGTTTGGAGACCTGCATCACTAACCTCAAGCTTTGGTTTGTAATGCAAACTTAGCAACTAAATCAAACAAGTTTCAAGGAAAGAACATGAATCAAGAGCTACATATACTGCAAGAATGAAGGGAAAATGATTTTCAAATCACTCAATCACTAGAGATGCCTATCGTACTTCTATAATCTCATCCAATTTTCCTTCAAAAGCTAATCAACATTTCTTATCTTCCATATCTTATGTTCAAGTTCAATGCAATGACCCAGCAGCAAAGGAATGGTGATGGCGATTTTAGTTCCTGAGCATGTACCTTGATTTTTGCTGCAGCAGGATTGGTCGTGAAGCCTCCATTTGCATCTTCGGAAAATCTCTCATCTGCTAATTGCTTTAACTTCTTCTGCACTTCGGTCTGCTCTACATTCGATTCCAGTAATTGCCTCACAAAAATGACATCCTTTCCTCCCATTTTTACACCCACAACCACATGAGTACCATATTTCTCAATGAACCTGAAATCAAGTTAGTATTAGTTGCCAGAAAATCACATATCCAATGTGTTTGACTTTAACAAGTATTTGACACGTGTCTAATGTGCAAGTATTTGTCTAATGTATTCGATAAACAGTGTCCCAAACATGAAACTCACACGTATTAGTAACATTATGACACGTGTCCAACAAATGCTAGAGTATCTTGTTAGATATAGTTATAATCTAAACCAAAATACTTGTGCTTCATAACTGACTAGTATGATAGAAAACAAAAATCCTAGAGATTATACTAATCAAGTCATCTCTTAACTTAGGAAGTTCAGAAGAATTAATGACCATGAGTTGGCCTAGAAATCATTAGAGCTAGAGAAAGAAGTAAAGAACTTAGAAGTAACATGTTCAAATCATAGTGGTCACCTACTTAGGATTTAGTTTTAGGTGTGCATAAACTTGCTCGAACACAATTACCATAAAGAGAAAAATACACATCCATCACTATTTTTATTTACTTTTGGAATAGTAAAAACTACTTTCAACCAATTAAAAATACTTTTAGAAACTCTTTGGGCTTGTTTGGTTACAGTCAAAGTAATTGCAAAGATTAGTGCTTCTTCCTAAAAGTGTTTGACAGAAAAAAACATGCTTACTTGAAAGCATTACTTTCAAAAACTCATCCTTAATCATTCAACGGTATCAACAACTATCACTCTATTAACGAGAGAAGTTTAACACACAGAATTTCGTTAAAAATCAGTGCAGATATTTCACTTCAGACAGACAAAACATCCAATAATTCAGATTTCTGCTAAAGAAAAAACCAAAAAAGAAGCATACTCTGCAAGGGCAGCAGGGTCCCATGAAGAAGGCACCTCCCGTTTGACTTGCTCGGAAAGAGTTATGTGGGATCTTTCCAACTCAATGTTATAAAGCGTAATGAAACAACCATCAAATCCAAGACTTTTTGTGGAACCTGCATCGTTCTGCCAGCAACCCTTTAATCCAAACATGGTGTTGAAAAACCCCGACGGAATTTTCCCAGATAATGATAATTGCTGATTAAACAGCTCCGACATCTGTTTTCCACACAAAAAACATAAACCCAGTTCGTTTATGAAGCCAACATATCGAATTTGAAATCAAATGAAACTGACCCAAATGAAAAAAAAAAAAAAAAGAAGAAGTGAGAATTCTGAGCTAAAAACGCTAAAAATCCATTTCAAAATTGACCTGATTGAAGGAGATGACATCAGACCGGAATCTGGTACGCTCGCCTTTATCGCACTTGATCGAATTCGAAACATTAGGTACGACAACGCCAGCAGGGAGTACGAGGTCTTTGGTTCGGGTAAAATCAATGTCGATCAGTTTCGACCCGGATGGACCCGGCTTGCAAGACGACAATCGCAAATCGTTACAGAGATCGTACCCGAACCCGATAACCGAAACCGCTTTCTCGGCCGCCGATTGAGGATCGAACCGGCTGACGTTGAAAGACATTGCTCCACAGACAGACTCAAATCCTTCTAGGGTTTTAAATTTTTTGCAGGCGACGACTACGATGAAGAAGAAGATTACCCAAAAGGCTCCGTTGAAAAAATTGAAAGTGTTTATTGGGTTTTGCAGGGTGCTGTTTTCAAAGCCTTTTGCAGAGTTCCAATTCCAAGTTTGACCGAAGAATTCAAAAAATATAATACAAAACAAACAGGAAAGAAAGAGAAGCGGTGGGAGAGGCACTTATGAATTGTTTAATTGGATTTTGGAAGTTGGATGAAGAAGACTGACTTAACCAAACTTTGACTTCCGACAGTAATTATTGGGACAGAGGAAGAAGCAGAGTTGGCGGCTGAACATGGTGGCGGTTGTTGTTCAATACGCGTACAGCCTTTAAAAAAAAAGGTTTAAGTTTATCGCCATATCTTGGAAGGTCTTTAGTGGAGATGGTGGAGCGAGGGCCGAGTCTTTGACCGTTCGATTGGCCTGAAAACTAAAACTCGAATCCGAAAAATCTTTACCTAACCCACACCATATCCGAACCGTTCTTCTTCTTCTGATTTTAAAATTCGTTTATTGTTCGTCTTCGATGTGCTACATTTCAACTCTCCACCTGCCCAACTTCATATTTCAACTTTTTTTTTCTCGTTAACTTCAATGCTAACTCTACGAAATATTTACTTTTCTGGCTTGTAGAAAGCATTTTTGTTTCACTATTTATTACCGTCTATTTGATTTTGGATTGACTTTTCAAAGTATTTAATTATTTTAAAAAAAAATATTTTTATAGAATTTGTAGTGTTTAAAAATGAATTTAAGAAATAAGTTATTTTGAGAGAAATAATTGAATTCAAATTCTAAAAAAAATATTTTTAAATGTCTAATTAGAAGTTTGTTCTAAATTTTTATGATATATGAAAATGACCAAAATACCTTTACATTACCTTCACTTTTCCATGGTCGTCGTCGCTGCTAGCGATCACTGGATTCTACTGCAGGCTACCACTACCGGCAATGGCCGGATTCCACCGCCACCTCACTATCGCCGACCACTTGATTATGCTGCCACCTCATTGCTGGCGGCCACTCCACCAACTACTGCGGCTGGTTACAGTGTTTTAAATACAAATTTGAAATTATTAATTCGTATTGTTTAATAATCATTCTTTATAGTAATTTAACATTTGTAGAAACATTTTGAGTGTTGAGCAAACCAAACAAACTTATGTATAAAAATGCTTTTGAGAAATTGTAACAAAACATATGAGTGGTTTTAATTTTAAACCGTTTTTATTAAAAAAACTAGTTGGATAATACATGCATTGCATGTGTTTCATAATGTTGAAAATGCAATGTACATATAAAAGTTGAATATAGGGTCTTATACATATGGAAAATGAAGAATTACACTTTAATATTATTTTTTATTTTGATTAGCATCATTAAATTACCCACTTATTTTCAAACTTTAATTTAAACCAAAATATTATTATTTTTTTATTTTAATTTGCATCATTTGATTCCCCACTTAATTTAAAACTTTAATTTAAACCAAAATATTTTTTTTTTCTTTTTTTTAAAAAATTCATATTATCTAGTAATTGAAAAAATATTTTTTGCAATGAACTTTTTGAGTTCAAAGGAATCATTAATTGGATAGTGGTTCTCAATTTTATAACTTCATATGTTCTCAAAAATGAATGGTTCACTTCGTTTTCTTAAGTTTTTGTTCATAAATTTTTAAATATGCATTACAAATCTATTTAAAGAAAATCATGATATTTAAAAATATTCATTAAAAATACTATTTGGATACTACGTGCATTGCACGTGTTTCATAATGTGGAAAATGTAATGTACATAAAGAACTACATTTTAATATTATTTTTTTTTAATTTTGATTTGCATTATTTGATTACCCAATTAATTTTAAACTTTATTTAAAAATAAATTTTATTTTTTTCTTTTTTTTTTTAAATTCGTACTATCTAGTAATTTAAAAAAAAATTGCAATTAAATTTTCAAATTTAAGGGAATAATTAATTAGATAATAGTTCTCAATTTTAGAACCCTTTGAATCTATGAAAGAAGTTTCGAGGAGATCTATTGGTTAATTTATTTTTGTTTACAAAAGTTCACTCAATCGATAAGATCTATTAATAAATTTACTTTTGCTTACAAAAGTTTAATTTCAAACTTTAATTTAAACCAAAATATTATATATATATATATATATATATATATATATATATATATATATATATATATATAGATTTGCATCATTTGATTACCCACTTAATTTCAAACTTTAATTTAAATCAAAATATTATTTTTTTCAAAATTTGCATCATTTGATTACCCACTTAATTTCAAACTTTAATTTAAATCAAAATATTATTTTTTTCTTTAAAAAAAATCATATAAATTATCTAATAATTGAACAAATCTTTTTTCCAATTATATTTTTGAAATCAAGGAAGTCATTAATTAGATTTGTGGTTCTCAATTTTAGAACTCTTCGAACCTATGAAAGAAAGTTTCGAGGAGATCTATTGGCCTTTTTTTTTTTTTTTACAAAAGTTCACTCAATTGAAAAGATCTATTAATAATTAATTTAAACAAAAATATAATTTTTTATTTCATACTGTAATAATAATAAATTAATAAATTAAGAAGTATTGAGTTTATTTTTTTATCATAAAATTATAGGATAGAGAATTCAATCTCTCATCAAATAAAATAACTTTTAGAATATGAATATTAATTGTTACCATAATATTGGAAACAATGACATTATACTTTTAATAACTATTAGTAATTATATTTAAATATAACACAATTATATGAATAGAAAAAAAAATGCAAAACTGTAATCAACCTTCTTAAATCCTAGCCTAGTAAACTCCAATTTATCAAAAAACAAAAAATAAACAAAAATAAAGAAGAAAATAATACAATTACATCTGCGGTTTCTGCTTCTCTTTTTGTCTTAATGAAGGAGGGTTGCAATCGTTTTCTTCTCCATCCTCTTCAATATGCCAAAGATCAGTAGATGAATTTGTGTGTATTTACAAATTTACAAATTTGAAAAGACAAATAAAACTACAAAAGCAGTAAATGACATTAAATCACTATTCTTGCAATTTCTCAAAAACAAAAACTACAAAAGCACGTAAGCCGTAAATTACATTAAATCACCCTCTTACAATGCCATTTGCAACAAAAAAGAAACTACAAAAATACGTAAAAAGTAGTGAATTACATTTATTAAATCACTCTATCTTTATTGAAAAGAAAGATTAGACTTATATAGCCATCAAATAAAAAAGAAAAAAAAATCAAAATTTCTCCTCTAACATGTTTTTTGGAATCACTTTAGAAGACATGGACAAATTCAGTTGTGGGAGGCACTATATATAGACAATGTATGACATTTAGTTTATTCAAATATGCAAATATGATGTGGTCAATTTGAATAGATCCATGATATTAATCAATTTGTTTACGTACAAAAATACAATATTTTCTTTTTTTTTAATAAATCATGATATGTGTAGGTTTTTTTTTTTTTTTTTTTTAGAGATGGGTAGAGATTATTTTTTTAATCACTCTTTAGAATCACCAGATATATAGGTAAGGTATATGTAGAGATTTTAGAACAATTCTAATTTATATACAAACAATAAACTACCTATTTAAATTAAAAAGGGCAATATATTTATCCAAATATGCATTGTTTTATTATTTTATTCAAACAAATTACGTATTTAAATTAAAAAGGGGGCAATATGATATTTGTTATTCAAATATGTAGTTAGTTGGAAAATCAGAGATCACATGCATAGAGATTTTATAACATTTATTCAAATTAATGACAAAAAGAAAAATCTTTAAATTAATAAAACGGGAAGTCCTTAAATTAAGAAGCAAAAGAGGAAATCAAAAGTTTCTCCCCTCAAGCACTATTTAGATAGTATATATATATATATATATATATATATATATATATGTATGTATGTATGTATGTATGTATGTATGTATGTATGTATGTATGTATGTATGTATTTCATAATAATTTCATATATTCTCGAAAATGAATGGTTCAATTTGTCTTTTTAAGTTTTTGTTCTTAAATTTTTAAATATGCATTAAAAATCTATTTAAAGAAATTCATGACATTGAAAATATTCATTAAAAAATCTTTATTTTTAAATATACATTAAAAAAATCTTTAAATATTAATGTATATAAAAAATATATATATATATTTCACAATAATTTCATATATTCTCGAAAATGAATAGTTCAATTTGTTTTTTTTTTAAGTTTTTGTTCTTAAATTTTTAAATATGCATTAAAAATCTTTAAATATTAGTTTATTTTAAGAAATTTTTTTCATAATAAGTATATCTATTCTTGAAAATACATATGTTCAAAAATATTGTTTTAGTTTTTGTTATTAATTTTTTAAATTATCATTAAAAAAATTTAAATATTAGTTAGTTGGAAGAGTGGAAATTGTAGAATTTTTAAATGTGCAATCAAAATATTTAAATATTAATTTATTTTAAGAAAAATCTTTCTCGAAAATGAATGGTTAATTTGTTTTTTTAAGTTTTTTTTCTTAAATTTTTAAATATGCATTAAAAATCTATTTAAAGAAATTCATGATCTTTAAAATATTCATTAAAAAATCTTTATTTTTAAATATACATTAATTCTTTTTAAATATTAATGTATATAAATATATACATCTATTTCATAAAAAAAATTATATTTAAAAATAAATATTGTTTGTTTTAGTTTTTGTTATAAATTTTTTAAATTATCATTAAAAAAATTTAAATATTAGTTAGTTGGAAGATTGGAGATCATAGAAATTTTTAAATATTAATTTATTTTAAGACAAATCTTTCATAATAATTTTATATATTCTAGAAAATACAGAGGTTCAAAAGTATTGTTTTAGTTTTTGTTATTAATTTTTTAAACTATCACAAAAAAATGTAAATACTAGTTAGTTGGAAGATTAGAGATCGTAGAGATTTTAAAATCTTTATTCAAATGAGAGATTATGAGATTTTAGAACCTTTATTCAAATTGAGGGTAGAAGGAAAACCTTTCAATTAAGAAAGTCATAATGAGAAGTCTTCAAATTAATAAGGGACAAAAAAGGAAATCAAAAGTTTCTCCCCTCAAGCGCCATTTATATAGTATAGATTGGAGATCATAGAGATTTTAAAATCTTTATTCAAATTAGAGATGATAAGATTTTAGAACTTTTATTCAAATTGAAGGCAGATGGAGAAATCTTTTAATTAAGAATGTCATAATGGAAAGTTTTCAAATTAAGAAGCGACAAAAAAATAAATCAAAAGTTTCTCCCTCAAGCGCCATTTATATAATACAGATGTTTAAAAGAATATGCATTTTTTAGAAACTTTATTTATAGGCAATCCAAACAGCCTTAGTGTCGTTGATAAGTCTAGGCTACAAAATCAAATCATGTTTAATTAATAAAAGAAAATCAAATCATTCTAATTAAGATTTAATAAGTAATAGTCAACAAATTGGAACTCGATTATGAATGTTCTTTTTTTCCTATTTGAAATCACTTTGATCTTTCTATCAGCTGTTTTAATTGGCACAATTGTTTAGATAAACAAAAATGGCACAATTATCTTGGCTTGCTAGAAGTAAAATTTTGAAACTACAAAATTAAATTTTGTTCTATGTTTTTTTAAGTACAACAAATGTGGAGTATGAGAATTTGAACTTCCGACTTCAAAAAAAAGAGTACTTGTCAATTATCGCTAAGTTATGCTCACTTTGGCAATTTTGTTATATGTTATCATACACATTTTTCTTCCATTATATTTGAACGTTGTTTTAGTCTATGATCACAATTCTTTTATTGTCACTAATATATTCTCTTGTTTAGGATTTTTTTTTTCATTTGAATTCAATTCATTAAATCTTTGTTCATATTAAAATAAATCGAAATTGATAAGAACCTTGTCAATCTTGCTAAAACATGTTTTGTTGACGCACAATTTTGTACGAGGTGGCATTGATAGCGTGTTGTCCAAGGTTAGCTTCAATCAACTGAGGGGTCAACTTGAAAATGGAATCTCGCACTGGTCTGGTGCTTAGCATTTTACTCTTCCAAACTTAAGTTAGCATTAAGTCCAAGCTAGTTTTGAGGAGACATAAGGTAGGATTGCGTAGCTTTGTAAAGGATAAGTCTCTCTCTTTTATAGGGGAGTAGTTGTCGGGAGTTTCCTTGCCATTTTTGACAGTTTGTACCTAGCGGCCATTGGATTATGCGTCAATATTGTCCCTACATATGCATTTAGATTGGTCGTGAGGTCGAGCTTGTTCCTATTCAGAGATGGCTTCAGCATTGCACAAGCATTCGCCTCAGCATGTCCGAGGTAGGTCCGAAACAAGTTTCTTCTGTGATCAAGCCACATGGCAACCTCTAGTTCATCCCATAACATTAACCCCACTTTCGAGCCGAGTTCTAATTCTTGCGACAGTGGTCGGCTCGAAAGTTCGATTTGCAAAGAAAGTCTTGATTTGGTTGCCACATGTCGCTAAGTGAATGGAGGGACTTCAAACTTCGCTTCAGATGTCAACGTGAATCCCCATACATGACATCCTGCCTCCTCGAACCTCAGTCATCAAACCGAATTCAATTCAACAAAAGAGATTAGGGGCTTGAATGTATATATATAAACGAACAGATCTCCATGTTTTGCATGTCTGAAATTTGTCCGAGCAGTTGTCGATCCAATCTTGTTGCCAAATCGAATTAGTCAAAAGCCTTCCAAACCTAGGTAATTTCCTTAACCATGGCTAGAGTTGCTAGTGGTCACAGTGCGTCGAAGCCAGTCGCCTTTGCGTTGAGCACCACCCATCGAAGTTGATGCAGGGAAACCTAGACCACCTTCAAGTGAAATACAACGTGTAATGAATCCTTCCAGTAGTATCAGCCATTTGCTCCATTTCATCAAGTGGTCATGGACAATATTATGATGCGCCTACCTTAAAAAAGGGAGCGTATCAACGAGCCGTCAAGGGGCTAGGTTAGATTCTATGTTGACATATTAGAGAATGGGGTGAGGTTACCTTTTCACCCCCTTCCCCAACATGTGCTCAACAGGTTTGGTGATCGAATCGAAACGTGGGGGCTTTAAGAAAAAAAATTTAGTTTAAAAACAAAGTTTCTGTCCAGTGCAAGTGTACACTGTTGATGCAAGTAATATAAAAATGGAAGTATTCCAAAGTATCGATCCCACAGGGAACGAATACAACAAAATTCAAGAGAATAAGTAAAGATGTTTTCAAATTGCAATTGTGGGTAACCAGTGTAAAACAATAAGTGGGATGAATTTTTTTTTTTGTTTTTTGAAAAGAAGAAATAAAAATGATAAAAGAGGGATTCAAACGTGTTTTTGCCCCATTGAAAGAAATTGTGCCCTAATTGCAATGGCAATCCTTTAACTCAACAATATAGCTTTGTTTACAGAATTCAACACCTATTAGACCTTCTATGAAGTATCTTTAGGAGGCTAAGCGATTAAATCAATATTTCTATGCTAATACAAACTTAATTAATTTTGAAACACAATTCTTTTGGTTTTAAAGGATTTGCCTTATGTCTAGGGTAAAAAATAAATCTCTATGTCTAGGTTATTTTTCTTTATTGCTTTTATGAAAACCCAATTTTTATCTAACCTTTTCAGAATTAGACTAAATTTTTGTATACTAATCTAGGTGATCGATTTAGACTAATAATAAGGATTAAAAATCAATATAAGCAAACAAGCTATAGAGTAAGCAAGGTTGCTCTCACAATTAAGCCTTTATTCCTATTTCTAAGGCATTCACATGTTTGAGTCCCAAAGAAATACTTAACTCATAATTGAAAGAATGAAAAACAATAAATTAAAAGAATCGAAGTGCATAACTAAAATAGAAGCAGTAGTGATAAAAATTCTAGAATTAATAAATAATTGAATAACAACTTAATAATAATGAAAGAACAACCAAAATTTCATTAATAAAAAACAAATTCAGCCCAACTATTTAATTTCAAAAAGGAATTACAAATGAGAAAAATAAAACAGTAGCTAAAAGATCAAAATTACAGCAACAACTAAATCCCTAAAACTGAAGCAAATAAACTTAGATAGTGCAAAAAATAAATTATAAAAAACTGAAAAACACAACCCATTTTTCACTTTTTACTCAATCGACTCAACTCCACTTTTTTCAAAGGGAATTGAGCCTTCACTTCCTTCAACTTTCATTGAGGAAGGATTGAGTTTCGAAGTTGAAAGGGGCTGAAAAACAGAAGAAAAAACAATAACAAATAGAAATAAAAAGGGCAGAATGATGGACTCTTTCTTGCGTGAAAAACCCATACTCCTTGCCTCTGTTTCATCCTTCTTTTATGAGCTTTATGGGCTAGGGTTTCCTTATTTGATCATGTGCAGCTTGGGTCAACTTGTCTTGCTGAATTTGTGGAGAAGAATAACATAAAATCTCCAAAATTTCGCGAATCTAGTGTTTGGTGCGTTTTTCAAAATTTTCTAGAAATATAATTGCAATGCAATTGCATTTCATTCTTCAAATTCATGCACAAAAACATCAAGTAAGTGTGGTTTTCATTTTCTTTTGCTTTCTTTTCTCCACTTACTTAATTTAAAAGGCGTCCAACAATAATTCAATTTAAACCAACTTTTTGCTAGCCTTTTTATCTAATAACACACATAAAATAACAAGAATAACTAAGTATAAAAGCCAAATAATCCTCATAAATGAGAATTATCATTCGGTCTTGCCTGCCTCAGCTTGCACCCAAACGAGTGGTTAGCTATGTGATCGGGTGAATCTTATGGGTTAAAAAGTGTTGAAAAATTTTTAGCCCAGTGCAAGTACACATCGTCGATGCAATTAATAAAAGGGAATATCCCTGAGTATCGTCTCCCAAGGGAACAGATAAACAAAAAAGTGAAGTAGCAAAACGTGTTTGAAATTTGCAACTTAAGTAACTTAATTGTAAAAGATGATTGTGGTTGGGTGAAAAGTAATGGAAAATTGAAACAGAAAGCTTAGGTGATAAAATTTGCGAGAATAAAAGAGGGGGCTCAAGAATGCTCATTGCCCTTAAGACGTGAATTGTTACTTAAATTGCAATTACAATCCTCGCCTACACAAACAATTGTAAACCGAATTGCAACTCCTATTCAACTTGCAATCTAGTTTTTAGGTGGCTAAGTGAATAACTTATATTTCTATAGCTTCTCAAACTTAGATCAAATAACACAAGCAATACTTATGGTTTTTGAACCTTTTGCACATTCAAGTACTAAATTAAATTGGTTGAAACCCAATTGAAGAGTAGGAGTTTTAGTTTTCTTTTAAGTTTGAGTGGTTGTTTATTATTATTTAATGTTGGTTAATTTTAGGCTATTTTAGTTTTATACAAGGTGGGGGGCTTCCCTAATTAGATATAGGGAGTGGAAATGAGGAATTGGGTTTTAAGTGGCTTTGGGGGCATTCTTGTAAAAATTGTGACTCCAAACCAAGCCTAAAAGAAAGGAAACCCTAGTATTAGCTTTATATAAAGCCTAGCCAAGTCGCTTGAGCCTTCACGCAACCCTAAGCAGTCATTTGACTTCATCTTCTTCTTCCACCTTTTGTCTCTCACTATAAGCACCCATTTTTCCCTCAATTGTTGCCCTTTTTTCCTTCAAGCAAGACAACATCTCCCTCTCTCTCTCTACGCCGCAGTACACTATGCCGCCATCGCCCTGTCCACGGAAACCTCCGCCGCCACACCCAACCCATGCAAACCTCCGGTCGCTGCTACCCGACATTTAGCCGTACCGGATCCCATGCCACGTCTCCCCCTCTTTTGGTTCGGATGTACAGTAGAAGGGATTGTTTTTCGAGCATCCTCTAAGGAATTTGGCACTGTACAACTGTGATTGGTACTCTTTTCGGCGTGGGTAAGTCCTCCGATAATGATTCAAGGTAGATTTTGCATTGTAAAGTCGGTTTTAAGTGCTAATTTGGTGATTTGAAGTAAACCCATAGTGCTGAAATTTATTTTAGGATACCCATTGAGTTTGGAGGCCGGACCATAAAAAAAAAAAAAAAAAAAAAAAAAAAAAAAATATATATATATATATATATATATATATATATATATATATATATATATATATATATATATATATATATATTGAACCACCTTACTACCGAACTAGCAAGCATTGGAGTCTAATTTTTTGGTAAGGATCGAGTGCGTAAGGTTGTTTCAAATCATTTGGACCCATAACTTAAAAGCTACATATATTCGTCTTGATTTTTTAGAGTGAGTTCCAAGTGTGATTTTGGAATTTGAAAGTTAACCCATAATGTTTTGGAATATTATAGTGTGGTTTTGAATCGTTTATTCAAGATTTGAGGTTGGTTTCGATCTTTGGATTATTCGAGTAATTTCTTTTCTTTTTTTTTTTTTTAATTTTAAGAACTAAGTTTTGGGTTGAATGAGGATTTTTGGAGGTTTTGAGATGCCAAGAATTAATTAATTTTCTCTTGCAATTTGTTTAGGTGGTGCAAAAGAATTTTCTAGGAGAATGAAAATTTTAACTACTCTTGTATTGGCTCAAAAAGGTAAGTAGCCAAATTAGAACAACTCTTTTAAGTCATGGGTATGGAGTATGAGTTTTGGAACGCATGTATGACTATGGTTATGAATTTTTCTTAAGTACAAATGTTTGGGTTGTTGTGTTAAACTAAATAAGCATGAATGTTTGGATGTCTAGAGGTATGTTTAGCTACAAAGTTCAAAATGCTTGAGTTGTTTGATTGATTGACTGAGTACAACATGTCTAAAATATTCGAATAGTCGACTGTGTATAGATTTCTTGAGATATTGGATGAGTGGACTGCATGCAGAAAACTTGTGTTGTTTGACGAACTAGTTGGCAGTTTAAAATACTTTTGAAGTATAGAATGTCTAGATTCATGTATGACTTACTTAGAACGGCACCAAATAGCTTTTGAGTGTTTAGCATGTTTTAGAGGGGACCAATTAAGGAATGAGTTGTTAATGACTGTTATGACCTTTAGCATGTCGTGAGGGTCGCAGTGACATGCATGTTTAATCTTAAGTTCATGATGATGATATTTAGTGACAATTACCTTCTCCTCGTGTCATGTGTTTTCAGCTTGGGGGTCCCTCCCTCATGTCATGTATGTTCCATGTTTTTAGCTTGGGGGTTGTTCCCTCATGTTTACAGCTTAGTGGTCACTCCCTCATGTCTATAGTTACGGGGTCATCCCTTTATGTTTTCAACTTGGGGATAGGTTAATTATTCACTTGGCATAAAATTTTCATGTGTGCAATTAAGGCTTTATGTATCAGGACACTTTGAGTGTAAACCAGCTTGACAGAATGACATGTTTTTAGTTATGACCTTTAAAGTAATAGAACATGAATGTATACTTTATTCAGGATCCTACATGTGTCAAGTTTCATGAATGTTTCAAATATGTGCAACTTTGGTCCTCGAGTGGGCTACTTACTAAGTATTTTTATATTCACCCATGCTACTTTACTTTCTTCTTCAGACGGAGCTTAAACTTACGAGGCGCGTGATGAGGGTGTGCAACTTGGCAAGGCCATGGCATTAACAACGGACCTCTCTAGGATCTTAGATTAAATCTCTAGTTCATATTTTTCCTATATTTCTATTTATTGCATTTAATCACTGGTCGAGTTTCATTTTTCGCTTTTACTAATTCTTTGTTGGGATCCCAAAATCAAAGTTTTATGATTCTTATTTTTCGCACTTTAATAAAAGTTTTTTTGACTTCCATGAGTTTTAGTCATTTCTGTCCCAAAAGTTTTTACTTTTCATGCATGTAGTATCGACCCTTAGATATTACCTATAGAGAAAGTCGGGTCATTACAGATGGTGTCAACCTGCAAATTGAATCTCGCATCAATGTGGCGCTCGTCCCCATACACTTTGAAGCTTAAGCTAGTATTAAGTCCGAGATGGTGTCGAGACAAGCTTAAGGTAGCAATCTGTACCTTTGGGAAGGATGGGTCTCCACCCTTTATAAGGAAACAATTATTAGGAGTTGCCCTACCACTTCTAACGGTCCGTACTTAGAGAGCAATTAATTGTGTGCCAATGTTGTTGCTGCATTCAGGTTGGTCGTGTGGGTAAGTTTGTTCAAGCACGAAGTTGGTTTCGGTGTTGGGCAGGCCTTCACCTTGGCATGTCCAAGCTAAGCCCAAAAATGTTGCCTCCAGTGATTGTGCTATTGAGCAAACTCGGATTCATCTATAGATTGATCACACGTTGAAATATGCATAGAGCCCTTATTTGTTGAATGCAATTAATATGAATTATATAATTTTTTAAAAAGAAATTTGTTGCATTAGTCGCTAATTAAAAGGATTATTTTCTAAATTCTTGTTATAGCACTATTGCAGAGTGGCATACAATTGGTTTGTGTACTAATAGGGGTCTTTATACTAGAGCTCTTTCTATTATCTCTTTCTGCCAGCAAGTTGGTTAACAAAAAATTTACAAAATATTTTTTTAGATTAATTAAATAACTCAGGGTGTATTTGGTTAGTGATCCAAAAACATAAATTTGAAAATAATGGATGCAATAAAAAAAAACATAGTATAATTTCATGTTTTCAATGTGTTTTGGATACATGTTTGGTAACAAATTTAGAAACTGGATCCCATTTAAAACAATTGTTCGAAATGTGTTAGATAATATATTTATAAACTATGAAAATAATTTTAGTTACCAACCAAATATGAGGTTGAATCTCCACTATTATTTTAATTTATGAATGCGTTTTATGTCATAAATTTTGTATAACTATTATTTTACAATATCAAATAATTTATAATATATTATATTATACATATTTTAATTTAACAAAAATGAAATGAGTTTATAACATGAAATGTTATATATTTATCAAAGTTTTTATCTTTTTTAGTGTAATTTTGCATTTTAAAATTTAAATACATTGAAAACATAAAAAAATAATTTTCAAAATTTCCACTATTTAGATTATAGAATCAAAAAACAGTTTTCAAAAACAAATATGCAAAACGAATATTCACTGAATCTGAAAACATAAAATAGAATTGTTATCAAACATATCCTTAGTTTTCTTTAATTTTCATATTTTGGATATGAACTTTTATATATACTAAATGATTAAGATGATTTTTTTAATACAAAATTTAAGAAGTAAAATATAAATTTGAAAGTTGACAGATTAAAATAACATATATTTAAACTTGGATGATAAAATTTTTTACCCTAAACTTGGCAAAGTATACCGATTTATGTTCTAAACTTTCACTTTCATCCTTATGAACTTCAGACAAATGTTGCAACTTTTATCCCTATTCAAATTTCACTACATTAATTTTAACCAAAAAAAAAAAAAAAAACACAGAAAAATCTTCCAAATTGGAAAATGGGTAGTTGGAGTAGTTGGCTTTCTTCATGATTGTAGCTATTCTCAAAATATATATGTGTACGTACGTATGTAAAATAATAATACAAAAATTCAAAACTTACTAATTAATTCAATAAAGCAAACATTGCACAAAAGTAAAAAGTAAACACGATTAATGTACAAGATCGACCATTAAATAAATCTCTAAAAATTCATAAATTTCAACAAAAATTAAACTCTAGTGTCGTATGTTGCTTATACCTTGTCAATTTAAGGTAAAAATTGCAACACTTTTCTAAGTTTGAGATCCAATTTGATGAATAAAAATTTAGGGTAAAAATTTATACGTCCTGGCACATTTAGGTAAAGTTTGATTTTTTTTTTCATTAAACATTGATGGAGCAAAATATAATCAATATTAAAAGTTTGAAGAATTAAAATAGATTTTGAACTTTTTTTCATTAAATAATTAAAATATAGCAATTCAAAGTCAAACTCATGATCTTTTTTAATAAAAAAACTAACTTTATTTTCATAGATCAAGTAAAGTAGAACAATTCAAAACTTTTGATAAATTCACTGAATTTATCTATGTTAATTGGGCTAAAACAAAATGTTTGACCATGACAATGAACAATAGAAGCAAAACATTAAAAAGTAGGTAAAGTGTTCGTTATAATTTATAATTTATTATTTGTTAAAAGATTATGATAAAAAAATATTATTTATTAACGACATAAATATTGATTTTCACCAAAAAAAAAACATAACTATTGTTTAACATTTATAAAGTGTAGAAATATAAATTAGGATATGTTAATTACTTTTTTTTAGTTCAACAATATGTGGAAGTGAGAATTCGAATCTTTGAGATTTTAATTGAGTTTAAAATACTTTAATTAGTTAAGTTGTGTCTAGGTTAGCAAATATTCTAATTACTTAAATGCAAATTAATTCGCAAGGGAAATTAGATAATCCTATAGAATATAGATTTTCAAGATATGAATAACATATTAAAGTTGTCATTCGTATCATTCGATATATATATATATATCTTATTATTTATTATTTTCACTTATTCAATACATTAATTTTACGTTCAATTTAAGATAATATATTGCAAGAAGAAAGAAGTGGTTGCCAATTTAATTAGTTAAATATTTAATATTTGATATTTATGTATGTCTCTCCTTAAATTGTATCGTAGGTTCAAATTCTATCTATCTTATTATTAATGTAATATTATAAAAAAATGGTAAAATAATAACCCAAACACTTAAAAAATGTGTAATGTAATATTGTAATATATATATATATATATATATATATATATATATATATATATATATATATTTCAATTGTCTACAAATACCATCGAATTCTTTTTTTTTTTTTTTTTTTTAAAAGAATCTATTCAACAAACATTAAAATCCAAAATTTTGAAAGTTTTTTTGTTTTTATTATTTTTTTATGTCAAATTACCAATTTGATTCCGATAGTTTTCGCTTGATTTTAATGTGGTTTTTATTTTAATTTGATTTTAATGTCGTTTTTATGTCAAATTTGGTTTGATCCTCACAAATTCTTTCGATACCTTTTTTTACCCTCCTTAAAACGTACTCCTTGTCCTATGTAATTTTTTACTCAACCTTAAACTTTAATACATCAGTTGATATATAGTTAACAAAATTAAAAACAAGAAAACATGACACATATTTAATAATAGTAACAATTTCAAAACAACAAACAAAAACGGTTTATAAGCTTCAACAAAATTAAGCAGCAAAATTATTAAAATTTCAAAAATATAAGGACAAGACTAGAATAAAGTTGAAATCATAAGAACTAAATTGAAACTTTTAAAATTATCATCACAAAATTGACACAAGGCATAAGAATTAAATTTGTGTCAAAGTAAGCATAGTTCAACGGTAATTGGCATGTATCCTCGAACAAGTAGTCAGATGTTTGAATCCCAACCCCCAATTATTGTTGGACTAAAAAAAAACTATTAAATTTGTAGCTTAACCTAATCTTTTATCAATATTGAGTCTCTCTCTGTAAACATCCCCAAACAATAATGCTCATGACTCATCTGAGACCCAGGCTACCAATTTGATCATTTGGAGAGATTTTCCAACAGCTATGAGTCCAGTCCTTTTGAGATCAAAATAGTTGAAGATATTTAATTATTTTAATTTTACTAGAACAAATCAACAGTGTGACTTCAATAAATATCCAACCTTTTATTCAATATATATATATATATATATATAATTTCAGGTGTCATTTTGACTTTATTTTTCATAATCAGAGTCTATAAACTTTTGAAATTTGCGATTGATTTTTGCTCTATATAATAATAATCTAAGGGGCGTTTGACGCTCAGAGTTAAGTTGAGTTGGGCAGAGTTAGTTTATCAACCAGTTCAAAAGTCTGTGTTTGAGGTGCAAAGTTGAGTTGAGTTAAATAAAAAAGTCTATATTTGAGGGTGCGTAGTTGAGTTGAGTTGTCAAGAATATCTAGTGCAATTTTTTTGTAACACAAAGTAAACTGATTTTTAGATGACTGTTTTTATTTTCTTTATTTTTATTTTTTCCAATCATTCATCTACAAACGTATTTTTCCAACTTTTCAACACTGAATTCAGATGTTCACTTCAAAAAAACAATATATTTCAATATTGATCTTTTTTTTAAAAAAAAAAAACATCAATCTTTATCTTTCTTTTTTTAGAGATTGACTTCTTCCAAACTATAAGCAATGTAGCTTTGTTTTCTCTGTGTTACACATTGAACTTCTTTCAATTTATAGAAATCAAATATTTGCATTATACATTGAACTTCTTTCAATTTATAGAATCAAATATTTGCATTACACATTGAACTTCTTTCAATTTATAGAAATTAAATGTTGCATTCTTTATAACAACAAATAGAGCAATTGATGAATGGAAAAAAGGCAATGTACCTAGATTTTTTTTTTCTTTAAACACAAATTGAACTTCTATCAAAATATAGAAATCTAAGGTTTCATTTTCTAAACACACATTGAACTTCTTTGAAACTTACAAATGAGAACCTTATTATGACATTTTTCCATTACTAATAGGGTTTTCATTATGAGGAAGTTTTTTTTTTTTTTTTTTTTTTTTTTTAAATATTGACCATTACGTATTCTTTTTTTTTTTTCAAGGAACATTGTTTGTTTACATTTGTTTAAACACATGTGCTAAATTGAACATTTTTGGAAAAGAAAATGCCAGTATTTTCCTTTTTCAAGATGACAAGAAAACGACAATATATTTCAACATTAGTATCATGTAAGAGTAAAAATATTCACAAAACATTAGTAGGTCATCAAGAGCCTATTTACATGATTCACAAAACATAATTATGGTTCACAAAATATAAGTAATGACCAACAATGGGTCGAGTTCGTAAGTCCGAAGAAAGATTGTTGGAGTAGAGAGTCAGACCAACTAAGTACATGTGTATTTCATATTATTTTGAACCATGGGAGTGCTGTCGATCGCTGGGAATTGTTGCTGGCAATAGTTGTCGGAGATGATACCGCCGGTTGCTGGATATGATTGCCAACGATTGTTGTCGATCGTTAGAGAAGGTAGTCGACAGTGACCGTCAATTGCTGCATATGGTCGTCGTTCATCGGAGAAGATTGCCGACGGTGGTCGTCGGTAGCCAAAGAAGGTTGCATGCAGTGGACATCGATCGTTGGAGAGTAGTGATAAAATATGTTAATAGGATTACTATACAAGTCAGTGGAGTTAATATCCTAACACTGTAGTAAGTTGGTAGAGTTGAGTTTTTTTTATGAGAAGTTAATTTCTCTCCATAAACCAAACGGTAAATCCAACTCCACTCAACTCAGGGGCAAATGCCCCCTAAAGAATTCTCCACCTATACGAATGAAAGTACACAATTGAAATAAATGGAATTGATTAAAAATAAATAAGTTGAAACTTGAGAGGCTGTTTCACAATATTAAATTAATCATGTTTAAGAATTAGCCCGTTTTCGACCGTTTGAATGTAAATTTAATTCAAAATTATCAAATCAAAGTCAGGACAAGGAAGCTTGCACGCAAAGGTATCTAAGTGCCCTGTAATTTAAAATTCATTTTGACAAACATAAATTGATATGACCACAATATTAATTTAAAAATCTTCAAATGAGCTTATTATTTATGTATATGATATATTAGACCTCCTAATGTCGTTATATGATTTCATAGACCAGCTGGATTTTACCTGGTTTTTGGTCCAATGCCAAATTGTGGTATAATTTAAGTAATTAACGTTGTTAACCTAAAACTCGATTTATTGGTATTAATTTCTACATGTAGATTTCAAATATATTTAATTTCCAAATTGTGGGGGAAAAATTACCCTTTTAGCACCAGCACCATTATATGCTATATTACTTGTTCACAGATTTGCATGCATTTGAAGAGCTACATAATCATTCTATATCACGCAAGACTGCGAGAGTGAGTTTGACATTCATTTTAGTTTAATTTAGACTATTTTTTTTCACGTTTTGTTTTTAAAAAATGCTTTTAACTATGCTTTTGGTTACATTTTTTTTAAAAAAAAAAATTAATAATAAGTTTGTTTGGTTGTACTACATTTTTTTAGTTCAATAAAATATAGAGGGAGAGATTCAAACTTATTTTAAACTTTTGGTCAATGATATAATGCCTTAACTAATTGGCTAAGGTCAAAGGTCGAGTCTCTAGCTTGATAGCCGGCTTGAATAAAGGAATCAATCCATTTGCAAAATGTATATTCTTCATAAATTGTTGTTTGAGTTAGAAGAAGACGTCGGTTGTTACAACTAAGCTGAAATGGGAGTACATGACTGTCTCTTATGTCTATAGGATAGGTGCATGTAGCTTCCTCATACCTCGAGGCGAGCATAGATGTTTTACAATTAATTTCTAATGGTTTCCTGTGTTGTTAGTTTGTTGATTATATAGATCTTTTTTCAAGCCTTAGAGTTCATTAAAAAGATCATAAATAATTGTTGTAGTGGGAGTTGAGCCTTGGATCAGTTCGCCAAGATGATCAGTTTTTCGTTGCAGTGAGAGGCAAAATCGTTGTTTTGTCTCCAAATGGGAGATTGTTAAGAATTTGGAGTCAAACTGAAGCTATGATGTTGAAGCCCCCAAACGAACATGCCCATGAATTTTGTTTTGATGATTTCGGTCGATTAGTTCATTTAAGGTCCATTTGTGGGGTAGGTCTTTTTGAGGCATATTTATACATATTGTTGCTACCATATTGCGACGTGGGACGGCCGATATCCATCTAAAAAGACGGTCTTTTAGAAAAGTTATAGGAGTTGCCACAACCATTATTAGGATGTGATTGGTCACTCAATTTTAAAAAAGAAAGAAATGGTCTACAAAAATAGAGTTTAGGCTCGGGGGTCTTTTGTGCGTAGGGAAGGTATTAGCACCTTATAACACCTGAAAAAAATAGTTACCAAAATCAATCTCTTATCTCGTGCTAGTTTTTTTTTTCTTTTTCTTTAAGGGATCCTTTGGAATTCTAGAGGAAAATATTTGTTTTTTTTTTTAATGTCTCATTTTTTCATATCTTTAGCTTCAAGAGTGAAGTAAGCGATTGACTTAATGAGTGAGGTTGTTACCCTTTAATTGTTGCAACAATATTGGAATTGTTCTCATAGCATTAAGAAAAACTCTTCACCTCAAGAACTTGAGAAATGAGAAGATTTCCTTTTTGAAATCCCTCGTAGGGGTTGCATTTAAAAAGAAAATATTTTTTTTAGGAATTTTCATGTATCTCGAGGATAATATGATTATCTCGAAAGTACACTACTCAAATATCTAAAATAGTTTAAAGAAAATAATACTTTTTAAGAAAAGTATAATTTGAAAGAAATGAGAGTTTTAAGATAGAGAGATTTTTTGGATCTTGAGAATTTCAAATTGTTAAGAAAAGTGTCATATGCAGTTTAAGAGAAAATATTTGATTTTATAGAGAGAAAAACAAGTTTAAAAAGCTTTGGTTTCTTTAAGAGATGAAAATACAATTTTTTTTTGAAAAAAGTGTAAATCAAAGAGTTTGATAATCAAAACTTTGTTATTTTAGCAAAAGTATTATATTGAAAAGGAAAACTCATTTCATTTTAAAAGCAAGTGCAAAAAGGAAATATTTGATTTCTTGGTATTTTGAAAGCTTTTTTTTAGCAAGATTCTATGAAATAGAAGTTTAAAAAGAAGATTATTTTTACGCAGGTTTTCATATAATTTACGGATTGGAATCCATAAAATATATTACTCGAGCCTCACTTTTGGTAAAGAAAAAAAAACCATAAACTCTAGTTTGCAAACCTTTATGGATCAACTACCTTTTTGTTGATGATAACTTCTTTGAGCCAAATTCATACTTGTGCACCTTTTGGAACTCAAAATGAAGAAAGATTTCAATGATTTTTAGATATTGGGGCTCCCTCTACATTTTTGGATTCTTACTCTTCTTTTTTTTTTTTTTTCAAAGGGGATAGGTTGGATGATGGAGTCACCCCTTACCTTCTTTTTATTCTCTCTCCTTTCTTTCTTTTTTTTTTCCTCTATGGTTTTGAATCCAATTTATAGGCCAAAGATTGTGAAATTGAATTTGATTCCCTCATTGCTATCCTATACATAGAGTTCTTTGATGTGATTTTGTAGATACTCAATTGCACATAGGATAGAGAGCTATTGGGAGATGAAGAGGCTTATAAGAGAATGATGAATTTTGGATTGAATCCATCATTCATACCTCATGCATAGAGTTCCTTAATGTGATTTTGTATGTACTCAAGTGCACATAAGGTAGGGAGCCATTGGGAGATGAAGAGGCATAAGAGAGAAGGATTTTCGCATGTGAATCCATCATTGCAACCTCATGTATAGAGTTCCTTGATGTGATTTTGTAGATACTCAAGTGCCCATAGGATAGAGAGTCATTGGGAGATGAAGAGGCTTATGAGAGAAGACTTTTGTTTTGTTTTGTTTCTCTTTAATACCTTTTTGTAATTTAAAGATTACACAATTTTTTTTTTAATCCTTTCAAAAGGTTGTCACTTTTTATAAGAAAGAAAAAAAAATTAATACAATTAATCAAAACATTAGAAGTCCGGACCAAATATGGGGTCTACACATATAACTGAGAGAGAAAGTTTAACGAAGGACCTTGTGCGACTGTTTTCTATGTAGTTTTCTTCGTGCGACAATGCGAGCTTTTTTGGTGAGGATTGCAAGTTGTATAGGCAATCACTCTTTATTTCATTGTTTATCTTGAGCTATCGGATTGTGGTGCTTAGAAGTCAAGTAGCATTCGTTAGGCTATTTGAAGGTCGATTTGTAGCACGAGAGAGAGACTATTTGTAATCTCTATTATAATAGAACTTGCAATTGCAGAAGACTAGAGTAGTCTCGAGTTTCGAGCGAACTAGCATATTTTCGTTGTCGTTTCTTTTTTCCTATTTTTCTTTATTTTGTCGTTTGTGATTTACTAACTTGCCTAGCTTAAACGCATGAAGGGGAGAATTGTAGTATTTTGAACTTCGAATACTATTTTGTATCTGTTTCGTCTCCCAACATAAACTACTTAGAAAAATATACTATACACTTGGAATTAGTAATTCTCCTAAAGGCATCGGCGGATTTATGAAGGGCCCAGGGGAGGCTTGAGCCCCCCTCAACTTCTGAAATAGTTATATTTTATATATAAAATGTCTGATCTATCATGTTGCTCTTGGCCTAGTGGCAAGCCCCCCCTTAGTTTTTCTTAAAGCCTTTGTCAGGGCCAAGGTTCAAGTCCCCGCATGTGCAGCACTCAAATATTTTGAATATATATGTTTCTTTTCCTTTTTATTTTACACATATATATATATATATATATAAACCAATAAAAATAAAAACTGAGTTTTTTATGTAATAAATTTAAATCAAGAAACTACAATAATTCTATGAATTCTTATAAATGGAATTTTTTTTTTAACTACAATAATTCTATGAATTCTTATAAATATAAATTTTTTTAAAGAAAATTCTTACTTATTACATCAAGTATACTTATATAAAAATTTTAGCCATACTTCTAACATCGAAACATATAAACTAATAGGTTAAAATATCATTTTACTTCATATACTTTGGGACTTGTTATATTTTAGTCACTATATTTTCAAATGTCTAAATTTAGTCTCGATACATTTAATAAATCATAAAATTAGTTCACAGTTAGATTTATGGTTAAAAAAAATGTAATCTCTATTAGCTTTTTGTTTATAAATTTTGGAAACATATTCACATTGTATTTTTTTTCTTAAATAAAATTATTATTATTATTTTACCAAGTTCAATAAACATTATCTCCAAAACTAACAATAATGACTAATTTTAATATTTTTTTTGAAAGTACCGAGATTAAATTTGGACATTTAAAAGTACATAAACTAAAATAGAATAATACTCAAAAAGTATAGGGACTAAAATGGTATTTTAACCAAACTAATATCAACGTGTTTAAAATAATCTTTATACGAATTCAAGCCCCCCTGACATTAATTTCTGGATCCGCCACTGCCTAAAGGTGCTATAGAAAAAAGGGTTTTTTTTAAAAAAAAATTAAAAATCATTCCAAATGACACTAAATATTGCTTTTAAAATTTACAACACAATATTGATATATTTATATAAATTTTTTATTTTGATTGTCTAACTTTCAAGATTCTTCTATTATCCTTCTTGAACTTTTAATATATTTATTTTAGTTTAAACTTTTAGATTTGTTTAACTTTGCTATTGAGCATCTTTAAAATATCTATTTTAGTCTCTAATAAATTTTTATAAAATAAAATATTTTGGTTCTCATCATTGTTTTTTCATTAATTGTTTTGCAAATTAGCAACATGTATGTATGTATGTATTAATAGATTGATGTAGACATGTGTTAGAATCATACAAATTGGCTAGCGGAAGGTGGATATTTAAGTGGATAGATTTTAGGTGACAAAATAGTATCAATGATAAAAACAATTACTTTTTAGAAGCTTAGAGACTAAAATGGTTAATTTTCTTGAAGTTCACTAGCTAAATTAGAACATTTGAAAATCCAAAAACTAAAATGTAAGGCCCCGTTTGATAACCAATTCATTTTATGTTTTTAGTTTTTAGTTTTTGATTTTTAAAGAACAGGTACGTTTGATAACTGATTTGTTTTTTAGTTTTTAAAATTTCAAAAACGTTTTTAGAATTACACATAAAAACTGGAAACATAAAAATTTGGTTTTTAAAAACTGATTTTCGTTTTCAAAAACGAACCTACCTCCCATTAACACTAACAACACTACTCAAAAGGCACCTTGGGCTTAAAAGTCCATCCATTTTCTTTTTTAGGTACTTTTTTTAACACCTCATCCACTTTATTATATGTATAATAATAATAATAATTGTTGTTATTAGTAATACTAATAACCAACCAAAAAAACATTTTAATTTTTTTTAGTTAAGCATTTCCAATTAAGTGGTTTAAAATTAAAATTAGGTGGTATTGTTTTTTTTAGAGTTAAATTAGGTGGTATTGTTCACACTTAATATTTTAAATATTAAATTTTAATTTTATTCAAATAAATGCTATATTTAGTCTATAATTTATCTCTTATATATATATATTTTTAATTTTATTTCTCAATTACTTTCTTTTGTGAAAACAAAATGTTAACAAAAATTGATGTATCATTAAATTATTATTTTATTAATATTTTAGACACATAATGACAACTTAAGTGTGAGAGATTCTAATGTCAAACAATCTATCAATATTTTTATCACGTTGCAAGCTTGAAATCAAAATCATTTGTTCTCCAAAATTTGAGTCAAACATGTATGGTTTTTATAATTTTTTTGAAAGATGTATGATTTTTGTAATTGTTATTTGTATCTTTTCGATATGTTTATTTTTATTATTTTTTCCTAATTTGATTAATGACTAATCAATATCTTTAAAACATTGATATTACATGCAATTTAAAAAAAATAATTAAAAAATAATTTTATAATTATAGTATATTAGATGAAAAAATATTACAAAATAGTTCGGTTATTATTTTATAGAAAATTTAAAATTAAAAACAATTATCATAAGTTCTTTTGATTTTTTTAAAAATAAAAAACAAAAAACAGTTATCAAACATACTTTTAGTTTTTAGTTTTTAAAAAACAGAAACCAAAAACAATTATCAAACATGTATGGTTTTTGTTTTTTAAAAACAAAAAACCAAAAACAGAAAACTAAAAACTAAAAACCAAAATAGAATTTGAAAAAAAAAATCCACCTAGAATATAATAAGGCTAAATTATAAAAAAAAAAATATCCCTAAACTTTGCTCTTAGAGTAAAAAAATTGTTAAAATGTTGGACGAAAAGTCAATGTGATGGAACGTTATTTTTTCAGAAGAAATCTAAACAAGCGTCCCAGTAACCGCCATGTCATTCCCGATCACCACTATTTCAATTTTTCGTCCAATATTCTAACATATTTCTACTATAAAGGTAGTTTTGAAATGTTTATAAAAGGTCAATGGTACTATTACAACTTTTAAAAGAATATGAGTATTTTTAAAACAAATGACAAAGTTCAGGAGTATTTTTCATAATTTGGCCATATAATAATATCTAAATCATGTTCTCATCGACTAGTGATAGTAGGCAAAATAGTGTTATTTCTTGGCTTAGTTTTATGCTAGTTTTGCTGTGATTATATATGCTTTCATGTATTTTTATATATATTTCTCAGAAACCAAGCATTTGAAGCAAAACCGGAGAATTGTGAGATATTTAGATAAATTTGAGCAACTTAATACTATATTTGAGGATTCAAGTGTTGAAGAATGACAACAATGCATTTGGACCCAAGAGCATAGCATTGCAACGCTCCTTATAACGTTGCAACGCCATTTGAGAAGCTTTTCAACCTTGAAAAATCGCAGGCATAACGTTGCAACGCTACTCAAACAGATTTTTTCTCTTTTTACAAAATTCGAAGGGACAACATTGCAACGCTGCCCCTAGCGTTACAACACTGTCTCGACTCTATAAAATGGAAGGTTTGTCATTCGTGCGAGGGGAGCCGTTTTAAGAGACCAAAAACCCTAAACTCAATTCAAGCATTGTCTAAGGACTTAGAGGAGACCTTTGGAGAGCCAAGGAGGAGACTCAAAGCTCGAGATCGTGGACATCACGTCGGCAACAAGTGTTGGCACGCGACCTAAGTTTATTCTCTATTTCCTTTTTCTTTTCTTTTGAATTTAGGAGTTTTTTTTTATACTGTATTAAGGTTGTAAATATGTGTTTTTAGACACTTGTATGGTTGTGTTTGTGTAAGACTTGGTTGATTTTAGTTTGGTTTATATGTTGACGTCTTTTATGCATCTCTTTATATTGTCTTAACCTTTGGCCATGATTTTGCATGTTAAACTGAATTTAGCTTGAGGAAGTAAGTTTGGTTATAGAACATTAGATGCATTACTAGGTTTAATCTATTGCACAAGAGTGAGTAGATTAATTTTAGAAGCCTTAAGAGAATAACTTATTGTCATGTTTAGTAATAGAAATAGACCAAGAGGTTGATTTGTTGCAATGCATGAATTCAATTGGACTTGAGAGAGTCAATTGATGATCTATAAATTCTTGGCTTAAGATTGTTAGTATAAAATCAAGTCACTAAGGCCCTGTTTGATAACCATTTGATTTTTGATTTTTGGTTTTTAAAAATTAAGCCTATAAATACTACTCCTACCTAAGGTTTTGCTTTTTTTGTCATATACTTTTTGCCTATGTTTTCAAAAATCAAGCCATGTTTTGAAAACTAAAAAAAGTAGTTTTCAAAAACTTGTTTTTGTTTTTAGAATTTAGCTAAGAATTCAAATACTTCCTTAAGGGAGATGAAAACCATTGTAGAGAAATTGGGAGAAAACAACCTTAATTTTCAAAAACCAAAAACCAAAAACCAAATGGTTATCAAACGGGGCCTAATCAATTCAAGTTGAGTTTAAGGTAATCAACCATGCATGTTTCTCAAAATTGGACTCCACAACATGTACATATTAGTTTAGATTTTATTTCTCCTTGATTCTAAGAGTTTGTTTCTCTAAATAAAATTGGGCATAATTAACTATAGTACATAATGAAATCTAAGAACTTCAATCCTTGATGATAACTCTGGCCACTATTATTGCAAATTTTAGATGACTGGTTTATAAATTTATTCGACAAGCTCCTTTATCAACTAGTCA
Organism: Trichosanthes truncata; assembly: GCA_033996785.1. Classification (NCBI taxonomy): domain Eukaryota; kingdom Viridiplantae; phylum Streptophyta; class Magnoliopsida; order Cucurbitales; family Cucurbitaceae; genus Trichosanthes; species Trichosanthes truncata. The sequence goes on from MU867261.1 coordinate 34,273,773, forward strand.
ATAAATATTGGGCATAAATCTTAATCTTTTCTTAGATAATCAAATGTTGTGGCATACACACATATGCGCGCACACACACACACACATATATATATACTACTGTCATATACTTCATACACAATAGATATCCTTCGAGTTCAAAATAAATATAGAGTTCTTTAAAGCCTATTTGGTAGACAATCTGAATTTTGTTTTATGTTTTCGGATTCATTGAGTCCATTAAAGTCTATTTTTTAAATATGTTTTCAAAAACTATTTTAGGATTCTGTGATCCAAATAGTGAAAATTTTGAAAACAACTTTTTTATGTTTTCATTGTAAACAGATTTTGAATTTGAAATTTTAATATGTAGAATTATATTTAAAAAATAAAAACTTTAATTAATAAAGAAACTGGAAGTATTCCAGAGTATCGTACCCAAGGGAACGAGGTTTAACAAAATTCACTTAGAGTGACACAAAATTGGTTGCAAAACACAATTGGGGTAACCGAAATTTCAAAATATAAGAGTTTGGTTTTTTAACAAGAGTGAATGAAAATTCAATGAGTTAAAAATAGGGATTCAAGTGATTCAAGCACCTTTGGAAGAATGCGATTCAATTTGCAATTGCAATCATAGTTAACATGTGAGAACTAAGTAAACCGAGTTCAACTCCTATTCAATTTTGATTCAAAATCTTTAGGAGACTAAGTGATTAAACCTATATGTCTATGGCTAATCTAACTTAGATACTTTGCACACAACTCTAGTGGTTTTGGAGTCTCGCCCTATGTCTAGGGTCGATGTTCAGGACTTATTTCTAAGCCTTTTCCTCCATTGCTTTTGTGACATCGGCTTTCCCTTAACTCTTTCGATATTAAGTTCAAGCTTGATGAGCAATCACTAGTTGACCGGCTAGGCTTACCCAAATCTAAATTCAACAAAAGCAAACAAAGTTCACATGCTAACTAGATTGTTTATGCTTTAGAGCTTTGCATTTTTCCTTAGGGCATTCACCAACTTGAACCCCTTGAGAAAATTCAGCTCATTGTAGAGAAAATGAAAATCCAAAAATTATTTGTTGAAAATTTCATAGTTTCTAAAAGAGGAAATAATTAACTTCAATGAAAACCTAAATGATTCTCCAAGTATAATTGCCCAAAATTCCTAGAATATACTACTGGACTTCATATTTTGCTTACTAAAAGAAAAAGCCTACGGGTAAATACACTTATAAAGGGAAACTGAAGACTTTTGACTATTAAACTTGACACTTCTTCTCTTTCCCACGACGTACAATCTGTAAATTTTGGCAAAATTCAGAAAGTGGTGCAACCAAAATACCGCCCAAGATCCCTTACTTCGATCGATTCAAAATTCGTTCAACTTTGAATCTTAATCTCTTCAACATTTGTTGAGGAGAGATCTTATTTCGGGAACTCGAAGTAACCAAATCACGAGCAAAAGAAAGAAAAGAAAACAGAGAATGAATCTTGAACTGCTGCTATGTTGAAGAAAAGTAGAAAAACCCATAAACAAAAAGTGCAGAAACTTGAATTCTCGTTGAATGAAGCTAAATTCAGAAACTCTTTGAGCTACAATGTAAGGAATAATTGTGAAAATAACATAGAATTGAAATAGAACTGAACTAATAACAATTGGAAATCAAATGTTGTTGTTGTCGACGAAAGAAAATAGAAAAATTAAAACCAAGGACGAACGCCCCAAGGGAAAAACGCTGCTACGAACTGTGGGCGAGCAAAGGAAAAACCCAGCCACCATTTGCTTCGTTTTCCACCATTTTATAGGCATTGAGGCTAGGGTTTCCATCTTGGAGCTCCTTAATTTGTGGGTAATTGATTAAGCACAAGATTTGGCCGTAAATTCTCCATAAATCAAGCAATTCCCGTGGGTTCTGGTGATTTTCCAAAAATTCTGCACTTTTTAAAGTCTAGAGATTGCAATTGCATTCTTCTTCCTTGTTCTTCACCTTACATTGCAAATGGGAATGCAATTGCATTCCCTTTTGCAAAGTCTTCACTTCTTCAAATCTGCACAAAAACTCAACCTAAGCCAACTTTCTTGCATCTTTTCACTTAATTCCTTCTTTTATCATATTCCAACAAGCTTGCATGAATTTATTTTAAAATGTTATTTTTAGCTTGCTCGGTAATCAATAAAGCATGCAAAAATGGCAAGAACAACTTAGTTTTAGGGTTAAATAATCCTCATAAATGAGAATTATCACACACATATGCGCACACACACACACACATATATATATACTACTGTCATATACTTCATACACAATAGATATCCTTCGAGTTCAAAATAAATATAGAGTTCTTTAAAGCCTATTTGGTAGACAATCTGAATTTTGTTTTATGTTTTCGGATTCATTGAGTCCATTAAAGTCTATTTTTTAAATATGTTTTCAAAAACTATTTTAGGATTCTGTGATCCAAATAGTGAAAATTTTGAAAACAACTTTTTTATGTTTTCATTGTAAACAGATTTTGAATTTGAAATTTTAATATGTAGAATTATATTTAAAAAATAAAAACTTTAATTAATAATGGTTTATATAGTATTGTAAAATAATAACTATACAAAATTTTAATATGTAGAATTATATAATATTGCAAAATAATAACTATACAAAATTTATAACAAAAAAACATGTTCATAAATTAATTAATAAGGGTTTATATTCAACTTAATATTTAATTTTGAATTACAACTAGTTTCATGGTCTATAAATATATTATAAAACACATTTTGAATAACTGTTTAAATTGAAATCTAATTTTAAATCTGCTACCAAACACATATCTGAAAACATAAAATACAACTCTATTTTTATTGAATCCCTTATTTTTTAAAATTATGTTTTCAAATTACCTATCAAACAAGCCTTTAAATACTGAACCATCCACATCCACTTTATTTCATCGTGAGTTGTTTAGACTGAATGTTCAAATTCTTTTAAGACACAAAAATAATAAAATACTACCAGTGAACAAATTTAAAAGTCTTATATATGTTGTGTTGAATGATTATGGGTCTCTCAGATTGCTTTTGAAAAAACACAATTATTTTAATTTAAATTCTTGATGTGTTGTGCATGAAAATTATTTGTTGGACCCAAGGGAAAAGGTAAGTGGCCCAAGTTTATTGGACCAACCAAGGTTTGAAAGACTTCCAAGCTTATTGGACCAACCAAGGTTTGAAAGACACAATCAATAAGAGACATAAAGAAAGGCTCAAAATGAAAACCAATAACCCTCCAAGAGGTCGGCTCAGTCATGAGGCCGACTCCAAAGGGTTGGCTTGGCCTTGAGACCAACTCCAAGAGGTCGGCTCAACCTTGAGACGAAGCCCAAGGGGTTGGCTTGGCCTTAAGACAGACCCCAAGGGGTTGGCTAGAACATAAGGCCAACCCCAACGGGTTGGCTTGACCTTTAGACCGACCCCTAAGAGGTCGACTCGACCATAAGGCCGGTCCCAAAAGGGTCGGCTAGACCTTGAGATCGATCCCCAAAAGGTCGGCTAGGTCATAAGGTCGATCCCAAGGGGCCAACTAAACCTTGAGATCGACCCACAAGAGGTCTATTAGGCCTTGAGACCGACCCCAAGGGGTTGGTTAGACCTTGAGACCATCTCTAAGGGGTCGGCTTGGCCATGAGATCAACCCTAAGGGGTAGGCTAAGCCTTGAGATCGATCCCCATAAGAGTCGACAGTGACCATGATAAACGATTCGACTAAGTAACTGTCGAACCTGGTAACTTTTTCTCACACTTAACGTACATCAAGAACAAATGTGAGATTATCGCTCTCTATTATAACAATGGTTTCTAAACCACCCTATAAATACGACAAGTCGGTAAATGGAAAGGTACGTCCAAATACGACTACTTTCCTACTAGCTAAGTCACTTTTAAACTCGATTACTGACTTAAGCGTTGGAGTGTCGGTGGCCTAGCACCACCTTGCCGTTTACCTATTTCTATCTTGCAGGCACTTTTAGTTCTCGATAATATAAATCTTACCATTGATCCGACGATCCAAATTCTGGTACCAACATGATGTATGATCCCTAGAATTTGAGATTACTTTTAACTCAGCGCAACTTACTTTAATGTTTTAATTTAACGTCCATAATTTTGACTTAACTTTAATTTAATATTATGTAGTTTTAAAATTTTCAATTTGTGGTTTGTGTCATACTATATTGAATATGTAAAACATTTTTTATTTATATAATAATGAGCTGCTTTTTTTTATTTGGATATTAAGATTTGGAATTGAGTAAATATAGAAGGAAAATAGTGAGTTTTCAAGTGATAAATACAATTATTTTAATTTAAATTATTAATATATGATCTCTATAATTTGAGCTTACAACAAACTTGGCCTCTATGCAACTTAATTTCAAAGTTTCAATTTGGTCTTATGATTTGGACTTAATTTCAATTTAGTCTTTATATAGTTTTAAAATTTTCAATTTGATCCTTGTGATTAAGTCAAATGTAACAATCATTCATGTCGTACTATATTAAATATGTAAAATATCGTCTATTTATATAATAATGAGTTTGGGTTTGAGTAATTGTAAAAGGAAAATAATGAATTTTCAAGTGATATAGAATAGTTTATAATAGACTATTGTCATTTGTTTAACCAAAACTAAAAAGACCAAATTAAAATTTTTAAATCTATGAGGATCAAATTAGAATTACTTCCATAAGTAGGGATGAAGCTGAAAATTTTCATAAGGGACATAATTTAGGGAAGTAAATTAGAGAAAAGAAAAAACTTTAAAATTTTAACATCTTAAGATAATTTTTAACCTAAGATATATGAATTGAGTTGCCCAATCCTTCCTTCTTCCGTCCACCCTAGCTATAGACCGAATCACTATTTTATCCATTATTGTAAGTCCAAATAGTCTCTCCAACCATAAATTAACTATTTTTTAAGATGTTTATTTTTCCTAGAAACTAGAGATGTCCATAGGGCAGGGCGGGGTCTCCGGCCCGGCCCCACCCCCCATTTCATTTCATATCCCAGCGAAATTCTTCATTTAATTTTGCGGGGATCGGGGCGGGAATTTTTCATCTGGAATTCGAGGGGATCGGGTTCCCTGCAGGAAATTATTCCCCGTTTATATTTTTATATATTTTTTAAATTTTGATTAAATAAAATATTTTTTTAGAAAAAATCTATTTAAATTATTAATTCCTAATGGTAAATTTCTATTTGAAGATAATTTTTAAAATTTTCTTTAGAAAAATAAAATAATACATCATAAAATATTAAATTTAGTATTTATTATATATAAATATAAATATTATAATCCAGGCGGGGGCGGTGAACGGGGCGGGGATGGGGAATCTAGCAAGAAAAAAAATTTCCCACTCCGTCCTCTATTCTCCATCCTGTTAGGAGCGGGTCCCTGCAGAGTCCGTTCCTGCAAAAAAAAAAAAAATGAACATCTCTGCTGAAACTACCTTAAATAGTCTCAGCCCACAAAAAACAAATAGTATGACAAAGCAAAAAAAGCAATGAAGAAGTAAGAACAAATATTCTAAAAGGTACTTTTCAAAAAATATATATATGTTGTAAAATGAGAGGCGAAACCGGGCACCAAAACTTTACCAAAATATATAATAATAATAATATATAATAATAATAATAATAATAATAATACAAGTGTTAAAATATAAATGGATTATATATAGATAATATAAATAAAAGAAAATGGAGATTTATGGCAAATTAAATAAACAAATAAATTAGAGAAAGTGGAAGAGAAAAGAGAGGATTTGAGAGTTTTTTTACCAAAAATGCATATCTCATTTATCCAAAATGAACCACTATTTATAGGCAATTTGGAGAGCATGATGTGGTCAATTTGGACACCAATCTATGGCCTTTGTTGGACACATGGAGGACACTTTGGCTATGGAGAAAAAGCCACTTGGCATGGATATAAATGGGCATGTGGAATGGGAATTTACTTGTCATATTTACAATACTCCCCCTTAAATGCCCATTTATATAAAATATGCCTCGTTAAAACCTTACTAGGAAAAAACCCAATGGGAAGAAAAACCCTAGTGAAGGAAAAAGAGTACATATTTTATATAGTTTACTATAATACATTCACTCCCCCTCATGGAGACATCACTTAAAGTCTTTGAATCGCCGCATTCCAATGCTATATACTAATTTATCGAAGGTTGCAGTTGGTAATGCCTTCGTAAATAAGTCAGCCAAGTTATCTTTCGAACAAATTTGTTGTACAGTGATATCGCCATTTTCTTCAAGATCATGAGTATAGAAGAGTTTTGGTGAGATATGCTTTGTTCTATCTCCTTTGATATATCCTCCCTTGATTTGAGCTATACATGTTGTGTTATCTTCGTATAACATCGTTGGAAGAGGTTTACTTGAAGATAAGCCACATGTCTCATGAATGTGTTGTGTCATCGATCTTAGCCATACACATTCTCGACTTGCTTCATGAATAGCGAGGATTTCAGCATGATTTGAAGAAGTGGCCGTTATAGTCTGTTTCACTGATCGCCACGATATAGCAGTTCCTCCACATGTGAATAGATAACCTGTCTGAGATCTAGCTTTGTGTGGATCAGATAGATAACCAGAATCTGCATAACCAACTAGATCATATTTTGATTTGTTAGAATAAAATAAACCCATATCAATTGTCCCTCGAAGATATCGGAGTACATGCTTAACTCCGTTCCAATGTCTTTTTGTAGGATATGAACTATATCTAGCTAATAAATTTACTGAAAATGCAATATCTGGTCTTGTGTTATTAGCCAAATACATAAGTGCACCAATTGCACTAAGATATGGTACTTCAGGACCAAGTAGTTCTTCACTGTCATCTCGAGGTCGAAATATATCTTTCTTTACATCCAGTGAACGAACTTCCATTGGAATGTTCAATGGATGTGCTTTATCCATATAGAATCTTTTTAAGATTTTCTCTGTATAAGTTGATTGATGAACAAATATCCCATCTGCTAAATGTTCAATTTGCAAACCAAGGCAAAATTTTGTTTTTCCAAGATCTTTCATCTCGAATTCTTTCTTAAGATATTCTATTGCCTTGGATAACTCTTCAGGAGTTCCGATTATATTTAAGTCATCAACATATACAGTTATAATAGCAAATCCTGACTGAGATTTCTTTATAAAAACGCACGGACATATTGGATTATTTTGGTATCCTTCTTTCAACAGATATTCACTCAGGCGATTATACCACATTCGTCCTGATTGTTTTAATCCATATAATGATCTCTGTAACTTTATTGAATACAATTCCCGAGAACTTGATTCATATGTTTCTGGTATTTTAAATCCTTCCGGGATTTTCATATAAATGTCATTATCCAGAGATCCATATAAATACGCCGTGACTACATCCATTAGATGTATATCAAGCTTTTCATATACAGTCAGACCAATCAAATATCTTAGCGTTATTGCATCCACCACAGGAGAATATGTCTCCTCATAATCAATACCAGGCCTTTGCGAGAATCCTTGTGCAACAAGTCTCGCTTTATATCTTGTGACTTCATTCTTTTCATTTCTTTTCCTTACAAATACCCATTTATATCCCACAGGTTTGACGTTTTCCGGTGTTGGGACTACTGGTCCAAAAACCTCACGTTTTGAAAGTGAGTTCAACTCTGTTTGGATTGCTTCTTTCCATTTCGGCCAATCCTTTCTACGTTGACATTCTTTGATAGATTTTGGGTCAAAATCATCACTTTCATGAATAATATCGTGAGCAACATTATAAGAAAAAATATTGTCAATAATGATATCATTTCGGTTCCATCTTTTTCCTGTTGTAACATAGTTTATAGAAATTTCATTATTATCCTCAAGCGTTTGATTTTCACCAATACTCTTTTGAGTAGTTGTATTCTGGATTTCTTCTGGAACATCCATACCTTTTATTGAATCATTTTGATTCTCAACTACTTTTCTTTTCCGAGGATTTTTATCTTTAGAACCTATTGGTCTACCACGCTTCGGCGTGCTCCAGACTCATTATTGACGACTTGTTCCTTTGGGATATCAATTTTTGATGGAGCATTTGCAGCTGGTATATATGATTTAGTCACACTTTTAGTATCTGTAAATGCATCTGGTAGTTGATTTGCTATATTTTGCAAATGAATTATCTTTTGAACTTCAAGTTCCAATTGATCTCTACGAGAATCTAAATGAGATAATAACGATGCATTCCATGTAATTTCTTTTTCCAACTTCTTAATTCCTCCCCCTAATGTTGGAAAATTTGTCTCATTAAAATGACAATCAGCAAATCGTGCAGTAAATACATCACCCGTCAGGGGTTCAAGATATTTAATAATTGATGGGGAATCAAAACCAACATGTATTCCTAACCTCCTTTGAGGACCCATCTTAGTACGTTGTGGTGGAGCAATTGGTACATATACTGCACATCCAAAAATTCTTAGATGGGAAATATTTGGCTGCTGGTCATAAGCTAATTGCATTGGGGAGTATTTATTATAAGCTACTGGCCTAATACGTGCCAGTGATGCAGCATGCAAAATAGCATGACCCCATACTGATGTAGGAAGTTTAGCTCTCATAAGCAATGGTCTTGCAATTAGTTGTAGACGTTTTATAAATGATTCTGCTAGACCATTTTGTGTATGAACGTGAGCTACAGGATGTTCAACACTTATCCCAATTGACATACAATAATTATTAAAAGTTTGGGATGTAAATTCACCAGCATTATCAAGTCGAATGGTCTTAATTGTATTATCAGGAAATTGTGCTTTTAACTTAATTATTTGAGCAAGTAATCTTGCAAATGCAAGATTTCGACTTGATAATAAGCATACATGTGACCATCTGCTGGATGAGTCAATTAATACCATAAAATATCTAAATGGACCACTTGGTGGGTTAATAGGTCCACAAATATCACCTTGAATTCGCTCTAAAAATGCAGGTGATTCAATCCCCACTTTAGCTGGTGATGGTCTAATAATTAATTTTCCTTGAGAACAAGCATCACATGACAACTCATTGGATTGAAGAATCTTCTGGCTCTTTAAAGGATGTCCATGTGAATTCTCAATAATTTTCCTCATCATTATCGACCCTGGATGACCCAATCGATCATGCCAAACACTGAATATTTCTGGATTCATGAACTTCGGGTTCATTATTGCATAACTTTCGATTACTCGTATATGAGTATAGTATAATCCAGAAGAAAAAGCATGCAGTGTTTCTAATATACGTTTTTCATGTGAAACAATAGATGTTATATAGAGACACTCTATATTATTTTTACAATCAGTTTCAACATGATAATTATTTTCACGTATATCTTTAAAACTTAATAAGTTTCTTTTCGATTTGCTAGAGAACAGAGCATTATTAATTGTAAATCTTGTTCCTCTAGGCAAAATAAAGTTTGCTTTTCCAAAACCTTCAATCAGATTTGCAGAACCTGATATAGTATTGACTTTTGCTTCCAGCATTGTCAATCTAGTAAAATATTTTCTATTTATGAGTATCGTGTGCGTAGTTGCGCAGTCTGCCAGACATAAATCCTCATTGCTCATTTTTGAGTTACTCAACATATTGAAATTGTTCATATTTCTTCATTGAAAAGAAAAGAAAAACGATTATAAAGAGTCTTAAATATATATGCAAACAAAACAACAACAAAAACATACTAAACAGTACTTAATTATATATTTTCATACAAATCATTCTCTACTTGTTTGATTGCATTAATTCTCTCTCCAGGAGATTCAAAATAATCAGCTACATCAAGATGCATCATATTGGAGGGGTCAAACACATCATCTTCTTGAATGGCAAGATTTACCTCCACATTCTTTCCTTTTCATTTTTCCTTCAGGGAAGCTTGATAGAGATCAACAAGGTGTTTTGATGTACGACAGGTACGTGACCAGTGCCCAGTCATTCCGCACCGGAAACATTTATGTTCATCACCTTTCGAACTTCTATCTTGTGGAGCCTTTCCTTTATGATCACCACTTCGTGTGGGTTTCTTAAAATTATAATGTCCACCACGAAAATAGGTATTTCTTCCTCTACCGCGGTCCCGACCTCGACCACGACCACGACCTCGACCACGGTTATTAAAATTCACAGCATTCACTTCAGGGAATGGTGTTGCTCCAGTTGGTCGGGATTCGTGATTTTTCATCAATAACTCGTTATTTTGTTCAGCAACGAGAAGACATGAGATAAGTTCAGAATATTTTGCAAAACCCTTCTCTCGATATTGCTGCTGCAGGAGCATATTCGAGACATGAAAAGTGGAAAATGTCTTCTCTAACATATCAACATCAGTAATCTTTTCTCCGCATAATTTTAATTTTGAACTAATTCTGAAGAGTGCGGAATTATACTCACTTACTGATTTAAAGTCCTGCAACCTCAGGTGCATCCAATCATAACGAGCTTTTGGAAGAATAACTGTTTTTTGATGATCGTACCTTTCTTTCAAACCTTGCCATAGAACGTAGGGATTTTTTATTGTAAGATATTCCATTTTCAATCCCTCGTGAAGATGATGGCGAAGGAAGATCAGGGCTTTTGCTTTTTCTTGATTTGATGCATCATTTCCTTCTTTAATTGTTTCTCCAAGATTCATAGAATCTAAATGGATCTCAGCGTCAAGGACCCATGACAAGTAGTTATTTCCATTAATATCCAGGGCCGCAAATTCTAGCTTTGTAAGGTTTGCCATAATAACACTATCAAAATAATAATATATATTTATATTAGAAATTTAACATAAACCAAATGTGTAAAAAAAAACTTACCCATAAGACTTACCTTTAGCGGGAAAAATGATAGAGTCTCGTGCTGGTAACGTGTTGTAAAATGAGAGGCGAAACCGGGCACCAAAACTTTACCAAAATATATAATAATAATAATAATAATAATAATACAAGTGTTAAAATATAAATGGATTATATATAGATAATATAAATAAAAGAAAATGGAGATTTATGGCAAATTAAATAAACAAATAAATTAGAGAAAGTGGAAGAGAAAAGAGAGGATTGGAGAGTTTTTTTTACCAAAAATGCATATCTCATTTATCCAAAATGAACCACTATTTATAGGCAATTTGGAGAGCATGATGTGGTCAATTTGGACACCAATCTATGGCCTTTGTTGGACACATGGAGGACACTTTGGCTATGGAGAAAAAGTCACTTAGCATGGATATAAATGGGCATGTAGAATGGACATTTACTTGTCATATTTACAATAATATATATATTCTAAAAGGCTGCCCATATGTAATCAAATCAACCGGCCCAAAACCACAAAAATTTGAATTAATTAATTATCGGAAATTATTAGTCTTAGTCACATCGAAGACCCGGATTCTTTATTACATTTCAAAAAAAAAAATAATAATAAGCCTTATTCAAAGTTTCACACATCACATACGTCTTTCTTGGTTGTTTCGTTAAATTCAATTAATTAGTTAGGCCTACTATTTCTATTACTCGCTTTCTTTTTTCTTTTTTTTTTGTCTAATTTTTGTCAGCAGTTGTTGTCTGAAACGAGCCACACGCGTCAACTGCTCCTTTCACGTGTTTGACTATTTTCTCATGCAAATGTGAACACCCAATTAATTCTATTCTCATTTCGAAATACCCAGATCTTAATTTTTTATAATATCAAATCTATCTGAATATAAATATTATATAAGATGATTTTATTTGTATTTTTTTAAGAAATAAGATATTTTAACCCTATTACTAGAATTCAACTGTTCTTAAGTTTCTGATCACACAACCGAGTATAAACTATTGGCTCCAAGTTGCTGTATTTGCGGCCGCCGAAAAGGATACAACGAAATCGACAAAACTTTAAGACCAGAGAGTCAACGAAGCTTCGTTTCTTAATTAAGAGATTCATATGTGGGGGAAAAAAGGGGTTGATGGGATCAACGTCTTTATCATTCATTGAAGTCGTACAATAGATATGAATTTAAAATAAAAAGAGAGGGAGAATTAAGTACATGAATGAGCCCATTCATATAAACTTTGAAATTAAAACTAAATTGTTGGACTCACAAAAAGGAAAAAACTAAATAGTTAAAAACTAGGGTCTAATCTGAAAGCTGATGGATAAAAGATTCAAGATTTAAATTTCTTAAGGCATTTAAATCCCACTTGGTCTGATTTAATTTGTTTTACATTATAAATTTTCAAAATGGGCTAAATATATATGTTTAAGTGTTTTTTCAATTTACTCTCTATTATTTAAAAAGCTTCAATTTAGTTCTTATTAATATATGTTAAAGGTTGATAATAAACTCTCATGACATAATACTTTAGGAATTGGTATAAATTTAAAAGAGGAAAAAGATTATCTATGAGAAAAATTTATAATTCCTCATTCAAATTTCTAAGTAATTGGTAGAAATTTCGAATTTTCTTCTAAAATTTTTCCAATTCACTAAGTATTATGTTAAGTAAGTTTATCATCAACTAATTTTAACATTCATCAATGATGACAAATTAAAATTAAAAAATGTGAAAATATAATTAGGATTAAGATGAAACTTTTTAAATAAGATGGACCAAATTGAAAAAATATTCAAACATTAGGGACTAAAATATGTATTTAAGCTAAAAATAACTATTTTAGTATCTAAAATTTTAAAAACTAAGGCTCCGTTTGATAACCATTTGATTTTTGAAATTTAAGTCTATAAATACTACTTCCATCTATGAGTTTCCTTGTTTTGTTATTTACTTTTTACATATGTTTTCAAAAATTAAGTCAAATTTTGCAAAAAAAAAAAAAAAAAAAAAGTAATTTTCAAAAACTTGTTTTTGTTTTTTAAATTTGATTAAGAATTCAAATGTTTTCTTTAGAAAGATGAAACTCATTATAGATAGATGAGAAAACAAAAAACCAAAAACTAAAATCGAATAGTTATCAAACGGGACCTAATCTATCTAGTATTTCTTATTTTAATCCACCACCCAATATTTGTTGACCTAATTCTTGCTCCAAATGACTTATGTGACTTCATTGCATGTCAATGTTGTTGGGAGAATGCTATCATAAAGTTCTATATCAGCCTGGGGCAGATCGACGTTGGCCCCCTCAAATTTTTGATCTTATATATATGTATATGTGTTTTCACTTTCTGTCTCAATTTTTTATTACTTTGTTGGCAAGAGGGACAGATACACACATGTGTCCTGCAGATTCTAGGTTCGAATCTTACACAACACAAATTTTTCTTTCAATTTTATTTTTTTAAATTTTGTTTATATATTACAATTGCTCTTTCAACTTTATTTTTTAATTTTGTTTATATATTATGATTGCTCTTTCAATTCTATTTATATATTATTTTAGTTTTTAGTGCACTAGATTTTAATTAACTTATACTACTTAATCTAAATATTACAGATCACTGCATTTACTATTTCTATGATGGTTAAATTATAAGTTTAGTCTCTAAATTTTTAAATTTGTGACTAATAAGTCTCTAGACTTTTAATTTTATGCCTAATAATTTCTTAAAAAATGTCTAATAGATCTATGAACTTTCAATCTTAAATCTAATAGGTCTTAAACATATTCAAATTTTGAAATATTAATTGTTTTATTAGACATAAAATTAAATTTTGTGTCAATTCAATCTTAAACTTTTAATTTTAATTTGTAATTAATAAATACATTAATGTTAAAAAAATGTCCAATAGGACCTATTAGACACAATTCAATTTTTATGTCAAATATAATATTTAATGTTTAAAATTTTTGAATATGTAAGAGACCTATTGAATACAAAATTGAAACTTCAAACACAAAATCAAAAAATTTAAGGATATTTTAGACACTTTTTAAAGTTCAATGATCATATAGAAATGAATCTAAAAGCTCGTGGAATAAATTCATTTAACCGATATGAACGTGTGCCTCTGTGGCATAAAGTTTTGGATCTGTCATTGATATCATCTAGAGCATAGTACGTATATAAGCAAAGACAATCATCCTCATATTGATGTGAGACCTTTTAGGTGAAACTAAAAGCAAAACAATAAGAGGTTATGCTTAAAGATAACAAATCATGCCATTGTGAAAATTTGGAGAAGTTGATAATTATCCCAAACAAATATCACCGTATTAATATATATATTATGAACAATTTACGGCATTGTAGAAGGAAATATGGAAAAGTCGATTATCTCTTGCAAATGCCAGGATGTTAATATGTATAATCAAAATCACATTATTCATTTATTAAATAACTTAAAAAAAATAAGACAAGAACTAAAATGATAATTTTGTATGAAGTCCCATTGCTAAACTAAACATTTTTTAAAGCTTAGAAACTAGAATAAAATAGATTTAAAAGTATAAAGACCAAAAATTTAAGATGTGTTTGGTTGGTGATGTAAAAAACATTAGATAAATTCAGATTGCCTATTAAACATCTCCTAGATATCAAAATTAAATAAATGAATAAAAATGTTATGTTCTAAAATAATATTTAAACCTTAAAAAAAAAAACAAAAACAAAAAACCGAGCGGTGTTAGGAAACATGAGGCGTGTGTACGATGAATCGATGATGGTTCTCGGAATCTCGGACGTACATAAAATCAGTCCCCAAACGTGGTCCCGCGATGTCACTGTCAAGTGGCCAACATTTAAAAAACATAAATTTATTTAAAAAATTGGTGCGTGTGAAAACTGAAATGTCAGACTTTAATGGGGCGGCTCTGTTTGGCTGCACCCGTTTCCATTTTCTAAACGTGTGCTGTCATTCCTTCTTTCTACGAAACACCTTTTTTCTAATTTTAGGGCTTGTCAATTTCAACACCCAAAATTAAAAATTAAAAAAAGGCTTGATTTTTGTTTTTTGCTTTTTTTTTTTTTTTTTTGAGTTCATCTTGCAATTTTTTTTTTTAAATTACTTCGGTAATACTCGCTGTGATTTTAATTGATCTTATTTAAGCAAAATTATTAAAAGAAATATCTATGATACCTATTTAATTAATGATAATTAAATATCTATGATATTGTGTCAACTCCACTGATTTTTTTTTTCTTGATCTGATTTTGGAGTAATTTTCTTGTCATAATCTTGTTATTTCCCTAATTGATCAAGTTCATTTATCCTTGGAATTCAAGTAAATTAGTGTTTTTCAAAAAAAAAAAAAAATTAAATGAGTGTTCGGCATCTATTTGAAATACCATTTTTTTCCTTTCTAAATGGTTTCTCACATTTGAAAATATGTTGGGGTGTTTTTTTTTAATAACAAAATTGTTTTTGTAGATTATAATCAAAATTATTCTTTCTTTTGAAATGATTTTTGCATGAAAACCTTTCTTTTTAAATATTTAGAAAGTCATTCCATATAGATGTTTAAACTATGATTTAAAGTTCATAATCATCTTTAATAATAAAATTTTATAAAAAAAAAAAAAGTAGAAACATATTTGAAGAAAAAAGAATTCCAAATAAGTTATCGATTTTTTGCACTATGCAATTGAATGTGGAATGACTGAACCCATTTTGATAACCATCTAGGTATCGTATGATAACCATTTGATTTTTGAAAATTATGCTTGTTTTCAAACAATTTCTCTATTATAGTTTCAACTTCTCTATAATAGTATCTATCTTTCTTAAAGAAACATTTGAGTTTCTAGCTAAATTCCAAAAACAAAAATAAATTTTTGAAAACTACTTTTTTTAGTTTTCAAAACTTGGCTTGGTTTTTAAAAATAAATAACAAAACATAAAAACTCATAGATAGAAGTAGTATTTATAAACTTAATTTTCAAAAACCAAATACCAAATACCAAGGCCCCGTTTGATAACCATTTGATTTTTGGTTTTTGAAAATTAAGCTTGTTTTCTCATAATTTCTCTACAATGGTTTTCACCTCCCTTAAGAAAGTATTTGAATTCTTAGCCAAATTCTAAAAACAAAAACAAGATTTTGAAAACTACTTTTTTTAGTTTTCAAAACATGACTTGGTTTTTAAAAACATAGGTAAAAAATATATGACAAAACAAGTAAAACCATAGGTGGGAGTAGTATTTATAGGCTTAATTTTTAAAAACCAAAAACCAAAAACCAAATGGTTATCAAACGGGGCCTAAATGTTTATTATACGGGACCTTAATTTTTAGTTTTTAAAAATTAAACTTATAAACACTACTTTTACCTATAAGTTTCTTTATTTTCTTATCTACTTTCCACCAATGTTTTCAAAAACCAAAGTCAAAATTTGAAAACTAAAAAAAGTAGTTTTTAAAAACTTGATTTTATTTTTGGAATATGATTAAAAATTTAAATGTTTACTTAAAGAAAGATGAATACTATTATATAAAAATTATGTGAAAATAAGTTTAATTTTCAAGAACTAAAAACTAAAAATCAAATGATTATTAAACGTTCCTAATTTTTCAACTTCTTATTGGAGAATTCCAACATTATTATTTTTATCATCTAAGTTTCTCTCATAATTGTTATCACGAGCGCGTAATTGCACGAAGAGTTTTTGGTTTTTCCAATAACGCTTCAATAATTTATAAATTTTGTTTTTGTGTTTAAATAAATTTTTTTCATTTAAGAAGTTGTCTAAAAGCAATTAACTCTTCGATGTGAATAATTGTTATTTAAAATATCAAATAGAGAAATAAAAATATTGAAAAGCTAGTTCTATTTTGTATGCTAAAATTTTCATTTTAATGATTATATTGCCAAATAAGTTCTCGCATAATGAAAAAAAATATACTTTCATTATATATGTGTGTGTTAAAGTTTTTAAAGCCATTCTGAATATAATTATTTTATTTTTTAAGGAAAATAATAAATTAGTTATTAAAGAGAACCTCGAGTTACAAATTTAAACTCATATCTTTTTATCTTATTAATTTTTTAGTACAATATTAAATGGAGGCTATGGATGATTTAAACTTTCAATCTCAAAAGAAGGAATACATGTCAATTACTATTGAGATAGACTCATTTTAGCTCATACCTCTTTATTTAAATTGTAATAACATAAGAAAATTTGTGAGACTTTATACAAACTTATTATAAATGCCAAATTTGAAATGAAATTTAGGATCCATTTGGATTACCTTTTAATTTAAGTATTTTTTGAAAATGTATTTTTTTTAAGCATTTTCTATAAAATCGGTTTAAAATTAAAACACTCATATGTTTCGTAACTTTTTCTCAAAAGTATTTTTTATACACAGTTTGTTTGATTTTCTTTATACTTAAAATGCTTATACTAATGTTAAATTACTATAAAATATAACTATTAAACACTATGAACTAATTATTTCATATTCATATTTAAAACACTATGACCTGCCGGCCATTGTAGGGGCCACCAGAGTGGCAGCCAGCGGTGGTTGCTCAGAGAAAATCATTGGCAGTGGTCACCGGAGGGGGGTGGTGGGTAGCATCGGGCATAGTAGAAGTGAAGGTGTTGTGAGGGTATATTGGTCATTTTTATATATCATGAAAATTTGAAAATGATTCCAAGTTAAACACCTAAATTTTATTTTATTTTTTTAATTTAGTTTCGAGCCCTTTACTCAAAAGAACTTATTTTTCAAACTCATTTTTTAAAAAGTTATTTTAAGTGGTTGTCAAACACTATAATTTTGATTAAAATGATTTTTTTTCAAAATTAAACACTTGAAAAGTTAAACAAAGCTGATGCTTACAATTGCTTCCAACCAAAACAAATGAGATATTCATTTTGAATTTCTCCCAACCAAACAGCGGAGAGAGAAAAAAGGATTAAAGTTAACTTGATCATAGAAAGTCAACAAAAAGAAAAACATGATTTGAAAAAAACATATTTCTTAAGAAGTATAAACTCAAACAGAATTATGAAGAAATACTTGGCAAATTGAAAAGAGCTACTCAGCGCCAAAGGCCAACTAAAAATTGAATGCCAACTTGATTGATTTTAATAAAAAAAAAATGTTAAATATGAACTCAATTAAATTTTATAAAAAGAAACAGATAAATTGGATTCTAATTAGGGTACTCCAGTTTCTAAAATTTGTCAAGGGTATCAAAACAATATGAAGTCATTTTTGTAATTTGCTTTTAAATGATGCAAAAGAAACTCGGTTTTTCTTTTCAAGAAATAATAAAATAAAAAAATAAAAGTATCGACCTCATAATACACACATTTTAGGCTTCGTGTTTGATAACAATTTTATTTTTAGTTTTCTATTTTTGAAAATTGTGTTTGTTTCCTTACCATTTCTTCACTATAATTTTTACATTTTTTAAGGAAACATTAGAATTATTAATCAAATTTCAAAAACTAAAACTACTTTTTAAAAACTATTTTTTTGAGTTTTCAAATTTTGGCTTAGATTTTGAAAACATGTTTAAAAAGTATATTAACAATACAAATAAATTCATAGTTGGAAGTAGTGTTGTAGGCTTAATTTTCAAAAACTAAAAACTAAAAATTAAAGCCCTGTTAGATACCCATTTAGTTTTTAAAAATTAAGCCTATAAATACTACTTTTACCCATGGATTTCCTTGTTTTATCATCTATTTTTTACATATGCTTTCAAAAACCAAGTCAAGTTTTGAAAACCAAAAAAAAAATAGTTTTGAAAATTTTATGTTTTGTTTTTTGAATTTGGCTATGAATTCAAATGTTTCTTAAGAAAGATGAAATCTACTATAGAGAAATGTTGAGAAACCAAACACAATTTTCAAAAACCAAAAATCAAATGATTATCAAATGGAGCTTAAATAGTTATCAAACGGGGTCTTAATTGTTCATGGTTTACAAGGTGCACAAGCTCAAAGCAATTACATAAACACAACCCTTTTAAAAACTTGCCTCTCAAACCATGCATCTTCACGAATTACAAATCCACAAATCGAATACCAATTATACAAATTCAAGTTTTTGTAACTTGTTCGTCTATTTAATAAAAAAAAAAAGCATAGATTTGTGTAATTAACTTCTAATGGGCTGTTTGGGACAAAGAGTTGTAGGGAGAAAGAGTTGTAGGGAGTAGGAGTTAGTAAGATTGAGATTTTTTGTTTGTATTAATTTATGTATATTTTACAAATTTCTTTAAAGAAAAAAATAATTTTGAACAAAATACCCCACATTCTTTTTTCAATATCTCTCACATTAATTATTCATTTGTCTTGGATAGTTTTCAAATAAAAAAAGATTTACAATACTTTTTAAAATATTACACGTGATTTGGAAAGATTTCAATCCATTAATTTAAATAGATTCAAATAAACTTCAAGATTTTTATGTTTTTATTCTCTCAATTCTAGAAATAATATGAATTTCTTTCCGCCAATTCTAAAATTGAGATTTTAAATTATATTATTTTATGAATATTTTACAATTTTGCTAGAGACTTGTTTTCATTAATTTTAAATTTTAAATTTAAGATTTGTTTTCAAGCTTGATAAAATATTTTTTTTTGCATAATTTAAGATTTTATTTTTCTAACTAAACAATGTAATGAATTATCTAAAGTTTGATTAATTTGAAAATAATATATTATTTGAAGTTTTAAAATAAGTAAGTTAAAAATAAAATATCAAATATTTATGCTATTTTAAAATAAGTTCAATTGAATATATTTTTTATTCTATTTATGTTATTTATTGTAATAATTTTATTTTATTAAGTTTGGAATGAGAAATCATTTATCTTTTTACTTTGAATATAATTAGTTTGAAAATATTTTTTTTCATACGTTAATCTGTTTAAATACTAATTTCCTAAAATGTAATACGGATTAGTTTAAAATATGTTTTTTTTTATCTTCAAATCATAAAATTATATATATTTTTGAGCTATTAATAAAAAAAAAACTTGAAAAAGATAAGATTGTTATTTGTTATAAGTAATTTTACTTGAAACTTAAAAAAAAAAATTGTAGATGACATGTGGAGGAACTGAGATAGGGAGAATTTTATCAATTAAAAAAATTGTTATGTAGTACTCTAACTTATATTAAAATTTTAATTTAAATAATAGTATCATATCTAAAACATTCTTATATAATTTATGTTTAAAAAATAAAATTACAGAATAAAAAGAAAAATATTTTTATTAAAAAAATTATTAAAGTTATAGGATAAAAAATAAATATTTATATTTAATTAGTAAATAGTAATAATGATGAGAAAATTATATTAAAAAAAAATTCAAATTAAAAAATTAAAAAATAATGTAAAAAAAAATAGAGAGAGAAAGGAGCAGGGAGAAGAGAGAGAGGTAGGAGTGAGGTGAGTTGAAGAAAAATTGAGATAAGAAAGTTGTGGGGCCCACAATAGGGAGTTGGAGAATGAGTTAATATATCTGTGATGCCCACAAAATAGAGAATTGGAAGAGAAGTTGATAAGTTTGTGGAGTCTACAATAGAAGTTAAATTATCCTTGGGCCAAACGAGGAGTTGTGGGAGTTATTAATTCCTCCCAACTCCACTCCCCCAAGAGATGTCCATTTTTCTCGCGGGGACCCGCCTTAAGGGGGCAGGGAATCCCTGTTTAGGCAGAGAATGAGGGAAAAACATTCTCTGCGAGCTATACAGGGACAAGGACAAGGAATGTATTCCCCGTCCCTGTTTCCCGTTTAATTTTTTTTTATATTTTTATTTTATTTTTTAATGTGTATGTATATGTTTGAATTATATAGTTAAACATTTTAATTATATGTATGGATTAATTAGATAATTTGATATGTAATATTGTTCGTTTTTATTAGAAGGTTCAATAATTTTATCTTTAAATAGATATTTTTTAAATAGAAAATTAACTATTTAAATTAAGATTTTTGGAGAATAATTAACAATGTAATTGAAAATTAATTGATATTTTCCATAGAAGTTAACTATTTGAAAATTTATCAAAATAATTATTTGATTCTTAAAAAAGAAAAGAAAACAAAACAAAAAGAGGAATAATTCCCCGTGGGGAACCCGATTCCCGCGACTTTCCCGTGCAAAATTCCCGCCCCGATTCCTATGAAATTTAACGGAGAATTTCGCAAAGATGGGGATTCAAATGGGGGGCAGGGATGAGGACGAGAAAGTCATTCCCGTCCCCGCCCTGCCCCGTGGACATCTCTACCCCCCCCCCCCCCCCCCCCCAACTCCTCAATCCAAACACTCCCTTAAAATGTGAAGTCAAAACCTATATTTAGTATACGAGTATTTCCAAGCTGCCAGTTTACTAATCTCATAGCTTGCAAAAGTTTTTCTTTATAGGGAAAATTCAATTTATACTCCTAAACTTTGGGGTTGTATCAACGAAAACTCCTAAACTAACAATTAATTGTATTAATTAAAACCCTGAACTTTCATAAGTGTATTAATTTACACTTTCAGTTAGATTTCATTTGAAAAACATTACTTTACATGTGTCCAAACTTATAATTATATCAATGAATCTCTTAAACTTTCATAAGTGAATCAATTTAGACCATCCATTTCAAATAATGGATGATTTTCAAGTGGAAGTCTACATTTTTTAAGAAGTCTATACATGTGTGAGAATTGATGCATGGACATTTTTCAAATTGAAGACCTAATTAAATTGATTCATTTATGACAATTAAGGAGTTTAATTGATAGAATTATAAGTTTCCACATGTGTGAGCTAACGTTATTCAAACGAAATCTCTGATGGAGGGTGTAAATTGATACACTTATGAAAGTTTATGATTTAATTTCATATAATTATTAGTTTAAGGTTTTTATTGATACAATCCTCAAAGTTCAGGGGTATAAATTACTTTCATAAGTGAATCAATTTAAAGCCTCTATTTCAAATAATGGATGATTTTCAAATAAAGTGTCTACATTTTTTAAAGGACAAAAAACTTTTTTGGTTCCTCAGTTTTGCATTTGGTTCCCTTTTGGTCTCCCAATTTTATAACTCAACAAATTTACCCCCGGGATTACATTTGATAGCATTCTTGGTCCCTTTGTTAGCTTTTCTGTTAAATTCTACCATAAAGCTGACATGGCACCTATTTTTTTTTTTGAATTTTTATTATTAAACTCAATAAATAAATAAATAAATATATATATATATATATATATATATATATATATATATATATATATATATATATATTCTCTCTTCTTTCTCCCTCTTCCCACTCCTTCTCCATCCTTCTTCCATCTTCTTCTTCCTCCAATACATGGCCACCTCCAAGGATGCAAAAATTGCCGATATCTGCCAAAATTTCGTCGATATATCAGTATTTTAGGGGGGTCGACAGAGATATGGGGGGATATAGTTGTTTTTTCCTTGTTTTCGGCGATATATCGTCAATATCGGAGATATATCATCGATATATCGTTTTGTGGATATATCTTTGCATTCCAGAAGAAATTGTAGATTTATCTTCAGATATCGTGGATATATCGTGGAAATATCGGCCAAATATCTTGGAAATATCTGAAAATATCTACAGAATATCCACATTTTTTTCTCTATGTTATTATGAGAGTTTTCATTTCCAAGATGAAGCTTTTATGAGTTCTTCTCATTTCCAACATATTATAAGTTTCATTTTATAACCTTCAACATGAAGGTGCAAGCTTTTTGCATTGTATTTTTAGTTCAACATCAATATTGAAGTGATTTTTGCTTGTTTTACTACTAGTTAAAACTTACATTTTCAACATTTTTATGAATACTTATCATTTCCAACATGGTATTGTAAGCTTTTTACATTGTATTTTCACCTCAACATCAATGTTGAAGCCAATACTTACATTTCCAACACTTTTATGAATACTTCTAATTTTCAACATGATATTGTAAGCTTTTACATTGCATTTTCACTTCAACATCAATGCTAAAGTGACTTTTGCTTGTTTGATTAGCCAAAACTTACATTTCCAACACTTTTGTTTTTAAAAAAACCACAAAAAATACCTAATTTGCCAATATAAATACCCCCACCATCTTACTACTAAACCATGTACTTGTATGACAAGAATTTTAGATCAATGAAGTATTCAAGTTCATTCATTTTTCGGTCTTTAATGTTACCTATTATTGTATTAATATTCATATTTGGCTTATAATTAGTGATATATATGCCTAAAATTGTAGTTTATTACTTAAATAAGTTTATTCTAAAGTTTCATAAAAAAATTCACAATATTTATATAAGTCTTCGTGATATCTGTGGTTTTTCCCATAATATCCGTCGATATATCCGTAAATTGGAGTTACCGATATTGGTACCGATATCAATTTTTGCATCCTTGGCCACCACTGCCTATCGTTGGCAATTGCCACTCGTCTCTAGTAATTGCCACCAACGATTGATTTTTTATTTTTTCGTTTTTATTTCTTCTTTCCTCTCCAATCTTTCTTTTTGTCCTTTTTTCCTTCCTCTCCTTTCTTTTTTTTTTTTAAACAAAATCCATTTGAAACGAAGGGAGAAACCCCCTCGATTCAATTCAGATCTGAAATGAATTAAGGGGGTTTCCCCCTCATTTTTTTCGTATGAGACGAAGGGGGAAACCCCCCCATTTCAGTTCAGATCTGAAACGAATCGAGGATTTCCCCTCGATTTTTTTTTTCATTTGAAACGAAGGGGAAAACCCCCTACATTTCAAATGGATTTCGCTTTTTACCAAAAAAAAAAACAACGAAGAGGAAGGAAAAGAGAATAGACGGTGACGACAGTTGTCGACGACTAGTGACGATTATCAGCGACAACAACCATGTATTGGAGGAAGAAGAAGATGGAAGGAGGAGGGAGAATGAAGTGGGAAGAGGGAGAAAGAAGAGAGGAAAAAAGTAAGAAAAATGTTTTTTTTTTAAAGTTTAATAATTAAAAAATTAGAAAAAATATTTTTTAAATAAAAAATAGGTGTCATGTCAGCTTTTCGTTAGAAATTAACAAAAAAGCTGACGGAGGGACCAAAAATACTACCAAATGTAACCTTGGAGGTAAATTTGTTGAGATTGAAAACTCAGGGACCAAAAGAGAATAAAACGCAAAACTGAGGGACGAAAAATGTATTTTTCCCTTCTTAAAAAAGTCTATACATGTGTGAGAATTGATGCATTAACGATTTTCAAATTGAGGGCCTAATTAAATTGGTTCATTTATAACAGTTTAGGAGTTTAATTGATAGAATTATAAGTTTTCACATGTGTGAGCTAATGTTTTTCAACAAAATCTGATGAATGGTGCAAATTGATACACTTATGAAAGTTTAGGATTTTAATTGATACAATTATTAATTTAAGGTTTTTTTTATTCAACCCTCAGAGTTTAGGAGTTATAAATTGATTTTTGCCCTTCTTTATATACATATATAAGAATACAACATTATAAATGTAGGAGAAAATTATTCAATGAGATTGTGGTTGTCTCTTAATAACCATTGGACGTGGATTCAAAAATCTACATGCCTCAGATACAAATCTAATGTATTTTTGCAGTTTTCTTCTCATATATCTAACAATGCAAAACTGTCAACTACATTATAGTGGTTTCCTCAAATAATTTCTCTAAATGTAGGGGATGATTTGCACCGTATGACCTGCATAAGAGAAGGCACTTTTTTTTAATGCATGAGAGAAGACACTTATACTCAACTACTTAAACTATATGTTACATAAGCTCCCTTTAAACTCAAACTTATAAACCTATCTTTGCACTTCACTCTAATTTTTACAACTGTAAATCTAAATATTAAATACAATTCATTATCTTGCATGATTCAAATACATGTCAATATATATAGAGACTTTTACTGTTTGTAACATTTTCATGTCTTGTTTCTTGTTTCTTATTTTTTAATAAAAACAAAATTGTGTTGAATAACAGTTTATTGTTTATATGTTCTTTATTATTATTGGCGTTGAAAAAGGAAACAAAAACTAGTTGCTAATCATTTCTAGTTTCATATTATCTAAAAATTTAGATTAAAAATGTAGCAGATTGGTATGAAAATTAATTTTTTTTAAAAAATTAATAATGTTTCAATTATTTATGTTATATTTATTTTTAAATATAATTTTCTTTCATTTATCTCTCCTAATATACCTCTCACTTTTCTCTCCCTAAAAATTTAATATTTCTCTAAACTTTTTTTTCTTTAAACTTATCTTTTTCCCTATCATATTTATCTCTAAAATTTGTCTCTGACTTTTCTTTCATTTATTTTTGTCTCTAATAAATATCTCCAACTTTTTTCTATCTTCTATTGAAATTCTTTTTCCTTCCAAAAGAAAAAGACTTTTTTCTATTTAACATTTTTCTCTCTGAGTTTACCTCCTCCTTCCCTCCAACTTTTCTTTCTCTTTCTCTAACAATATTCTTTTTGAAAGAACCTAATTATCAATTTGTTTAATTTTTCTCGTTGAAATAATACTGTCTATTTTATATTTATTTATTTTAATTGCATGAGCGATCCATAAAATAGCTAAACATGTATGGTTGTCAAAGACATGCAAAAATATAAAAATAAATGAACACACAACATTTTTAACGTGGTTCGGTTTCCCAACCTACTCCACGAGGCCACGCCCAGAGATTAGATTATCAAATGATTAGTACACAATACAAGTTGTCTTATGCATAAAATTAAAAGAACTCCCTTCTTGGATTTTATGCCGTAATCTTGCTCCCTTTGACGATCCACGTTCACAAGCTCCCCTTGTGAAATGTGTAGTGTATTCAACAACCGTTCAAGTAGCTTGCAATCTCCAATTGAAGCACATTCTCAAGAATTCAATATTTAACACAAAAACCACAAAAAGATAACTCTTCAAGAGTTAACTAGAAATGTTATCAGGTTTTTCTTTGTTCCATCAACTTTAGCAACATTCAAATTTAAAACAAAAATCACTCAATCAAATATGGGAAAGATCCCATTAGTCAATCAAATAACAAGGCAACTATTGATATAAGGAAAGATATACTCAATCACATCTTTAAAAATATCAATAACCATATATGATAAAATCACTTTACCATTTATTTGGTCATTCTACCATAAAAGAGAAGATATTCAAAATGTTGGAATATAAAATAAATGTAATAGTCAATGAGAAGATTTTTCCATTAATATGATGCTCATAATTAAAAGATATTAATTAGAACATTTTAAAAGGAAATAAAAATAATATCAATGGATTAAAAATAAAGAAAAAATAAAATATATTTAGACAAACCAAAAATAATGCCAAATGATTAAACCTTTCACTTTTTATAAGAACTCTAACTAGTATTCTCTCTCCAATATATCTCCTAAATGTTTTCCTTTTATCTCTCTAAATCTACTGTTTTTTAACTTATATCTAAAAACAATTATCTATGTCAGTCTCTAAAATTTTATTTCCTTGCCTCTACATGTTTTTCACTCTCTAATAGCTCTTTAACTCTCTAACATTTTTTTTTAAATAAAAACCAAAACTAACTGTCAAACATGTTAGTTTTTGTTTTTTTAAAAATAGAAGATCGAAAACAAAACACAAAAAATAGAAATAGTTATTAAATAAGACCTTAATTTTATTGTTTTTAAACTTTCAACATATTTTTGAAAAATAAAAAATGATGAACAAGAGAAATTGTCAAATACTTCTATTTTTAAAAATTAGAAACACAAAAATAGAAAATAAAAAACAATAACGTCATCGAACATACTCTTAAATTTCACATCCACAAACTTACTAGAATCGTGAATCAAACATATAGGCTATACGCTAATGTCTTATGCAGGCTTGTGTGTGTAACACGACAAAAAATGAAGACCAATGAAGGTCGTCGTGGGGTCCGTCCATTTTTTTTAATGTGAATAAATGCTTTAATATCAAAAGCCGTATCTCTTGATTATCGCAGAGTGAGGAAAAAAGTGGCGTCAACTCTGTACATTCAACGCTTTCAAACAAAAAAAAAAAACCCTGTATATTCAACATTGCCTGTTTATGATTAAAAAAAGGATAAATTGGATGAATATTGCATTTATAAAAATTAAAAAAGAAAAAGAAAAAATAGGCTATTTGAAACAATTTAGGTAAAACATAGCTTTTTTGTTTTTGTTTTTATTCGAATTGGTTACTTCAAAAAACGCAATTCTGTATTAAAATTCAGTTTTCTTTTATTATTATTATTATTCTTCAAAGATAATGATTAAAAAATATTATTTATTCTTTTAGTGTTTTTTATTTTGCTTTTCAGGAAGCAAAACTACTTTCTTTTTTTTTTTTTCTAAACATAATATTTAAAAATATAATTATTTATTCTTTTAAATTTTAATTTGATTTTTATCTATTAGAAAATAATTGTATTACTTTTTATTTTTTAAATACTAAATTATTACGAATACATATTTTAATTTTCTGTTAAAATGTTTTAAATACCAAATTAAAAACATAATTATTTGTTATTTTATTTTTTATTTTTAAATACCCTAAACAATTTTACAAGTTGTTTTTTCTTTGTAATAAAGTACTGAATAGCTTTAAACAAAATCTAATTGCATTAATATCGTTTGTGAATTGATAAGTAATTTTAAATATCAATATAATGCACCAA
This sequence comes from Trichosanthes truncata, assembly GCA_033996785.1. NCBI lineage: Eukaryota > Viridiplantae > Streptophyta > Magnoliopsida > Cucurbitales > Cucurbitaceae > Trichosanthes > Trichosanthes truncata. The sequence continues at coordinate 34,301,425 of MU867261.1, forward strand.
TTTGGGTGTGTGCAGCCAATTTCTTTACCTTGCAATACAAATATGTGCTTGCACTCATATGACTTACGGGGCATGCATGAATGGAATTGGGTTACTTATTTGGCTTCTCAAATAGTAATTTGAGATGATCGACAAAATTTAATTATTTTTGGACGATCAATCGAAGGGGGTTCAAATGTTTTGCCTGGGTTCAATAAATGGTATGCTAGGATTAGTAGACGATTCATCACAAAAGCAAAAGCTAAACAAAATTACTTGGTAAGAATTCATTTATTAAGTTTAGGACTAGATATATTCAGAGATTGCAATTGTTTAAATTTGTTTTCAGGACAAATTCACCAACATAACTATAACTAGAAGAAAGGCTCTCGAACATCTAACATCTATATATTGAATTCGACATTTCGATGGAGATATTCCAGTTCAAGGTCAAGATGATGAAGTTGAGAATCAAGAGGATCCAATTGAACATCAAGATGATCCACTTCAACATGTAGTAGAAAATGAAGCTCCAACATCTCCAATTGAGTAATCGTGTACAAAACTCTATACTTCTGAATTCATGATGTACACTCCTATGATGTATGGAACATTTATGGCAACCTTCTATCTATTTGAGAATCCAGGAGTAATCTCTACGGAAGAAGGTCAGTTCTTACATGCTCATCACAATACTCAAGATCAGTTTATGACATACTGATCTAGTAGCGAGGGTATAAGCATTTAGGAGGAAGGTTAGTCCTCAAAATGCACGAGATTGTGGACATTATATGACTCGCCAAGGTCGATCTAGGCATCACATGAGATCATTTTCTAGTCATCAATTTTGAATAATGTAATTGAATTTTCTTTAAAATTACTTAGCAATTCACAAAAAGTATTAGTGTGATCGAATTTTGTTTAAAATTACTTATCAATTTACAAACAGTATTAGTGCAATCAGATTGTGTTTAAAACTATTTAGTAATTTATTTCAAAGAAAAAATAACTTGTAAAATTGTTTAGGGTATTTAAAAATTAAAAAAAAAGAATAAATAATTATGTTTTTAATTTGGTATTTAAAATTTTTTAACATAAAATTAAATATGTATTTTTAATAATTTGGTATTTAAAAAATAAAAATTAATATAATTATTTTTTAAGCATTAGGTTAAAAATCAAATAAAAAAATTAAAAGAATAAATTATAATGTTTTTAAATATTATTATTAGAAAAAGATTTAAAGAAAAAAGTGGTTTGGCTTCGTTGAAAACAAAATTTAAAAAAAAAATACTGAAAGAATAAATTATCATTTTTAATCATTATTTTTTAGAGAATAAAAAAAACTGAATTCATCTCTACATTCTAACGACTTCTGACAGCTTCAAGACAGAATGCGTTTTTTGAAGTAATGAATTAGAATAACAACAAAAAATAGCTCTGTTTTTCCTAAATTATTTTAAATAGTCTTGTTTTTTCTATTTTTTTTTTTTTATAAATACAATATTGATCCAATTTACCCATTAAAAAAACAACAAAACAAAATAAAACATTGCCTGATTAAAAAAAAAAAAAAATTGTACATTGCCATGCATTTCTTTCTAATTGGTAACATGAGAAATGACTTTTTACCAAAAACAAAATGGTTCTACTTCTCAGCTGGTATATGAAGTTACAAATAAATCACCAACACATGATTTAATCCAAATTTTTTTGACAATATACAGGGTGAGGGATTCAAACCCTCTAACTTCTTAGTCGAAAACACGTACAAGTTTTATGTCAATTGAGCTATAATCATATACGAGTAGACCTTTATATATATATAAAACAAAGTGCTAGTCATTTTATCACTCTACCTATCTCACGTGAAAAATGATTATTTGTGTGTATATATATAATTTCAATGGACAAATGGTTTTAAGTTCTGAATACAAAAAGATTTTTGTAAAAAACAAAATATATTACGAGAGTGTCAATAGAATCTAAACAAAAGCTAGGCTCAAAGAAACGTGTTGGGGGAATTACAAATAACAAATAAAAATGAAGTTAATATTGAGAAACAAATACGTAAACAATCAAGTTGAGACGCGACTGTCTCACTCTGTTTAAGGAAATTCAAGTCATCTGCAGTGTATATTTATTTATCAACCATCAGTGCAGCAGTTCTTCTCCAACATGTCCCCTCCATGATACAACAACTCAACTGAAACATTATGTAGCTCAAACTACTCTGCACTATAAGGTTGAGCTCAAAGCTCCACAACAAAGAACACTATTCTTTTGGCCAATTGCTCTTAAAAGAGCAAAGAAGATAAATATGAGAAAGTAGAAAGAAGAGAAAATTGGAATTGTTGTGTGTTGAAAATGTTTGTGAGAGAGGTATTTATATGATTTTTTAGATCTAGAAAATAAATACAAAATTAAATTTGTTAAACTCTTAACATCTCACAAATACATCTTTCTCTTTAAAAGAATAAAAAACTCAAATAGCTAATAACTCAAAAGAAACTCATATTTAAAAAACTATTAAATATTAAAATGGTTACAACATTCCCCCACTCATTTTAATATTTAAAATAATCAATATCAATTGACCAAAAGAAAGATAATTATGCATCATAAAGGTATGACTCTGCATTGAACATTATCCAGGTGTTGACATGAGCTTTATTGGATAGCGCATTATGGCCTTATTCTAATCCCAGAATTTCATAACATTTGAAAATAAGCTCCATATCCTCATAGAGAGCGACCCTACTCTCACACTCATATAGGTAAAATCTGTCAAGGGTTGCTCCTATAATAACGACACTCCACTCATAAGAGCTATAGATTTTATTAAGAGTTTATTGAAAAACTCAACCCTCCACTACGTTATACGATATATGCACTCACATCATAGGGACGGATCAATATATAAAGATAGTGCATATTTACGGCCACCTTGATGTGTTCCAGACCATTTCTCTATTCAATGCCTTTGTTAATGGATCTGCAAGATTATCACAAAATTTAATGTAATTCACATTAATAATCTCAATACTCAAATAAGATATCACAGTACTATGTTTTCTTCTTATAGGTCTAGATTTATCGTTATAAAAACAGTTTTTTACTCTACCAATTATAGCAGTGCTATCACAATTTATCCAAATAGGAGGTATTGGTTTCTCCCACATTGAAACTTCATATAATAAATCTCTTAGTCAACTCGATTCCTCGCTAGCTAAAGCTAAAACAATAAGTTCTGCTTCCATAATATAGTTGGCAATAATTGTTTGGTTTTTAGATTTTGAACAAATAGCACAACCTCCGAAGGTAAAAATATACCCTATAGTAGATAAAGAATCACTTGACAATATATTCCAGTCAGCATAAAAAAAATCCTTCAACAACAGCAGAATATTTTTTATAAAATAAGCCATAGTAATTTGTTCCCAATAAATATTTTATAACACGATCTATGACATGCCAATGTTTTTTATCTGGCTTACTTGTAAAACTGCTAAGAACTCCTATTGTATATGCAATGTTAGGTCTAATGCAATCAGTTGCATACCGCATGCTACCAATAATGCTAGCATACTCCTTTTGATTAATTACATCACTTTTATTTTCAATGGGAAACAAGTGAACATTTGAATCAAATGGAGTAGGCACATATTTACAATCAAAATAATTGTATTTTCTAAGTATTTTCTCAATATAGTGTGATTGATCAAGAAAAAACTCATATGAGGTTTTTGTTATTTTCATACGCAGAATAAAATTAGCCCCGCCAAAATCTTTAATTTCATAAGTTCATTTGTTTTTTTGATTAATGGTATGTTTTCATCATTATATGTATTTTACATTGTTATTTGATATTAAAATATTTTATTATTAATCAAATAATCTACTACAAAATTATAAGGGCATAATAGTAAAATGTTATACTTTCTTTTCATTTCTCGTGAGCATCCAAACAAGAAATTTTAATTTTAGGGATTTCAAATCAATTTGGTTCCAAACGCAAATGGAAATTTAAAATCATTTCAATATTTTAAAATCCTGGAATTTGAAATCATTTCTTATCAAATCAATTCACAAAACATAGCATAAATAAGTGTTGTAATTTGTATGTATAATTTTTGCTAATTTATCATCAAATTTTAATTTTAAAAAAATAATGTAAAAATTGTAGTAAACTCATCAATTTCAATAATATCAGGTTTTGTCCAATTTCAAGTTTGATTAATGTATAAAATAACTATTAAATAACATTGCCATAAATCACAAATTTTAACAACAAAAAAAAAAAGCTCTAATGTCATATTGCTTTCAAATTTTATCAATTTTTTTTATAACATGCATATGTTTTATAATTTTTTGAAAGCATATGAGAATACATTTTTTTAATGATTTTTCAAATGAAAACTTATCCTAGGGTAAAAATTGCATCACTTTTGAATTTAGATTTAAGATTGCAACACTTATTTAAGTTTGAGGTACAATTTGATGAAATAAAAAAAGGTAGACAACAAATTGATACAACTTGATAACTTTAGAGGTAAAAATTATAAGGGCATATCCCTTGTTTTATTATATTTTTTAAATAATTGATTGTTTTTATTAATTTTAGAAATATTTCTAATTAATAAGTAGTTTAGAATTTCAGATTGTTTCTTCTATTTTCTTTATAAAAAACTTTATACAAGTATAAAAAATTATGAAATAATAACAAATATTATAATTTTTGTTTTAATTTTTTTATTTAAATTAGATTATTTTTTTATCAAACATAAATGAAAAATAACCAAAAAAAAATAATTATTAGTATTTAGTCAATTATTTTTGAGAAGAAATACCATGCATAAATAAATAAATAAATAAGAAACTACCATGAATAAATAAATAAATAAAACTGTTTATTATTTCAAATTACATTATCTTTTTTATATATTTATATAGAAAAATCAAACTTACTTTCGATGTTGAGCAAATTAATATCAAATGTACTACAAAGAAACTAATATAAACAAAATACATTAAAATCAATATATATTAGTGCCTTCAAAAATATATCTATATAAATTTGTATTCCAACATAAAGTTTTGAATCTATCAATGAATTCAAAATAATTTTCTTATATACGAATTTAATCCCCCTAATTTTAACTTCTTGATCCACCAGTGGTGCGTATCAAACCATTTTTTGTAGAGGAAAATACTTTTTTTTTCCTAAAGAAAAAATTAACCGAAATCACTCAAATCTTCAATTGCGATTGACTAGCTGAAGAATTTGGTTTCCAATATTATATCGTAAATTTTAATGGCTGCCACCACAACTCAATTATTGACGACGCCAAGCCAGAAACGTGCTTAACGATGCTGAATAAAATAAACAAATCAATAAATGAACCCCCTGTCCTCTTATCATTGCTCTTATTCGCAAAAAGAGGTTTTTTTTTTTTTTTTTTTACCTTAATTAATTTATTTGACTAAAACTACTCGATGTGTTTCTTTGATTTGAAAAACTCGTTTAAGGTCTTCAAATTTGGCTAATAACTCAGATATGTATTATAAGAAAAGTGAAAATATACTAATAAAATTTGATGGAGGCAGCCATGATTCTAAAAATATTAAACTAAAAATAAAATTATTTCAAACAAGCGGACTCTACAAAATTTATATTATACTTATGAATTTTTTATTTGAATTGTAACAATATTCTATCATTTACATAATTTATAAAATTGTATGATGTGCTAATTAAATTAATAAGTGATAATCTGACAACATGAAAGGTAGGTCAATTGGTTAACCCTAATACTAATATGCCAAAAAAAAAAAGGCATGTAGAAGAAATACATTCCAGATAAATTTTTTTTAGTTTGTTGACACAAATTGCCATTATTTTTTTGCCACTAGTATAGTACTCCATATCATTTGTTGTAGCACTATATCAAGAGATGATTTGTACACGACAAAATAATATTCAAATAATGGTGTAAGCGGGATGAGAATAAAGAGTATGAATGTATTAAAATCAAAAAGTTAAAAAATGATCATTTAGAATTTAAAAAAATTTAAGATGAAATAGAAATATATAATTTGATCTACGAAACATTTTGAATGAAACAAAAAATAAAGTCATAAAGACTTACGCTCAAAGTGAATAATATCATACCAATATAGAGATGATACTTAAACTTTAAGTTATGTGTCTAATTGGTCTTTGATACATTCAAAATTTTTAAAAAGTAACTGATCTATAAATTGTAAAGTTGAAATTTATATTTAATAGTATCCTGAACTTTGAATTTTGCTTGTAGTAAGTGTGAATAAAATAAACAAAGTTCTTAAAGTTGGCAGGAAGCAAGGATGAAGAGCAGTTGGGTAAGGACGTGCGGTGATGTAGAAAGTGGATGGTACAGTGTTGGTGAGAGTAGCGGAGCCCTTGTAGGCTGCTGTCGCGTGAGGTTACCAGGATGTGCATTATCGACGAATGAGGAAACAGGAACACGCGTCAATGCTTGGTCGGTTACTGCCTGTTCTGGGTCCCACCAAGCTGCTCATAAACCATCCAAAACGCGGGGGCTCAATTACGAAACGCCACTTACTTTTACTTTCATTTCTTTCAAAAAAAATTTTATTATTTTTTTTAATACAACAAAAAGAACGTGTCGTGTTTACAATTTCGTCCAACGTTTCTCATCTTAATTCCCAAATTACCCCTCGCCCCCATGGCAGCTTCCGTTTTGCATGGGATTTCGCTGTTGAATATCAGCCGTTGGATGACGCGACAAAATAAAACGAGATGATCGATGACGCGGTCGGCTTGCTACATGACACGTAGCATGGGGACACCATTCCCAGCAGTCAAAATCCCTCCTTTTGACTATGCCATTTCTCTCTCTATTTCTCATCAATCAAATTCCAAATTTTCTCTTCTATAAAACCCAAATCCCTCCCTCTCCAATTTCCTCTATCAGTATCAATACACAAATCAATCCCATCACTATTTTCTCCAGAACGCCAATACAATCCCACTACGTCATCTATGGCGCCGAGGGACAAGATTAAGGCGGCGGCGGCGACGGCCGTCGTAGCCGGCGGCAAGGACAAGGAGGTGCATTTTAGGGGCGTGAGGAAGAGGCCGTGGGGAAGATACGCGGCTGAGATTAGAGATCCCGCGAAGAAGAGCCGTGTGTGGCTAGGAACATTTGACACGGCGGAGGAGGCGGCCAGGGCTTACGACGCCGCCGCCCGCCGATTCCGCGGGGCCAAGGCTAAGACTAATTTTCCCTTTCCCGCTGGCGTCAACGACCTCAATCACAGTCCCAGCCGGAGTAGCACCGTGGAATCCTCCAGCCGTGACCCTATTCTTGACTTGAATCACGACGCCGACGCCAACGCCGTCGGATCCAGGCCGCCGTTTCCGTTCCACCACCCTCAATTCGGAGGAGGAGGAGGGATTTTTCCGCCGCCCAATCATCTGCTCTTCTTCGATCATCCCATTTTCCGCAACGGAATCGTAAAGAGTATTCAAAATCACCAATCGGGCGTGATTTTCGATCGCCACCGGCAAAAGGCGATGCCGAGCGGCGGAGTTCAAAGCGACTCAGATTCATCCTCCGTTATTGATCTGAACCAAAATGACCACAAATCAAGACCGGTAGTTCTAGATCTCGATCTCAATCTCCCTCCACCGGAGTCCGCTTAGGTTTTTCGACGTCGATGAATTATCGGAACGTTTTGTTTAAGCTCCATGTAAATTAATACACGTGTACTAGAACTAAAGAATATAATATTATAACTTTCTTCGTTTTTTTTTTTTTTTGTGTTTTTCCCGACGGAGGAGAGGAAAGGAAAAGAAGAACGTGATTCATTTGGTTTCCCCGTTAATGTGAAGAAAAGCTCAGGCAGCCCAGATCGCCGGCGCCGGAAAATAGAAACGACGGACGATTATTGGAGGCGAGGGTGAGTGGTGGGGTCGAGTGAAATGGACACGTAATAAGGATTGGAATGAGGAAGAGGACAAAAACACTAGTTTTGATTGTGGTTTAACGTAGTACGTAAGAGAGCGCAAACGCAGGGACGTTGACCTGTGAGGGGTTGCCACATTTCGTTTTCTCTCGAATTTCTGTTTTCTGTTCTTCAGTCACTGCTTAGGTTGTGTCGTTTCTCTATTTTTATCTTTAGGAAATGGCAGTGTTTTTTTTTTTTTTTTTTTTGGATTTAACTTTGTGGAGTTATATTATATGGATAGCCAATGCGAAACCATTTTGATTTTACTGTGCGTTTTCAGTTTGATTTGTCTGTGCTCTTCAGTCTTCGCTTTTGATCTTTGACGTACTCCTTCCTTCCACAATTATATTTTATTTTAATAAAGTTTGGCGGCCGAGGAAGCCCCTTGTTTCTTTTTTCTTTTTCTTTCATTGTTTTCTTTTTCTTTTTTGTTAAAATTATATCATCGATTTAGAGTCTATTTTACAATTTACATTACCAGTTTTGTATTTATTACCTTTGGATTTCTAGATTTTTCGAATCTTCTATATGAAACCACTTTAGCCCTTAGAATTAACGGGAAAAGTCAATTTATATTTCTAAATTTTAGATGTTGTATCAATTAAAATTTTAAATTAATAATTATATCAATTTAAATTTAAAATTTTGAATTAATTTAGACTATTTATTTATGATATATAGCTATTTTCACTGTGTTCTATTTAAAATCAACTCAAAATAACTTAAATAACATTATCCTTCCCTCAAAATCCTATCAAATTAGCAAGAAAAATTACCATATAATTCTTTCTAAATAGGAGAGAAAAATAGAGGAAGACAAGAGAATGAAAAATGCTCATATTAATAATAAATAAATAAATAAAAACACAGGTACTATCTATTTGATTCTAGAATCTCTCTAATTTATATTAATCTCTCCATTTAAAGAAGTCTTATACATGTTTGAAAGTTATGCAATAACAAGTTTAACAAAATTCTACAAGGGGTCTAAATTGATTTATTTATAAAAGTTAGTTTTAATTCATACAATTATTAGTTTGAGATTTTAAGTGAAATAACCCAAAAGTTTATGGGTGTAAATTGACTTTTTCCCAAAATCAATTATTTTGCCATCGTTTGATACCCTTTTTGGCCCCATTGATAACCATTTGGTTTTTTGTTTTTGAAAATTAAGCCTATAAATACTACTTCCACCTATGGCTTTCCATATTTTTACTATTTGTTAGATGTGTTTTCAAAAACTAAGCAAAGTTCTGAAAACTAAAAAAAAATAGTTTTCAAAAACTTGTTTTTTGTTTTTAGAATTTGACTAAGAATTCAAGTGTTTTCTTAAGAAATATGGAAACTATTGTAGAGAATATGAAAACCATTGTAGAAAAATTGTGAGAAAACAAGCACAATTTTTAAAAAGCAAAAAGCAAAAACCAAATAGTTATCAAACGGGATTTTAATATTTGGTTTTTTATTTTTAAAAATTAAGCTTATAAACACTATTTCTACCACTATGTTTCTTTGTTTTGTTCTCTACTTTCTTCCAATGTTTTAAAAAATCAAGCTTAGTTTTGAAAACCAAAAAAAATAATTTTTAAACACTTGTTTTGTTTTTAGAATATGACTAAGAATTCAAATGTTTATTTAAGAAAAATGAAAATTATTGTAGAAAAATAACGAGAAACCAAGCTTAATTTTCAAAAATCAAATGATTGTCAAACGGGACGTTAATGAAAACCTAAATATATTTGGATATCCAAAATATAGTTTTATCGTATACAGGTTCGAATATTTATTTGTTAAATAATTTATCAAGAAATAAATGTCATAATTAAAATGGTTCTCATGCAAATTTCTTGGATTAAAATAAAATATTTAAAATGTCCAGGGTGCTCAACATTAATGATGAAGCCAGAAAAGTTCACAGGAAGGAGGAAAATTTTACATTATGAATTTTTTTATATATGACCTTTTAATTTTCAGTATCTTAAGGCAGATAAAAATTCAAAATCTTTAATTTTTCAGAATAATAGTCAACTTTTTATTTTTATTTAGTTCAATTGATTAAGACATATATCGTCGATCAAAAGATCAAATGTTTGAATCTCTATATCCTTAACAATGTTGTTGAACTAAAAAAAAATGGGTAAGAGAAAACATTCTTTGTTCTCTTTGCCTTGCCTGTGCTCCGACACAATTCATGTAGATTCCTTTTCCCAAAGAAAAATTCAGTTAAAGAAATTTTGGTGGGAATGGAGCCAACAAAAGTCTGTAGAAATGGAGGCTATAAAGTTGATGCAATGTTCATTTGAGCAAATTGTTTCTAATTTTTTTTAATTCAACCAACAACGTGAGCGAGAATTTAAACCAATATGAAGAAAAAAACTAATGTCTAATTAATAAACTATGGTGGTGTTGGCTAAAAATGTCAAATTTTATGATATGATTGAATATTTAAAGACATTAAGATGCTGTTTTGTTTGAAACTTGTTTTCAATAAATATTCTATATTTTTCAAATTTAAAAAAAAAAAAAGAGAGAAAAAAAAAACTGAAAACGTATTGGATTAACTAACTGTTTATATTATTATTTTTTCAGAACAGTTAAATCTACAAATGATTATACAATTTGTTCCTCTTGTTCTCATTGATTGCCCTTTTTCTTCTTTAATTTTTAATTCATATATTATATTCTACAAATGATCATACAATCAACTTTAATTTTATACTTTTCAAATCGAAAAAACTTTAATTTTATAAACCACACACTCAAACTATAGTTGTCAAAAACTGTTGTCCTTAATGCAGCGCAAAAGACCAGAGAACCCCTACACTAAATATCTCAATGAATAACTTGTTATATATATATTTATATATATTTTTTTGACTTCAACAACATTTGGGGTTTGGAGATTCGAACTTATGACATTTTAATCGAATGTATACGTGAATTGCCACTGAAATAAGCTCACTTTGTCAAATAACTTGTTAAATGAAACTTGGATAAAAATGTGCTTTTGGTCTATGAGATTTGAATAGTTTTTATTTAAGTTCCGTTTGATAACTATTTGGTTTTTGGTTTTTGAAAACTAAGCTTATAAATACTACTTCTACTTAAGGATTCCCTGGTTTGTTATCTACCTTTTACACATGTTTTCAAAAACAAAACCAAGTTTTGAAAACTAAAAAAAAAAAAATTTCAAAAACTTGTTTTTGTTTTTGAAATTTGGCTTAGAATGCAAATGTTTTCTTAAGGAACATGAAACTCATTATAGAAAAAGAATTTTCAAAGCTAGAATTTTTTTTGTCATTGATATTTGAATTTAGTTTCTATTTATTCCTTGAGGTTTCAAAAATAACATGTTTGGTCTCCAAAGTTTGAATTTGATTTTTAATTAGTCCCTAAAGTTTGAAATTAGTTTCTAAATGACCCATAAATAGAGTTGACAACTAGTCCATATAACAGAATGATGGTGTCACAGTTAAAATATGTTGATTAGACTTTGTCGATATGTATTTTTTAAATGAATTGGATTTTTCTTTTACTTTTTTTTATACTCGGGGACAATTAGAAGTCAATTTTAAACTTCATGGACCAATTAGAAATTAAATTTAAATCTCAAGGATCAAATAAAAACTAGATTCAAATCTCAAGGACTAAAAGTATTAGTTTTGAAAACACTAGACCAAATATAAATTTTCAAATTAGGACGCTTCTCTAATTACATTTTCTAATTACAAATCCAGATTAAAAAAAAAAAGAGTTTGGGCCCCATTTTTTAATGGGCTAGGAGGTTACTGAGCTGAAGCCCATAATTAGAGCACTCAGAAGGAGAAGAAAGGAAGAACCGGTATTTACCGGTTCCCGTAGTTGAAAGGAAACGGCTACTGAGATTCCGCAAACCGACCAGGCATGGCAATGTTTTCAAGTTCGTTATTTTGATTTTCGCTGGACAAAAGGGGAATGAATAATTGAATTGCGTATGAGATTCTGAGAGCTTAGGTCTTCAATTTGGGATTCTAGGGTTTAAATGGGTAGGGTTTTTCTCGTTGAATTGGAAGGCAGGTCTTATAGCTGCCGCTGCTGTAATAACAATGTTGCTCTTGCCGATGACGTCCTCTCTCGGGTACTTTCACTCTTTACCACATCTGTTTTATTTGCTCTCCGAATTCTCTATCTTCTTTCTTTGTTCCTCAGCGACTAATTTTGCCCTGATATGCTAGAATTTTGTTTGTTGAGATTGTGGAATTGGATTTCTGAACAAATTGGAGTGGAAACGGGAGTTCATTTACTCCTCGAACTGTAGGTTTGCATGAAGATAGATTGTTTTGGCTTGTATTAGCGTTCTGCTTTCCTTTTGTCTCATTGGTTGCTGGTTTAATTGATATTTCGTTGGAATTCGCGGATTCCAATTTTGCCTTTTGAGCCAAGTATTGTTAATTGAAATATTAATCATATTTTGGTTCCATGGTTGGAGGTTAACTGATGCTACTGAGTCTCAAATGCTAAGTTGGAATAATAATTCCTATGATATCACGAATCAATTTCCTATTATATCTTGTCAATTTCGTTTTTGAGATTGTAATACGAAGTTATTTTTGAAGTTATTAGATTTTGGTTAATCTTTATGCTGCTTATTATTTTAATATTGCTTTTGTTAGCTTGCTTTGTTTTTGCATATTTAATCGTCCATGAAGTTATTATTGTGCCCATTTTGATAAATTTTTATTGTTCTATTATTGTCCCAGACTTTCAATTGCAGCCAAGGGAGGGCGTTCCTTTTCAGCAATGTGTAAGTGGCCCTGTCGTTATTTTTATTTTATTTTCATGTCGAGCTTCAAATCCGAATGTCTAGATTATTTGGGAGGCATCATTTGATGAGGACCCTGTAGGAGGAGGGGGTTCGAATGCCTTCCCTTTGGAATCTGATTTTTTTTGTATAACAACATCTATACATGGAAGTATCTTGTGATGGTTCAGACTTTTACTAGTATTTTTAATCAGTCTTCAAAATTCAGAATTCAGAGTATACTGCCTTGTATAATTGTTAGTTATCCTCAATTTTTTTCTTATCCCTCCTCTTTTCTTGTGCATTTCTGTTCTACAAACATTGAGATGAAATAACCTTACTTTGATCTGTTTCTGATCTAGCATCTGCATTTAACATAGATTGAAATACTTTTACCTTTTTCCAGAGTGAATGTAACATCTGGACCCAAGGAGGAGAGGTTGATGCTTTCTGGTATGCACACTGTGGAAGATATCTTTTGTTGCTGTTGCGGACAAATGCTTGGATGGAAATATGTAAGATTTCTTCTCTCACTATCCATGCAAAGTGGTCTGATCTCCACCACCTTTAATAGAACTGATGACTGTTTGGTGGGAATCATCACGAACTGGCTCAACAGTCAAAGGAGCAAGTTATAACATGTCTATTTAAGTTTGTGGTTCTGCTATCAACTACCTATCCCATGCATATTTCAACATTCAAAATTATAAGATGAAGATAATCCCTGAAACTAGTTTAGGTGAGCAGAAGTTGGTTTGATGCCCTCAGGCCTCAAGTATCAAACATATTATTTATTAGATAATCGTGTGGTTCCATCTTAAAACCAATTGGCAATGAGATGAGTAACTCATGTATCTTATAAATAAATTGTGAGATCTCTCTTCATCTTTTCGATGTGGGATCCTCAACATGCTCCTTCAAGATGGTGCATTTTTGGGTTCACTATTCTTAGGTCGGATTTCAATTTTTGGACCGAATACCCGTTTGGGCTTCATAGGCTCTGATACCATACTAATATCAAAGTAAATTGAATAGAATAATTGTCTATTCTATCATAATGTGAATGGGTACAAAGTGTCTTTCTTAAATAGAAGAAAGCCCTAATACAAAAAAGGAAAAAAAAACTTATACACATAATTACAATATAAATTACAGCTAATAAATGTAAATAAGGAAAATATTAAATCATAAACCAACATTATTAATAGTAATAATCTATAAAGAATGGACATGGATTCATGGATATGATAACATGTTATTGTATTTCAAATTAGTTAATTTCGAGAGAATATATTGGAATATCATGAAAGATAACCAAACGCAGGGAGAGAAAAAAATCTCTTCGAAGGAAAGAGCAAAGGCACTTCTTTGCTATTATAAAGCACATAATAAAATCCTATTTTATCTGAAATTTTGAAAAAAGAAGAATTGTACTGTCATATGCTTGAATACTGGACTTACGAAAATCTAAATTTTGGGAGAGGAAGGGGGGCGGGGGGTTCTTTGTTCTCTAACTTTCTCTATCACATCAAATACTGGGGATTTCTCTCGTTGGCCAGAATTCTTCGTGGTTTCAGCTCTATTTGTTTTGCTTTGTTTTGCTTCTATTCCTTTTTCTTCCGTTTTTCTTTTCATTGTCTTATCTTTCTAGTTTATCGTGGATTATTAATATTTTGAATCCTTCATCTAAAACCTGCCTAATGGAAAATTGGCAACGACAATGATAACAACAATATTGCGTTTTCCTCAGGAGTAAACCCAGAAAATTTTAAAAAATTCAGCTATTGGTTTAGGTGATGAGAGAGAACTTTAAAATCTTAACTTTTTAATATAATTTGGTAACCTAAGATGAGCCAAGAGGGGAGCTCCTTCTCCTCCACCTCTAGTTCATCTGATTTTGAAAACTGAAGAACATAATAGACAAACTACTTTAATTCATGCTTAGTGCGCTTGTAATATTCATTTCTAACAAGGACAGATGGGAACAACAATATGCATAATATAAGCATCACAAGTAGATGTAAATGCAATACGCAAGGCAAGCTGCAACGAGCATGTCTGCCAGGATGGCTTGCTGGCTGTCTGCTGGGCTTGTCTGAATTTATGCAGCTTAAAATGGCAGGTTCCTAGCATTTAGGCAGGAGTTACCATACTGAGAGTTTAAAAAATCTATCTTCTTCGTTGCTACTGGACAGGATGAATAGAAAGCTTCTCTTAATTTATGCCTGTGTATATGTATGTGATAAAACCTTTCATATGTTTGAAATCCTAAAACTATCATTGGTTGGCCTGATGGTAAAAAAAGCCACGTAAATAACAAAGGCATAGAGAGAATGAGTTCAAGCCATGGTGATTGGTACCTAGATTTAATATCCTGAGTTACCTTGGCAACCAAATGAGGGTCAAGCAGTTGTCTCGTGAGAATAGTCAAAATGTGCAAGCTGGCCCGGACACTCACGGATATAAAAAAAAAAGCTTAAAATCCTGAAATTACATTAAACTAGAGTTGAGAATGGTGTAATTTATGGTTTGTATCTAAAATCAATTGTGGGGTTGTGTGTTTTTATGAAAAGATTTTCTGTTGAATTGTTGATCTGAAGTCTTAGATTGCTAAACTGATGCTGCTGCACTTCATTAGGTAACTACACATGACAAATACCAAAAGTACAAGGAGGGGAAGTTTGTTCTTGAGAGGTACTCGGACATTTTCATTATTTTATCTTTCCAAATAACATAAGGTTTACTATAAATATGTTATTAGTCCTGGGTTTTATTTATTCCTCTGACAGATGGAGAATAGTTGAGGAGATGATGGAAGACTTAAATGGAGAGGCCCATCCTGGTTCAAGCGATATGGAAAATCCTTAGTGACTTTCTGCCATATTTCTCAGAATAAGGAAATTGAAGCGTACATGTCAAAGTGTTGTATGTAGAAACAATTCTAGAGGATGTGTAGAACTACTATTGAACTGGATGACCATAATCTATAATCATAAGCTCTTTATGGAATTGTGTCTTGAATGCTCGATTCTCCTCCCTTACAATCATGCACACTTCAAACACTAATTGACACAAATTTAATCTTACTATTTCGTGCTGTGTCTTCTGTGAAGTTGATATTGATAAGAAAGAAAAGGAAAAAAAAAAAAAGGAATTATTTGGGTTTCATTATAATATTTTATTGATTATATATGTTGGTTGGAATATCAGTGGGAAACCAAAGCAGCCATTATAAGTTGTTTGCAGTGCAGTAGAAGCTCGTGACTAGCTTCTTTTCGGAGGGACAGGAGCTGGCCCACAGTATCAATGGTTGATATTGTGACTGCCTCAAATTTACCTGCCGCTTTGACTAACAAAGGAAGATAAAAGAAGGAAAGGGGGCCGCATTGAGAGGCGTCTTGCTTGCTTGGCTGCTTGGCAAACCCCGCCGTACACGACGAGTGGGACTGCGGCCGGCTCCTCATTTAAAACGTTACCTATCGGTTAAGGGGGAATGAATTATCAATTATCAATTATGATATGAATGAATGAATGAATGCTGTTTACTTTGACTTAACGTCCTCTCTCTTTCTTTTGACAGAAAAGCAAGTTTAAATGATTCTAGACTACTTCAAAATGAAATGACATGCCCTTTAATTTTTTTTTTTGTAATTTTCAAAAAAGGGGAAGTGTCATGCATGTGTGTGTTGTAGCCAAAACTGTCGTTGATTAAGAAGGCTTGGTTTTAGCCATAAAAAGAAGAATTTGAGGTTGGTTCAATGTATTAGGAGGAATGAGTCAACAGTTAGCAGCAGCATCTGAGTATAAAAAGGTGTACTAAATATTCCCATATACGGCCTCTCCAGCCTTTAGGTGTCACCATCTTCCTACACATATTTCAATTCCTTTATTCCCAAAAGAAAAAAATTTGGCTCTTTCCCTCTCTCTTTTGATCAACTTCATTTAGCAGAATACGAAGAACTAACTCTGAAAATTTGGCTTTGTTTAATCACATGGTGGAGAAGCAGCTCAAGACCCCATCACGTATTGGTGGACTGAGTCTTTGTAAACGTAACCCTCAAATACTTCACGGTTTTAGATTAAATTTAGAAATCCGTCCTATAATTTGGCATAGTTTCAATTTTATCAGTAACTTTTGAACATACATAGTTCAATTAATTAAGGCATATATCTTTGATCCAAAGATTAGAAGCTTGAATTTCCATCCTCACATCACGTGTTGTTAAACTAAAAAAGAAAAAGGTCAATTTTGTCCTTTTAATTTTAGGAGTTTTAATTTAGCCTCTATACTTTAGGATTTAGTTTCAATTTGATTCCTATAGTTTGACTTAATTTTTTATTCAATCTCTATGATTTTGTCAAACATCTAAATCTCCCTCATTATTATTATATTGACATTTTTTTTTAACATGACCATAAGTTGATGTGTTTTTATTTTACTATTGGTGTGAGTTAAGTATTTTAGGATTGAGGGTCATAGTCGAAAATAGAAGGAAATATGTGAATTTTTTAGATAAGTAAAATAGAATTTAGAGACGATTTGTAAAGTTGAACCAAAACATAAAAATAAAATTAAAATTAATTTCAAATAATAGAGATCAAATTAAAACTTTTAAAACTATTAAAATAAATTAAAACTAAGCTCAATTCATAATGGTTAAATTGAAATTTCTAAAATGATAAGAATCAAATTGAAAACTATCCTCAAATGATAGAAACTAAATCCTCACGTTTAATTTTTGTAAGAAAGTGAAAGTATGGAAAAATAAATCCTCACGTTTTGATAATGTTGGAATTATAAATCAAAGTTGGACTGGGTTTTCGTTGAACCAAATTCAAAGCAAACGTGCTTTAAGGGTAAATATAATATAATATAATATAAAATAAAGTAAGTTATAGAATACTGGAATAAAAGGAGTGGAGGAGGACGTTAGCGACAAGATCACGGAGTTTAAGCGGGGAGTGTCCCGAAAACAAAAAACATTTTAGCATTTAGAGCGGCGTGTTTGGTTGTGTGGCGACGTTAAGCCGCCGTGACGTCTCTGCTACCGACAGCCTCACCCTGAGTAGAGTAGAGTAGGGACCAACCTACTGGGCCCCACCTCATCCTCACTAATTTCTTTTTTTTTTTTTTTTTTTCTCTTAAATGGTCTCAAAAGGAAAAATTTTAAAACTCTACTTTTGGAGAAAAAAAAAAAAAAAGCAAATATGGGTTGGGTGAGTTATGGATTTTTCGTTGATGTGCTGTGGAAAAGCTTTACAATATAATAATAAACGAGAGAAAAAAAGAAAAAAAAAAAAAGGGTGAAATGACGGCTGGGCAAAGTGCAGGTGGTGTGGTGGTGGCAGTTTTTACGATGACGCCATTTTTTTTGTTATTTATTTTAGGTAAGATTTATCATATATAGGGGCTTTGCGTTTGCATCTCACTTTCTCTGTTCAGTCCTCTAACTTCTTCCTATTTTTACACTGCCCCCAACTCCTCTCTTTATTATTCAACTTCCCCCTCCCCAGTTTATTTCGTTTGATTACGTTGTTTATTTAATCCATCTTTTACTAACATCACATGGACGTTGATAATTAATTTAATTGATTTGAGTGATTGTGAATGTATGTTGACTATTTAATGAATGTAAACAGCGTTTGTGTGTGTGTGTTTTTTTAACAGCATAAAGCCGCCGTCTAGGAGGGGCCCTTTTTTTTTTTGGGTTTGAATAATTTGTACACTTTTAGCCATCAAATCCAAATTCCAAACAGACAAAATCTCGAACAAATCTGTAATGGAAAAAAATGGGGTTCGGTTTTGGATGTGGGGTTTGTTTTGGTCAAAAATAGGTTAAGCAAAGCAACCAAGATTTTGGTGCAGTTTTCTTTGTCTCTAAATCTTTTGGTTTTTTTCTGCTGAATTTCCCTCAAATTATGCGAATTAAGCCAAACGCACATGATCAACATGTAAGAAACTGAAATTAACTTGGTAGAGCAAAGCTAACCCATCTGCCCATTGCAAATTTTGTTGACTTTCTTTTTTAAAAATAAAACATTATATATATATATTAATGAATTTTCATTTTGCTCTCGTTTTTGTGATGGGTGTTTGATTTTTGAGAGTTGCTGACTTCATTTTCTTGTCTAATTATATATAGTGGGCCCCACCGTGGCACCGTAGATGCATTTCACTTTTTAATTTTTTTAATTTTTAATTTTTTTTTTGTGGTTAACTAATGCGACACATGAAGAACTTGTATGTTTAACTAAATATTATATTCATAATCAGAATTAAGAATAGAATAAGATAATCAAACATGCTGGACAAACAAAAAAAAAACACATGGAAGATGCCGATAAGTAAAGTTAAGTATATATAAATATATTGATAATCTATAATATGTTAAAGTAAGAATTTCTGAAAAATATTTTTAGACTAAAATATCATTTTAAATTTTAGTTAATTACATTAATCAAATCATCATAATCCTATTTGATAGTTTGACTTATTTAATTTCAAATTGAGGAATTTGAATCAATAATTTTTCATCAAACATTTCTCCATTTTTTTTCATATTGTTTTCAACCTTTTTACTTTTTTTTGTTGTAATTTTCTTTGTCTATATTCTCTCTTTTTCAAATTAAGTTTTTTGCCTGACTTTTGCACATCATATTGCTTTTTTTTTTCCAACCTTTTTCAATTTTTTTTTTCCAGAATTCTATCTCTTGGAATTTTTTTTTTTTGGAAATTTCGTTAGCCCACATTTTTTTCTTTTTTTTTCCAAGGTTTTTTTAAATATATATATATATATTTTTTACACCTAAGCATGTTAGTTGATATCACTCAATTTCAATACTTAATTCCACGATGTTGTGTTGTTGCTGGTGCTTTTTTTTTTTTAGATCTAAAATAGTCATCTCCTCATGTATGTCTTTTTTTTTTTTTTTTTTTTTTTTTTTTATAAATTTTGTCAGCCCACATGTCTTCTTTTTCTTTTTATTTAGGATTTTTTTTTTATTTTTAGGAAATCTACGATTTAGTTGATTGAATGCTATAATTTAAACAACTATAATATAAGGATATAATTTGATTCAAAATGAGTTTGAATCAAAATTCTTAATTTGATAAACATGATGTGATTTGATTCAAAATCGGCTCAAATTATAATTTGAATTTAAAATCATCTCATTTATTAGTTAAATATTTAAAGCTAAATTAAGATAAAAATAAAATATATAGTTATGGTTATCTTTTAAAGTGGAAGAACAAAACTAAAAGTTGAAAGAACAAAATAATAATAATGGTGGTAGTTCTTTAATGTAATACGTAACTTTGAAAATCTGATATGCAAATATGATGGACATATACAATCTATGGATGGGAGGAAGTAGAATTATAATCAAATAATTTAAATTTTTATCAATTAAAAATTGTCTTTGAATATTCCACAATGTTGTGTTGTTGTTGGTAGTTGCTTTTACTATTTTTTTTTTTGTTAATCTAAAACGAACACAATTTATATTTAATGACCTAATTCTTAAAAGGTTTTGATAGAATATAATATAATTAAGTATAATCTTTTTTTTAGGTTAAATACCCTTATTGTAGAAAATATTTTTAGACTAAAATACTCATTATTTAAATTAATTACATCAATCAAAACTCATATACTCGATCATAATCCAATTAATTTTAAGTTCAAAATTGAATTCATATATATATATATTTTTCAATTGGAGATATGATTTGATTCAAAATTAGGATTTGAATCTAAATTCTCAATTTAAATTACACTCCCAATTGTTTTTGCAATAGACATCTCTAATTTTCTATTTATTTAAAATATCGTCTCTTTTTTTTTAATACTATATATATGTGTGTCTATGTATTTTTTTTGTTTTTTTTTTTTTTAAACTTATGTTCCTTTTTTTTTTTTTAAATCTATAAATCAAATTACTCTCTTTAAAAGACCACTTCCTCATCTAATATTTTAACTTAATTTTATAATATATGATTGAGATTTATAACTAACTCATTTAGAGTAATTTTCAAATTTGATAGCTTCTAAAAGTTATGTTAAAAAGTTAAATAGAAGTAAATAGTTTTGAAATTTCAAAATTACTTAAAAAAACTTTTGAGAAAAATATTTCCTAAATAAATTCATTTGAATGTTTAGCTATTTCAAAATTAAATTGATTTATTAATTAATTCATCAATCATTATTTTATAATTTTATAATACTTTAAAACCTCAATCCAATTTTTAAAAATAAAAAATATCGTCAAAATCATAATCAATATTTAATTATCTCTTTATCATTTAAATTATTTTCAATAGAATTTGTATCAATCAAACTAAAAATTAATTCAAAACAAATTCAAAAGAAGAGAATCATTTCCACAAAGGGGAATTGATCAAATTAACCCCAATAAAATTGATGATAAGTCATTTTTCGATGTATTATGTTTCTCTTTTCACTTTAATCAAATCATAATCTCTCAGAATTGAGAGTAATATTTCTCAGATTCCCTATTTGAAATACAAAAAATTTCCATTCAAATTATTAAATAAAATTATAATTCCAATTTTCATCTATATAAAGAAAACTTATGAAAACTTCTACCTCCAATCATTTTCATTTTTTTTTAATCTAAAATGCCCTTAGATAATATTTTTTTAAAAAAAATAAAACTTTAAAAAAGAAAAAACTATATTATGTGTCATAAAATATATATGATATATACAATAATAATAGAAATACAAATAAAATTTTAAAAACTTCAAAAGAAAAATAGAAAATTATATTATATTGAAATTATGTTATATTATATTTAAAAAAAACTTATATTATAATAGAAACACAATTTTTTTATATTAAAATTAGTGAGAACACTAAATCATAATATGAATAGGAAAAAATTATTGAAGCTAATTAATTATAAAAGAATCATAATACAAATATAAATAATAATTATATTCCATAATGTTGAACTCAAATTATTTTAATCTTAAAAAATTAAATATATATATTGGTCAAATTACAAATTTGGTCCCTATGGTTTGGAGAAAGATAGAATTTAGTCCCTATGGTTTTAAATGTTAGAATTTCATCCTTATGGTTTGATAAAACATCATAAATAGTCTCTACGGTAGGGATTATTTTTTTGGGTTTTATCAAACTATAAAAATTAATTCTAACATTTAAAATCATAGGGATTAAATTTTAACTTTCTCACAACCTATATACACACACGTGCATTGCACGTGGTAATAAACTAGTTATAAGAAAATGTGTTTTTGAAAACAAAAATTAGTTTTAATATAAGAATTTCATAGACAATGTTTAATATTAAACTATACTTAACTTTGTTGTTTGGTTCTAATCTTTTAAAAAAAAAATTGACCTAATTAGGAAGGATTTCTAAATAATTGATACTTACACATTAAAATTTGTTTTTAAAATCGATAGACTTATTAAAATTATTCATTCAAAATTTCAAATGTCTATATTTTGCTAAATGAAAAATGTGAGAAAGTATATATGTTGAGAGAAGTTATAGAAAGGAAAGGAAGAACATGTGTAAAATTCCTAATGGATTAAAATATATACGTAGAGAAGAGATTGGTAGAAATAATATAAGTAGAAGACGTTAGTAAGAGAAAATATATATGTAGAAGAAAACAAACATGAACATTTTCGTGTAATGAAAGAAAATTTCATCCAAGTTCAACTTTGAATATTTTCATGGATTTTTTAACCCTCCTTCAAAATCAATAGTAAAAATTAGTTTTTTCTCGACAATGGTCAAATTTTACATTAATTTTAAACCCATCATATTAGAAAAGAAGAAAGAAGTAGCAAAATTGTACATGCATATGCTTTTGTCACCCATAGTTTTTAGTACCCATATATTGACAAAAGAAAAAGAAAGAGAAAAAGAACCTTAGCCAAGAAAGGAATGTTCCCACTTTCATACAATCATACTATACCGTTCTTACTTTATAGTACCACCAAAATTTGACTCTTGAAAATGCACCAAAAATATTCCAAAAACATTATTTAAATAGATGCCAATTGATCTTTTTCAATTAGTTGCAAATTTTGGTGTTTTCTTCTTTAGGTTATTATGAACTCAACATTAAGTTAATTTCATCAAATTTCAAGCACAAGCCACAATTAATAAATTTGAATAACACAAATAAATACATAAAAGATATTTATAGTTCAATTATGACCTCTACTCTACTTAACATGCAAAAAAAGATATTTTTCCACCGTAGAACAAAAAATTTAAAGCTTCGTACGGAAAAAGTTAAACAGACCCAAACACAGTACATCGATATTGAATTAAATATAGAAATTTAATAAAAAAGCGATACGCCAAAACTTAAAAAAAAAAAAAAAAAATGATTGTTCAGAAAAGATAAGGAAAAAAAATTCTTAAACGGCGGGCGTGGGCCCGGCCGTGCCGGAGATTAACAAGATACAAGTTCGGATTGGAGAAAAATTAAAATTTAATAAGCATATTTAAGAACGGGAAATGCATCACACGCGCGAGGGAAGGCGCGTGGGAAAAGGGGAGGAGGCTAAATTTGGTAGAATAAATAGGGTGCTGAAATTGCCGAAACCGCAAAGGCAGACGTACGAAGCAAAAGAAACCAAGAAAGGAATGCAATTATTATAAAGTGCACACGCTTGGCCCTCCCCCCATTATCCGACGTCGTTACATACTCATACAAAATTACAATACAAAAATGTTTCACCCCTATAGACAATAACAACGAAAATAGCTACCGATCATAATTTAATGAATAAAATACTAATTATCATTTTAAATTTGAATGTTAGAACTTAAGAAGAAAAAAAACAACAAAAATAAGTGTATATATATAAAAATAAAGAGTCTCATGCTTTTGGCGCGTGACTAAAACCTCGAAAGACCCATAATCCATTGGATGCCTTATTGTTTGTAATTATGGGTCCGATGGAAGCAAAGAGAAAAAAGATGCAAGCTATTTTTTTTTTTTTTTTTTTTAATTTGGGAGACATTAATTAATATCCACCTAAAACTTGTATTTACATATTTTTTTGGGGGGGTTTAATGGGTTTTTTTTTTTTTTTTTAATCTAGCGGTGAAAAGTGGATACAGAAGACTGTCAAAATAAAAACGACAAAAAGGGAGAGAAATGAGAAAGTGATGTCCGTAAAAAACGCCGGTAGAAGCCGTGGTGGGGGTTTTTTGTTTGAATGAATCATAGCCACACCGGGGGAGGTTCGTTGAGATCAAAGGGGAGGCCACGCCGCACGTGCCCAATAAACGACGCCGTAGCGGAGGCGGTGGGAGCGCTCGAGTCCACCAGCACCGGAGTAAGGAGTTTCGTCGCCGGAGACGCCTCCACATTCACATTGCACACGTCGCTGCGACCGCCGTGCCGGAGGAAATCGCCGAGGACAAGACGGGCGGAGGAGGAAGACGGCGAACAAGTGGCGACGGCGGTAGTGGGCCAGTTGCAGGGGGTGGGTCCGGAGACGTTGAGGTCGAGAGAGAGTCCGGCGGAGAGAGGCGGAGGGAAGTTGGTCTTGGCCTTGGAGCCGCGGAGGGACCTGGCGGCGCCGTCGTAGGCAAGGGCGGCTTCTTCAGGGGTATCGAAAGTGCCCAACCAGACACGGGTCTTCTTCCAAGGATCGCGTATCTCGGCGGCGTAGCGACCCCATGGACGCTTTCGGACGCCTCTGTAGTGGCCGTCGCGAGTGGAAGCCATGGGGGGAAGGAATCAAAAAGGCAACCACAGAGAAAGAAACAGAAATAGAGAGAAGAAAAGAAAACAGAATGGGAAAACCGGAAAAGAGATTTTGGAGTGTAATATACAAAAAAAAAAAAAGAGTTAAAAGTTGAAATGAAATGTGTTTTAGAGAAGTGTATACAAGGGAAGGAAGGGACCCACGAAGTCACCCGTAATCGTCGGGTAGAAGACGGCATAAATAAACACACATATTTCAACTATTTAAAAAAAAAACAAAAAAATAATAATAACCTTAAAGGCGGTGTGAAATAGAGGCCGTAGGATGAGAGAATTGAGGAGGAGATTTGATTCGATAATTGATAATGAGGGGATATTAATGAAGGGATTAATTAGAGATAAAAGGGAAAAGGAGTGGTGGGGCCAGGGAAAGGGGAAAGAGAGAGCCGCCGCCTGATTAGACGTGAGGAGGATGACGTAAGCCCTACGAATGGGGGGCTGAGCGGCGCCTGCCAAAATATGTGAAGACAGTGGGGCTGTAGACTGTCAGACAAATCGCCACACGTGGAGCCTTTATAAGTGGTGTCTCAGTTGTAGGGAACAGCCTCCAATTGGGCCGGGCCGGGCCGCCCCCTTCTTTTTCTTTTCTAATTTCTCCTTCTCCTCTTCGGGGCTCTTCCGCCTCCTTATTATTACTAATTGGATACTAAGCTCAGTATATATAAAAGTTGAATATAATCTCTTATACATTTAGAAAATGAAGAATTACATTTTAATATTATTTTTTATTTTAAGTAGCATCATTTGATTATCTATTTATTTTTAATTTTTTTTATTTACATAATTTGATTACCTACTTAATTTAAAACTTTAATTTAAATCAAAATATTATTCTTTTTCTATTCTTTTTAAATTTCTTATTATCTAATAATTAAAAAAAATTCTTTTTTGCAATGAATTTTTGGAATTCAAGGAAATCATTAATTAGATAGTGGTTCTCAATTTTAGAACTCTTTGAATCTATGAAAGAAGGTTTGAGAAGATGTATTGGTTAATTTATTTTTATTTACAAAAGTTCACTAAATCGAGAATATCTAATTACAAAAGTTTAATTTCAAACTTTAATTTAAATCAAAATATTATTTTTTAATTGATTTGCACCATTTGATTACCTACTTAATTTCAAACTTTAATTTAAACCAAAATATTATTATTTTCTTTTAAAAAAACGTATTAATTATCTAGTAATTGAAAAAATCTTTTTTGCAATGATCTTTAGAATTCAAGAGAATCATTAATTAAATTCGTAGTTCCCAATTTTATAACTCTTATAATCTATGAAAGAAGTTTTGAGGAGATCTATTGGTCAATTTATTTTTGTTTACAAAAGTTCAATGAATCGAGAAAATCTATTAATAAATTAATTTAAACAAAAATATTATTTTTTATTTCAAACTTTAATAATAATAAATTAAAAAGTATTGAGTTTATTTTTTATCATAAAATTGCAAGATAGAGAATTCAATCTTCCATCGAATAAAATAACTTTTACCATAATATTGTAAATTGTAATGACATTATATTTTTAATAAATATTAGTAATTATATTTAAATATAATAAATTACATAAATAGACAAAAAATGAAAAATTGTGATCAAACCTCCCTAAATCATAGTCTTGTAAACTCCAATTTATCCAAAAAAAAAAGAAGAAAATAATACAATTAGATTGCATTGTCTTCCGTTTTTTTTCTACCTTAAGTCATTTTCTTCTCCACTCTCTAATTTTAAAAGAGAAAAAGAAAACTACAAAAATAGTAAATTACATTAAATCACTCTCATTGTCATTCGCCAAAGAAAAAAAACTACGAAAGCATGTAAGCAACAAATTACATTAAATTACCCTCTTTGTCTGCCATTTGGAATTAAAAAAAAAACTACAAAAACACGTAAAAAGCATTAAATTACATTAAATCACTCATTATCTTTATCTACCGTTTGTAAAAAAAATTGGAGGGGGAACCCATTCACTTGTTGACCTTTAATATCACCATAACGAAGTCTCTTCAATAATAAAGTGGAAAATTAGATACGAATGATCTAGTTTATTGAAAATAAAGATTTGACTTATATAACCATAACCATCAAATGAAAAGGGGAGAAATCAAAATTTCTCCCCTACATGGTTTTCGGAATCACCTTAGAAGACATGGATGAATTCAGATGTGGGATGTACTATATATATACCGATGATGTATGACATTTAATTTATGTATATTAATCACAATATATCATAATCTAATATTTTGTTATTATACTTATTCAAAAAATCTTATCTTTATTTAAAAAAAAAAGTATTTTAGTATTATTTTAATTTCATATTCTCGAAAAATAATTGTTCAAAATTTTGTTAAGTTTTTGTTCTTAACTTTTTAAATATGCATTACATTTTTTTAAAATGTTAATTTATTTTTTTTTAAAATATCTTTCATAATAATTTCATATTCTCAAAAACGCATAGGTTTAAAAATATTATTTTATTTTCTGTTATTAAATTTTTATATACTCGTTAAAAAATCTTTAAATATTGTTTTTTTAAAAATCTTTTTAAATATGCAGTAAATATTATTGTATCATTATATTATTTAAATTATTCAAATATGCATTAGTTAGTTAGAAGATTGGAAATCATGAAGATTTTAGAACCTTTATTTAAATTAGAGACCGCATGCATTGAGATTTTAAAATCATTATTCATATTGAGGCTGACAGAAGGAAAAATCTTTAAATTAAGAAAGGCAAAATGGGAAGTCTATAAATTAAGGAGGGGCAAAAGGGAAAATCAAAAGTTTCTCCCCTCAAGCGTCATTTAGATAGTATAGATTACATATACAATGAAAAATTATTCCACAAGGCCATCACTATATTACCATTACAATATAGCTGATAATTTTATATTGGTCAGTGTATAAAAGCGAAATTGAAAAAGTACTTCAATTTTGTATTCTACCGTTATTAGAGAGCATAAACCGTTATTAGAGAGCATAAAGATTTTTTAATCTACATCTAATAATTGTTAAAAAATAGTCACATTGAGAAATTTTTTTAATATTACGATAGTATAGAATATTTTTATTACTAACTCCATTCATTATTTACAACAAAATAAACATTTAAAAATAGTGTGAGATCCATGAAATAAACGAATATATCATTTAATGATATGTCAAATGCTAAAAAAAAAAAGGAATATGTACTACTATTAGAAATTTTATGGTCACGCTAACATGAGCATAGTTTATCTGACATAAAATATGTATTCTCAACTAAGAAGTCAGAAGTTTGAATCACACACCTCATATATTATAAAAAAAAAAAAAAAGATTTTTCGTAGCATTGTTTGTCACAATTGAATAATTTTTTGTTATTATGATTTTTTGATAATTTATTTATCGTGGGTTGTTTAAATTTTTTTCTTTTTTGTTATTTTGTTTTTACGTTGTGTATTTTGTGTACGTACACTGTGAGGGAGAGGGGGTCAGATGCCAGATAGGTGGTAGGAAAAAAAGGGAATTCTGACAATGACTGAACGTGGTGGTTTCAATTTCACTGGAATGGTTAATTTACTTTGAAATGAATATTATAATGACGTAGTTACTGCCGATGGGGGCTTCTCTGTACTGAGTTTTGGCTGCTTTTATTTCTTTCAAGACAAAAAAGTAAGGCAATATCAGCAGTTAATGACGTCTCGATTCCCTTTTTAAACTTCGAAAAAAAAAAACAAAAAAAAAACAGTTTTGTTCAGTAGATGAATTTACATGGAGGTTAAATGGTAAAATGTTTTGTCCGGATTCAGTTAAAAACTACTTGCCAGATTAAAGTCCATGTGCCCTCCCAGCCTCCCGTTTACCTGCTTTGGTAATTTCTCTTCTTTCAACTATTTTTCTTCTGAGAAAAAAAATTAATAATATTAGAAATCACGTTTTGACGTGAGACAACGTAATTGCGTGAACAAGTGAAAATACTTGCACAGCTATTCTACGAAAAATTCAGCTGAAAACTACTTTGTAATGAATTCCACTATCTAATTATATTAGATAAAGAAATATTTTTTTTTCTTCCAGAATGCACAAAAAGAAGTAAAGAGAAATGAGATCTGCAATCTTCCGTCGCAATTATACAATCTAGCAGCCAAGGAAACAATAAAGAGAGACGCATTCTTGTATTCGTATCGGCCAGAAATGCACGTAATTGTGACGAGCAAATCAAATTGCAATGAGTGAGGTATAGGGTCAACATGTTAAATGCAAAAAATGGAAGGATAAAGTTACAATTGGGGACATGGGATTATAAAGAAAATGGTTTCTCTACCTCAAACTTCGCTAAAAAGAAAAGGTTTTTTTTTTTTTTTTTTTTGGTGGTGTTGGGGGGCTAAAATATACCCTCTGAGAGTCTGAGACTGAATCCTAGAGAAACCTTTAATAACTATATTAATTTTTCTGTATGCAAGCAGTTCTCTATTGTTCTACAAAATTCTTTAGCACTCACCTCCCATCTCCTGGTTCAAGTCGTAAGAGTATAGAATGGTATCAATGTACAAGAATTGGCTTCCATCACAATTGGTGTCAAGGATCTTTACCGTTGTTTTGTTGATGCAATTGGATCCATTACCCGATCTTCGATAGAATCTGATGCAGTCATACCAAGGAAGGAACTAGCTTCAGCCAGACAAGATGGCGCAGCTTTAATCGTTTTATCATGGAATCAAGCGTCCGTTTTCAGTGGGAGTCCTCGTATGGCCTTGATTATGCATTGTCATCTGGACATCACGAGATAAATGGGTCCTAGCTTTTGCATATGGAGCATCTCTTGCTGCAACAGAGATCCAATAAAGTATAATTAGATTTTAATGACTTAAATTTCTCATTAGGAATCCTTTGGGTTAGTGATGCCATACAGATACAACAAAAGGAACTTATTGAGTCACCAATTATATCCCTATCCAAAAGAAAATAACCTATGCATACCATGAGGTTATCCCTATCTCAGAAAGGAAGATATGTAAAACCGCGGTATTACTTTTAGATCTACAAGTTCATCAACGATGCTCTTACCAGCATTCTGCACTCGGAGGATATTCTGCCGCCTTTTCCAACAGCAAACCGCAAAAGTAATTATGAACAAGAACACAATCAAAGCTCCAAATGCAATCCCAATTTTAGCACCAGCAGAAAGGTGTGGACCACATGCAGGAAGCCCAGGTATACCACAGAGACCGGCATTATCAGTAAAACTGTACCATCCATGGATAGAATATCATGTTATTTTACAAAAATATATATGAACCGTCGAATTTTCATCTGCCACATATAATTAATAATAAAGCAACAACTCACTTGAAGCTAGCTCTGTGCAATAGCCTTGCACCTAAAGCAGCAGGCACTCTTCCGGACAAAGAATTCCCATTGAGATTCCTGTGATTCAGGGGAAAAAACAAAGTTTTGATTTGATGATCATTAAGTTCAATTTTTTGGAGATAGTCTGAAGTAGCTTACAGTATTCGTAATGATGTCAACTGTCCAAGACTTTCAGGAATTGATCCATTGAAGAAATTGTAGGAGAGATCCCTATTAGAGAAAACATATTTCAAGCATTGCACTACCACAGTTGTGTAGATTGAGAGACAACAATCCGAATATAAAATGAAACATCAATCCAAATCTAAAAAAATTAAACAATCAGCATCATACTTACTCATAAAATTTATTGTTGTACACGTTTTTGACATATAGAAACATTAATGGAAATCCTTATAAATATAGTAGCAATATTTCATCAGCCAGCTTCAGTTCCATAGAAATAGAACAATAGGATTCTGATCCATAATTTACCCTCTCCAACATTTTAAACATCCCAAAGACGTCATTGACTAGTTTTCCCACTTTTTTTCATTGTATTTTTTATTAGATATGATCTCTATTATGAAAAGGTTCTATGGTGCACACAGAAGAGAGAACTTCATGAGGGAATGATACATAATCTCCCCCTTCGGTGGCTCAGTGGCTAGACTGAACAACTAAACACAAAGCCTTCTTCGGGAGAAATTATTCGAGGAGGCTGAAACAATGTGGCTCATGGATTTATACCGTTGGATATATGAGAGAGAGAAAAAAAAAATTATGTTTTGGCCATACATCCAGCAGTCACGTTGAATAAAATTTTCTTCTTCTGTCCCCCAAAAATTTTTAATAATGTTTGTGTCATGGTCTTTCTGTCTTCGATTGTGTGTGCATTGAGGTTTATATAAATCTTGGCTCGCTATTAAGTTAATCCTCCACTAAAACTTCAAACTGGTGTTAAACATGCAAAGGTTCCATCAGAACCTAAGCTAACTTGTTATTACGTTCACATTAACAGTAGTGTCCTTACCCATGAAAATTGTTGGTTACATTGAATTCTGGTGTAATCAACATGCTATTTTTTTTATAAAAAAAAATTATTATTGGATAGTTATGAATTTTTATAGGTATGTGCAGGCACCTTTTCAAAAAAATAAAATAAAATAAAAGGTATGTGCAGGCACAGAATTTACTAACGATACTTCTGAGCCTTCACAAAAAGATAGCCATTACTATCCACCCATATAACACCTTTCACATTCCTCATACTATCAACGCAATTGGAACGTCAACATTAGATGGTATCTCTCCTCGACTACCATCAATCCAGCACAAGATTCCAAGACAAGGTTGGAAGCACTCCCATGCACTGACTTTTGGCCAGTGGGAAAAGATGTAATATCAAACTGTCCATCAAAGCTTCCTTGGGAGTTCTTGCTCCAATAGAAATATGTGGAGCACTATAACATCCTCACTTGGCACCCATCACACAAAACTTATCATGGGCTTAAGACTTGTGTCCCCAATCACTAGGCAGAGTCAACATGTTCCTCCCACGGTGTATTTTAAGACATCTTCACATTGAAGGAGGCGAGTAGTCAACCACCCTCGTGGAACCCACTCTTTGCCCCATGATGCACACTAGCATGCTGCCATGTGCCCACTTGACACTTTTTTGCTCATATTGCTTGCTAGCTATATTCTTATGGTTTGACACTCAATTCTAGGACTGGGACATTCTCCACCTATTATGTCACTACCCTCATCAATGGCCAGCTAACATCTTTGTTTTGCTCCATCACTCCACGATAGGTTACAATCTATTTTTTTCAACTTTATGCTGGGAAACTTTTCTCTTGGATGCCTCAAATGAATATACTTGAACTGTGCTCATTTAAATAGTAGCTTATCCCTTCCACAGCCTACTTGTTCCCTATCAGATTTGGCCTAGATCTGCTCCACGAAGCATCCTTATTTTGCTTTGGCCTTTACATACCCCATTTGAGGTTGGACTAAATATACTCTTGTAATTGTTATACTAGTCGCACTCAATGAGGTGTGGCTCCAAACCAACCATTAGATCTCATGTTGTGGTATCTTTCTCATTATTTCATTGGAAACAAATTAGTGTCTCTTGAAGCTTTTCAGTGCCCTTTCATATAGCCATCTTACACAAACCACTCTCCATGGTGTTCATGTTGAAAGACACCTTCTGCAAAAGAATCCACTACTCGACTACAACTTTCCCATTACATTCTGATCTGACAAAGGTATAACTTCATTTGAAACTCACCACTATGTCCAATTGAACAAAGATGATTTAACTGACATGTACTCTCACACAACTTGATACATGGAGTTGCCCACTCTCTCTAAAACACAGTTTGAGAGAACAACTCACATGGTGTGGCTTAAGAAACGCCATGTTCTCCAAAACCTATAAGTACTTCATCATGCACACAACCAACCTGCTGTGATCAAGCTTTTCTTCTGCATAGACTAACATGGACTAGTCAGGATTTCTGACCCACTTAGGCAACATGGTGCACCCTCCACAGTCAGCATTAAAAGTTTTAAGTTACTCAACATCTGCTACATGAATGATTAATATTGAGCACAAAATAGATCAAACCTCAACATCATTACCAAGCGGTTATTCTTGTTATCACGGATTCTAACTAGTCATCTAAGTCATCATACCAAGCTCTAATTCTAAAATTGCACTGGTTCAATTAAATGACAGCTCTAAACCATGTTGTTGCTAAGTAGTCAAAAAAAAAATTTAAATGACAGCTCTTTAAAAATATGTATCAACAATGTAGATTAGATTACAAAAAATAGAAATCTAGAAAAATTCAAGAGATGTTTGTAAGAAACACTCACAAAACTTCTAACTTGGTTATAGTTCCGAGTGAGGCTGGAATGGGCCCATGAATGCTGTTTCCACTTAAGTTTCTGGAAAAACATATATGAATGGATTAGTGTATGAAGCAGCCAACGAGCATCATATAATATAAGTTTCACTTCCTAAATACCAGGAACAATTTTATTCTAATCAGGTCAAAGATTAAGGATCTTCTATACTAGTTAAAAACCTTTGAAAGGGACCAAATTTTAAATAATTTAACGAAAATCACACCATAAAATCAACCAAGAAACCAATAGAAAATGTTCTTACTATTTACTACAAAGATGAGTGCTTCAAACAATAACTTACATGCTTTGTAGATGACGCAGTTGAGATGTTTCATTTGGCAAGAATCCCATTAGACCTTGGTTGTCCAGACCCCTGGCCATGCAAAGTAGAAGTTAATGCTTGTAAACATTCTGAAAAGAAAAAAAAGAAATTACAGAAGCCATCAGCACACAAATTTATTGAACACATTGTCATATGGTTGCATGATATCATCTCAGATAACTATAAACTTTTCATATTTTTCTTTAGAAGGAACAAGAAGATAAGGGAAGTACAGTCCATCAATGACCCATTTGTTTCCAGCTTTATCATATTGGCAGTCTGCTCCACTCCAAGGATGTTGTTGAGGAACGCATGGATCACCATTCCACCCAAAACGAACAGGAAGCGCTAATGCCTTCTTCAGGCTCCGCAAAGCCCTAACTACAATGATGTGACAAAATCAGTTACAATTACGTCTCCAGAATTTAAAGACTAAAATGCTGTAAGATCACATGTTATGCACTCCATAATTGTGAAAGTTGAAACAAATATTTCTTTCAATAAGAAAAAGGATGAACAGACATGATGCACAAAAAAAGAAGCAGGGCATTCATCTACAGCTTACCTTCATCTGGGGATGTTTTTACTTCAGCTGAAACAATTTCAAACACCTCAATAGCATTGATTATGGCATGACTACCTTCTCTAGGCTGAAAGGTGATAGTCAAAGTCCTCCCGTTGACGGCAACAGTAGTGTTAAGCACAAGAGCAGTATAGCGACCACCACTGAGTTTCAAAATGTCCACATTTTTTAATTTAGCATCGCCATTTATCAAGACGTCAAAAATTCTTTGTCCAACATTTCTGATTGAATCATCAATCTCAGCAAAGTGAAGCCATATTGAGTAGTTTCTATTGGGATCCACATCCATTACATATGTCAAATCAGGTTGACTATCGGTGCTTACAAGTGCAGACTGATATAGAGCTTCTGGATAAAAGTTTGGCAAAATTGAAGCCTGTTTTATGCTGGTTTCAACAGAGATGATATGATCAGACTGCTGACCAAAAGTTTTAATGGGACTCCAAAATCTATCCCCACCCCAACTGTTCCCATTATTATCTGCATCAAACTTGGGCTTCCCAGCACCACAGCTCAGTCTCGTGGCCGTCCTAAGGATCACTCCTTGACCCCAATTGGAACCAAAATAATATGCTTTCTCATCAATTTGAAGAATTTCAATCGCAAGGATAGCTGGATCACCATGACCTGTGCTATGGAAGCAGAGAGAGGCAGAGCCATCCGTTAAAAATATAAGGGCTTCAGCAAATGTTTGTTCATCGTGGTTGGTCCACCCTGATTTAAGAGAACAGATTTGTGTGCCTTCAACAGAAACGTCGAATAGAGGTTCACTGTCATGGTCAAAATTAGTTTGGTTAACAAGCCCAAAGAAGATCCTCACAGAGTAGTGTCCCTTTGGCACTCTGTTGATGATGTAGCAATTTTCAGGACCTGTAGACAGGGGGAAATAGCGAAGGGTTTTAAGAGAAGGAGAGATGTAACTCGGGAGCGTTGCATTAGCTGGTATCCCTCCTGTATATGCAAAGTCCTTGAACCATGGTGTATTCGTTGGAGATGTGTGGACGTCATTCCGAGCTCCACAACTTATGCGCATTGCAAATGGATCTGCAATAATAGGACACATGAAATAATATCAATCAAACAATGAGCATGAGAAGATACAAGTAATATAAAGACATAGAAGGAATAAATTAAGTTTTCAGACATCTAGTAGATGCTAAAATTATGAAGGCTCATAGATATTGGATTCCTTATAAACTAGGAATGTCTTTCAATAATTTTGTCGAATGCCCATCATCCAAAAAGAAGATAAATCCAGTCCTTCTCTGCAGACATGAAGGAAATTAATTCAGAATCAATTACACATAGAAAACACTGCTTCTCCTAAGCTTATATGGTGGCAATCGTGAGAGTAACGGACTTGGCTTTCAAAGTATTAATTCAGCAACTCCTCATTTCCTTATAATCCCAATTGTATGAAGACTGACTAATTTCACACTCTTATTATTTCATCTATACCCTTCGACTTTTAAAAAAATTTAGAAAAATCAAGCAACGAGCAAATCGTCACATCTCCTTATCAGAGGCAAAAACAACAACAACAGATAACTCAAGAAATTCAAGATACCATTACAATTACCATTCAATTGAAACGCACAGAATTCACTTGACACTCAAAGCAACAAAAGCTAAATAGTGTGCGCAACTTAGAGATCTACCCGCCGATGAGTCCAGTCCAAATTGTACTCCTCTCAATGAATTCAGAGCAATTGAATTGACATAACGCTAACATGCACTAGTGAGAGAGAGAGAGAGAGAGAGAGAGAGAGTGTGTGTAAATCCTAATTCACAACAGCAATACAAAAAAAAAAAAAAAAAGAAGCAGATTCAAAGAAGAAACCAGCAATGAGAGAGAGTGGCGGAAGCTCACGGCGAGCAGAGGAAAGAGAGACAGCGAAGCAATTAATTAGAAGCCAAAGGAGTAGAAATCTGAGCATCTTTAGCAGCTGCAATGAATACTTTTGCTCGCCTTTACTCTGCCAAATCAAATCCTCACTTCACATTCTGATCTACAGTTCTTCTTCTTCTTCTTCCTCCTTAGCTTTGAGGAAAGAGTGTTCTCGGACGTGTACAGGTGAGAATTGATTATGCCTTTGTTTGGTTGACCCGTGAAATGAGCGTCTAATAATGTGCCGCTCAACCTTATCAACGCTCATGCGGCTTCACTATCCTGGTGGTTGGCTTTTTAATGGCCTTCTCATCTAAATTTAGTCCAAAAACTTAAGTTGGTGACGATTTAATCTTTATATCCTCACAATTTAGTTTCTTAAATTTAGTGTGTAACTATTTAGTCTCTATATTTTAAAATTTGTAACGAGTTAAAACCTACTACGAAGAATGTTGTTAAGATTTATCAAGATTTCTTATATAGGTAAATTGATAAGCTTATTAGGTATCAAAATATATTTATAAACTACAAAGATTAAGTCGTTATATAATAAAAATTTACACTTAATTTTGATGAGATTTTTCATAATTTAGAATAAATTGTTACAAATTTCAAAGTGTAAGATCTAAATTTGTACCAACTAAAATTTAAAAACTAAATTGATATAAATTTAAAAGTAGATGAACTAAATTGGTAGAAAGTAAAGTTTAAAAACTAAATGAAAGTACAAAAAGGTGTATTTTAACCTTATTTTATATATCATCTCACTGTCGAAACCTTTTTTTTTTTTTTTTCTTTCTTTCTTTTTTGAGTTCAACGATTACAGGTGGAGAATTGGATGGTAAATAATCTATGGTGAGAATGTGCAATAGATGGCGTGATCGTGGGAACTTCGGTGTGCAACGCCGTAGAGGAGTGAATTCCAGTACAGAAATTGGGTATTTGTAATTCCACGTAGATAAATTGGTAGTGGAGTAGTGGTGTGGTGGGCAAATACAAAATGACCAAAATACCCTGTAGTTGATCTGAGTCGCACATTTTCAATCGGACGGTGGAGGATGCGAGTTGGCTTAGTGGAAATGGAACTGAGTCAATTCAATTGGCTATGGATGAAGCTAAGCAAATTAACTTTAGCTTTTGACCTCCGATTACTGCATAATCATCGGGTTTTTAGGGAGTCTTGATTTGAAAGGGATAGAATTTAGAAAGAGGTATTTTTAAATGTTTTCTTTTTTGGGGAATTGTATATTGAAATTTGAGAAATTATTAACTAATTTTGACCTCAATTTTTTATGTTTTTTTCTCTATTGAATTTTGCTTAAAGCGTTTGGTCATCTAACAGTAATAGATATTCATTACTATTATAATGTATGAAATTTATCTTTTCCTTCTTGGTCGGGACTTCAATTATTTCCTTGATGAGGCGCGTAATGTCCATCATAAAAATATATATTAAAAAAAAAAAGAGGCGCACCAATCATATTCAGTACACATTAATTATTTGGTTATTTTCTGTTTAGTTGTTACCTAACCCCTTAACATCAACATAATACGTTTCCAAAAAAAATAAAAACACATCAACATAATAAATTAATATATACCCATCTTTTAGGACCACTTTTTCAATTTAGATTGTATAGTTAAAATAATTTCAACTTCTAACTTAGTCACTTACATTTTAAGGCATATATATACTCTTGACCACGAGGTTAGATGTTCGAATTCTCCAACCTACACGTTGTTAAACTAAAAGAAAAAACATATATTTAGCAACAAAAAATTTAAAAACAAAACTTTGATTTATTATACATCTCATGAATAATCAAAATCAATAAACAAATAGGTTAAAGATCACTTTTGTCCCTTGGGCTCTCATGAAAGTAACGAGTTAGTTTCTGGACTTTGATTTGTAACAATTTAGTATTTCTACTTTTGGATTTATAACTATTTAGTTCTTGAACTTTAATATGTAACAATTTAGTTTTTATGCTTTAAAATTTGTAACAATTTAATCCCTACCATGAAAAATCTCATCAAATTAAGTGTCAATTTTTATTATGCAACAATTCCTTTAGGGGTTGTTTGGGGCACTGAGTGAGTTATAATAACATGGGTTATAATAGTATGTGGGTTATAATAGTTTGTGAAATAATATAATATTGTTTAAAATGCAGAGTTGTTTAGTCTGAGGTTATAATAGTCTGTGTTTGGGGTGCAGAGTATTCCACTGTGTTATAATAACCCTTTGCCCCTAACAGCCCCTTATAATTTATAAACACATTCAGTCTCTCCAATTAATATATCGATCTACATATTTAAGAAATTCCATAAAATCTTAAACAATATTTTTCACGATAGGGACTAAATTGCTACAAAATTAAAAATTTAAAGACTAAATTGATACGAATAAAAGTGTTTTTTTAACCAAACAATCCCAATTATATTCTATGAATCCTTTGGTTATAATCTGAATAAAATTCTAACAAATTCATTACCCAGCGTTAATTAATTGAATGAAATACTCAAACCAAAATGGATGGGAAGAAGGTAAACGATCAGATCGAGATCAAGCCCTTTGAACAGGACGCGGTTCAATTGCAGCGGGCTTGCTAGCTCGGCACTCCCTGCATGGCGAAACAAACGACCGAAAAACACTCCATCTACATCCAGACCACGACGACTCGTCTTCTTCCTCCCTTATCCTTCGTCCTCCTCTTCTGATACTGTTGTTTCTTACAACCGACGATCTCTGTCCATCATTATCCAGTCGCCGTTTACAAGAAACTTGGGATTGTTTCGGTTTCGGCCGACGCAAAACCAAAACCTCGCCGCCATAATGATCACCCACACTCGAACCAAACTCGAATCGTGTTTTGATCTTCTTGTCGGCTGTTTTAATCGGCTGCCGATCTTTAGAAGTTAAGTACCCAGAAAAGGAGAGGGAGTTGAACGAATAATTCGTGCTGCTGCTACTGATATCAAGCTTCGTCTTTGAGAGGATTCCCATGGCTGATTTTGCCATAAACCCAATTATGATGTCTCTCTTTTATATATACACAAGAGAAGAAGTTGTTTGTTTTGTGACTTGAAAATCTGAGTCTTTTGGCTAATATTTATTAATGTTGGCTTAATCTAATTCGACGGGTTAGGTGAATAAACCAAAGATGGGTTTAATTGGTATCTGAAAGTCGTGTAACACAGCCATATAAAATTGCACGTCCCTGTATGCTGTACTTGGACTGCAATGCAATGCCGTCTTTTCTTCACTGAATTTTTACTGGCTGCTTATTGGGTTTTCGTTTTAATACCATATAATATGAATATGATATAATTACAAATTATTTTAATAAATTTTTGCAGTAGAGGGCCTGTATATACCACATTTTACATATATTTTAATTAGATTACCACCAGTAATCTTACCCGAGGAATAGGACAAATCCCTTTTTTTTTTATTGCATCTCTGAAGCCTGTTTTACCGAGTCTTCATCCTTCATCCTCGCCTTCTTTTATCCATCGCCGTACGAAAGAGGGAACAATTTCCATTGATATATAAATACAAGCAGAAACAGATGCCAAATTTCAAAAATCAAAATCTAGAAGAAAAAGAGAGAAAAGAGAAGTATGCTTGAGAAGCTTTGGGATGATGTTTTGGCTGGGCCTCAGCCTGATCGCGGCCTTGGAAGACTAAGGAGAATCGCCACCAGCATCACAGGTAACTTTTTCCTCCAAAACAGTGTAATTACTAAGGGGAATGGCTTGTAACTCGTAACTTGTAAGTTCGTTGGCTTGATTCCAATTTTCATGCAATTATTTTGGGCTGTAGATAACGAGGGAGAAGGACGAAAGTATCAGAGATCGCTGTCGATGCCGGCGAGCCCAGGGACGCCGTCGTCTCCGGCGTCGCCTCGTACGGCGGACAATGTGTGGAGGAGTGTGTTC
This sequence comes from Trichosanthes truncata, assembly GCA_033996785.1. NCBI lineage: Eukaryota > Viridiplantae > Streptophyta > Magnoliopsida > Cucurbitales > Cucurbitaceae > Trichosanthes > Trichosanthes truncata. The sequence continues at coordinate 34,340,975 of MU867261.1, forward strand.
AACCCAGGTAGCAATCTCGCCACCAAGTCCATCGGCTCCAATGTTTTCGACAAGCCTCAGCCCAACTCCCCCACTGTTTATGACTGGTAATCAATCAATATTCATCATTTGCATTTCTCACCTTTTCCCCGCTTTTCTGAAATGAAACGGGCTTCACTTCTATTCACAGGCTTTACAGTCAAGGCACCAGGAGCCAGCACCGTTGAAGCTCCGGTGACCGACGGCTGCATGTAAATATGGGTCACGGTGTGTCCCCACGTGTCCGGCTGAAGTTTACGTTTTCTTTTATAATTTTTAGCATCACCCTTAATAAAAGCAACCCTTGCAATGAGAGTGAGTTGCTCCTCTCCTTGTGTAAGTTTTGCCTTTGCCGTGTTAAATGATGCACGGTGGCAATTCCTGATAATGACAAAATTTTGGTATTTTAATTAATAAGACGACTGGAAAAAGTCTGATTGCATCCAAATGACAACCTTTTAACTGTAGAAAATTGATTATCAGTGTCCATATATTACAAAGACATGGAGGGGGAAATGGAATCAGATTACCTAATAGATATTTGAATCGTAATGAGTAAAGCAATGTAGACAATGAGTTGTGTTGTAATCACCCACAATTGAAGAGCGTCCAAATTTAGTAAATTTTGGGAGCATTTAACATTATAATATAAGCTTTTTACATGGTTTTTCTGGGTTAATGGAGACGTGGTTGCTTGTTCTTTTAAATCGTCCTCAGCCCTGCTGTGATTGACGCGGCTTCTTCTGATATGCCAGAAGCTGTGCATGGTGAACTTGGGATCAATGGTATTGATCAATCGGGGCAGATGGTATAAAAAGAAATAAGCAAATGAAACTGTAACATTATGGCATCCATAATTTCTATTCTATGGGCTATAACGTGAGAAATTCAAGAAATTTTACCAGTTGGCCACGAGTGGAGCAGTGGGTTTTGAGCTCTGCCAAGGTTTGTTGCTCCCTCAGAACTTGAAAATTATCTTCGGTGGGACGTGGAATTAAGGACTTTGAAACTAAAACATCAATTGAAGTTGAAGGCTCGATTATGGGGTTTAGTTCATGTATCAAGAGCATATCAATTTCATCAGCTTGAAATCCAGTCTGATGAGCAACGTACTGTGAGAGAGAGAGAGAGAGAGTAAACTGGGGTGTGGAAATATTAGCTGCATGAAGGGAATTTGTAGATTAAATGAAGATAATTACCTGACAAAGGTGTCGGACTGACAAGGTCGGCCGACAGCAGAGATAGGGTAGTTGCAAACTAGGAATTATTCTCTGATCATAGGAAAATAACAGCAGGTGGACTTCACACTGACCAAAATTTAATCAATTATCATTTTAAAATAACAGCAGAAGGATTCACATAACATTGTTTATAAATGAATTGAAGTTACCTCCACAGCATTGTTGTTTGAATTCCGAAGATAATCTACCAATGCTGAGAGGCGGTTGTTTTTGACATTCTTGCTGTTGCCAACACTCATGCTGCCATGTCTTGTGTGGCTGCGCATGCCCCCTTTACCCCAAACAAGCCTCACTGAGCTGCCTACAAGCCTTGAAGATACACCCGTGGTTTCTCGATGTCCTTGATCCGAGTCGTTGTCTTCACCAGCTCCATCTGAACAAGCAACTAAAGAAGGAGGCTGGAAGAACTTGGCAGCTCCTTGTGTCCTGAATCCTTTCAATCTCCGCTCGGACCGCTCCATCTGTTCATCAGAAGAAGAATCTTTGACTCCATCTTCAGTAGTTGGATCCTCATTGTCATCAGATGCTGGAAATTCAGCATCATTTCTATAGCTCCTTTTCCCCCTTGAGTGGTTGTTCCTGTAGTTATTACCCCGCAATCTCCTAACTGATGGAGGGCGTTTCTTGCTAACAGCTTCGGATTGGCGACGCAAGGTCTGAGCTATGGAAGCTTGAATCTGTCCAAATAAACTGAAGATATTAATACCTTGAAGCATTAGAAGAAAGTTCTGCATAGTTTTACTTTGAACATTCATAACAACCATACTCACACGTGAGGCAATGAACTCTTTGGATGAGAGTAACAAACAGACCAGAGTTTCAGATACCTCATAAATTCTGTCACTTAATGCATCATGTTCGCAAAAAATTAATGAAAAAGTGAGCTACTTCTTCCCTGCAATAACTGTTGCATTTTGAACTTCATGGTTATTTAATATGTTTCCTTAAACTTCCATGGCTTTGTGATAGATTCCTGCTTCTCATACACCCAATTCAGGAAAGAAAAACACTTGGAAATATTTCGTCTCACCTGCTTATTGCGGATTCTTTCTTCTTCTCGAAAAGCCAGCTCCTACAAGAGTGAAATAAACAAAATAACTACAGCTCACGGAACATAAATGCAAACCCCAAATGGAAAAGTGATGAATCGGGCAAATCATAATTCATACATCTTCTTCATACTTCTCAATATCTGGATATAAAGCAGCGATTAACGAATCATAATTTGGATCGTCTCTCAGTGAGCGGCGACTAGCGCAGTGTGTGCGGCAGGCGGGACATTCATTGTTGCTGCAAAATACATCAATTATGAGGTTAAGAAATGAACAAAGGATCGTTTCACAGGTCCAACGCTAAACCCCCTTCTTTTTGTTTTTTACGTAAAAGATCGTGTAAGTGCATACCCCAGACGCATAGATTTGTCGATGCATTGTCTGCAGAAGCGATGCAGGCACTCCATCACTGTTCTTGTTTTCCGGATAATCCCTGCACACCCAAAGAATTGCCGGTTTCACATTGTTTATACCCACGAAACAAATAAGGCATATCTTTTTATGCAGCAACTTCGTAAATTTCGATGTGGCTAAATTTTCAAACTACAAGCTTTGCACAATTCTCCTCTTTACAAGAACGGCTGTTTAATATGAGGAAAGCAATCATTTTGGTTTGATTTTCCAGTGATTTTTCATGTTTGCATGCATTAACTACTTGAATGAATAAAATGCATCCCGTCTTTCTTACAGAATTAGGAATAAATTATATTAAAATTTTATGTCTATCGAACAACTCTCTCTACAACAGCTTTCACAATAGAATTTCATCAAAATACAGACAAATTTCACCTTTAGAAAACACTGTTCAGAAATAAAAGCATCAAACAAGTTTAATTAAGCTCATCACATTGGACAACATAGCAGGAAAGCAGTTCTACTTCTACCTTCATCCCAAATGCCCCATTCCAATTCAAACAACAAGGACCAAAATAACACATGAACGCCGTAGGTATTCTACGAGATTGTCCATTTTCGTCCATCAACAGCTAGAAGACACAAATTCAGGATATTGAGCGCAACATGAATGAAATACATAAGAACTGATATCCACACTTTCATTTCAGTATATTCAACCAGTGAACTCACTCTTAACTGGAAGAAAATATAAAAGTAATAGTTGATTAGCTATAGAATATTTGTGCCATCAGGAATAATTGGTACAAAACAAAGAATCGACATGACCATACCCAAGCAGATTGGACATTGAACTTCTTTGCGGATATCCGAAAGTTTTACTACGATAAATCTGCACCCATGAAGAATAGAGAACATTAGTTATGGCCGAAATGGATCAAACACGAGAAACACGATTTGATTTTTGTTTGTTGCACGATAAACATTTATTGCCAACATAGAAGCAAAAACGAACAGAAACTCCCTTAGCCGCAACCAAATGCCCTGGACAAAATCGTTCCGTACATATATGCAATGGAGAATCCGTGGCGGCTATGGCGGTGACTCAGAAAATTGGCAAACCCAACTCCACCAACCTTTCTCAGAATACGGCTGAGCGCATTCTTATGAGCAGAAAAGGAAACCCATGGCAGAAACTATTGGGAAGCCATGGTAGCGCTGTAAATCGGCATGGCTTGTACCAAAATATGGCAGCAGATTCAAGTAAACAAACATATTCACGAAGCAAACCAACCAGATCCCAAAATCAAATCCAATCATTAAAGCATTAAACAACTATACGGTGCGAGACAGCGTAATAATCAATTGAAAAGAAAACAGATGAAGGAAAACAAAGAAGAGAACGCGCGAAAGTAGCGAAGTAGATGACGTACTCATCCTTCTCTCCATTACTGGACGACGATGGGCTTCGATCGGATTCTGAAGAAGAAGCGGAGAAGAGGGCAAAGAAACGAAGAGAAAATCACAAACTCATAAAATTCGAACGAAGGCAAGTAATGCAGGAAAAATCAGAAGAACACTTTCCTGCTTCGTTCAAAATACAGAGAAATGAAGTCGAAACGAAACTTACCGTCTGCATCTTCACCTTCAGGGCGAGCAGTAGAGCAACCATGGTCGAGTTTGAGAGGATCATCCTCAGATGACTCCGGAGCGCGCTTCTGTGCTGGCATTGCTTTCCTTTGAAGCAAATTTTAAGGCGACGGGAAAAACGGAAGAAGAAGGTTTTACAGTCAAGGCTAATTCAGGTGAAGGAGAAGGTGCAGTTGTGTAGGATTACAGTCGGAGATGAAACCGGCGACGGCGACGGAGGTGGCCGACGGACCGTGCTCGACCTTCATCAGAGCGAGACTCAGGACTTAGGCAAATTGATTGGTGTTCAAACTGGCTTCGTTAAAATGAACTTTGTTTTATATTATTATTTTGCTTCGTTAAGGCTTTTTTTTTTCCTTTTGTTTTTTTTAGTAGATAGATGTCTAGGTATTTTTCGTTTTTTTAGTTCAACTTTAGTAATTAGCTTTGAGCTAAGCTCACTTTGATGTTAAAGTTTTTTTTTTTTTTTTTTTCTTTTTTCCCTCATTCTATTGAGTATATTTATGCTTTACACATACAAAAGTTATTGGGTGCTCCATACCCAATTTACCGGACAAATTTTAAAAGTAGAGTTCTTTTCATAACTTATTACAAAAAAAGAGTTTAAAGCCAAACTATTTACAAAAAACATGCAGATTTTTTGTCCTTATTAGAATGCGTCTCTTCAAAAGACGCATTCTGTGCAATGAACAGTGCAGCAGTGTTTGACCAAACGATTTTTTTTCTTTTTTTTAAGTGAAAAAAGTTTTTTCATTTAAAATAAATACATATTTAATAAACCATCAAATCCTTTCAATAAATATTTAACTACCCTCAAATCAACTAATCATTTATTTAATTTTTTCTTTAAAATAAATATTTAATAAATTATTCATAATTACACAATCATTCACTAATCAATTTTTTTTTATTATTTTTATAAACACATTCACCAATCATTTTCTCAATTATTCTAAAAAAATATTTTTTAAAATACTTTCACCAATAATTTTCTTAGTCATGATCTAAAAAAGAATTATTTTTTTAAAAATACATTTACCAATCAATTTTTATTATTTTGTATGACTATTTCTTTCTCCTATTTTTTTTTTAATTTTAGTTATTATTTTTTTTTCAAATACATTAATCAAACATTTCATTTTTATAGTCTTCTTATTTTTCCGTTTCGTTGATTAGTTTTTTTAATTTTTATTTTAAAAAATATTTCTAAACACTTCACTTTTATATGATATAAATTAGACATTTATTATTTGAGATGAATAAATCATTTATTATTTTTATTCATTAATTTTATAATTTTATTAATCTAGGAATTTGAAAATAAAAACAAAACAAAACAAGGTCAAGCATATTTTAAATCATTTTAATTATATATATTGTTAACATATACATTAATATAAGAATATATGATAAGATAATATGTGTATGTCAAGAAATAAATAAAAATTTGATTAATTCATTAATATGTTATTGATAAATGTATAAGAAAGATAATAAAGGAGAGGTCGACACAAACACTTTTAATATGAATTGTGTAGGGATTTAGGACACTAAATTCTAGGTCTAACCATAAAAATTCATGGTACCAATTTTTAAAGTGAGAGAAATCAAGTATGTATTGGTAGTAGGGAGATCAGAAAAGATGCAAAATATCACAGATATTAGTAAAATATAGGTAAAATATCAATAAATATCACATATATTTTGACAATCAATGGTTAACAAGGAATATCAATAAGTTGAAACTTGTTTTGTTTTTTTTGCCATATTTTTTAGAAATATTTTCCATATCAATAATTTCGATGCAAACTAGTTTTTTTTGCATCTTTTCTGATCTCCCTACTACCAATACATACTTGATTTCTCTCACTTTAAAAATTGGTACCATGAATTTTTATGGTTAGACCTAGAATTTAGTGTCCTAAATCCCTACACAATTCATATTAAAAGTGTTTGTGTCGACCTCTCCTTTATTATCTTTCTTATACATTTATCAATAACATATTAATGAATTAATCAAATTTTTATTTATTTCTTGACATACACATTATTATCTTATCATATATTCTTATATTAATGTATATGTTAACAATATATATAATTAAAATGATTTAAAATATGCTTGACCTTGTTTTGTTTTGTTTTTATTTTCAAATTCCTAGATTAATAAAATTATAAAATTAATGAATAAAAATAATAAATGATTTATTCATCTCAAATAATAAATGTCTAATTTATATCATATAAAAGTGAAGTGTTTAGAAATATTTTTTAAAATAAAAATTAAAAAAACTAATCAACGAAACGGAAAAATAAGAAGACTATAAAAATGAAATGTTTGATTAATGTATTTGAAAAATAATAATAACTAAAATTAAAAAAAAAAATAGGAGAAAGAAATAGTCATACAAAATAATAAAAATTGATTGGTAAATGTATTTTAAAAAAAATAATTCTTTTTTAGATCATGACTAAGAAAATTATTGGTGAAAGTATTTTAAAAAATATTTTTTTAGAATAATTGAGAAAATGATTGGTGAATGTGTTTATAAAAATAATAAAAAAAAATTGATTAGTGAATGATTGTGTAATTATGAATAATTTATTAAATATTTATTTTAAAGAAAAAATTAAATAAATGATTAGTTGATTTGAGTGTAGTTAAATATTTATTGAAAGGATTTGATGATTTATTAAATATGTATTTATTTTAAATGAAAAAACTTTTTTCGCTAAAAAAAAAGAAAAAAATCGTTTGGTCAAACACTGCTACTGTTCATTCCACTGTTCATTGCACAGAATGCGTCTTTTGAAGAGACGCATTCTAATAAGGACAAAAAATCTGCATGTTTTTTGTAAATAGTGAACTTCTGATCTTTTCATTACAAGCTAATTATCATTGCCTTATGCTCATTTTGGCTTTTGTTTTTTTATTTTATGAAAATATTCATTATATCTGCATAAATATACTGAAATTTGAAAATAATTAGCAAAATATGATTATATGCTTAATAATAGAGTCGCCTTTCTTTTATCTTTTTCAATGTCACATTGAGATTATAAAAAGAAAGGTAATAACAAAAAAAAAAAAGTTAGTCTATTTACAAGCTTCTCACCTACTTTTTATTATTTGGGTTAAATTACAAATTTGATCCTTGTAGTTTTGAGAAAGTTAAAATTTAGTCGCTATAATTTTAAATGTTAGAATTAGTCCCTATAGTTTGATGAAGCCCTATAAAATAGTTCCTAATGTAGTTTATGGTTTTGAGAAAGTTATGCAGATAATGTAGAGACTATTTTTTAAGGTTTCATCAAACTATAGAGATTATTTATGAGGTTTCATCAAACCATAAAGATAAACTTCTAACTTTTAAAATCATAGAGACTAAATTCTTGTTAGGATTTATGCTCTAAAGCCTCGTAATTAATTATTTATTTAATAATTAATAATAATTTTGATTATTTTATTTGCAATATAATATTATCCATTATATGAAAAATGCAAAGTTATTAGTGTAATCTTAAACATTATGTGGTTGACATACGAGATGATCATATTCAAGAAATAACCTAAAGGGTCATAGCATATGGATAAAATTGGGTGCATTATCTTGGTAACACTATTGATACGGTCCACTTTGTAATAGTTACAAATGATTTGATCCAAATCGTTTATGTGGAGACATGTGAGTGAGAGAATCTTATACAATGAGTTTGTATAAGACTGGACCACGAAATATTTAATCTTTTTTTATAAATTCATTAATTGAGAAAATTAATATTTCATCAAGATGAATATGCAATTCGATCTTAATCATGAGTGAGTTATGAACTCTTGCTTGTGAGGGTTTGTCCTTTGATTTGGATGGATTTGTTAGCCAATTTAATAAGTCTTCTATTTTGGGGACTTGACCAAATAAGGAGTTGAGAACATAATCTCACAAGATGGAATCCACTCCTTCCTATATAGGATAAGTAGATGAGTAGTTTCCTTAAGTGTTGATTTCAGAACTTGAATAATGGGGCCCCGCCCTCTCACTGGCTCGAAATGGACTTAGTTTATAATTAGATTATAAACAGATTGTTCATTGGAGGATCGATAGGACTTAAGGTATAAGATGTAATAACATGAGTAAAACAGACTTTTGACCCAACTGTAATTATGAATATCTCATGAATGATCAACTTGCATGTAATGGTTATATCCAAGGACACAACTTGTCATACAGTGCATAAGAGTGCAACTCTAGGTCCATAGTAAAGTGATATAGAATTAATGAATAAAAATTAATTGATTAAAGAGTTTAATTAATTAATTTTGTATCATTGGAGCTCATTATTTGTAGGTCCATAATGTCCCATTACTAGCTAAAGGATCAATTTAGTTGAATTTTTTTTTTGAAATGTTCAAATTAATATTTAATATATTAGATATATTAAATATAAAAGAGGAAAATATATTTATTGTATTTGATACATTAAATATTAAAATAATTAATGTATATTAGATACATTAAAAATAAACATATATATTTAAAATTTGAATGAGATTCAAGTAGGTTAAATAAATATCTGTAGGAGATTTGAATGAGATTCAAATAGGTATAAGGTATATTTTAATATATTTGATATTAAAATATAATATTATAATTATGACAAAGATTTTCCTAAGTCTCTATAAATAGGATCTTTGGATTGAGTCATTTGACAACACGTCTCCTTGATAGAGAATTCGAGAATTCTCTCTAGACCTCTTTCTCTCAAATCCTTTGTGGATTTTCTTTCAAGAAGCTCCCACAAGCCTTGGTCCTGTGTTCGAGTTATAGTAAGGAAGACTTTTGTAGAAGTCTTGGAACACAAGAAATAAAGAACTGTCAGAACTTTCTTCATATTTACTCTAAGTAAGTTTGCTTAGTCTTATTTTTTTAGTTTAATTTTAAATAAAATCAAAGACAATCCAATGCTTCCGCTGCGGAGTGAAACTTTCATTCCTTCAATTCTAACTTTCTCCAAACCATATGGATCAAATTTGTAATTTAACCTATTATTTGACTAGGATGGTTTGTAATTATACTATTAATTTAATCTCTAATTTTGCTAGTTTTCTAATTATTTTGAGTTACTTCTAAAATATTTTGAATAGATAGATATGAAAGGAAATAATATTGAAAATAAATAAAGAGTATTTTTCTAATTTGATTAGGTCAAGCAACGATCCTTTATAATTACACGTCAATTGCACCTAAATCTCTTTTTCCAAAATCACTAATTCAATCAACGCTCCCAAACATACCCTCAGAGTGATTATGAATTTGAGGGCCTTTTGCTAGTTTTTCAGTTTTAATACGAGTCCAATCTCTTCCTGCTAATAAGTGAATAGTTTTTATATGCAATTTTTTAGTTCTGTAGATTGATTGAATACTCCTAAACTTTTAATCACATTTAAAATGGTCTTGGTTAGAGGGAAAAATAAATTTATGGGATATAGATTTAGTTGAAATGGCAGGAAAAATCACGCATTATAAGAAAAGTCATATATTGGTAATAATTAACAAGCTCCTTAACTGTAAAAACCCAATCATTGAAGAATTTAAAGGAGAGTATGGTCAAGAGAAAAAGCTTCATGAGAGGAAAATATCTGTGAGAGAAAATTTATGGAATAGTGGGTCGGTAAAAAGTATGGATGGTCTATAAGTTCAATTGCCTTGGATTATTTGTTTGTCTCTTCCTCTTCTCCATTCTCATATATCATAATCTTAATTTTTGTCAATTGATCATGAGATAGAGGCAACAAGTAATTTCGTCATTCATGCATGTCTACTTACCGCTCAAAAATTTTGTTTCCCCCATAAATCATTTGACGTGAGAGAAGAAAAACAATATTTTACCTTAATCCCCATTCTTCCTAATTTTATGACATTATTTCAAATATGACTATGACTCTTCGATTGTTTTTACAACTTACCATCATGTTTTATTTCCATCTCCATTTTAGTTGGAAAACTAATAAAATACATGTTTTGCAATAATTTCAAAGGTTAAGGGTTAAAACGAATCTTTTAAAAAATGGTAAGGCCATAAATAAAATCTATACTAAAGTTTAAGGGTATAATTGAAACTTATCACTAGTGTCACATGCACCACTATCTTACAGATTACCACCACGTCATGTTTCCATCTTTTTTAAATGGAAAATTTGACAATTGTTTTGTAAAGTTTAAAGATAAAAATGAAACTTTTGAAAGTTCAGTGACATAATTAGAGTATAGAAATATAGTATAATTTAACCTAAAAAAATATTTTAAAAAAACTATGATGTAGATTTACTATTTTATATTGTATTTCTAATTTTTTTTTAAACATTTAGGTCTCGTTTGATAATCATTTGGCTTTTGGTTTTTGGTTTTTGAAAATTAAGCTTATAAATACTACTTCCACCTATAAGTTTCCTTGTTTTGTTATCTACTTTTTACATATGTTTTAAAAAATCAAGGCAAGTTTTGTTTTATATTGTATTTCTAACTTTTTAAACATTTAGGTCTCGTTTGATAACCAATTAGTTTTTTGTTTTTGAAAATTAAACTTATAAATACTACTTTCACCTATAAGCTTCCTTGTTTTGCTATCTACTTTATACGTATGTTTTCAAAAATCAAGTCAAGTTTTAAAAACTAAAAAAAGTAGGGCCTATTTGATAGGTAATTTAGATTCTGTTTTATGTTTTCGGATTCACTGAGTTTGGTGAATATGCATTTGGTAGATGTGTTTTAGTAAACTGTTTTTCGGATTATGTAATCCAAATAGTGAAAATCATGAAAACAACATTTTTATGTTTTCATTGTATCCAAATTATAAATTTGAAATTTTAAAATGCAGAATTATATTTAAAAAGATAAAAACTTTAATAAATATAGTATTTCATATTATAAACTCAATTTATTTTTGTTAAATTAAAATATGTATAATATAATATATTTATATTATAAATTATATGATATTGTAAAATAATTATACAAAATTTATAACAAAAAAACATGTTTATAAATGAATTAATAATGATTTATATTCAACCTAATATTTAGTTTTGCAACTACAACTAGTTTTATGGTCTATAAATATATTATAGAACATATTTTGAACAATTGTTTAAATTGGAATCTAATTCCTAAATCTGCTACCAAACACATATTTGAAAACATGAAATACAACTCTATTTTTATTGAATCCCTTGTTTTCAAAATTCTGTTTCCTACCAAACAGGCATGTAGTTTTCAAAAACTTATTTTTGTTTTTGGAATTTAGCTAAGAACTCAAAGGTTTCCTTAAGAAAGCTAGATAAGAACTATTGTAGGAAAGACGAAAACCATCGTAGATAAGTTGTGAGAAAACAAACATAATTTTCAAAAACTAAATAGTTATCAAACAATATCTTAATTATTAAAAAATAAAAAGAGAAAGAAAAACATGCTACGCCATTATGATTACTATAAAAAAAAATAGCACCTTTTAATACTTCTAAAAATATTTTAATCCTTTTTTAAATAAGTTTGAAATATCTCTTTCACTAAGTCTTAATTTGCAATTACATCAAGCACTTTAAATTTTATTAAATTTATTTAGTACTTAGAGAAGAGAGATTGATTTGAGTCATTTCTCTAACACTTGATAAAGAAATATTTGGGGGTTGCCCGTAATGGATTTTTTTAATAATAAAAAAAAAACCTATTTGAATTCCATTTTGATATATTAATTGATTTAACAGTTCAAAATAGTTATATTGATTTTCGTTAACATAAAATAACATATACTTGTTTTTATTTGACCCAATGAATAATATCGATCACTTTTTTAATTACATTCATATGTTTGAGAAGATCTGCTAAAGTAAGTATAACTCAACGGTAATTGACATGTATCTTTGATCAAAAGGCCAGAGGTTCGAATCTTACAAATGTCGTTCAACTCAAACAATATATATATATAACTCAAACAAAATATATATATATATATATATATATATATATAGTCTTAGAAGATCTCATTAATTTTAATGTTATATAATTTATAGCTTAAACTCTAGAAATTATGATATATCATAATATTAAACACATCAAAATTTGGTTTATCCACACTTTTATGGTTGCATTGCAACTAAAACTCTTGACATAAATTATTGAGGAAAATTGTAATGGTATCAAAATTGCTGGTCATATTTGTACATATCTCACACAAATAAATAATTTGTAAATATGACAATTTTTTTCAAATTTTTCTCGCACCTATTCAAATATTTTTTTTCATAATTCCTTTTTTACTTTTATCTATCACTAATAGTAGTCTATTAATATCAGTGATAAATCTCTATCACTGTTTATCACTAATAGACTATTTTTATCTCTATAACTGATAGACCATCTCTACGTCTATCACTTATTGATGTTCCTCATTAATAGACCATTTTTATGTCTATTACTAATAAATAATTTTTGTGTCTATTGTCGATTAACCATTAATATGTCTGTTGATGCACAAATCCAGGCAAAGGGAACGCACCTGATTTGAACGTGAAGCCAACTGTGAATTTCTATTTTGGGGGAGCGAGGTGGCCTGCAAAACAAAGAAAACCTGCATACTGGTGTAGTGCTTGCCACAACCACTTCGATGCTTAAGTCATAAAGGGAATAAGTGTAGCAAGCTAGTAGAAAGTGAAGACTGAGAATGAGTTACCTCTATTGGAATTATAACATAGTATTTATTGAAGGAATGAACGTTTCACTCCGCAGCGGAAGCATTGGATCGTCTATTGGAATTATAACAGAGTATTTATATGACGGGCCTTTTCCTAAACCTCATTGGATTAGGTTTTTAAGAGGGAGATGAGGTCCAACGTGTCAGGCATGTGGAAGCAAGTGGAGAGGGACCGAACCAGTTGAACTAGTTCAGCTCGACCCGGTCTGGGTCGAGTCGGGCATTTGGGCCTTCTTGCCCGTTTCCTTATTTTCTCCAGCCTGATTCTATTCTGGATCTCGAATCTAACTTGTATTTGGCCCAATAGTCTTCGGTTTCTTGGATTTAACCCAGTTATCCAAATTTACCTATAACATTAAACCCTCACTCCTATGTTGGGATTTGTGGTTTAGCTCATTTTTGAGTTGGATATTCAAAGCCCAATTTGGGAGTATTGATTGGTAAATTTATCCTCGATGAATAATATTTAACCCAAGTACAAGGCGTCTCTTATATTCTTTTGAGTTTTGGTTTTGGAATGACCTATCAAACCCTTTGGGTTGATTTTCTGGCTCTCTAATATTTATAAGGAAAAGATTTGGGGTGAGCCCCAAGTCTGCTTTTGGAATGACCTATCAGACTATTTGGATTGATTTTCTGACTTTCCAATATTTATAATGAAAAGATTTGGGCTTTGCCCTAAAGGGAATAATCGAATTAAACCCACAATGGAAACGTTGGAATTGACTTTGATTTTATTTTAGAATTAAATAAAAAATAATTTATGCTAATGATAATTCACATTTATGAGGATTATTTAACCCTAAAACTAAGTTGTTCTTGCCATTTTTGCACATTTTATCGAATAACGAGCAAGCTAAAAATAGCATTTATAAGATAAATTTATGCAAGTTTGTCGGAGTATGGAAAAAGAAGAATTAAGTTGAAAAGATAAAGGAAAGTTGGCTAAAATTGTTGTTTTTGTGCAGATTTGAAGAAATAAAAGAAAATGCAAATGAAATGCAATTGCATTTCCTTGAGAAGACAAGGTGGTGAAAAAGAGGGAAAATGCAATTGCAATGCAATTACATTTTCTGGCCTTATCATTTATTACGGAAATCATGAAAATTCACCAAAACCCACAGGATTTGCTCGATTTCTGAAGAATTTTCAGCCTAATCTCATGCCCAAACATTGACCCATGATTGAAGGAGCACAAAGATGGAAACCCTAGCCCTCAATGCCTATAAAAATGGGGAAAACAATCCAAAATGTGGCTGGGTTTGTTCTGCTCGCCCACAGTTCGAAGTTCACGATTTTCTATCATTTTTCCAGCAGTGTTCCTCTATTTTTGTTCATTGTTTAGTCTATAGTTAGTATCTGTTTTGATCTAAATGTTGTAAGTTGTTAAATTTTAGTTAAACACTGAATCTTTGAATTTCGTTCTTCTTCTTGAATGGGTTTTTCTGCACTGTTTTTCATCTTATTTTCTGCTGTTTTTTTTTATTTACTTTGCTACTGTTTTCTTTTTCTTCATTTTCAGAACCTTCAACGTTCAAAATCTCAATCCTTCCTCACGAAAGTGAAGGTTGTTATGAGCCAAAACCTCTTGAAATAGAAGGAATTGAGTTCGATTGAGACATGAGCCAAAAAAAGGTTTAGTTTAGTTTGGGTATTTTTATTTTCAAGTCTTTGGTTGAAGTTTCTGTTTTTCTTAGGTTTAGTTACTGTCATTTTTATTGTTAAAGTTTGTTGCTTAAATTTTGTAGTATTCCAAGTTGTTGAATGTAGTTGAGTATTAAATTAATTCAATAAAAGTGTCTTTCATTCAAATCCTTATTCTAGTTTTAGTTGTTATTCCCTTCCCTTTACCAACTTTGTTATGGATTTTCAATATTCTAATTCATTGATTTTCATTTCTTCCATAATGAGCTAATTCATTCTTAGGGATTCAAGTTAGTGAATGCCCTAGATGAGAGATGTAAGGCTTAAAGCATATTCAATCTAGTTAACACTTGAGGCTTTGTTTGTTTTTGTTAAAATAATGCGGGTAAACCTAGCCAGCCAACTAGTGATTGCTTGTCAAGCTTGAACTTAATATCGAAAGAGTTAAGGGAAAGTCGATGTCACAAAAGCAATGGAGGAAAAGACTTAGACATAAGTCCTAAACATCGACCCTAAACATAGGGCGAGACTCCAAAACCGCTAGAATTGTGCGCTAAATTATCTAAGTTAGATTAGCCATAGAAATATAGGTTTAATCACTTAGCCTCCTAAAGATTTTGAAACAAAATTGAATAGGAGTTGAATTCGGTTTACTTAGTTCTTTAGTGTTAACTATGATTGCAATTGCATTTTCAGTGGCATTTCTTTCCAAAAGAGCATAAGCAACTTGGATCCCATTTTTCTTAATTATTGTCTTCCGCTTATTTCCTTTAGCAAAAATAACCTCTCAAGCATTTCTACACCATTAGTTACCGCAATTGCATTTTGCAAACAAATTTTGTTTCATCTTAGTAGATTTTGTTAAAACTCGTTCCCTTGGGTACGATACTCTGAAGTACTTCCAGTTTTCTTTATTACTTCGATCAGTGTACTTGCGTGTAGCAAAAGCCCGATCATCTAAGCAAAACATACCTTGACTTAAGTATGGAGATATTTCTAGTGGGTCTTTAATTTTCTTGCTGAACTCCAACAAGGTTGAAACTCCAATTCCATAATGCCTACTTACTATGACTCGAACACAAGATGAAAACTTGTAGGAGCCTCTTGAAAGAAAATGAGAGATGAGAAGTTCATAGAAAATTTTACAATTCTCTATAGAGGAGATGTATCTCTTATGAAGAATACACATAAAAGCTCATCTCTAGAGTCCTATTTATAGTGACTTAAGGAAAATAATTAAATAATATATTTTAATATCTAATATATTAAAATATATTTATCTAACCAATTTGAATCTTATTCAAACTTTTTAAAATTTTCCTACGACATCTATTTCCTAATTTAAATCTAATTCAAATTTAATAAATATCTTTTCTTTAATGTATCTTAATACATTAACAATTTCTTTGATATTTAATGTATCATATACATTAAATATGTTTTTCCTCATTTAATATATTAAATATATTAAATTTTAACATTTCCAAATTTTTCTCAACGAAATTGATCCCTATTTGTTCATATGAGCTAGCAATGAGACCTTATGTACCTACATATTATAAGCTCTAATGATTAAGGATGTCCATTTAACCCGCCCCGAACGGGGCGGAGAATCCTCGATTACACGGGGAATGGGGGAGGGAGCGGGGAAGTTTTTTTCCCCGTTGGCTAAACGGGGACGGGGACGAGGAATATATTCCCCGCCCCGATTCCCCGCCCCGATTCCCCGATTAATAATATATATATATATATATATATATATATATATATATATATATATAATTACCTATAAATAGAATTTTTTTGAAAAAAAAAACTATAGTAGAAATTAGTTTAAGACAATTTCGTTATAAAAAAAAAAAAAAATTAAAGTCTATGTTGTAATATTTAAATTTGAATTTTTAGAAATTAAGTTGTTGCGACATTATAGTATTTTTACTTATGGTATATTATTATTTTTATTATGAAATTTTATAACATTTACTTTAAATAGAATTATATTGAAAATTATTCATTTAGAAATAATTTTTATTATGGTTGAGAATAAATTTAAAAAAAAAAAGATTAAAAAAAAAAAAAAAAGAACGGGGAAAAATTCCCCGTGGGGAACCCGATCCCCGCGAATTCCCCGCGGGGAATCCCCTCCCCGATCCCCGCGAAATTAAAAGGGGAATTTCGCGGGGACGGGGAATGAAATGGGGGGTAGGGACGGGGACGGAGAATCCATTCCCCGGCCCCAACCCGCCCCGTGGACATCTCTACTAATGATACAAAATTAATTAATTAAACTTTTTAATTAATCAATTTTCATTCATTAACTCTAGGGTTACTTCACTATAGACTTAGAGTTGCACTCTTATGCACTGAAGGACAAGTTATGTCTATGGATATAACCACTACATGCAAGTCAATCTTTCACGAGTTATTTGTAATTACAGCTGGGTCAAAAGTCTATTTTACCCCTGTAATTACATCTTGCACATTAAGTACTACTGATTATCTAATGAACAATTTGTTTATAATCCAACCATAAACTAAGTCACTCTCGGGCTAGTGAGAGGGTGGGGCCCCATTGTTCAAGTCTCGAAATCAGCACTTAAGGGAATTACTCATCTACTTACCCTATATGGGAAGAAGTTAATTCCATCTTGTAAGATTATGTTCCCAGTTCCCTATTTGATTAAATACCCAAAATGGTAGGCATATTGAATCAGCTACAAAAATCACTCTCACTCATGCAAATCAAAGGACAAACCCTCAAAGGCAGGAGTTCATAACTCACTCAGGATTAAGATCGAGTCGCATATGATCATATTGATGAAATATTGATCTTCTAAATTAACAGATTTATAAAGAAAGATTAAATATTTGTGGTCCAGTCTTATACAAACTCATTGTATAAGATACCCACACTCATATGTCTCCACATGAACGATTTGAATCAAATCATTTGTAACTATTACAAAGTGGGTCATATCAATAGTGTTGCCAGGATAAGACATCTAACTTTATCCATTTACTATGACCCTTTAGGTTATTTCTTGAACATGATCATTCCGTATGTCAACCACATACTGTTCTAGATTACACTAATAACTTTGGATTTTTCATATAATGGATGATATTATGTTGCAAATAAAATAATCAAAATTATTATTAATTATTAAATAAATTATTAATTACGAGGCTTTAGGGCATAAATCCCAACATTTATATGATGGGCCTTTTCCTAAACCTCATTAGATTAGGTTTTTAGGAGGGAGATGAGGTCCAACATGAGGGGGATGTGGGAGCAAGCGGAGAGAGACCGAACCGGTCGAACCAGTTTGGCTCGGCCTAGTTGGCGCTGCCCGGTCTGGGTCAAGTAGGGCATTTGGGCCTTCTTGCTCGTTTCATTGTTTTATCCAGCCCAATTCTATTCTGGATCTCTAATCTGACCTGTATTTGGCCCAACAGTCTTATGTTTCTTGGATTTAACTCGGTTGTCAAAATTTACCCATAACAATGTCTATTAGTGATAGTTTTCTATTACTAATAGACTATTTTTATGTTTATTAGCAACCATTTCTACATGTTTGATAGATTATTTTTGACTTTTCACATGTTCTAATCTTGTTGGGCCTAAAGTTGTGTCATCTTATAAAATACTTTTAGTTTGTGCTAGATTTGCTATTCTTTTGTGTTAGATTGTCATATATTTAATTGCCCCAAACATGAGCGTGCCATTTTATTAATATTTCAAGTATACCATCAGTATATCAGACATAAATCAGGATTCATTTGAGGTAAAACATAGGTGTATCATTTTAGTAATATTTTGAGTATGTCAGCAGCATATAAAAAATTAAACAACATTCATTTGAGGTAAACAGATGGGTAGAGATGTTAATTTTTCCCGTGGGGACCCGCCCCTAACGGGGTGGGGAATCCCCATTTAGACGAGGAATGGGGGAGGGAGTGGGGGAAAATTTTTCCCTGTCCCTGCCCCCGCACCAATTACTTAATTTTTTTAATATTTATATTTATATATAAAATAAATACTAAATTTAATATTTTATGATGTATTATTTTATTTTTCTAAAGAAAAATTTAAAAAATTCTCTTCAAGTAGAAATTTACCATTAGGAATTAATAATTTAAATAGAAATTTTCTAAAACAATAGTTTATTTAATCAAAAATTAAAAAATATATAAAAAAATATAAACAGGGAATAATTCCCCGCGGAGAACCTAATCCTAGCGAATTCCCCGCGGGGAATCCCCGCCCCGATCCCCACGAAATTAAAATGGAGAATTGTGTGGGGACGGGGAATGAAATGGGGGGTGGGGACGAGGACGGGGCAGCCATCCCCGGCCTTGCCCCGCCCCGTGGACATTGTATGAGTATATCATTTTATTAATATTTTGAGCATATCAACAGTATATTAGCCATCAATCAGCATTCATTTGAGGTCAAACATGAGTGTATCATTTTTTAGTAATATGTTGAGTATATCAACAGTATAATAGATATCAATTAGCATTCATTTGAGGTAAAACATGAGTGTATTGGTCGGACTGAAACGTGGGGGCTTTTAAGAAAAGATTTTTAATTCAAAACAAGCTCCAGTTTAATGCAAGTACACACTGTTGAATGCAAGTAATAAATCTGGAATATTCTAGAGTATCGTACCCAAGGAAACAGATTTTAACAAAATCTATAAAGATTACACAAAATTGTTTACAAAATGCAATTGTGGTAACCAAAAGTGTAAAAATGCTTGAGAGAGTGATTTTACTAAGGAAATAAACGAAAAGTCAATAATTAAGAAAAAGAGGGTCCAAGTTGCTTATGCCCCTTTGGAAAGAAATGCCACCAAAAATGCAATTGCAATCGTAGTTAACACAAGAGAACTATGTAAACCGAATTCAACTCCTATTCAATTTTGTTTCAAAATCTTTAGAAGGCTAAGTGATTAAACCTATATTTTTATGGCTACTCTAACTTAGATAACTCTGTGCAAAATTCTAGCGGTTTTGTTGTCTTGCCCTATGTCTAAGGTCGATGTTTAGGACTTATTTCTAAGCCTTTTCCTCCATTGCTTTTGTGACATGCGCTTTCCCTTAACTATTTCGGTATTAAGTTCGAGCTTGACAAGCAATCACTAGTTGGCTGGCTAGGTTTACCCACGTTATTTCAACAAAAACAAACAAACTCTCAAGTGTTAACTAGATTATTTATACTTTTAAGCTTTACATCTTTCCTCTAGGGCATTCACTAACTTGAATCCTGAAAGAAAAGTTAGCTTATCATGGAAGAATTGAGAAACAACAATCTAATTGCTAAGAAACTGATCAAATTGAAACGTGGGGCTTAAAGAAAATATTTGTAAATTAAAACAAAGCTCCAGTCCAGTGCAAGTGCACACTGTCAATGCAAGTAATATAAAACTGGAAGTATTCCAGAGTATCGATCCCACAGGAAATGGATACAACAAAATTCAAGAGAATAAGCAAAGATATTTTCAAATTGCAATTGTGGGTAACCGGTGTAAAACAATAGTTGGGATAGTTTTTGTTTTTGAAAAGAAAATGATAAAAGAGGGATTCAAATATGTTTTTGCCCTATTGAAAGAAATTGCGGCCTAATTGCAATTGCAATCATTTGACTCAACACTTAAGCTTTGTAAACTGAATTCAACACCTATTCGACCTTCTGTGAAGTATCTTTAGGAGGCTAATCGATTAAACCGATATTTCTATGGCTAATACGAACTTAGTTAATTTTGAAACACAATTCTTTTGGTTTTAAAGGTTTTGCCCTATGTCTAGGGTCAAAAACAAATTTATATGTCTAGGCTATTTTCCTTTATTGCTTTTATGAAAACCCAATTTTTATCTAATCTTTTCAGAATTAGACTCAAATTGTTGTATACTAATCTAGGTGATCAATCTAAATTAGTAATGAAAATTTCAATCAATAAAAGCAAACAATGCTATAAGATTAAGCAATGTTGCTCTTACATATTAGGCCTTTATTCATTTCTCTAGGGCATTCACATGCTTGAATCCCAAAGAAAGACTTAGCTCATAATTAAATAAAAGAAAAATAATGATTTAAAAGAATCAAAGTGCATAACTAAAATAGAATTAATAAATACTTGAATAACAACTCAATAATAATAAAAGAACAACCAAAATTCTATTAATCAAAATAAATTCAGCAACTAATTAAATTCAAGAACAAAAGGGAAGAATAAAACAGTAGCTAAAAACTCAAAATTACAGCAGCAATTAAGTTTCGAAAATAGAAGCAAATAACTTAAATAAAACATAAATTAAATTCTAAGAACGGGAAGAACACAACCATTTTTCACTTCTTATTCAATCGACTCAACTCCACTTTTTTCAAAGGGAATTGAGCCTTCACTTCCTTCAATTCTCATTGAGGAATGATTGAATTTCGAAGTTAAAAGGGGCTAGAAAACAGTAGCAAACGAAAATAAAAACAGCAGAAAATTTGACAGCAGAAAATCGTGGAACAGCAGCAACCGTGGCCGAAAATGGCAGAAAACTTGATTGGTTCTTGAGGTTTCTTCTCCAATATTTATAGAGGAATTGAGCTAGGGTTTCCTTCTTGAGTGATGCACAAATATGGCTATAATCCCAACTAAAATCGTGGAGACAATATGGGACAAAATTCCTAGATTTTAGGAGATTTGCAGATTTTCCTTTAATTTCCAGATCTCTCGAAATTGCAATTGCAATGCAATTGCATTTCTATTGCATTCTTCAAATTCCTACACAAAAACATCAAGTAGGTGTGTTTTTTCATTTTCTTTTGCTTTATTTTCTCCATTTACTTAATTTAAAAGGCTTCCAACAATAATTCAATTTAAACCAATTATTTGCTAGCCTTTTTATCTAATAACACACATAAAATAACAAGAATAACTAAGTATAAAGGCCAAATAATTCTCATAAATGAGAATTATCAGAAACTCATACTTAATAAATCGAAATAAGGGAAATAAATTGCAGAATAATAAGGCAAACCAATATGAAATTATTTAAGAAAACCTTGTTGTAAAACTAATCTAACAACTTAAAACACTCACAAAGGAAATAAAAACAAAGCTGAAATTCAATGATAATATTTTCACTAACTTAAAACCAGAATTTCAAGAATACACTACTAGAAAATTCAAAATCTTGTGGAAAATGCAATCCCAATTAATCAACTAACATTTTATAATTAAGAATATAAAAAATCAATTGACTCAATAGTTAGCAACAACTTACAAAATTAAGATTAAAATAGAACCTAGCTATAGAAATAAAAATGAACAAAAACAGAGCAAAAGAACAATGTTGGACGATTGTTTCCTTGTTTTGATCGAACCATATACACTTTCCAAGGCAATTGGATCTTCACCTCCTTGAACTTTCATTGAGTAGGGATCAAATTCAGAAATTATAGAGCACCACCAAGCACAAACTACTGGAAGAAAGATAGAAAAACGAGAGCTACAAATGTTGTCCAAAAATGAAAAAAAAAACCCATATCCATTTTGCTTTGTTCTCCCCGTTTTTATAGGCATTGAGGGCTAGGATTTTCATCTTCGTGTTCCTTCAATCTTGGGTCAACTTTAGGGCATGAGATGGAGCTGAAGAATTTCCTAAAAATAGAATAATCTCCATAAATCTTGGTGTTTTCTGTGATTCCTAGAGAAATTGAGATTTCCAGAAAATGCAATTGCATTTCAAAAGTTGAATGCAATTAGGGATGTCCATTTAACCCACGGACCCGCCCCAAACGGGGCAGGGAATCCCCGATTACACGGGGAATGGGGGAGGGAGCGGAGAAGTTTTTTTCCCCGTTGGCTAAACAGGGACAGGGATGGGGAATATATTCCCCGCGCCGCCCCGCCTCGATTAATAATATATATCTATATATATATATTATTACCTATAAATAGAATTTTTTTTTTAAAAAAAAAAAACTATAGTAGGAATTAGTTTAAGACTATTTCATTATGAAAAAAAAAAAAAATTAAAGTCTATGTTGTAATATTGAAATTTGAATTTTTAGAAATTAAGTTGTTTCGACATTATAGTATTTTTACTTATGGTATATTATTGTTTTTATTAAGAAATTTTATAACATTTACTTTAAATAGAATTATATTGAAAATTATTCATTTAGAAATAATTTTTTATTATGGTTGAGAATAAATTTAAAAAAAATAAAAAAGATAAAAAACAAAAAAACAAAAAAAAAAAAAGAACGGGGAAAAATTCCCCGCTGGGAATCTCCGCCCCGATCCCCGTGAAATTAAACGGGGAATTTCGCGAGGACGGGGAATGCAATGGGGGGCGGGGCCAGGGACCATTCCTGGCCCCGCCCCTCCCCGTTGACATCTCTAAATGCAATTGCATTTTTCCCTTGTTCACCACATTGTTTTTCCACGAAAATGCAATTGCATTTCGAAAGTGGAATGCAATTGCATTTTCGTACTTGCTCCAAATCTACACAAAAACAACCAATTAGCTTACTTTCCATTCTCTTTTCCATTTCTTTCCTCCTTTTCAATATTCTGATAAGGTTTTGTGAATTTATCTCATAAACACTATTTTTAGTTTGCTCGTTATTCAACAAAACCTACAAAAATGCCAAGAACAACTTAGTTTAGAGTCAAATAATCCTCATAAATAAGAATTATCATGTATCATTTTAGTAGTATTTTAAATATATCGGAAGTATATAAAATATCAATCAATATTCATTTGAGGTAAAATATGTGTGATCATTTTAGTAATATTTTGAGTATATCAATAGTATATTACACATCAATCAACACTCATTGGAGGTAAACAAATAGGTGTATCATTTTATTAAGATTTTGAGTATAACAGCAGTATATCAAGCATCAATCAGAATTCATTTGAGGTAAAACTAGGTATATCATATTAGTAATATTTTGAGTATATCAAACATCAATAAACATTCATTTGAGGCAAACACATGATTGTATCATTTTAGTGGTATTTTGAGTATATCAGCAATACTATATTAGACGTCAATCAACATTCATTTGAGTTAAAATATGAGTGTATCCTTTTATTAATATTTCGAGTATATCAAAAGTATATCAAACATCAAGGACTTTTTGAACTTTTCTTATTTGTTGGGCTAATATTGTGCTATATTTACAAATGGTTTTAAAATGTGATACACTCAGATATGTGAATCCTCCACATATATGGATGAATCAAATGAGAAAGTGATTGTGTTCATCGATGAAGTACATCAGCAGACTATGATTTATGGGTGTATCTTTTATGAAATTTTCAAGTACATCAGCAATATATCAGACATGGATGTATCATTCTATCAAAATTTCATGTACATCATTAGGCTATTAGACATGAGTGTATCACTCTATCAAATTTTAAAGTACATCAACATGTTATCAGACATAGGTTAGGAAAAGAGAGAGAAATCAATGGTGGTTTAAGAAGAAAAAGGGAGAAAGGGGGAAAATCGATGAGGGATGAAGGGGGAGAAATCGGGGAATGACAGTTAGAGTTGACATTGCATAATGTGGGTAGGAAAATCGTAGGCTGAAATTAGATTAGGGATGAAATGGGCGTTCGATGGACTGATGGGCTTTTTAGTCTTTTTACATGGACGATAATAAGTTTGTGCCATATTTGCAATTTCTTTTCACTTGTGCCATATCTACTGTTAATTTGGGCCAAATTGCTATCTATGCAACTGCCTCCATTATTAACATCAAAATGATTAAAAACAATTTATTTAATAAATTAAATCGTGGCACAATTTATACAAATAAAAGAGAACTATTTAGATTACTTATGGCAACAAAAGAAAAAAAAAACATTTCTTACTTCAAAAGTATGAAATTATCATCAAAGGAGTTAGATTTGGAGAATAAGATTTTTTTTCCTGCCAACATGAACCTAGAGCATGTACTATCGACTAAGAGATCAGAAGTTCGAATTCCCACCGTATATATTGTTGAACTAAAATAATAATAATAATAAGAATTTTCATTTTCATTTAAATTTTAGATTAGGGCACAATTGAATCCATTTTAGTTATTTCTTACAAAATCAATTTTGAGACCATTTTTTAAAAACAAATTGATTTCTTAACAAAACCAACTTGATTTTCATAGTTCAATTAGTTAAGATATATACTTTCCATCAAGAGATTAGATGTTCAAATTTCTCAAACTCTATTGAACTGTTTAGACCCTGAGTGAATTATAATAGTCTGTGAGTTATAATAGTATGTAAAATTATATAATTTGTGTTTATGATACATAGTTATTTAGTCTGAATTATAATAGTCTGTGTTTGAGATATATAGTACTCTACAAACTATTATAACTCATGTCCCAAATAATCTCTACATGTTGAAGAAGTAAAAGAGAATAAAAAAAAGTTCACTTTTAATAAATTTATTATAAAACAACTATTTGTTCACAAAATCAATTATTCAAAAGAGAAATTAAAATTCCTTAAATCTTACCCCCAATTTCCACTTTGAGAAAAAAAGGGACACGCATAAATTATTTTTAAAAAGGGAAAAGAGAGCAGGAAAGAGAGACGAAGAGGGTAATGGATCCAGGCGAATATGCAGCTGCTACGGCTGCGGCTATAAAATGACCATCAATCACCATTCCCCAAATGACACACCATTCGATGCTTTCTGAGTTTCCAGCCACATTTAACCGAGGTTCAGTCGTGGGTTCCCATGGGGACTCGATGATACTCCCTGTTTTCCATTGATTAACCTTTTCACAGAGAGACCAATGGGGGACAGTTCAAGTTACAAAGATTACGTCGCCGGTTTGATTGCTGGCGTTGCCACTGTCATTACCGGCCACCCCTTTGACACCGTTAAGGTAAGCTCAATCGTTTGCTCGACTGCAATTTCTTCGACCTTTCCCATGCTTGTAGCTTAATCCTGTAGACTGAAATGGAGTTTTTCTTTTTTGATGTACTATTTGTTTTTAGGGGTTTTGAAGTTTTTGGTGAAATAGATGGAAGCTTAGAGATCAATAGAGTTTACATTTTGGAATTTCACCTGGGTGCTATGTCTCATTTAGTGATTTTTCTACTTCGTTTTCACCTGTGACGTTCTAAGTGATGTAAAGGCTGGATTTATCTGACATGTAAAGTAGATGTAGATCAATGATTCTTCTTGTACATTACTTAAATTAAGTTGTTGCAGAGTAAATTATTCAGCAATAATTATACCTACTGAGCATTTTGATTGTTTTTGTCTAGATTCCTTTTCCATTAATGTTTTCTTGAGCAATAATTACCATATACCAAGCTGTCCTGTCTGTACTATCAGTTATCACATTCATACTAGTTGATTATTTTGTGATTATTTGTGCAAATAGGCTGTAATATTCTCCAAAAGACTTCCATTAGAACTTAACAGCAGTTAAGCAAGTTCTTGGAGTAAATAATTTGTAGCTTTTGGAATTTATTTCTTATATGCATATTATCTGTTTACTTACCAGGTAAAGCTTCAAAAGCATAATACCGAATCACGGGGGATTACTTATCGAGGTGGTTTGCATTGCACTGCTAGGATACTGAAGACTGATGGTGTAAGGTTTCTGAACTTTTTAGGAACAAATATAGGAAGGAGTTGCATATGCTAGGTCAGATTGGTTAATTGGATGTGTAATCCTTAACTTGTGCTATTGAGAATTTACTAAAATTAATTCAGTGGATGTGAATTGAATGTTTATCATCTTCATCGTCCAATGACGTTATCTTGGAAAAGTGGTGTCCTATTGGCTATTTGTTGCAACAGTTTGATTCCTCATATGTTACAAGCATTGCGTAAGTGTCCAAATTGCTCAATATTGTTCTTACCACCCTTTTTCTCCACAAATTGTCTCAGAGTTGATGCTATGGAAAATCTCTGATATGCAACCTTTTCTCTTTGCTATCCTTTGCTTAATGACCATATTTTGCAGAATTGAGAAATGACGATTTTGACAGGTGAGAGGACTTTACAGAGGGGCGACATCATCTTTTATTGGGGTGTCTTTTGAGAGTTCCCTTCTTTTTGGAATTTATTCCCGGACTAAACAGTCATTGCAGGTCTGTACTGAAGAAATTGAAGCTTACCTTTTGCCTAGGATTTTTGGCCCATTTGCAGGCTTGCTCAGTATTGCCAAAACCTCTTTAGTTTATGTTCAATAGTCTTAGAATTTTTGGCACATGAGCCTTGTGTACACAATCATGATATAGCCTTACTGGTCTCTCTTTCTCTGGTTGTGAAGGGAGGCGACCAAAATGGTAGGCCACAGCCACAAGTAGTAATCCCTTCTGCAGTTTATGCTGGAGGTATTATCAGCTTTATATTATGTCCTTCTGAATTAGTGAAGGTACGTAAATCATGGTGTACAAGTTTCTTGTTTTCTTTGTTCTGTTGCCATCTTAAGCTCATGACTCTAAGCTTTTCCAGTGTAGGATGCAAGTTCAAGGCACTGATTCTCTTGTTCCAGTGTCCAGTAGATATAGTGGTCCAGTCGATTGTGCCCTTAAAACTATAAAAACAGAAGGGGTAAGACAATCCTCAACTAGGGAATCTGCCTTTTGGTATATGGTTTTCAAAGGACACTCCGTTTTGCAGGCTACTGGTATCTTTCGTGGAGGTTTTACAACATTTTTAAGGGAATCAATTGGAAATGCTGTTTTCTTTAGCGCTTATGAGAATGTTCGCTATTACATGCATTCACGATTACATACTACTTCGAATGTTCATGGCAACTTAATGGACATGGGAATTGGGATTTTGACTGGTGGCCTTGGTGGTGTGGCTGTAAGTTTCTGAGTAACTTACTTATTTCCAAGTCGATTCTAATGTTTCTAGCTCTGTCATATTTTATTCTATAGAAAGATTTTATTAACCTGATTGCTGTAGAGTTGACTAATGTTTCTAAATTTAACCAGTTCTGGTCAGTTGTTTTGCCCCTGGATGTTGCAAAAACTATAATTCAGACTTCTCCAGATAAAAACGCAACTAGAAATCCATTTCTAGTTTTGAGCTCGGTAAGACGTTCGCCATTGCTTCAATTCAAGCTGTTCTCATCTCTGCCAATTTCCAGTTTGTTATGATCTCTACATATATCATAGATTTCTTCTTTACCATCAAAATTAAACAAGATGCTGAAACAAATCACTCTTCTAGATATATCAAAACGCTGGAATCAGAGGATGCTATACAGGATTAGGTCCAACCATACTTCGTGCATTTCCTGCCAATGCAGCAGCAATCGTCTGCTGGGAGCTAGCAATGAAAGTTCTTGGTATCGCCCGAGATTAACACTACAACTCTTCAAACTTCATGTTATTTCTTCGGTACGTTTTGGTGGACCTGCCATTTGTTTCAGAGGAGGATTATTGATTATAGACATTCATTCTTTTTGTTTGGTTCAATTAGAGTGAAAGTAAATCAAAAGATGATATACTCCACATGTTCGAGTCGCATCTATTTTAGGTCCTGTCATTGTTTCAAAGGATGATAATTGATTATAGACGTTCATTCTTTTTGTTTGGTTCTAGAGTGAAAAGTAAATCAAAAGATTATATACTCCCAAGTGTTCAAGTCGCATCCATTTTAGATTCCTTCATCTTATGATCCATGAATAATGAACTATGAAGAACTGCTATTTTGATATAAAGAAAAAAAAGTGAAACAATAATAACAAAATACAGATGCAGCCCATAATCTTAATAGATATTGCATTATGGATTAATCAACCATAATTATTCCAAATGGTTATGGATGCAAATGTTGAAGATAAATAAGACCCTTCCCTAACAAAAGCAACTAATTGGTCTCTAATACAAAGCGAAAGCCGGGATTGACAGAAGAGAGAGAGCAAGCAAATCTGGTAATAATGGAAGCATTGACCAAAAAATTAAAAAAAAAAAAAAAAAGAAGCTTGGTAAGGTCCTAAATTACATGGAGAAAGGTAATGTAAAATTCTCCCACTTTCATCATTCTGCTAATTGCTAGGTTGAGCTTTCGCCATGGACGTCCGAGGAGCTCTTCCGCCGCCGCTGGTTGTGTCCGGCCAACCGCTTCCGGCAACTCCTTTTTGTCTCATCAAACTCTTGAAGGCCATGAAATCTCCATTTCACAGAGGAACAGTACAAATGGTGGATGTTTAGTTATCAATAATTGATCGTTACTCCATATATAATCCGCTTTTGCTAAAATATCTCTTAATAAATATTCGTCAACCAAAGTGTAGCTTAACTTGTCGCATTATATATATTATATCTTGTCCTAAAAAGTTGAACTCAAATAAGAAAAAATATTTTCATATTTGTCTTTTGTTAATTGATTTTGCTAGAATATTTTCAATAATATATATGCATGTATATGAAAAACCATATCCTATATCAGTACCACAAAGAAGATGAAGAAACTAAATCATTGTGCTTTTAAATTTAAACAAGGAACTCCACTCATAACAGCAAACTAATTGTTTGTTATACTAAAATCATAGTATTCTCCAAAATGAATTTTTTCTCTACAATTTTTTTAAGACATGGGTTAGAGGTTGGGAAATTTAAACCCTAAATGCATTAGTTATACCAATTAGTCTCGATCAATCGTGCAGTAAAAGAATTTACCTTTAAGTTTACATTTAAAAAAAAAAAAAAACCTATACATGTAAAGGAAAAACTTTCTAAATCCTATATTGTATGGTTAATAGTTGGACGATTAAGACATGTACTCCTTATTTTGTAGAATTAACTTTAAGATAATTTTAAATTATACCCTATCCTCCATCTTTGCTTTTTTTTTTTTTAATATACAAATTATGCTTTTTTTTTTTTTTTTTTTTTATAAAAAAAATGGGTTAAAGCCCCTCCATAGCTAGAAAGACTGACAAATCATACAAATGTACTATTATTTTTAATAGAAGAGCATGATTTCACCCTATATTATCTCAAGTATAAGTATGATTTATGGGGCAGTTTATTTTTAGCTCCAAGGAAATCAATTAATATTGTTTGGCTTCTTTGAGAGCTTCCATTAAGTGGCCAACTGATTTAGTGTATAGCAACTTGGTCGACCCTGTGTCTTTTTAGAATTCCTCAATTACCCAAATAATAGAGATAATTATCAACATTTGTAACAGTGATGAAGATTCACAAAGATTTGATCAATCTTATAGCCAGGACAACAATTCTATTAATATTCGACATAATGGTCCTAATTGACTACTAACTAAATAGAATGTGTGTATATATATATATATTGAAGGGAGAGCGTTTCTATATTTGATTCAGAAAATATTCGAATAATTTTGTCCAACCCATCTTGATGTTTTAAACTATATTATTAACTGCATGCAGCTTTCTTCTTCTTCTTCTTCTTCTTCTTCTTCTTTTTTTAAAAAAATCTTACAACACACATATCTAAGGCTTTGAATATGGTTAGGGGTTGTAATCTTTATTCAAATATAAATCTTGATTTCTACACAGTTTTAAATTCATTATATCTTTTTAAGCTTCTGTGCAATCAAATGATGGTTTTATATGTTAAAATTTTACAAAATTAATATAGGTTAAATTATCTCTAATTTCCCTATAGTTGAATGGTTTAAGTTATGTCAACTTGATTCCTATTTCCTTAAAATTTTTTTATTATAGTTCTTATTTTTTAATTAAAATTTATTAATTAAATACTTATGTTATTAGTAAGGGCAATGGTGAAGCAAAGAAGGAAGGAGGGAGACATTTAGTTTATTTTAGAAGTTAGGATTTTAAACTTTTCTCTCTATGTTTCCTAAATTTTTTAAATTAAAAAAAAAAATTATGCGTAGAAAGTTCAAAGGAAATTTTTTTTGCCCCCTATATAAATTTCTGGCTCGGTTCTTAGGTCATGGAATTTCAACACAACAAATTGTATGTGAATGTGACAAATTTTACTACTCAAAATTGATATTGCTCTACCCTTTTCTATTGTCTTTCTATTTTTGAAGGACAAATAAAGCCCTTAAAACTTCACTAACATTCAACTCACAATTAATTGGCTTTAAACTCAACCAATATCCATTCTAAAAACTAAATGCATCTCATGAAAATCTTAAATTTATCACATCTACATACAATTTTGTCTAGTCAAAATTAACAAAACAGATGTCTGATGATAATTGGCTTAATCAAAGTATACAGATCATGGTAAATAAGATTTTGTGGAAAAACAATCTATGCTGGGAGTGCAACGAAAGTTCCATATTGACTAAGAAAGGGAGAGATCAGAAGTATATAAGTGAGGGAACATATTTCTATTGATGTGAGGCCTTTTGAGTGAAATCAAAAGCAAAGCTATTGATGGCTTATGTCCAAAGTGGACAATATCATATCACTATGAAGATATGTAGAGGGTTCGTTGTCTTTAAACAATTGGTTGTCATGCTCTAGACTTAGCCATGTTTTAGTATGCAATCTTGAGTGTCGAACAAAGGTTGTAAACCTCGTTGCGACATAGTCATAGTGATCTTTATTAGATAGGTGGTGTGCTCCAAAAAGAAGAAGAGCTAACCTAGATAAAAGCAGACTCTTGTTGAAGCTAGAGAAATGGACAAATAAATGACTATTTGAGGGGAGACTATGTGGTCTTCTTTTCAAGGAGAGGATTGTATCGGGAGTGCGACTAAAAGTCCTATATTGGCTAGAAAAAGGGAAAGGTCATGAATATATAAGTGAGGGACAACATTTCTATTGGTATGAAGATTTTAGGTGAAACCAAAAGCAAAGTCATAAGAGTTTATGCCTAAGTGGACAATATCATACAATTGTAGAAATATGAGGAAGGTTCGTTGTCCCTAATAGTCTATTATTTATCCCTAAACTTGGATAAAGTATATTATTTTTATCCTAAACTTTCAATTTCATCAAATTAGACAACTTGAATAAATGTTACAATTTTTACTTTAAACTTGAACAAGGGTAGCAAGTTTTCCTTTTTTGGTTTGAAGAATGTAAACAATAAAAACCATTCAATGAATAATAAAACATAGGGCTAATACAAATTCGATGATATTTTAGAAAAATACAAACAATAGAGTTGAATTTTTGTTGAAATTTGTGAGTTTCAAAAATTTTATTCAACAGGGTAATTTTGTGCATTGAACCAACTTATTTTTGTGGAAGGCTTGACTTTCAATCAAAAGCTTAAACCAAAAGTAAAAGATGCAACACTTATCTAGGTGGGATAAAAATGAAACCTTTAAGATAAAAACTAAACACAACTTGCCAAATTTAGGAGTAAAACATCATCTTTTCTCCAAAAATAATAATAATAATAATAAAAGTACAAAGCTTAAATTGCCAAAAACATGAAAATTGAAAAGTCAATAAAACCATTATCACGTTATTATAAATGACTATTTTCTTTTATCTCATAGTCAGAAATATATCTTTATCAAGAATCATTCATCGTCTTAAGATCAACAAACAGTCTGTTTTTTTCTTTGGCCAACCAAACTCCAATGATCCCATCAAAGAGATGCAGAAAATTGCAGTGAGAGCGCTAAATTTCGGGGTCACAATTAATTCCAACAGTTGAATATGATTTAAAAATCATTCTTGAAATTTTCTCACAAACTATATTAATTACTGGATTAATTAATTTTTATGTTAGCTTCAAAATGGCTTAAAACCATAGAATTAGAAGCAGATCTAAGATTAGGGTTTTTATCCCAAAATACCTGCTGCATTGTTGACAGAACCGTTGGTGGATTCCGGCCACCTCAACCGCCGGAGCCTTGGCATGAAACTCACAGACCTTGTGGCGGCGATGGTAGCGCTTCGAACCCGACAGATCGGCATTGCAATTATCCACCTGACACGACGGCGCCGTCGCCGCCGCCGCAGCTCCGGCGTACGCAGATCCTGATCTTTTTTTAGAAGAACCAGCACCCACAATTTTCTCCTTCTTATTGAAATCCCCACCAAACCCTAATTCTCCATCACCACCCTCCTCTTCATCCTCCTCTTCTTCATCCTCTTGCTCCTCTTCTTGTTCTTCCTCATCCATGTCGTAGTAATTTAGCCTCCTTTTTCCATCTGCTTTTCCAGTCGCCATTTCAGAAAAGCCAAGACAGAGAGCCACAGAGGAAAAAAGAAGCAAAAGAATTGGTAATTGCTTCAGAGCAAAGAAAAGAAGAGAGGACATTAGGAGTAGTACTGCTAGAGGCTGAGGACCACAAACTCCATTTTTTTGAGTCTTTTTCCCCTCTTTAGCAGTGGAAAAGGGTAAAAAAAAAAAATAATAATAATAAAGGAAAATGGGTCGGGAAAAAAACTTTTTTTTTTCTTTTTTTTTTTTAACATTAAGGTTTTTGAACCAATAATGGTTTCCATATACCTTGAGAAAACAAGTTGGAGTAAAGAATTACTTTAAAATATATCTTAGAGTTAGAGCTAGCCCCCACTCACTTATCAGTCTTTGGAAAAATTGTCTGCTCCTATTTGGAGTTGTTAAAAAATTTATGTATATAATAAAGAGTTTGTTTTGTTTTATTTACTGTTTGTAAAAAGCTTCTCAATTTAAGTATAACTTAATTGGTTAAGACATGCACTTTTAATTAGGTTAAATATTCGAATCTCTCTACTTGTGTGGATAAACTCTTAGAAAAAAAAAAAGACTAATTTTTTAGAGTGAAAATTGGGAGAAAAATAAGTTTGCCAATCTAAGTATAGCTTAAGTACTAGTTAAGACATACATTTTTAACATAAAAAATAAAATTGTCAATCCAAGTATAACTTAAGTACTAATTAAGACATACACTTTTAAAATAGGTCAAATGTTCGAATTTTTCTCCACTTGCGTGGGAGGATTGAATTCTTAAAAAAAAAAAGAAAAAGAAAAAAGAAGAGTAGGTAATTTTTGAGAGTGAAAATTGTGGGGAAAAAGTACTGGTGTGGGAGTAGAAATATATAAAATATAAATGAGATGCATGAATTGGGCCCATTTTGTATCCCATCTCTATCTTGATTTATGACAGTAACTTTAATTGAAGCTGCTCCAGGGAATGGTTGTTTCTGTTCATTTGCTGCACTGTGTCAAGTGTGGAGTGAGCCCTATATAATTTTATCTTGTCCCTCCCTCTCTATCCTAATTCAGTCTATTGGAAAGAGGACAAAACAACAAAGCCCCAATATTATTGCTCTTTTACTTTTAGTCTCACTATTT
This sequence comes from Trichosanthes truncata, assembly GCA_033996785.1. Lineage (NCBI taxonomy): Eukaryota > Viridiplantae > Streptophyta > Magnoliopsida > Cucurbitales > Cucurbitaceae > Trichosanthes > Trichosanthes truncata. The sequence continues at coordinate 34,374,937 of MU867261.1, forward strand.
ATAATCAATGTTCTAATTCTAAAATTATGTTTGTTATCAATAATGCTTGACTGAATTTCATAAGAAACCAGATGTCTCAAAAAAAACCAAAAGAAAAGAAAAATATGAGAACCCAGAAGAATTTTTTTTAGGTTCTACGTTTATAATAGTGAAGTCATGTTTCTTTGTTCACAGATAGACATATAAAATTATATGGGTTGAACCACCAATTTGACACTCTGATTTTAAAAGTTCTTAATTATAGTTTTAAAATTTTTAATTTAGTCATGTATAATTTGGTCAAATTAACCTTACGAATCGTTTGTGTTGTTATTGTATTAAATCTGTGACATGCTTTTTTTTTTTTTTTTTTAAATTTGCATGACAATAAGTTAATGTATTTTAGTTGATTACATTAGAATTTAAGGTTGAATACAATAGATATAGGTGAAAGTTAATTTTTGAGTAGGTAAGAAATGATATTAAGAACTATTTGTGAGGTTTAACCAAATTTAATGTGGAGATCACTAAATTAAACTTTTTCAAATTATAGGATTGAATTGAGATTAAAATCTTAAGGCCTTGTTTGATAACTATTTGGTTTTTTGTTTTTAAAATTTAAGTTTACAAATACTACTTCCACTAATGAATTTCTTTGTTTTGTTATCTACTTTTTAAAATCCAAGCAAAGATTTGAAAATTAAAAAAAAAAAAAGTTTTTAGGCCCCGTTTGATAACCATTTAGTTTTTAGTTTTTGAAAATTAAGTCTATAAATACTACTTCTACTTATGGGTTTCCTTGTTTTGTTATCTACTTTTTACATATGTTTTAAAAAATCAAACCAATTTTTGAAAATTTAAAAAAGTAGTTTTCAAAAACTTGTTTTTGCTTTTGAAATTCGATTAAGGAATTCTAATGTTTTCTTAAAAAAGATGAAACTCGTTGTAGAAAAATGATGAGAAAACAAGTACAATTTTCAAAAACTAAAAATAAAAAGCCAAATAATTATTAAACGAGGTCTTAAAAACTTGTTTATTTTGTTTTTAAAATTTGACTATGAATCCAAATATTTCTTTAAGTTCAAAGGTGAAAACCATAACAAAGAAGTTATGACGAAACAAGTACAGATAATTTTCAAAAACAGAAAATTAAACTGAAAAGTTAATGATTATCACATGGGAGTCTAAACTATTCAAATTAAAACTAACATCATACCACAATAATGAACCTTATTGTTGTTGGGTTGTATGTATGTGTTTAAAATAAAAAAGAAAATCATTGAAACCCTAAAAAAAAAAAAAAAGACTCTAAATTGGTCCCAATTGTACTGGCTAGAGGGGATAGCTCATTGAAAGGCTTTATGTTTAGTGGGTCCAATTGATTTTAAGTTCATCTCAGAGTGTGTACTTATTCACATTTTGGAAGCAATTAATTCACTTAAATCTTACACCAAGCGTACTGGACATCTGATTCTCATCTCCATTATTATCCATTGCTTCTAAATTAAATTCTATTTCTCATTTCCACTCAAATCTTTTTAATTTAATAACCCAAAATTAAACCAAATTGGCTCTTTCTAACATTTTGTTAACTATCTTTTATCACTTTCTAGTTTTTTGCATGGCTACAAACTTTTTATCTAAGGCCCCGTTTGATAACCATTTGGTTTTTGATTTTTGATTTTTGAAAATTAAGCTTGTTTTCTCCCAATTTTTCTACAATGGTTTTCATCTCTTTTAAGGAAGCATTTGAATTCTTAGCTAAATTCTAAAAACAAAATAAGTTTTTGAAAACTATCTTTTTTAGTTTTCAAAACATGGCTTGATTTTTAAAACACATAGGTAAAAAATAGATAACAAAATAAGTATATACATAAGTGAGAGTAGTATTTATAAGTTTAATTTTCAAAAACCAAAAATCATCAAACGGGGCCTAAAGTTTTGATTTCCTGATTTTAATTTACATCAAATCTAATCAGCTACTTATCTCTTTCTCTTTCTCTCTCTTTCGGTAATAGTTACTTTTTTTTTTCTTTTTTTTACTTTCTTCACTTTAGGTTAGATGTTCAATCAAGTGGGACTTGATATATCTAAAAGGAAAACTACAACTCAGCTAAATGCATATGATTTTTAAATTTGTCCTAAAGAAAGCATGAAATGATCAGCAAATCATGGTTAAATAAAGATTTAGATATGGCGTTTGGTTTCTTAATTTTGACCCTTTTTCTTTTTGGTTTGCACTCTCAAACCAAACTTTTGAAACTCATTTTAAGGGAAAAAAGATCAATTTATATCTCTAAATTTTGGATTGTATCACTATAACTCCAAATTAATAATTGTATCAATCAAGACTCCAAATTTTCATAAGTGAATCAATTTAGACTCTCTATTAGAATTATGTTTTAAAATTATTAATGCATAATTTTTCACACGTGTATAAGACTTCTTTAAAATGCAAAGATTAATGTAATATTAGAGAGAAATGTTTAATTAAATCAAATGGATAGTAGTGGTATTTCATTAATATTAGTGATTTTTCATTTTCTCTTCTTCCTCCATTTTTTCTACTTATGTAGGAAGAATTATGTGATAATTTTTCTTGCTACTTTAGTAATTTTAATTTATTTACGTGATTTTGAGTTGATTTTAGATAGAACAAGTTAAAATAATTACAAATCACTAACAAATAGTTTAAATTGATTCACTTATGAAAGTTTAGAGCTTAAATTAATACAATTATTCATTTGACGTTTTAACTGATACAACTTCAAAGTTTAGGGGTATAAATTGATTTTTTCCTTTATTTTAATAAACTCTATGACTATTCTTTGCCATAAAGTGACAATCTAAATATGACATTTGATTAAGTAATATAATAATTAGACTTGTATTTTAATCTCATTTTTTATTCATTTAAAGATAATATTTGTGCGTCAATAATAAAAAATGAGGTTTTAAATGTTAGCATATCAAAGAAAAAAAATTAAAGATCGAAATAAGAAAAACACAACAAAAAAATTGCAACAAAAACGAACTATATTTTAACTTATAAATTAATCATTTCTAAAGGGATAACATTAATTAATTATTATTTCTTAAATAAAAGTTCCTTAGATGAAAAATTGAAATAAAATGATTGAGTTAACCTTTTACTAAGCTTTTGAGTGAAAAATGCAATAGGAAAACCACATGATGTCATACATCAATACCTGATTTACTCTTAGTATAAGAAATGATGATGAAGTTTCTTTAGATAAAATAAAATAAAATAAGAGAGTTGAAAACTTATACCTTTCAATATAATATTCACACATTTAACATACACGTATACAATTATCAACAAATTTTATTTATTGTATAAATTATTGATTCTGTCATTATGATCTTATTAATTAGTAATATTTTCTTAATAAAAGTAAGAGATTGTCCTTGTCGACACAGTAAAAACAAAGCAACAAGCTATATATTTCACCCTTTTTTTTTTAAAAAAAAAGGACAGCCAACAAGAAGAGATTATTCATTTTTATAAAACCTAAAAATATGGAGGCATGTTTCCATTTATATCTCTCTGAATGTCCGTAACTTTGACGACATTTATCGTTGGAAATTTGTAGTACACGACTTTTATTTAATAATATATATTAAAAACAATCAATTTGTTTAATATTTATAAAAGAAATAAATAAATTTTTAGAGTTTGATGATATTAACATTATTTTACTATATCAATGAATTAGTATTTTAAATTAATAAAAATTATATATCCATGTTAATTTGATGTTAACAAAACAAAGTTGGGGCAATTTTTAAAAATATACGTCTGTTTAAGGGGCAATTATGGAAGAAACTAGTATCATAAATAATTCAATTTCTATTTTATGTCTTATGCCGTATCCTTTGGGCTTTGGTTTGGCACAAGAGGCCCAGCTTAATGAGCTCAAACTAAGCCCATGAAATAGATTGGACTAGGGCCATTGAGCTGGAATTCAGCATTTAGGCGAAGGCCCAATAAGGCCCATAATGAGGCCTCTCGGTCCCGACAGATCCAACTGTCGAAAAAGTGTCGGTGAAATGAAATGTACCAAATTGCAATTATTTTAAGGGGCAGAAATAATGATGGAAATTGAAAACATTGGCGGTGCGCGTCCGCCGTACAGCAATCTCAGCCGACCACATAATGGGCTAAATTTACAAAGCACGGTCCCATGAAATTAGGGCTAAAGTGGGCATGATTAGTGGCTTTTTGTGAGAGTAATTAAAGCTTACTTATAATAATTATTCGTAGTTGACCCTATATTTTCACCATTATTATTTACATTCATAATTAAAACCCCAAAAATCTTCTTCATGAGGATGTGAATGAATTAAAGACCTTGGAGTTGGACCCCCTTATCCCTTCCCCACATATTACTATTTTTCAAATTATAATTCCTCCTCATTTTTGTACTCTTTGTTCTTTTTTATCATTATTTTCCTAACTCCTAAAATTATTTCGACTTTAGGTGTCGTTTATTTTAGCGAAATTATTTACAATGATGGCCTATCACTGTTGGATAAAGAAAACTTTTACCCCTTTTTTTAAAATTTTTTTAACATGTACAATTTAAAAAAGATCTCAATTGATCACTAAAACAAATATTTTGTGCTATTATTTGCTTCCTATAACTAGGATGCAATTTCAATTTGACCCTTGCAATTAATTTTTTTTTTTAAATTTAGTTCTTATAATTTTCAAAGTTTCAATTTAGTTCTCATGGTTTTGGTTAGAATTTACAAGTTGTCCATAATTTTTTTCTACTTACTTGAAAACTCATTTCTTTTTTCATTTTTTACTTGGTTCTAAACTCTAATGAAATCACCTAATATTATCAACCAAATAAAAAATATTAAGCCTATTGCCACCACAAAAATAGAAAACATGTCATGTATTCAATATACTATCGATTGAGACAATTTTTAAGATTTGATAAATTATAGAAACTAAATTGAAAATCTTAAGACCAAATTAATGCTTTAATCCAACATTTTATTCTTAAAAAAAAATATGATACATGGTGGTTTTCTTTTTCTTACATAAAAAAGTTGCATAGTGTTAAAATATTATTAAACGTGTCAATTGGCTGGATTAACATTAACTATTAAAGCATGTTTAAGATTAAAATCAAGCTTATAATGATAATTTAAGAATTAATTATAAATTTCAAGATTCGATTAGGTAAATACAAACAACTTGACAGTCTCACTTATGATTAAGAAAATCAAGCCCCAACACCGTCTCCTACGCAGAGTTTTTTTTTTTTTTTTTTTTTTTTTTTTTTTACGCTGAGTTATTAACAACGAAAATGATGGCTTTATTTATTTGTTTTCTTTTTAATTATTATTATCTTTCATTGATCAAATTATTATTGTAACTTTATTATTATTATTATTTTGGTGGGATCGCTGTTATATATATATATATATAGCGAATCCTTTTTTTTGGCATTTGATGGGTAGACGAGGAGCACCTAAATTAGGTAGGAGAGATATTTAATAAATTGATTAAACTAAACCTAAAGAGATAAATAATTAATTACATACTGTGGATAATGGACGACAACAAGGTTACAAATGCAAAGAATTTCAATTTAACGTAAGCAGATCATTGTAAGATCAACATAATGATGACATATTGATATTTTACAATTTTAAATTCTCTTAGATTAATATATCTTTCTTGCCAACTTGGGAGAGAATAACACCTATCTTCCTCACACTTTTACACTTATATATAAAATAATGAATTTAAAAAAAAATAGTTTATTCCAATATAATAATTTAAATTTTTAGGTACAATAATGGTAATTGATGTCCTTGTAAGATTTAGATCTAGAGATGATTTTGAGTTTAAATTTTTATAATTTTATATTTATCGTGAATCAAAATTAATATCATTAAATATACAAATTGATTTACAATCGTTGAATTTGAGTTTGTCTTTAAGTACTATGTTTGAATTTTTAATTCTAGTCTTAAAATTTTAAAAGTTTTTGAGTTTGTCTTTTAAGTACTATGTATGAATTTTTAATTCTAGTCTTAAAATTTTAAAAGTTTCAAATAGACTCAGTTTCATGGCTAAAAAAAAGAAATCCATCTCAAAAAATAGAGATAACTCTTAAAAGAACCAGATGTTCTATTCAAAATATATTTCCATGAGCTCATTTACAATTCTAACAAATGGCTATTTATGGCATTACAAGAAAAATAACCTAATAACTAATTACATCTAAAATACTAATTAAGAACTAATTAACCTAAAATTAACAACTAAACTAATAATAACTAAAACTATGCTAATTATCTAATTTTGTCCTACATCACTTTTGAATGTTTTCAATTGTTTCAAAATTACACTTGAGTTGACGAAGATCTATGACAACATATTTTAGATTATAATTTTACGATTATTATATGATAGTTATAATTCTATCTTTGAACTATATATATTTTCATTCGCAATTCTGTTAGGTTTGAAAAGTGTTTTTGAGTTTCTTAGAAATTTCAGTCTATGTTTGAAACTTGAAAGATGAAATTGGAAAATGACAGTTTCAACAAACAAAATAAAATTAGAAAAAAAAAATCAAACTTTAAACCAAATATTTCATAAGAAAAAGACTGAAATAATGAAGAGGCAAAAGAGGAATGAATGAATATAGTGATGAGCCTTGTCATTGCCACTATACATGTTGGTTTCCCACTTGTGTTTCTTTTGCTAAAAATAATGTTCAATTTGATCCAAGTTTTCAAACCTTGTGAAAGAAACTCACCCATTTCTCTTTCTCACCACAAACAAAAACTTTCAAATATAAATGGAAAAATGGGTATCTTAGAATTTGATTGATGTCCCCACAGGAGCTAAGAATATAAAGAAACTTCCATAAGCAACAGTCCAAGGCATGTGTAAAAGTTTTAACTAGAGAGAAATATTTGTTTAAAATAAAGGCCATCTATGGCCACTACTTCACTGGAATTTTCCCAATTTCCCAAGTTTGACCATCTCATGGGAACTCCCCTCCACTACTTAATATCAATCAACTGCTCCATAATTCTGTGCAAAATTCTTCACTCCACTTTTTCAATTCACAACCTTAATATTCAACAATCTAATGAAGTTTATAAAGCGTTATGTATTGCATTACCTCTCACTCTCAGTGATACAAGATAGGTATATTTATAAACACCTTACACGTGCCAACTGCTATTTAACAGATTCAATAATAGAATGCTTAAACTGTTTTAACAAATAAACAGTAAATTATATACAACAGTTAATTCTCTTAATATGCTCCCTCAAACGAAGGATGTTGAAGACGTCAGAAATTTGACACAAATTTTCCTAAAGAGATCAGCAGACAGAGGTTTTGTGAATAAATTAGCTAGCTGTAAGGAGGTAGAAATATGAAGTACATCCAAATCACCACGAACAACTTTTTCACGCACGATGTGATAATCGATCTCAATATGTTTAGTTCGTGCGTGAAAAACAGGATTTTGAACTGATGCCAGAGCATATGCGTTATCACACCAAATAATAGGTGGCAATGGCAGAAAGATATGTAAATCACCAAGTAATTGGCAAATCCAATATAATTTAGCAGCAATCTAAGCTAAAACTCTGTATTCGGCCTCAATGGACAACCTGATGACTGTATTATGCTTCTTTGCTAACCAAGCAATGGGTGAATTTCCAATAAACTCAATTAGTTTGTTCAAATATACATTATGTGATATACATTTATATCCCAAAGTTGAAATGCATATACAAGTACAACTATAAAAATTTTAATTCAATACATAGATTTAATCGAAACTTTGTTTTATTTGACTATCGTTTGATTTCTAGCACGATATTTGTACAAATAAAGCGGAAGTAACTCATAATATATTTCTTAAAAATATTATATATACGATATTCATTATAAACTTAAACTCTCGAGCTTAATTCGTGTTAATTTAACCTAACATGGTATTTGAGCAAGAGATTTGAGTACAAATTCCTTGCAATGTTATTTTTATTCTAATTAATGTTGATAATTCACTTATTGAGTTACGTACTAATTTTTAGAACCTATAAATGATTCAAAGTGTTGCTTTTTGGCTTTTTTAGATGAATGAACCTTTTGGGAGAAAACCATGCTTGCAATAGCCTACTTTTTTTTTTCAATATGTATTGTGCAATCATATAAGGGTGGAAAAAAGGCTTGTTTTCTTCTTAAAGCACACATTATTGTTTATATATGAACCGTGATTGCTTCATTTTGATTACCAAAAATCACAATCTCTTTTTTGTCATCCATTATAAGTAGTCCTCACCAATTATGGGGTAAATGAAAATATCTCTCCGACTTTTTTCCTTATCATTTTTCTAATAAAATACATAGTTGTTACATTAATATTTAATTAGTTCTCCTCTTCATTTACTTTTTTAAAAGAAAATTACAAAAGTAGTCCGAATTGATGTCGATTCAATTGACACAATATAAATTACAACAAATTTTGAATTCTTATTGAGAATTCAATTTCTTCCACCTCTACTTATAATATTATCGTGTCAAAAAGGAAAAAGGGAGAGACAAAAAAGATTGAATAAGAAAAACGTTTGGGGTGTCATTGAGAAGGAAAAAAAAAGTGGGTGTGATGCATCATTGAATAGGGACTCATATTAGAGGTTATGATTGACACCCATATACCAATATAATTAATTAGGGAGATTTGAACGTTGTCAAGATTTAAAGGGGTATTGTTTTTATTTATTTGCCATTAAGTTTATATATATTAAGGACAAATTAAAGTGAAATGTAATATATGAAAGTGGATGTCCAAATAAGCTTGGCAACCAAAATTGGAATTGAGATCTTTGTCTGAACACAAGGGATGATGTGATGAATTTTTGAGTTGATGGTGTGACTGTGAGGTCCCCTCTTTTTATCTTTCTTCTTTCATTGATAATGGATCTTCAAAATTCCACACTTTGCCTTCGAAAGCGTGCATGTTGAGTTTCTTTCATAGTTGCCAGTTTGGATTCTCTTGTCCGCTGCCTGCCCTTAATTCCTAGTGGCTCTCTTGAGTAGTAATAGTAACACCATGCCATTTCGTGGGTTTTTGTAGGACCCTTGTCTCTTTCCCTCTCTCTCCTCTTCAAAATATGTACCTCTACATTTTTCTATTCCTTGACCTTTACTCCATATACGTACAAATTTCATTCTCTTTCGTACGTCTTTATCGTACCCAAAAAATTAAAAAAAAAATTATTTTAAATACCCTTTTGATTGAATTCAAGAAAAAAAAAAGTACCATATTAAACGCAATATTGAAGCTCATAGACATATTAGAACATGATGACCCTCAATCTTTCACTGATTCTCCGTACATGTTACGCCTTATTTGCATTCGAAATCATATTTGAAGAAGGGTCGAGAATGCATTTAATAATCAATTGAAATACATACAAGAAAGAAAATGTCATCTTTTTTCTTGCATTTATTGATTTTATATATATATATATATATATATATATATATATATATATATATATATATATATATATATATATATATATATATATATATGCCCAAGGAATGAAATGAATGAATGCATATGACTTCAATTGTACCCTCCTTTTGGGAAATCTCTCTCTATTGATCTGTAAAGCTGAATTAATGAGAATAAGTTGGCCAGCGGAAGAATGTTTTTAATTGAAGACAAAAAATTATATTTTAATCCCTAACCCACGAACAAACTAATGCTAAATCCATACATAAACTTGTTTCATCAATCAAAGTCCAAACACTACACCTTAACTTTCAATTAATTAATACATGAACAAAATATTACATAGTATATGGAGTACTGTAAAAAGCAGTTTAACAATATTAGAAGTGATTTCCCCAAAACCAAAGCAAATTAGTTTAATATATATAAGATAAAAGGAGGAGAAGTGGTGAGGGAATAATGATGGAATGTTAGGGGAAACGAGAAAATCCCTTGGTTTACTACAAAATCCATTTGTTCTTCAGCCTATAACACTATATACCTTTGCCTTTTTTTTTTTTTTTCCTTTTATAATTCTCTCTTCCCCTTGCTAGCTGAGCTGCCCTCCACATGGCCTCAAAAACCCTTATGTGCCCTTCTTTTTTGAGGTAGTTTTTATTTTAGGGACCCCCACATGTTAGTCTCTTTTGTCCCCTTGCTCTTGGAATTATCACCAATTTCATGTCTAAAAGGAATAGTTTCTTCCCTCTCCTTCCACAATTACACTAGAAAAAAGAGAGATATAGATTTGTTATTGTACAACCCTTAATTCATTTTTTCCTTTTCCCCTATTAAAAAATAGGGTTTTTAGATGTCCCCAAAAGTCATCTAAATTATAACCATCAATAATGCAATCACTATTTAATACTCACTAACCCCTCTCCTTGCATATTGGCCCATCCCCCTTTATACATCCCTTTCTTTCTACCAAACCCACATAGACATTTACCCCATATATATTATCAACCTTAGCTTCTTAGCCTTGGAGTTTTGGTAGTGTGTGTTATTATTTTACTAAGTAATATAATGCTTAACCACAACCCTAACTCAAATCTAAACATATAGCAATTATACCAATAACCCATTTTGATAATTAATTTCCGGCAGTATCTACTTTCTTTAGGTCAAGTTTTATCACATTTTACTTTAATGTTTGTGTCTAAGTGAATTCATTGATTGATATGATTTCGTTTTTTATTTAGTTTTTAAAGCCTAATAATTTTGCTTACTTATTATTTTAGTTTTCTCCTTCATTATTAGCCACAATCCTAATTAATATTGGTTAGTCATCTATATGATCTAAAGTAGCAAGTTTGCACCAATATGAACATAGCTCGGTGGTTAAGGTATATTTACTTCTCTAATTGCAAGTTCGGTAATATGACTAATATAAAAATGTTAAATTACAAGTTTAGTCCCTGAACTTCTAAGTTTGTGTCTATTCGATCCATGAACTTTAAAAAGTGTTTAATAGGTCTTTGAACTTTCAATTTTGTATCTATAGATCCCTAAACTTTTAATTTTGTATGTAATAGGTCCCTGACATGTTTAAAATTTTTAAAAACTAACTAAACTATTCAATATAAAATTAAATTTTATGTTTGATAAGACCTATAAAGTCTTATTTAATCACACTTATTTCTTGTTAGTTAGAATGATTTTATGTGTTTTATTATTATTTTTTAGGGATTCAAGCAATTCACATGTTTTGGAGAGTTTTCAACATTTCGAAATTAATTCGGGCATAATTGGAGGTGATTCGAGCAACTGAATTTCTATATCAATTTTGACAGATCATATCATGATATTTTGAAACACAAATATATTCAAATTTGGTGTCAAATTGAAGCTTATTGAATTATCTTTCCAACGGTATAAGGCTCATTGCATTCCACCAAGTATTATGAAAGTTATGACATTTTGATTGATTACTGCTCATGTTGGAAAACTACCATACCCGAGAATGCTTTGTGCCAACTTCCGTTCCTATTATTTTGCTGATCACGTCTGGGAATATAGCCTAATTTGATACTATTTTAAAGTTTTCTAAAAGATCTTTCCAACCATATAAAGATCACATCGATCCAAGTTATGGAAAAGAAGTTATTGACAAAATATTGAAGACTGTGCAATTTAGAAACTTTCCTTATTTGCAACCTTCTATGTTTGTTTTGAGAATTTAGGAAATGATTTTTCATTTTGGATGTATTTTCCAGCATTTTGCAAGATAGAAGATTATTTATTTTATTTTATTTTGAATATTATTCCCTAATTATTTTGGGAAAATATCTTTCTAAAATTTAGGGTTTCTTACTTGTGCAAGTTGTCTACTTCAAGGCTATTTAAGCATTCTTTTGGACAGCTGCAGGGGCTCGAGTGTAATCTTTCTAGACAATAGTTTTTAGAGTTTTTCTCCCTTTTCCTTTACTTTTCTTTTGGCACTATATCGAACCAATGACAGACCTCGGCTACATCATCATGATGACCGGCTAAGGTAAGTGTTCCAATTCATAGGTCGGTGTAGCCAATTGCAATGTTGTGAGGCTCAAACTTTAATGTAGTTTTCTTATAATTGCAAGTGTTCTTTGATTCATATATTTATTTTATATATGAGCATGTATTTTTTATTGAATTGACGCTTCGATCGCTATATATGCTTGATTGCTATTCATGATGCATGATCTGTAATTATCATGTTGATTGAACCTTGTAGCGTTAGGATTACTTGTGTGTGTTTTATGGGTTTCTATAATTGCATAGCTTGCATGTTTAATTCTAGGAATTAAATGAGCATCTTGGTTAGGTTGAAGTTATTTTATCTAACTGGTTTGTCTTGGTCTTTCCAAAGTACTTAATGCTTTTATTTAAATAATTTGGAACGGTTTCATGCCAAATTGTTTAGGTAATTAGCATTAATTTTGACGTTTGTTAGAGTTTGTGATTTTAGGGGATTAATTTCTTTTTGAGGTTTCCTAATAAGTTGACCGAGTCCTTGTATAATTAAGTTAAAACATTTTGTATGCCTATGATTGATTTTGCAATTGGACAAAACCGTACCTATGAATTGGATTTTGGTAAGATTTGATCTATCTTTATTTTTATTTTCTTATATTTTATTTTATTTACAAAAACTCAAAACTCCCCTTTTTATTTGTTTTCTCCTTTGTAAATTTAACTTGAGAAATTAATATTCGGTTCCTTGAGATCGACTCGGTCCACTCAATGCTACAAGTAGTTTAGGATATATCGGTATATAAATTGTAATTTGATGAGCCCTCGACAAGCTTGCGTCAATGTCTAATAGGATTTTGAACTAATTTTAATTTTGTGTCTAGTGGGTTTATGAATTTAAAAAAAATGTCGAATAAGTCAAAAACCTATTAGACACAAAATTAAAAATTTAGGGACCTATTAGACACAAAATTGAAAGTTTAAGGACTATATTAGATACTTTTTAAAGTTTAGAGACAAAATATAGACACAAATTTGAAAGTCTGGAGACTTGTTAAATACTTTTAAAATTTAGAGACCAAATAAATAAACTTAAAAGTTTAAGGACTAAACTTATAATTTAACTTATGAACAAGATTAAAGGATACTCCCCTTAGTTATTTAACCTATGAACAAAATTAAGGATACTCCCCTTAGTTATAAACTCAACAGTGATTTAAGATATATTAATATAATAGAAGATTTCATACTTAAACTAGATACTTTATGAAAATATAATAGATTTTATGGAAAGCTTTTTTCTGAAAACAACCGGACAGTGAAAGAAAACTTTGAAGGGGGTTGGGGGGGTTAAAGTGGAAGTGGTGAAGTGGTGGGATTATGGTTTAGATGCTTTACATTGGGCATTGAGCTCTAGGGATTCCCCTATGTATATCTTTGTTTTACCTTCAACATAAAGCAAAATGTTACGGCAGTAAAATGTAAGACAAATAAAGAAAGAAAGAGAAAAAGAGTATCAAATGTTTGCATGCCCCTTTAAAAAAAAAAAAAAAAAAAAAAAAAAAAAAAAAAATCATCCCTCACTCACATTCCCCCTTTTCTTTTCTTGAACCTCTCAAGATTCATCTGTAATATTCTTCAAACTTTATTTCCCCTTCCCTTTTTTTTTATTGAATTTCTGAATGTTTCTCTACATTCTTTCACTGTTCTCTCATCAGAGAGAGAGAGAGAGTATAGGTTAGGTTTCAAAATTTAGATCTCACAAACAAACACCACGTGAAATTATATTATTTATATATAATCATCAAATTTAATCCCTTAGAATTCCTCTCCCCAATCTCTCACTCTTCTTTTTAGTCTTAATATTTTCAACCCCATCTCAAATTAAAGAGAGAGACAGACAGACAGACAGAGTCTCAAATATAATCGTCATCACCTACTCTGTCTGTTTAACTTAACAAATTCCCTTCTCAGAATTAAGGAGATCCAAAACAAAAATGCTGGGAAACTGTGAGAAAATGGTTCTCATCTCTTCATCCGCTAACCAATGGCCACAAGTAAGTAAAATTTCCTTCTTTTTTTGTTTTGTTTTGTCTCCGATCTCTCTCTCTCTCTCTCTCTCTCTCTCAAATTATTAGAACCAAAATTGACCATTCCCCATTTCATTTTTTGTTGCTTTCCTCTTGGAAATGGAATAACATTTGTGTGTGTATTCTGTGTTGTTGGTTGTTTGTTTTAGCCTAACGCTCACAACCCTTGTCTTCTTCCTTTTTCCTTTTCACACTACAGATGAAGAATCATCCGACCAGTTTAGATCACGATCATCATCAAAAGGGTTTGAATCTTATGGGCTCTTCTTCTGGATTAATAATGGACAAACAGCTTGCAGCAGCACAAGATCAAAAACCTCACCAAAAACAACAACAACAAGAGCCTCTCAGATGTCCTCGTTGTGATTCTTCCAACACCAAATTTTGTTACTACAACAACTACAGCTTGTCTCAGCCTCGCCACTTTTGCAAGGCTTGTAAGCGCTACTGGACTCGCGGTGGCACTTTGAGGAACGTCCCCGTCGGCGGCGGCTGCCGGAAAAACAAGCGTCTCAAAAGACCCACCTCCGCCACTGCCACTGCCACCGTCACCGCCTCCACCACCGCTGCCACTCATTCTTCAACCTCCCCGGCCCCGGATTCCACTTCTTCATCTTCAACTTCTTGTGCTAATAATAACGCTAACCCACTTCACAATCAGCACAATATCTTTTATGGGTCCACTACCTCCGATCTCAACGTTCCATTTTCCGGGTATGATCATCACCATCTTCAACCTCACTTAAATGCTCTTGGCTTAGGGTTTTCTTCTCCTAATATTGATCATAGGGACTTTAATCTCAATGGGTTCAATTCAAGTTCCCTCCTTTCTGGTTATTCTTGTTTATTTGGCAACCCATCTTCAAGCTCTATTTCTTCATTGCTTGCTTCTTCTAAGTTCACCAATGGAGTTGGGTTCAAATCGGCTGATCCGAGTCTTTTTGAAAACCTAGGTTCTCCACCGTTTGGTCATCACCATCAAGAGGTTCATGCGATGGGATCCAACGGTGGAGATCAATTAGGGCTGAATATGAAAGATGTGAAATTGGAAGATGGGATGAAGAGGTTAGATTGGAATCAGCAAAATCAGACGGATGAAATTGTTGCTCAATCTAATGATCCTAATACTCTTTATGCTAATTGGAGCACTCAAACTTGGCATGATCCAACAAATCTTGGTTCATCAATCACTTCTTCTCTCATCTAGGGAAAAAGAAAATTATTAAACCCCACGTTTGATCTCTTCACTAGATTAATTTTAGAATTTCTTCATTTTTTTTCCCTTTCTTTTTCTCTACTTGTTGTGAAGTCTAATGGGTCTCGTTTGGTTCTGAAAAAAAAAAAAGCAAAAAAAAGGAGCAAACTTGGGGATCGGAGTGTTCATGTCAGCAGCAAAAGGGGAAATTTAAATTGAAAGTTTTCAATTTTTTTCACAAAAAGTTGAGAATTTTTAATTTCCATTTCCCATCTGGGTTTTGCGCTGAGAGGAACCTCGGATCCCTTTATTATGAATCTTCTTCTTCTCTTTCATTGCCTTGAAATATGATGATTAGATCATCCATCAATCATCTTCCATGCAAGAGATCAGTTGAAGCTCTCTAGAAATTTCAGAATTGGGATAGAAGTTATTTTTCCTTTAACTTCCTTTTTTTCTTTAATTTCAGTAAGTTGGGTTTTGTTTGTTTTGTTGCATTGTAAATATGGGGGAAAAAAAGAAAAAAAAATCTACTTGATTTACACTATTTCAGCTAGGTTTGTGGGGTTTTAGTGGGGGCTGGTATATGTTGCACTTCCTCAGTGAAAGATCAGCTGAGGCTTAACTTTTTTTTTTTTTTTAGGTAATTTTTCAACTTTTGTTTATTTGGTGGGGCTGGGTATAATGGTGTCATGGTATAGAGAAGGGGGGGAGATTTGGGTCTTTGGAAAACCTTTGTATTAATCAGTTAATTCAGCTCATCAGATATGGTTTGATCTGAAATTCTTGTCCCTTCTAATTTTCTTGCTTTCTATTGTTTTGTTGGTTGATATTATTATGTTCATGTTATTATTGGATGGAAATATTTACAAAAAGATGTAGAGAATTCAAACTAATTACAAAACTATCATGGATTCTTAGGAAGGTATTGTAGTCATAACTCAATAAATTTTTTTTTTAAAAACAAGGGTTGAATCTAGTTTGGTAGAAAAATATCTATAATTAAACCATATGTGTGACTAAAGATAACTAGATTTATAAAAGAAAAAAAAAATCAATAAGGTTGTAGATGTTAAAAGTTATGTACATGATAGAATGAGCTCTTTATTTAAAATCTCTTCCGTACCTAATCAAATTAACATACTTTTTAAGTAGAAAAGATTACTAATGTGCTAACCACTTAAAAGTTATATTCTCAACTTGACGTCACATTTAATAAAAAAAATTCGCTCATTTTTTAAAATGTCTTATTAATGTAAATACTAGTCAATGAAATTCAAATGCTCAAGACTTTAGGTTTGTTTTTAAGTGTCCTTCCAAAGATATTGATTTTGGATAACTTTTTTTTTGTTTTTCCCCTTCCGTGTACATTGTTTCTTTAGGTTTTTAAAAAGTAGACATTTTTTTAAAAAAGTATAGTTGATCCTTAAATTTAATTAATCTCCACTCTCTCAAAATAAATAAATAACTAAATAAACTAGTCCCCCCTTTTCTTGGGAGACCACTAACTTTTATACAGACAGCAAGCCCTACCACAGGGCCTCTCATCTGCATCACTCTGGACTTGGCCCAAAACACAGGCCTACAAAATTATTGATATATTGAAATAATGCTATTTTGAATATGTTTTTTAACCTTTTTATTCATTCTTAATAAACAATTTCACTCAATACATTTCAAACATATGTAAGGATAAAAAGACACTAAGATCTAGTTATTTTTGTACTTTTAGAAAGGTCCTAGTGCATAATAGATTAAGAAACTGATCTCAATACATCAAATACGATTAAAGAATGCAATTGGATTGAAGAAAAGTTACATCGAAACTGGAGATTTCTTACTTGTATTACTATAGACAGACTTATATCTTTTGAGTGTCAAATCAATATATTGCATTCCATGAAAGCTAATAATAAAATAATTTCATTTTGTAATTGTGTTATTGTTCAAAAAGGAAAAAAACATATATATCTACGAGTGAGACAAAAATTAATAATTATACTATTAAAATAAAGATGTCCAAGTCTCCTCTACAATTATGCCTAATATTAAAGTTTTTTCATTGACTATATCGTTGAGATAAACTAGAGAATCATCATTTTTTGTTTGACATCACCAAGATTTTATCCACATGATCTAAGTTTTCTTGACTCATCCTTTCTCTATTGGCTACGATTCTTTAAAGTATGACTTCGATACCATTTGTTAAGACTGTGAATCACCTTTCACAATTATCTCCACAATACTAAGATATAGAATCTACTTTAAGCCTAAGTTTTGTTTGATATTGGTTTTTGATGAACTATATGTCGAACAGATTGTTGTTGTATCGTGGAGTACCACTGTCTTGAAAGTAATTTTGGCACGACCTCAGTGCTAAATCGTTTTATGCCAGTTTCTTTCAAAGGTTAACACAACACTCTTTACGGACGTGCACTCGTCAATGATGGATTGGAATCAAGACAATCACGATGTTCAAAAATCAGAATGCGGAGAAAAAGATGAAAAACTCTATTGTCTGGCTTTTTGAAACCAACCAATAAAAAGAAAACAAACACTCATTTTTCCATATCTCATATATCCACGCTTTTTGCAACACCATTAAGGATAGGAGAGCAACATTTTTTTTTCAATTAAGGCAAAACGGTAACAAAATTAAAAGCAAACGGTTTTAGAAAGAAAACGTTTTGGTTTTAATTTTAAGAGGAAAAAGAAATAAAAATTATTTTCTTTTTTGCTCAAGCGCGGTTACTTGATCCAGCCGATCCGACCGAGCGGCGGTGCGTGTGTGGGGAGATATTTTAATACCACTATAACCACTTTTTACCAACCCACATATAGGCTTTACTATATAAACTACCTAATCCACAACTTTAAACTTTCCAACGTGGGACAAACGTTTTCTATTTCCTATGTGAGTTGTTGGGCCCAAGGCCCAAGTCATTTCCAACCGTTTTAACTTCATCTAAAAAGCTTTGAATCAAGGAAAATTGTAAGTAATGTCTACAAAAAAAAAAAATACCTATAATGAAAAAAGGATAAAAATGTTTCATAATTGGAGTTTTGTCCACCTATTTTTCAGGGAGGAGTGTGAATAAAAAGTTATGGTCATTCTATCCCCAGTGTACATTGGTATCTACAGTCATCCAAAGTCCATATCAAGATCCTCTACAACAAAATTTTCCTAGCTTTTTGTAACAAGTCCACCACAAGATCCTCTACAACAAAATCGCCCTAACTTTTTGAAACATATTGGGTTGATCGAATTTTGTGGGGGTGGGGTTGTTGATTCTCTCCACGGAGGTTGTATAAAGGTTGCAGGGTTTCTCATTGTCCACGTTCTAGAAGAAATCGATAAAAACTTTTCCCCACATTTTCCCCTAAGTTTACGCATTTGCAGGTCAATATCAGTTGTTAATGGATTCCCATAGTATTTCCATGTTGTTTGATGGTGTTTGGGATAAGGAGAATCGTTACAAGGATTACAAGTCCAGCTCAATGGTAGTCGAGCATGTTGCAATTCTTTTGGAACTCTCTGAATCCATTACAACCCAGATTATGTTAAAAAAAATTTCTACTGTATAAATTGTCTATCTACAATTCATAATTTTGATGACCTTCTAAGTTTGAGGCAAGACTTGAAACTGATGATTGAATTTTTTTTCTTATGATGTGTTGGGAGTTATGAAATAAGAGAAATTTATCTAATATTGACCAACTACATCAGAAAGAAGAGATTCACCTGGGATTATGATTAGTTATGACAAAGTGTGGAGGGAGAGAGAATGTTGTAAACCTGATTAAAGGTTCACCTGAAGAGGCATACATCTCCATTTCTTTGGTTTGCAGCCAATTTAATTGAGAAAATTTGGGTATATACCTTTTAAGTTTAGTATTTATCATTTTATACACCATGTATATGCTGATATTACGACGTTTTTTGTCAGGGATATACATAGATGGATGGAAATACAAGAATATCCGTCGATGAGGCACGAGAGTTTTTATAAGTGTGGAACATCTTCATAAATGATGGCAGATAAATGTGATTGATGATTGATGTATTAGAGTTTCCAAATCGAAAAATAGTGGGTCATCATTCTACTTCTATATGCTTAATGAGTATTTAAACATATTTACATTGCTTGAGTTTGTTGGAAAAATTAGTGGAAATGTATGTTTCTCTATATACTGTTATGTAGATGCCAATTCTTAAGTAGTTCATGATCATTTCGATTATTGTGGTAGTTCATTTCGATCATTGTGATTTTTAGATTAGGAATGTTTACAAATATCCAACGGGGGTATTTTCGTCCCAATGTAGTAGTAGATTTTAGTTAAAAACAGTTTTAGCCATATTTGCAAATTAAAACTTATTTAGACATTTTTTAAGTTAGGTAGATTAAATCTAGACATTTTCCTTGTTACCCCTTATATCAATACAAATATTAACTTTACTTTCATATCCATTTCTCACATATGAAATGCAACATAAAATGGTGAATTTTATTGTACTTTTTTTTTTTTCCAAATTAAAGGGTTAAATCTTGAAATTAGTATCTCTCGCATGCATATTGCCTATTATTGGCTAACAAACAAAGTTAATTTTTGGGAGAAAAAAAAAAACACAAAACCCAAATCAAACTAACAGATAAAAAATTATAATTAAGATCAGCCACCAGCCGACATAGACAATGGACACGTGTAAATCCTCTCTCTCAATATCTCTATCTGATCAGCAAAACGACCAAGGCAAGCAAGCATCCACGAACACGAAGGGTTCCTTGTCTTTTACACAAAATGACATTTCATATACACAAATTAAAACTTCTTCCACAAGCAAATAACGAACAAGGCCAAACTTACACGATCCTCTCTTGACATCTGTTATAGGAATTTTAAATCTGAAGCTAATCAAATCAACCTTATCTTTATTCGTATAAAAAAAAAAAAAAAAAAGACAGACACACTGTTGATTTTGACTCTCTCTGGTCACTTTTTTGTACGAGTATTAATCCAAAAATGGATCAATTCCAAGTCCTTTCAATTTCGTTCAAATTTCTTGCTACAAAAGCTATTAAAACATGTCATGTCACAATGAATAATTAAACAGTGAAAAAAAGACCCGACTTTTTTTTTTATTTTTTTTTTGATATTGAAGAGTATAAGAGGAGGAGAGGGAGATGCGATAGATTGGGTTGGTGTTTTGATGGAAAGTGGGAGCCGACCACTTGTGTTTTGTGGTTATAAGAATTGAAAAGTCCACACAATCAATCAAATCAATGTCAAATCAATTGGGCCATATTGATGTGTTGTTAAAGCCAGACACTGGATTATTGTTCTCTCCATGTATCTCTCACTCTCACCTACAACATGGCAAGGCAAGTGGGAAGCTAACAAATGCCTACATTCAGATTCCCTCCATTTTCTACCTCTTTTTCCACTCCAAGATTCTCTTTTTGGCCAAACCTTTTCAACATCAAAACATAGTTTATATATATATATTTTGTTATATAAGTGAAAAAAACTTAACATAACAAAATGTTTAGAGAGAATGAATTCACAATCAAATATAGTAGGGTCTAACGATTATCTCATAAAAATAGTTGAAGTGTGCGTAAACTTGTCTTAAATAATCATGTATATATATCATACCTTAGCATATACCTTTTCTTCAATCTACTCTAAAATTGACTCTTATTGTCAAAATGAGCATAGTTCAGCGGTAATTGACATATATCATCGATCAAGAGGTTAGATGTTCGAATCCCTACTCCAAATATTGTTAAACTCCCAAAAACAAAAAAAAAAAAAAAAAATGACTCTTATCCTATATGCAACCTAATCTTTTATTTATCTCTAGAAACAACTTTGACGCACAATATCCCTTCAACTTGTTGGGCATATTAAGCACGATTTATGTTATCGTTATCTTGAATAAATGCTTAGCATATGTATAAATTTGGAATGGTATGTGTAGAGAAATATGTTCGGATTTCTCTGATCCTCTTCATAAACATGTAATGTTTTGAGTTAATTGCTTAGGTTTGTATTGTATATTCCAACTTGAAAGAATGAACAAATTACTTCTTACCTTTTTTGCTTCATCTAATTTTTAGTTTTACGAGTACAACTCAATTGATAAATATTAGTTGATTTAAAGGAAGATCATCTCAAATATAAAATGGTCTATAAAAAATTAAATTTTTTGCCCTTTATACCCCGTTTGGTTCATGGTAATAATGGGTGGGAATGAGGATGGATTTGTGATTTACTTGTAGTTTGGTACAAGTTATTCAGCCTTGGAAATGGGAATAACTCATTCCCTTGTATTTCATATACCCATCGATGAGGGTTTTCTACATCTTCTCAAATTGGTGGGTTTTCTCCATTTCTCAAGGATTTCTTTCTCTCTTTTAACTTTTTCTTCTTATTTTATTTTATTTTCTTATTTCTTTATATTATTTAATAAATTTAATTTTTACAAATATGTTTAAATTAAATTTATAATTGGTAAAAGTATATTAAAATTTATTTTAAAATAATATATTAAATATTATTAATATAATAATTCTAATATCATACAATTTTTTTTGTTAAAAGTCAATTTGAATAAATATTGTTATATTAATTCATTTTTATTGGTGACATATATTAAATGCATAAATTATTAATTAATTTTTTAAAAAATATTAATTAATAAGCTAGTAAAATAAGTTAAATTTATTCAATTAAATAATCTAGTAGAAGTATTTAGTTTTCAATCATTATAGTTAATTTTTTTGATTAAAATCATTATTTGACTATTTAGAGTCAATTAGCTTATATGTTGGCGACTTATAATTTTGTTTAAAAAATGCTTATAATTGATATTAATTTGTTCATTAATTAGATCTTTGAATAAATAGTTAACAAATATATAAAGAGAAAGATAAATAATTAATTATATAAAATAAATACATATATTATTTATTTTTATAAAAATAATTTATAACATTCCTATATACTACCAAACACAGACATATTCGATTCTCAAACATCTTATTTTCATGCATCTGTTACCCATGTGCATCCTATCAAACCATAAACCAAACGGCCTCTTAAAGGGTTCATGGCTTTCTCATTATTCTTTACCCAATTTGTGATTATCTTTTAATATTATTTTAATTAAATAAATTATAAATAATTCGCCTTTTTTTCCTGAAGATAGCAAACAAAACTTTGGTCCTCTTATTTTCAATATGGGACCAACTTGCTTTCCAAAAAATAAAAAAATACATCACACTAGGTTTAATTAGTCAAACATAATAAGTACTAGCATTGAAATTAATGCTTTCTTTAGTCGTCCAACATTAGACTGTCCAATAGCTTTCTCGATCTCTGTGCTTGATGTCACTAATTACTCAATTAACTCTGATAAACATGAAAGTTTATTTATTCGAAATGATCGATTATTATAACATCTCAAAATCAAGTCTCTTTACAATTTATTTTGGTTAGAAAAATAGGAAAATCAATTTCACCCCCACTAAATTCCATTATAATCACCCAAATTAGCTTAATATTAATTGACATGTACCATCGACCAAAAATTAGAAGTTGAATTATCTACCTCAAATATTGTTGAACTCAAAAAAAAAAAAGTCATTATAATTAAGCACACAGTATATCAAGATTTGCGCCTAAATTTTCTTCCTTCACTGTTTGGACAGAAATCAATCATGGAAGAAGGTTGGCCAAAGCCAAATACAGTAATCCCAATCAACAATTTTCCATATTTATGTGACATTCGTCAAAGTGCTGATGAGATATGTGGAGAAAATATTTGAAATCGATCTGAGAGTTTTCATTTGTCATTGCATCTTGATCTAATTTTATAAGGGATCTGATTTCTTGTCATTTTGAATCGACAAAACTCGGAATTATAATTAAGGACAAATTAAGATTATATTCAAACAAGAACCATTAATGAAGAGCCAGTTTTGAAAGGGATCTTTCAAGGTGGCAGACCCAAGAATATTTTGGCTTACTCAGAAACCACGATACCCACCTTCACTCCCCACCACTTCATATGAGAGTTGATTTTTAACGATAAGATTCTCTCACTGAAAAAGTAGATTGATTAAATTATAAATTTATAATATATGAATATGATCAAAATTGGACCTTTCGAAAAAAATCAAAGGGGATTGACCATGATCAAATAAGATACGAGAGTGTGAGATCAGATTCTGTAAGCTACTTTGTGTTGATTGGTAAAATGAGATTAATAATTTAATCAATCAAATAGTTCAATTTCCTTGGTGGGTTTGGTGCCTTTAATTTTTATATATTTACTAACCAAAACCTTATCAAATTAGACCCATAATTCATTATTTTCAAAAGGAGAAAAAAAAAAAAAGTCATGATGCATTATTAAACAAATGGACATGCATGCATGTGATTATTATTCCCCTATTATGACCTACGGCATTCACATCTGGCTTAGGAATCAAAGTAGACACATGCATGCATGCATGCAACATGCCCCATCACTTAAAGAGGCGGAATATTGAAAGTAATTACGAAGCATCGATGTGGTGTGAATAGAAATTTTTTTAGTACTATAGGAATATCAAAGGTATGAAACGAAAAACATTAAAAAATTTCTAGGCTCATTTCATTTTAAATATATATGCATAGAATCAACTAAATAGTTGTCATCAAAATGAGTATAGCTCAATAATAATTGGTATGTACGCTCAACTGAAATATCAGATGTTTGAATCTTCTACCTCAAATGTTCTGAAACTCAAAAACAGAAAAGAAAAAAAAAATAGTTGCATTTTAATGATTATTAAATACAAATTCAAAAAGACTTTTGTTTTCTGGAGAACATAAATACGGATTCATAGGAGTGGTTTTACCTGATATTCTGATATAACATTCTTTTTATAGCAATATTTGACTGCATCAATAGGTTGCGTCTATCTTTTTGCAGCAGAAAAAATTCAAAAATATTTTTAAAAAAATAGTTTGACATGTGACAAATTGTAGATGGACAATTGAGTGGACTGTAAAAAGATAGATGAAATCCATGATGCACCCAAAATTTTTCTTTTAGTCAATTTCTATTACATTTAATAGATAAGTGAATCAACCACAAATTTTCAAACCAATAAATATCCGAACAAATGGTCAACATAAACATAGTTGAGCAATAATTAAGGTCGAAGGTTCATGTTTTCATACCCCACATTTTTTGAACTAAAAAAAATAAATATCAGAAAATGTCTGTTTGCAAGTATTATCTAATAATAATCTGTAGTGTTTTTTTTTTCTTTTTTTGTCACAGAGAAAAATGTCTTTGAAATTAAACGGTATAATATGTGAAGCTAATGGGAGATCATGAAATCAAGGAGGATGACCATAGGCAGGCAGATGATCATGATGACACCACTGATTTTGGACCAAATTACAACAATTAATCTCACTTTCAGCGCTTGAATTTTTATTACCTGCAGAGGAAGAATTAGGTTCGTTGTTGTCGTTGATGGCAGTCCAAGTCGGATTATGATCATCACCACCAAAACTCCGATGAGCCCAACTCTGCTCCGACAATCCAAACGAATAAACCCCCACGTCCACAGCCGATTGATTCATCAAAATCTGCGGCTCCTGATGAATCGCTTCCAACGACGGCAAATACCCACCACCCGAATAACAAGAATTCCCAAAAACTCCTCCAGTCTCCACCCCCGCAGACGGCGGCCCATTTTGGGTCTCGGGCGAAGGCTGAACGGCGGCGGAAGAAGAAGAAGAAGAAGAGGGCACTGTTTTTGGGCGCTTGGCTTTTCGACAGCCGCCGCCTATCGGAACGTTACGGAGAGTGCCACCTTGAGTCCAGTACCTTCGACAAGACTTGCAAAAATAACGAGGCTGAGAAAGGCTGTAGTTATTGTAATAACAAAACTTGGTGTTGAAAGACTCACAGCGAGGGCATTTTTGTTTGTTTTGTGTGGGTTTCATTTCTTCATTCGCTGTTGCAGCCCCTTGCATTATGTGAGATCAGTGTCCTGATGATCTCTAGCTCTTGATGTGAGTTAGATTTTTTTTTTTTTTTCTTGTTTTTGGTGTGTGGGGTTTATGATATATATTTGTGTGGGTATTGTGTTGCGTGGATTTGAAGGGAAGGGTATTGACTTTGGGAGGTTGGGGCGCATGCAAAGGGGAAGCGTTTTTGGTGGATTAAAGGCCTCGACGTGCCCTCAACATTTTTTGAGTGCACATATATACTGAGGAAATTTGTTGTTGATTTTGTGGTGCTGCTTTTGGATCGATATCGTTCACACCCACCTACCCATATTGGATAAAATAGAAGTTGTGTGCAAGCAAATTTCAAATTGAAATTGAAAAATTAACTATTTGGACACTGTTTGATAATCATTTGGCTTTTGAAAATTATAATTATTTTCTCACCATTTCTTTATAATGTTTTCATCTTTCCTAAGAAAACATTTGAGTTCTTAGTTAAATTCCAAAAACAAAAATCAAGTTTTTAAAAATTATGGTCCGTTCGATGACCATTTAGTATTTTATTTTTGGTTTTTGAAAAATAAACTTATAAATGCTATTTTTACCTATGAGATTTTTTGTTTTGTTATCTACACTTTCTACCAATGTTTTCAAAAATCAAGCCAAGTTTTGAAAACTAAAAAAAATAGTTTTTAAAATTTTATTTTTATTTTTGAAATTTGACTAAGAATTCAAATATTTCCTTAAGAAAGGTAAAAACTATGATAGAAAAATGGTAGGAAAACAAGCATAAATTTCAAAAATTAAAATCAAATGGTTATCAAATGGGGCCTACATTTTTTAGTTTTCAAAACTTGGCTTAAATTTTATAAACATCTGTTAAAAAGTAGATAACAAAACAAAAGGAACCCATAAGTGGAAGTGGCTAGTGTTTATAAGCTTAATTTTCAAAAACCAATGGTTATCAAATAGGGTCAGAGACCCTATATTTTTTGTTTTTCGTTTTTGAAAATTAAGGTTATGAGTTTTATTTGTTTTATTATCTATTTTCGAAAAATATTTTCAAAATCCAAGTGAAGTTTTGGAAACTAAAGAAAAATAGTTTTTAAAAATATTTTTCTTTTCAAATTTAGATAAGAATTCAAATATTTCTTTAAGATATATGAAAATTATTGTAAAAATATTGTGAGTAAATAAGCATAAATTCCAAAAATGAAAGTGTCATCAAACGTGGACTAAACGAGTATATATAATAAACAGAACATGGAAAATTTTAACCGATACACTAGTAAGACAAGAAGACCACTAAAACTTCGACAACTAATTTTCATTTTTTAAAAAATGAAAAAAGCATCTCTTTTCTTGGGAAACTTTTCCCTCTTTTCTTCATCACCTTTTGCATTCCTCTTTCCTACTTGGAAAAACCTTAAGGGGGTGTTTGGAGCAATGGGTTGGGTTGGGTTGTTTTGGAATCCAAACCCAAATCCTTGTTTGGACCACTGTGTTCAAAATCCAATGGTTTTGAAACACAACCCCATGATTTTGCATAGTAAAATGGGGGGGTTTGATTTCCAACACACCGGTTTGCTCCTCATTTGGCACCTATTTTCATTATCACGTTTTCTTATCTCTCTCCCGTCCCTTCCATTGTTGTTTTTAATTGGTATCTCACATTTTTTTTGTAACAAACAATAAATTATTACAAATGTTTGTTTTATACATGCCATAACTTAACCAAATTTCGTATTTGACAAAGTAATTATTTTTCATTGGAAACTCATATTTTTTTTTTGAAAAACAATAAATTATTACAAATATTTTGTTTTTTTATACTTGTCATAAACCTAACCAAATTTGATATTTGACAAAGTAATTATTTTTCAATAGAAACTCACATTTTTTTTTTGTAAAAAACAATAAACTATTGTAAATGTTTTTTTTTTATACTTGTCATAAACCTAACCAAATTTGATATTTGACAAAGTAATTATTTTTCATTGAAAACTCACATTTTTTTTTTGTAAAAAACAATAAACTATTATAAATATTTTTTTTTATACTTGTCATAAACCTAACCAAATTTGATATTTGACAAAGTATGTTGATTTTTCATTGGAAACTCACATTTTTTTTTTGTAAAAAACAATAAATTATTACAAATATTTTTTTTATACTTGTCATAAACCTAACCAAATTTGATATTTGACAAAGTATGTTGCTTTTTCATTGGAAACTCATATTTTTTTTGGGTAAAAAATAATAAAATATTACAAATATTTTTTTTAATACTTGTCATAAACCTAATCAAATTTGATATTTGACAAAGCAATTATTTTTCATTGGAAACTCACATTTTTTTTTTGTAAAAAACAATAAATTATTACAACTGTTTTTTTATACATGCCATCAACCTAACCAAATTACCCAACTTACACAAAGGATTCTACAACTAACCAAAGATTGCCACTAGAAAATAAGGAAAGGAAAAAAAAGAGACCAAAGTAGCAAAGGAAAAAACAAAAAACAAAAACTACACAACCCCAGGGTTCAGAACACTGTACTCAAAACACTGCTTCCTGATTCCCAGGGTTCAGAACACTGCACCCCAAACCTTGTTTTCTGATTCCCAGGCTTCAGAACACTGCACCCCAAACACTGTGTTCTGATTCCCAGGCTTTCAAACCCCCCAGAACAAACCCTCCAGGGTTCCGATTCCAAGGGTTCTGATTCCGAAACGGTGCTCCAAACGCCCCCTAAATGACAGTTAGAAAAAAATCCTACTAATTATTGAGCATGTAAATATTTTTTAGAAAATTTTTTAATATATAGGAGTACCTTCTCTTCGTTTGTTCACACCATGATTTTGTGTTTATAAATAATTGAGCACAACTTAGATGCAACATATTTGAACAAGTTATGTCTTGGTCTGAGTGGGAATAGTATTTCTCTTCTGCATATCTATGAAGTTTTGAAAAATCCAAACATCTCAGAGATAGATAGAGAGGTAGGAATTTATTAAACGAACCACACTCCTTCCTATAGTGATGAATATAAGCGCAATTGAAATTCCTAGGGATCAATACACAGGCTGCACTCAAGTTGTGCTCAATTATTTATAAACACAAAATCATTGTGTGAACAAAGGAAGAGTAGGTACTCCTATATACTAAAAAATATTTACATACTCAATAATTAATAGGACTTTTTTCTAACTGTCATTTAAGGTTTTTGCAAGTAAGGTTACACCTAAGTGTTGTGCAGCCCACTTTACAACCACAAGAAAAAAATTGTAGTTATAAAGTGGTCTGCACAACACTGGGGTGCAGAATTTTAATCCATTCTAAGGAAGTATTTTCCTAATAAATATGTAAGAATCTGAACATATATATATATATATATATATATATAGTTTCTGCATGTCGTGAATAATGCTTTAGTGCCTGAAATGTGAAGATTTTCAGAGAGTGGCGTTGCGTTTCTTCGTCAAAGGAAGTTGAAGTGGTGCGTCATATGGCTTTAGTAACTCTCTCTATGCAGCAGATTTGAGATTAAGTCAAATCTATGGCTAAAGAAGAATCCCAAGATTGACAGAAAACTTCCCAAGAACAATATGTTCTATTTCAAAATGTGATATTCCAAAAACTTCTAAGAAGTGGCTATTTATAGCCTTACAATAAATTAATCAAAAGAACTAACTACATATCTAAAATATTAATTAATCTAAAATTAACCATTAAATTAATATTAACTAAAACTAGACTAATTATCTAACATCTTGTCTCACGTCACTTTCTGTCTTTGCTTCTTATTTCTCTTTCCCAAGTTACGAGACTAATCTTCTTCGGTTTCTTTTTGAAAGGAACCAAAAAATCAACTTTTGAGTACGAAGAATATTCTGATTACAACAGTACTCTTGAACAAAAATCGTCATAGATTAACTTTTTTTTTTTGGGTATTATTCGATTCTGAAACTCTTTCAAGGTTGGTTATATGCGTGGTCAAAACGCGGATGTTAGGAGTTAGGACGTGGCTGAGTGAGGAACTTTGATTAACCTTTTAGATATATATATTTTTATTATTATTATTATTATCTCTATGTTGTGATAATATTGTTCTTTGCAAGATTTTTTTTCTAAATATCTATATGTGAATATGTCCTTAAATCATCAATAAATAGGTAGATAATCTAACAGAGTTCTTTACTTAAAAATGACTAGTTGATGAGCCTTGCTTTACTTCAAGAAGTCGTAGCAATATGTGAAAATAGTTTCACTATGATCATTTTATTCAATACATCATATCTCTGTTTAGTTCATTTTAATAATTTCACTAAGTTAAAAAATTTATGGTTATCTACTAATGTCACAAAAATATTACTGTTATTTCCTTCATAATGATTATTTCTCTTCCAAAGTAGTACATCTACATTAAGATTTAAGGGGAAGAAATAGAGATATTAGTTTGTTTTTTAATCGATTAAAAATCTATTCAAATTTATGCTTTTAGAAGTATTGTGTAAGGTTTTCAAAAAATAAATTATAAAAGATAAATTATACAAAATATCCCCTGATAATGCCGTTCAATTTTGAAAAGTTTTCTTTCTAAACAGTAACTAATGTATACAAATTAAACGTAATGCCATAGATTTAGGATTTGGACCAACATGACCCGGACATTTTTCCTGTATCCTGACGTGCCACTTCCTTGTCTCAAGTTACTTGTGCGAGGGAAAAACTATGACTAAGAAAAAAGTGATGGGACCTTGTTACCAAACCTGTTCAGCTTGGGGACCTGGGTATCTGGAAGACCAGCCATTTTAATTTTTGCTCTATTAAGCAAATGATTGTGGCGTTTTTATAGTGAGCCTGCAGCTCTTTGGCTCCGTATTATAACCACAAAATATTCCCCATCCTCTTTAGGCCGGGCTCCAAATTTTAGCAAATTCAAAAGCACAAAAGCCCCTTGGACTTCCATTAATTTCAAATTGAACTTTTGGGATTCCTTCTACTCAAACTCTAAATGCTCAATTGGAAACCGTCTCTCTGTCTCCTTTTGAAACAATCTGTGGCATGGGAACTCTCCTTTGAGGCTTTCTATCCCAAGGTTTTATGCTCTTAAAGTGGAAACAAAGCTATTTCTGTTGCTGATGCTTGGTCTGGCTCTTTGAATTCATGGAACTTTCACCCAAGAAGGCAGTTGCTGGATAGGGAACTTCAACCCTGGCCGTCATTCTCGGCCTCTTTCGCTATTCCTTCTCCTTCCAAAGGTGAAAACAGGCTCCCTGACAAACAAGAAAAGTTTTCAGTTTCTTCTTCAAAGTTCACCATTGCAAGAGATAGTGAAATTTGGTCTTCCAATGCTGATGAAGAAAAGATCTTCTAGTTTCAAACAAAATCTAATTTTATTTTAAATAAAAAAATATAAGAAAAATAAATTAGAAGCAACAAATAAAAATAATGAGATAGATAAATTGTAAAGAATAATATTTAAAGACATGAGCTCATGAACATAGCTCAATTGGCAATTAAAAAAATGCCAAAAAAAGTGATTTTATCTAAATTATTATTTAATCAGTTTTTACTGAACACAAAATGGTTAAAATTATCTAAAAGTGGTCGAGCCTAGTCAGATTTAGGGATTTATTGTCAGTGCTTGAAAGTCCAAGTATGATCAAGGTCATATGATCAAAGTTGATCATTTGTAGCGTAGAACCGGTAGTTGCAAAAGTGTTGCAGAAAACTGTGCAGAAGTGTTGAGTTCGAAACGAATATATGTATAGTTGCAAAAGTGTTGCATAGTCTTGAGTTTGAAACGAATATATGTAGTTGTAAAAGTGTTGCAGAAAACTGTACGCAGTCTTGTTTGGAATGAATATATACTAAATTTAGAACGAACCTAATTTCTATGTCGTTTCTGTTTCTGTTCTTGTGATTTACTAACGGGTGGTTAAGAAGAGATTTAGTATTCCCTATTCTTAATAATACTCATTAATATACTACTTATAATCCCTCAACAATTGAAATTTCAAAATCCAATTCAACCCAAATCATATTAACCAACCAACCTCGTTATTTACCCTGGAACCAATAGGATAAATAAAACCACATCATTCCTACCTTAATCCAAAACAAAGCACACTTCCTTCAAATCTCTCTGCCTTATTCAACTTCAATTCAGAGTTCCGGGACAATACATAAAATATCTCCGGATCAAAAGCCAAAAAACAACCTTCATTTCATCGATGTTAGCAGAAACAAACCAAATAGGAACATAACTAACTCATCGACCCAACTCATTTCAATCATCAAACTTTGTCCCAGAGTTTTTCTCCTAAGATCCACATCATCGTCATCCATCACCTTCCGCTCTCCCTCTTCCCTCTCCCTTCTTCATCCTCTTCCTCATTCGACCCCATGACCGTCTCCTTTATCTTCTGCGTGGTATCCTTCGCCGCCTCCCACGCCCCCTGCACCGTCTGCTTTGCCTTCTCCCCAATATTCTGCACCGTCTCCGTCGTCTTGTTCCTCCCCTCCTTCGCCATGTCTTCTGTCTTCTCTTTCACTCCCTTTGCGCCTTCCTTTGCTCGCTCCGCCGTCTCCGCTGCCCGCTTCGTTCCTTCCTTGGCCTTCTCCTTGGCGTCGTGGCCGTAGTCTTTTACCTTCTCCTTGGCAGCTCGTGCTGTTTCTCCCGCTTTGTTGGTTCCTTCCTCCGCCATGTCTCTGGTTCCCTCCACGTAGTCTTTCGCTTTCTCCTTCATTTCATGGGCTCCTTCCTTTGCTCTTTCTTTCGCATCTTCATGTGCCAAGTCCGGTCTTGGATCTCGGTTTGCATCCACACCATGTCCATCCTATACCACAAACAAAACCGCTGTAATAAATAATGTGTATTTTTTTTTTTTTTTTTTTTTTGGAGTTCTCCTTGATAATGTGTGTAAAAAGATTAAAAAAAGAGTGAAAACATGAAATACATTTTTTTCTTTTTGAGTTAAAAAATTAAAGGATTGGTGATGGATGTCTTATCCATTTAGACACGCTTAGATTCACGTTCTATTTTCTATAGAATCTCTTATATTTTCAATGTTCTAATCTTTTGATCACCCACCAAAAATACCTTATTTTTAACCTATATTCAACAATTTTTATGACATAGCCACTTCAATAATTTTTTGCCTACTTTGTCAATTCCCCTCCCAGTGGTAAGAAAAATTATTCAATGGGACTATCATATTGTCCATTGTCACATTTTCTAAATTGTTAAATGTATATAATCATTATGTCACATGAAACCAGTCTCTTTAAATAATTTCTCCAGTGGTAGAGCCCAAGACAATTGTCGGAGAATTGAGAGAAATAAAAAACAAAAAAAATTGAAGGTGTGTTTGGTGAGAAATTTGAAAATAAAGAATTAAATAGAAAATAGAATAATTGTATTTCATGTTTCAAACATGTATTTAGTAAAAGATTTAGAATATGAAAGCCCAAAACATCATTCCAACATAAACAAATTCAGCAAACAGAAATTGACAAATGAAATGAATTTGAAAACATAATCTTAGAAACAAATTGATTCACGAAACAGAAATTGAAGAGTTACAACTGAATAAAAATATGAAAATAAAAAAAGAAGTTAAAAAGGAAATTGTATATACCCAGGGTTGTTTAGACTTAGAGACAGAAGTAGTGAAAGAGACTGTGGAAATCTTGGTTGAATATCTGAGAGATGGAGATGGAGAAGGAGAAGGATAAGCATTGGGAAAGGCCTTGCAGAGGTTGAAGATGACATTTTTGGCTAAGGAAATGCTCACTGCCATTGTTTCAACTTTCAAACACCGACAGACAGCCGACAGCTTTCTTTCTTTCTTTTCTTTCTTTCTTTGTGAATCTGAACGAGTTGATTTCATGGTGTTGGTGTTGTAAGGTGCAGTTATTATAGGCAGAAGTGGCAGAGTTTAACATGTGACACGTGTGCTTTTTATGCCACGTGGATGATGTATTGCTTGCCTCGTTGTTCAACTGCCTACACGGTGAACACGTTAAAAACAGATAAGATAAAATCCATAGCATTTTTTGCAACTTTTAATCTTATTTATTGTTTTTTCTTTTTCTTTTTTTTTTTTCTTTTTTGCCTTTTGTGTGAATGTGATGTGTAAACTTTAGAGCAAAGGAATGAGGTGATGAGCTTATTCTTTCTTTTGCGTGTGATGTATAAAAATCTGACTTTCTTTTTCTATTTGCAAAAAAACAAGAATTTCAATACTAATTTGTTTTAGTTTTCAAATTTTAAGATTTTTTCTTACCAGAGAAAGAAAAGGAAATTAAATTAACATGTGTTTTAAACATAAAAATGTTTTTTTTATATAGTTGGGTGGAAAAGATTCGAACATCTAACCTCTTGATCAATGGTTTAAGTCTTAACCAATTGAACTATGCTCATGTGTCAAAAAAATATTAGTTATTAAATCGGTCTTAAGAGTAATGACCAAAAAAAAAAAAGAGTTTCCAAACATATGTTTTAAAATGTACAAATCCCCGTAGGGTCATCTATGTAAAATTTAGGGAAATTTTTAATTTTTTACATCTAAATTGTCAAGTTGTATCAATTTTTAACATAGACTTTTAATTTCATTAAATTGAACCTTAAATTTAAGTATATGATACTATTTTTAACTCATGATCAACTTTTGCTCAAATCACCCCATTTTTTTTTTTTTTTTAAAAAAAGGTAAAGTAAAATTTCTCAAACCCTTACTAATTTAAAAATATATATATAATTAAGCTTTGCACAAAATTAAGACTAATTAATGCACTAAATTAACAATCGAATGAATCTTTCAAAAGTTACAAATTTTAACAAAAAAAATTTCCAAGTCTAGTGTCATTGCAAGGTTCATTAATTTTCCATTAAATATGTGTTTTGTATTCATTAAATACATATGAAAAAATTGTATTGACAATTTTTAAATTAAAGTGTATTAAAGGGTAAGATTACAACACTTATCGGAGTTTAAAGTGTGATTTGATGAAATTGAAAGTTTATGATGAAAATTGATATACCTTGCAAAGTTCAAGTTTAACATTGATATTTTTCCTAAAATTTATGAAGTGTTGTATATAATTGCTCAATATTTGCTAAATTCAAGTCACGTAAGTATAAATTCCCAAAATGTTCAATGTATGTGATACATAATACGAAACTTTAAAAAGAAAAAAGATGATCACTATGATATTAAAAATACTCTTACGAGCTTTAAAAATAATTGTACTTTTAAGAAATCAATTATGAAATGAGGTATAATAGTATTTGGTAAATTCTAAATTTAAAAAAAAAAAAAAAATAGATTACATGATATTTTCTAAATTAATACTAAATTGTCTATTTAATTATAATGACCAAAGTAGACATATTATTTCAATTAATTTTATATTAATATTTAATTATAATTTTATTATAAGATAATTATTTTAACATTTATAGATTAAAATTACAAGTAACTTTGTTTAATCTAAATTATTTGAGAATAGTTTTAAAAAAATAATTATTATAAAAACTTGAATCAATCAAAATTTCCTTGATATAAGGAGAGAATGGTCATGAAAAAACATATATATATATATATATATATATATATATATATATATATATATATATATATATATATATAAAAGAACAGAATTAGAATTTGTAAACCGTTAGGGCATATGACAGATTTTTAAGAAAGGTAAATTGAAAAGTGATTTTTGATAAATTAATAAGGTCTAGCTTTTGATTTTAAAAAATCAAGTCTATAAATACTACTTCCACCTATGACCTTCCTTATTCTGTTATCTATTTTTTATATATGTTTTCAAACATCAAGTCAAGTTTTGAAAACTAAAAAAAGTAATTTTCAAAAACTTATTTTTGTTTTTAAAATTTAGCTAAGAATTCAAATGCTTTTGTAAGAAAGATGAAACTCATGATTGAAAAATCATGAGAAAACACTCACAATTTTCAAAAATCAAAAATCAAATGGTTATCAAACAAAAACTAAATAATTTATTTTACCAAACAGCCTAGACAGTTAGGGCATGTTTGGGAGTGATTTTGAAATGCCCAAAATCACTTTTGACATGCCCAAAATCAATTATCCTTCAAAATTGTGATGTTTGGCAATGATAAGAAAGTGATTTTAGAAACATCCAAAATCACTTCAAGTGATTTTGTCTTTAAAATGACTATTATTTCATATTTAAAAACAATCTTACTTTTTGTGACGGGTAAAAACCGTCATCTTTTAATAAAATTCATTAATTTCCATCAAAAAGCATGTATTCTGAAAACCGTCACCATTGAGGTCATCTATCATTATTTAAAAAATGCCAATTTTTCTCTCTCTAAAGTTTTTATAATGTCTATCTCTTACTTTATTCTCTTTTTAACATTTTTATTCATTTTCTCTTTTTTTTTTCTCCCCAATGGTTTTAACTCTCTCTACCTTTTTTTATCTCTAAATTTTTTCGTTCATCTCTCTATAATTTTTGTATCTCTTTAACTTTTTTCTTTCTTATCTTTGACCTCTTGCCATAACTTTTTGCTCTTGAGATTTTTTGTCCTTGACTTTGAATGGTTTTTGTTCTCATTAAAGTTTTTCTCCCTAAAATTTGTATCATTCTCTTCAAATTTTTTTGTATATTTCTCTAAATTTATTTCTCTATCTTTCGATTTTTTCGCTCTCTATTAAATTCTCTCTAAAATTTTTATTCCTTCACGTCTTTAACATGTTTCTCTTTGAAACTTTAATTTTCTCTAGCTTTATTTTTTTCTCTCTTAATTTTTTAGTTCTCTCGCTATAACTTTTTTCGACCACCTTCTATTTTTTTTTTAATTTCAAATGTAATGCTCTTTTTAGTAATTTAATGATTCTAAAATCACATTTGAAAATAGACATTAATCGTTTTAAAAAATACTTTTAATTAAATTTAAATCATTTTTACAAGAGTGTAACCAAATATTAAAATGATTTAGAACTAAAACTTTTACAAAATTAATTATAATTAAATCACTTAGCTTAAAATATTAATTTTAAGTCACTCTCAAAAATGCCTTTAATCATTGAAAGTCACTTTTAATTGTATGAAAATCACTATTAAAAGTGTAGAACCAAACATTAAAATGATTATATGAAAATCACTTTTTATAAATCAATTATAAACAAATCAATTATGTTAAAATCACTATTTCTAAAATCATTCACAAACATGCCCTTAAGATTCTCCCAAAATCACTTTTTACTCTTTGCAATCCCAAATGGGCCTAAAATTCATAAAAATCAAAACCAAACCAACTATTAGTTTACACTATAATGACAGCCCTTTATGCCTTTCCATTGTTCTTAACCAAACAAACCCTTCACAACAGCAAGATGAGAAAGGGGAAGGGGAAGAAAGAAAAATCATAAGGAAAACTTTTAGACAAAAGCTGCAAATGACCCATCAACAATATAATCTCAGATTCCCCATGTTTCAGGAAGTGGCGAAGCCAGGCTAAGGATCTTTTTGTCTGTAAGAAACAAGAATAGCATCCCAAGAAAAATAAGGAATAAAGACAACAAAAGAACGAGGCTCTACCTCTGCATATATAATAAGTCCTGCTCTTCTAACTTCCACATCAAACACAAGAAGGAATGAAGTTCTTTTTACAGTTACCATGCTGTTCTTGCTTCTGTTACATCAAGCAGAAAAAAGGAAAGCACAAGGAGGATGAATCAAAGCATGAATGAAGTTACCATTGCAAGTGTTTCTTCTGCAAATAAGTTTCTTTTTCTCCCCTTTTGAAATAATTGAAGATACTGTTGTACCTGATTGATTTATAAAGCCTATCAATCACCTCGTGTTTCTACTCGAGTATGTATCGTGGTTTCTGTTTCTATCTGTTTGTTCAAGTCTCCTAAGGCAAATACCATCCAATTTGATGTCTTGGTTTATAATGCTGTAGAAGTAGTAATGATCATTCATTCTTTTCGCTTTTATCTTGACTCTTTGGTGCCAACTGCAGTTCTTCCATTTGATTCTTCACTGAAACCAAGCCAGTCTGAGAAAGAAACCTGCATAGAAATCAAAACAACTCGTTCATAAGCATCCAAATGATAAAAACAGTGTAATGCAGTTAGTAACAGGATTCTGAAAAAGATGTACAAGTAAAACTCCAGTTTCATTAGCTATCTAGGTCACGCCATATGGAATAATGCATCAACTATGAGATGGTTCACATATAATCAGGCACATGCAAATTACAAATACATATTATCAATGTCGCACTATTTTTCTTGCAATTCTCAAGGAAATTACCAAATGCAATGCAACATGAACATGCCAGACATTGTTAAAGAAAACAGAACAATAACACACACAAGGAAAACATGATATAAATGAGTTTGAAAATACACGAATGTCAGTTGTATACTGTTAAATAATGCAATGCCTTGAAAACAGAGATTAATATAGAAGATCTAGAACCAAATATCAATTTTTTTTGGTAAAAAACCGATCTTTCATTGAGTAATATGAAAGAATGTACAAGGGCATACAAAAATCAAGTCCACAAAAGGAACTGCAAAACTAACTACAGAAGGGATTCCAATCCAAAAGAATAAAATCAAGCTAGCAATCAAAAAAGTCCAATGGACGGACACCCACAAGGAAGAATGTCTCTGAATATGATCGAAGGTGTGTTTACTCTCCCATGCAACACCTGCCAGACGAAAAACTTCCCTTTTTTGGGAATTCTAACATTCCAAAGAGAGGAAAATGCAGAGGCAACTAGGGAAGGAGTGGAGCACAAGATGTGGAAAAAAGATCTGCAAGAGAAACCTTGAGAAGGATCAAGGATCCAAACTCGATAATCACCCTTCCCAGAACTTAAAATATGGTCAAGAATAATAGAGAGTAAAGAAGCCACCTCCACCGCCTATCTCTCTATAAGGGAGTGCCGAAAGCCCAAAGAGAAGGAAGGGAAGTGATCATCCTTCGACAAGACAACGGCCACCGAGTGCAACCAAATCAGACACTTGAAATAAGTGAGAAAACAGAAAGATCTGCAACCTTTCATCAGACACTTCGACAAGACATCTCACGTTCTTTCAGTTTGTGAAATCCTTTGAAAAAAGTGAGGAAATAGAAAGCAAAGAGGCATGTCACCCACCCAACAATCTTTCCTAACGGTAGATCTGAGAGCCCTCCCTGACAAAGTATTTCACGAACTGAAAGAGCATGGGGAAACCGGAAACAATAGCCAACTAGAGGTTTTTACTAGAACCCTTAGCCCCGTAGCCTGCTACCCACTCAGAGTATTATGCTCCTTGAAGAAACGCCACAACCATTTCACCAACAATGCTTCATTACATAATCTTAGCCTCTCAAGTTACCAATGCCTAACCCACCAAGCTCCAAAGGCTTTGAAACTACCTCCCAATTAACCAAGTGATATCCCCCATCCCTTCCCACAAGAAATTTCTCATTAGGCGCTACAAGACCACCGAAATAAGGATTCTATAGAGGGAAAGGAAGTAACAAAGGGATTCCACTCAACACAGACTGGATCGAGTAAGTCTCCAGATGTTTTTGGACTTTTTCCACCACAAGCAGGGAAGAGTTCCAACCTCGCAACCCACCATTGAGGAGGCCCAAGAACTCAATTCAAACTCCTCACAGTTTATGCCAAATAGAACTCACCCTCCTACCAGTTAAAATTGTAACAATTTAATATCTACCTTGAACAATTCCATCTTATGATGTAACAGAGTTATTCTTTGTAGTTTATAAACTACTTTGGTCCCTAATCAGTTTTTTCATCTATATATGTATGAAATTTCATTAAATCTTAACAATATTTTTCACATTAGGATAAAATCATTAGAAATTTACAAATTTTAAAGTAGGCCTAAGTAGTTACAGGATTAAATTGTAACAAGATTGAAAGTATACACACTAAATCGTTACAGACTAGTTCATGAACTAAGGATCAAAAGTGTTTTTTTACTTAAATAAAAACAAACCCCACATTCAAATTTATCAGCATGAACAACACAGTGGAGAGACACGTGTAGAAGAAGAGCCAAAACGATATGTAAAGCAAGAACGAAAAAGTTTAACATACCAGTTAAGAAGCAAGAAAAGGGTCGCAAGTATAACCACCAGAAAGGTAACATGAAGAATCAACCAGGAATCGCTGGAAGAAAATGCAAGGCCAAGCATCAGGACGAGACACAGACCCAGCATCAGAAACGTCGACTTGAGTGTAGTCCATGTAGGACCCTGATTTCAGAAGGTAAAGAAAATGGGAATTCAATTGGAAGAATGGATTTGCAAAGGGGAGGGGAGATGGAAAATCAAAGATGAATTTGAACTAACGTTGACCCCAGGGGCTAAAGCTCCGAGCAAAACTGCTTGTGCTGAAGATACTTCTCCATCACCCGAATCGTTGCCTGCCATTGCAGAAGTATGGAGCAGCCAGAACGAGATCAAACTGGCTGCAGCTGCCTCGAAACATTCATCAGAAACTGTGTTGGTTCTTCGAGCATCGAATTCGAACCCTTCCCTTCTGTATTAATGGGCTCTGTGGATCGACTTGGCCCGCTTTCCCTCCTAATAACACAGCATTCTGGCCCATTATAAGGGCAGTAGCTCTACGCTGTTAATCCATTACTAATCGACGATTCAAGCTTAGCTAGTAGATAAAGACTTTTTTTTTTCGACATTCAGAGATAAAGACACTTTATTACCATGTGATGTTGATTCTTCAATTTTCATCCCTTCAATTGAACTAAAAAAACCATTACTAATTAGAAAAAAAGTTTTGAAAAGTTATGATCATTTCTCAATTCTTCTGTACACAATAATTCATTTTTGCCCTTTTTGTTTTTTCCTCTCAAGATAGGTATTCTTTTTCTTTCTTTAGCATTAGTCAATTATAGCATCTGTTAAAAAATTTCTGATAAGTTGGGTAAATAAGAAAAAAAAAATCAAAAATGTGTTTCAGTTCCACCATGATAAATTATATGAGAATAGGAATTTTACTCTTTTTTTTAGTTCAACAACATTTCAAAGTGGGGCTCAAACCTCTGACCCCTTGATCGAGGGTACATGGCGGGAATTTTACTTTATAATATTATGTTTAACATAATTATCATGAAAAAGAAATAGAGTATGTTCTCACTAAATATAGCATTCTTGTCAACATGGGCGAATCCACGTAGGGGCTAGAGGAAGCACGTGTCTCCTGAAATTATTGATATTTAATATATTTATATGTAATTTGATCTAAATTACCAGAAAAGTGTGTTGGTGTGTTGGTTAGAGGGGCACGGGAGTGTAGGTGTCGCCTTTGTGCCCGCGGGTTTAAGTTTTGCAATACATTTATATATTAGGGAAAGAATCATTTTTGACCCTAAACTTGACATGTTGTATCAATTTTAACCATGAACTTTCAATTTCATCAATTTAAACTTCAAACTTAGCGGGTTATATCAATTTTAACCTTAAACTTTCAATTTCTTCAATTTAAAATTCAAACTTGAATAAGTGTATCAATTTACAACCCTGGTTAAGTTTCCATTTTAATCATCGTTAAAAATGTTTCCCACACATGTCCAAAGCCACGTATTGCTCTATAACAGATACATGTTTATTATTTTTTAAAAAATAAAATTGCAAAAGAAAATTGGAGTGGAATCGTCCTAATGTATTTCAATTTCAGAGCATTATTTTTTTTCACTTCTTATCTTCTTTGATTCTGCTGCTTTTTTCATTTTATTAATTGAGGGTTTGTCAATTTTAAGGCATGATTCTACTCGATCTGTCGGCTTTTAGTAGAAACAAAGCTTATTTGCACCATATTTTTTCTCAATTTGATTTTTTTTTTTTTTAATTTCTCGTCGGCCTTGAGCTCGATTTGTCCAATATCTGCCGCAACAGACATAGGGCTTTCAGAATGGCCCTAGTTGAAATATTTGTCCCCTTCCTCTCTAGCATCAATGTCACTTTAATCCTCCATAAGATTGTCAACGGGGCCAACAAGGTCGGTTACGACCAGTTCATTGTATTCATGGGCGTCAGTCTGTCCACCATCGCTTTTCATGTTCTCTCCCGCATTTTAGTCGAGTTCAAACTTCTCACCACCAAAGTCGACGAAATCGCCATGGTCATTGCCGCCTTCAATGACATCACCGCCTGGATTTTCTTCACACTTGTTGTCGCTAGTATCGACACCAAAGTCGAGGAGAACACAAGAGTCCATTTGTTTTCATGTGGGTCCTACTTTCGAGAGTCGAGTTCTTGGTTTTCATGATGGTGGCAACCCAATCTGGAATGATTTGATTATTTTTTGGTAATTTTTTTAAAAAAAAATAACAAACAAGTACATATCATAGAGCAACACGCGACTTTGGGCATTTGTGGGAAACCTTTCTAACGATGAATGAAACGAAAACTTAACCGAGGGTCTAAATTGATACACTTATTCAAGTTTGAAGTTTAAATTGATGAAATTGAAAGTTTATAGTTAAAATTGATACAATTTGCCAAGTTTGAGGTTTAAATTGATAAAATTGAAAGTTTAGGATTAAAATTGATACAACCTGCCAAGTTTATGGTCAAAATTGATTTTTCTCCTATATATTATTATTATATTCTTGGTCTTGTTTTGGCTTTCAAAATTTTTAAAAAAAATTAAATCGTTTTTTAAATTTTTCTTAAACACACAAGTATACAAATATTTTTTAATCTTTAGTAAATTGTACGCATTAAAAAAAAACTTAATTCCTTTTTTAAAAATCTGAAATACTTATTTCAATTCTCATGATTGGATAATTCTATGATATTCTATTATAATTTTAAAAATTAACTGTTGTATAGTCTACTAGAAATAAAATTTAATTTCATGTCTAATTGAACCTTAAAAAACTGTCGAATTAGTTGAGAACCTATAATAGACACAAAATTAAATTTCATGTTTAATAAAAGATTTAATTTTTAAAAATATGTCAAAGATCTATTGAATATAAATTGAAAGTTCAATGATCTATTAAAAACAAAATTGAAAGTTCAAAACTTATTGGACACTTTTTAAAGTGCAAGTACCATATAGATACAAATCTAAAAATCATTTTAAAGTACAAGGACCATATAGATACAAACTAAAAATTCAAGTACTAAACTTGAATTTAACTTCATATGAATTTGTGTCCTCTTGACTCAAAGTTCTAGATTTGTTGTCAACTTGAGCATAGTTCAACTGATTAAAGTATATACCCTTGACTAAACAGTTAGAGGTTTGAATCTCTCATCTTAGTTGTTCTTGAACTCAATACATATATATAGCATTCTTTTTAAAGATAAACATGTCACACATTCTCCAATAAGAGTTAGCTAGTAAATAGACATTAATTATAGTTCAAGGTATTTATCCATCAACCAATCTGAGCATAGCACAATTGGTTTAAGCATGTATCCTTAACCAATAGGTGAGATGTGATTCCCCCCACACCCATATGTTATTGAACTAAAAAAAACAAAGTACCTATCCATAAAGAATTAGACTCTCATCACTTGCTAAACAAATTGAAGAGATAGTTTCTAAACTAAATCCTATTTTAGGGAGACAAACTCCAAATCAATGAAGAATGTGAGAAAAAAAAGTTATGTTAAAATAAAATACAACAAACTAATTCTTCTAGAAACTTCCTGAAGGTTCTACACATACCTCAAATATATATCCTTACAGTAGTTCTTTCTAGAAACTTATTGGAAGTTGTATATATTAATTTTTTCATAAATATTTTGGGAATTGTATATAAATTCCTTTAAATAAGGATATGTTTCAAAAGAAATATCTAGGATATTTTATAATCATGAAGACCTTAGGAAAATGATCTCTTATCTATAAATGAGATACGAGACAGACGATCAAAACTCAAAAAGGTGAGAGATTTTTTTCTCAAAAGTTTTCATTTTTGCACTCTCTTAAAAAAAGTTTCTTTCTTCATGTACATGTCTCTTTCCTCTCGTGCTACTCATGAAATTGTTCTGTTCAAAAGATTTGATCACATGCAATATGATAACAAAATCATTCCTCCCAAACCAAAATCATTGATTTAATTAGGAAATATGAAGAGAATATATCATTACTGCCAAAATTCCAAACCCTCTCAAAGGTCAGCCCATGACAAATAAGTTGGAAAATGGCAGTTCTTTTACTTGCATTTTGCCTGAGAATTCTTCAGCTGTAAGTTCTATAAAATGCAGAAGAGTAAGGACACAGACATAAAGATCACCTTTCACATATCTTTAAGAAAATGAAACAATCTTCTACAATGTTGAGGTGAGATAATTATATAATACACATTTACTTGAAACTCTTGCAGCACTTACCTCTCTGCAAATGGCGAAATTCTTTCGACTTTCTATACATGTATATACAAATGCAAACTCTTTCATTCAACAGTTTTGGGTTTTCGGTACTGGGAAATGCTGAATGTTGGTCAAGGTTCAATGTGATGTATTGAACAAAGGTGGTGGTTTTCTTTTTTCCTCTGTTAACAAAAATCTATGAAAATCCTCAATTCCCCATATAGGTAGCACTTCTGTTAGCAGCATCTTTCTGGAGCTGCCATTCTTTATCTTTTAGATACAGCAGAAGCGGCGGCTGCTCACTTCTCAAATCAGTAGCCCCACAGCCATAGAGGTTCGGCCTTTCGTAACCGTGGAAGAGCATGTTTTTTTGGTTCTCATTCGCACTGTAAGCTGAAGGGAAAGCTGGATGGCGCAATGGACTCTCCATATTCATTGTTGGATGAGAAGCCAACTGATTCCCTGTTTGATACAGATGGTCATACCTTGAAGTATCATTTATTTGGAAGTCCATAAGGTTTCCAGAAGCATTGTAGGGAGCTGGCCATACTTGATTACTATCCCCACCCAGATTGTGATTCTCCCTATATTGACGAAGCCATTCAGAAGAAGTCATTCGATGCGTGGACGGATACATATTCATAAAACCAGTAATCGAGGGACTACATTCATATGTAGCACGAG
This sequence comes from Trichosanthes truncata, assembly GCA_033996785.1. Classification (NCBI taxonomy): domain Eukaryota; kingdom Viridiplantae; phylum Streptophyta; class Magnoliopsida; order Cucurbitales; family Cucurbitaceae; genus Trichosanthes; species Trichosanthes truncata. The sequence goes on from MU867261.1 coordinate 34,419,303, forward strand.
GGGCAGTCCAATTCGAATAAGCACTTCCTCGAAAAGCATTTGAGAATGTATCATTTTGGTCAATGTCCCTAGAGATTTTGCTATCAGAGATGCTAGCATTGGTACCATTAACCCAAACAGCATCATCAGGTAAATAAGGGGCTGAAGGTACGGGGGCAGAATAGGGAGGAGGAGGAAAACGGTATGCTTTTCCAGATTCAGAGCTGGGAATCGAAGCAGAATTCTCAGCATCACCAAGTCCAAGACCATTTACAAACACCGGAGTTAACTCATCAATGGGTAGCAAACCAGGTTTAGCAAAACCATTTGTCCCTTTTTCTATATCAGGGTTAAAAGTAAAACCTCTATTGAGCACCCAGGCACTAAGTGAGGGGGGGCCAGTAGATATGGAGACTTCTGAAATTTGGTGTACTACTGTATCTTTTCCAAAAATATCATGCTGCTCAAATGGCTTGTTTCTGATGAGATTTGTAACATCTGTATGAAAAGCAAAGGGATCGCTCTGGCCCTGAGTCTGTTCTATAAGTAGCGATGTGGCACGCCGCAAGCATTCGTCAGAAGACACAGTCTGAGCCTCCATGCTTTTCGGTGAAACTTCGTCGCTCCCTGCAATAGAGATTGGTGCAGAATTATACCTCATGAGGGGCTTGAAAAGAATGACTTCTTCATCTTCAACGGGGACAGATTTTTTATTCAAATCGTTCTGATGCAAAACTTCATCTCGGATATCTTTCTCACATCCTTCTTTATCTTTACAGACATCCTGAGTTGGCTCTTCCAGATCTGAACTAAAATGGTTGGACTTTGGACTTTCAAGCTCTTTCTTGTCTGGAAGTTCATTTGCTTCTACTTTGTAAAAGACCTTCCACATCTTATCATGGATGATCCACTTTGGAGAATCATTAGCTATATTGGAAATTTTGGTAGCGGCAACAATTATGTGGTAAGCACGGTGTTCCGCTCCAAATTCAAAGTTGTCCATGTGTTCCCAGTGAGATGAGAAATCCAATGGTTCATGTGCAAAAGCTAAAGGTGTGAAGCCTCTTAACTCATAGTCTTCCCAAAGAGGGATAGCAAGAGAACACTGTGCCTCAACTGTATTAACATTCAGTCTTTCTAGAAGTTCAACATAAACACCAAAAAAGTAAGACATGGAACTTCTACTTTTTTCATCATAACCATATCTTACTACTTCATCAAGAACAATCGGTAACCACTCCACAAAGACGAGCACAGCAGGTAAAAGAGGGAAAGAATCCAATTGGCTCGCCTTCAGACATCTCTCAACTAGGCGTCCCATGACAATAAAGGTAGCAACCAATGCCAAGTGGGTCAGCTCAAGTTGCTGCATATCATTCAGATCGGTTTTACTAAACAGATTCTGTAGCATGAAGATGAATACTGAAACAATTTGGATCGCTCGGAAAGGGCCTGTTCTCACTGAATCCAAAAGCTCATAGGACTCTAATGAAACATTTAACTCAGAATCATCTAGTGACAAGAGTTCATCCAGCCATCTCAACATAGATGAAAATGTACTTGTGAATTCCTCCAAACTGTAATGCATTGAAATCCAGCAAGAAACGTTAGAACCCAAGAAAAAAAAATGGATTGAACTAAATGGACATGCAATTGGAAAAACAAAGAAAACATTAACTGACAACAGTATCAATATCATCAGTCTTGCTTGCAACATTGGGCGTCAAGTTAACTCAGACAAGCTAAACAACTTTATCAGAATTGAAAAGTAGGTCACGTCTCATATTCTCTAGGGTAACTTCTATATAACCTAACAGAATTCAAAAGCTCAGATGCATCTGTATAAGTCACAATGAGAAGAATGCCTTAATAAGCAAAGCATTCCCAAATGTTGCACAAAGTTATGCATGCATGAATTAGTAGTTTGTAAGACTAAAAACAGTATAAATGTATCTACAATGAAATCAGTCTACACTCACCAAAAGTTCGAGCGGCTAAAATACCTGGATTTTATGAAAAAGAAACCCAATGTTCTGATGAGCAGAGAAAACAAGTCTGTCTCTAGAGAATTGTGATCATCTTTGGTTTGTGATTTGATTTCGAAACAGCACTTTTCGGACGGTCTTAAAAAATTGAACTGGACATCCCTAGACAGGGAAGGCAGAGGAGATGACCTATTCTGTAAAGTCACATAGTTAACATTTGCAGATGCCAGAATATTGGTAAAAACAACCGGAAAAGGTCTAGAGGATAAGATAGAAAAAGTAGTATGAGAAACGGAACGAGTCTTACTCTTTCAAATAGTAATATAAGATTATCCCAAGCATCAGGAAAAGGTTCTTTGACTGCAGAACTTCTCACACAGTGGTACATAGCAAGAAACTGATCATTAACATATGTTGCCAAAACAGCCAACTGGAAAGAAACACAAACAGTTGAGTAAAACAAATAATACCATCTTATATCATGTTTGGAAAAATCAAAAGATTATAAGATTACTGTACTTAATTTACTTTTTCGTGGTAGTAAAAAAGATTACCTGATTATGGGGGTTTCCACTATCAGGCCAAACCATTGTTGCTTCTAAGTAATGAGTAGCAGCAGCTAACCACTTATGGGAATGGGCATCTGGTTTTTCATGCTGTTCCATGTACCTAGCAAGATCCCCAAGGCAAACTAAAAGACGGTGACATAAGAATTGACATTTCTTCTTCTTCTTTGGATCAATGCCTTTAGAGACACCAAATGCCTTATATAACAAGCCTTCTTTTGGAACCCCATAATATTCTCTGATTTTCAAGATCAGTTTTTGGTAGAACTTTGTTGCTTCCAATAGAAACAACCTAAATTCTGCAATGTGATTGCTACTACTTCGCTGTGCATCATTAGGATTTTGTGTCGTTCCCAACTTTGGGCTCTCCGCATTTGCAGAGCTTCTCTTTATCCTCTTCCGAAACTCATCAATAAGCTTGTAATGAAGCTTCCACAGAGAATATTCAACATCTTGAAGCTCTAATTGTTCATGTTCACTCATGAAAATTCTCTCATAAATTGAACAAACTTTGTAGTATAGATCCTTAACATCTGAATGCAATATCCCTTTGGAAAGGATTGATGCTGTTAACTGCTTTTCCAAACTCACAGCCTGCAATGATTCACACTCCTTAAATAATAATAATTTCCAATAGAAATGGAAGGAGAATCTACAACCATAACAAGTTACAATCTTATGCAGCAAATTACCACATTAAGCAAGTTCTCCTTTCTGTTTTGATTTGTTGTAGTGGTAGTCATGGTTACAATTGAGCAGCTGATTTCAAGGTACACTACCTTTGAAACATCAAGTGCATTATATTCTCATATAAGTTAACCTGTGAGAAGGGAAACAATGAGAAGAAAGAAAGAAAGGAAGAAAAACTACAAAATCTGATGTGTTATAAGACATCATTTCAAGCAAGGGTGAAGCCAAAAACAAAGGAAGGTCAATTGTGCCCAATTATAAAAATTTCTAGCTCCGCTCCTAGCTTCAACTTTAAAGCATATTTCAAATAGTGTAAGAAGCTTTCTGAAGTGCAGCAACTTCCAAACTTTCCTCTCGTTTTGGTGTTCTTTTTGAATAACATGGATCTCAGAGAGAAATTTGGGAACATAATGAAGAAATATTCCAGAATTTAGCTCGAGAAAAAATAGCTTGAGAGGAGTTGACGAGTTCCATCACAAGAATACAAAGAACTAAACTCCAACAACAGAACCCTAACTTAAAAAATAACATTCTACAAGAGAAAATTCATTCCCAGAAGCCAAATCCCAGATGAAAATCAACACCCTCAATTCAAGCTATGGTTAGGAAGGAAAGAATTCAACTGGTCCGAGAGCAAAATTAGCAAACCAAACACGCAAACCTTAAAACTCAACAGTTCATGACTACTGGGTGTGGTTCGTTTAAAGGGTAATCCCAACAACTCAACACCAATTCTGTAGAAGAAGAAGATGACTGCATCAAACACCAGAAATAGATTTTGAGAAACCCCACATAAAGTGAAGCAAAGAGCAGCCGTCCCAAGAAGATTACAAAGCAAAAGAGAAAAAAGTAAAAAGGGATAGTAGCAATAAACAAACCTAGTAAAAATTAGGCAAAAATTGACCCAAGTAGAAACAAAAATTTTGTAGACACACCAAAGAACAACAACAGAGTAAAGGGGAAAGGGAACCTGAGCACAGAAGAATGAAGTACACATCAAAAGCTTTGACACAGCTCCATCGCCATTAAAGAATCACAGCAAATGTATTTGAAGCAGAGGCCAAAACAAATTATCCAGCCAAAAGTGCACACTTGGAGGTTAGACAGAGACGGGGAAAGAGAGAATAGAAAGCTATGTGAGAAGAGTTCGACACCTGTACGTTTTCAGCAGTAATAAAAACAGACAAAGCAAAAGGGTGACGATGAAAAAAAAAAAAAACAAAACTTGAAAGACTAAAAAATACCAAGACCAATCTGCCTTTTGTTAATTGATTGATATTCTTCCATCAATTTCACCGTCTAGCTATCTTTTCAGAATCATCTGTCAAAAGAAACCACTTTCTCGTAAAGATTTTTGTGATATTTCAATCAATCACCCTGAAATTTCATCCAAGGAAGAAGTAGAAGAAGATACGAAAAATTAAAATGCAATTAACTAAGGGTGATGCCGTACTTCATAAAGAATTTTATATACCAAGTGGGATTATTTTTTCAATTGTTCATTGAAAAGTTCCAAAAGAAATGAAGAATAAGTAAGCAGTGGCTAAACATCCCCCGTGTTTATTGACTTATCAGAGAAGGTCCCTTGTAATCCAAGCTAATGCTCCCATTAGCCTATTATATTCAACTTGGATTTTTTTGGATTACTTGGCTACTTCTCACGTACCATATAGTAGTTCTAGTTCACACTGTATAGTTTAATCACCGTTCATCATGATCAAAGTGGCCATCTTTCATTTTAACGGTTGATTTATTTGTACTCGAAGTTTTTCCTTTTAATTGTACTTCTATACCATATACAAACCACGATGATTATAATATCATGTTCTTCTTCACAATTTTATACCCAATTTGAAATGATTTTTCAAATGCTTAAAAATATCTTTTTAACACTTTAAAAACTATGTTTCACTTGACAAGTCATCCCAAATAGACTCTTACTCGTGAGAGTGGTTAAGAATACTATCATATTTTTAAGGTTAAATTACAAATTTGGTATCTATAACTTAGGAGAAAAGTAAAATTTGATCCTCATAATTTTAAAGATTAGAATTAGTCTATGTGGTTTGCTACCTTTATAGGGATTATTTATGAGGGTTTTTATCAAATTAAAAGAACTATTTATGAACTTTTATCAAATCATAAGGACGAAATTTTAACTTTTAAAATCATATAGATTAAATTCTAACTTTTTTTAAATTATAAAAACTAAATTTACAATTTAACATTATAATTTGAATTTCTTTTTTCTTATTTTAGTGCGAATGTGGCAAACAACCTAACATGTGGTGGTGGTGGAGTCTGAAGGATTCCGTACCTTCTAAATGCACTGAAAAATATACATAATAACTGTGTGAACAAATTTTTTTTAAGATGCTCTGATTATATTGTCATGTACAAAAGTCAAAATGCTGGCAGCAGAAGTACCACATTCTATTTTCTAATTATGACTCACCACAAAAATAAAAAGAAAAAAAAATCTTTTGAATAATAGATCAGAAATTTGAACATCAAGCTTTGCTTTGAGCATATAATAATTCGACTAATTGACTTATGTTTAAATTAAAAAAAAAAAATAAATAAATCTTTTAAGTGGAAAGAGAGTTTTTTTTTTTAATTGAATAATGGAAGTCATTTTTAATAAGTGGTGGGAAGTCTGAATCATAGTTTAATTTCTACAACCATATTGCTAAGACGTCACCTAATCAATAAGTATTGAACTACAATTAAAATATTAGTTCCAACTATAAATTTAAACTTTACGTTATGTTTTTATTTATCCTGCGGCTAATACCATCAACATGGTAGGGAGATAAAAAATTTTGCCGCCTAATATATTATAGATAAGTTATTTTAATTCTAGAAATTAAGATAAAAATTAGGAAAAGTAAAATATCTTAAATTTTTTATTTAGATACTTATACTTTTAATTTTAATTATTTTAGTATCCATGCTTTCAAAATGCCCCCTTGTTTTAGGAAATCAAAATGCTCATTTTTGTCCATGTACTACCACCTTTTGGTATATTTTAGTTCTCATATATTTTTAAATAATCATTTTAGTCATCTCTCTACTTTTAAAATGTATTTGTTTTGATCCCTTCATTTTCTTTTTATATTTCATTATTTTCTATCACAATTTTAGTACAACATCATACAACTCAATAAATTTCTAGAATTGTGACCATAACTTTGTTAAAGAATTTTCATTAGGTATAGAATTTGTATTAGAATTTTGCAAATAATAATCAAAATGGTAATTTTTTAAGAGTACAAAGACCAAAGCAAAAGTTGTAAAAGTACATGAACTAAAATGAATAAATGTTGATATATATATATATATATAACAGTTCAAGTGTAGCTAAGTAGATAAAACACAAATTATCATCTCAAAGGTCAATGACTTGATCTAAAAAAAAAATCAATACATAGGGTTTTAAATTTTCGTTGACATTTTCATATGTTTACATATTCAACATCGACATGAAGGCGAATTGACATTTTCTTTATATCATAGAGAAATTAATGAAATATAACTAAAAAAAATTACTAATGTGAACCTAATATTAGATTATTAATAAGGATTTTTTTTTTTTAAATAACAAGAAATTTAAAGTGGTTTAAAAAATGGTAAAATGTTTATTTGTTAATTCAATTTAAAAATAAATAAATTTTTAATATTTATAATTTTTCAAAAATAGCCGGACAGGGCCCACCTATCTATCGCAAAAAAAAAAATATATATATATATATATATATAAAACGCGAGATTGATGGCAAGGTGGTCTACGTAGTGGTTATTAGGTACAATGATCACTGAGCTTGGATTGTCTACTCAGTGATAAAGAGTGTTTATGGTGAGCTCTTCATCCACAGCCGTTGGATTCCAACATGATGACACTTTGTTAAAGATTACTGCCGTGGCCCAGGAGATGGAAGGTTCAAGAATCTGAAGCCTAAAAAAGCTGCAGATTTTCAACCCTAATTTCTAGTCTATGGATGGTCTAAATCGGATTACAGTCAGTCGGGTCCACAGATCATCAATTGTTGAAAAGAAGAGAACCCACCCAACAAAACAAAAACACAATATTTGAGGATTCAACATTTTTATTCCAAAAAAAAAAAAAAAAAAAAAAAGTCTCATCAACATTATTATCAATGTCATGTCACATGTATATATACATATATTTTTTGTTATGGTTTTTGTATTTGAATTATTCTAGCATTTTCTCGTGGTGGATTTGGGCCTTAATAAGTGGGTGGATCAGGCCCAGGCCCTGTGATCCAGTAACCCATCCTCCAACCAATTCACTGTTGATTCTCTACTTTCCTTCCCCAAGTGTTACAAACAACTTTCCCCTGTAATGGAAATGAAGCTCTGCCTGCTTCTATTCCTTCTGCCCCTGTCCATTCATTCTCCTCCTATGATGGCTGCGTTTGGGCTCTCTCGTGTCGACTATTAGAGATGTTCACAGGTAGGACAAGATCAAGGATGGCTTCTCCATTCTCGCAAAAATTTCAATTAATTTTGTGTGGATTGTGGTGGGATTCCCCGTGAGGAATTCATAGGGGCCAAGTTCCTTGCGATGAATTATTCTCTGATTTTATATATAAATTTATCATTTATAATATAGTCTTTTTAAAATATTACATCATAAGTACAAAGTGAATTCAAACCTACAATTCTTTATACCAAGTCATGCTCAAGTTGGTCATTTATAATTTTAAACTTTAAATATTGGGTGAGTTGCAAATACTATTCTTACACTTTAGCTTCTATTCGAATATTCTGTGTTCTTTTAATTATCTTTGAAATCAAGAACCCATCCATTTTGCAATATTACATAGTTAATTTTAAAATATACTTACCAAATACAATGAAAAAGTTGAAGGGAGAGTGAAATTTGCACAAGGATTGGGTTAAATATGTAGAGTATTTAAACTTTTTCTTTAATTTTTTTAACATGTCGGCTTATCAATTAACATCAATTTTCAAAGAAAAAATGTACAATTTTCGAGAATTATATGGGGGAGATAGTATGTGAATGAGCTCTTGAACGCAAGAAAAACTCTTGCAACCTCCAAATATTATTATTTTAAAGTTCAACAATATGTGGAGATAGGAAAATTCAAACCTCTAACCTTGTGATCAAGAGTACACGTCTAAACTAGTTAAGCTATATTCAACACAACTTTCAAATATTATTGACACGTAAAAAGCTCATTTCTGATATAATTCAAAGATTATTCTTACAATTAACCAAATAAAGCAGAAACCTACCTATTTATTTCTACAAGACTACAAGGGGGCATTTGGCCCACCGTTTCAAAATCAAAACCCTAAGATTTGAAATCCTAGGGGGGTTTGTTCTGGAGGATTTGATAGCCTAAGAATAAAAAAAATCGTGTTTGGGATGTAGTGTTCTAATGCATGGGAATTAGAAAATAGTGTTTAGAGTGCACTGTTCAAAACCACCAGGTTGTGTTTCAAAAACCATGGATTTTGAACATAGTGGCCCAAACATTGTTTTGGAACCAGCCAAACCCAAAACGGTGGGCTAAACACCCCTGCAAGTTTTTAACGGTTGGTCATGACTTAGTAATATAAAGTACACTCTATATTTGAATTACATCTCACTTGTTAGATTAGATATAAAAATTGATAGTCAAAATGAGCATTGTAATTGGCATATACTATTTCTCTTGAAGTCAGAAGTTCAAATTCTCATACCTCACATTTATTGATAACTTTAGGAGGGAACGAATTATAGAAAATTTGAGAAGTGTATATATTTATGCAAACATATTAATTAAAGTTGCCTGAAATGGTGATGAAAATGATACCTATAATATTGGGCATGTGCACTGTTGGGATAGAAATGCAATATTGGAAATGTGATGGCAATTCAAAGGTCAGTCATGTGTCATGTTACTTTCTATCATACAAGACTCCATTACATTTCCAATCATGCCACATGTCGAAAAATTACTACTTACATTCTTGACCATTCAAAATAAACAACAATTTAAAAAGGAAAAACTTAAATAAAGACAGACTAATTTGAAATATCCATTCAATTAGTAGGAAAATGATATATTTTTTAAATTAAAAAAAAAATCTCGCTGTAAACATTATAATGAAAAGGTTTTTTTGGATAGGAGCCGTAAACATCATAATGAAAAGATTGATCGCAAAGATGAATGAAAAAATCTCTACATAAGGCATAGGAGACAAGAATTTTCAATTTTCAATTTTCAATCTCAAACAATAGTTTGGATTAAGAAAATAATTTCAACTATTCTGTGAACGATGAAGACGAGAGATCACACTCTTCAACCTCCACTATATGAACATGTAGATGTAATTGATAAATCTGTATTCACTAATGAATAATGTATTAAATAAATCTAATGAAAAAATGGAATGAACCATTAACAAACCACTCACTTTTTTTTTTTTTTTTTTTTTTTTTTGAGTTTCAACCATTGCAATGGAGATCAAACCCTTGATCTTTGGGATGCTAATTAATGTCTTATCCACTCTAACGCGGGGTATATACATAGAATTGAAACTAAGCAGAAATAAGCATCCATTTCTCCACTAAATAATTTCCTAAAATGGGGAATAAAGATCAAAGAAAAAACAAAAATAGGAGAGAGAGAATGGTGTAAGCAGATATTTAGGCATAAATTCGTAAGAGGGAAGGGATAATGATGTGGTTGACAGTAAAATAAAGAGTAGAAATCGAAAAAAGATACGTTTTGCTGGGTGGGCATTGTTAGTGGGAATCTATGCGAAGGCCAAAGCTTTGAGAGCGGAGAATGCCTTTATATCATCAATTGCCCATCCATTGCGTATTCCATTCCCCTTTACACAACACATCAATCATGTCCACCCACAATCCCACTTTCAAGCCGTTTTCATCGTAGATACGGGGAGACACGGGACTAACATCTAACATCTAACATCTCCATTAATATAAGACCTTTTCGGTAGAATCTAAAAGCAAAATGCATTTGGTAAAGATGTTCAAGTAGAAAACTTTATCCTTCTTCACAAGGGAAGGGTCTCAACTCTTATCCACTTGAGTTTGAAATTGTAAATTGATTGAGGGCCAGGCCAGAGTTTAAGAAGCGGAGAGTGATGGCCAGTTTGAAAAAAGTTTCAAGATTGCAATTAATCACACTTAATGACAGTCTCCAACCTATAGTACAACAAATGTGGGAAAATGGAGATTTGAACCTCCGACCTCAAGAGAGTAATACATGCCAATTACCACTAGCTATGCTCATTTTGGTACCCACAAGCCTATAGGGAGTGTTAAACAGTCTACAGAAGCAAACCACATAAACCAAACCAACAAGAAACACCACTACTACTACACATAAAAACAAAAAAACAAACAAACAGCACTGAAAAAGACCACCATGTTTTCTGGCCTTCCGCTCCCCCACTCTCTCTCTTCATCAGAACTCCCACTTCCTCTCTCTCTCCCTCTCTCCCTCCTCCTTCACTTTCCCGTGTCCCCATTTACATTGAGGTTGTTTCGGCGGATTGTTCATAGTCAAGCCAAGTAGGCCAGCGTAAGTGTTAAGACTCGAGAGAAAAAGATTAAAAGCACCACTTCCTTTTTCCATGATCGCTTCACTTTAGCACAGCCCCAACCTTCGCCTTCAAGGGCCCCAACTTAGCCTACCCAACAAAAACTCTCTCTCCATTTAATGAAAACTGGACCCAGATTCATATTCAAAGCTAAACATCTCTCCTATGGCTGGAAATTGTACTCAGATGGCCACTAAACAACTCTATTTATTGTTCCATCTTCAATGTCCCCATTTGACTACCTTATCTGACAGGGAAACTCCTTGTTTATAATAGTTGTAATGACCTGTTCTAGAGAATAACTCATCAGGGTTGGCTTGACCCCATGGATGGTTCCTTCTTTGTCAGCTGCCCCAGAAACTAAGATGATAAGATTGGTATTGTCCAACTAATAATGTTGACCAGATTCACACTTCCATCTAACGTAGTTTGTTGACTGGTACAAATCTGCTTCCACAAACAATTTTCAAATGGGGCCACATCCTCACATATCCAAGGGTGAATTTTCTATCCTATCATGCCAAATGGTCACAAGTTACTTCAGGCCTTGAAAGGTGGAATATTGTACATACAAAATCTGCTAAAACAAGTAGGAGGGGAAAAGGAAAAGAGAAAAAAAAGTTACAAATGACAAAAGCTTACAAGATACAACACAAAAGGTAACAAAAGGTCAAGATTCCACACCCATCTTTTACTCCAATCTTTGAAAGTTAGGCCAGGGTCGAGGCCGCTTTTCATTACACCCTCCCCCACAAGACCTTCCTTTTTCCTCATTCACCTGCACTAACACTAATTGCCTTGCCAATTGCCAAAAAAAGGACCCAAAACCGAATTAGTCTTCGCATTTATATTACATTTATTAAGTGGTGAGTGTTGACTGCACCACGAGCAGTAATAATGATAGGAAAAAACCAATCAGTTTAACAAAGTTTTATCAGATATGAAAGAAGTTGCCTTGTGTCTGAATTGGCTAGGGATTTGCACTGAATCAAGATCCCTCCTATCATAGAAACTAAAGTTGTGTGTAAATTGTCATGGGTTTGTAGAAAAATCCATAGAACAATCATTAATCTTCGGGAAGGGGGAAACAGAATTGAATTTGATGTTTTCTCTTCTTCCTTCTTCGGCTTGTGAAGGAACAAACAAGAGAGAAAATGAGGGCTAATTTTTATTCTCTTTTCATGAGAAGAAAAGATGCAGAACATCAAATTTTACAATTGAAGCAACAATCTATCATTCTCTGGAAATACATCATTACAAGCCTTATCACTCTCGCCTCCTTTTCATTATCATCAAATGCCATCACCCAGCAGCAACATATAAAATCGAAAGGGCAAAAAAAAAAAAAAAAAAAAAAAAAAAGAAACCCAAAATCCATAAAAGAAAAAGAAAAACAAAAGAGCAATTCAAGAAGTGGAAGATGAACCTGGAACTCTAGGCGATGTCATTGGGAAGAGTGACAACAGCCGAGGCTCGGAGTCTCGAGGAGTGGTGGTCGGCGATGGATGCAAGTAAAACCCCTTTTCTTTAATCGCTTTATCTTCCGCCTCAGCATCCAACTTGGCATTCCCATTCTTCAAATAGCTACAATTCGCCAACCCAGATCGATCAAACGGGTCGGGAATAAGTGGCGTGACCGGACTGAGAGCGAGCGCCGGAAAGTCCAGAATGCTGGGCGAAAGAATTTCAGGTTTCCTCGGAGAAAACCCGGAATTACAACTCGAACCAAAAACCGGAATCAAGGGGTTAATTTTAAGTTTATTCAAAGAGTTCCTACGCTCATAGAGCTTGAACCCAGATTGCTGCCTTCTGGGCAAAGATTTAATAGGCGGAATGTGGGTTTTGGAGACAGAATCAGAGTTGGAAGCAGCGGCAGCGGGCTTGGCAGAGGCTTGCTTGGCGGTTTCAGCGGATCCGGTGAGCATTTGAACTACTTGTTTGAAAGAGGAGGTATCGGCTTGGACGAAAGTAGTGGGGTAAGGATTGACAGATTCAGATCGAGTGATGGGTTTTGGAGAGTGCAATTGGTGCAATTGAGGCGGTGGACCCATGAGTTGGACTCCATTGCTGGTGCTGGTGCTACTGGTACTGCTGTTGGTCATGCGGCTGGTTGGAGAAGGAAGAAGAGAAGAAGGGGATGGGTGTTCTTGGTGAATTGAAGAGGTTTCCATCGATGGGGTTCTGATCAGTGAACAGAGACAGCTAAAGAGAGAGAAAAGGGAAGGTGTTGAGAAGCAGAGGCGTGGGGATGGATTGATATTGTTATTGTTATTTGTTATTTGTTAGTAGCTCTGGTTTGTGGTTTGGTAAGAAATGTTTTGGTGGGGACTTTGAGGTTTTTCTTTTACTGTCTAGTTTGAAATTTTGATCTTTCATCATGAATGCCGCGCCTGGGTACCACGCTCCCTTCCAAAATTAACTAACCATTAAGCAAAGCATCCACTTTTTTTTTCCCCGCTAAATATGTCATTTTTAATCTTTAAAATTTTCTTTTAATTTGATCTTCGATGCATTAAATTATTTTTCAATGCTAGAAATACGAGGTGGGATTTTGATCCTCTCACTCTTATAACCATTTAGTTTTTAATTTTTAGTTTTTGAAAGTTTTTTAATACTACTTCCATGGATAGATTTTCATGTTTTTTTTGGTCTATTTTTCTACATGAATTTTCAAAAATCAAGCCAAGTTTTGAATTTCACAATTTCTCTACAATTATTTTTATCTTCTTTACAATATTTTCATCTTTTTTAATAAAACATTTGAATTTCTGACCAATAAATTTTTGAAAACTACTTTTTCTAGTTTTCAAAACTTGACTTGATTTTTGAAAATACATGTAAAAAAAATAGACAAGAAACACATGAAAATCTATAGGTGGGAGTAGTATTTATATGCTTAATTTTTAAAAATCCAAAACTAAAAACCACATGGGCCCTATTTGATAACCTTTTGGTTTATGAAAATTATGTTTGTTTTCTCAATTTCTCTACAATAGGTTTCATCTTTCTTAAGAAAACATTTGAATTCTTAATCAAATTCCAAAAATAAAAACAAGTTTTCAAAAACTACTTTTGTTAGTTTTTAAAATTTAGCTTGGTTTTTTAAAATATAGGTAAAAATTAGATAACAAAGCAAGAAAACTCATATATGAAAGTAGTATTTATAGGCTTACTTTTTAAAAACCAAAAACCAAATGTAACGAAGTCCAAATGGTTATCAAATGGGACTTTAATATTAAGGGAGGTATAGATATCTTAATCACTAAGCTATGTTTACGTTAGTTTATTAAAAATTCTTGATTAAGTATTTCCACAAAGAGATTTTCATGAGCATGTCACTTGGATGATACCTGACACATAAAATCTAATCTAACTTACCTAGCATTCAACAAAATTCATATTGTTAATAAAATAATTTTTGAATAACCTGTCTTCTTTCTAATAGTAGATTTTAACAAATTTTATTTATGAGATAACTTAATTGATAATTTAAAAAAAATTAGGACCACATTGAAAATTTCCAAAAAGAATATGGATGATTTGATATATTTAGCTTTTTTTTTAAATGTATACTTGAATTATTTGGGTTGCGAGAGAGGGACATGATTTGGTACCAATTTTAGTACTAATTGAAATTTTATGCATTGCAAATGGTTGGTTAAATTACGAGTTTAGAGTCATTGAACTTTTATATTTGTATCTAATAAATATTTAAACTTTCAATTTTGTGTTTACTAGATCTTTGAATTTTTAATCTTGTGTCTAATAAGTCTCTGACATATTCAACATTTTTTTAAAATTAAGTATCTACTGGACATACAATTGAATTTTTGTATCTAATAAGGCCCTAGACTTTCAATTTTGTATACATAATAAATTTGTGAATTTTAAAAAATGTCAAATAGGTCAGTGACCTATTAAACAGAAAATTGAAAGTTCAATGATGTTATACCTAGATTGAAATTCAGAGACCTATTAAACACAAACTTAAATTTTTATGGACTAAAATTGTAATTTACCTAAATTATTTAATTTCACATCAAGTATATTAGTTAGGTTAATTAGGTAAATGCCCAAAATCAGCAATCATTGATTTAATATATCATGATCAATCCACATGGTAAAATTATATAATACTTATTAAAAATAATTCGATTAAAATAAAAATGAGTTGCGAAGTGATTTATATTTGACTAATCGGTGATTTACTTTTAATGTATGTATGAATTACTAAATATAGATTACTCTTCGATTTTGACATTATTTTATTTTTTCTACTGTTGTTGTATAACAAGGAACTGCTATAAAAATTCAAGTTAGAGAGTCACATCGTTTGTTTGTTTTTTTCTACTATTGATTAAACAGTGGTCGACAAACATTAATTTGTTTTAATTAGTTTTTATTCTGAGAGTTGCCTAATTATAATAGTGATTAATTAATAGTTGATTTATAATTACTTGATAAGGCTATAATTTTAATGCAAAGAAAAACGAAATCTTACCCTTTCGTACCTGGAAGACTGGCCATTTTGTTAAAATCATGAAAGTGAAAAATACTAAATTAGACAAGTTTCAGTCGTCCACCTAATTAATCTTAAAATTTTCATGAAATGATCTTTGATTTGTTTATATATATATATATATATATATATAATTTTTCTCTTTAATTCATTAGTGAAAGTTATTGTGGATCCCACCTTTATGTCATTTCTTTAAAGCAGTCTTTTTAGAAATGGACAAATTTCGAATTATTTTGGAAATAAATAAAAATAAAATCACAATTTTGAACTTTCTACCTTAATAATATCAAGCATTTGGGCCCCAATTCATACGACAACTTTATTGTTTTTTTGGATTATTATGCAAATTTTCAATATTGTTGGGATCAAATAAAGACCTTCAACAACCAGTCATTTGTTTAACATCAATAATTTTTCGGCAAATGGCCAAAATACAATTATTTGAAGTATATAACAAACATTAATTTTAATTTGGTTAAAAATCACTTTTGGTCCCTAAAACCTCATGAAAATAACAATTTAGTCATTGAACTTTTGTTTATATAACGATTTAGTTCATATGCTTTCAATTTTGTAACAATTTAATCTATGAACTTTAATATGTAACAATTTAGTCCCTTTACTCTTAAATTTGTAACGATTTAATCTTTGTCGTAAAAAATATTGTTAAGATTTAACGAAACTTCTTATCTATGTAGATCGATAAATTGATTAGAGACTAAATGTGTTTATAAATTACAAATACCAAGTCATTGTATAATAAAAAAAAAAATTAACTTAATTTTAAAGGAATTTTTTATCATAGAAATTAAATTGTTACAAATTTTAAAGTATAGAGACTAAATTGTTACAAACCATAGTTTAGAGACCAAACTATTACTTTTATGAAAGTTTAGGGATCAAAAGTGTTTTTTAACCTTTTAATATTTAAAAAACACATAAAATTATATTCATGGAAACTGTCATTCAATTAAATGAACATTTGGTGCCATATTTGAAAATATGGGGGAAAGCCGGTTTTAATTCATAAGCATTTAGATTTGTAACATTTAGATTTTTAATATTTATTAGTATTTTGTCATCTAACATCTGTCCATCCAATTTTAACTTTAATCAATTTATACAACTTTAGTGAGCATTGCATGTCAACACAATAATATACTTACTCGAAATTATGTTATGTATCGCATGTTCTTTGAAAGAGCGTGATAAATGTTTACTACGATGAGCATTGGGTGTATGATATGTGCGAGAGATGGGTGGCTTGTGTATGTTCCTATATTTTATTGGGAAAAACTATCATGTTTGGTAAGATGCATTATTTTATGGTTCTTGGTTCCAAAAGAACAAATTTCACAACAACATGAGTGTTGTTGAGTTTCTCTACAATGGGTGTTGGGTGTATGACACATGCAAGATGAGTGGAAACATTGAGTCATGTGTAGATGACACATGCAAAGTGGGGAACTTGGTGTCATGTTCCAACATTGTTACACTATGCGACAC
Organism: Trichosanthes truncata; assembly: GCA_033996785.1. Taxonomy (NCBI): domain Eukaryota; kingdom Viridiplantae; phylum Streptophyta; class Magnoliopsida; order Cucurbitales; family Cucurbitaceae; genus Trichosanthes; species Trichosanthes truncata. Next base: position 34,436,150 of record MU867261.1, read on the forward strand.
CATGATTGACTCAAACCATGGCAACCTATGAAGCTACTCTAGTATCAACACTCTTGCTTTTAGGCTTCAAGAATCTATTGAACTTAAGGCGATGCTCTACAACCTCTATTCCACTTGTCTCTAACTAACATGATTCTTTATAGAGGCTAACCTCCATGGCTCTATGTTGCCTTTATTTACACAAGACTAGGGCCATTATCAATGCTTAATTGCATCTATTAATAGTTGTAGGGTGTTGGAGGTGATGTGGGGGCGAAGGCATGCACATGATTTTGGGGGGGTGGTTTAGGTGTGCTCGCGGTGGGGGGTGTTAGTGGGCATGATGCACGCATAAGGATTGTTAGCTTGGGGCTCGACGCACATGCAAGGGTGTTGGTTGGTGGGCTTAGCGCACATGAACAAGGGACCATGAACAAGGGACTGGTGGGGCGTGGTGTGCACACACAAGAAGCTGGTGGGGTGTGGCGGGGTACTGGTGAGGCTGGGCGCCCGTACAAGGGGCTGGTGGGCCTGGACATGCGCGCATGAGGGATGGTGGGGCGTGAGCGCGTGCACACAGGAGCCTGGTGGGGTTCGGGCACGCACACACAAGGGGCTGTAGGTGTGGCACGCGCGCACGGAGGCTGTAAGGCGTGACGTACGCTCACGGGGGGCTATGGGGCTAGGCGCGCTCATGGAGGGCATGGTAAGGTTGGGCGCGCGTGTAGGGGGAGCTGGTGGGGTGTGAACGTGCATGCACTGGGGCCTGATGGGGCTGGGCGCCCACTCACAGGGGCTGTGGGGCTGGGCACACACACAAGTTGGGGCTCTAGCCCGTGTAGGAACAGTGTCGCTAACCTCTTAAAGTTTTTCCCCACACACTTGGGCCCATGTGTACGCCATGGCCATGGCCCTTAGCAAGCATGTGAGTGCCAAGGCTGGTGAGGCTGGTGACACTTGGCACGCCAGCATGAGGGGCATGGTGAGGCTGGGCGCACATGCTCATGGGTGGGCATGGTCAGAATGCATGTGCACGCATGCATGGGTGAAGGCTGGCGCGGGCATGGGCTGTGGGCAGGGCACGCAAGCGCTGGGAGCTGGTCAGGTGTGTGCGCAGTAGAGCTGGGTGAGCATGAGGGCTGGTAGGGTGTGCGCGCGCATGAGGTTAGTGTCACTAACCTCCTAGAGGTTTTTGGTCATGCACGCACCTAGGCGCCCATGCGCAAGCATAGGCCATGGGCCTTGGCATGCACACGAGCGCCCCGACCTTGTACCTAGACATCTAATCACGCTCCCACCCATGCAACTTTCTCTTCAACACCCAAGCCCACGCCTATGCAACCTTCTCAACAACACCCATGCAATCTACCCATGCATTCAAGATGCCCCTGCATGAAAGTACTTTGAATCACCAACACTTAACGTGTAGAATCCTTTGCTTAGCCCATAACCTCCATGACACTATGAAGAAATAAATGAGTTTTGTGTGTGGAGAGGGACGAATCGGAGCTACGAATGGCTGAATCTCAGTGGATCGTGGCAGCAAGGCCACTCTACCACTTACAATACCCTATGGGATGGACGTCTAAAAAAAACCATAGTGGAATAACAACAAAAACAAAAAATTATTCTTTTTTTTTCTTTTCAAGTTCAATATCTAAAATATATATTTTTTAAATTTTAGAATCAAAATACCATAAAGTTTAGAAAATATAATTATAATAATTCAGACTCTTAATTGAATTTAGACATTGTTGAACTAAAAAAAAAAAAAATTGGGCCAATGATTTTTTTTTTCAATGCAAATTCTAATAATTAAGTTCGACTATTTTATTTTTATTTTTATTTTTGAAAATTAAGCTTATAAACACTTTTTCCACGTTTTCTTGCTTTATTATCTACTTTTTAAAAAGATTTAAAAAATCAAGCCAAATTTTGAAAACAACAACAAAAAAAAAGTTTTAAAAAAGGCTAAATAATAAATAGCACCCCTAAACTTTGCCCATTTAAAAAAAATACTCATATTCTTTCAAAAGTTGTAATATTACCTTTGATCTTTCATAAATGTTTCAAAACTATTATTGGAGTAGAAAAGTCGTTAGAATGTTAAACAAAAAGTCGATGTATCTAAACATCATTCTTTTAGACTTAATCAAAACAAACATTCTAGTCACCACTACTTCGTTTGAGGTCATCATATCAATTTTTGATCCAACATTTTAACAGATTTATACTCCAATGATAGTTTTGAAATGTGTATAAAAGGTGAAGAGTAATATTGCAACTTTTAAAAGTATATGAATATTTTTTAAACCATAGCAAAGTTCAAAAGTATATACATATATATTTTTTAATTTAGACTTTTAAAGTTTGATTTTATTTTTGAAATTCGACTTAGAATTTAAATATATTTTTAAAGAAGGTAAAAGGCTTATTAAAAATATAATGCGGAAACAAGCATAATAAATAATGTTTGAAACCGGTAAATGTGGCAAACAGCCGCAAGCCATTTGGAATGTGAAGAATACGCGCCTGAGATGAGAGTGGGGTAAGCAGAACTGGAGTTGTGCGCGGTATTCAATTGGCTGAGTTGAGAAAATTTGGACAACAAAAAGAAAGACAGAGAGACAGAGTAGTGGGAATACGTCAAAAAAATATTCAAGTTTTCCCCATGGACTTGCCTCCAGTCTCGTGGCAGATTCGGTAATATCACCAATTCCAAAGGTCATATATTAAACCCCACATGATTTTAATATCTCGCAAATACCCTTAATTTTACCATCTATTTATCAAACTTAGCCCCCATTTAACAACAAAAAAAAAAAAAAAAAACATTTGCCATCTCTCCTTCTGCACTATAATTATTTTATACCCAAAGTTATAATATGTTTTTATTATATGGTATAGTTGCAATTGTTGTTGGTGGGGGGGTCCCAAAAAAAAAAAAAAAAAGAAGTCGAATGTACGTTGCATGAGTTTGATAATTCGATTTACCAAATTCAATTAAAATAGCTTATGCTTATTCACACCTATTGGATGGAAAACATGGGGAATAAAGCTTCTCTGTCGGATTTTTTAATTGAGTGGACAATAAGTTAGCAAAGATAGTGTATTAGTGTTTTTTTTTTTAAATTTAAATCAAATGAAAAACAAAATAATAGTTTAGTTTGCTTATTTTATAGGAACATGTTTTTTATTTACTATCACTGTGCGTTTTTTTAGGTAGATTACAAAAATTATTCTACAAATGTATATTAAAATAATTAAATTAAATGATCTTTCATTCCTAAGTTATTCGACAAAAAAAAGGGAAAAGAGTTTGTCAAACATTTGATTCTTCTAAAACGACAACAACACTTTTCACTAGATGTAGCATCTCATGCTCAGGATTTTCAGCACCTAATGGCCTCGACATTCTCTTACGACCTGACCATGCTACTACCTACTTGTCTTGAAATGCTTTAAACCAAACACGCTTAATTTGGAGTTCCTATGAATCAGCCACTAAAAAGGAATATGTACCTTGTTGGTATATATAGTAACTATCAAATCTTTTAATCATTTCTTAACCATACTTGCATATCTTCAGGATACCACTCATTTGGATGTGGTCACGATTCATTAATTTATTCCTCTTAAACTCAAGCGTTACATTGACGACCTGAATTATTTTGTAACAAATTTGTATTACCTACTACTAAATTTTTTTATAGATAAGAGAGAAGAACACAACAAAAGAGAGAGAGAGAGAGAGAGAGAGAGAGAGAGAGAGAAATATTTTATTTTGAAATAATTAAACACTTGTAAAAAAACAAATTTTAATGGTGGACAGGAGGAAGAGAAGTTTAGTTCATAAGATTTGTTTTCTTAGTTCTCATGGGTTGTTTGTGGAAAAAAAAAAACCATAAGAAAGTAAAACTACAATGAAGATAAAGGGTACATCTATAGTGATCATTGTTCATATTAGACTACTTTTAAATTATACAAAAAAAACTTGATATCATTTGAGATGTTATCGTATCTCGTACACATCAATTATCAATATATCAATCACACTTTTTTTTATATAGTGTCGTTTCATTAGTCCAATTCTAACATTTGAAATGTATAGGTGGACTCTACTAAAATTTTTGAACCACTACAAATGCACTACAAGGTAAAAATTGCTATGAATTCATGGGATAGATATGGATATAGAAGTACATTTACATGATGGAAGGGAAGGAAGGACACGTTTCACGTTGATTCATTAATTTGGTTCAACTTTTTGAGAGGGGAAGTATTTGAATTTGGAATGCGACGTATTAGTTTGATTTTATTTGATTTTATTTTATTTTTGGAGATGGGAAAATGAAGTTTGTCTTCTCTTTGTTTTGGTTTGGTTTAGTTTATTATGTCCACACAAAGTCAGAGGTAAGCCTTGTGATGCCCTCATTGAAGTTGACATATTGGCGCCGTGCCAGGAATCTTACGTCACGCTTTCTCTTTTCTTTATTTCTTTACTATCCATTTATTATTATTTTTTTTTTCTAAAAAAACATGAAGATGTAAAATGAATCCAATTCTCTTCCATTTTTCAATGTTTTTGGAAGTTTGAAGTTCAAAGTAATCTAATATTACAAAACGGAGAAGGGACCACCGTTGTAATAATGCGACACCTGTACAGGATTATTATTTTTTTTATTTGGGGAGTGCCCATTTTGGATTCCAGTCCAACGGACCGCGACTCACCGTCTCAAAATGCGCCCGCTCCTCTCGCCACGCATTTCCGTTACCTTTACCCTCCAGCCCGAGGGATCTCTCAATTCATTGTTTTTATTATATTTCTCCTTTTTTTTTTTTTTTTTCTTTCTTTCATTTTTAAAAATACTCTCAAACACCTATGATTTAAAAAAATTTCCAATATTACAAATATACAATAGTATGTGTTGTTTGTTGCATCAAATTTAAGAAAAGACGAGCCTAACTATAAAGGATGGATGCACAATGAACTTGCACCAAATGGCACTTTGTCAACCATACTCCAATACTTAAGTGTAATTCGAGGTGGGGTTGATGTGAACAAAGTGTTTTTATGTACCTAAGTACGAGGTGAGTCCCATTATTCATAGAGAACCAAAATCAGTTGATAAGAGTGCCAAATTTGACTGGATTGTGATTTTTGGCTAGGTGTGATGTATATCATGTGTCAGACGATATCCTCGATGTTATGTGGTCATCTCAACTTGGGTTGGGTGTCATCGAGTTTTCTTTGAAGTTTATATAACGTCGAGTCAAATATGTCGTGGTGTTTCATTAGCCTTAACTAGAGGAGGTTCTTTTTAGTATGGATGTTAGTTAATATTATTTAAGAATGATGTGGATTTAGTATCATTAAAAAATTATTGACAAATAAACTTTTATAGTGTGAAATATAGGAATGAATATTATGAGAGCATTGGAAATTTTCTATGCCAAATCTCCAATTGATTTTTAATGTGGTGCATTTTTGTAGCTAAAATTTTTAGCGGGACTCACTTATCTATTAATATATAATAATAATAATAATAAATAGTTCAACTAGTTAAAACATGCTCTCAATCAAAAAGTTAGCAATTTGAATATCCGTATGTACTCTAAATGTTGTTGAATTAACCAAAAAAAAAAAAAAAGAGTTACAAACTGTGTTGTGCTTTATAAATAAATTTTTAATGCAATTGAACCACACATCATTCTTAAATAATATTGACATAGCTAATAGTGAATGAGAGTAGCATCTATATTGTGATGTTACTAGAAAATTTTTCTATTGAGTAGGTAAAGTTGAAGAATCTTACCTCTTTTTCAAAGTCATATATGCGTGTTGTAGTTTATTTGCTAATTAAATAAAATTAGTGGGTGGTTATTGTAATAATTTGATTTAACAAAATAAGGGGGGTGGTCGTCTTCAAAGATAATAATTTTTTTTTAAAAAAGATAATAATAACTTTAATACTTAATACCAAACCATATTAGATGCAATGGGAGTGTCACCGGGCCACCGGCAACTCACTGATTCTTCCCGAAGGATGAAACGCCACATCAAGAAGATTTAAAAAAAGAAAGAAAAAAAGGTGCTTCAAAATTTGAAATTCAAGGTTTTTGAATTTCATTGAACTTACGATGCATGCTTTAACTTTTCCACCTAAAGACTAGAGAGAGAGAGAGGAAATCTGAATAATACTAATACAAGGAGTTTAAGGAAGAGCGCAAGGTTTGGAAACTTCGTTTTTTGCTTTCTAAAATAAGAAAGAAAGAAATGGGGCATTTGATCCTTTATTTTGGGGTGGACCAAAATTAATGGTTTAGTCCAATCCAAAGTCAAGCCCAAACCAATCTCTTTCTCAAGTGGCAATTATTAAGATATTTTATAGGAAAACAAATGGCTTGTCTGATAACATTCCCGTTCCCTGTTTCTTGTTCATGTTTATCATTTTTTAAGAAATAAATATCTTTGATAAACCATCATGTTTCTTGTTTCTAAATTTTTTAGAAACGTTTCTAAAAAAATGGTAGATTTTGAGAAACTTCAAAAAGTAGTTTCTCAAATTATGTTTCTGTTTTTCTTTTCAGGTTTCATGCATGTATTTCTATTTCTCTTTTTACCCATCTCCCATCTCTCTCTTATTTCTCTCTCTTCCATTCTATTTTTTCCTTTTAATACTTTTTAATATTTTTGTTTTTTTTTCTTCTTTTTTATTTTTATTTATTTATTTATTTCTATTCATTCTCTCTCTTTCATCATAATATTTTTCTTTTAATAGTTCATTACTTTTTTCTTTCTTTTTTCCTTTTTATTTTTCTCTTTTTGTTTATGTTTTTATCTTCTCTCTTATTTTCTTATTTTCTTTTACTTTACATTAACGAGCTTATAGTTATTATTTTCTATTTAATTCTCTATTATTTTTCCTTTTGGCACGATTTTATTTTTTTATTAAATAAATAAACTAATAATGTATTTCATGTTTACCATTAAATATAAATAAATAAATAAATAAATATATATCTATATACATTCTCTCTCTTTTTCTGATTTTACTTGCATGTATTATCGGCTAATGCATTTTTAAAGAAAAATAAAATAAAGTTTATTATTAAATTAAAGAATATATGGGTATATTCGATTGTCTGACCTTAGCAATTTACAAATTCGTCTAATTGAACTAACTCTTGTAAGTTAAAATCATTCAAGGTGTTGATTGAAGTGAGAAATAACATTGCAAATCAAATTTGAACAACATTTGAAGGATAAAATTTATTATTATTATTAATTAGGTGTTGGCCTTAATAAAGTACTATAACCTCTTTATAATTGTTTTACATTTATTTTAATGCATGTTATATGTTTTATTATAATATATGTACTAAATTTTATTTTTACCAAGAAACAAGAAACAAGAAACAGAAATAGTTATCAAACATGTTTCTGTTTTTAGTTTTTAAGAAACAGAAACAAGAAACGAGAAATAGAAACAGGAAACAAGAAACAAGAAATGAGAACGTTATCAAACAGGGCCAAATTTGACTCTAAACTTGGGGGATTGTATCAATTTGAACCTTAACTCACGTTTTTATGACCAAATAAAAAAAAAATATATATCAATCTCGATCTAAAGAATCTCGTATCATAACTTCTCATCTAGCTAAAATTGTGAGACCATGGACAAAACGATGGTCTAGAAAATGAATTATAAATTTTTTAATAAAGCCATAAAAATAATTATGGGTTTTGATGCTCTTTATCAACCTGAAGAAATTCCAAAAATAGGAAGAAGAATAGAGAGGACGAAGAAGGAAGAAGAAGGAGAGAAGAGGAAGAAGAAGGACGTAAACCAAAAAGATGGGTGGGCCCCACACGTAATATTCTTATGTAATCAGATTATATACCCTTTTGGGTGTAATATAATGAATTACGGTGTCAAAGTGGATCCTACACAACATTTACGGGTATGTAAAAGTGTAAAGGTCGTTTTGAAAAGTTTACGAAATGTTAAAATTGGCATTTGCAATTTTAAAAGAATAAATATATTTTTTGAAACAAATGATAAAATTGAGAGAGATTTTTTATAACTTGGCCTTTAGTAATTAAGGGCTTCTGAACAGCAAGTTCGTGAATCGCAATTGGTCTGTGAAAGTCCTAGAAGCTCAGGTCGTTGTTGAGGGGCTTAAGCAGATTGCTCTCTACTAGCAGGGCTCAAATCCTCCGCTTGTGGTGGAGTCAGACTCTCTTGAAGTGGTAAATCTCTTAAACCGTGTGGCTCAGATTTTTCGAAAGTGGGCGTCTTTGTTGAAGAAGCTCTTCATCTTGCTCTGTGTGTTAATAGTAGTATGTTTTATAAAATTACTAGAAAGGAAAACAAAGCCGTCCATAACTTGGTGGCTTTGGCATCCTCTTCAAGAAATTCTTTGGTCTGAAAAAATTTCCTTTCAGTAGATATTTTATCCCTCATCTACGAGGGGGTTTGATTGTGATTTGGTGCTTACGATTTGGTGCTTATTTGAGGCTCCGTTTCAAAGGAAAGAAGAAGAAGAAGTTAACGTTTCTTCCAGAACTTTGTTCCTGAAAATTGGACGGTACAAAATTTGAATATATAATGTTTGAATTTTAAAATATATAATTAAAAAAAAAATCAGTTACGTATAGCCATAGGGTAGTCCGACAGAGGAGCAGAGGAGGGCAGAGAAATAAGGCGATTTCGTAGGCAGGCCTGTCTAGTCGTAGGAAGCACGTCAACCAACGCCACTACCAGCACGGCAGCTCCGCCTTATTTTCTGCCACGCTGCCATCAATTTCCGACTGTTGTTCAAACTTTCAAAGAGCTTTCGCTTCAACCTCAACCTCCACTGCTTTCTTCTCCACTACTCAATCACCTTCTTCAAATTTTGAAACATTATTATTATTATTATTTGGTTAGTTTACAAATTTTATTTTTATAATTTTAAAATTTTCAATTTAATTTCTATAATTTGAATTTAACCGTTACTTGGTCAGGTTGGATTTAAAATTTTTGATTTCATCTCTACAACGTATAGTCAAACCTCACGACACAATTTTAATAAAGAATAATAATGTTTAGAAGCACTTCGTGAGATTTCAATTTTTCATTTGATTGTTTCTAAAACCTAAATTAATCTCACAAATCATAGGAACTTAAATCATATGCCTACACAAATTATTGAACTATAATAATAACAATAATAATAAAAGACCTCCAATTTTCATTATATTGTTTATAAAAATTGTTAAAAAGAAAAATCAAACTTCATGTATGAACCTTAGACCTTGGATGGACATTATAATCTCCTCTAAACTTAAATCGGTGTCACAATGTTACATTAAACTAATTATTATTGAAAAGTATATCAATTGGAGGTAATGGAGATTAATTTTCAACAAATTTCACTTGATAGCATATATCTAACATTTAAGATAAAGAAATGTCAATTTTTTTTTACTGCTTTTTGCAAACATAAGATAATTGTAGGTTTTAAATTGTGATTTTTTTTTAGTTGGAATGGGACGACTTGAAGCTTCTGACTTCTTTATCAAAATTAGATATATATCCTAACCAATCGCTAAGGTTGATGCATTTTAAGTTTTAAAAGTTCCAAATTTTCTCCCATATATATTTGAAAATAAATACGCGTAGTATTTGTTTTATGCTGTTGATGTAAATGTGGCCTGATTTTCTCTCTCAAAAGTTTCTTTCTGTTTTATTTTTCTCTTGTTTGATAAAATAAAACTATCTTAAAATTGTACCAACTGGAGATTTAAGTATGGTTTCTTTTGGCCATTTAATCGAAGAACCACGAAATAAAAACAAAAACCCGCGACACTGAAAGGCTGCTTAGAAACTCGACTCGATAGAAATCATCCATTAAACAACAATGTCACAAGAAACTAGAAAAAGCGCAGGAATCCAAAGACATCATATCATCAAAAACCCAAAACTATGACAACACTGCCCCCGCCGTACGTTCAACGCGCGCATGTGGGTTCAAATGCCAATGGCCCAACATTGTAAAGCACGACTGGTTTCTTCTCGGCGTCGGTGAATGCCCTCGCTGGCTTCAACTCCGCCCCGTCCACTCCGCCGTTCAGTTTCGACGGCTTATTGCAACTGCCGTCCGGCGACTTCACTACATAAACCTTGCACCGGTGGAATGCGTAGCTCGTCACATTCTTCGGTGCCGCCTGCCGGAAGTAGCCGTTCTTGTCGGCGGTGGCCATAATAACCGCCGGAGCGTACTTGGTGTTCTTGCACAACAGCTTCACTGTAGCACCTGCAAATACAGAGGCCGAAGCCGGTTTCAGTCCTTTTACAACAATATATGACATGCGTCTTAAAGAACGAGAAAGACCATTTGAACGTTGGGCAGTGCGAATGCAAGCCTTTTGTGAAGTGGGCATTACCTTTTGTTACAAACGAAAATGCCCATTTCAATTTTAATTTTTAGATCACTGCGCCTTTTTTTTTCTTTTGCATGAATGAATGCAAGGTAAATTATATATAATAGCATGTAAAAATTTAAAAAAAAATGCTAAAACTTTTGTGGGTTTACGGTAAATCTAACGACTTCCAAGTAAAAATGCAATCTCTTGAACTGACCGGAAAGGGGTTTGGCTCCCAGAAGGGTATCAACGCCGGGGTACTTGCAAGATTTGCAATAAACAACTCCTTGGACTTCGACGAAGCTTCTGGGAATGTAAGTGGGCGGTTTAGGTGGCTGAGCGGGTGGATGAACCGGGGCGTAGTGAGCCGGAGAGGGAGGTGGGTAAACAGGGGAAGGAGCAGGGGAATGATGATGTTGGTGGGGAACCGGAGACTGGCTCGGCGGATGGTGGTGGTGGCGGTGATGGTGGGGGCTTGGGGCGGCTACTGGGTGGTGGCCCTCGTGGTGAGTTGGTGCAGGGACAGGGCTGCCGTGATATGCGGCGGCTTCGAAGACATTGAAGCTGCAACAGAAGAGAAGCACAAGCACAAAAGCACTTGCTGTAGCAGAACCCATTTGGATATAGTATGAGCTTCTAACGTTGAAGCCTCATATATAATGGCTCATAGTTAATTATATGATGTTAAAAAAAAAAAACACTTTTCTAATTTGGGAGTGTAGTATATAATTCAGTAAAAGTTGAATAGTCGTTCTGTCTAGATGACAGTGCCAGTGGTTTTAAATTTTTAATTGGGTTTTAAAATAAAGAGGCAGAGCAAGCTCACATACCAAATATCTAGCTGAAGAAGTTCAACATTTTTTCTTAATCACAATTCTATAATTAATTTAAAATATCAATTTAAGAATTTGAGTACTGAAAGTTTGAATTTCTTTCAAGAAATTAAGGGGAAAAAAAGACAGGAATGGACAAGTGGAATGATATGGTAACATGCAGATGCAGGGGAAGAAGCATGGTATTAAATTTCTCTAGACATATCGATATTTTTATATATCTATAAATTCAATATCGATCTAAAAAGTGAATCGATATTTTCATCATCCTGTACAAAATCGATTAAATATTAAAAATAAATAGCAATATGTAACCAGGGTATTAAATTTCCATCGACATGTTAACTTTCCATCAAAATTTACACATGTTCATGGGTTCGACATCGACATAAGGGGAGAATCGACATTTCCACTGTACCGTACAAAATTGACGAAATATTAAAAAAAAATAGCAAGAAAATGTAATTTAATGTAAATATAATAATGTAACAAGTATTTTAAGTCATTTAAAAAGTGTAAAATGTTCATTTATTAATTTAAATATTTTTTTTGAATTTTTTGTTTTTAAAAGTTTTCCAGAAATATCTATTGACATTTCCATAAAATTGAGACTTCGACATTTCCGTCGACATCGACATTTTAAACCTTGTATGTAACAAAATGTGAATATAACATTATACATGTATTTTAACTCATTTAAAGAGTAAAATATTTATTTATTAATTTAAATATTTTTTTGAACTTTTTTTAATTTTTAGAAATATCGATTGACATCGACGTTTTATCAATGTAAAATTGAGATCTCAACATTTCCATCGACATCGATATTTTAAACCTTGTTCCTATGTCCCCAAATGGCCTCTGTAAAAATGACAGAAAAGTTTCTAATACTTCCCCCATTGTATATATTCCTTTGTTCACACCATAAATTTTACTTTATTAATTAATGCTTTAGTGTTATTGGAAAAACTTGTAGTACTCTTGTAGTATTTACTCTCTATATTCATACCAGTGATTTTTTCATAAATAATTATTTAATGCTGGTGGACTTCACATCATGTTCAAATGGTACTAACATGGCAACCAATTAATGAAAGTAGTATTCATGCTATAGTAGTATTAAATTTTTTTTCAGTGTAGTTGGACTTCCTATCATTTTTAAATGATGGTTATATGACTGACAATAAATAGAAGTAATATCGGAGTGGGTAAATTTTTCTTAAAAAGGACTTCATACACATGCATAGTTGTTGTTTTGTTTTCTAGATCCAAACGTTTCTACATTTTCAACAAAGTTTGTGATTCAATTTTTAGTAGCTTTTCCTATAACTCTATAAATGATTAAGATATATATTAAGATTCTGTTTTGGATTATAGTTTTTATCTTTGTGATTGGCTTCAAAATCAAATTTTTAGTAAATTAGAACGGCAAAGTTTATTTTCTCAAAAAAAAAAAAAAAAGGCAAAGTTAAAATAACTATACTTATAAACCAAAGTTAAAGTTGTAGTTAAGTATATTTTTTAAAGATTAAATTACAAATTTAGTCTCTAAACTTTTAAATTTGTCTCTAATAGGTTTATGAACTTTAAAAATGTCAAATAGATAATTAAATTTTTAAATTTGTGTCTAATAAATCATTGACTTATTCAATATTTTTTAAAATTAACGAATCTATTGGATATAAAATTGAATTTTGCGTATGCACATCAAACTTACAATTTTGTGTGTAATAGATTCGTGAACTTTGAAAAATGTTGAATAGGTCAAGAACCTATTAGATACAAAATTGAATACTCGAGGACTTATTAAACACAAAATCAAAAGTTTAGAAATTTATTAGAAAATTGTTAAAAGTTGAATGACCTATTAGACACAAAATCGAAAGTTTCAGAAATCTATTTGAGAGACTAAACTTGTAATTTAACATTTTATTATTATTATTATTATTATAATTGAGTTAAGTCCATTGGTTGATAGATCCCAAAATCATTATTTTTCTTCCATTCTACGAATGTAAAAGTCAATGCATTGGCAAATGCATTCTCGAGATCAATGGTTTCAATAGCCGTATTGGAATTTAGTTAAAGATTATTGCCATTTCAAGGTAATTAAAAGAGGTGTCATTTAATGCTGTACTAAAAAGAAAAGTGTCATTTAATGCATGTGATCTTTTAAGCAATCGAGATTTCCATTCCCTATTTAGATCCAACTCCAACACACACACAAATCATATTGAAGCCCATTTTCCCCATTTTCAGCCCAAAACAACAGTCAAGCCCAAACAACCAGATCCATTTGATGCGTTTTGAAAAATGACTACACGTTTTGATTTTTTTTTTTTTTTTAAATGGGCAAATGATTTTAATTGATATTTATTAAATAACTAAAATACTCCCTAACAACTTTCATATCTAAGATACTATAATTATCATGTAATTATAATAAATTTAAAATTAAAATCTACATATTGGAATCCTAAAACAAATCCAAAATTAAAAAAATAAAACTGAAAAAGATGATGTGATAAGTGATTTTAAATTAAAACAAATCCAAACTACTCAAACATAGAATCAAAACAATCAAGAGATAGAAATATGTTTAAATTGCAAGGATATATAAAATCTCTTCCCTTATCTAGCCAACGTGGGACTTTGGTTGCACTGCTTGGCTTTCAGGTAATATTTTATGTTCGTCTTCGGATGTTGTGGTTTCTTTTAGCCAATCTGGAGATCGTTTCATTCGTTCAAGCCAAAGTATATTGGGTAGATTTAAGGTTTCGAGAGATGGATGAGACAAGATTTAGGGATTTAAATAACGGTGAATTGATAGCTTAATATATGATTATGTTGTTGATTTAAAAAATGGATTCATGAATTTAGGAGATATGTAGAGTAGCTATGTCTCACACTTGCGATTTTTTAAAAAATTCAAAATAATTGTAAATCAATAACTAAAAAAATATTGAGAAGATAATCTTAAATTCAATTATGAAAATGGGGGAGAGAATCCAAATACACCTTCCCTTATAGGGGCGAAAACCAAGAGAACGCATAGAGGGAGAATTGGAAGAAAGACGTGCAAACTAGGGACCCTCCTAAAATACCATTGGCCATTTTTTGTTAGAATTTAGAGTTGGCCATCTATTAAAAGAAAACCAGCTTTTTTTTTGCCATCTATAGAAATTTCCCTAACTATAAATTATTTATAAAAAAAAACTATAAATCAATAAATTATAAAAAAAGAAACGAAATTATAGCTCGCGAGGCGAGGATTCGATTATTCAAAGTGACAAAGACTTTTCAGATTTATTTCAATTTCCAATGTCAATTTGAAGTTGCTTTTTAATTAATTTTTTAAAAACTAATTTTTAAGTTACAATAATAATAATAATAATAAAATTACATTTTACAAAATGTTTACAACTTTTGAAGATATTTCAATTATATCTCAGACTTTGAAAATTTCTATTTTTAAACTTTTAAACTTTAATTTTATTTTAAAAAAATTCTTAAAAAGGAATTTCACAAAAATAATAGATAAAAATTGACATGATAGCTTGCGTAAAAATTAGTTGACATAGTAACGTTATTGATAGCTCAATTTTAAATATATAAAATATTAAAATTATTGTTACTATTTATTTCAAATAAAGATATATTGTTGACCCTAACATCATGTACAACAACGTTCAGAACATTAATTTTTACACAAAATTATTATAAATGATTTCACATATATCTTATAACTTTTACTTTTTTAAAACAATATTAAAATTCAAAGTTCAAAATGAAACTTTGCTGAATACAGAAATATAATTGAAATGTACCCAAAAAGTTTGGATATATTTTTGTATAATTTAACCTTAAACAAAAAAAAACACAATTAAACAGTGAGAGATGGATGGTTTTGATTGGTTTCCTCTTTTTGGCACCCTTATCCGAGGGAGGCGGGATGGGAGGCCGTACCGTGCCACGCTGGATTTTCCACAAAAGCTAAGGTTTCGCCTTTTGATCTTTATAATTCCCTCTGATTATGACACCTGGACTTTCCCCTTTGCTTTTCTCGCCATTGGGCCCCACACCTTCATGCCGCCGCGCCGCACTGGAATCCCCTCCAAATAGCCTTTTTTTCTTTAAAAAAAAAAAAAGAAAAAAAAAAAAGCATAGGCTCCACGGGATGCCCGGAGAACCAACCTTCCTGTTGCGTGCGTACCACCCTTGATCTTTTTTCTGTTAGTTAGTTAGTTTTTTTTTTTTTCCCATTTCAATTAATATCTGTAATTCCCAAACGGAGAAGGAAAGCAACCAAAAGATTCTAAATTCACCGATTCCCTTTATGCATTATAAAACCCTTTGCTAACTGGGAAATTTCCCGGGGATTCTGTTCCGTTGTTTCCTTGCTTTGCTACAAATATGGCTCCAATGCTGCTCGGAGGATCCATCCTTTTGCTAATCTCCTGGTCATCTTCTTGTCCTTTTTCTCTCATTCTTCTGTTTCCGTATTTGGGTCATTTGTTGATTGTTGATTGCATTTTTTTAATCCTGCGTACGGTTGAATTTTCTGTTGCGGTTAAGTTTGCATCTGACTTTTCTTTTGCGTTTGAACGAGGATTGTTGTTGTTTGTTTGTGTGAATCGACGACTAATGTGATCATACGTTTGTCTGTAGTATGAATGCGATTGAGGATATACCATTTTTCTTTGCTCTCCTGGTGGGATTGGGAGAAAGGGGTGTTATTATTCCCTTCGTTTTTTATTTTTTCTTTTCAATTTGTTTATTGAACTTCTGCTGTTGGATTTTCTAGACGTAGGAGCGCGAGGTCGCTTGACTTTTTGAAGGCAAAAGTTTAGGTTTGAAAAGAGGAGGACAAATTTGTTGATTTTTAGACAGAGTGGAGGAGGGTTCGGGGGAAGACTGCGACTTGGGGGCTCCGAGATCGAGACTTTCTCTTGGTGTTTCATGGGATATATTGGGTTTCAAGGGATTTTGGTGTTGATGGATATGAGATTATTGGTTGAGACTATCTTGTTCTTGATTGATCTTCATGGCTTTGATTAGCCATCTCAAGTTTCTGCTAAAGAAGAAGACGTTCTGTTTCTGTGCTTGTTTTGCTTCCTGTTTTCTTAATTGTTGATGGGATTTGTTGAATTGGGGTTTTGGAGCTGTATGATTCAGACTAGTTTGTCTCAGAACTACCCTTTTGAATTCAAGCCTTCTTCTCAGCTGGTGAAGAAGAAGAAGAAAAGCAAGAAGGTTTTTGGATACGAGATCGATTAGTTTCTTTTTGTTTTTCAGTCTTTAGAAGATCATGGAGGAAGATTCTAATTCTTGGTTAAGAAGGACCAAGTTTTCTCACACAATATGCTACCGTTTAGATTCCTTACGACTGGCTTCCTTTCCTGTCACCACTCAGCCACCACTCAATTCAGTTGCGCAATCAAAAGCTGTCACAGCTCCTTCTCATCATAGATCTACCCCTTGTTATAACCTACCCATTGAGAACAATCATGTTCTTAACAAGCAGAGTTCTCTGTCTCCGCCTCCACAAACTACACTCTCGAGTACATTTAAGGATGCACGTACCGATCAGAAGCGATTTTCAACTCCACAACCTCAGAGGAGAGAAACCAAAAAAGAGAAGGGTAAAAGGCTATTCAGTAAAGAAGCTAAGGTGCACAATTCCCCAAAGGAAGAGAAGTTAAGAAGCCATCTGAGGCATCTTGCCTCATTTAAAGGCAATAAGAAATCCAAGTTCAGGAAGGAGTCTTCTTGGACCAAGTTTTTTGAGCACAGTGGAGGGAAGGTCACTGCTGTTGAAGCTGTAGATGAATTGTCTGTTGACTTGTCCGAGTTGTATTTTGGGACTAGATTTGCTTATGGAGCTCATAGTCGGCTTTACCATGGACTTTACTATGACAAAGTTGTTGCTGTTAAGATCATCAATCTACCGGAAGATGATGAAAATGGAGATCTTGCAGGTCGCTTAACAAAGCAGTTTGGTAGGGAAGTAACCCTTTTATCTCGTCTTCACCATCCCAATGTTATAAAGGTAAACAGATCGCTCCTTGATTGATGACAAGTTCATAAGAATTACAGTTCTGAGGTTATTTTAACTAGTTTTTAGGCATATCTTTCTGCTGAACTTTGATGGTATAAGTTTCAATGGAGAAAAATGTCTTTAACATTTGACATTAGTTCCCGGTTTCTGCTCGAAAAGAAAAAGAACCTGTCTAACGAGTTATGGATTGACTGTATTGTATTCACATTGTTTTGCAGTTGGTAGCAGCTTGTAGAAAGCCATCTGCGTATTGGATCATCACTGAGTATCTATCTCAAGGTTCCTTAAGGGCATATCTACACAAACTTGAAAACAAATCTCTCCCACTGCAAAAACTGATTGCCATTGCCTTGGACATTGCTCGTGGGATGGAATACATTCACTCACAAGGCGTCATTCATCGGGATCTCAAACCTGAAAACGTTCTTATCGATCAAGACTTTTGTCTAAAGATTGCCGATTTCGGCATCGCTTGTGAGGAAGCACATTGTGATACACTGGCCGACGACCCCGGAACTTATCGTTGGATGGCCCCTGAGATGATCAAACGTAAACCTTATGGACGAAAGGTTGATCTCTACAGCTTTGGACTTATCCTGTGGGAATTGGTGGCTGGAAGAATCCCTTATGAGGATATGACTCCCATCCAAGCAGCTTATGCAGTTGTAAATAAGGTATTAGGTGTTTTGTACCATCTTCATTTTACTAACTTATCTTTTCACATCTGCAACACTGTTGCTGTTGTTTTTTTTTTTTCAGAATATTAGACTGGTCATCCCAAGCGAGTGTCCCTCGGTGATGCGGGCGTTGATCGAGCAATGTTGGTCGGTGCAACCGGAGAAGAGGCCGGAGTTTTGGCAGGTGGTGAAAGTACTAGAGCAACTTGAGAGTTCAGTTGGGGGAGATGGTACATTGATGAATGTAGAGCAGAAGCCAAGTTGGGAAGATCACAAGAAAGGTTTAAAGCATTGGATACAAAAGCTTGGTCCTCATCATTCTCAGACTTCTCTAACCTCCAGATCTAAATTCATATGATTCTTTCTCTGCCTTTTTTTCCCTTTTCTTGAAAATATCACATTCGCTCCCCAGGTTCAATGTAGATAAAAAGAAAAAACTTTTGCAGTTTTTTTGGTTCCTTCATTTGTTTTGTTTCTAACATTCACGTGACTGAAAAAATATCAAAGGCTTGAAATGATTGGAATTCTCACACAATCTGTACACTTATCCAAAATTTAGTAGTGCTGGTTGTTTTCTTTGGAGTCATGATTTGTCTGGTTGATCCATTTGACAAGGCCATTGTTTAGCTCAACCAGTGAAATAATGTCCACACAGTTAAATTATAAGTTTGATGTCAAGATTGTGTCGAATAAGAGTCGGTTTGGAATGACTTTTCAAGTGTTTAAAAATATTGAAAAATCTTTTTTTTAAGAACTTGAAAAGTCATTCCAAACAAGTCCTAAGTGTCTAAGTTTTGAGAATGTTTAGGGAAAAAATTTAAATTTGACCATAACCTTGTTTGGTTGTATCAATTTGGATCTTAAACTTTCAATTTCATCAAATTGGACCCTAAACTTAAGCCAGTGTTGCAATTTTTACTCTCGGTTTAATTTGTGCGAATTTTCTACTACTTTTAATAAAAATCAATGTAAAAATCTCATAAACTCATTAATTTTAATAAAATAAAGTTTTGCACAAAAATAAGTTTGTCCAATGCACAAATTAATTATTAAATAACTTTGCCAAAATCTATAAATTTCAACAAAAAAAAAAAAGAAGCTCTAATGTCGTTTTTCTCTAAAATTTTATCAATTCATATCGTATATATGTTTTATCATTTATTGAATGCATAAGAGAAAACTTCTTTTAATGATATTTGGAGCAAGAACTTATTAGATGGTTAAAATTGCAACACTTTTTAAAGTTTGAGGTTAAGATTGCAACACTTATTTAAGTTTGAGGTGCAATTTGATGAAATTAAAAGTTTAGGGTTAAAGTTGATACAATTTGACAAGTTATGAGGTCAAAATTGATTTTTTTCCCAATGTTTAGTGAACTCTCTAGATTTTTAGATATCTGAATTTTAAAATTGTCTAAGAAATACATGAACTTTCACCTTAGTCTAATCCATTCTTAATCTATTGGACATTTTTTTGAAGTTTAAAGTTCCTATTAAACACAAAATTGTAAGTTAAGATCCTGTTTGTTAATCATTTGGGCCTTGTTTAATAACCATTTGATTTTTGGTTTTTAAAAATTAAGTCTATAAATTCTACTTCCACCTATGGATTCTTTTGTTTTGTTATCTACTTCTTACATATGTTTGAAAAAATCAAGCCAAGTTTTGAAAACTAAAAAAAGTAGTTTTTGTTATTGGAATTTGACTAAAAATTCAAATGTTTTTCTTAAGAAAGATGAAACTCATGGTAGAGAAATGATGAGAAAATAAGCACAATTTTAAAAAACAAAAACAAAAAACCAAATAGTTATCAAACGAAGCTCAAAGTTTTTGATTTTAAGTTTTTAAAAATTGAGCTTGTTTTTTCATGATTTCTCTACGGTGGTTTTCATCTAGAAATGATGAGAAAACAAACATAATTTTCAAAAACCAAAAACTAAATGGTTATCAAATGGGGGCTGAGGTTTTTGGTTTTTAGTTTTTGAAAATTAAGCTTGTTTTCTCATGATTTTTCTACAGTAATTTTATATTTCTTAAGCAACATTTGAATTCTTAGTCATATTTCAAAAACAAAAACAAAAACAAGTTATTAGAAACTATATATATATTTTTAGTTTTCAAAACTTGACTTGGTTCTTGAAAACATTGATAGAAATTAAATAACAAAACAAAGAAACTTAGGGGGTGTTTGGCCCACTGACTTTGAGTTGGGTTGAGTTGGGTTTAAAATCCAACTCCCCGTTTTGCCCATCAACAAATCAACTCCCTACAAAGCAACTCAACCCCACCGTTTTGAGTAATTAACTCCCTACCATTTTGAGTAACTTCACGTGGTTTCCCATTCCACGAAGTGTTGCTCGTTAACTCTCCACAACTCAACTCAACTCTGCTCGCCAAACGCCCCCTTATAGATAGAAATAGTGTTTATAAGTTTAATTTTTAAAAACAAAAAATAAAAAACCAAATGGTTATCAAATGAGGCCTAAAGAATTTATTGGACACTTTTTAAACACAACATTAAAGAGCTGTTTGGGACGCTGAGTGGGTTATAATAGTCTGTGGAGTTATATAATCTGTGTTTAGGATTGATCGAAGTAATAATAAAACGATATTCCTACTGAGTATCGTATCCATTGAGATTGGTTTTTAATTCGATTAAGTACCACGAATAATCTTACTTTACTTTATTTAGTTAAAACAATGCAAGAGCAAACAGGGAAATAAATTCTAATCCCTAGAGAGAAAAATAAAAGGGAGACACAAATCGATAGGTAATTCTATGGGTATTGATTGCATTATTGGATCTTAATTCACTTAATTAAGCTAGCAATTAGGCATAACCAAATGTTTGATTCATACGTCTAGAAGCCTAAAATTATGGAATCTCCTATCGGTCTCCTCCAAACCTCGGGTGTAATTAATTAAATATCGTGATCGTCTCATTAATTAATCATCACCCAGGATTAACGAACCTTTATTTTAAACCTCAATTAATTTCCATTGTTCCTATGTCACTTAGGCGGAATTTAATTGTCATGCATTGTTTTTCTAAGTTTAATCTACTGTCGAGCTTAATTAAACTAACGATCATTTAACCCCTATTTGTTACTTTGTTAAATACATTAAAAACCCAATGCATAAATGAACATAAACACTAATTAAACCACAATCACAAACTAAATTAAGTAAAATTAATGCAATGGTCCAAGAATTACATCAACCCATAGAAATTTAGGGATTAACTAAACATGTTCAACATTGACATAGTAGAAATCCCTAATTACAGCCACTAAAATAACTATAAATGAAAGGAAAATGGAAAGAAAGTGCAAACGAAGGACGATCCCATGTTTCCGAGGTGATCAATCTCGAACCCGAGCTCCAAGGTCTTCAATTCCACTTCAAAATGATCACAAATGCTCCCAAATACTCTCAATTATGGTAAGGAATCGAGATTAGGGCTAAAACTCTCGAATTGGCCTCCTTTTGGACGAAGAAGAAGCGAAGACTAAATACCCTCTGTCGCGACAGCGTTGCAACGCTAGGGAACAACGTTGCAACATTGTCTTAAAACGCAGTCGTTTTTCCTTCAACGCAGGGGTAGCGTTGCAACGCTACATATGTAACTTCAATTCTCCGCGCGTTTCTAGCGTTGCAACGCCATATGGCAGCATTGCAACGCTAGCTCTCGAGTTTGCACAATGCATTTGGGCCTTGCAACGCCATTTCAAGCGTTGCAACGTCGTCCTCTCTGCCCCAATTGCTAGTGCATCATCTCTTCTATTCTTAGCTCTCCAAAATGGCCCAAAATAGCTCCATAATCAACCAAAATGCTCCCAAACACTTGATTTTGCTCATTTAGCTTGGTTTCCATAAAATCAAGAGAAATAGGCATAAAAGCTCATAAAATCATAACAAAACTAGCATAAATAACAGGAAATACGATAATATAATTGCATGCTATCAAGGATGCAGAGTTATTTAGTCTGGGTTATAATAGTTTGTATTTGGGGTGCAAAGTACTTTATAGACTATTATAACTCACGTTTCAAATAGCACCTAAAAGTTCATTGACTTATTAGACACTTTTCAAAATTTGAAAACCTATTAAAAGCAACTCTAAAAATTTGGGATCGGACTATTAATTTAATTCAATTAAGACACCTTTTACCTTTAAAAATTATTTGATGTGAGCTGCTATTACATACCTATTTGATAAATGGTTAAGATTTTAAATAGAAAAGTTAATTTTTGGTAACAAGAGTTTAACTTTAAGGCCCGTTTGATAACCATTTAGTTTTTAAAAATTGTGTTTGTTTTCTCACAATTTTTCTACAATGGTTTTCATCTTTTCTATAATGGTTTTCATCTTTCTTAAGGAAATAGTTGAGTTTCTAGCTAAATTTCAAAAACAAAAACAAGTTTTTGAAAACTATTTTTTTTTAGTTTCTAAAATTTGGCTTGATTTTTTAAAATATATGTAAAAAGTAGATAAGAAAATATGGAAACCTATATGTGGAACTAGTATTTATAGGCTTATTTTTAAAAATCAAAAACTAAAAATCAAATAGTTATCAAATGAACCTTTAGTAGATAAGGTCGAAGTTTAAATTTTCATCCCGCTTTCCTAACCCAAAAAAAAAAAAAAAAAAAAAATCTTTTTATACCTGCGCTATAATTTATAAAGATTAGTGTCAATTTCAGCATTATTCCTAGATATTTCTCCCACTTGCGCAATAATATGGCCAAGGACATTACTTTCACCCAGCTATTTCTGAATTTGATTGATTATAATTAGTACCTCTTTAATTAAAACAACACTTATCCGATAAAAAGTTTCACCAAAAAAAAAAAAAAAAACACATCCGATAAAAATCCCCTTGTGATTTTTCCACAATTGACACTGGATTCATACTATGGAAAAATTTTGATAAGGTCAAAACTTTATTTTGTTTGAACATAAAGAATTTGATAAGCTCAAAAGTAGGAATTGTTTTTGAAAGAGAATTAATTTATAGGTTGAGTCAATAAGAACTCTAAACTATAATTTTACAAATCAAAACTCAACTTTATGAACCGCGTCAATTAAAATTCTAAATTTGTTTCAATTTTTTCTATTCATTTAATTATGTTATAAGGCTATTAGTTCAATCCAGTGCATGTGTAAAGATTGTTATTTTATATTTTATATTACAAAAGAAGGGAAAAAAAAGTTGAACGCATGTTGTTGTGGCTCTATTATCTTGTTAATAATTAATATTGAAAAAATTATCGAAAGATAAGACTAAAAAAAATATTGTAACAATTTGAGAAATCGAAATCTCAAAAGAAAACATCTTTCTTAGTTGCAGATTCGGGACAAAAAATAAGAAAGGCGATTTCGTATATTTCTATCTTTTCTTTAATCTCGAGAGAAATACGATGAAATGACCAATTCAAACCCTTTATCGGGTGAAATAAGAACAACCACACATTTGTAGCCACCTTTTTTTAAAATTTTTTGTCATCTTTAGAACGTAGCGTAAGCACCTTTTTCTTCAAGGACCACGCTGATGCTGCAAAGGTACGTATTTTTTTAAAAAACAATATGTTTCTTAAAATATAGTTTTAATAAGATTACACATACATATATCGTGGGTACATTATAATATATTGTCTTTACAAAATATAACATAATATTGAATTACCATTTCCAATTTTACGTAACACAAGTCCTTATTATACCATATTTATTCCGGTCGATTTTGTGCGGTTTTTATTTTACCCCCCAAAAAATCATTTTTTTTATGAACAAAAATACTTAACAGATGAGTTGTGGTCAAATTGAAACTTTTAAAATCTTAGACAAAACTAAGAAAACATTCAAAGATTATAGACAAAAATATATTTAATTTAGCCTTTCATTTTATCAATATGTTACTTTCTTTAAAAACCTTTTGAAGTAACTTAGGTTTCGTTTGATAATTATTTGATTTTTTGTTCTTAGTTTTTGAAAATTGTACTTATTTTTTTACAATTTCTCTATAATGGTTTTCATCTTCTCTACAATAGTTTCCATATTTTTTAAGGAAATATTTGAGTTTCTAACCAAACTCTAAAAACAAAAAAAAAAGTTTTTAAAAACTACTTTTTTAGTTTTCAAAATTTGACTTGGTTTTTGAAAACATATGTAAAAAATAGATAACAAAACATAGAAATTCATAAGTAGAAGAAGTATTCATAAGCCTAATTTTCAAAAACCAAAAACTAAAAATCAAATGGTTATCAAACGGGGCCTTAACTTTTTAAAATTTGGAGACCTATTAAACACAATTCTTAAAATTTAGGAACCAAACTTATAATTAACTTATTTAAAATAATTCATTGGAGACATCTTTAACTTCAAAAGTAATTTGACGATGTGGACTGTCATTATATAAATAATTGACGAATGGTTAAGAGGTTAATTTTTTTTTTTTTTTGTCAACATGAATATAACATTACTAGTTAATGTACTTATATTTTCTCTTGAAGTTGAAGTTTAAATTCTCACCTCGTCAGAGGCATACCTACATTGAGTAAGGCATCCCTCCCTCCCCCCAATTATGATTTTTTTTTTTTAAAAAAAAAGTTTAGCCATTTTCTTTTAGGTGAAATATATCATATATTTTTTTACTTTTTTTTGAATAATTTTTTTACTTCATTCTTGTCTTGACTCTTCTTATAAGTTAAAATCCGGATGATTCATTTCACAAACATCCAAAATATCCATTTTGGTCAATAAGTTTGTAGGTTTATATTCCCTTTTAGTCGATGAACATTCAAATTGTTTAGGTTAGTTCTTAAACTTTTATTAAAATTCAAAATTTTTAGGAAAAAAATTTATTTTTTACTTCTAAACTTGTCAAGTTGTATCAATTTTCACCATAAACTTTCAATTTCATCAAATTGGATGCTAAATTTGGACAATTGTTTCAATTTTTACCCTATAGTCAAGTTTCCTAATATTCACCCACTAATTTTAACAAAAGCAATGTAAAAACACCTCCATAAACTCACTAATTTCAATAAAATCAAGCTTTAGCATAAAATTAATTAAGTTTGACTGATGTGTAAATTAACCATTTACTAAACTTGCCAAAATTCACAAAATTCTCTAAAATCTTATCGATTTTGTATCATATATATGTTTTATAATCCATTAAACATATATGAAAATACTTATTTTAACGATCCTTTGAATGAAAACTTATAAGAGGGTTTAAATTGCAGTACTTTTTAAAATTTAAGATTAAGATTGTAACACTTATCTAAGTTTGAAGTGCAATTTGATGAAATTGAAAATTTGGAATAAAAATTGATACAACTTGACAACTTTAGGAGTAAAAATAGATTTTTTACCTAGTTTTTAAAAGTTCATAGATTAAATTTAGACATTTTGAAATTTCAAAATCAAAATGACTATTTTTTTAGGAGCTAACATAGACTGTTTATAAAGTTTAGAGACCATATAGAACTGTCACAACCCACCCCAGATTAACTCTACTAAATCTAGGATGAGCTGTGACGGCAGTAGACCGCAAATGTGCAATGAAATCTATTGCCAAATCTTTATATCTTTTCTCATTATATAACTTTATCTTCGGAAAACCCATGAACAATGCAGTCAAGATTTCTCTTAACTTACAATATATGATATGCAATGACTTGACAAGACTGGTGGCAGATTCTGATTAGCTAACTCTGGTTGAAATTCAAGAGCAACCTGGTGGAAAAATTAAAAACAAAAGAATGAGCTAAAAATCCCAGTGAGTGGTAATTCCATAAGAAAATAAATTTCCAGGAAAAATAATTCTCTTACTATACAAAAATTCATAACTCTGTGAAATAATGTAAATCACGAACAATTTAGAAACTTTTGAGATCATTTAAAGACATTAAAGTTTGTAAATAAAACATCTCTTGAAAACAAGAAATCCCAACTTAGATTACAACTCTTGAAACAATAACTCTTGAAACTTAAACATATTTTAGTAAAAACATAGATAGAAAAATCCACAATTATAGCTCTAGAAAGCATAAACATAACTAGTAAAATTCATCACCAAATCTGTACCAAAATCTCTGTCATACTGGCGTAAAATAATCTCAATACGCACAGCAGAGCAATCTCTGTTATACTTTGTATCGAGTAATCTCGAGATACATAGCAGAGCATATCTCTGTCATATGTGCACGTAGAGCAAACTCTAATATCTGTAATGCTTCAGGTCCAGGATTTGGACCAGGATTCAGAATCCGGATTCGGTACCTAATGGCCCCGGCATTCCCCTGCATCCCTTGCGGCCTGAGCACGCAAGCATACTATGGAAACACATTCTCATAGCATATCGGGTAATCACCATGGGTACAAAGATCTAGTGGTTTGAAAACCACTTCCAACATAAACCTCTTAACTTCTCAAACTCTTCTAAAAATTACATTCTTTTTCTAAAATAGCCTTTCATAAAATTACACTATTTCTCTAAAATAGCCTTCCATAAACTTGAGAGATTTCTGAAATAACATTAAACCTTTATACTTTCTAGAATAATCATCAAATCTCTCAATAATATAAAACATTTCTAAAATCGTACTTTCTCTGAATCCACATCTCATATAAATTTCATACATTTTTCAAGAAACATTAAAACTCTTCAAACATCTCAATAATCATAAAAATATCTCAAATATTTCTCAAATGACAATTTCAACTAAAAGCATAAAATATTGGCATTTCCATACTATTTTTGGAAATTCATAACAATTTTATGAAAATCTCTTAGCACTAAAATCACACATGATTTATAGAATTCTTGAAAATTCGTAATAATAATCAAATAATAAAAATAATTCGTAAAATAAACCACTCACAGAACAATTGTCGTTGACATCCCAAATCGTGAGCTATTCCAATTGTCATTCAACCTAAGTTCCACTAACCACAACAAAAATCATTCTCCAAATCATGTAATTAGAAAATTACATGCTAAGTAACCAAAAATTAATAATCTAATTTCCAATCTCTTTCTCTTCCCCATAAGTCCAACCTTTTACATCTTACTTTTTCTTCCAATTATTTATTACCAAAGTTGTTTTGTCTTTTTCCTCCAATTAAAATACTATTCTTTCTCTCCCTTACACAACATTTTCATTCAATAAAAATAGTCCATTTCCCCCAAGTTCTCTCTCCCACGTGAATAATCAAACCACTTTTCCCTTATTTCTTAATAATTAACTTTCTTTCTCATCTTCTTCTTCCTCATTTTCTCAACTTCTTCCACAACACTCTGTTTTTCTTCCTTCCAACCCATACCTTTATTTTTTCTTACAACTCTCTAACCTTTTAAGCTTTCTTAAATTAAGTTTCTAGTAATTTCTCTTGGCATGACAAACTTTTCTCTTAACTAATTTATCTTTCCTTCCCTAAAATTAAAACAACCTCCCAACAAAATTGAACATTTTCGATTTCTTAACTTTCAACCTACCCAAATAATAACATAAGCAAACTACAAACTTCATCCTCGTATTTCAAAGTATCCATAAGAACTTCACAAGCAGAAGAAGAAAAATCCATAAAACTCTCTTTAAAGACCACATCTTTTCATGGTTTTCCTAAAAAAAAACTTACCAATCTAAATCTTCTCGCTTGAGCCTCTCAACACCACTTTCAATTTCATGCTTGGCATGCTTAAGCTCCTCAATTTCATTTATGTGTTGTTTCTCTCTCTCGAAGCAAAGTTTCTTCTCTCTTTTTTTTTGGTTTCTCATTTCTTCTCCATCCTTCCCGAACACTCATTTCTTTCCCTTTCTCTCTCTTTTTTTTAATTTAAAACCAAAAACTTCCACTATAAGTTTCTTTTATTTTTATTTATTTTTTTTATATAAAAAAATATATATTCTTTTCCAATTTCTCTCCAATATAGTACAATACAAACTCCCATTTTCCTTTCTTTTCTAATTTATATATTTATTAAATACAAGTTGTATTCTATTTTCAAAGTTTCAAATTTCTTGTATATCTATTTTGTCTCAAACTATAATCTATCCATCAACAATTTCAAAATTAAATAATCCATATATCAAATGCATATATCCAATTGCTAGAAGACCAAAATCAGGTCTTACAAATTATTACTCCCTTTTGAGAATTTCGTCCTCGAAATTCAATTAAGGAATGCATTTGAACTTCATTTTTCCATGTTGCATCTTTATTGCACGTTTTCTTTTTCTGAGTTCTTAAAGACATAAGAAGGTGTTATAAGAACAAAGATCAAAATGTAAT
Organism: Trichosanthes truncata; assembly: GCA_033996785.1. Classification (NCBI taxonomy): domain Eukaryota; kingdom Viridiplantae; phylum Streptophyta; class Magnoliopsida; order Cucurbitales; family Cucurbitaceae; genus Trichosanthes; species Trichosanthes truncata. The sequence continues at coordinate 34,464,410 of MU867261.1, forward strand.
TTATCTCCGACCCCTCTAAAAGTCTAACTCTAGATTTGCCCCTGCAACCCCACTTTTGTTGTACTAAAGAGAAAAAAAAGCTTTTTATCCATGCATTATAATAATTATAAAGATTAATGTCAAAATGTATCTATTATTCACAGTAATCTCTCTCATAATATGTCCAAGAACATCACATTCACATAGCTATTTCTGAATTCTATTCATTGTAATTAGTACCTTTTTTTAAAAAAATAAAATAAAATTAAAACAACATTTATTCTTCGATAAAAATTAACCCTCTTGTGATTTTTCAAATTTGACATTCAATTTCATATCATGGAAATAGATTGTTGATACCATAATTTGGTTAATTGAATCAACGGTGAATTTGTATTATGAGAACTATAATGTGCCTGCAAGACAAAAATAGGTGAATGGTGGGGTAGTGCTAAGCTACCAACACTCCAAAGCTCAAGTAGGTAATCGAGTTTGAAATTGACTTAGTTAGTAGCAAAGTGGTTGTATTTGGACGTACTTTCAGATGTCGTATTCTCCTTATTTTATAATATTATTATTGTAACTTATAATTGAGTATCCCGACCCTGTTCGAGAATCTCACCTGATTGTCAAGATATTATCATTACAGAACGGTTACTTAACCTCTTTCATTTGAACCCAACGAGACCTATCAAGTGCCGAGGATTGACTTTTCTCTCTCCCTTAAGGTCCATTTCGTTCTAGGTTAGTGAAAGATCTCTTAGTCGTTTACTTGGGGGTTTGGCCAAATCGACCTTGAAGGGTCGGCCAACTAAGCCATTTGGAAGATCTCTTGAGGGGTTGGCCAACTAGGCCATTTGGAAGATCTCTTGAGGGGTCGGCCAGCTAGGCCATTGTTGGGATTTATGCCATAAAGCCTCGTAATTAATAATATATTTAATAATTAATAATAATTTTGATTATTTTATTTTCAATATCATATTATCCATTATATGAAAAATCCAAGGTTATTATTGTAATCTTGAACAGTATGTGGTTGACATACGAGAGGATCATGTTCAAGAAATAACTTAAAGGGTCATAGTATATGGATAAGGTTGGGTGCCTTATCCTGGTAACACTATTGATACGGCCCACTTTGTAATAGTTACAGATGATTTGATCCAAATAATTCATGTGGAGACATGTGAATGGGGGTATCTTATACAATGAATTTGTATAAGACTGGACCACGAAATATTTAATCTCTCTTTATAAATCCGTTAATTAAGAAGATTAATATTTCATCAGGATGATCATATGCGACTCGATCTTAATCCTGAGTGAGTTATGAACTCCTGCCTGTGAGAGCTTGTCCTTTGATTTGCATGGGTGATAGTGGCTTTTATAGCCGATTCAATATGTCTCCCATTTTGGGAACTTGACCAAATAGGGAGCTGGGAACATAATCTCATAAGATGGAATTCACTCCTTCCCATATAGGGTAAGTAGATGAGTAGTTCCCTTAAGTGCTGATTTCGGGAATTGAACAATGGGGCCCCACCCTCTCATTGGCCCGAGAGGAACTTAGTTTATAATTAGATTATAAACAGATTGTTCATTAGAGGATCAGTGGTACTTAAGGTGCAAGATGTAATTATAGGGGTAAAACGGACTTTTGACCCAGCTGTAATTACGAACAACTCGTGAAGGATCGACTTGCATGTAATGATTATATCTATAGACACAACTTGTCCTACAGTGCATAAGAGTGCAACTCTAGGTCTATAGTGGAGTGACCTATAGTTAATGAATGAAAATTAATTAATTAAAGAGTTTAATTAATTAATTTTGTATCATTGGAGCTTATAATCTGTAGGTCCATAAGGTTTCCTTACTAGCTCATAGTAACACTGAAAGATCAATTTAGTTGAAAGAAAATTTGGAAATTTTCAAATTAATATTAATTTGAAGTGTTCAAATTAATATTTAATATAAAAGAGAAAAATATATTTATTGTATTTGATACATTAAATATTAAAATTTAATATTTAATTTGAAGTGTTCAAATTAATATTTAATATATTAGATATATTAAATATAAAAGAGGAAAATATATTTATTGTATTTGATACATTAAATATTAAAATAATTAATGTATATTTGATATATTAAATAAAAGATATTTATAGAATTTGAATAAGATTCAAATAAATAAATATCGTAGGAGATTTGAATGAGATTCAAATAAATACAAGATATATTTTAATATATTAAATATTAAAATATAATATTTTAATTATGGTAAAATTTTCCCTTGGTCACTATAAATAAGACCCTTGGGTTGAGCCATTCTTCACAACACACATATCCTCAATAAAGAGAATTAGAGAATTCTCTCTAAACCTCTTCCTCTCCAATCCCTTGGAGATTTTCTTTCAAGAGGCTCCCACAAGCCTTGGTCATGTGTTCGAGTCGTAGCCAGGAAGATTTTGTGGAAGAGATAAAGATCCGCCAGAATGTTCTCCAGAATATTATTTTCAATGTATTTATTGCTTAACCTTTGTATTTTAGTCTAATTCTAAATAATCAAGGGTCGGCGCATTAGGCCATTTTGAAAGATCCCTTAACCCTTGTGGGGTCGGCCAATTAGGCTATTTAAAAGACCCCTTGAACCCTGAGGGGTCAGCCAATTAAGCCATTTGGAAGAACCCTTGAGGGGTCGGCCAATTAGGCCATTTAAAAGACCCTTTGACCCTTAAGGGGTCGGCAAATTAGGCCATTTGAAATACCCTTTGAGGGGTCGGTTGCCCGTACTTTTGGCCATGGGCTGTCTTTTTTTTAAGGGCCTCCATCCCTATTCTCTGGATCTATTCTTGGGGCCTTGACATTCCTACAGTCGATTTTTTACCCTCAACAGTTGCCTCCATTCTCGGGTCTAAAACTCTGGAGTGCGTCTTGTTCAAAACTGAGAGTACATTTTTTAATGTCGGTCTATCGCACTCGTTCGAGCTCATCGTTGATGCTTGGAATTTCTTAATTTTTTGGCCTGATCGACCCATATGGGTCGACTCCACTTTGGATGGTTGGCTTCTTTACCTTGGGTCGGTTCCTTTTTGGCTGGCCAACCCACCTGGGTAGGTCCTCAGGTCTTGATTAAAGTTCTCTTTGGGCCTAAGGGCTTAGTCGATAATTCCATCTAGTCGAACCTCTCCCCTTGGGGGTGTTGGCCTCCTCACCTTCTACAAGTCGGTCTCTTCCTCCTCTTGAGGTGTCAGCCTTCTAACCTTAGGCATTTTTTAACTTCTCCCAAGGGGGTTGGCCACTTCGATGTCCTCTCGAGGGGGGCCAATCTTTTGTTCCTTGTTTACTTCCTCATAATCGCGTTTGTCCAACTTTTGCCCCCACTCATACTTATTTTTATGCAAAAACAACTTGCTTGAGTATGCTGAAGACAGAAAAAAAAAAGATGCTTTATTGATTTTCAAGATCGTCAAAATACTACATTAGTAGAATTCAAATATGTTACTGAAAGTTTTATTGATTTTCAAGATCGTCAAAATACTACATCGATAGAATTCAAATATATTACTGAAAGTAGATTTCTAAGTGCTTGGTGTTCTATGGGGGTCAGTTAGGTTGTACGTGCCTATTCGGTGCTCCGGTACTTTGAGGGTTACTGAGGTTTGTAGTTTGTCCTTCTCTCGACTCTTCTCCCACCGGTCCACCAAATATCGTTTTGATTTTCTGTGGAGGAGGCGAATCATCATCTCTCTGGTTCCAATCCCTTCATCTCGTCCAGCACCTCAGTTGCTCCTTTTCCCTACATACTATTTCAATTGTCCCATCTGGATGAATGCCTCGATAGCTTCCTTCAAGTCGTAACAATCGGGGCTTGCGTGTCCATGGTCTTGGTGAAAAAAGACAATACTTGTCTTTGTTCCTTTGATGTGCTTCAACTTTCAACTTAGCCTACCACTTTAGCACGTTCTTGTCTTAGATTTCCATCAGTATTTGCTGATTGGGACCATCGTGGGGGTGTATCGTTTAAACTTACTCAGTGGAAGGCCTTGGCGTGCAGATCTGTCTAATTGATCTTTTGTTATTCTCTTTTTGAGGCCATGTTGATCTTCCTCGTTTCGATCTTTCCTTTTGTGATGATCAAATTGATTGATTTTTTCTCCCGAACCTTGCCTCGAGCAAAGAAATTCTCCAACGCTAATGTACTTTTGATATCTGGAGAGGAGCTCTACGTAGGTGGTTGGGACTTTCTCTCTTAGAGACCACAAGAAAATTTTGTCTCTAAGCCCAGCCACAATGGCTATAAGTGCTGCTCTATCTGTGTAGCTTTCTATTTAAAGTGCCTCACTGTTGAATTGGGATATGTGCTCTTGTAATGTAAGACCCGGTTCCAATATTCTAATATTTGGATATGCAATTATTATGTGTTATTTGATTTTGAAATTTTGAAGGAGAAGAATATTTGAAATAAGATAGAAATAAAAGTAAATTGAAAAGTAGTGGAGTACAAGTGCAACAAGTTGAAAAAAAAAGGGGAGAAATTTCGTGTGGCTTTTGTTAAGCCACACAAAAAGAGATGTTTAAATAAAATAAGAAAAAGAAAATGAAAAAGAGAGGGAGGGGTGTTCTGGAAAAGGGGGAGAAAAGAAAAATGAAGAAAGAAATGAAGAGAAGGAGAAAGGGAGAAGAGGAAAGAGGAAGAGAAAGAGAGGGAAAGGAGATGGCTGAAAACTCGTCAGAAACTCGCCAGGAGCTCATCGGAAAGGCTATAACTAATTCTAAAAGTAGTGAAGAAACTTTTAGGAAGATCTAAATCCGGTAAGCCTTTCTTTAAGGAGGAAAAAAAATGATAAATTGATGATTTATCTCTTGGGTTTCTTCTTATTGTTCAAGAAATTTGATGGATCCTTGGATATATTAATTCTTTAATTTGGGGTTGACTTGAACAAAAGAATGAAGTTTTTATGTGGATTTTTTTTACTCCCTTACACCAAGAACACTTATTGAGGTTTTGATTGCTGTGGTTTTAATTATTATTGTTGGTGTGGCAAGATCAATAGGAACTTTTATCATGGAAAGAAATAAATAAAAGGGCTAGAATGGAAGTTGCAAATATGTATAAGGGAGGAAATGTTTTGTAGGTTTAGGAAAGAAGAAGATGAATAGTAGAAGGAAGTGATAGACTATTTTATTATTATTAAAAGTACATAAAAGAAGTCATTGGAAAGAGATAGATGTTTTTGTTTGGAGGCTCTTTACGTTGGAATTATAGAGAGGGATAGATGAAGATTATTTTTTATTATAGAAAATAAAAGAAATGGTTATGAGGAGGAAAGAGAAGGAGGTTATTAAATTGGATTGGACAAAAAAATGACACGGGTACTTGACAATAAATAGATGAGAAAGAGTGTAGAATATAAAGGTTTGACTAATGGGTAATGTGTAAGGATGGAGAATGGATTAATTGATATTTAGTTGGTATTATTGGGTTTCTAAATTACATGGTTTGAAGAATTAAATTTTGATACGGTTATTGAAATTCTACGTCGAGCGAAGTTCGAAATGACTAATAGCAACTCGAAATTCTCTCGTCGATAATTTTGTGAGTGATTATTTTATAAATTATTCTTACTATTTTAGCAATGAATGAACCTTGGAGATTTGAAATTAAATACGATTTATATTAATGCAACTATTTTAATCATTGAGAAGTATGACGACTTTGAGGAATTGATGTTTATTTCGTAAATCGTTTATCTATTGAATCAAAGAAAATTTGATTTGTGAAGAGAATGAATTAAGTTTGCTAAATTGAAATTGTGTTTGAGTATCCTGAAAGTTTTAGAGAATTTATGATTATATTTATTTTTAGAGCAATTGCTAAGAGATATTCGAGAATTTTGATGAATTTTGAGATGTTTGAAGGGTTTTAATGTTTACTGAGAAATGTATGAAAGTTATGAGATGTGGAGAGAAAATATGACTTTAGAAATGTTTTATAGTATTGAGAGATTTGATTATTATTTGAGAATTTATACATGTTTAGTGTTATTTGAAAATCTCTTAAGTTTATGAGATGTTAAAGAAAGAGCATGGTTTTCAGAAAGAGTTTGAGAATCAAGAGACGTTTTATGTTAAAAATGTTGGGTTTTATGTCCTAAAACTCGTGGTTTTGTAAACTGAATGTATATTCTATTTTACTATAAAGATGTTATTGAGGTTTATTCAGTAAATGTGTTATTGAATAAAGTGAATTGTGTATTCAATAACCCAAATCCAATGAACTAAGTACCCTTGGCTATAGTATGTATACTTGAACTTTATGTATGACATAAAAGTGGATCAAGTTCGAGTTATAGCCAGAACGGTCTATAGTATAGGGATAGGGCTGGGTACCTTATCCTTGGGACACTATGGACGCGGCCCACTTTGTATAGTACTAACGATGTGATCCTAAATCGTTCATGTGGAGACATGCGAGTGGGGGCGTCCTATGCAATGAGTTTGCATAAGACTGGACCGCGAAATAGTCACTTAGACTTTTTAACTCCGTTTACTGTTTTAACTGACTATATTCATACGATGACCTAGGTAACTCGATCTTAATCCTGAGCGTGCTATGAACTCCTGTTTATTCGAGATTATCCTTAGATTTGCATGGATGAGAGTGGCCCGAGATCGCCGACTCAATAAGCCTCCCATTTTGGGGATAAGACCGGATAGATAGTTGGGAACATAGTCATGCGAGATGGAATTCACTCCTACCCCCTTTAGGGTTTAGTAGAGAGGTTGTTCCCTTAAGTACTGACTCCAGGTCTTGAACAATGGGCCCACCCTCTCGTTGGCCCGAGAGGGATACGGTTTCTTGGTTGGACCACAAACCAAATTGTTCATTAGAGGATCAGTGGGACTTAAGGAACAAGAAGTAATTACAGGGGTAAAACGGTTTATTTGACCCAGCTGTAATTACGAACAACCTGTGAAGGATCGACTTACTAATCATGGTTATATCGAGTGGATAGAAATATATCTACAGTGAGGAGAATGCAGCCACTGGGCTTTAGTGGAGTGTCCCGATGGTTAACGAATGTTGATTAGCTATGCTAAAGAGTTTGGCCGGTTAATCTCGTATCGTTGGAGCTCATGATCTGTAGGTCCATTAGGTCCCCTTACTAGCTCAGACTAAGCCTTGGAATAATTTGAGAGAAAAGAATTTGAATTGTTCAAATTCGAATTTGGGAGAAAAAGTTAATTATATGCGATATACTTAACGTATCATAGCTTAATTATGAATTAAACTATGATAAAGAAGAGATGGAAATATTTAAATATGATTTAAATATTCGTTCGGTTTAAAACATGAATAGGGATTTATGTTCGAACGTTCGTTTTGAGAAATTAGGATTGGTCCAATTATTTAATTTGATATTTGATATTAAATTAAATATTTATTTAAAATTAATTAAATTGTTTAATTAATTAAAAATTGATTTTAATTTAAAAATTAATTTTATATTAATTTTGAATTAAAATTAAAAAAGAATTCAAATTCATTTGAAAATGAAATATGGACCAAGTTCATAACTTCTTCACCAAGCTTATTGTTTGAAGCATATCTTCTTTCAATTGGCTTCTTCACAAAGCTTCTTGTTTGAAGTTAATCTTCATTCAATTGGCTTATTCACTAAGCTTGTGGCTTTCTATAAATAGAGAAGAAACACAATGGAGAAAGAAGATTAGAAAAACAAGAGATTTTTGTAGAAAACTCTCTAGCTTTTTTATTTAGATCTTTACTCATTTTCTCCCAATTTCTCTCAATCAAAGATCCCACAATCCATTCCAAGGGCTGAGAATAGTAGGGAAGACTCTAGTGGTGGTCCAAGTAGTGTTGGTGATCCAAGATTTGCAAAGAATTTGGAGATTTTGAGCTACAAAGGTATGTGTTCATACTTTCCAGTTTTTTCCAGTTTTGAGCATGTTTTTGTATGATAAAATTGATCAAATTAGAGTGCTCAAGATCCAAAATTTCTTCCGCATTCTTAATATTCACCCATTCAAAAAAGTGGATTTTTAAACCACTAGATCTTTGTACCTCTGGTGATTACCCGGTTTGCTATGAGAATGTGTTTCCATAGTATGCTTGCATGCTCAGGTCGCAGGGGATGCAGGAGAATGCCGGGGCCATTGGTGTCGAATCTGGATTCCGAATCCTGGTCCAAATCCTGGTTCTGAAACATTACAGATGTTAGAGTTTTCTCTACGTGCACGTATGACATAGATATGCTCTACTATGTATCTGGAGATTACTCGATACATAGTATGATAGAGATTGCTCTGCTGTGCGTATGAAGTTTACTCTACGCCAGTATGACAGAGATTTGGGTATAGATTTGATGATGAATCTTACTAATTATGTTTATGCTTTCTAGAGCTATAATTGTTTCAGTTTTTCTATCTATGTTTTTACTAAAATATGTTTAAGTTTCAAGAGTTATTGTTTCAAGAGTTGTAATCTTAGTTGGGATTTCTTGTTTTCGAGAGATGTTTTATTTACAAACTTCAATGTCTTTAAATGATCTCGAAAGTTTCTAAATTGTTTGTGATTTACATTATTTCACAGAGTTATGGACTTCTGTTTAGTAAGAGAATTATTTTTCTTGAAAATTTATTTTCTTATGGAATCACCACTCATTGGGCTTTTTAGCTCATTCTTTGTTTTTAATTTTCCACTAGGTTGCTCTTGAGTTTCAACCAGAGTTAGCTAATCAGAATCTGCCACCAGTCTTGTCAAGTCATTGCATATAATCTTTTGTAAGCAAAATAGAGAAATCTTGTTTGCGTTGTTTATGGGATATTTATAGGCAAAGTTAGATAATGAGAGCATAGTTAAAGACTTGGCAATAGATTTCATTGCACATTTGGGGTCTACTGCCGTCACAGCTCATCCTAGGTTTGCTAGAGTTAATCTGGGGCGGGTTTTGACATGTAATGTCTTGGTCTTTCCTTGTTTGATGGTGAGCAGATGGGGTTGGCAACTTCTTCTGATCTCGACCCCTTAAGAATTGGGTAACAAAGGCTCAAGCCAACACTCGGAAGGAAGATCGACAGTTAATTGCATCTCAGACTTTATAGAGTTCCATCCATGACTGAAACGTATCGAAATGCTCAACAGGATCCTTTGTTTCGTCGTATGCCTTCACTGTAGGTAGCTTGAACTTTAGTGGGACTTATTCCTGCATGATTGTTAGTAAAAGGTAGACGACCTGCTCGAGGAGGTTCTTCAAGTTCTTCCTGTTGTTGTCTTGTACTTTTTACATTTCCTCGAGTTAACTTTGGATTTTTTCAACTTGAGCGCCTAGGGTTTGCTTTATGTTTTTCCATCCTTGAACTCTTTCCTCTTTCGATTAATGAGGTCTCGCAAGTCTGACCCTAAGTCGGTCTCCTGGGGTTCGTCTACCCTTTTTGTTGTGAAGGGAGTGTGGCAAGTGTGCTCACCCTGAGCTTGACTTTTGACCACGCTAGGATGCACAACCTTCATACGAGACCAATGACTTTCGACATGGGAAATTGATCTTCGAAAACTAGTCAAATTTGCCTTTTATTGTTCCCTCCTAAGCATAGCTTCTCAACTAGAGGTGGGTTTCTGACTTGAGATTCTCCCCCTCTTTCAAGTTCTAGAGCCTTTCCTTTGGCTGATCTTAAATCAGAGGAGGTAAATCTTGAGCCAAAGACATCTGATTTTGTCTTGGTCCATCTCTTGGTCTACCGCCTTTTGGTCGGTCCTAGGGATCCTTAGACAGTGCTTCGATGATGGGGTTTGCTCGGCACAGAATCTTAAGGATCTGGGCTTTTCTTTAGTCTATTCTATGAACATTCTCTTCTGATTTCGTATAGTTGTCCATTGGCTTCAACTTCTTTGCTACAAGTCGAGTAGGTTCTACTAAAGGATTGATGACCACATTCTGGACAGTTTGCCCCCAAGATACTATATGCCTAGTGTGTTGATCTTGATTAGATTCATCACCTTCAACACCTCAATTGTTTCCACTCACGTCATTGCTCATGATGTTGATTGCAGGACTTTCAATAAAGAATACTTTTCGTTCTCACAAACAGCGACTGTTGATACCGTAATTTGGTTAGCCGAATCAATAGTGAATTTGTAGTTCGAGAATTATGATGTGCCTGCAAAACAGAAATAGGTGAATAGTGGGGTGGTGCTAAGCCATCGACACTCTGACGCTCAAGTCAATAATCAAGTTTGAAATTGACTTAGCCAGTAGAAAAGTGGTCATATTTAGACGTACCTTCAAATTTCGTCTTCTCCTTATTTTATAATATTATAATTGTAACTTATACTTGAGCATCATGACCCTTTTTGAGAATCTCACTGGACTGTCGAGATATTATCATTGCGAAACGATTACTTAACTTCTTTCATTTGAACCTAACGAGACCTATCGACTGCCGATGATTGGCTTCTCTCTCTCCCTTAAAATTTGTTTTGTTCTTGGTTTGTGAAAGGTCTCTTAGTCGTCTACTTGGGTGGGTTTGGTCGTTTTGGGGGGTCTGCCAACTAAGCCATTTGGAAGTTCCCTTCAGGGGTCTGCCAATTAGGCCATTTGGAAGATTCCTTGAGGGGTCGGTCAACTAGGCCATTTGGAAGACCTCTTGAGGGGTCGGTGATGCGAGCTTGTCGAGGGCTCGACAAATTACAATTTATTAATCAATCATAAGTTACTTGTAGCATTGAGTGGACTGGGTCGATCTCAGGGAACCGAATATCAATTTCTCAAATTAAATTTGCAAAGGAGAAAACAATTAAAAAGGGGGGCTTTGTGTTTTTATAAATAAAATACAACATAAGCAAATAAAAAAAAGATAGATCAAATCTTACCAAAATCCAATTTACAGGTACGGTTTTGACCAATTGTAAAATCGATCATAGGCATACAAAACGTTTTAACTTAATCATGCAAGCACTTGATCAACTTATTAGGAAACCCCAACAAGCAACAAATCCCCTAAAATCATCAACTCTAACAAACGTCAAAGTTAATGCTAATTACCTAAATAATTTGGCACAAAACCGTTCCAAATTATTTAGATAAAAGTATTAAGTACTTTAGAAAGACCAATACATAACTTCAATCTAACCAAGATGCTCCTTTAATTTCTAGAATTAAACATGCAAGCTATGCAATTATGGAAACCCATAAAACACACATGTAATAATCCTAACGCTACAAGGTTCAATCAACATGACAATTACAGATCAGGCATCATGAATAACAATCAAGCATATAAAGCGATGGAGGCGTTAATTCAATCAAAAATACATGCTCATAAAATAAATATAGAAATAAAAAAAATACTTGCAAATATAAGAAAATTAAATTCAAGTTCAAGTCTCACAACATTGCAATTGGTTTACAATCGACCTCTTAATCGGAAATGTGGAGTTTAGTCAAGCATCGTGATAGTATATCTCTCGTTAAACATGGTTCGATTTGCTACAATAAAAGTGTAAAAGTAGAAGGAGAAAAGCTCTCAAAAGCTCTCTCTAAAAGTCTAAGCAAAGGAGGAAAAAGTCTCTGACCTATAGTGAAAAAGTGCTATGAGACGCCAAGGGTGGCGTTGAGACGCTGCCCTCGCGATTAAGGAAAGAATAATTGCTTATTTTGTGTGGCATTGAGCGGTGTCGAGACGCTACTAGCGTTGAGCAAGCCAAACCACAACGTCTAGCAGCTTTGAGCAAAAACAATAGCTTAGCGTTGAGCAACGTCAAATATGGCATTGAGATGCTACTGGTGTTGAGACGTTGCTCCTTGGACAGATTTGATAATTCTGCTCTAACTTTTCGCTCAGGTGTTCGAAAGACCTCCGGTTTGGCTCGTTTGAATTATTATTCGACATAGAGTCTCCAAATATGTCTTTTGCTCGAATCCCTACAAAATGAACATGAAAACACATATAAACTATCCAACTAACAAGAGTTAAGTGTGATTAAATAAAACTTTATACGTCCTATCAGTCAGCCAATTAGGCCATTTGGAAGACCCCTTGACCCTCGAATCCTTAGGCTATCTATGTTTTTACAAACTTGTGTTTATGTTTTCATGAGTTGTTTATTTACAGATTTTAATATCTTAAAATGATCTCGAAAGTTTCTAAATTGCTCGTGATTTACATTATTCCACAAAGTTATGAACTTCTGTTTAGTAAGAGAATAATTTTTTTCTTGGGAATTTATTTTCTTATGGAATCACCACTCACTGGGCTTTTTAGCTCATTCTTTTGTTTTTAATTTTTCCACCAGGTTGCTATTGAGTTTCAACCAGAGTTAGTTAATCAGAATCTGCCGCCTGTTTGGTCAAGTCATTGCATATCATCTATTGTAAGTAAAGAGAGAAAATTTTGACTGTGTTGTTTATGGAATATCCATAGATAAAGTTAGATAATAAGAGAAGAGATAAAGACTTGGCAATAGATTCCATTGCATATTTGGGGTCTATTGTCGTCACAGCTCACCATAGGTTTGGTAGAGTAATCTGGGGCAAGTTGTGACAAAATCCCTCCGCTATTAAAAAAGTAAAAAATTGTAGTCAAAGGAGTAATTGAGATCTTTATGCGTAATTATGAACTTCAACCCATTGCCTTCATCATTGTGTTCTCAGCCAATGAGCTTGCTTCTCTTCTTGACCTCATTTTTCTAGTGTTCATGTCAGTGTACTTTGATGCATGCTAGTGTGATTAGCATCTCATTGACATGATTGTGAAAATTAGGAGTGAGCAACATAGACTGAATGAGTCGACTGACCAAAATTGGTTAAATTGACTTCGATTAGTAGACTTAAGGATATAGGTCAGTTGGAGTCGGTTGGTTGGCAAGCCCAAGAAGGCTCAAACTGTCTGAATTGAACGACATATGTATATGTTAAAAAAGAAAAATAAAATAACATGTGTGTGCTGCACCTGTGCGGTTTTGAGAAATCAGCTGCTGGTTTTCAAAATTAGCAACTAGTTTTTAGGTAATGATTACCTATTATTTTTTTAAATATTTTTTATTATTATTTGTGTTCTCACTCTCTATTCACCCTCTCTCTCTGTTCGGCTCATCCCCTCCATCCACCTTATCATTTTCCCTTTCCTTTTCACCTTTTCTCCTTTTTCTCTTTTTCATTTTCTTTTTTTTTCTCTTTTTTTTTTCTTTTTATCTGAACAACCTTTTTTTTTCCAAAGGGAGCCCAGTGCTGCCATCGCCATGGTAGCACTGTCGCAAACCATTTTCCCCCCTTCCCTTCTCTCTTTTTCCTCTTCTCTAATACTTGTCTTTTTTATTTTTTTTTCATCGCCACAAACCAATCCCACCCCCTTCTCTTCTCAACAACTCTGGCAAGCTCCCAACATCGACCGATCTTTGCGTGTAGTTAGTCGGTCAGTTCCATAATAACTACCAAAATTCGATCGAACAAAATGGACATGTTTGTAGTTGGCTACCAAAATTTGAGCCCATAATCGATGTCGATTGACTGATGATCACCCCTAGTGAAAATATTTTATGGGAGTGAGGCGTCTAGAGTATATGTGGTGGTGAGACAGTTGTTATAAATGACATATGTATTGGGAGAGTTTGCTCAAGGTAGTAAGCTTGCCATACAATCTGTGATGCTACATTTATTCATGTTGGCATCTTAAATTTAGTGAATAATGTGGTAAGTGGGGTTTAGTTGCTCTTGTTGCAAGTAACAACGTTGGCTGGTTCTTTATAAGAGATGTTAGGGGTGATCATCAGTCGGTCAGTGTCGGTTTTGGGCTCAAATTGACGCCGACCAACAACATGTCAGTTTTGGTTGGTCGGTACTCGTTGGTTTTGGGAGTTATTAGAGAATCAAATGATTGACTACACACATGTTGGGATTTATGCCCGAAATCCTCGTAATTGATTAATTATTTAATAATTAATAATAGTTTTGATTATTTTATTTGCAATATAATATTATCCATTATATGAAAAATCCAAGGTTATTAGTGTAATCTTGAACAGTATGTGGTTGACATATAGGAGGATCGTGTTCAATAAATAACCTAAAGAGTCTAGTATATAGATAAGGTTTGGTGCCTTATCTTGGTAACACTATTGATATGACTCACTTTGTAATAGTTACAAATGATTTGATCCAAATCATTCATGTGGAGACATGTGAGTGGTGGTATCTTATACAATAAGTTTGTATAAGACTTGACCACAAAATATTTAATCTCTCTTTATAAATCCGTTAATTGAGAAGATTAATATTTCATCAGGATGATCATATGCGACTCGATTTTAATCCTGAGTGAGTTATGAACTCCTGCTTGTGAGGGTTTGTCCTTTGATTTGCATGGGTGAGAGTGACTTTTATAGCCGATTCAATATGCCTACCATTTTGGGGACTTGGCCAAATAGGGAGTTGGGAACATAATCTCACAAGATGGAATTCACTCCTTCCCATATATGGTAAGTAGATGAGTAGTTCCCTTAAGTGCTGATTTCGGGACTTGAACAATGGAGCCCCACCCTCTCATTGGCCCTAGAGGGACTTAGTTTATAATTAGATTATAAACATATTGTTCATTAGAGAATCAGTGGTACTTAAGGTGCAAGATGTAATTATAGGAGTAAAACGGACTTTTGACCCAGCTGTAATTACGAACAACTGGTGAAGGATCGACTTGCATGTAATGATTATATCTATGGACACATCTTGTCCTACAGTGCATAAGAGTACAACTCTAGGTCTATAGTGGAGTGACCTATAGTTAATGAATGAAAATTAATTAATTAAAGAGTTTAATTAATTAATTTTGTATCATTGGAGCTTATAATCTGTAGATCCATAAGGTCCCCTTGCTAGTTCATAGTAACACTAAAAGATCAATTTAATTGAAAGAAAATTTTGAAATGTTCAAATTAATATTAATTTGAAGTGTTCAAATTAATATTTAATATATTAGATATATTAAATATAAAAGAGGAAAATATATTTATTGTATTTGATACATTAAATATTAAAATTTGAAATGTTCAAATTTAATATTTAATTTGAAGTGTTCAAATTAATATTTAATATATTAGATATATTAAATATAAAAGAGGAAAATATATTTATTGTATTTGATACATTAAATATTAAAATAATTAATGTATATTTGATATATTAAATAAAAGATATTTATAGAATTTGAATAAGATTCAAATAAATAAATATCGTAGGAGATTTGAATGAGATTCAAATAAATATAAAATATATTTTAATATATTAGATATTAAAATATAATATTTTAATTATGGCAAAGATTTTCCCTTGGTCTCTATAAATAGGACCTTTGGGTTGAGCCATTAGACACAACACACATCTCCTCGATAGAGAGAATTAAAGAATTCTCGCTAGACCTCTTCTTCTTTAATCCTTTGTGGATTTTCTTTCAAGAGGCTCTCACAAGCCTTGGTCATGTGTTCGAGTCATAGCGAGGAAGATTTTGTGGAAGAGATAAAGACCCGCCAAAATATTCTCCATATTTATCTCAAAAGTAAGTTTTATTAATTAATATTATTTTTAGTTTAATTTTAAATAAAATCAAAGACGATCCAACACTTCCGCTTTGGGTTTAATTTGATTATTCCTATCAAGACAAAGATCAGTTTTATGAGTTTGCTGGTGTTGGAAAGAGAAATGAGTGGTGTTGGTCCATGTCGATTGCTTCGGTGAAGAGAGTTCAAAAAAAAAAAAAAAAAGAGAAGGTTGAAGAGAAAGAGAGAAAAGAGAGAGAAGACATGAATGAAAAGAGAGGAGAAAGAGAGAACTGAAAAGGGAGAAGGAGGAAGCTCGTGGCGGTGCTACTATGTCTAATTGGCAAGATTAGCTACCTCTGACGAAAGATGCAGTTTTGATAAAAAGAAGAAAAAAAAAAAGAGAGAATGTGAGAAATGGATAAGGGAGAAAGAAAGAAAAAGAGAGAGAGATAAAATGAGAAAGAGATAAGGAATAGGAGGAAAAAGGGTGAATGGAAAGGAGGGAAATGTTTGAGAAAAATAATAGGTAATCATTACCTATAAAAAAGTAATAATTACCTTTCTCAAATCTCCCATGTTTTTATTTTCTCAAATATATCACTGTTGATTGCAAGAAGAAACCCCTTGCGCTCAAGCAACACGATTTCATTTTTTGTTTTTTGTTTTACATTTGCATATATGTCAGTCAGTTTTGCCATGTGCAAAATCGACTTTGACCAACTTATATCTTTAAACCGACCGATCGAAGTTGGTTCGACTAGTTTCGATCGGCCGGCTCGACTTTTTGATTTATGTTGCTCACCCTTAAGAGATGCAGAGAATCCTTATTATCATGTATATCTTGCTATAAGTTTTTCTTCTTTTTTAATGTAAAATATAAAATGTCAGATACATACATATGCACCCAATTTAACTAATAATCTTCTAATAGAATTTAACAAACGGTATAAATTGAGACAAGATTAGAGTTTTGATAATTATTAGCTCAATGTTTTAATTGGCTCAATCCTCAAAGTTTAGGGTGTCAATTGATGAAATTATTAGTTCGAGAATTTAGTTCACCAAAACCTTCTAAGTTTAGAGGTATACATTGATTTTTTTTAGTACAACAAATAGGACGGTATGAAGATTTGAACCTCTAATCTCAATGGAAGGAGTTGATGTCAATTACCGCTAAGTTATGCTCATGTTAGCGATTTCTCCTATTTGTTTTTATTCACACCATATCCTCTATTTTCTTTTTGTATTATTTTGCATACTATATTTGTTGTTGCAACATTATAAATATTATTTTTACTTTTAATCTCGACGAGATAAATCTCACCTCTTTTTTTGTTCCTGTTCACGTATTTGGGATATTTTGAGAAGTGAATATCATTCTAAATCACAAGGTCTGAAAAAAAAATGACTACTATATTTCTAATGAAGAACGCGTTGCTTCAAAAAAAAAAAAAAAAAGTCCCATTCACAATAATTTTTTTTTTTAATGGGGAACATAAAGCTGACAAGATAAATTGTCTATCTTTTCTTTGACCTCGAGAGATACGATGGGAGCTAATTCAAACCGTTGGAGTAAAATACGACCAACCACACATTTAAACTACCTTTTCTTTATCATCTTTAGAACGAGCTCACACCTCTTTTTTGAAAAAGTAATGTATATTTCTTTAAAAAAATAGTTATAATAAAATTACACATACTTTTCTTTCAAATATATATATATATATATACATGGGTACATATGTTACGTACCTACCACGTACATTATTATTGTTATTATTTTGAAATGTATCACATACATTATAATATGGTACACTTTCTACAACTTCATGCAGCAAATATTATATCTTTTAGGTTAAATTATTAAAAATACTTCTAAACTATAAGATTGATTTCAATTATACTCCTAAACTTTGAAAAGTTTCATTTTAGCTGTTGAAGTTTGAAATTTGTTTCAAAACAACTCTTCAAGGCTTTTTTCGTTAAATTCATGAATGGAAAATGATGTGTTTCCATATGTATAGTTGCTTATGTTAACAGATTTGAACATATACGTAAAAAAAAAAGACAAATGCAAACACGCCATTTTTCGTCCATGAATTTAATGGAAAAAAACCTTCAAGGGTCATTTTAAAACAAACTTCAAACTTCAAGGGCTAAAATGAAACTTTTCAAAGTTTGAAAGTATAATTGAAACTAAGCCCATAAATCTGGGGCACTTTTAATAATTTAACCTATCTTTTATAGACTAAGGAAATATTGAATTACCATTTCTATTTCTAGGTTTACAAATTCTTATTATATACTACCTTTTTTTATGGCGCTTTTGGGCAGGTTTTTTCACCGAAAAGAAAAAGGAATCATTCATTGAACAATACAAACACCTTTCACAAGGATTAATCACGTGAAAAAAAATTACCTTGTTTGATTTTTTTAGAAAGTAACGCATTTTAAAAATGAAAGATAAATTAAAATTTAAATATATGTTTTAATCCCTAATGCCATTAGAAATGTTTTTTCAATTTGGTTCCCAATCATTTAAAAGTTTCAATTTTATTTCTTAGATATTGAAAATTTCAATTAAATTCTTATGATCACTAAATATTAAAAGAATTGACAAGATATGAATTTAAAATAATATATTTTATGAGTTTGTAAATTATTAGTATACCGACATTTTAGTATGTTACCAACTTTAGTATAGTTCAACTAACATAAAACATGAACATTCGATCAAGAAGTTAGAGGTTCAAATCCCCTGCTACATATTGTTGAACTTAAAAAAAAAACATAATAATTAACCAAAATAAAACATTGTACTACAAAAGGGGTTTTTAATTCTTTTCCTTTCTAGTAAATCAATTTTAACTTTACATTTTTCATTTCATTAAATTAAAATTCTAAATTTAAATAAATCATGAAATTCATGCTATCTATTAGCTAGCGATGGCATCTTTGAGGCTATATGAAACTATTTTTTACTGAGTATTGGTTCTTTGTGTATAACGTAATTAATTTAGGAGTTTGGGCATTTTGTTGCAAAATTATTGCATTCGATTTGTGTTGGGAAAAAACCTTCTACTACTACCGCAAGAATAAACAAAAAATAACTGAGAAATTAAAGAAAGCAACAAAAATAAGAAACACAAGAATTAACGTGGAAAACTCCAAAATTGGAGAAAAAACCTCGGACAGAAAGAAATACTTCACTATGTGAAAAATTATTACAATCACACAGAATTCTCTCCCCTACCCAAATTACAAAGAAACACTCTCTCAAAGTTTTATACCACTCACTTAACTAGAGTTAGTATACCAGACTTAAAGTATTTCGAATTGAGATGATTTGAAACTAAAGTCATAGACTTCTTTTATAATACTTGGAGCCCATGACTTGTACATTTTCGATGTTGGACAATTGCTCTTCTAATTCCACCTTGGCAAGATATTTGAAGAATCACAACTCCTGCTGCACCAATTGTCTTCACTAAAAAACATAATCCTCAACTTAGAGAATTATAACCTGCCCACCATAAAAGTAGACTGCTTGGAATGTCACATTCCAAGACTTTTCTTCTTCGTCACATGTCGATAAACCCTACTGAAATTTATGGTGCAACTTTCACCTACTTGGCTTACTCGGAAGTTCTTCAGCCATCGACATAACTTTCACCACACACACCTTGCATAATCGCTAAGCCAATGCCTGTGTGCAAACCTGTGGAACTGCTAACATCACATCCTGTATCATGGTAAAGCGGACATACCATGATGATGAATTCTGTTTTTCTTCAACACGAAATCTTTCTTCTTCTTCCAATTGCTAGCTACTAGTGTTGAATCCTCCTATGAAGTACGCCTGTTACTCTCCAGCCTCCTTTCCTATGATAGAAGTTTACTAGTAGCCTTAGCAAAATTTAAAGTCTCTTTCCCGTACATCAAGATTGGCTTCATGTGTTCATAAGAAGGGAAAGTGACAAGATAATTATGAGTGCCTTATCCTCATCCTCTATCTTCATTTCAATCACCTCTAGCTTAGAGACGATGCCATTGAGAACACTCAGATAATCTGAGAATTTTGTACCTTCCTCTATTCTTTGCGTGTGAAACTGCTCCTTTAGGTACATCCAATTTGAGATGCTCTTTGCCTAATACATCACTTCAAGCTTCTCCCAAAGCTCTTTGGCTGTCGAAATTTCATGCACATTTGCAAGAATATTCTTACCCAATTTTAGTCTGATTGCACTTGCAACTCTCAAATCCAATTCATCCCATTCTTCATCACTCATGCTGGACTTCTTAGAACCTCTGCTGGAACCACCACTGGACCACCATCACCGTTTAACTTTTCAGAATCACCGCCATTTAGTCTTCCCTTCAAAGCCCTGTGTAAGCCAGATTGTATCAGCACATCTTTGACTTGCACTTGCAACAAACCAAAGTTCATTCTTCCATTAAATTTCTCCACGTTAATCTTTACTGGACTCATAAAGCTTGACATATCTGCTTCACTCCTAGTGAATCTGTAAATAGTGAGCAACTCACACTATTCACAATACTAGCTATAGCTCATTTCAAGAAATCATTTCTAATGTGGAAGTTCAGACAATGCTGCAACCACAGAGCATACTCAGAAACTCAAGAAACTACGAACCTAAAGCTCTGATATCACTTGTTGGCAAAAAACCTTCAACTACTACCATAGGAATAGGCAAAAAATAATTGAGAAATTAAAAGAAAACAACAAAAATAAGAAATACAAGAATTAACCAAAATTGGAAAAAAAAAAAAACTATGGACAGAAAGAAATACTTCACTATGTAAAAAATTATTACAATCACACACAATTCTCTCCCCAACCCCAATTACAAAGAAACACTCTCTCAAAGTTTTATACAACTTACTTAACTAGAGTTAGTAGACAAAGCTTAAAGTATTTCGAATTGAGATGATTTAAAACGAAAGTCATAGACTCCTTTTATAGTACTTGGAGCTCATGACTTCCTTGTACATTTTCGATGTGGGACAATTGCTCTTCTAATATATTGTCAAAAAAAATCTTACAGTTTGCCAATCTATGACTAGGTCTAAATATCTTCATACTTCGGATTCACACTTTCTAGTGACTTGGTTCGGATTGTTTTATTAACTTGGAATTTTGTGTGATTCAATTGTTGGGTGTTTGAGTAATTTTCTAGCTTAATTTTGAGAAGGTGTTAATAGAATTTACTAGAAAAAAAAGGGAAAGAAATCATTTTTTATCCTCAACTAAGAAAGGTTAATTAATCAAATTTTCACCTTCAACAATTTCATGAACTTGAATTGTTGACTTTAATAAATGTTATTGTTATGGGTAGGATCACAAACCTACGGGCCTACAACTCACATAGGCCATCTGAGACCACATGGAACGTACACCCTGACGAGGCTCATCACAAGGTGGTTGAGCCAAGGAGGCACGGTGTAAGAGGCATAAGGCAAGTAGGTCTAATGAGCTC
This sequence comes from Trichosanthes truncata, assembly GCA_033996785.1. Classification (NCBI taxonomy): domain Eukaryota; kingdom Viridiplantae; phylum Streptophyta; class Magnoliopsida; order Cucurbitales; family Cucurbitaceae; genus Trichosanthes; species Trichosanthes truncata. Next base: position 34,485,443 of record MU867261.1, read on the forward strand.
AATATAGGCACGTGCTACCTCTTTCCTTGATTATTGATGTCATGCTAGGTATTGTTTTGACAATAAGACATAGAGGAAAAGTATAATAGAAGGGATCCATTCTATTGTAGAGGTACGCAATACTATCATAGTTTAGTTCGATATATAACTTTGGTTTAAGCATTAACTTAAACATTGAAGCATATTGCACACAACACCACACCGATGAAAGTATCTTCTTTGCACGTCATCTCAACTCATTAGCTTGTCACCTCGAGCTTTAACTAGATTTTCTCATCAACATGTTGCAATTTTTATTTTTTAATCAACTTTTTCAAATTTAAGTTAAATGATACAACATTTATATCCAAATATAAGAGGTAATTTGATGAAGTAAGAAATTTTAATATTTAAATAAAAATTTAATCTTCTTTTTCAAAAAGAGGGAGGGAGAGAATATTTTTAATACTTGAAGTTGGACAAATTATTCAATGAGACCACTACAATCTAGTTGTCTTTTAATATCCGTTGAATGTAGATTAAAAAATATGTCTCTCTCTAATAATATTAGATACAAAACTAAAGTACTTTTACAATTTCTCTCACACACATTTAGGGGTATAAAATTATCAGCCATATTGGAAGAGTTGTCAAATAATTTCTCCCAAAGTTGTGGTTCTGGTGGCACCAACAAAGCCCCATTTTGGATGTGCATGTTGATGATTGATATTGTCCTTTTGCTTTCATCTTCTCTTTTGTGCTCTTCACCTCACGTGAACTTTATTTAATATATAAATATCCACAAACTTCCACATTTTCGCCGTCGTGTTTGAGCTGGAGCCTCTCGTAAGTTCAGAAACGTGTGGAAAATAATATATATGATTTCACAATTTCTTTTTTTAAAATATTATAAAGTTTTCTTCTATTAGTCTATTTTATTTATCATCATATATGGTTATGAATAATCAATAAATCACAGACTCAAAATCATAACAAATCTATAATAATATTATTTTTCTAAAAAGACTAGGTTAGTAGATATAAACCTACCACTCATAGGATCGAATATATTTTTATTTATTTATTTTTATAGTTTGGTTAACATCCCAAAGAGATAATTATAATTTTTTTTATATTTAGGAATAAACTGATTGAAAAAACGTATGTTTAAGAATTAAAAAGCTGAACTCAAAAAAATAAATAAATAAAAAGCTATGCACACGGTATCTTATAATTAATAAAAAATGAAATAATTTTCTAATTACGTTGCCATTTTCTTTTGACCCTTTCTAATTAATCTCTACTGGAACTGAGAGCCATATCTGTTATTTAAGGCCACTGTGTACACACGGGCCATACTAATAATTTAAATTTGTTGTCGTTAAGGTATGGATTTTTTTTTTCTAATTATTATTTTTTGATTAATGAATTCCATTCGTCTCAAAGTTGTCGAAATGTCGCTGCTTTTAACTACTGGGTTCCAATATTAAAAATTGAGATGAATAAAAAGAAAAAAAAAAGATAAAAAGATAAAAAGAAAAGTCAATAGAAATATTATAAAATGAATATAAATCTTTATAAAAAGATTTCCAACTTATCTAAACAATCTAGAATATTTATATGTTAATTGAGATACTTTTATTGATTTGGTTTTTTTTAATACGTGTTTAGAAATATATTTATTGCCATTATTATTTTTATTAAAAAAACTTCATATTCATCAATATTGATATTTTAATTATTTATTAATAAGTTATCCATAACTACGAAAACCAACCCATGCAAAAATAAAATTCAAGGAAAAAAAATATACTTTTGGTCATTAATGTTTAGATTCATAAATTTTTAAATTCGATATTTTAACTACCGAAGTTTGAAAAAAATGATATTTTTAGTCTATATCATTAACAGACTTTTAGTCCTTTTGTTAATTTTCTATTATATAGAGTTAGACTAGATAATTTTTATTTTTTGACTGATGTAGCATAAATGTATTAATTTAATATTTGTGAAGGGCTGATATGACAAAAACATATTTCTTATTGTTTTTTAATATTAAAAAAATTAAAAAATAAAATTTTTATTGTTTTATTGTTTTTTCTATTCTTTCTCTCTCTCAAATTATTCAATAAGACTACCACAACTCTACCTTTACCATCGACTGCCGCCGATTGCCTTTTATTTTTTTTTTCTTTCGTTTCTTCTTCTTCTTTCTCTTCTTCTTCCTCCTCCTCTTCCTCTTCTTTCTTCTTCTTTCTTTTTCTCTTTCCTCTTCTGCTTTCTCTCTTCCACTGCTGACCACCTTTTACGAAGAAGGATTTCTCATTCGTTTCAGATTTGAACGATATTTGTAGTTTTGGATATTTCTTCTATTTTTAATTATAAATAAAATATTAATTAGGAAAACATGTATGAACAACACCATATCATTTTATATTTTACTATTTTTATTCTCTAAAACTTATTGGGACAAATTCGTTTTTTACATCCAAAAACTAACATGTTTAACTTGGCAAAAAAATTCTATCTATTATTACTTGTCCTTTTTTTAATATTATAATTTATTCTTCATATATACATATATCTCATTTCTTTTTTTTTTTATTTATTATTATTTAGTTCAACAACATTTGAAGGTAGAAGATTCGAATTTTTGACATTTTGGTCAATGATACATGCCAATTACCATTGAGCTATGTTCATTTTGGCATTTCCTTTTTTATTCTACTTCGCTCACTATTCCTTAATATATTATATATAGAGAAAGGAGAGGGAGGAAGATATATTATATTTATTATTAATTGAAAAGATGGTTAAATTACAAATTTAGTTCCTAAGGTTCGTTTGATAATCATTTGATTTTTGGTTTTTGGTTTTTGAAAATTGTTCTTGTTTTCTCATCATTTCTCTACAATGAATTTCATTTTTATTATGAAAATATTAGAATTCTTAGCCAAATTTAAAAAACAAAAACAAGTTTTTGAAAACTACTTTTTTTAGTTTTCAAAATTTTTTGCTTGATTTTTAAAAACATATATAAAAAGTGGATAACAAAACAAAGAACCACATGTGGAAGTAGTATATATTTATAGACTCAATTTTTAAAAACCAAATAGTTATCAAACGAGATCTAAATTTTTAGGGTTATGTCTATAAAGTCTCAATACTTCAAAAAGTTTCCAATAGGCTATTAAACTTTCAAGGTTGGTCTATTTGATTCCTGTATTTTAAATTTTTTCTTTATAGATTTCTTAACCTTTTATTTTGTGTCTAATAGGTATTATTGTTGTTATCTCCGTCAATTTAATATATTTTTTTCGTGGCACACAAATTGTATTTTAAAGATTACATGTTTAGTGATTCCAATCAAGTTTAAGCGTCTAGAGGAGTAATCGTTAAACTAATAAAATTAACACAGGTATTTATTAGATACAAAATTGATAATTCAAATGACCTATTTGACACATTTTACGATTTTTTTAAAATAATGTAATTTAAAAAAAAATAACAAAAATATGATAGTTTTCAAATTAATTCCAGATTTGGGGTAGCTAACTCGTGTACATAGGTTACGAATTAGCTAATTCGTGGCCTATATGTACACGTTTTCATTAATGAAACGCAGCCCCGAGACACGAGTTACTTGACACGTCGCGCCACATAGTCAAAAATTGCCACAGGGAACGACACGAAATCGTGTACACTGTACACAAGTTCCACCACGAAAATCGTGTACACTGTATACGAGTTCCACTTCTTGGCCTAATACACTATATTTATATTTAGTAAAATGTTAGTATGATTCTATAATATTGCTCTTGGCCTAGTGGCAAGCCCCCTTAAATATTTTTTATAGCCTTCGTCAGGGCCAAAGTTCAAGTCATACTCAAACTTTTTTGAATATAATGTTTTTTTCCCTTTTTCCTTTTATTATTATTATTATTATATATCAACCAATAAAAATAAAAACACAGTTTTTTATTTTATATAACTAATTCAAATCTATTTATTATAAAATATCAATTCAATAACAAAAAAGATCTATTTATAAAATATTTACATAAAAAGAAACTATAATAATTCTATGAATTCTTTTAAAAAGAAACTACAATAATTCTATGAATTCTTATAAATGAAAAAAAAAAATTAAAAATTCTTACTTGCTATTTCAAGTATCCTTATATAAAAATTTTGGGAGTTGTTATATTTTAATTAGCCCCTATACTTTCAAATGTCCAAATTTAATATTGGTACATTCAATAAATCATAAAATTAGTTCACACTGTTAGTTTATGGTTAAAAAAAAATATAATCTCTATTAGCTTTTCGTCTATAAATATAATTTTGCAAACTTAGTCACATTGTATCTTTTTCTTAGATGAAATTATTATTATTATTATACCAAGTTCGATAAACATTAACTCCAAAACTAACAATAATGACTAATTTTAATATTTTTGAAAGTACTGAGATTAAATAAAACGAGATGGGTAGTTTAATATGATGCATTAATTAAAGAAAGGAAAAAAATAAAAAAAGGTAAATCGTGTACATGGTACACGAGTTCCATGTAATTAAATCGTGTACCATGTACACAAGTTCCACGTAAAACACATATGTTCCACACGTCGCAAAGCCAATGTGTCACTACATGTACATGATTTAGCTGCCCTATTTTAAACAATAGTTTTCATGATTACCCTAGATTTGTAATTTCTTTTTTTCTTTTAACATTTTATAAATTATTATTTGAAAACTATACCAATTTTGTCATTATTTATTTAAATTCCATTATCTATAAAATTACCCCCACATTTTAAAGTCTATGAATCTATTAAACACAACATTGAAAATACATATTTTTAAGTTAAAAAAATCTGTATACGTAGACATAAACTTAAATTTCAAGTACCAAATTGTTTTACAAATTTGGGAGAGAGAGAAAGCGGGGTTGAATTGAAGGGCTGAAAAAGTTTTGTTGTGCTCCTTACCACAATCCAATACCCTTCAATTATTTTTCCAAAAAAAAAAAAAAGTTTTGTTGTTTAGTAGAGGGGTTGGTACCCTTTTTTTGCCAGCTTTTAATGTAAATTGTACCATCTATGATGTTACTTCTAATTTCTTCCCTTTCTTTCCGAAACTAGCTTTGCATATATCAGAAGAGAAAACACCAGAATTTCATAAGGTTTTCAAGCTCTTAACAATGGCGAACAACCCCATCCATTGTCCATCATCAGCAAGAACCGACCGAAAACTCATAGAGAGAAATAGAAGAAAGGAAATGAAGGCCCTTTTCTCCAGCCTCCATTCTCTTGTGCCCCATCAAAGCTCAAGGGTTTCTTTTTTTTTTTTCTCTCTCTATATTTTTATACCTCCTGTTTGGTTGATGACAAAATTTGTTGGAATAACCCCCAGAAAATTTTGAGTTGCTGCAGGAAGCTAAAACGCTGCCGGATCAGCTAGAAAAAGCCACAAATTACATAAAAGAATTGCAGGGGAAGGTGGAGAAATTGAAAGAGAAGAAAGAGAAGCTAATGGGAATGGAAGAACAAAAAACAACCTGCAGTGAAATTAAACCGAGATTATTGCTGCAAGTTGAAGCTCATCAACTGGGTTCTTCAATGGAGGTTCTTTTGACAACTGGATCCGATTATCACTTTGTTTTAATACAAATCATCCGGCTGCTTCAAGAAAATGGAGCTGACATCGTTAATGTCAATCAGTCCATGTTCACAGATCGGGTTTTTCACAAGATAATAGCTCAGGTAACGGGTAATCCAAATTGTGCAAAGGTTTAATTTTAAATTTTTTTATGTTTTTACTCATTGGTGTCTCTAAGAGCTTATAATTAAAACCCTTTCAAATCTCACATGCACCGATGCACGTAACTAGATGAAATGCGTTCCATTTAATTTCATAAATTAATCATTATGTCTTCTACTTTCATAATTATTAAGAGGATGTGCTCTTTTTAAACTCAGAAAATTTGATTCTCCACCCCCCGAACTTGTGGAATTCAAATATGAAAAATAAAAAGGCTCACGTGGGTTAATTTGTTCAATAATTGCAAATTAATGTAATTGATAGGAGAGATAATTTATTTAGTGTGGTTTATTTATAGAGCCACAAGGATCTGGTGGTCTCCATTAAATTGTTGACATGCAGAAGAGAGAAATACAGAAAGGGAGGAGAGAATATAGTGTTAGGAGTGCAAACAAATGTCTTGCATTGGTTAGGGAAGAGAGTGATCATAGGTATATACGTAAGGACAATTATTTCTATTGGTCTGGGGTCTTTTGGGGGAACTAAAAGCAAAGTCATGAGGGTTTATGCCTAAAGTGGATAATATCATACCATTGTGGAGATATGTGGAGGGTATGTTGTCCTTATCAATTGGTATCAGAACCATGGTCTAAACCTAGCTGTGTGCCGGAGGAATCTCAAAGTGAAACAAAGTAACAAAGCCTCGTGTTGATATTGTAGATGAATCCCATAGTTGAACAAAAAAGTGCTTGGAGCGGCAAGCAAGTAGTAACTCTATCAAGCGCCATTGGTAGAGGAATGGTTCTTTGTTCGAGGGGGAGGAAGTGGATGGTGCGATAGGTGATTGACGCCATCAAAGAAATATATCCCACAATGTGAGTGATCCGTTGCGGAGTAGATGGATTTGTTCCAGGGGAGGCTTAACTGTGGTACTTTGTTTGAGGGGAGGATTGTTAGGAGTGCAAACAAATGTCCCACATTGGCTAGGGAAGAGAGTGATCATGGGTATATATGTAAGGACAATTATCTCTATTGGTATGAGACATTTTGGGGGAACCAAAAGCAAAGTCATGAAGGTTTATGCCCAAAATGGACAATATCATACCATTGTGGAGATATGTGGAGGGTCCGTTGTCCTTACCATATAGATTTTTTTTTCTTTATTTTTTCAAATGAATAAATAGCTGAGGAAAATTTCATGTCAAAATATTGGGTGAGTAAAGATGTATTATTCAACATGAAATTGTTGACCTTATATAGATAGATTTTCTTGGTACTATCTAAATTTCGATACCACTATTGGCAATTATCTTGGTACTATCTAAATTTTGGTACCACTATTGGCAATGATAATTTGACAAAAGAGCTCTACTTACTGTAGCCTGGGTTGCACTCAAATTTTGTGTAGCCCACTTTAACATCACAAAAAATAAATTTTAGTTTTTTTTTTTAAATTTCTGTGATGTTGAAGTGAGTTGCACTCAAATTTTGTCATTTACAAAATGCCTTTTCCAATAAGACCTCGAAATTAATCTAACTAGCCTCTATCTCATGCCTTTCTGATCTCTCCTAATGTAAAATACAATGTTAATAATATTATAATGAGGAAGAAAATTGATAATATTTGTGATGATTGAAAATTAGGTGGTTGGAGAAGGGATGACCTCTGGAGGCAGTGATGGTGAAAGAATTTGTGAGACTCTGAAGAAATTTGTTTCACAGTACAAAGATGGCCAATACACTGTTTAATATGCTGTCCAAAACTAAATCCATATGATGGTGAAAGAATTTGTGAGACTGTGAAGAAATTTGTGATGGTGAAAGTTTGCATTGTAATGTGACCATTTAGGGATACGTAAGCCCTGATTTCCTCTCTCTTCAATAAACTACATCCTTATTTTGATTTAGTTAGGAAGTTATCTTTTAGTTTAAGTCAAACAAGGACTTCAAAGTGGGATTCAAATCTCTATCTTTAAATGAGATAATAATGTCTTAACTAATTGAGTTATATTTAAAGTCAGAAAAATTTATTTTTAACCTTTTTAAAAATTTTATGTTTTATAAGTTTATTGTGAGATATTGAACTTTGAGAGATTGTGACTTAACTCATGTCATTTGATCTTATTGATGATACTACTTAGATGTGAATGCAAGGATGATTGAGTAGAGAATTTATATGTTTACCGAATGTCACTTAAATGTGAAATGTTAGGATGGTTGCAAAAAATGATGGGGTATATATATCTAATTAGAATAATACTTATTATATGGCGCCTTTTCAATAATATTCACTGTTGTCTAGGCACATTTTAGACATGTAAAAGGTAAAAGTATTATTTGTCTAATTTTCAAAATATTAGAATTTCTTTATTCACGCTACTCTCTCTATCTTCAAATTATATATATATACATTTTCAATTGTTAATATCTCGAAACACACATTTTCACCAACTTCATTATTTCAAAATTTTTAATTATCTTTATGTTAGAAAACTTGTCCATTGTCAATTTTGAAAAAATAAAAGTTAGATGAGTGTGGTAGTCATTTAAAAGCAAAAAACAAAAGTAAAGACAATTAAGTTAGGAAAGCGGTAAAAATGTGGAAAGTTTGGTCATCCAAAACCAATGGAAACAGTTCAATGTCTCCAATAGGCAATCAAAGCATTAAGACAAATATTCATGGGTCTTAAGATGCCAAGGTCTTTAGAACAAAAAAAAAAAAAAAAGGAAGATAGAAAGAAAGATGCCAAGGTCTTTAGAAAAAAAAAAGAAAAGAAAAGGAAGATAGAAAGAAAGATGCCAAGGTTTATTTCAAGTGATATTGCATAAAGACTATGGCAAAGGCAAGCCTTAGAACATCCCACCTTGTTCTCGTTTGTGGCAACTCTATTGCTCATTCCTCTCGTCTCTTTTCCTTTCTCACATCTATAATTTTTTGCTCTCTCTCTTTCATGTCTCTCTTGTACTCACCTACCCCTTATGATATTGTTCATTTTGGACATAAATTTTCATAGTTTTACTTTTAGTTCTTCTTAAAAGGTCTCATACCAATTAAGATAATTGTCTTTACTTATATACCATGGATTTCTTCCATCCCTAACTAATGTGGGACTTTTATGTTAGCACTCCTAACAAGTTTGATTTTCGATTTAGGGTCAAAATCTGAAAGAACCAAACTGATGATCACTCTATATAGATAGTGGGATGCAATAAGCGTATATATTGAAGAGGGAATTGGATGATGGAGGCCAACCAAGAGAAATTTCATGCCATGGGATTGTAGAACCAGTAGCGGATCCAAAATTTTATGTCAGGGGGCACAAGTTCATATTAGATTAAAGTACATGTTTAGTCTCTGAATTTTTAGATTTGCGTCTATAGTCACTAACTTTGTCTAAAAGGCCATTAAATTTTCAATTGTGTGTAAAGGATCTTTAAAGTTTCAATTTTATATTTAATAAGTCTATGATATAATTAAAAATTTTAAAAATTAATTGTTCTATTAGGCAAAAAAATTTAATTTGATGTCAAATACATATTCCTTAACCTATTCGACATAATTAATGTATTTATTAATTAAAAATTTGGAAGTTTAAGATTGAATTAGATACAAAATACAAAATAGGGTTTATTAAAGTTTAAAGACTTGTTAAAAATAAAATAGAAAGTTTAACCTAACAACTTTGGTATTAGAGACGACAACCCAAACTCGGTGAACCAATGAATCTTATAACACACATTGACCGCAACATGCTATATTATTGCTAGTAGAAACAATAGTACCTTCCATATCCATTTGTCCCCATCCCATGTGGGATACCCCCACCACTTTTTAGCTGGCTCCTAAGGTTCTCTCACTGTCATGGTGTAGTGTAAAGCCCTTCCTGTGTTTATAGGTTGGGTTCAAATACTTTTCGAGTTCTGAGTTTGGTCAGTTAATCACGTCATTAAAAAAAAAAAAAAAACCCTCTTTAGTTTTTTTTTTAGAAAGTTACATATTTTCACCTCGACTTAGAGGCTACTAGATTCTCACCTTTAATTAACTAGATCATTCTCTCATCAACATGTAATTTTTATTTTTTATTCAACTTTTTTCAAATTCAAGTTAAATATTAGTATTACGACATTTATCCAAATGTAAGAAGTAATTTGATGAAGTTAGGAAGTTTAACATTTTAAGTAGAAAATTTAATTTTCTTTTTCAAAAAGGGGGGAGAGAGAATATTTCTAATATGCAAGGTTGTGGTTGTGGTGGCACCAACAAAGCCCCATTCGATATGGATGTTGATATTTGATATTGACGTTCTGCTTTTGCTTGTCCTGGAGCCCTGCGTTAAACAGTTCAGAAACGTGTGAAAAATAAGGCTCCGTTTGGTTCATGATTTTTTTTTTAAAATAAAAAATACGAGAAAAATGGTGAAAACACATTTGGTACAATTATTTTCAAAAATGATTTTCAAAAACAACTTTAAAAATGGCTCGTTTTCGAAAACGACAAATTGTTGTTTTCTTTATTTTTAAAAATTATGAAAATAACAGATACACTCCTAAAAAAATACAATTTTTTGTTTTTCATCAAAACAACAAAATTGAATATTATATTTTTTCTTTAAAGCTCATAAGCATACCTCTATCTACAAAGTGGATATATCATTAAATTTTTATTACACAACCACAAAAAAATAAATATCAACAAACAGAAGTTATTGATTATATTTATAGATGATTATACTATTGACTTAACTAGCACAACGTTGTATAAACATTAATCATTTTCGATAAATAGTTTTTTTTCTCTCTTACTGGAAATAATTTATTTTCCTTTTTCTAGTTGGAAAAGTTTTATTCATTTTGTAAATTTTACTGCTTGTATTTCAAGAAACCAAAAATCTTTTGAACCATCTCTCCTTCTCCTATCTTTGCTATCTCCATAATCTTCTTTTTCCTTTTCAACAACAATAAGTTCAAATTCGCTATAGTAAGAAATAATTATATTAGTTTTTTTCTTAAAGAATGGATTCTATGAAACACATATTAATTTTTTCCTATATTTTCAAATTTCAACCAAACATAGTTTTCAAAATTTGAATTCAAATTCAAAGTTTTTAAATTGGAACAAAACATTTTTTCAAATATAATGAAAATAAGAATTTTGTTTTTGTTTTCGACTGAGTTCTTTGTTTTTGAAAAATATTTTTGGATCACAAACCAAACGAGGCCTAATATGTATGACTTTTTTTTTTTTTAAAAAAAAGGCTAAATTATAGAAAATACATTTGAACTTTGTACTTTGTTTCAAAAATATATTTGAACTTTCAAAAGTTTCAATAATATTCTTAAACTTTCAAAAAAATGTTCAAAATGCCCCTACTTATAGTTTTGGATGGAAACCGTTAGTACTTTGTTTCAAAAATATCTATAAACTTTCAAAAGTTTCATTAATACCCTTAAATTTTTTTAAAAAGTTCAAAATATCCTTACAGTTAATATATGGATAGAAATCATTAGTACCTTATTTTAAAAATACCCATTAACTTTCAAAAGTTGCATTAATATCCTTAACCTTTGAAAAAAAAGTTAGAAAATGCTCTTACCATTCATATATTGACGAAAACCGTTTATCCACACCCCATTACCTCCCTCTACTATTTTCCATCTCTTTTGATTTGATTCAATCTATGGCCTAACATTTCTCTATTTTTCCTCTTTTTTTCCCTTTCTTTTTCAATACCATCTTACTCTCTTTTTCCATTTCTCAATCTCTAAAACTTCCCTCATTTCTCCTATATTCTTAAACATTAGAACTTTAAATAAACATGAGGAGCTTTCTCTCATTTCTAAGTATGCCCAAACATAAATATAAGAAATTTCAACACTCAAATAGTCAATGTATTTGAAGTTATCTTGAGTTAGAAAAGAATCAATTTGGAAACAACTCATATAGATACCCTTCATTTTTTTTCCATATAGATACTTTCATTTTTCCTCCATTTATCTAATTCTCAATTATGGAGAACCTTCTTAACTAATCGCAACAAATAGACTAATTTGAACTGCAAAAATAATTAATAAAATTTTCATCCGCTACAAATGTGGTAATACATATGTTTTCTTTCTTTTCCTTCCCACTAGATGTCCTCAAAATATAGACCCAAAATTTCAACATATCTCCCTTTTTGTATATTAAACTCAAATGTATTAACTCAAATTACTAACGTACAACTTAAATCATTTAAGTCCTAAGGTCCCTTAATTGGTGGTTCCATGATTCTCCTTTCTTCTTGCTATAGTCTATATACCTTGATTGAAGGGGGTAGTTTTAGAGATTAGAAAATAGGGTATTGAAAAAGAAAGGAAAAAAAAAAAGAGGAAGAATAGAGAAGTGTTGTCGCCACGTATCTGCGACGCGGAGGGTTCGACATTCTCGAAAAATGAGGTTTTAAAAAGGAGTCACCACCAATCTTTTTTATGGTGTGATTGGGCACCAAAATAAAATAAAACAACTTTTCTGGAGAAAAAAGAGAGAGAGAGAGAGAAAAAAAAAACAATATTCGAAAACCAGATTTGGGCTTTGAAGTTATTTGTGTATGGCGAGGGTGTTAGCACCCCACAACACCCATTTAAAAATTGTGGCCAAATTTAATCTTGAATTGCAAAAGATTTTAGAAGAAGAGCTTATTTAGGGAAAAAAGGATTTTTAAAACAATGTTTTATTTTACCTCTCATTCCTCTAATATTTGAAGTCATGATCCCATAAAATAAGTGGATAAATATCCATCACTTTGACTATATTAGAAATTATTTCCAAGACTTTAGGAAATATTATCATCTCAAGAATATGAGAAACATTTACAATTTCTCAACTCTGTCGTCGGATAGCCTTTTACGAAAGAAATTTTTTTTTTTTTAAGAACAATTTTTTTTAATTAAATTCATTTTGTCTTGGGATCAAGATATCGAATTCCCAAAGATATTACAAAAGGGTTTAGAAATAACACTTTGGTTATAAAACTTTATAAACTCAAAAAGAGCAATGTTAAAGATTTGGAAATAATTTTTTATAAAAAGGGAATATAGTTAAAAAGAGATTATCGAAATTAAGCACAACAAATAAATACAATTTAAAGATAAATTAAGCTAACATAATAAATTAACCATAACAAATAAGCAAACAAGCATGTTAACAAAATTTAAAAAAAAAAACATATTTGAATCGATATTTAACTTCCAAAAATTCGATTTCTCACCTTAGGAAAACTAGAAAATTGAACTCCCAAATATTTCTAGATTCCGTTGTAGGAAATTTTTTTATACAAAAGTAAATTGACTAAAAAGATTAGTACAATACACCTCTATGTCTCCGTTTTTATCATCGTATGTGGTTATGAATGATCATTAACTCAAATCATAATAAATCTAACATGATATTATTTTTAAAAAAATCTAGATTAGTAGATATAAACCTACCACTCATAAGATAGAATATGGTTTAATTTTTTTAGAATTGCATTAACACAAAGAGATGATTTTTATTTTAATAGTTGGAAAAAATACCATTTAGTCTCTAGGTTTTGAGTAATGGATGTATTTTGTCCATGAATTTTCAAAATGTACCCTTTTAATCATTGAGTTTTGAGAAATAGGTTTAAAAGGTCTCTCATGCTATTTTTTTTAAAATTTTTTATTAACTTTTTCATTTTTTTTTATATAAAATCGATATATATTTTTTAAAATATGGAATGCTTTTTTAAATTTTAAAAATAAAAAAAAATTATTTTCTCACTCACCAGTTCTATCCTGTGTCCTATCTCCTCCCTCCACCTTCACCTCCCTTCTCTCTTCTTCTTCTTTTCCCCTTCTCTCTAATTAAAATTTGTTGTGCCATAAGTTGTTTAAATGTATGGAACTTTTTTCTAATAATAATATGTTTTGGATTGATGAATTCGATTCATCAAAGTTGCGGAATGTCAATGTTTTCGTCCGTAGGGTTCGAATATTAAAAATGAGATTAATACAAAAGAAAATAAATATAAATATTATAAAATGAATATAAATCTTAACAAAAAGATTTATTTGTTTTATTATTATTATTATTTTTTGAGCTCAACATAGAGTATGAAAATCGAGCCTCTAACATCTTGGTCGAGCGTATATATTGTTAAAACAGAAAGCAGATGACAAACAAGAAACACAGAAAAAATAAATTGACACATATTAGAGGGTTTATATATGGAGTCATCTAATCTTAATATAGAATAGACTCCAGAAGCTCAAAATTATGAAAAATAAACTAATCTCCATATCACTTAGATAACAGAGTACCAGATAACAGATTCAAGACATTTCTACATATATTTATACCAATCGAGCTACGCTCAGTTTGACTTAACAAAATCATTTATAACATATCTAAACAATTTAGAATATTTATATGTTAATTGTGATAATTTTATTGATTTATTTTATTTAGAAATGTTTAGAAATATATTCATTGACATTAGTATTTTTTATTTAAAAAAATTTAAATACATTCACCAATATTGATATTTTAATTATATATAAAAAATTATATTTTAATTGAAAAAAAACACATGCAAATTTTAAATCACTTTGTTTTCGGGATCTCTTTAAAAATTAAAAACTATACATTTCACTTAAAAAACTTCTTTTCAAAATGGGTTAGTTTGAATATGCTAAGAAGGAGAAGAGGAGTTGGTTTGAAATTTTGTTTAAAATATTCGACAAGTCATCACGAGTTTTGACTTTTTCAAACAATCTTTTTCATCTGAATTCCAACCTCTCGTTTAAAAGAGATGATTAACCGGGTGTTTGGAGTAGAGGTTCAAAATCAGAACCTTAGGAATAAAAAATTTTGGGATTTATTATGAGGTTATGAAGTCTAGGAATCAGAAAGCTGTATTTGAGATGCAGTATTCTAGAGTCTGAAAATCAGAAAACTGTGTTTGGTGCGTAGTGTTTTGAATCTTGAATTTGTGCAGGTTTTTTTTCCTCGATCTTTTTTTCCTTTAGCTGTTTTCTTTTCTTATTTTCCTCTTATTTTTTAGTGGATGTTTTGTGAATTGTAGAAGTCTTATATAACATAAATTAGTTACAAAATTGAAACTCTATTTTATAAATTAAAAAAATTAGAAGTCTATTTAAGAAATTAGGAAATTTAAAACACTATTTTACAAAGTATTCAGAAACTTTTTTTTGGAACTCTATTTTAGAAATTAAAACATTGGAAGTCTATTTAAGAAATTAAAGAATTTAAAACTTTGTTTCACAAAGTATTCACAAAACTATTTTTGGAAACTCTATTTTAGAAATTAAAAAATCGGAAGTCTATTTAATAAATTAGGTAATCTAAAACTCTATTTCACAAAATATTTAGACCTATTTTCGGAACTCTATTTTAGAAATTAAAAAAAAATTGACAGTCTATCTAAAAAATTAGAGAATTTAAACTCTATTTTACAAAGTATTCAAAAACTTATTTTTGGAATTTTATTTTAGAAACTAAA